>CM066739.1:29246558-30496558 GCA_033961575.1 Aselliscus stoliczkanus
CTCTGCCCAATAGACTCACACATCCAACTGTCCACTGAACATTTCTACTTGGATATCTGAGAGACTTCCCAAATTTAACATGCCCAATACCTAACTCCTAAAGTCGACCAAGTCACGTCTTCTCTACCACCATCACATACACAGAAATGGCTCCTTCTGGAGATTTCCTCATTTTAGTAAGTGGGAACTTTATTGTTGTTGTTGCTCAGGCAATGATCCTAAAAGTCATTCTTAACTCCTTTTTATTTTCTCCTATATCTGATCCATTGGCAAAACACACTAAGTTTAAATACAAAACAAAATCAAGATTCATTTATTACCACTTAAACGTTTACCACCCTCGTTCACACCACCATGTTCTTTTATTTGGATTATTTAAAATATATCCCTAAATGAATGCCTTCCTTCTAATCTTGATCCGCCTTCCCCTACAATTCCCCCAAAAGACAATTCCTAACCACCAACAGAGCTATCCTTTTAAAAGTGTCTTCTGGGCGCATTGGTTAAGAGCTGGCTTGGGACGCCAGTGGCCCTGGTTTGGATCCCACTTATGAGGGCCAGTGACACTGCCCTCTACAGCTAACAACAGCTCCACCTCGAGCTGGGCTGTGCGAGCCCCGGCGACGGTGTAGGCTGCAGCCCTGCTGCAGTGGGCTGCCATAGGCTACAGTGAGTGGCCAGCAGCCAGCGTGAGTGGCTGGCAGCCAGCGTGAGCTGCCAGTAGCGGCGGTGAGCAGCTGTCCAGAGGCCGGGGACAGAGCGCAATGACGATACCAACATGGGCCAGTGAGGCCACATCCTCTGCAGCTAGACTGAAGAACAAAAGGACAGCAACTTGTCTGTTCCCCTGCCCTGATTCCCCAATGCTGTTCCCCTCCCCAATTCCCCAATAAAATCTTAAAAAAAAAAAAAAAAAAAAAAAAAGGTCCCAGAAAGACTTAAAGGGGTGCTTAGTTTCCTTAAAGTAGTTAGTAAACATTATTGCTTTCAGGGCCTGAAAGATAATTTTTTGCCACACTGTATTTTATGAGCTGGGGTCTCTATTCTCATTCATTTTCTCATTCTTGGATTTGATATTTCATTTTCTGCACAGTGATTGCTTTAATCCTCTACAGAAGGGAACAGTTTGCTTTTATACTCAAGATCATGGTATTGTGTGTGTGTGTACGTGTGAGAGAGAGGGAAATCTTCAGCACAGTCTATCTTGTTCTCTACACAAAGAAATTTTTCATATTATATTGTCAACTTGCATACTTCTCATGCCTCCACCATGGCTGTTTTGACTAACGTAGAAAGTTACATCAAATAATATCCAAATTTGAAATCATCCTTCCAAACTCTCTTTCACCACCCACCTCAACAGTATCACGTATCTTTAGCACAAAGGCTTTTGAGTTGGAAAGGACTGGAGCAGGAACTCTCTACTAATTGTTGTAGATAAAGGATCCCAAGAAGCTTCTAATGTTTTGCATGCAACTTGACCTTACAAGAAAGGCCAAACAGCAATTGTAGAGAAGGCAACTGGCAAAGACGGTTCCTTTTTTTTTTGTCTGGGACATCACAAACTCTTCAGACATACTTCCATAATTGCCCAGAGTAAGTGACACTTGCAAGTTTTAAGTAGTTAACTCAAACGCGAAATGTTTTTTGTTTTTGTTTTTTTAACAAATACAGTTGCAATGAAACTATGTATAAAGTTTAGAAAAAGTTTCTGGAACAGTCTATTAACAGGTATTTGTAAGTGTGCCTGTCACAAATGTTTTCTTTTCATGACAGAGAAGAGTTAAAAATATTCTGAATAAAATTAATAGTGAAAAGCCAACATTTGCAAAGCAGGTTTGCTGTGGCTCGCTGCTGAGTTATGTCCACCCCTGCTTTTCCCAAATATCAGTAGAAGTGTGGTGAAGTGGTGGGATGCCAATTCAGAAGCCTGTTTACAAGAGTGATTGAGTTGCTTTCTGGGAGAGAATTGATGAGGCAGCAGTACAGAGAACCAAGCAAGATAAGCATGCTCAATATAGGGTGCATATATTTTTTTCAAATTAGTGTCTTGGGTTTTTCAGGATAAATACCTAGGAGTGGAATTGCTGGGTCAAAAGGCAGTTCCATTTCCAGTTTTTTGAGATACCTCCATACTGACTTCCATATTTTTTTAGGGCACCAGATGGACTCATGTCTTGTTAGGGAGACCACTTCATGGACGGTGTAGAGGCCTGACCACTGCACTGTACATCTGTAGCTGCCATTGAATAATATTAGATGTTAACTATAATTTAACACATATATAGTCATGGGATGTGGAGCATAGAGTGGGGATGGAGTCAATGGAATTGTAATAGATATGTATGATATCGGGGGAGGTGGGGGAGGGGAGCGCGAGGGGGAGTGACTTTGTAAGGGATGAAAAGGATAACTATAGCATTGTTTTGTACACCTGTAACTAATAAAAAAAAAAAAGACAAGCATGCTCATTATTAAACCATCCTGAAGGAGTGGTTATAGGAAGGGAGGGACAATGCTGAGGGCAGCATGCTGTCTAGCGCTTGGATTTACCTCTCAGGCATATGGATTCAAAGTCGCGCTAGTGGGAGACCAGAAGCTGCTTGATAAAGTTTGCAGGTGCATAGTGCAAATAACTAGTGTCGCTAGGTTATGGTATTCTTCGTCTTGGACATTGACTGGCGTGGCATCTTCAACTTTCCTGCACTGCTTTCTAGAGGGGCGCAGCCCCTTTCTAGCTAAACATTTCTTTTTTATGCAACCAGATTATCAGCCAGGCTTGGTGAGATGGCCATGTAAGCAAGGTTGCATTAATACTAAATTCCATGTGTGCACTCACCTTCATGAATCGACACATTGTACTGAAGCTAAAATAATGACAAATGGCTTTTTTTCACTTTGTCTAATTCATTTACTTCTTTTTTTTTTTTTTTTTTTTTGTCTCTGGACCTTTAAAAAATATCTTCCTTGCCACATGCTATGGTACATGAATGGGTGAAAGATAGGCCACAGGCATGAACAACTGTCTCTAATATTCACGCATAGCCCGTGTCTTTCCTGTATTTTCAATCTATTTCCTGCTCTTATTTCTTTTGACGCTCACAACACCTTGAATATTCCCAACTAACCAACTGTGTTGGTTCCACATGTTACTTTATGATACCTGTCTTGAATGCTATCACAGTAACACTCTATTTGGATAAAGATTTCTAGGGTAAAATTCTGCATTCTCCATAATGTTCAAGATTTGTTGTTTTTGTGGGGGGGTTTTTCTAATTTTTTTTTTTTTTTTTTTTTTGGCTGAGTGGCAGCTTAGCAGCAGCTCAGCTCCAGCTGGGCATTAAACTGCTGTTGCTCAGAGCTCAGCTCGCACTCCTGAGTGAGCTCTTAACCAAATGAGCCACTCAGCTGGCCCTAAGATTTATTTTTTTATTTATATATGTTTCAACTAGTTAAGAATAAAAATGTTGTGAGATTATCAATCTCAGTTGATAGCAATATACCTCTGCCCTGCTGAACCAGTTTAACCTTGTTAAGCAGTTAGCCCACCCCACACGGATGGACTGGTTCCCCACCTGACTGCTGAATGCAAAGAGGGGACAATCCTGCCGATAAGCAAGGGTTACAGGAAGGCACAGTGTGAAACCACAGAAAGAGAGCCTTTACGATGGTTAGAAAAGCTAAACGAAAATGAATTGGTGTGCAATATGGTTATGATCGCCTAACTTCTGAGATGACCAAATTGGCAGCTGTCAAGGATTCTGTACATGGGACATTTTTTTTTTAAGTGGGAGTTTAATTAGATGATCTCTACTGTCGTTAGCCTCTCTAAATTCCTATGGCTCTAAAGCAACTGTTTTGTTTTTTTTTGTTTGTTTGTTTTTCATTATAAAGTGGGGAGGGGAGGTGGAGAACACGTATCAGGGTAGAAGTCTTGAACAATATACCGCGTATCAAATATACTTTCATCAAGAAAAAATTCTCCAGAGTTAATTCATGCAAAGAGTAATTAATAATTTGTTATTTAATCAAAAGTTCAGGTTTCGCTTTATTTTTATTTTTATCTCAGTAAAACTTATAACAAAACTAGCTTTGAACTCTAGAGTCATAAAATTCAAGATTTCATGCCCAGATGGGCAGTGAATACTAAGTAATGAAGACAACATTTGTTTGAATATCTCTGTCAAAATTAAAAGTCTGTCCACTTAATGTGCATGTGCAGGCACTTAATTACCATTAATTCTTGAATACTCCTCATGAAAACTGGAAAGGCATATGAAGACAAAAAGCATAACCCTCCCCCCCCCAACTTTTGTATATAGCAACTATTTGAAGATAATATTTCATTAGGTTTTCTTTAGCAAAGTCTTTTTGCTGCTAGGAGAATCTAAGTGTAATGCTGTTGTAATAATGCCTTGTTAATAATAATTAATAAAATTTTGAAAACTGAATGGATTGTTTCACTGTTTCTAAAGTGTCTGCAACACATACTTCCTTTTTCATATATGTCATTTGCATTTACAGCTTTTAGACAATGCATTGTTTTTTCCTAATTCATTTTATCAATAAGGTATTAAAGATGAAAAGAGACCCAAGAGATTACCTAATCCAAACGTTTCCCTTCTGTGAGGAAATACACTCACAGACGTGAAGTAACAATGCAAAGATGGAATAAACATTGTGTACATCCTAATTAGAGGTGCTGGCTATTACACTGCACAGCCCCCTTTGTGGAGACCTGCAGGGCCTTATTAACCTCATTCTACAGTCCTTATGGCTTGGATACCAATTAAGCTAATCTAGTCAAGCATTAGCCCAAATTAGACTGAGTCAGTATTGATGGCTGGGCATCCTGGGATTTTCAGTGTTAATTCATTGCTTCATAGCAAACTTTTATTGAGTGCTTAGGATGTCCCAGAATATATATAAAAAGCCCTGAAGATATAGCTATAAACAACACAAAATCCCCATACTCAAGGAACGCCCATCAAGAGGAGAAAAAAAAACAAACAGTACAGAGAGTACAAAAATCAGGAAGAGCTATTAATAGTGTGAAGCAATATGCACAGATGGGGTGAGACCTTGTAATTGATTCACGTACCAAAAGAACAGGGACTTGGTTTTATTTACTATAAATCTCCAGTGCTTAGAATGCCACATGGGAGAATTCTAGAAAGAAGAAGAATGTGCAAATGCACAGTGATGTCAGGGGAGAAGAGGCTGGGTTCAGTATGGCTGGAATTCAGTGTGCACATAGAACATGGTGAGAAATGAGGCTCGAGGTTGACACAGGATCCAGATCATGAGCAGTGGGGTGGCCACGCCAGGGATGTTCTTCCTGGGAGCCAATGGGAGGATTTTAAGTGGGGCAGCAATCAATTTGATGCTGTGTACCGGAGGGAGAAAGTAATGTATGGAGGGGTGGAGGCAGGGCATTGAGCAAGTCCCTAGAGAAAACGAGAACAATTGGTAGGTTGGCTAGACAAGCCAATTTAAAAAAAAATAAAATAGTGGAAATGCTAATAAGACTCCCTTGCATAACCTGTATGACATATCCTTATTTGGTTACTTTGTATTTGATATATCATTTATTTCCAATGGCATTCCTGAATCTGAATCTCAATGAATGCACCATAAAAGTTCATTTTCTCCTAACTCAGAGTGTTTCTGTATTCCTGGGAGAGAGAGCGGCATGTCTTAAGATTTGGAGACGAAGTGAACACGGCATAGTGCTCAGATGGAAGTTCTTCATTTCAGTTGAAGTGTGGCATCTGGAGCCTGAACTAGGAAATGTAGACAGAGGCAACATCACAAAAGGTTAAAGAGTTTGAATATAATCCTGAAGTAATATAAATACCTCAAAGAACTGAAGCAACCAGAACAGCATAATCCTGGAAGTGCCAACAGTCAAAATATAATAATCTCTGGGCAGACAAATCAGCTCTGCAATGCCTCAAGCTTCTACTATTAAACACTCCATGAGAAATACATTAGATAGAACAACTGCAAGGCAAACACAGAAATGAACAACTCAATAATTTCAGCCTGCTTCTAGGTCTTTACTATGACCTGTTTATTTGTTTTGTTTTTACTTTATTTTCTTCACCACAGTGAATTTTGAGGCATTATTCTCTTTCCCACGCCTGCTTCTTAGGAGTGGTCTGAAAAAGGTAAGGACAGAAAGATGGTTGTTTGCTAAAAGCATCATAATATAGACTTGGAAATGCCAGTTCTAAGAAAACAATAAAGGAAAGGGATGATGTATCATTACCAGGATGAAAGTTAAGACCAAATAGTCCTTGCTAAAAGTCGGTGGTTACCACGGGCTCCTCAGGCTAGTGGATGGTTTATGATGGCTGCAAGTTAGTTTTAGATGGAAAGAAAAAGATGGGAGAGAATGGGTGAGGCAATAATAGCCAGTTCAAAATGGAAAGACATCTGCACTAGTAAGAAATTCTAGAGTAAATTTTAGAATGCTTACAGGGATCCAACAATAAGGACATAGCTAGAAATTGTGTGCAAGGGCCAAGGCAGTGTCACACTCATGCATGTCACACTTAAAACTGCCTTCTGATGATATTCAGTCTCAATTCAGTCTGCCTGTCTTACACACACACACACACACACACACACACACACACACTAGATATACTAGAAGTACTTTTTGTTGTTACGCACCCAGTCATGTTGTAAAAATAAAACTAATCTCCTACTCACTTTTTATGTGCCAAGTTTTGCATTATTTATATGATTTAATCCTCTGCCAAACCCTAGGATATAAGTACAATCATTGCATCTACTTTAAGGTTAGGGGCCCAAGTAGCAGTGATGTTAAATAACTTTTATAAGAGTAAGTGATAGACCCTGTTGGAAAGACTTACCATATGATTCAGCAATTCACTCCTCAGTATATACCCAAGAGAAATAAAATAGGTCTATGCAAATGTTCATAAGTAGCATGATTTTAAAAGCCCAACTTGGAAAAAGTCTAAATGTCCATCAATTGGTGAATGAATAAACAAAATGTGGTGTATCCATACAATGGCATATTATTGAAAAATAAAAAGAAATGAAGTACTGATGCATGCTAAAACATGGTAAATTTTGAATGAAGCTGTCACACAAAGGTCTACATATTGTGTGATTCCTTTTCATGTGAAATGTCATAAAGACACAAATTCATAAAGACTGAAAGTAGATTAATGGTTGTCTGGGGCTAAGACTGGGAGGTCGGGGAGGGGACGGAAAGGGTAATGATTACTAATGGGTTCTTTTTTGGAGTATTGTAAATGTTTAAAATTAGATTGTGATGAGGGTTGCCCAACTCTGTGAATATAGTTAAAAAGCACTGAACCATACAGTTTAAATGGGTGAATTTTATGGTATGTGAAATTTATCTCAATAGAGTTTAAATGGTAGAACCAGGATTTATACTCAGTCTCTCGGTAACTTGTAACTAAGACACTAATCAATCTTCTTCTACTTAAGCCTGAGGCTTGTCACCACTAGTTGGCTTATGTGAACTGTAAAGGACACAGTTTTCAGATCCTCTTACCTCTTCATGTCACCCAAATAGTGAAGTTTATGCAAGCTATTAAATTAAGTCTTCTCTGCTTCAAAATGACAAATGCCATGGTCTCATTATCCTCTGTTGTAGGACAATAAATATCCTTTCTCTTTTCTGCACTTATGCCTCCTATTCTATTCTCTTCATCTTTCCTCTGACTTTGCTCCATCTTTGACTCTTCTCTGGAAATTCTGTGTCTCTCAATTGCTTGTTCTCTGGCTACAAACACCGTCACATAGCTTCTATCCTGAGAAGAAAAACACAAGAAACGTTTCGATGTCTTTCCTTCCCTCTTCAACCTGTCACCTCACATGCTGCTTTATGGCTGCTAAACTTCTTATAAGTGATCACTTGATGGTTCTGTTTCTCCAAATTCCACTTAAGCCAAACTTCATGGTATCACAGAGTAGCTTTCATCCTTACTGTTAGCTGTTTTTTAAATGTGCTTTCTCATTTGGCCAAACTCAGCAGATTTTTAAACCCCAAATCTGGAGACATAGTGGAGTCTTAGCATAAGACAGATTTAGGCTTTAGGATTTAAATCCAAAGCTTACCACTCTCTCAATCTAAATTTTCCTATTTTAATCAGGACTGCAAAAGGTATTAAAAACATTGTAGTTGTGTCAGAAATACTCATCAACACTAAACAGGGCTAGATACATAGTTGATATAATATATATTGAACGATACAACTTAACACACCTTGATTTTAAGAAATGAAGAAATGAACTTCAACTCACATGATCTTTCAGTGATATTGATTGTGCTTTTAACAGAAACTGTGTAAAGTGAACACGAGAATGTTGCTTTGAGGAAAAATAAAATTGTTTATATAGGTTTTCTTTATGTCAGCCTTTAATAGAGTATATATGAAATGATTTTTTTAGGTGCTAAAGTGCAATATAAATGAAATTCATGTGGTAATAAATATTGTTTCCTGTTCCTTCTTACAATCAGTCTCTGTTTGTGATCTCACTTTCAATTAAACAAAGCACCTTCGGTGACCCCTGTGGGTTATATGCATACATATAAATACACTTAGAGAGTAAAGTTCAGAGTTCTCACTAGATTTTCCTAACAGTATAAAGGCAAAGCTTTTTAAAACTCACTTACTCTTGCTGGCTGAGTGGTACGGTGGTTAAGCTCTGACTTGGGAAGCCAGCAGCCCTGGTTCAGGTCCCACATATGAGGGCCAGTGACATTGCCCTCAAAAAAAAAAACAAAACCTCACTCACACTAAAAATGTTTCATGGAGTCCTTATCAAGTGGGAATCATGACTTCTAAAACCCAGTGATTCCACAGAGGCTGTTGATGATATCCTTAACAAGTGCATGTAAAGTATAAATATCACACCCAATACCCCCATTTACGTTCTTTATTGAATTGCAGCTGGAGGTTAGAGGGTGAAGAAATGGGCCAAGAAATCCTCACAGTAAATTTAAGCTCCTTTCACCTCTTTTGTTAACATCAACTGGCTATGGGGGCAACAATTTCAAAAAACAATAGAAGAATTTTATGTTGAATGTAACATTTTATATTCATTTCAAGTTAAGAGCCAGTGGTGGAAGAATTTTGGCCTCCATAATCTGAACCTCCTGATGTTACTCCTGTGAATGCATAACAAAAGGGACCTAGCAGGTATAATTAGGGTTACCAATTATTTAATTTAAAAATTGTAAGATTATCCTGGATTATTCAAATGGAGCTAATCTAATCACAGAAGCCTCTACAAAATCTTTCCCAGGCTGGCAGCAGAAGAGCAAATCAGAATGTGAAGAACAGGGATCCCACATGCTGCTGTCTGCTTGAAAATGAATTAGAATGAGGAGGAACTGAATTCTTCCAACCTGAATGCATATGAAAGCGGAGTCTTCCCCAGGGCCTGTAGATAAGACACCAGCCCAGACAGCATCTTGATTTAGACCTTGAGAGGACCTGCACAAGGATGCAACTGAACCACACCATGCTTGGACTTAGTTCTAACCATGGAACTGTGAGATAACAAATGGATGTTGTTGTAAGCCGCTAAATTTGTGGTAATTTGTTAGCATAGCAATCGAAAAGTCATCAGGCGCCTTACCAATAATTTTATAAGGATGTGACAGGCCTTGCTATGCTGGGCATGGGGTACATTTAACACTCAAAAGTGACAGACTGAAAGATTTTTACCTTACAGTCTGCCTGTCTGAACACACATATGCTATTTAGAGAAAGACCTGAAAGACGCCATCATTGGAATAACTATTTTCTGTGTTTTATTTTCTTGGATATGGCAGAAATAATCATATGTCTTCCATGAATATAGATCATGGTGTTTCACTTGTGCACAAAAGATAAAGCTTAACTAGTTTTGGATTGAACTATACTTTTAAATCCAATATCTCAATAGATAGCCTTTATGATCCTCCTGAGGATGAACGAATTAAACTTGGTCTTCAATGTGTCAGTTCTGTCCATGTAGCCAGTATAAAGCAGCTGGTGTGAAAATAACTCTGCCCTCACAGGTAATGGGGAGAGAATTTGAATAGTTTCAATGTTTTACCATGTGATAAGCCCTGGTTTTATAACTGGGAAATATTGTCTTGGTCACTCCTTTAAAGAGCCCATGCTGCAAATGAATCTTAATGGTAATTTCAGTCATGGTTTTTAGAGCTGCCTAGCCACATTTTCGCTCTAGTGTGAGTCGACTCTGTCAGAAAAATTTTGAGAGCCCAGTCAAAGGAAGATATCAACCACAGTCCCTACATTGTGAAACCCCAGTTCCCTGAGACAGGGAAGAAGAGAACAGCTCTGCAATTATCACATGAACTGTTCCCTATTTATATTTAAGAATTTCAGGATCCTGGGCATTGTTTTGAATCATATAATCAATTATTAGAAACAAATTATTCCATTTTCCTCATTCTAATGTCATCAATATATTGCTTTCAATTTTCATCCATTTATTCATTCATTTATTCAGTAAATTCATCTCTTATGTATTATGGACTGGGAGCTCTGCTACATCAGGGGGTAAAGATTTGCCAAAGTCATGGTCCTTACTCTCGAAAAGTTCACTCCGTAGAACGAAAGGCGTATCTAAATATTACTGAAATACAGTGTGATCTGTGCTACAAAACAAGTAAAAATGAGACATAATTGGGTACTGAAAGAAAAGTACTTAATATTATATTAGGTTAGGGACGGCCTCACAAATGATGAAATATTTGAGGATTTTAAAAGATAAAGAGAAATAGACAAAATATGCACAAATCTATGCCAGAATTGTAAGGGAGTGTTTGGAGTTAGGGTGAGAATATTAGCTATAGTCAGATGATGTAAAGGCTTCCATGTTTCACACACAATAGATTTTGGACTATGTAGGTAGTGAAAATTCACAGAAGATATAAACTGGGGATATTACAATGATATCATGAGTTTTAGAAATGTAAATCCGGCTGCACTGAGAATGGATTTAACATGGGGGGGGGGTAGTTGAAGACTTCATGTTGTAGCATAATGTTTAAAAGAATTTTCCAGAAAAAAGCAAATTTGTAAAGACAGAAAGATGATCAGTGGTTGCCTGGGACTTAGTGTGGGAGTGAGGATCAATTCCAGTTTTGCACAGGGGATCTTTTTATATATAAATGTTCTAAAACTGACTGGTGGTGATGGTTGCATAATTCTATACATTTACTAAAAATAATTGAAGTTTACAATTTCAATGAGCATATTCAATGCTCATTTAATGTAGGCTATCTTAATCAAGATGTTTAAAAAATGGCTTGTACTACTCTATACTCTCCTTAATTTGTCATTGGATACGGGCTACTGAAGCAAGGTTGTTACATGCAGCTGATGTGATCCTTGCATGTACTGACAATGGAAAGCTGTCTTAGAACAGCACTTTGAACAACCAGGGCAAAAAGTCTTTCCTTAAAGAAGGATCGCAGTGGTGCTTCACAGTGCCACCACCGAGTTCTTTATCATTTTTTAGAGAGCATTAAGAAGACAGATGACTAAAACAACATCTTTAACTCTGTTTTGAGGAGTAGACAGAGACACATTTGGATAGCTGAGGTAGACGGCTTTGAAATCATACTTTTACTTAATCTGTAGAAATTGAGAATTATGCAGTTATGAAGGAAAGTGGCATAATGAACTTGATACATTAAGAAAGCTATTGAAAAGTAAAATTCAAAATGATTGGAGGAGAGGAGCCCGCAGAGTGGCTTAGCTGGTTAAGAGCACGAGCTCTGAGCAACAGGGTCACGGGTTTGATTCCCACATGGGCCAGTGAACTGTGCCCAAGCTGAGCTGCCACTGAGCTGCCAACAGGTGGCAGGATGACTCAGCTGGTGAGAGCACATGCTCCTAACACCAAGGTTGCTGGTTTGACTCCTGCATGGGATGGTGGGCTATGCCTCCCGAAACTAAGATTGAAGGACAACAGCTTGGCTGTTCCACTTCCCCAATTCCCCAATAAAATCTTAAAAAAGAAAATGACTAGATGAGAGAGCACATTAGGAATAAGTTTTTGTAGGTATCTGTTCAGAAGTTTTTATAAAGGAAGAATATAAATGATATGGAGAATGAAAAAGAAGAAATCATTAAGAATGCATTGGCTTCAGGTTGGAAGTCTCCAAGGCAGATAAATTTGCAAAGCTCCAGGGACATTAGCCAAAAGACTGACATTAAAGTGGAGTAAAAAATAAGTGCTCAAGGAGTTGACTTGGAGATGAGGCTACTAAGTAGCCATATTGAGCATTAATGGAGATAGAAATGCAAACTTTAGTTTTTAAAAAATGGAGAGATTTAAGGAAACAGAAATTTCCAAGTGTGAATGGGTGGTTTAAGATACGGGTGGTTTAGTATAATGGGATGTTCAGGATATAAGTCACCAAAGGCTAAGCATTTACCAGACATTTCTCTTATATGAGACCTACAATTTCAATTAGTCAAAGATGGGCTCTTACAGAGCCAACTATGACTAACTTCAAAATTGTGACTTTAAAATTTCAAAAGAGGCTGAATCTCCTATTGATTAGAACAAGGAATTATCAAACTCCAAAGCCTATGGGAACTGTAGAAATTATCTATATTATCTATTTGTTTTAAAGAGAGAATACAGAGACATGAAGATTGCATTATTTGCCCTGGATACTACAGCAAAAAAATTAATAAATTTAAAAAATAAAAATGGTACATATGGATACAAGAAGGTCATTCAATTAGTTATTATTGAATGTGAGGTGGTAATAGGACTATGAAGTAAAAGTATCCTTTTAGAAAATGGAATTGAAGGCTTACACAGGGTCAAATAAAAAACACAAAGTAGACGTTAAAGTAAAAATCTAAGAACTTAGTCTTGTGTGGGGGAAGAAAAGATTGGAAGAAATTGTTCGGATGACGGAAATAGAAACACATATAGAAAATAGAAAAATAGAATGACTCTGAGGCAAGTTAAAGTAAATTTCAAGAGGGACAACCAATGGTAGTTATATACGGAGTTATTTGTTGCTCATTTCAAAGACTGATGACTGGGGATAAACATTAGATATAGGAGGAAGGATGTCATGAGAAAGACTTCACAGAGCACGTTAAGGGACCATAATATAATAATTAAGAACTTAAGTTCTGGAATTAGCAGATCTAAACTCAAATCCTGCTGTGTATTTAATTGCTGTGGGAACCTGGGCAACTTACATTCTAAGTCTATTAAAAAAAAAAACTGTCAAATTAACTACCTCTTAGGGTTGTGGTGAGGATTAAATAGGCTGGAACATGGAAACAAACAAAAAAATCTAACATAGTGTCTGTTATTGTAAGTGCTCGATCAATAGTCTATAACTATTATTATAATTAACATCAGAGTGTTGGGAAAAATAAAAAGCCATATATATCTATTACAAATAAATTTAAGTGGCCACAGGTAATGTCAATAAGTGCATGTTTAGAGGTTTGCTCTTATACTTTGTATTCTAGAGAGAATTATTACCTCAGGGTAAATAGTAAATACATTTTCACATGTGATATAAATAACACATTCTAGGTGACATTTAACAAGAAATAATCTACCAAAAATATTTCCAACATAATGATATTTTAGTTACCATTTTCCCAATGAGTGAATATTGGTTGATAGTCTATTTTAGGAATGACTTTTATGGCAGTGGTTTTGCTCTAATCTTATAATGTTTTTCTAATGTAATTTATTATGCATATTTTAGTATGCAATGTGGGTTTGAACAAGTGTAAGAAGTGAAAAGCCCTCCATCATCTTGATTGCTGTAAATAAAACATACCATGTCAGTCTCTATGACTGGCATTTGTAGTATTTCTTAAACTATGTGAGCAATGCTGTGGAAGTATCCTTGAGACCATCTTGGTGACATAGTAGACATTTGTCCAGTCTACTGGTCAAGTGGCAAGGATATTGATGGTATGTCAGAAGGTTTAAGGAACATGAAAGTATCTTATACTTTAATTGGCCTTGTTATTGAATTCATAGAAAAAAAAATGTGTTCTGATAGCCACCATTGTTCTTCCACTTGCAAAGAAAGAGATCTACTTTGTGCTTGCTTCTCAACATTGTTATTATTTTATAAAATTCAAAGATTCCTTTGATATAACATACTGATCAGCTTGACTAGATGACAGGTTACTGTTACTTAAGAGTTCAAATGAGAGAAGGCTGCCACACATGATCACACTCCCAGTATAAGAATTTGGGCTAAAGGAAGCAGTTTTCCTATGGCAAGAGGGGTGGGATTAGTTAGGTTTCTGAGCTTCTTGTGGAATGGCTAAATGGAAAAATGTCATGGGCTCTTGGGCCTAGGGGCAATTCCCAGTCATCTGGTATCCGTCCCTAGGGTAATTAGGATGTGTGCTTAAGTTGTTCTAGTTTGTGAAACCTCAATAAAAAAAGTGGTGGGGTGTAGACTTAATCCATTGCTCAAGAAGAGGAACTGACCAGTTTCTAGCTAGGGACTTAAAGCTGGATCAAGACAGTATTAAATAATACTAATAGGTAGTTAGTTCAATTATCCATTAAATATTTACAAGGAACTATGAAATACAAACTACCATTAACTTCGTGAAAAATGAGGCTCAGAGAGAATACATAAATTTCTCATGGTCATGCAAGTTGTTTGTCTGATATTTTATTCAATATATTTTCTCAAGTTTCTAGTCCAAGATGGAAACATAGGCATCTTCCAAAATCCCCTCCTCCTTCTAATCCCTCTTCTCCACTCGGATTCATTCTACCACCTGCCCAAGCCTCATGTCCAGCACCAACCTAAGGCAGAAGAAGCTTGAGCCATTGATTCTCCACATGCTTGGGTTAGGGACTCACTCAAATCTGACCTTAATGGCATTTTACTGTGTCAAGTGGCCCAGCTCTGATAATCATAATTCATCTGGCACCTAGTCCCAAATTTTTCATCCAGCTGACCTATTACATAATTAGATGAGTGAATCAAAACAAGGATGTGTATGTGCTATGGAATAGGAACAAAGTAGAAGATGCTTAATTCCTTTGGTGAAGGTCACAAGAGGGTACCATCAAAGAATTAGAGCAAATTTTAAGTGATTAAAGGATCCTTGGCTATAGAAACAGAATGCTCGAAGATATGGAAAGGCAAAAGACACTGACGTGCTTATGGGAAAGTTAGTAAATCAGTACGGCTAAGGAACAAGAGACATTTAGGGCATGGGCAGGTGAAGAAACTAGGCGTACTGAAGCATTAGATCATGAACGTCTTTTCATACCATGCCAAGGAGTTGCAACCGTACTGTGTTCTTTTCACATTTTATTTTATGCATTGACTTCAATTTTAAAGTGGAGATATGGTCCCATTTGCACTTTACAAATCCTACTGTCTATAATGCAAAAGAGATGGGAGCCTGGGAGAGACGGGAGGCAAGACCTGTTGAGAGGCTGCTGTGAAAGTCCAGGCAGGGAAAAATGAAAACATATAATTAGGAAGAATCAGCGGAAATGGAGAACAGGACAAAGATTGATGGAGGAAGTAAAACTGACTGCAGTGCAAAAGCAGACTACATCCTAAAACCCAAGAGCAATTTGTTCAGGGAATCTGGGTTTTGGATGAGCCCCATCAATGCCAATAATGAAAGTCGGATCGATCTGCCTGAGACAGGTACGACATTTGTGTTTCCTGTATTGGGGAAGGGGGTAGCACAGGCATTACAGCAACCAGAATACTAAGGATGAAGTGTCAAAGCGTACTCTTGAGCTGTATCTCTGCAGTGTGTCTTCCCTGAGAACAAGTGGTCTGGAGGGCATTGTGAAGTTCATATTTGGAAATAAAAGTTATATTTACATCTAAATTACCTTTTAGTGTGTTAACATAAAGGGGAAAATGGTTTTACTGTTCCTGGCAATAATGCTATATTTTACGTTCACTCTGGAGTGTTAGACAGAAAAATAGAGTGTTAGCAAAAAGAAATTAAATGGCTCTGTGGTGATATCTTCTTTGCAGTTTATTCCTTTTTAATCCAAATTTCATTCAATGTGTGAGGATTCTATGAAAAAAAACGTAGAGAGAGAGAGATTCAATATCCGTTTTCCTCTTTAGGGATGTATTTACTGATAAAATGGCTATTCTGTCAAGAATTATCATCATAAAAAGAGATATCAAAAGAATCGTTTTCTCTTTTCCTTTTCCAGAAGATTATTTTGGTTTTTCTGTTATGAGGCACTTCTCTAAGACAAACCTTACGATGGAAAATTTTACTTCAATCATTACATGTCTTAGTATTATGGACTAGTTAAACTATTGTGCCGAGCTATTTAAATCTTTAATTATTTAAATATGTATCATGGGAGTTTTCAACATGTGAGAATGTGTACTTTCTAAAAAAAAAAAAAATGCAGACTTCAAGTTGTTTTTTTTAATTTTAGCTGAGCCGTCCTGCCACCTGTTGGCAGCTCAGCAGCTGCTTAGCTCAGGCTGGGCATCGAACTGCTGTTGCTCAGAGCTCAGTTTGCACTCTTGAGCAAGCTCTTAATCAACTGAGCCACTCGGCTGGCCCTGGACTTCAAGTTTCGAAGCATATAAAGTAGCATGAGCAGGACAGAGATGAGATAGCCACCAGTGGTCTCCTGAGGATGACATCTTTAAGATGGCTGAGCTATGCAACCAGATGAATTCTGCCGCATCATGGGTAGGTGCCTAGGCTAGGCTGTTAGTGAAATAACAATTTAAATTCACATTTATTGAATCACTTTTTATCTCCACGTCACTCTTTATGTCCTTCTCTTAAAATTATATTCTGTCTGGCATTAATATTTTTACACCAGCCTTAGTCTGTTTATCTTGCCCTAACTTGCCCATACCTCCTAGTTTATTTTAAGGATTTTGTGAACTTCTGTTGAAGAAATAATTCTTGCAAGCAGCATATAGCTGGGTTTTAAGAGTCTAATGTAAGAGACTATTGTCACAGGGTTATCCTCTTAGCATTTATTGAGATTAATATAATTACACACACTTACTTATTTATCCTTCTCTTTTTAAAAAAAAATTTTTTTTCTTCTCCTTTCCTGGTTTGTAAATGTGAGATAATAATTTTAATACTTTCACTGGTTACACCTAAAATTTTAATATACATACCTTCCTGTATATATTCATAACAAGCCTAAAATTAGTTCCACTTTGTTCCTCCAAAGTAGCTAAGGGTCCCCATGTGGTTTTAATACTCTTAACACCTTACCCCATGCTCTTTTCTTCTAAGACTTTTAAACACAAAATTAGTTATTTTTATTTCACTATCAATATTGAATTAAATTTACAAATGTATTTCATTTTATCACACTTTTTTTTTCTTTTTGTACCAGACTCCTGCATTCTTGACTTTTCTTTATGTTGAAGAAAAGTCAACTAACTACCTCCTTTAGTAGTTCTTTCAAGAAAGTCTATGAATGTAAAAGTCCCATTCATTTTGATAGGTCTGAATTGTTTTCTTACTTTATTCTAACGGTTGAATGATAATTTAACTGGCTATAGAATTCTACATTCTACATTCTGGTTTTTTGTTTTGTTTTTTTTGAGGGCAGTGTCATTGGCCCTCATATGTAGGACCCGAACCGGGGCCGCTGGCTTCCCAAACTATCACTTAACCACCATGCAACTCGGCCGGCCCTAGAATTCTAAACTGCTACTTATTTTCACTCAATATTTCGAAGATACTAGTCCACTTTGTTCTGCCATATATTGTTATTGATGAGAAGTCTGCTATTTGTCATCATCCATATGGGTGCAGTTTGTCTTTTCACCTGTTAATGTTTAATATTTTGTCTTTAGCCTGTATGGTCCATAGTTTTGTTACAATGTGTGTAGTTATAAATTTATTTTAATTTTTTTCTACTTGGCACTCAGTGTGATGGTTTAGTCTGTGAACCATATCTTACATCCTGGAAAATCCTCAGACATTATCTTTTCCAGTATCGCTTCTTTGCCATTCTCTTTATTCTCTTCTTACTGAATGTCCACTGAATAAATATTGGGGTCTGCTAATCTGTTCTCTATAGCTCTGAACAACTTTTCATCTTTTCAGTTATCCAATCTGCATTCTGAGTAAATTCCTCAGTACTGCCTTTCAATCTCAATGACTTCTATATAATTCTGCTTATAAACTTGTTCTTTTTTAGTTTTTTTTTTTTTTTCAAGATTTACTATTTTTATCCACAGGTTTTTTTTGTTTTTTGTTTTTGTTTTTTTTTGTTGTTGGCATTGTCACTGGCCCTCACATGTAGGACCCAAACCGGGGCCGCTGGCCTCCCAAGCCAGCGCCCAACCACCACGCCACTCTGCCGGCCCTCTTTTTTAGTTTTGACTGCTTATTTTAAAATATTCTTTATTCTTCAAGGAGTGAGGTTCTCTTCATATCTGTAGGAAATTTAAAATTCCTTATTAAAAAAAAATAAGTAATTTTTGTTGGCTACCCTTTTAACATGATTGTCACACCTTTTTTTTTTCATTTTGATTTATAGGTGTATCTTGACTGGAACTTCCATCCTCTTTCTCCTTCCTTGTCTTATGTTTCATTTACACTCATATTTCTCTTTCTGTTGGTTATATATAATAGTCTTAACCAAGTCCTTAGTTTCTCCAATAGAACCTGCTCTCATAGGGACACCTCAGGAATCCTGACCTGCGGCACAGTAGGAATACTGGAAGTCCAGCCATTCAACTATTGTCTAGCTTTGTCTAAACTCTGACTGGTGAGGCTGTGAGGTTTTGTCTGCTTCCTGTTTACTCCTTGGAAATAAGCTTCCTATAAGCCCTCACATCAGCTAATGAGTGTCAGTTGCAGTGTAGTCCAGCCTTCTTTCACCAATGGAGAACATTAGTACAACACTGATTTTAAGGTATGAGTTTGACTTCTGTCTCCTTCTCTGTGTGAACACTAATTATTCTCATATCATTAAAAAGCAGCCTCTACCTCACAGATGTAAGACCATGGAGCCTCCCCACTTAAATACATTTTACCCCCTATGCTCTTCTCCAACTTTGTTGGTGTTATTCTGTTTGATGTCTATTTCTATTGTTTGGCTTACATTTCTTATTGTTAGTGCTATTATTTTTGACTTCTAAATATCTAAATTGTAGGCCTTGGACCATGACTTTTGTTGCTGCATCTATAATAACCCTGTAACTTCCTGTCTCAATTGAAAATCTTACATTTGGTTTCAGACCTATTATTGCAAGTAGATGTCTCTTCACCTGTTAGGGTGACTTATGATTATACAAGAGGGGAATGAATGATTCAGTTATATCTGGATTTTATATATTTGGAAACTCGCAACATAAAAACTCAACGCACACACAGACAGACGCACACATACAATTTTACTTCTGACAATGAAAAAACAAAACAAAAACAAATGTGAACAAATAGCGAGATGCAGGATGGCTAAGATGGAACACAGATATATCACACAATATGCTGTTTTTTTGGTTTTTGCTTTTGCTTTTGCTCAGTAGCAATGCACACTTCCAAAAGTAACATTTCCTTTAATCAGGCCCACTACCTTGGAAGAGAGCCCATGAGAGCATAGCTGATAATTGAATTCCCACAGCTTTCAAAATACTATTTTCCCTCACTGAGCTGTCAGTCATCAAAGGCAGAAACTGTAGATTGCTAATACATGGCTCCAGTCTAAGTAGTACAACATATTCCTTGGTCTTGAGGAAATTGAAAAAGAAATCCCAAACTGCTCATAGCTTGCAGTGGTTTCATGTTCAGAAATCAAGAGGAATTTTCAAATGGAAAATTTATGGCTGATGAAACCTAAGTAGAGTGACAGAAGCTCATGTGGAAAAACTATAAACAAATCTCAAGTGAAGGTCTTACCCAAGCCTATAGCTTTTATATTTTGGGCAGAGGGGTCCAGGGGCATATTTCAAACTGATAACACAAAACCCTTCATGTAGCACAGGCCCCCTTCCACAGGTCTATTTAAATTGCTGAATTCCTAAGGGAGGGCAGAGACCATACCTAATGTTTGTGTGTGTGCCTTGTTATTTTTTTTTTCTTTTTCCTTTTTTTTTTAACTTGAATTCAATTTTTTGTTTTTTTTTACCCTGGTTTGCCCATTTTGAACATACTATTTTTTTTTTTAGTGCTGTTTTAGTAAAATTAGCAGAAAAATACAGTTCACAAGCACCCCCATCCACGTGCTCCCTTACTATCAGCATGCCACACCAGAGAGGTACATTTGTTTTCATCACTGAGCCTATGTTGACACATCATTATCAGCCAAAGTCTATAATTTTCATTATGTTTCACTCTTGGTGTTTGGACAAATGTCTAATGACATGTACCCACTATTGTAGTATCATACAGAGTAGTTTCACTGCCCTGAAATTCTCTGTGCTGCCTATTCATCCCTTGCTGCTCCCTCCCAGCCCCTGACAACCACCCATCTTTTTACTGTCTCCATAGTCTCTCCTCTTCTAGATTGTTACGTACGTAGTTGGAATCTCTATGGGTTCACCAGTCTGGAAGCTCTTCAAATCCTGTTCTCTACCTGTTATAATGTTTAAACCCACTACCTTCTCACTCATCCCTCTGGGCACATACATTATCCACTAACTGCACGGGTTTATATTTATATACTCTACTAATATACCAGTTTTATTAAGATGATCACATTAATGTTGAAGAGGATCCTGAAGTCACAGCAATTAAGCGATAATAAACTGCTTTCCCAGAACACATTTTGTAAGTAAGTGGTATGCATAAATCTTAAGTCTATGGCTCAGTGAACTTTTACATAAATAAATGACTCAGGTCCTGGTATAGGTATTTCTATTACATAAATCAAGACATAGAACATGGCTGTTGTTGGCAGGAGGCGGGAGGCAGGGGGTGGGGGAAGAAATTTTCCGCCTACCCTTCATAATTCTTCTGGCTAGTCTAACAGATAAACTGATTAATGGGAGAAAAGATTCATATTTAATTCAGACATACAGAGGTCTCATCAAATAGGACCTAATGAAACCACCAAAGCACTCTGCTTTTATAGTTTTTAAACAAGGCAACCATACACTTGTAAGGAATAGACAGGACAAAGAAACAGGCTTGGGTACTCACTTACTGAAGACTCTAAGTGAAGTTTGGGCTTAGGGTGGTAAATTAGTCAAGAAGTAACAAGGTTTGTTTACTTAAGTTTCTTGGCCTTAAATTCCCCTGGCTTTTGGTGATAATGATGTCTCTTTACCTTCTGGTACAAGGAGGGTCCTGGACCATTTCACAGCAGAGACTTACTTCCTGCTTTCAGAGGGACACAGAGGGTCAGAGAGCTCTGTTTGCACTGGCTGCTTTTCAAGTAACTTTAGTTTAAAATAATCAATATAGTATTGTAGCATATGTTGGGGTGGCCTGCCCTGGGTCCCTACAGTATCATCTCAGAAAGCTGCTTCTAATGCTTTTCTGTTCAGTAGCCACCCCCAGCACTTTAATTCATGGTAGTTGTGGAAGTAATAATAAAATCTACCATTTATTTAGCCCTTGCCATGTGCTCAATTCTGTGCTAGACCCTCTAAATACAATATTTCATTGAATCATAGGAATTCTAACATACAATAAAGGAATTGGGGATTGTCAATATCATTCAAGGCATCCAAAGTCACACGAATTGTTAGTGGCAAGTAGAACCCAAATAGTTATTTGGCTTCAAACTTGAGAATTTTTTCCATGTTATGCAGACTTTCCATAAAGTTGAACAATGGACTTCGGTGATAACCAGAAGCTCCAAAAAATGACTTGACAGTAAAACTAGTGGAGACATCAAATAATGTAAAGCTGACAGAGATAAACACGGGAGACCTCTGAATACCTGGGGATAGATAATCCCAAGGTGCCTTGTGCACTCAGGGACAGTTTTGGAGAGGTTTTAGAATTAAAGTCACTATGGTACATCATATTGTTCTGGGAGAATCCAATCTTCAATAAGAAGATTACATGTCCTTCAGGGTTTCAGGAAACACTTCAGCTTTTAGAAATTTGTGTTTAAAATAAAATAAAAATAAAATACACTGTGTATTAACCCAACTGTAAACCAAAATGATTCATCTAAAATCTTCCTGAAAACTGAACTGAAACGATGAAATGAACAGAAATATTATGAACCTGAAACTAAGTGAAAATTCATTTTACCAACTGTGTATGTTCCAATCCTCAGCTCATTGCTCTTCTAACAGTAACATCACTCGGCAGAACTGGCTGGGAATTTTCATCTCCCCAGGCAGCGCTTCACTAAGTGACTGACCAGGAGTGAGGCTGCTTCTGGACTCAGACATTAATGGACCACACACTAATTACCAGCAGAAGGAAGGCAGTCCTTACAATGCCTGTGAATTAAGTATGCCATGAGCAGGCTGTTCTCCTTAGCTAAAGCCCTTCCGTGGGAAAATGTAGTCTGGAGGCCTCTCTTCTCTTCACAACAGCGCGCACACACACACACACACACACACACACACACACACACACACAAAAGGTGGTGGCGGGGGAGGATTCATCCTCAATGATACATTTAAAATGGCTCTTTGTATCAGGTGGGAAAAGGAAGTGTGATCTCCCTCATTAGGGAACCACCTTTAGGGATTCAGAGCTCTATCCTCTAGATATATTACTCATATTTATTTCCTGTGGGTTTGGAGAAGCAAGAATTAGAAATGAATGGCATTCTTGACTGCTCACAGGGGGTTGGCCTGACGCCAAACTCCTGCTTTAACTTTACACAGCACCGAGGTCTCCAGGTGCAGCTTATGTGACTGTACCATCGGAAACCTTCAAAGTTGTGGCAGACCCAGAAACAATGAGACAGGGAAGGCACACAGCTTGAGAGGAAGAAATGGAAGATCCAAGGATACCAGAGGCCACATGGACAGGATAATTCCAGAGCGGGTGGCATTAGGAAAAGAGGATGAACTATAAAACCGGTTTGCCTTCTCCGAACCACAGATGGCTCTCAGGGGTAGTTAAAAAGGACCCAGCCCAGAATCCAAGCCAGCCAGCTAATCAGTCCCTGAACAGGATATTGCCGCTCTGAATAACATGCCTGTGCCCTACATTTCAAAGATCAAAAACTCATCTGTATTTCAGTTTAGTGGTACTCACAGAGGAAGCATTCCAAAGCTTTGACCTCTGTTAGCACCCAGGGATCAGGCATGCAAATGAGCACTGGCTCCAAGGCCCTTGGCTGAATCACACTCGGATCAAGTGCAATGTTAAAGGGACCTGCAAAATATCAGAAATGACTTTAAATATACCTGATTTTTCTGAAACCCTGTTATGGAGAGCTCTGTGTAGAAACCTTGCATGCAAATTTCAGATTCTAAAGAACCTTCACCCTAGCTCTTTCTTCTCCCTCTGCCTCTGCTCCAATCCTAAACATTAGTAATCCACCCTCTCCTTCTCTACTTACTGGACATTTTTAGTTTAGCAAAGCTTAGAAGAACACTTTTAAAGCATTTCAGATCAGAGAAAGTACTTTGCACTCTTTTCCTAAGTGTTTTACAGCTTATTCATGTAAGCCCAAACTTTCTCTGTTGGGAGAACAGTGAATATCAATCCTGACCACCTCTAAGAACCACTTGGAGAACTTGAAAAAAGGAAAGGAAAAAAAAAAAAAAAAAAGCATACTTTGGACACACCCATGACCAATTCTCCAAGGATAAGCCCTCAAGTTTATATTTTGAAACCACCCCTGGTGACATTGATGTTAATCTGTGGTAAGCACCCTGTACTAAAAGTTTAATGCTTACATCAGAGGAAAAGCAACAAAGGAGAGCTGACATATTTCCAAGTGTTAATGGGTAGTTCTCTGCTAATCTGTGTTTTCCTTGCAAATGGGCATTCTGAACAGTTTCAATATGGCAAAGCGAAGCAGGTAATATAAGCAAAAGAATCAGTGTTAGGACTCTGATCCCTGAATCACTTGGTGAGATTACAAACCGCAGTTTGATCTCTATGCAGATCCCCGCCCCAAAAACCAATTTGGAGGAAGAAGCTTCAAAACAGAAATAATCAAAATGCTGCAGCAGGAAATCAGATAGGAAACATCCAGCAGGAGAAGAAAAATATCAGGCAGCATTCATTAAGGTCCCCAACGCCCTGAGAAATACTGCTTTGAGGGCTAGAAAAACATCATCAATTATAGTGCTAGTATGTCTTCCAGCCTGAAAGAAACTATCATAGTCAATAGGATGCTGGGATGTGAAGCCGCTTATCCTTGTTGTGAGGATATATTTTGTCTCCAAAGACACCCAAGTGTTTGTGAGCAGGAATTTGCCTCCTGAAACTTTTTACTTCCCATTCTCAAGTCTCCTACCTGAGGACTTACTAATAAGGGGTGTCATGTGCTGGATGGAATCCCTGGACAACCTGACTCCTTCACAACCCAGGTAAAGAAAGGAATGACTGTTTGATTGTATTTGTAAAACAAAGACCTATGCTGGTAAGTAAGTGGCTTTCCTGAGGCCTCATGATGACTGCGGAAGTTAAGGACAGAATAAACAGAGCTTAGCAATCACCAACCTCAATTGGACCCACAACCTTTCCTGCCTTCTTGTGTTCTATTTCTTGACACCTCGCTTCCCCACACTCCACACAGATAATATCAAAAGTTATGCCCTCTCCTCAAATGTATAATACACAAAACTGCATCTCTTACCTCATTCCTTATAATGTCGGCTTGCAGATGACCCTTTGTGGCCACTCAGACCCATCTTTATATCAGGGCTCTAAAGCATCACTAACAATGGAAAATTCTCCTCTCTCTTCATATTGTTCTGCCTGTCTTTCTCTTCATACTTTTATTCAGCACTAAAGGGATTTAGTGCCTCAAGTAATTTTCTTGACTTCACGCCTCATAAAAAAAAAAAAAAAATCTATGAGTCAGACTTGGTTCTTTGAGTAGCCTCTGTGGGGGCAACAGTCCTCCCTAAAATATATTTTAGGTAAGGATGAAACTGCATTGAATCCTTTTCTGTCTGCAAGTCTGACCTATTACATCGATCTTCCCCTCTCTTTGGGCCCAGGTGACTCTGGCATTCAGCAGGAAGAAGATAATGTACAAAAGGCCTAGTGCTTAGCTAGCCTGGCAAAACCCCAGTTACGCTGGGTCCCTTTTCCCAACATTACCCACACAGGCAACATTCTGGAAATGTTGAACAGAGCCTCACATAAGAACCTAATCGGGTTAGCTTGCTGAATATTACCGTTCCATGGAAATGCACTTAGATAAGAGTAACTTTCTAAATGCATTTGAATTAAAACCTATCATTTTTAGAGCCGGCCGAGTGGCGCAGTGGTTAAGCGCTGGCTTGGGAAGCCAGCGGCCCCGGTTAGGTTCCCACATATAAGGGCCAGTGACGCTGCCCTGAATAAAAAACAAAACAAAAAACCTATCATTTTTAATTGTACAAAAAGAGAATTTTCCCATAGATTAATGGCGTCTTAAGGACCTGAAGGCAGAAACTAGACACAGACTTTATACCCTTAACAAAAATGATCTCAACATGGATCATAGACATACGTGTAAAAACAAAGCTATAGAACTCCTGGGAGATAACATAGGAGAAAATTTAGATAACCTTAGGCATTGTGATGACTTTTTAGATATAACATCAAAACACAATCCATGAAAAATTGTTGATAAGCAAACTGCATTAAAATGAAACACTTCTGCTTTGCAAAAGACACTGCGAAGAGAATGAGAAGACATGCCACAGGCCGGGGCAAAATATTTGCAAAAGATATATCTGATAAAGGACTATTGCCCAATACATACAAAGAACTCTTAAAATTCAACAATACAAAAGCAAACATGAAACAATATGGATGGACCTAGTATGCTAAGTGAAATAAGTCAGACAGGAAAACACAAATACCTTATGATCTCACTTATATGTGGAATCCAAAAACCAAAATAAATGAAAAAACAAAACAGAAACATACTCGTTGCCAGAAGGGATAAGGGTTGGATGAAAAAGGTGAAGGGATTAAGAAATACAAATTGGTAGTTACAAAATAGACATGGGGATGTAAAGCACAGCATAGGGAACATAGTCAACAATAGGGTAATAACCACGTACAGTACTAGACTAATCAGGGGGATCACTTTGTAAATGATATAAATGTCTAACCACTATGCTGTTCACTTGAAACTAATATAAAATAATATTGAATGTCAACTGTAATTGAAAATAAATAAATCATTTATGATTCAAAAATAAAGAAAGCAAACAAGCTGATTTAAAAAATAGACAAAATACTCTAATAGACATCTCACCAAAGAAAGTATACAGATAACAAATAAGCATATGAAAAGTTGTTCCATATCATCTGTTGTGATAGAATTACAAATTAGAACAATGAGATACCATTACACAACTATTAGAATGGCCAAAATCCAAGACATTGACAACACCAAATGCTGGTGAGGCTGTGGACCAACGGGAACTCCCATTCATTCCTGGTGGAAATGCTAAATGGTACAGACACTTTGGAAACAGATTGGCAGTTTTTTTATAAAACTAAACATAATGTTACCATATGATGAGGTAATTGTGCTCCTTGATATTTGCCCAAATGAATTAAAAACTTATGTCCACACAAAAACCTGCCCATGAATGTTTATAGCAGCTTTATTCATAATTTCCAGTTCTTGGAAGCAACCAAAGTGTACGTTAATGGATAAATTAACTCTTGCACACCCAGCCAGTGGAATATCATTCAGTGCTTAAAAGAAATGGCCTATCATCCATGAAAAAGGTCATGGAAGATCTGAGCCCTTTTCCATATCTTGCCCTATGTGTCTCTTCCATGTGGCTATTGCTGAGTTAGATCCTTTTATAATAAGCCAGTAAATATGGCAAGTAGAAAAAAATATATATAATATGCAGGTTTTAGATTATAAAAGTATTGTATTTTCATTGTAGAAAATTTTGAAAATGAAAATTGAAAAGCTCACAATAAAAATAATCAGCCACAGAAAATAACTCACAATGTCATCAACCTGAAAAAAAACAGTTAATATTTTGCTAAACAATCTTCTTTTCACATATACACATATGCATGTGTATGTCCCACGTATTTTAATAATGTATCATACTGGTGCAACTTACTATTTTTATTAAACGGCCTATTATATTTCTTGTATTAAAGAGGCTTTTACATTATGTTTGATATATACGGAAAAGTTCATAGTATAAACATATAATTTATACATAATATTTTATTGTGGCATGTAGATGAATTCTCCTTTTGATATGATTTAATTATATTTACCTTGCAATAAACTTTTTTTGTAAAACGCTGAGTGCATCTACCTAGAAGTAGATTTGCTGGACTAAAATATATGCATATTTTAAAAGTTTTGTCCAAATTACCCTTCCAGAGACTTACATTATTTGTGTTCCTGCCAACTGTGAATCAGAGGTTATTTCCTCACATGCTTGCCAATGCTGAATGCTAAAAAAACTAAATTTTGCCAAAGCAATAGGTAAATCACAACATTTTAGATTATATGGTTTTGATTACTAGTGAGGTTAAATTTTTATATGTATTTTACCTTCTGTAATTTCTATATATACTTTCTTACTTTATTTATCATGGTCTTCATGTAATTATAATTAAGTGACATAAGCCAGTTACACAATTAGGGTTTCAGGATTTTATGTGGAAGGGGAGCATGGTAAGTACAGCTGTACCAGGATGGCCCAAGGACAACATCCGGTTGGAACTTCACATATGATCGATCACATTCTCATAATTCCCCATCATCACAACTCAGTCGAGGTTTCTCTAATAAGGATAATGGTTCTCTTCTTCAGGGAAATACGAGGTGTCAAACCTCAACGAACCCTAGGGTCTTTTTTAGTGGAAAATGAAGTGATCCTCCTCTTTCAGGGAAGAGATGCTGAGACCTAAGCATAGCAGACAACCTCCCTGGTCCTTCACTTTTTTTTTTTTTCTGACCCTTATTTTGGTGATTAGTAGCAACCATTGAGCCAAGGACAAACCCCTTCGTACACTGTTGGTAGGACTGCAAATTGGTGCAGCCATTACCAAAAACAGTCTGAAGGTTCCTCAAAAAATTAAATAAAGAACTACCATAGGACCCAGCAATTCCACTTTGGAGCATTGATCTGAAAAAAATTCAAAACACTAATTTGGAAAGATACATGCACCCTTATGTTTATTGCAGCATTATTTACAATAGCCAAGAGATGGAAGCAACCTAAGTGTCCATCAATAGATGATTGGATACAGAAGAGGTGGTACATATATATAAACAATGGAATATTAATCAGCCATAATAAAGAGTGAAATCTTGCCTATTTGCAACAACATGGATGGACCTAGAGTGAAATAAGTGAAATAAGTCATATAGAGAAAGACATATACCATATAATTTCATTTATATGTAGGATCTAAAAAACAACAAAAAATAAACAGATAAAACAAAAACAAATTCAGAAGTGATGGCTGCCAGAGGGAATGGGGGTTGGGGTTGTGGGTGAGAAGGGGTAGATTAAGATGTTCAAATTGGCTGTTATAAAATAGTCACAGGGATATAAAGTATAGCATAGGGAATATAGTCAATAACAGTGTAATAACTATGTATGGTGTCAGGTGGGTACTAGACTTATCAGGGGATCACTTCATGAATTATATAAATGTCTAAACACTATATCATGTAAAAAAAGAAACACAATGAATGAGGCAGTTAATTCTTAAGTGGTAGGAGAGAAAGTTGTATTCTCTTAGTAGGAGGTTAAGGTTTCCTGCCCCAATAGATACTACATTTGGAGCAAGATCTAATGTAACAGTCCAAGAGAAGCAAGGAAGTTTAAAAAACAAAAACTGAAAAATGGAAAATATATATTGCTTATTTTTCTAAATTCACCAAATTTTGGAACAGGGATTTACAAACAAAACCATTCATCTAGTTTCAAGGGTCTTGGAAACAAAAGGACTAGAATCGGATCCTGGCTCTATCCATTATGAGTCATAACTCAGGATGAGTCATTGCATGTATCTCAGTCCCAGTTTCCTCAAATGAATACAAATACTTTAAAAGGGTTAAAGTAGATGTCTTTGAAGAGCCTTTCCATTACAGCTCTACAATGGCAGTCACTAGTGATTTATTCATGCTTCTGAATATATAGAAATATTTGATTTGCTCTCCCTAACAAATGGAGGGTTGGCATATGGAATTTCTCATTACTTCTGTCTGTTTCCCCGATGGAAACTAAGGAGCTACATGCCCTGCAGGCTGCTAGTTACTCTAAGGAACTGTGATCATGCTACCCATCTTGCCTAAGAATGTTCATCTGAAACATACTATCCACTCCATATGCTGTGGCTTCTCTATTGGATTGACTACCCATTCCTGAGCTAAGCAATCATTATGCTTTATCTGCAATTACTGTATGAAGGCAAGGGACAAATAATTACTTTTTGAGAGCATGGGACAAGCAGACTTTGGTCACCATGTTAGGACTGAAGAATTTTCTAATTAGACTCTACTGACTTTAAATCAAACCTTTTGTTGGTTACTAAAATTTAGAAACATAAAAGTCACATTCTCTTAGGATGGAGATAGAGTAATATCATTGCCTATTATTTGATTCTGTGCAATACTGTCACCTTGTAGACGTGCCCTTTTCTTTATCTGCATATCTAATCCCAATCCTCTTTTCATTCAATACCTTGTCCAAATTTTTCTGTTGCCTTGACTATTCTTCATTTTTTTTCTTACTTCTTCTCCAAGTTCACATAAATCTTGACCTTTTTTACGTTTTAATGGTTTTGAAAATAAAACTTAACTAGGCGGTCAGTTGGCTCAGTTGTTTAGAGTGCAGTGTTCATAACACCAAGGTTGCTGGTTCGAACACTGCATGGGTCACTGAGTTATGCCCTCCACAACTAGATTGAAACAACTACTCAACTTGGAGCTGATGGGTCCTGGAAAAACACACTGTTCCCCAATAAAATACAATTCAAACCAACAAACTAACATAAACTTAACCAGACAGCTACCACATGCTGATTTGTACGTGCATGTTTTGAGAGGTGGTGGTTATTGAATAGATTATAGCTTTCTGAGTCACCAAGCCCTGGACTAGAATCTCAGCTCTAACATTGGTTTGCTATGGTACTTTGGGCAAGTTACAAAACCTTGCAGAGCTGCATTGTTCCTTCTGTAAAACAGTGAAAATCATTCCTTTGCAAGCTTGTTGTGTGGTTTAGATAAGATATTCTTCATGCTAAATGCCTTGCCCTAATAAGTGCTCAGTTTTATTTTTCTAACTTTCTCTTTCCTGATTGTTAATTATGTTCTCATAAAATAAAGTTTTGGTCGAATAAGGGTGTTAGCAACATTGAAAGCATTTTGGAAAATTAAATGTCATAAATTAAGAATAAATCAAATACTAGGTCCAGAAAAAGTTGGAGCCCAGTTGCTAAAAACGCAGCTAAATAAAGTTTTCCATGTTAAATCAGGTTGAATCTCCTGCCTTGTTATTTATTTATTTGTTTTATTTATTTATTTACTTAAGTGACCATTTTTATGTCTTGTTTTTTTTTCTTGTTTTTTTTTTTTTAAGATTTTATTGGGAAATTGGGAGAGGGGAACAGCATTGGGGAACTGGGGAAGAGGAACAGACAAGTTCTGTCCTTTTTGTTCTTCAGTCTAGTTGTGGAGGACATTGCTTCACTGGCCTATGTTGGTATCATCATTGCGCTCTTCTCAGGTGAGGCAGATCTGTTGCCTGCCTCTGGACGGCCACTCACAGCGGCTCTTGGCAGCTCACACCGGCTGCCGACCACTCACGCTAGCTGCCGGCCACTCACTGTAGCCTATGGCAGCCCACTGCAGCAGGGGCTGCAGCTATGCCATCCTAGGGACTCACAGCAGCCCAGCTCCAGGTGGAGCTGTTGTTCACCATCTTAGCTGTAGAGGGCAGTGTCACTGGCCCTCATGTGTGAGATCTGAACTGAGGCCGCTGCTGTCCCAAGCCAGCTCTTAACCAATGTACCACTCGGCCGGCCCTTTTCTGTTTTTATATAACATATTTTAGGTACATTTTTGTTGTCCTTATTCTCATTAATATTCAAGTTTCATTACAACTCCTTCCCTTTTGTTAAAAACTAAGCTGGTTGTGGTTAGGTCATCAATAAATGACCTAGGTGGTCTGTAGACTGCAGATCGCTCTGTTATCTATTAGCAGAGGTCTTAATTGCCGACCTTACAAGGAAGATGGCCTGTGTCAAGTGTAATTATAATCTCGTTTTGATAGCTTCTAATGGAGTGTAATTAAATATTGCTCACCCAGTGTTCTGATGTTAATTACATTCCCTTTTGCTTGAGGTTACTAAGTTTCCCCAAATGCCCAAAGATAGTATCTGGATAAAAAACAGAGGGGTGAGTTGCAAGGAGTGGACATCTACATTTACGTGCTTTAGGGATTCATTTTGATGCTATTCACAGGAATTAATTGATCCTGAAGTTTGACTCTCTAAGAGCTAGAATCTCCCAGTGGTCAAGTAACGTGATAACATTTCATCAGCCCACCAAACTCTATTTGTTCTAATTCTAGCTGTGATGGTATGTAGTGTAGTGTGCAAGGGCGCATTTTCTTGCTTATATGGTCAGACAGTGCTCTTTTGAAACTGTAATCATGGCAAATGGCTCATTCTCCTTTGTTACCTGGCCAGAAGGCTTAGTCTTTAAATCTTTTACCTTCTCAGTCACAGAAGGCCATCTCCCTTTTCAAGAGCTTAGAAAACCACAAAAGATTCTGCTTTGGTAAGTTACTTTATTTTTGTGTTTAAGGCAGCGAGTCGAGGTTGCTGGTGAAGCCATGCCTGCAGCAGCTGATCACGCCCTGCTCATGCTCAGGGTTTCCAGACTACATTTGCTCAGGTTGTTGAAAGACATAATATGGCTTTCAGACACTTTGCCATGAAGATCACTCTTTTCTGCAGGTGCTCTACTTTTCTGGTGACCTTCCAATGCAGAGCAGCTGAGAACAGTTTTTCTGCAGAGCCTGAGCAGGGCAGTCCAACAGCACTGACAGGACGAAACCTATTCAATGTCGCCTCACTGAGCTGACAGTATTAACTGCATGCTTCATTCGTTTGTTTGTCTCATCCTATCACCTGCTTTTAAGCCAAATCTATCCCAGCCCCTTCCTAGACAGCTAACTATTTTTAAGAACTAGAATGAAATGGTTTAGAATAAACTCTTTCAAATCTTTTCTTGCGTTACCCTAGACAATAAATATTGAGATCTCTGATTGTCAGTGTATGTCTCAGTTATTCCTCACACATACACAACATCCGTGAATTTGATGTGCTTGTCTTTTGGGTTCCCTCCTGTCACTGATGAGCAAGTTGACTGGGATGCAAATAAAACTCTCTCATTAAGGACGATTATTTAGCCTATATACTGGTAATGTCATTTTTTCATTCATTCATTCATTCATTCATTCACTCAGTCCACATTTCTTGAAAGTCAAGTTATGTATCAGAGATTGTGTTATGTGCTAGGAACATGAAGAAATAGAAGATAAGTCCCATAACCCAAGAAATTCACAAATGAATAGGATACAAACAAATGAACAAAATATTATGATATTATGAGTAAAGAGTAGCAAAAAGAGTATAAAGGAGGCATTCCTACAGAGCAGACTGCTCACGGTTTTTCTCTTTCTAGTAACATAGTACCTGGCACAGAGAAAGCACTAAATACATACTTCTGAATGAATATATGCTGTCCTTTATAATAAACGTGACATTTGATTAGGGTATTTTCTTCTTCAGTGTCAACTTTAAATCCCTCACAGTTTTTGAGCTATGACATGCAAACATTCCCACCAGCACTGGTGAGGGGTGTACCATCCTTTTGCCAGAAACCACTGTTATTGTAAACTATGGTCCAGTAAACCAAATTCTGTTTTTCAGCGCTGTCTGTGTGCTCATGATATCTACATTGAGTTTCTTCCGTTGTTTTCCAAAAGCACAGCATTTAGCTGGGAAAAGACACAAAATACCACCTGTGCACTGAGATTTTACATTTCTATCCCACACTTCAAAATGATAAAGGATGCATTCCAGAAAGTTCTTTTGCTCATTTCCCCCTAGACTGATTTCTTCACACTTTATATCAGTCAAGCCTTTCTAAGGACAAGTAACAGAAACCAACATTGGCTAATGTAAGAAAAAAATGAATAGAAATGAGAATGGACACATTACCTGATTGAGAGGAAAACTTTAGAACCCAGCCTGACATATGGATAGAGTAATGAAGGCCAGGTATCAATCAGAACCATGGCCAAAGCCACACCACAGAAGCAGTAGAGTGATGAGCAATGGATCAGAATTCTTGTATCACCCACTTCCATTGGACAGTTGCCTGGGTTATGGTCTGTCACTGCTGCCCCTAGAAACCCAATCTGTTGCTGCTTCCACCTACCACCCTTACAAGGATGGACACTTTGGCCAAACCTGGGTCCTATGCCTATATCCTAGTGGCAAGAGACTAGGATCAATGCAGTCTCTTGTAGCCACTAAGTCTTATAATAGATTTCCTCAAACATGGAGAGGGATTCACCTGCTGAATTGTCCAAGGTGAGGGAAGCAAAAGAAAAATGTCTACTACCCACCTATATCAAGTAAACTATATGATAAAGAAAATGGAGATTATAATTCTCCATTGGGAAATATAATTCCAGAATATAACACAGAACAGAGCATTTCTGAACAAAATTATACTGCTTGGTTAGGCTAGGTATCAATATAACCAATTCTCTATATAATGTCCCCTTCTCTCCCCAAAGGGTATTGCTATATATCATGAGGGGTATCTTTATGCATGTAACACAATTCCTTAAACATCATAATTCTTATGGATTTTCCATATGTTGTGAAAAGCTGTGGAATCTTCCATGGAAGAGTACATAATTATAAGTATTCCATTTTCATTGTAGTAAATAGAGGGCACATTTTTGCAAATGGGGGGCAGATAACACATGATTCTACCACACTCAACCATAGGTATCAGTTATTGGCCGTCCTTCTATAATAGATATATATATTTCCATGCATGTCTTGTGCCTTGTGCCTCTATATTCATAATACAAAGTGTGTGTGCATTACTCTGTATGTTTATGGCATAGAATATCATACAATATATTGCTTTAATCCTGAATTTCTAAATTAACAGTTTATTAACTGAAAAAAATATTTTCTATGTTAAAATTTCTATATTGCTTTTTATAAGAATAGATGATTTCTTTTTCTCTTTTTGTTCATCTCTGTCATTTTAAAAAATTGCTTTCTCTTGAAATATTTTAATTTGCCTTTGACTCCTCAGGGAAAAATATAATCCTTTCTATATTTTTATGATTTTTGCATCCTGTCTCTGGGCATTTTTATTTTCTTGAGAGGTATTACTTAAAATCAGGTAAGAAGACCAGTTGGAATTTTCACATAATTGGAGCTCCTAAGGCAAGAAGACAAATATAACACATCCCCTGCAGGTCGCTGAAATATTTCCCTCAATGTTCATATCTCCGGGGTATTGAGATGGACTCTAGACCTTCTTGTTAACCAGCTGTAAACCCTTCCTATCACTGCTGCAGGGGGTACATGGGTTTTGACACCTCAAACCCTTTTGAGTTTCCAGTAGGCCAGACACTCTAGAAAATGCTGCTGTTCGTTGCTTTCTTCGCTCTTCTCTCACTAGTCTGTTAAACAAGGGCTAGCTGACTTCCATATGTGAAAAGGGAGTAAGTGAGTTAAAGGACTGTTTATACTCTAGCAGGATGACACTTTCGAGATAGGACAGAGAAAACAGAAGGAGAGCACGTGCCAGCGTCAGACAGATCTAAGCTTGAATCCCAGTGCTCCTGTTCTCATGATAGAGTCAGTAAGTTACTCAAGTTAGCTGAGCCTCCATTATCTCACCTACAAAGTGGGAATAATAAGACATACCTCATGGGCCGGCAAAGTGGCGCGTTGGTTAAGAGCTGGCCTGGGACACCAGCGGGCCCCTGTTTCCGTTCGAATCCCACATATGAGGGCCAGTGACACTGCCCTCTACAGCCAAGATGGTGAACAACAGCTCACCTGGAGCTGGGCTGCTGTGAGTCCCCGGGACGGCATAGCTGCAGCCCCTGCTGCAGTGGGCTGCCATAGGCTACAGTGAGTGGCCGGCAGCCAGTGTGAGTGGCTGGCAGCCAGCGTGAGCTGTTGAGAGCCGCTGTGAGCGGCTATCCAGAGGCTGGTGACCGATCTGCCTCACCCGAGAAGATCACAGTGATCACAATATCAAATGGGACATTGAAGCAATGTCCTCCACAACTAGACTGAAGAACAAAAGGACAGCAACTTGTCTGTTCCCCTTCCCCAGTTCCCCAACGCTGTTCCCTTCCCCCAATTCCCCAATAAAATCTTAAAAAAAAAAAAAAAGACATACCTCATAAGGCTGTTGCATGTACCCTCCTAACCTCCTAAACAATAATCCATATGCAGTAATATTTAGTCCAAACAATGTTAGCATATAGTGAATATGTAGAAATGCATCCCCTGGATAGTTCTAAAATTTTCTTACCTGTCACTCACTTTTTAGTTTCTCATGCTCTGGGTTCTTTTAAATAGCTAATTTTTTTAAAGAAGAAAACAGTACTTACTTCATCTTTGCCCTATGTTAAGGATACATGGAATATCTTGAGTTAAGTTGTATTGAAACCAAAACCCTCCCACCAAATTTTGTCTACATAATAATTCTCCAAAATATCAGCTGTATCTATCCACATATAGGATATTGATGATTTGGATTTCTTTCTTTCCATTTTTAAACTTAAACAGTATACTGTTTTGTGACCATTGCAACTCACTAATAGCTATTGTTTGTGTAATACTTTAAGTTTGCAGTCATTTTGTGTGACTTTTTTCTTTTTTTGATCATAATAACAATCCATATATTTCTTCTTCAGTATTATTACTTCTTCTCCTTCCTATCCCCCACTCCTTCTTTTCCTTCTTTTTCTTCCTTATCCCCATATTATAAATGGCTAGCTAGACGAAAGCTCTATCATTAAAAGACTGCCTTGAGATGCCACAAAAGATTGAATCCCAGAGAGTGTGCCTGCTGACACCAGTAGTCACACTTTTCTCATAAAGTTGAAGGCACCCAAAGGGAGGATTTGACTTAAATAATATTAATCTTCTGTGTTTGTATTTACCTTTTATGTTTGGAAAAGTCACTACAGAAAGATAGATAGATAGATAGATAGATAGATAGATAGATAGATAGATAGATATAGATACATGTGCATGAGATTGTGTGTGATGCATTCATGACTTTTTTTCTCATTGTTTTATATATATATGACATGGGCCTGCATATGATGAATGCTCATCTATTCTCTTCATTTACCTTAATTTCTTAGAATTTACTGTTTTAAAATAATTCAAGTAAAGCCAACAGGGTTCATTGTCTGCAATTTATAAGTGACTACTCTATACCAAACTCTGAGCTAAGAACTTAGTATTTAAAGATAAATAGGCAAGATCTCTGATGCTGAGAACTCAAAGTCACCTGAACCACTGTAAGTCTTACTATGTTCTCTTGTAACGCAGTACATGTGCTTATTAAGTCAGGAGAGTGGATTTGGCCTGTGGGAGTTGGTTAAGGCTTCATTGTAAATATGGCATTAGAGCTAAATCTGGATAAGAAGACACACCCTGGGGAAAAGATCCATATGTTTTATCAGATTCTCTTAAGGGTCCATAAACTAAAGGAATTTTAATAAGTACTGATTTTGGAACAAAGAGAAGTGGTAGGACTGAAGATAATTAAATAGATTAAGACTAGATAGCTATTCGTTTATATTCCCCATGACAAAGTCTAGACTTTATCTTGCATGTAGTGAGAAGCAGTCAGCATGTTTTTAAACAAAATGACACAACTGAGTGTGTGTTTCAGAGACTCACTTATATTAGTAACATGTTTTTTACAAATCTGCATTTTAAATTTGCGTAAGTCTTGGAGCATACTAGTTTAGTTATCTCCCATTCACCCAACAACATATTTGTATAGAGATGAGATTCTGTATCATGGCTCTGCACATTCACAACCAAATATGTATCAGAATGTGATGTTTGACTTATCACGTTAATTTAGGATCATTGAATACATTCTATTTCTCTAAAACTGAAAAAATTAACACAGTTAGAGATGACATGTTGAGTCATTCACAGGAATGTCTTCTTGGTCTCATTTAATCCCAGTAGGATATCCCTGCTTTGTGTGTTTCTAACAAGAGATTTATTCTTGTGTCCATACGCTGGTTAATGAGAAATGGCTTACTTATACTCCTTTGTTAGTTCCATGTAGATGTCTTTATTAAACACAGTCAGATATGTAAAAGTAAATGAAATTAAAATGTATTTCACCAAAGGTAACATTAAGAACATAAAACTACCTCCAGGGAAAATATATAGTAAATATTAAGTACTTACTATATGTAAGAAATGTTAGGTATATTGTGTTATTTAAGGGGAAAAGCAGAGGCAATAGATAGCTTCTTTGGATAACAATCAATGTATAAAATCAAAAAGTTTGCATTAAGGCACATAAGACATACTCTTTGTATTCCCCTCATAAAAAAATGCATCATCTAGTTCAGAAGAATAAAATGTATATTAAAAAATATGTCTGCCTGCTTTTTGTTTGGCACCCACGGATATTAAATCTACAGAATAATAGTATCAGAGTCTGCCTATGAACCACAGCAAGTATGATACTGAAGAAACTTTTATCCCTCAAATTCCACTCTTTCCCTGGAACACCTCTCAATGGGACACATGTGATCCTGATGGCAGTTGATATAGTCATTCATAGCCTAGTCTACCATCTTTGGACCTCTGTATGGTTTTCCTGATGTCATTTCAAACTGAGAACCATTTCACCATGGTTCTGTAGGCTTAATAATGCTCTTTTCTTCTTCTTGTGTCTCTTTTATTTGTTTTTACTTACATTTCTTTGATTTTTAAAAATTATTTTTTAATTTAGTTTTTAAAATTTACTTTAATTAAAGTAATTTTAAAATTTACTTTAATTTTTTAAAATACTACTTTTAGGTAATATTTAAATAGTTGTTTATAAAACAACATAATAATTAGACATTCAGGGCCGGCCGAGTGGCGCGGGGGTTAAGCGCTGGTTTGGGAAGCCAGCGGCCCCGGTTCGGTCCCACATGTGAGAGCCAGTGACACTGCCCTCAAAAAAAAATAGAATACTACAAATAATTGAACATTCATACCACTCACAGAGTGACAACTTCCCTCCCAGTCTACTACCCCTCTGACATCGTATATAGCTGTTACAATACCATTGACTATATTACTATGCTGTACTTTATATCCCTTGACTATCTCTCTCTCTCTCTCTCTCTCTCTCTCTCTCTATATATATATATATATATATATATATATATATATATATATATATATATGGTTGACATTCAATATTATTCTACAGCAGTTTCAGTTTTCAAATTATCATCATTCTTGACATGGTCATTGAAATGGTACATGGTATGACAACTCAGTTCGCGAACTCATCCTAGAAAAAGTGCTACATGCCTCATTACTGAATATCACTACAGTCACCTTCAAAGTACTCCGCTTGGGAAGCTATACACTGATGCCAGCACCTAGTCCACCCTTCAAAGCAAGTTTGGAACTCTTTTTCTGGAATGCCCATCAGAGCTGTTGTCACATTACCCTTGATGTCTTAAAAGTCATCAAAATGTCTTCCTTTCAAGATTTCCTTTATCTTCACATAAAGAGAAGTCATTGGGGGACAGATCAGTGGAGTAAGGGGTTGGGGTGTGTGTTCCAATACAGTTATTTGTTTACTGGCTAAAAACTCCCTCAAAGACAGTGCCGTGTGAGCTGGTGCATTGCTGTGATGCAAGAGCCATGAATTGTTGGCGAAAAGCTCAGGTCATTTTCATCTGACTTTTTCATGCAGCTTTTTCAGCACCTCCAAATAATAAACCTGGTTAACTGTTTGTCCCTCTGGCATCAAAAAAGTTTAGCAACATTGTTTTGACTTTTGATTTGGATTGAAGGAACGTTTTTGGTCATGGAGAATTGGCTGACTTCCATTGTGCACTTTGACGCTTTATTTCAGGGTTGTATTGGTATTCATCACCATGATAACATGGCCTAAACATCGTCTTGCCTCTCCAAAAGGTCTTGGTAAACTTTGACTCTCCTTTGCTTTTGTTCATCTGTGAGCTCCTTCGGGACCATTTTTGCCCACACCTTTCTCATGCCAAGATTTTCAGTTAAGATTTTCCTGTTTCCCTATCAATGTTTACCTGGTCTGCTATGCTTCTCACAGTCGCCCAATGATTCTGACACACAATTCGATGAATTTTTGCAATGTTTTCGTGAGTTCTGCTCATTACTGGCTGCCCTAACCTCTCTTCATCAGTGACGTGTTCTCTCCCCCCAGAAAAACGTTTAATCCATTTGTACACTGCTGTTTTCTTCATGGCATTATCCCCATAAGCTTGAACTAACAGGTCCCTGATTTCACTACCACTCTTGCCAAGTTTAACGAGAAATTTAATGTTTGTTCATTGCTCTGATTCAAGCTCAGACATTTTCACGATGGCACACAAAAACACCAAACAACAATAATGAATGCCACTCAGCAAAACACCGCCACACATTGACACAAACACAGCTGTGAGACACAGATACACCAAGGTTATGAAACCTGATGGAGCTGTTTGTACAGTGCTGCCAATGTAAGCGCACGGTGGCAAATTCGTGAACGTAATTATCAGGCCTTGTACACATGTATATACACTATACATACACACTGGAATATCTGCATTAAGAAAGGATAACTTTGTAAACTCACTATGTGGCAATGAGTTAGGACTCCTGATTATATATTAGAAAAAAACATTTGAAGCTAAAAAAGTCTGCATTTTACATACTTCCTTTTTCTCTAAATGTAAGCCAAGTCTGATTTATCCTAAAACTTATCTTAATACGAGTTTACTTGAGGTTACCAATAGCTCAATATTATGTTAGTTGTTTTTTCCTGCCAGAGACCTTGGTTGGAAAAATATTATTGTAGGTTATTTGTACTTTGACTATTAAAAGAAAGCCAGTTGCCTAGGGAGGAAGAACTAGAAGTGGCTGTCAGAGCTCGCTATATATCCTTTAGAGTTTGTTTCATGTCAGTTCAACCTACAATAAAGCAAAAGGCATTTACTAAGGTAAATGGTTAGTAGTGGTTTTACACGTCTTGAAACGTGAGACTTCCTCAAGTTGATGACCTGAAAATAAGGCATCCTGTGATAGGGAAGCCCAGAACTTCACTGATGGATCACACTATACATCCTGAAGTTGGTGTGTAATGCTGTTTTCCCGAGTGTGCATATGGCATTCATCTAAAGCAATAGTAAATAATAGGTTAGAGTTTATATGTGCGGAAAAGTATCCTTTTTTTCTCTATGAGTCGTGCATCCTGGTACTAAAACTATTTAAACATGTAATTAAGACCTGGTCTCTTGCCAAATGCACGTAATTTTAGCTTAGTTTGAATAAGCTTTACCTCATAGTTATTTAATTATGAAGGAGGAGACGCAGAGGGAGAGGGAGAGGGTGATCACAAACCCTTGCTGAGCTGCGGGAGCTAAGCTAGTTAAAACCATATCTCCAATAGAAAGAAAATGTCCTGAAGGGTTTCACAAGAGAATAGTGATTTGTAAAGAGTGGTCTATTTATGTTAGATGCGCTTTTTGTATTCAGATGCCTTGTGGTTTTTGTTCTATGTGAAACATGTTATGGATGCTTATGAACAGGCACTGTGTGAGACATGGAATTAAATAGGTCCAATAAAGAAGAGTTCTGCTGTCTCAAGGCCCATGGTAAAAATGATGATCGTTTATGAGATTTTTCCACACAAGAATAAATGACTACAGCCAGTTATAGAGATGCTTAAGTCTCGGAAAGGCCAACTGCAGAGATAAGTATTATCATTCCACCCTCTCTTCCTCTTTTTCCATTTCTGAAGGGATAGATAAAACCTTATGTGGTTCTTGAAATATATACCAAAAAAAGCATAGTTTGCATTTCTTTTTGAACTTCCCTCAAAATTGATAGAAAAAAAAAAAGAGAAGTTCTATAACTTGGGGAGGAAAATGAATATAAACATCCCATTCTAAGAGTCTATAGTTTATATGAAACTAGTTGCCTGGTGCCATTTATTTTGCAAAAAGTTGTCTCCATAGCAACATGGAAACCTGCCCCTGCTAGGAGAAAACCTGCTTAAAGCTACCATCAGCTGTGAATTAGGTTATGGAGGCATTCATCCTATTAAATGGGAGGAAATATTTCAGGTTAATATTAGAAGTGCAACACACCAACATTCCCCAATTTGTCTGGGAAAGGTAGATTTAGTATAGCCTAAAAACACCTTCAATTTAGGAAACAATAAAGTAGTTAATAATTCAGCTTACATTGCAAAATGTTAGCACAGTGAAGCATGCTGGAAAAAAACATGAAAGACCCAAGTCTATCAACATTGGAGATTTTAGGCCCTTGCACTTAAATATTTACTGGACAACCAGCCAGTAAATATTTAAAATATATAAGTGCAAATACTCCTTCACTGGAGGGTTTACTAAGTCATTTCTGATATTGGTAGAGTAATGATCCATGAATGATGTATTTTACAAAGAAAATCTCAAGTTTTAAAGCTGAGAGCTAAATTTCGATTCTGGAAGTCCGTTAGAGATTCTGCCAGGCTGAGAATTAAATAACGTGACATGGCTTGCATCTTGTTTGTTTATAGAGCATTGGATATATTTATACATTTTAGTTAGTTTCTCCCTTTTAAGATGCATGTAAAATATAAAGAAAAAAAATGTATGAAGAGGGTGGAGGAAGAAAAAAACTCCCACAAGAAATCCTTTACTTTGTTCTCAGGATTGTTAATCTGTAAGAGGGGAGGGGGTTAGTAGATGAGGGTAAACAGGGTCAAATATATGGTGATGGAAGGAGAACAGACTGTGGGTGGTGAACACACAATGTGATATTTGGATGATATATTACAGAATTGTACACCTGACACCTATGTAACTTGACTAACCATTGTTATCCCCAGTAAACTTTAATTAATTTTCTTTTTTTTTTTTTTTTACTTATCTTTGTTTATGTAACCAAAGGACATTTGAAGCTATGCTGCACTGAATTTTGCTGGCACACAATGATATGCCATGCACTAACATGATACTGAGCACCCAATATTTCACTTGTCTTTTCCTTCCTTCTTTCTTTCCTTCCTCCTTCATCAGTTTATTCGTAAAGGTTTTAATATGCAGCAGGACCAAGGTAAATCCTGTCTTAATTGTATCCATAGACAATTATCCATACATAATTATACCCATAGACAATTTGGAGAGGCGAGCAAGTAAACCACCAATTGAAAGTCAGTATGATCAGTGCTATCTTAAGTTTCTAAAGAGGATTCCTTGAGAGTTCAGAGGAAAGAAATTTAATTCAAGGTGATGATGTGAGGAAATTTACCAACAGAAGGCACATTTAACCATGGATTGAATTTTTAAAAAATATCTTTTAAGGGCCGGCTGAGTGGTGTGGTGGTTAAGCGCTGGCTTGGGAAGCCAGCGGCCCCGGTTCGGGTCCCACATATGAGGGCCAGAGACACTGCCCTCAAAAACAAAAAAAAACTTTTAAGAAGGTTCAGTGTGTTTCCAGAAAGAGAAATAGCACAGGCAAAGGCATGAAAAAACAAATGCCATGAGATGCAAGAGGTGGAATACGTCTAAACCCAAACCCAAACCCAAATAGCACCCATGTTATAAACTAAATGTGTGTTCCCCACTTCTTCAATTTCGTATGTTGAAAAGCTTCCCCACAATGTAATAGCATCGGGAGGTGGGGGACTTTGGGAGATAATTAGGATTAGATGAGGTCATGAGGTTGGAACTCTCATGAATGGAATTAGTGCTCTTACAAGAGTCTGAGAGAACCTCTCTGCTTTCCACCATTTGAGGATACAATGAGAAAATGGCCACCTGCAACCTTAAAGGGGGCTCTCAGCAGAATCTGACCATGCTGGCACCTTGACCTTGGATTTGCAGCCTTCAAAGCTGTGAGAAATATGTTTCTATTGTTTATAAACAACTGGGTCTCTGGTATTCTTTGAGGGCAGCCTGAATGGACTAAGACAATCCATGAGCTCTTATATTTATCAAGAGTATTTTGTATATGGTCACTTTTTGGTTATTATTTTGCTTCAGTTTGTGGATCTTAGCATTTTTGCTAATTTTTGTATTGGCAAAAAGGGCAGATTACAAATTTTAAAAAGAAAGCAGAAAACATGTATTTTAGAGCCAAAATATACACAATTGCCCATGAACTTGTGTTTCCTCCATGGATTCCAAAGCAGATCTTCATTAGTTGAAGATCAAGGTAGCATTTTATACACCTAATGTAGGTGTAGACCCTGAGTGATATACCTGTTTGCTTTCAGATAAATAAGTTTGACTTTGAACGCTCATTATCGAGTGACTGTGCCTTTATATGCTATGAGGTTTTTCTTTTGTCTTTCAATTAAAGTGAACTATCCATAACTATCATTAGCTTAACTTCTTCTATCACAACCCAACCTATTTAGATTAATCTGGGAAGTTTTCTGCCCTTATGTTCTGAATATATATATTGACAGATTTTATTGGGGAATTGGGGGAGGGGAACAGACAAGTTGCTGTCTCTTTGTTCTTCAGTCTAGTTGCAGAGGACGTCGCTTCACTGGCCCATGTTGGTATCATCATTGCACTCTTCCCGGATGAGGCAGATCGGTCGCCAGCCTCTGGATGGTAGCTCACCGCGGCTATTGGCAGCTCATGCTGGCTGCCAGCCACTCACGCTGGCTGCCGGCCACTCACTGTAGCCTATGGCAGCCCACTGCAACAGGGACTGCAGCCTACACCATCGCCAGGGCTCGCACAGCCCAGCTCCAGGTGGAGCTGTTGTTAGCTGTAGAGGGCAATGTCACCGGCCTTCATATATGGGATCCTAACCGGGGTGCTGACATCCCAAACCAGCTCTTAACCAATGCGCCACTCAGCCGGCCCTGAATATATTTTTAAAATTATAAATGAATCTGTATTGGAGGGTATAAAAGTAACTAATATAGGGTTATTATCATATGGTTGAAACTCAAACTATAGTGCACTGACCGCCTCCAGTAATAGATTAAGTTAGATCTAGGGCAACAAGTCCTTCCTTAAAGGAAGGATCTTGGAGTCACATCACAGTGTTTGGGTGTGTGTGTGTGTGTACTCATATATATGTTTTCTCTGGAAATTAATATGGATAATACATTCTTTGAATATTGATTGATTGATTGATTGATTGATTGAATGGTTTTAGTTATGAAAGTACACAATAGATATTAGCTTGTATTTGTTTCAGTACATGTTAGGCACTCTATTAGGATAAGAAATAAAAAGGTGAGTAAGCAAAAATTGCTGCTATGAAGGAGCTCCATGGCAGCTGACCTGATTCCACGTTGAAATGCTCTTGCCCATGTCAGGATGTCAGACATTCATGCTTTGTTGAAATAAATTCAGAACACATTTTTTTAATATATATAATAGCAGCATAAGTGACAATTTCCAACCCTCTTGAAAACAGAAAGCTAAGCTCTTTATACTGGGAAAGAAAAGAGTGATGATGTGGCAGGTAAGGGAATAGCAGAGGGTCAGAGAAAGATTTATGTTGCATTTTACTAAATTTGGATAAAAGCTCAATAGGAATTAAACTCTTCCTCTAAGCACGCCGTGGGGAATTATGAAAGACAAAGCTATGCTATGCTGAATTTGGCTGCTTATTTATTGTTTTATAGATTTCTATTCAGAGAAGGACATGACCAGCAATGCATGTGCCACTTTTCTTATCTATTTTTGTCTTATCTATGAATGTGCAGATCCCATTGCATGTATCCTACTGAATTGGACTTTTATGGTCCTCCCGAGTTAGTGCAGGTTTGAAAAACAAATTAAGTTGTAATTTTCAGTCTCAACCAATAAGGAGGGGAGATATTGTGTTAGATATAAGTGGCATGCCCTATTCAAAATTACCATTTACTATAGGTCAATAGTTCTCAACCATGGGTGATTTTATCTCCCAGAGGACACTTGCCATTGTCTGGAGATATTTTGGGTTGTCACAGCTGGGGGAATGTTGCTGGCATCCAGTGGGTAGAGTCCTGGGATGCTGTTAAACATCGTCCAGTGCACAGGCTAGCTGCCTCTCAACAAAGAATTACCCACCCCACTGTCAACAGCACCAGGTGAAGAAACCTGGATGTAGGTAAGGCCCAGGATAAGCAAGGATGTGTGTCAACTGTTTTGAAGTCACTTTGAAAATCGTGGGGTTTTTTCCCCCTCTCTTAATTATTATCAATTCTTAATTTTGAACTATGAACTATTTATCATAGATTACTCAAAAATCTAATATAAATATAGAATAATTGAAGACATTGAATTATGGTGATAAAAGGTACAGCATTAATAGCACTGCTTTTAAGGCCAGACAGACCTGAACCTGAGACAGACTTTGTGACCTTGTTTGTATTCCTGTACCTGAGTTCCCTTGTTTTTAAAATATCTGCAATAGAATTTACCCACTTTGGGCTTTGTAAAAATTAATTGAAATAGGACTATGATGGAATAACTTGCAGCAGTCCAACACCCTCACGAAAAACACGTAGGAAAACTAAATAAAAATGTGTCTTCTTGAAGGTTTGGAAAGCTGCTGAAAGAGTTAGGGGTTGAGGGGACAAATCCCTGAGAGAAAGAAGTTCACTGAGGGGTGCTTTGAATTGTGCATGCTGCTTTTTCGTTTAGGTCATTCATTGAATTACAGAGTAGCATAAGACTGAGAAGCTAGACAGAAAAGAGACAAGGACTTTTGATAATCTCACAGGATTGGAAAGGTAAAAACTGGAATTTGGGACTTACAAGGCAGACAGGACTGAAAGAAAGATTCAGAGGAGTGAGCCAGACACTCTGAGCCCTAAGAAATCTTGCAGAAAGTGGCTGAAAGCCTAAACCAAAGTTATAAAGGTCTCATGCTCCTACAGAGAAAAAAAGGGAGTTCTGGACCTCCCAAGACGGGGAGAGAGAGATGGTAGTAAAATACTCTTTAAATGCTGCACCCTACAGATCAAGGCAAGCAAACGTTTGAATGGGGAAAAGTCTATGGCTGTGGCTCAGAGCAGATTAAGGGAGCCTGAGGGAGGTGCGAAGGGTATTCATGTAGGGCAGCGGTAGCCACCCAGAGTAGCATGTAGGAGCCCTTGTGGAAGATGGCGTATCCTCTCAGGAATAAAAGCAATTGCAGTAGCCCAGGAAGATGTCACTGCCCAACTGGGTGAGGAGGAAAGGTTCCTGTTGGAGTGCAATGTTAGCAGTCGCCCAACATCAGGTATTAGAACCTGAGTAGGGTGAGAAGGGCACCTATATAGACTGTCACAGCATGAGGAGGGTAAAAAAGCCTCTGCATTGGGAAGCAGTGGTGGAGACAGAAGTGTGTTAAATACAGTGGTGACTGATCAATTAAGTTAATAAATTGAGGGCAATGTCAGCCATATTTCTCATTGTAAGAGAACAGAATTATAAAAATGCAAGGGGGAAAATGCAAAAGACTCCTGTGGTGTTAAATCATAATTAACAAGCTTTGATGATATCAGATTGTAACCCATTGGATAAAATAGGAATCAAAAGATTACATTGGTATAAATACCTCTATAAGTAAATGGGTTTTTCTTTACTGAAGAATGCAGTTAATAAAGGTAATAAGAATGGTAGAATTAGACATTTACAATTTGTCAAATATCATAGAAATAATTAGTTTATCCAAGAAACATTGACAGCTAAATTAGTAGGTAAAAGTCTATAAAATTAGATAAATTAGCAAATAGGTAAATTAGTAGGTAAATAGAAGTCTGATGAGAAATGGGATATTTACAGTCTCAAAATACTCACAAAATACTTATTCAGTACACACAAAACCTAACTTTACTCTGGATGAACGTTTTAATCACTTTGAATCAAGTGATTAAAAGTAATAACACCAGTGAAAAGACAAATCAAAATTGTGTAACAATGAAGTCACAATGAATCACAGCATCATTTCTATGAATTAGTGGTTGAGAATACAAAACTCGAATCTCATTCACACAAATTTAAACTGAGGGACATTTTTCGAGATAACTGGCTGATTATTTTCACAAGTGACAGGTCATGTAAATCATGGAAAGAAAGGAATATTCCTTCAAATTGAAAGAGACCAGGTGGAAATGGAAACTAAATGCAAAACATGATTCCGGGCTGGAAACTTTCTCTATAAAAGATATTATGTGGGCATCTGTAAATCAGGTGATAGTAGTGTACCTATGCTAATTTTCTGATTTTGATGGTTACATTGTGCTTATTTCAGGGGACATATTTTATGTAGGCAATACGCACTGAAGTATATGGTGGTAATGGAGCACCATGATAGCCAGCAATATTTTTTTTTTTTTAAAGATTGTATTGGGAGATTGGGGGAGGGGAGCAGCGTTGGGGAATCGGGGAAGGGGAACAGACAAGTTGCTGTCCTTTCATTCTTCAGTCTAGCTGTGGAGGACGTTGCTTCACTGGCCCAGGTTGGTATCGTCATTGCGCTCTTCCCGGATGAGGCAGATAGGTCGCCGGCATCAGGATGGTCACTCACCACGACTATTGGCAGCTCACACTGGCTGCCGGCCACTCACTGTAGCCTATGGCAACCCACTGCAGCAGGGGCTGCAGCCTACACCATCGCCGGGGCTCTCACAGCCCAGCTCCAGATGGAGCTGTTGTTAGCTGTAGAGGGCAATGTCACCGGACTTCATATATGGGATCCAAACCGGGGCCCCTGGTGTCCCAAGTCAGCTCTTAACCAACGCACCACTCAGCTGGCCTTCATGGCCAACAATTTATTCTCAGACGATTCAGGAATAAATTGTTCTTTGCAACTTTTCTAAAATTTTAAAATTGTATCAAAATAAAAAGAAAGCACAAAAATAAAACTCAAGTGTGCAGGTGGATAAAAATGTGTTCAATATATATAAAAAGGAATTTCTGGAATGAAAAATACAATCTTTCTCAATATATGGGTTTAATAGTACAATAAACATAGAAAAGAGGATTAATTATGCACAAGATAGTTCAGCAGAAAATATCCTGAGTAAAGCACAGAGGTTAAAAATGGCAGAAAATATAGAAAAGAGCAAATGGAACATGGTGGAAAAAAATTAGATATATTACAAAATTATCCATATTTGTAACGTGTGTCTTGAAAGAAGGAAGAGAAAGCTTTAATTCAGAAAAGCAGAGTTTGAAGACATAAAGACCAAAATGTTTGTTTGTTTGTTTGTTTTGGTTTGTTTTTTAAGACTGTTGAAAGACATATAACAACAGATTCAAGGAGCACTATAAACCCTAAACAATGCAAATACCAAACCAGACCAAATCAAAACAATCAGACAAAAAACTAGTCAAAAGAGCCACCAGCTTTCATAACAGTTGACTGCTAATGTTGGGGAGACACTATATCTCAATAAAGCAGCAATAAATATAATAGTTAGATATTCTACAGAAACAATGCTAGAGAAAAGACAATTAAATTATATATTTCAAGTGCTAAAAATTTAGAACTACATAGTATGCAAAGAAACCAAAAAAACACCTTTTTCAAAAGTAAAGATGATCTAGAGTTCTAGCAGCATGTATCCTTAACCTATTAAAGTTCACTAAAGTCAATATTATGATACTTTATACTTCATGCTACATGGAATCAAAAAATATAATTTTAATGATAGTACTTGCAGGAGCTTTAAGAATCAAACAGGGAGAAGATAGAAATGTGTATATATATATATATATATATATATATATATATATACACATATATATACACATATATATATACACACATATATATACATATATATACACACACACATTGTATCTCAATGTATACAAAACTTCTACACACAATTTTACATAAGCTATGGGGAGGAGAAATAAAAGGAAGCAAAATAAAAGCAAATTATGGTATAAATTATGCCCATAGATTGGAAGAGTCAAAATCAGAAAGTTGTTAATCTTTCCTGTTTCTTTGTAAGTTCATTGAAAACTCTTGAAAGTCCTAGCACTGTTAATTTGTAGTTACTAGCAAGCTGATTCTAAAATTTTAACATAACATAAAGGGCCAAGAATTGAAAAGTTCATCATGGAAAAGAACAACACTAGAAGGTCTATATGATGAGGTATTGACACTTATTTAAAAACCAACAATAAAGACAGTGGTCTTGGGTCAAGAATAGACAGACAAAGAGAAGAGAGTCCAGAAACTTAGCATACATATGCAAGCACTTGATTTGTGACTAATCTAAAATGCTAATGCATTGAGAAGTAATGGCCTTTTAAGTAACAGGCTAGAAATATCAATCTATAGTTTTCCATATACATAGAACAATAAATCATAGAGTATGTAAAAGTTTCACACCATACACAAAAACCAATTCCTATTGTACATTTAAACATGATGGGTAAAAATAAATAAATAAATAAATAAATAAATAACTTTTAGAAGATAATATAATATCTTTATGATCTTAGAATAAAGGAATCTTTATCAGAACATATTTCAGAGCAATATCAAAATATGAAAAATTTAACTACATTTAATTAAGAATTTCTATTGGTTGAAATATAACATTTAGAGAATAGAGAGCCACAGACAAAAAAAAAATGTATGTAAATAAAAGGATTGTTAATAACTTGAACATCTCAAAAAGGATAAATATGCTCAACCTTTGACATGAAAGGATAAACAGCAAAAAATACTGGTGTCTCACCATTAGTGGACATGTAAATTAGTACAACCGCTTTGGAAATCATTTGATTTCCAAAATTTGAACACGTATAACTGTTCATAGCAATGCTATTTGTTTAAGCCAAAAACCTAGAGACACCCAAATATTCATCATTAGGAGGGTGATAAATAACCTGTTGGATTTATCCTGTGAAATTGTAGAAGCAATAAGAATTGAAAATAATGCTTAAGCAAAACACATGGATGAATTTCTTAAGCATAATGTTGAATGAAAAAAAAAATCAGTCACACAGTCATATAGCATATAAGTCTTTCTATTGTGATAGAAATCAGGATAGTTACTATAACATAATTTAATGTTGGGAGACAGTATCAAGTTGCTTTAAGGGTGCTACTAATACTCTATTGCTTAACATTGGTGATTGTTATAGAGTATGCATATTTTGTGAAAATCATAAACTTTTCTCTTATGATGTGCATTTTTTCTGTATATAGGTTGTGCTTCAATAACATTTATTTAAAATTATATGGAGTAAGTCATTTAATATTTTTAAACCCATCAGTAATGTGATAGTATAGATATTTGAACATACTGAATGCTCAATAAATGGTCATTGTTACTATTATTATTACATTTCTCAAAATTAATAAAAGCAAAATGCATGTGGAAAGTACTTCCAGATAAAGGAGTAGGTGTTCTTAGTTCTAAGATTTGAGTGGAAATGTTTAAATTTTATTTTTATTGGTAAGGCAAAGACTTTGGGCTCAATATATATTTTCCACAAATTTGTTTTGTGTTGTACCATTTAGGAGCTATTGTTTATGGTCTGTTTTCTATATTAAGTGGGACTTTAGCTGAATTATATAATCAGAAAAGAGAAGCTAATTAAATAAGGACACTCTGAAGTTGTGGTGATAAATCAAATTTGCAAAGCTCCTTTAAGTTTTCAAATGAAAGCTTTCATAATAGTTATCTGCTAATGTTGGGGAGATATCTTCTGCAGAGAAATATCTAAATTACATGATCTCTTACAATTTTTAACAAGAAAATGCTCAATAAAATCTCAATTACCATGAAACTTGTGGAAAGTTCAAACGAAGAATAACCTCAAGTAAAAACATAAAAGTTAATTTAAGTATTCCTTTGATTTGTCTATTTGCATAAGATAGAGTCTTTGTATATGTTTGGAATTCAAATAGATGAGGAAAAGAGTGCGTGTTTTTAATTTGCTGGTAGATCATTTACCAATGCAATTTAATAAGTTATTTACCAATAAGACAGCTGTTACACGTTTCCAAACCAAATTGCCAGCTAATTTGTTTCTCACCTAATGAAACTACAAAGTCTGTAACAAGACCAGATAGCTCACTTTGTATGTTTGTTAACAAACCTGTGTAAGTAAAATTTAGAGGAGAATAATCTTGGGAGGACAACGGACATGATTTGAATGCTCTGAGCTCTGTTGCAAAATTGCCACATTCTCTCAATTCTATTTAATTTTCCTTTTTAAATGAAGTTTAATTTCTTTTTAAATATAAAAGTTACACACACTTTAGAGGCACTTTGAAAAATAGATAATAATAAAAACAAGGAAATGTTCACAATTCATCATCCAATACAACCATTGTTAATAGTTTAGTGTAATTTCTTATAGTTGATACTTGATATACTTGTTAACAAGTTGATATTATATGTGATATACAGTTTTTAAACTATTTTCACTTAATATTATCATATTAGTATTTTAATGTTATTATAACTGCCCCTAAATTTTTAATGAATGAATATTTTATTGTGTGGTTATGTAATAATGTAATAATTCTCTGCTGTTGACCTTGAGGTTATTTCTAATTTTTGGTGCATTAAATACCATTGTGAATAAAACCTATTTCTGTACTGTAATTATGTCTTTATTAAAGATAATCATAAATAAAATCATTTATTTAAAGTATATTTACATTTTGACTATTTTATTTTTGATTAATCCATTTAGGAGATTATTGAATAAACTAATCATGAAAATATGATAGAAAATTGACTTTTGTACTTATAACTTTACCAAAGAGTTTCAGATATCTTGTGCAAGGTTTTTAACTCTGATCCTTTCTACATATACTGTGTGTAGCAATTTGATCAATAGCACATAATTTAAGAAAATTGCTTCTCTTAAACCATCTTATACTACTTGCTTTTTGAGTCAAGAATCATAATATTTTGCAGTTACATTTAAGATCCTTATCTATGTTGGTAAAATAAGTAGGTAGCTGGATAGATAGATGATAGATAGATAGATAGATAGATAGATAGATAGATAGATAGATAGATAATAGATAGATAAAGCATGAAGGACAGCTGAATGGAATTGCATGCCGACTGGTATTTGGTTAAGTAGACCTATGAAAAGCCTGCCTGAATACACCAGAAGGCAGGGTTTTGTGAACACAAAGAGCCATGAGGTGGCTCAGTGTTTGCAGATAAACTGCACATAATTAACATCACTGCTCTTCATATGGATATTCAAATTTTGATTCATAAGTGAGGACCATTTATGATACTTGTATATAAGGCTAAATAAAGTGTGTAAAATCTTCTATAGGTATAGTAAGGATGAATTGGGGATGAGTTACTGGAGAATTTTCCAGTGGTAATTGATTTGGTCAAATATACATTGGAAAAAACACACACACCCTATTAGCAGTGTGAGTTACACATTGGATTTAGTAGGGAGCGAAGGAGTGAGGGTAGAGGGTGTGCCAGGGACCATCATTATGGAATTACTCTTCATTTCTTGGCAGTATATTCTAATTTTAAACAAAATATTCCAGAAGGAACACAGAGACCCTTAAATGAACTGGGATAGGTGAAACTGCCCAGGGCTCTGCTGGGAGACCACTAATGTGAGAGAGGCTGACTTTTCACAATAACATTTGAGGTATTTATTTATTCTTATTTTTATTTTTTTTTGAGGGCAGTGTCACTAGCCCTCACATGTGGGACCCAAACTGGGGCCGCTGGCTTCCCAAGCCAGTGCCTAACCACTGCGCCACTTGGCTGGCCCTTGAGGTATTTATTAACTAAGTGTTTTGGTCTGGAGTCAAGAAAAAATCGTCTTATTAAAGACATGTTAATTCCATCTGAAATCTTGGTGAGGTTTCACTATTAGGTGACACTGCACCTCACATTATGGGTGCTCCTTGATAGCTGGGGGTAAATGAGGAAGGATGTCATGCTGATTGGTATGTTTTCAGTCTTAATAATGGCGTGGCACATCTGCTGCTACAATACTCCTGGATAGAAAAAGGTTTCAGTACTATGTCCGATCCCCCATTAGGGTTTTAGGAGGGAGAGTCAGCTAAATAATGATCAATTACCCCAAAAAAAATCACTGCCTCCATTTCTTTAACCTCTGCAGAGTTCTTTATTGACAGGAAAGAAATACAATCATGCTTAATATTTATGTATAATCACAGTGGTTAAGTTAAAAATGAAGTAATTGTACACTTGAAACCTATGCAACTTGACTAACAAATGTCACCCCAATAAACTTTAGTTAAAAAAAATTTTGAAGCAATGACATAATACAACGGTAACCTTATCTATAAACCCGAACTTGGTGTTAATAAACTCTTGCCAATATGTACACTGCTAAGGCTTTCATTCTTCATTGTAATTGTTGAGTAAAAAAATACATACGTATTATAAAAGAGCAGCATCCCTATTCCAACCGCGTGTATTGACTGTAATATTAACCACTGGTGAACTTGACACATGGTAAGACTTAGCATTTATGCACACATACTGTCTTTGCTTGAAATAATAGTCATAATATACTTTTAGGAAGTGCTTTGAGCATCAAAGAAAACCTACTGGTAGACTAATGACTTCTTATTTATTTATTTATTTGCTATTATTTTTAGTCCAGCAAAGAGCATTTCCTATGATAACACAGCGCTCTTCCTAAAATAAGGAGTAGAGTGTTCTTATAGCGTGTGTGTGTGTGTGTGTGTGTGTGTGTGTGTGTTTCTCCTCTATACAATTTATGAAGGCATCAATGTACAACATTCAACAATCCAGAAATTATTTCTTCTACTTGTAGGGTTAAATCACCTAAGAAGGAGCTATTTAGATGAAAGACATTAGATACACCTTAAATGATAAAACCTTTTATAAAGAAAGCAATTAAGTACTTTTTGATCAAAACTCACTAGATACATTATTTTTTAAATAACTTGTTAAACATTTTATTCAGAAATGCTTTGAAACCCTGGATGAAGAAAACTTGATTTTTCTTCTTGAAAATAAAATATTTCCACTATAAATTTCAAAGTTAGTATGCCTGCCTGTCTCATGTAAATCCTTACATTGTGTCTGCCATCATAGAGTGTGATTTATGAAGGAATATTCATAAAGTTAAGTTTTTGATGTTAAAATTCTGAGAATCAGACTCTTGTGCTTTTACTTACAAATTTTCTAACACCAAAAGTGTGGGTTTATTTTCCAACATCAACCAATCCTCCAACCATCTCGATACCAAACAGGTGTTAGAATTTAATTCTGATACTATCTAGAGGTATGCAGACCCCCCCCCCCCCAGTTTAAGGACTCATTCACACAAAACTGCCCCCATGTCAGATGCTAATCACAAGTCCCAGATTCCCCATACTTCTGACCAACCAGCTATAAATTGGGGATTCCTATGACACCTCCCTCATGGGTCCTAGAATTAACTGTAACAGCTCACAGAACTCTGGGAATTACTGGACTTACTGGATTATTATAAAGGATAAAATAAACAGCCAGATGAAGAAGTATATGGGGCAAACTCCAGAATGGTTCTAAGCACAGGTGCTTCTGCCCTGTGGATTTGGTGTGCACCATCATCCCAGCATGGGGATGCATCCATCAACTCAGAGGCTCTCCGAATCCCATTGTTTAGGAGTTTTTATGGAGGTTTCATTACACAAGCAAGATTGATTAAATCATTAGCTATTGGTGATTGAACTCAACCTCTAGCTCCTCTCCTTGCCTCAGAGGTCAGGATGGGGCTGAAAGTTTCAACAGACTAATTACTCTTTCTGGTGCCCAGCTCCCATCCCGAAACCATTTAGGGGACCCCAGCCACCAATCATCTCATTAACATACATGACACTTTGCAGTCTGGAGATTTCAAGGGTTTTATGAACTGTATGCCAAAAGAGAAAGACAAAGACTAAATATACATTTTTATTACATCTCACAGAATTTGCCCTTGAAGAATTTAATGACAGAGTTATGCTGTGAGGCTCTCTGGAAGGCAAGTCCTTGGCTTTCTGCTTCCATGCCTGCATCCTCTTTCAAACCATTTATTTACCTTACATAACACATAGGTCAAAAACACTAAATCATAAATAAGGAGACCTAGATTTTAGTTCTACTATTGCTATTGACTAACTGAATAATATTGGGCAGTTCCCATTAATCAATGAGGTTGCAGTCTTCTCCTATGGGACACAGAGAGAACCATATTACCCTTAATATTCTTCAGAGTTCTAAGAGTCTATGATGTTGTGCTCTGTTGGATGAGTTTACTCCCAAGAGTGGCACTGGGTACAGACAGACTAGTAATACTTAAAATAAAATCTGTGTTTCCAATGTTCATTACTGAAATAATATGTGGTTCCTTTGTTGATCACAATATAATATTAAATAGAGTAGGCAAGTTTAATTTTAAAATAAATGGAGCCCTTCTTTTGTTCTCTTGAATTTAGCTCTTGTATATTTAAGACTATATCAAGATTCAGGCAAGAGGTTGGCCTCATAGTGACTTTGATATTTAAATATTAAAAAGGAGTTAGTACCCAAAACATGGGACTGATGGAGTCAGATGGTCACAAATAGAACTGACCCCATTGCACTGTATGAACATGAAGGTAGAGAGGGATGTAAATCAGACTGTTCGAAGGCCATAAGAATTTTGAGCCTAATTCAACAAAAGATCAATGTAATAAGTCATAGTAGGGTCTTGTCGGGTGAGTAGAGCACAGACAAGATAATAGGGAGTAAGTGGTAATTAGAAGTGAGGACCAGTAGGGAGTCTCCATTCAGGGAACTTTATTAGAGATCAGCCCACTCATGTAGAGACCTAGGAGAGGTTGTTATATGGACTAAAATTGATAGCCTTCTGTATCATATAGTATCATTATATGAGTGGTGTATACATGTCATTATACATTTGTCAAAACACATAGAATTTCAGCACAAAGCGTAAAGCCTAATATACTCTATAGACGGTCAGTAATAATGATGTGATAATGTAGGTTCATTGATTGTACCAAAAACTCCATTTTAGTGCAGGATTTGTATAGTGGGGCTGGCTGTGTGTATGTGGGAGAGTGAGTATATGGGAAATCTATCGACCTTTTGGTCAGTTTTGCTGGGAACTAAAAACTGCTCTACAAATCACAAAGTCTATTTTTTTAAAAAATGATACCTGTCGTTTATATTCAAACAATTCAGGAAAACTTGGAGGAAACTTAGAGCTCTAGCAATCCATCCAAGATTCCAGCTCTAACTGTAATAAAGGAGGCTTGGAAAGCAGCACAAAAGACCCCGGGTATAAGCAGACCATTTATTTCTGAATTGGTATATTCCATAACTGTTAACCGGGTCATGGAGTTCTTGCTTGAATTAAGATTCAACTGAGAATGTGAGTGGATCTTCAGGTTAAGAGCATATTTTGAGTGGGAAAAGTTCAGTGGGCTCTGACATTAGAAGGGGGGAAGGACAGAGTCAGTATAAATGAGAAAAGGTCACTAGGCATTTACTCTTCTCAGGAAGAGAACTCAGGAGACATAAGCTAACCACTGCCTGACAACAGTAGGTACCTTAACATACAGCAAATACAGCCTGATATTTTAATATGAAAAATAATCAGCAAAAATATATCATAGACTATGTTGGGATATTAGTATAATAATAATAATAGGTAAACTGCACACTTGTTTTGGGATTTTCTTTCTTGTTTTTTTTTTATTGTTGCTGGTGTTTGTCTGTTTGTTTTTCCAGTGGGACAGAATTGAGAGACTTTTGAAAAGTTAGCTTGAACTATGGAATATTTATACTTTAGTGGAAATTTCTTACTTCTCCTTTTATGTTGCAAAGTAGATCATGGATTTATGCCTCTAAAATATTGCAAAGTTATAAAAATTATTACTCAATTCCTCAAAAATTAGTACTAGGATTAGAGCCTGTACTTACATCTTTAAACCTAATTACAAAGTTAAAATTAAAGTTTGAATCTCTCAAGCTTACATATATAACATGGTGAGAAAATATTTATGTAATTGTTTCACTTTTAATTATGCTGGCAATAAATAAATGTGTTGAGGTCTATGGGCAGACTTAGGCATCTTTTTGCCTTTTAACACATTGTATTCTCATATTCAAATTGACTTCAAGTTTCCATTTTGATCCTTCTCATGGTAAAGGAATCCTTGGTTCCTTTTACAAGAAGAGCAGGAGAAATGCACTAGTTTTATATGTACACACTCTGCTTTCAGATGCCTGAGTAGGACGCTAATTTCGACTATGCCACTACTAGATAAGAATTTAAAAGCATCATTAGTCAGTAAAGATTAAGGTTAATGTCAAAACAAAAAGAACATAACAGCTGGGTTCTACTGTAAAGTGATTAGGCTGGCTGCTTTCCTGACTCAGTCCATACTCAGTGAGCTTCCCTAGACTTAACTACTTTTGGCTAATTATCTTATGTCATTTTTATTATGTACATAAATGTATTTTCTAATTGCTTTTCAGAGAATTTTACAAAAATTAAACATGCACATAATTTTAAAAGGTAAATACCCAAAACTTATTGTATAAAGTAAACATTCTTGTTCCCCAGTAAAAGAAGAAATCACTTTGACTCTTTTAAAAGTTTATTTTGCTATTTATTTACATAGCTCTAGATAACTTGCTCATTAGATGCTGATTTATTTTAAAGCTAATGAAACTTTAGCTCCCCAAAAATGCATGGCCATTTTGTTAGATTGCTTTTTTTTTTTTTTTTTTTGAGGGCAGTGTCATTGGCCCTCACATGTGGGATCTGAACCTGGGCCGCTGGCGTCCCAAGCCAGAGCCCAACCAATGCTCCACTTGGCTGGTCCCTGCTTCTGTTTTTATTCTAAGTAAATATTCCCTTTTCTATCTAATTTTAAACTCCTGCGTTTGATTTTTTTTTTTTTCTTAAAGAGATTCTCTCAAATATTATAAGGTAAGGGGCCAGCCGAGTGGCGCACTGGTTAAGCGCTGGTTTTGGGATGCCAGCGGCCCCCGTTCAGATCCCACATATAAGAGCCAGTGACACTGACCTCTACAGCTAAGATGGTGAACAACAGCTCCACCTGGAGCTGGGCTGTGCGAGCCCCGGTGACGGTGTAGGCTGCAGCCCCTGCTGCAGTGGGCTGCCATAGGCTACAGTGAGTGGCTGGCAGCCAGCTGTGAGCAGCCAAGAGCCACGGTGAGCGACCATCCAGAGGCCGGCGACCCATCGGCCTCACCTGAGAAGACAGCAATGACGATACCAACATGGGCCAGTGAAACAACGTCCTCTGCAACTAGACTGAAGAACAAAAAAGACAGCAACTTGTCTGTTCCCCTTCCCCGATTCCCTAACGCTGTTCCTCTCCCCCAATTCCCCAATAAAAATTTTAAAAAATCTTTAAAAAAAAATATGTAAGGTAAGGCCTCTACAAATCTGGGCCCATAGCTAAGAGAAGAGAAGACATTGCATCTATACAAGTAAAACAAGCAGAGAATGCTAAGGGATATACGCAGAAAACGAAAAAGAGTTCAAGATTGAAAACAGGACATCTTGAATGAAAGGCTTCATAAAATGACTAGAAGATACTGTTGAGGAAATCTCTTAGAAAGTATAGCCAAAAGAAGGAAACACATGGAAAACAAAGGAGAGAAAATAAGAGAACTTCTAGGAATCACCCTGAAAGATAATAACCACAACAGCAAGTCTTTGTACACCAATTGCTAAATGCCAGCTACTATTCTAAATGATTTATGAAAACTGACTTATTCAAATCTGAGATAATTCTATATGGAGACAATATTATAATGATCTACATTTGGCAGGTAAAAAATCCTAACTCCAGAAAACTTAAGCCAATTGATGCTAGCCACACAACTAGTATGGACAGAATTTGGCTCGGCAATCAGGCATTGTGACTCCATATTTTGTGCTCTCAACCTCTATACTATAATGGAATGGAGGACATTATCACATAAATAATTTAAGAATAATTTCTATAATCGAAAGGCATGATTTTATAGATTGAAAATATTCATTAAGTGCCCCAACAAGGGAAGAAAATAGATTGTCACAAAATTTTATTTAGACATTTCCTGGCAGCAAAGATATAAAACTTCTCAGAAAAAAAAAAGGATATAGAGTTATATACCTATTAATCAAAATTCCAGAATGACATTTGACTTAACAACAGGATGGGAAGGTAGGAAGAAAAATGGAACAAAATCTTTTTAAATATGAGGAAAATTTATCTCCAACCCAGAACATTATAGTTAGCCAAACTGTGCAATCTGGGGGCTAAAAAAATATATATTTTTATACATGTAAATTCTCAGCACTTTATCTCCCCAGGAAAACACTCTCCCTCTTTCCCAGACTGGGCAAGGTGTTGTTTCTTTACATCCTTCACGAAATAGCTCTATGAAAATTCTAACAAAATTTTATTGAATGGGTCCTTCCTTCCTTCTCAAATATTTTTGAGCATCCATGTTTGATAAGCTTTAGTTAACAAAGTACAAACTGAATTAATACAAAGCCTTTCCTCAATCTAGACCTGTAGTGAGAATGTGCACACCTTTCCTATAAAATGAAGAAGAACCACTTTAACCAGATATCAGATCTGACGCATCATTTCAATGCATGCTGAATGGAAGAGGCTGTTGTAAGGGCCATCTCTCTGTGTCCCCAAACGTTACAGTAATAGGTGGTTACCAATACGTGCTGTTGACTATGCCTGCCATTTCTTCTAAGGCAGGTGTGCAAGGTAGAACACCATCTTCAAAAAAGTCATGCCCACCCAGAACCTCAGAAGGTGACCTTATTTGTAAACAGGGTCTTTGCAGACATAATTAGTTAAGATAATGGTCATACCAGATGAGGGTGGGCCTAAATTTAATATGACTGGTGTCCTGTTAAGAAGACGGAGGTTTGTACAGAGAAAGACACACACACAAAGGGAAGAAGAGGGAGACAAGGATTTTAGTGATGCAGCCACAAGCCAAGGAATACCTGAGCATACCAGAAGTGGGAAGAGACGAGGGAAGATCCTTCTCCAGAGACTTCACAGGGAGCTTGACCCTGCTAACACCTTGATTTTGGATTTCTAGTCTCTAAAACTGTGAGACAATAAATTTCTGTTGTTTTAGATAAAATAATAAACAAACAAACAAAGAGCCTGTAAGTGAGAATATTAGTAAACAAATAAATACATACATAAAACTTGTAAAAATGTTGAGGAAAACAAGTAGGGTGCAAATGGCACAGAACAAATATTAATTTCCTCAAAAAGTCACTTATTTTTGTATCTTCAAGGTCACTAAAGTTTTCCACCTAATAGTCACTCAATAATTCGTTGTTCAACTACAAATATACGTTGAACACATATGTTTCTATTCCTAAGAATTGAAAAAATTTTATTTTGCATGAGAATCTAATGGAAACAATCTTAGTAGTTTGCGTACACACCTCGGAGAGTTAAGTTTTTCGTTTTGCTGCTTATTAGGCCTTTCCCCCTCCTTTTTTAGCCTTTCATGTGGTTGCTTGTCGAGTTTGATTTTAACACAATGCACAACAACATTTGAAAAAATTATCCCTTTGCCATTTTTGCACCTGCTTGATGGAGATGAACACTGCAGATGATCTGAGTATCTCATTAATTCACAGAAAAGATTGCTTTCAACCTGTTTTCCAATTCCCAAACTCTACAAGCAAACTGCAATTCAACTACAAGACTCTACAACCCTGATAGTGTTATGCCCAGTTTAACAGTAGAGAGATAAATGTGATTAAATAGTGGTTTTGACTTAATTGCATTGTGGTGGGAAATGTAGTAGTAAAACAGATTATTATTATTATTACAAAATGTGCTCGCAACCTTTATAGATAGATACATGGTTTCAATTTATGGAAGAGTCAGGTCTTAGCCAAGTCTCTGCACAGTTAAAATACACAGCTGCTAAGTCTTTGGTTTCATAGTTTCACTCACCCTATTCACCCAACCAAAAGGCATAAATAGGAAAGAATTAGTACCTAGAGTTAACGATAGGAATCAACAGATTACTTACATTAATAAACATTACTGGTAACTTTACTATGGGTTTAGAAATGGCAAGGAACTGCACCTAATTCGTTTTAGATTTTGTGTTGTGTGTTCTTTGAAAACAGTAAGGAGGTGCTTTTCCAAACAAAGACATTAGAAAAAACGGGTGATTTGTAATTCACTTTTGTAATTGTCTCTCTTTTGACGCCATGGGTATTTGAAAGAAAACATAATTGCGTTGATGTATTTTCCTATGAATGCCAAAGATAAGTGAAAATGCTCATAATGATTTTTATTATGCCACACTTGGAAAATTTTGATAAATACTTTGTTAATGTTAAACTCAAGATTTCTTTTTTCAAAAAAAAAATATGTTGCTCAAAATTTGTATAAATCCTTTAATTTGTCCAAACATAAAATCAAAGAAATGGACATTTTCTGCATGAAGATTTATAATGGAATTAAATCATATTCAATAGCCCCTTTTGTCATGACAGTTTTGTTTTATATAGCTCATAGCCTCTTGACAGTATTCCTTCTGAGTCCTGGTAACCAGTTCTTCTGAAATATTTTTATTTATTTATTTATTTATTTAAAGATTTTATTGGGGAATTGGGGGAGGGGAACAACATTGGGGAATTAGGGAAGGGGAACAGACGAGTTGCCGTCTTCTTGTTCTTCAGTCTAGTTGTGGAGGACGTTGCTTCACTGTTGGTATCATCATTGCGCTCTTCCTGGATGAGGCAGATGGGTCACTGGCCTCTGGATGGTCACTCACCACGGCTATTGGCCACTCGCACAGGCTGCCAGCCGCTCACGCTGGCTGCCGGCCACTCACTGTAGCCTATGGCAGCCCACTGCAGCAGGGGCTGCAGCCTACACCATCACCAACGACTCATGGCAGCCCAGCTCCAGGTGGAGCTGTTGTTCACCATCTTAGCTGTGGAGGGCAGTGTCACTGGCCCTCATATGTGGGATCCGAACCGGGGCCGCTGGTGTCCCAAGCCAGCTCTTAACCAATGCGCCACTCCGCCAGCCCTCTTCTGAAATATTCTTAGTTCTACCAGTGAATCATGCTTTATTTCACTTTGTTCAAACTTCTTATTTCATATTATTTATTCATGAACTGAAAATACGTTTTAACTTTCTGAAAACCCAGTGGTAACCTGTCTTCCCCTATGGTAATAACATATTTTAACTGCTTGTCTTTTTCACCCACTAGTATCAAAGTTTCATGAAACCACAGGCTAAGTCTTGCTTATATTTGTATCCTGAGCACATTAGCTTAGTGTTGGCACATAGTAGTCTCTCACAGAACACTCACTGAAGAATGTATAATGCAAAGAGCTATTAAAAATATCTAGCTATTAGACTAAATTCAGACATTTAATAACCAATTTTATTATTATTATTATTATTATTATTATTATTTTTACTATGAGAACAATTTCAATGTTGGAAGTGTGTTGTATAAAGGCTGGCTTGCCCTTACTTACTTACCTGATCAATCGGTTTATCTGATCAAACAGTAACTGGTCAAAATGGTCAGATGAATCAGCAAACCAGGCTGACTAGAGAGTACTGCAAAAATATCTAGACTATCACTTGCAGTTTGGGTCCATTTTACCAGTATTCCAACTACAGACTTTTGAATAGTTTATCTGAGGCTTGACAATTAAGGCCATGAACTTGTTGCAACAATGTTGCTAAACTTTTTGATATCAGAGGGATTATTCATTGTGAATTTGTACCAACTGGATAGAGTTAACCAAGTTTACTATTTGGAAGTTCTGAAAAGCCTGCATGAGAAAGGTAGATGAAACGACCTGAACTTTTCACCAACAATTCATGGCTCTTATGTCACCACAGAGCACCAGCTCCCACAACACTGTCTGTGAGGGAGTTTTTAGCCAGTAAACAAATAACTGTATTGGAACACCCTCCTACTCACCTGCCTTGGCCCCCAATGACTTCTTTCTTTACCCAAAAATATAAAGGAAATATAAAGGAAATATAGAAAGGAAGACACATTGATGACATTAAGGGAAATATGATGACCTCTCTGATGGCCATGCCAGAAAAAGAGTTCCAAAATTGCTTTGAAGAGTGGACTAGGCCCTGGCGTCAATGCATAACTTCCTAAGGAAAATAGTTCGAAGGTGACCGTAATGATTGATATTCAGCAATGAGGTATGTAGCATTTTTCTAGGATGAGTAACCGAACTTAATTGTTTATCCCATTCAAGTCAATGTGAAGAAATCAGACACCTTCAGATTTGTAGTGTGCTATCCTCTTTTGAAAGAGCTCTTTTTAGTAACTTAACATGGCATCCAGACAAAAAAAAAAAAAAACCAAGAGAAGGCTAGTGGGATTATGGCAACATTAGCTCAGCTGTCAGCCATCACATTTTCATAGCAATGCGAAATGCACATTATGGTTAGCTATGGAACATTCAGAAGCTGTGTAAGGATTTAGAGGTATGGGATAAAATAGTATTATACTTTTAAAAAAACGCTGCAAGATTAGTGTCATATGGCATTAGTTGTTCCAGGTCTTCTCCATTCTCTTCAAGCCCTGAATAGAACTGTTCTCTCTTATACGCAGCTGATGAATTTGCTTGCTCCTTCCTGGCTAAATCAACACTATTTGACATATAGTCCTTTAACATTTCTTTTTCAGTTTAAAGTTACTATTAATTTTACTTTTAGCATTTATTCTATACAAATATTGATATAAGCAAAACATACTTATAGACAGGCATACTAATTGCAGTATCCTAATAATAATTAAAAATAACTTACATGTACTTCACATGAATTGGCAAGATAAAACCTGGAATATCTATATAAGTGGGAAGCTATTAAAAAACAGAGATCTAAACATAATTGACAAACTATGATAAAGAAGGCAAATAAGGAACAGTATATGTATAATTTTAACTGTAAAAATATACATAAATTATGTATATTAATGCATGCCCAGAAAAATACAGAAGAACCAATGCTAACTTGCATAATTGTTCATGGGGGATGATTCAGCTATGGGAAAATCACTTCCTCTTCTTTCTAAATTTTTAAAATTTGTTTTCTAGTGTTCAACTGTTTAATATGTAACAAATTAAATTTATAGTCAGAAAAAAAAAGGAAGTATTTATACAAGTGCTATGTAGCAATCTTTTTCTTCTCTTTTCAAACTTGCCTCAGGGGAATTTTAATGCTATCTTTATCAAGGCTGGTCCTTCCATTGACATTTGTTATCTGATCCTATTCTGACTACTCCAGGGCATCACTTTCTGAATTATCTCATCATAAGTCTCCATCTTCTCAGTTTCACCATAGCTTATAACCAGACTTAGGGCTCACAAAATAAACATTTGGCAAAATAAACAACAAATGAATAAGCAAATGAGTAACAAACTGTAAATGATGGTTTTATATTTACTTCTCCAACAAACTTCTAGAAAAAATTATACCTACTTTATGAATCTACTTTCTTATCTATCATTCCTTCCCTCACTGGCCTTATTCATACCCATTCAAAGCTTAAAAAATCATGATTAGCTTTCTTTCTTTCTTTTTTTTTTTTTAATTGGGGAATTGGGGGAGAGGAACAGACAAGTTGTCCTTTTGTACTTTGATCTAGTTGTGGTGGACATTGCTTCACTGGCACATATTGATATCATCATTGCGCTCTTCCCGGGTGAGGCAGATCGGTCGCCGGCCTCCGGACGGCTGTTCATGGCGGCTATTGGCAGCTCACTCCGGCTGCCGGCCGCTCACACTGGCTGCCAGCCACTCACTGTAGCCTGTGGCAGCCCACTGCAGCAGGGGCTGCAGCCTACACAGTCATCGGGGCTCATGCAGCCCAGCTCCAGGTGGAGCTGTTGTTCACCATCTTAACTGTAGAGGGCAGTGTCACTGGTCCTCATATGTGGGATCTGAACTGGGTCCGCTGGCATCCCAAGCCAGCTCTTAACCAACATGCTACTCGGCCGGCCCATGATTAACTTTCTAATCATGTAATTCTGGGGTTGACAAACTAGTTCTGGAAAGGGCCACATAGTAAAGATGTTATTGTTTGCCAGCCAAACAGTCTCTGCCACAACTAAATTCTGCCATCATAGCACAAAAGCAGCCATAAGCAATATACCTTCTTCTGTCTTTAGCAAAAATTTCTTTGAGAAAAAAAAAAATTCCTAGAGAAAGAATACTGTAATATCATGGCAGTTGTATTCTATGACTTCCTCTTCATCTTCCCTAAAGACACTCACAGCAACTCAGTGGTAACTGCTTATGTGAAGGGAATACTATTAGATACCATCCATCTAATACCAATTATTGGGAAACCAGACTATCACAGGTCCAGCTGTCAAGGTCAAGGGTCAGATGATAAAAGGAGATCTGACTTAATATTCCTCATGATAGGAATGGCAAAACAATATGTGTAATCTGAACATGTATTAGGATTTGGCAGAATTGCCACCATAGCTCACTGTCACACCAAGTAAGGACTGTGATGGGTGAGGAAGACAATGAAATCAAAAGCAAACCCAAACCCTGGGTAAATTGCAGATATTAGAGTCAATATCAGAACTTGAAAGAATTGGCAATGGTGATTCTTATCGCATTCCCATTTAAGACTTTCTCTTGGCTGATGCAAAAGATCATCAGATTATTTTTTCTCTTGGAAAAATAATGGAGGATTTTAAGTTTAATCATATCATCATTCCCATGCAGCTGTTCTTCCAGATACCGTCTTATTATAGGAGCAAATCAATTTAGTTGGCAAGCAGCTATTGACTTGACAAATACTTTTTCTCCATTACAATAAGATAAGAAAGACCAAGGAGATTGCTTCCACCCAGCAAGCCCAGCAATAAAACTTTATCACTTGCTCTGGATCACTCAACTCTCTCTACACAGGAATATCACCACCCTTTAAAGCACCTTGTTTTTACTTTTTGTTTGTTTGTTTATTCAATTGGAAGAAAAAACTCTCTATGTGTGGACAAATTAAAAACATTTGCTCCTGAGGAAGAACAATTAGAAAAGTCTGCTTCATTGAGAGGAGCAAATTGATAAAAAAGCATACTTTTGTGTGCCTTCCTACAGGCAGATTCAGCCCCATTCCAGGGCACAGAGCTGGTGGACTAAATGCCGACTGGATTTGTTTACTCTTGCTCCCTTAGCTCAGGGAGTTTGGGTAGTGCACACACTGTGCAGCTGCACGTGACACCAAATTCTTTAACACAATTCAGATCTCAGGGAATTTCAACATCTATAACTGGCCAAAAAAACAAATCACTATATGATGATATAACATTTTAAGGACTGATTACAGGAAATAGTAAATGTCCTAGATGACTTGGTAATATCTACCTATATCTATCTATCTATCTATCTATCTATCTATCTATCTATCTATCTATCTATCTATGTGTGGTTGTGTGTGTGTGTGAAATTGTGTATGTGTGTTACTGTTCTATAAGTTTGTATTTCCTCTTGGTTTTCCCAATCCAGTGGTCAGACTGATGAGGGGTTAGATAGATGTATAAATACATAGGTGATAATAATCTATTTTTCTATACTTTATTTTCATATTTTCTAATTTTATAAGTGAAAAGAGCTTTTCTCTTTGTTGGAATAATTTTCATTTTGTTGGTTCCTAGTGAGGTTGAATGTTTTGATAGTTTTACTGACGATTCACATTTTATCCTTTCACTATGTCCCCTTCCTTATATGGCCACTGAAGGAGAGGGAAGCTGATGCCCATTCTGCTTAATCCTATGGCTTGCTGCCATAAAAATAAGCGCCAACTGTTCAATTATTGTAAAATACAATACACTTGAAACCTAAACAATTTTTTTTTAATAAAAAAATAATGAGCAAACATAGCAAGAAGCTTTTGCTCAGCTTTAAACTGAGTGTTTATCAGCACTTTTATATCAAATAGGAAGTGAAAAGGATGACTTGAGGTTACCATTGGGTTTTGCTACTTCATTTAAATGTTATGTATCCTTATATCATCCTTTAAAGCCTACTATGTACATTTTCTGAAATATCAGGGTGCTCTTCACCATTAATAAGGATTTTAAACAACTGATTAGCTCTTTTTCGGCTTTGCACTGATAGAAAATATCTTAAGTTGAAAGTTATGTAGATGAAATTAGACAGAAAGAATTTTGTCTTGGTTTAGATTTATGTGTTTTACTTACTAATGACTTGTTCATTCCAACAAATGATGGCCCAATTCTTTTTGACAGAAATCCCTTACAGTGTTTCTACTATCACATGAATAAATAGTATTCATTCTTCACGTAGCACAGAATTATACTATGGTGTAAATGAACTTATTGCAAATAATTTGTAACTGTAGCAAGTTCCTGTCAGAACACTGTCAAGATGCATTTGGCAAATCTTCCCAGATAATTGAGAAGCAGAAATGGTAATTACATTAGGGACAATCAAAATGTGAATACACAGTAATCTAATCAGAGGGTAAAAGGCTGTAAAATGTTTTGTAAACCTGTAAGTGGTTTCTACTGAGTTCCATGTTACACATAACAAGGGTTAACATGACGGTCTTCAGGCTACATGTTACTTCAGAGAGAAAAAATGCTGATGAAAGAAAAGGGCAGCAGTTAGAGTCAACCACAGAAAATGATTCTTGGTTAAAATATGGTATTTTTTAAAAGACAGGTGGCTTGAGGGGAACCTACTCCTTGTGTTTCTACAGATGTTGAAGGCAGCTGCAGTGTGTGATGTTTCTTCAGTGCCCAAGAAATGGTAGCAGTCAAGGGGAGCATAATGTTTTGGGGATAGATTACACTTGGTTTTCTATGGCATTCTTTCATAGGTCAGTAAGGGTAAAACGTAGTATGTCAAAGGAATAAGGTACTGTGCAAAAAAATATGAAAAACTCCATCAAAAAATGCTAGTGAATTCAGAAGTTGAAAACTTCTGAATCAAATTATAATTCCACACTATGGCTGGATTTGAATATTGTGCTTTGAGTAGGCATGTTTGAAGCTAAGGTCAAGTAGGCACTATTTGACCCCAGAATGATTAATTTGCCCTGCATACCACCTATATTCTGCTGACCTAGAAGCTTTACGCAGTTAAAACATTTTAGGGCCAGTCGAGTGGTCCAGTTGGTTAAGAGCTCATTCAAGAGTGCGAGCTGAGCTCTGAGCCATAGCAGTTTGATGTCCAGCCTGAGCTGAGCTGCCAACAGCTGGCAGGATGGCTCAGCTAAAAAAAAAAAAAAAAAACATTTTAGAACAAGAGTGCTTATGTGGAATCTTTGGGCCTCCAAAAAGCTTGGGGAGATCCATAAGCACCCTGGATGTTTACATCAGTTTAGCATGCGTGAGTGTGTGTGTGTGTGTGTGTGTGTGTGTGTGTGTGTGTGCTCATGTACCTGAAGAGAGGACTCGTGGCTTTCATCACATAAGCAAAGAAGTCATCATTACCAAAATATATGAACTATGCATGCCCAGATTTCAAATTATTGTTAGTCTTTAAGGAAAATTAACCAATAACAATAGCATATCCTTTTCAAAGAATTTTCACATACAATCAATAGCTCTAGTAATTCTCCCAAGTTTCCTATAGAGATAGACATATTTGCAAATTTACTGATTGTGTATTAAAATGTATATTTAGATAGGTGATGGTATGCCTTGAAGGTGACATGTAAATAAATGGCAAACTAATTCTGTATGAAAGTATTCCTTTGGTCTAGAAAGGGAGAGGATATAAAAATATCATTATGGGTGTGTGTGTGTGTGTGTGTGTGTGTGTGTGTGTGTGTGTGTGTGTACCTATTAGGGGCAGCCCCAGCTTGATAATTATGTGATAAGGGAAGTCATACTATGAATGTTAAACTTGAGTCTCTCAATGTCAGTTTAAGAGCTACTCTCTTCTCCCTTGTATTCACCACCAATGAGCTGCGCTCTCTGTCTATGGCTATTGCTCTCCCTCTGTATCATATGTAAAGTGTTTGTGTATACATTATATAATGATATTTGATATAGTTACATGATTTCTGTATTATTGGGATTTATTTTGTTGGGATAAAATTCCTTCCTACAATGTTGATTTATGTTAGCTACCAAATATATTCTGGTCTTTCTAAGGTAGGTAATTATAAGATAGGGCAAATTAATTATTTTTAAACTTGATAAAATAAATTCATTTGAGACACTGTTTCTAGAATTTTTAGGAAATGCAAAATAATTATTTATGATTCAATTATTATGTCCACTCTGCTATACTAAAAATAAAAACAAACACTTTTATACACTTCTGATTCTTGATATTTTACACATATTAATTGCATTTATGCATTTCTTAGGAATTGGGAACAGAAATTTAAGTGTGTTTCAAGTATTCTGATGTGACTAATTTACATGCATCTGAAGAATTCACACACCACACCAATATATCTTTCATATAGTCAAGTCGATAGGGTCTCTGGGTTAATTAACATTTTGCTTTACTAATAGTAACTACTTTTTCTTTGTGTGAAAGACACTGTGTCAAATTTCCAACAATATTGTTTCTTAAAATAATAGAAACCTGCCTAGTTTATACAATGACCTCTATCATTCTGTAATCACCTATGTTTGGAGAGGAATTATTTATTGGAATCTTTCAGCTTTTGTGGAGTAAGTAAACTACTGTAGGGATGAGATTTGGAGTTTCTGATTCCTTAAACGTTTTTCGTAAAGTTACATTACTGCTTCATGAACAGCAATGAATTGGCTGCTTTGTACTCCAGGAGAGTTATTCCACTTGAGTAGAAAAGTAACAGCTGTCTAATAATCCCTTGCTATAGCCAAGTGATAATAACACAGATTTAGATAATAATAGGAATATAAATAGTAATAATATTAATATAATAATAATAGAGGATTCCTAGATAGTTCATTCCATATGCCAGCACTTTTCTTAACTTTTCTACGTGTTAGCTCATTTATTCCTCACAATATCATTACATGTAGGTACTATTAGTAGACCCATTTTATAAATAAAAAAATCTGAGACACAGAGTTGTTAAATAATGCAACTGGAAAATGGAGTATTGAGTGTCCATTTTCTAAATACTGTGTTTTGCTGACTCCAAGAAACTCACAGTGTCTCAGAAACTCACATATCAAGTACACATCCAAGTACAATGTGGTCTTATAAGCAGAGTGTCCTCGTTATGCAGAGGAAGGGAAGATCATTTTTGTGGTTGGTGAGTGTGAAAGCCTTTCTAGAAGGTTTTTGTTGGATCTTGAAAAATAAGTTGGACTTGAAGACAATAGTAACATGAAAAAAGAATAGTATCAGCAATAGTGGGAGACTCAGATATTTGTAAAATATTCAATATTATTATATTCCTGAGAGCGTTTCAGTGATTCAACATAAACTACAATGTATACATTCATGTAATAAGTTAACACTCTCACAGTTAGTGTTTTAGGTTCTTACATTTATTTTCACTATGTTTTTAATCTCATGTTTGGTTTTAAATAAACTTCTTAAATTTTTAGAACTGTTTTAGATTTAAAGAATAAATTGTAAAGATAATACAGGGATCCCATATATCTCAGATCTGGCTTTCATTCTTATCAACACCTTATATTAGTATATATATTTGTTTCAATGAATGAACCGATATTGGTACATTATCATTAAATGAAGTCCATACTTTTTCATATTTTCTTAGTATCTTCTTAGTATACTTTTTTCAGCTCCAGGATCCACCCAGGATATTACATTAAATTTAGTCATCATGTTTCTTTAAGCTGTACTTAGTTGTGACAATTCCTCAGGCTTTCCTTGATTTTCATATCTTGACTATTGGAAAGAATACTGATCAGGTATTTTGCAGAATGTCCTTCAGTTGAAATTTATCTTAAGTTTATGCTATGTGTAGACGAGAGTTGTGTGTTTCAAAGAGGAAGACCACAAAAATAAAGTGTCATTTTTATCATATCATATTAAGGATACATGCTATCAATATGACTCATCAAGGTTGATGTTAACCTTGATCACCTGATTGAGGTGATGTTTGTCAGATTTCTCCACTATAAAATTGTTCTTTTTCCCATACTGTACTTTTTAGAAAGAGCATATTGTAATTTGGAAGGGAGTTCTTATGCTGCACCCACACCAATGGTGGAGAGTTTTGCCCCGCCTTCTCAATAGCGAGGTATCTCTACATAAATTTGAAATTCTTCTGCATGAGAGATTTGTCTATTCTCTCCCATATAGCAATTTATTCAATCATTTATTTATACCAATGTAGACTCTAGGATATTTATTTTATACTTTGGGTTACATACAATCCAATACAATTTTGCATATTTTGTTGTTCTCATTGTCTCAGATTTGGCCATTGGGAACTCTTTCAGTTGACTCCTGTGTCGCTTTGACATACTCCCATCGTAGTGGGAGTATGTTTTGTTTGTTTAGCACTTCTTTACTTTTTGGCACTACAAGATGCTTCAGGCTCATCTTGCATATTTCCTGCCTGAGTCCTAGAATTACCCATTTCTCCAATGAAACACAATTCATTTGATTGGAGAATAGGTTTGGAAACCAAGGTCTGAGTAGTAGGTTTGCTTTTCCTATGAGGGTGTCACAACTTCTATGTCTTCTCAGCTGACATAGTAAGGAAACATATGTGCTCATACTAATGGGCATATATTGTCACATCTATAAATATTTCTGTATGTAACCCTCTGTATCTATATTAAGCTAACATGAATTCAAACTGGTATCTTCAACTCTATTATTGCATGGTTCAGTCTTATCTCTTTCCCTTGCTTATCTATAATGATCCACTTCAATAGTGAGAGAAGCCTGACTCCCACAATCCCAGTCCATTTACACAACTGTTTAATTCCAGTATACATGTATAGTGGCATCAGAATTGTTAACCCATAATGCCACATGAAACAATTTTATCTACTAAAGTGGAGTACAATTTCACATACCTTTAGTTTTACAGGCTATATATTCATTTCTGAAGTTACCTTAGTTCAGAATTATTTTCCCACCCACTTTAATGAGATAGTTTACTATTTTGTAACACAGTTCAATTGATTTGCCACATTTTCCATTCCATCTGGGAATTCTTTGACCTCCCAAATGATTTTTTAAATTTGCATACATTAAGATTCACTCTTTGTGGTATAAAGTTTTATGGGCTTTTGTCATATACACAGTCTTGTATCCACCACTTCAGTATTATATAATAGTTTCACAACCATAAAAAATCACCTGTACTTTAGCTATCCAACTATCCACCCCTCCCTGAGCCATTGCCAATGCTACCATCTGTAGTGAGTTGAATGCTACCATATTTGCAAAACGTATCTTTGCTGATAAAATTAATTTAGAGATTTAAAGATTAATAGCTTATTAAGTTTTGAGTAGTATTTTATTACATATAGGTCAAGTTGAGAAGAACTGACATCTTTAAAGTATATATATATATATATATATATATATATATATATATATATGTCTCAGAGAAACAAATGGTATTTAATATGAAATCACATTGTTAATAAATGGCAGAACTTGGATTTGAAGCTTTAACAGTCTAGCTCCCAAATGCAAATTGAAAAAACTATCTTGTTATATTCCTATGTAATTATATTCCCTTAAATACAACAGTCGTCACACTATTATTTATTTTGGATGGTCCATAAACTTTTTGTAAACATAACCGTTTATTTAAGTTTCCATGGCTACCAGCTCTGCTCTGGACAGCACACCCCCTGAATAAGGAGTCTCATCTTCCCCTATTATCCATCCTCAACCTAGCTCCAGGCAGTTTGATCATTAAAATAATAATAGAAATGATGATGATGATGATGATGATGATGATGATGATGCCAATTAAATCTATCTACTCCTCTGCTTAATATCTCCCCCAAATATTCTGTTGAAATTCAATTAAACCCAAATATGTACCCTGGTTTATGAGGTCCTGTAACAGTCTGACTCTTTGTTACCTCCCTGATGTCAGATGGAAATTCTATTCCTCTATTTCATTGAGCTATAATCATGTCAGCCCTCTTTCCAGCTCTTGAAATTGCATAAGTTCATCCTTCAATAAACTTTTGCATTAACTATTGCTATTCCCTTTCCTGGTATGTGTCCCCTAAATGTATGTAAAGGAGGCTCCTTCTCATGCAGACCTCTATCCAAACAATTTCTTCAGTGAGGTGGTTCCTCTCTGACCACCCTGGCTTAGGGAACAGACCAACCTCTCCTTCCCCCCACACCAGATATTCCACTCTCTATTGAATTTCAAGATTATTCATTTCCTTCTTTCCATGTGCACTGTCAATATAGTCCACTTTAATTTAAGGTTTATAAAGCAAAGATCTTGTGTGACTTGTTCACCACTCAGTAAATGTGTTTTGGAGAGAACAAATGGGAAATGACTAAGACATATTGTTTGTTGGATGCTGAATGTATTAGTTATTAACCTAATATAATTTTGCTTCACTTATTATCTTATTATCTATTTAATGCACATTGTGCTAAAAATATTAAGTATTTTATGTATTGAGCTTTGTGCCAAAGCTTTAGTTGTCACAACACAGACCCTTATTTCTACCTCTTTCTTTTATGGGCTTGTCTGGCTCTGTCTACTCTCCAACGCTGGTGATGCCTAATTTGGTCTATCAGCCTTCTCTACATACTGTCTTTAGCTGACCACATTGAAGGTTCCAACTATACCTCTTCACCTGAACAAACCCTATCTATGTTTTCATTTAAAAGCTTTTTCTCAAGCTTCAAACTATAATCCTCCTCTGCCTGCCACATAGATTATCCTGGATATTTTATAGGTATTTATAATTCAATAAGTCAGCCTTCAATCTGGCCCAACTTCTTTTCTACATTACTTTGAATGAAAAGCCAGTATGTGTTTTAGTAGAGAAACCATATGTTCATGGGTTTTTAAATTATTATTTGAACATTTTGCCTTTTTATTAAGGGAACAGAGCCTTCTTAAAATTTGAAGAGATGGTTCATCCATATTCCTAAAGGCTCAGCATTCAGTTTGCAAATTTTAATGACACTTGTGCTCAAACAGTTTTGGAGTACTTTGTCATAACATGCTAACTGCTTTAAAATTCAGCATAATGAAGTACCAGGCATTCCCCTGTGGAAACAGTTTTGGAATAAATCTACAATATGATGAAAAATCTTACCAAAGGATTAAGGTTAGGTTCCCTGTAAAAAAAAAAAAAACAACAAACACTACTCCTTATGTTAAATTTTGGAGCTATGGGAAGTTATATGTTAAAATATACAGAAATATAACTCATATTCCTGGCCTCTTTTATGGTGCTTAGAAGTAGTCTTTCAGGATATTAGACAATTTGATTGTGGTCAAAATTTGTAGCAAACTTACATGATGTGGGGCTTTTTTTTTTCTTGGTCCCTTTTTTTGAGTGTGTGCTCAAAAAGGAACAATTTATAATAGAATTCTCCATAAAAAAATAAATCTAAACTCATTTGGAAATTTAAAAAAAGAGAAAGAGGGCACAATTGGCTCTATTGGACAGGTTCCTAAGCATCTCTCAGTGCCTACACTATTTCAACTAACATACTAACATTTTCAGAGCATCTATCAAGTGTCATATCCTGGGAATACAAAAGCAAAGAGAAAAATGAACTCTCTTTTTAATCTAGAAAGCTAGAAAAGAAGCAAGTATCTAAATACCCAATACAACATTATATGGTGTTTGTTATAATAATAACTAAACTACATATGGGGTTTAAATTTTCTTCAAGAAAATAAGAAAAATTACCAATGGTTAGAATTGGTTTGAGAATGAAGAAGTGTGTTAGTATGTTAAGTGGAAAAGTTAAGAAATCATTTGAAGGAAAAGGTTTAGCAAATGGAAAGGAATGAAAGTACCAACTTGTCTTGGCATAAACATGGAATTATAAGTAGTTCAGAGTTCTTGAATTGCAAGAAATAAATGGAAATGGTGAAAAAAGAAACTTAGATGACACTACATCATGAAGTTCTATGGTCTTATGAAACAGTTTGTCTTTCAGGAAATGAGGCACATTTATAAACATTTGAGTAGAGACCGACATAATTGGATTAAGTGCTGAAATATCAAACTGGTGAAAGTATAAACGAGCAGAATATTGTGAAAGTTTTTTTTAAAAAATGGAGATGAAAACTGTAAGAAGTTACCACAATTTTCAAAGTTCAAATATGACAAAGCTCAAATGAACAGTGTGTGGAAATAAATGAAGACCACCAAATGAAAACACAGAGAGGCTATTCAGAGCTTGCTAGAGCAAGCCAGTCAGCTATAATCACTTGCATTTAGCAGACGCCCAAAGATAGATAACAAATGGGAAAAGTTTATAGTGAAAAAAAAAATGAAGGCTTCAGGTAGGTTCTAATTAGACATTATGGGCATGCTGAAGCTGGAGGCAGGCTAACAAGAAGTGGGGCATCCAATATGATTGTATCCAAAAGCATATTTGGCTTTCTCTGGTCTGTCCTGAGCAGAGACAAATATTAGGAAAGTTGGCAATTCCTGGCCATTCTTGGCTGATTGCTACCAAGGGTTTAGTTTGGCTTTCTGAACTGGCTGCTGTAGAAGTTGTGGTTTGGTTTTCTGCATTGTTTAGTGCAGAGATGTCATCAGAGGTCTATTGTCCAATATAGTCTGTCTATTGTTCTTTCAAATGAATAGACATAATTAAATGACTTGAGCACTGATTGTATACGAATTTGAGGAAGGACATCCAAGGAAACAGAGTAGAGGAACAGAATTGAGGACTAAGTACAGGTGGTCATTGAATTATGCTAATTATCAAGCACTTGTCTGAGATACATTATATGACCATCTCTTTTGATCCTCACCTCAAGTCTGAAGACAAGTATACGTGGCCAAAGAAGGCAATTCCCAGCATACAGGAGCTCACAGAAGTGATATAGAGGTAATTGATTTCTGATCATCCATATAGATCCAGAATTTTAAAAAATAATATTATTTTGAAAATAAAGTTCAACTATAAGTTTCAGGCACTATCCTTCTGGAAATCAGTACTTTATAATCAGGTCCAGGGTAAAACAAAACAAAACAAAACAAACCATATTTGAGAAGAGTGAAAAAGAAGAAAGGAAGATGATAAAATTTACCTTTCTATTTCTTTACTTATTTTGAATCTTTGGGCTTATCAGTAGTAGAACTTGGGACAACATACAGTTTCCCATTCTTTGTAAAAGACTATTCCTCATTCCCTGAGACCAAAGTAGAATTAGACTAAGCAAGAAAAGAAAAACGAGCCAGCTGCCCTTTCCAACAACAGGTTGACCTGTCTTCACTGCATGAATAATTATTCACAGTGTCAAAGGGACTCACACATAAAATTGACTACAGGGAAAATTTCTTGGATGTGCTTACTAAATTCTCTTAAAAGTGAATTAATCTAGCAAATTTTGAAGAATACTTTTAAAATAGTGCAAGATTACTTTTGTTTTTGCTATTCATCCTCTTTTGACTATCAGCTTTGGAATATATAACTGAGCTCCTTCCCACAGCTTAGTCAACAACTCAACATGTTTATGAAAAACCTACAATATGCAAAGTATTAAGGTCAAGAGTCAAAGAAACATAATGCAGAATTTTTACACTTGAGGAGCTTAAAGCATGAAGTAGGGAGTGGATGTGGTTAGCTGGAGGTAAAATATATCTATAGCAAAGAATCAATAATAATACAAGAAAGAATTAAAATGCCAATTAATCAGAAAAATGAAAATTTTTTTCTTGGATTTCACATGCTGCAGAGAAAACATAGGACTTTCTGTAGCAAAGTCATAAGAAAATAAGAATCTTATCTATCGTTTAGAAATTTTGACAGAGTCCTAAATTTTGTCTTCCAATATTTAATGGCATTACTTTAAAAGAGACAGCTTTTGGAAGTAGAGAATATTATATGTTGAATATTCTTTGAAGAAAGATCTATTTGAATAATACTTCTGGCCAAGCTTTGGACCTGGCACATTATATACCCATCTCATTTTATTCTTATCACAGCCTGAAAAGTAAGTAATATTGGAGACAGCTTTTGGAAGTAGAGAATATTATATGTTGAATATTCTTTGAAGAAAGATCTATTTGAATAATACTTCTGGCCAAGCTTTGGACCTGGCACATTATATACCCATCTCATTTTATTCTTATCACAGCCTGAAGAGTAAGTAATATTGGGCATATTGTTCAAAGAACAATGAAAACTGAATCTTGAAAACACACTTTTCAGATCTATAAAGCAGTGTTGAGAGCTTGCATAAGGTTCCAGCCACCATCCTTTATTAGAAAGATATGCATTTAGAGAAGGATATGGTCACAGAAGAAGGTACATTTCTTTAGGAGCCCAGTTTCACAGTATGTATGACAGGAGGGACAGGCTGAAAAGGGGACCTCTATAACCCACCTTAAAAAAGTAACTTATTTTATTTATTTATTTATTTTAATTCTGGAGGCGAAAAAAAATTGGAAGCAAAAAAAAAATTGCTACCATTTTTGTAGTTGCTGATAAACAATCAAACAGTGAAAGTTCAACTCTAAAGAATTCATTTATTGAACTAAAAGCTTCACACAGGAGCACCTCCTGGGTGCCATGTACTAGTCTACACTCCAGGAATATCATCATGAACAGGAGGGTCCCTGAGGAGCTTGCGTTCCAATAGGGAGACTGATGAATAAAGTGGTGAACAAATAAAAATATAATTGGAGGGCCGGCCGAGTGGCGCATTGGTTAAGAGCTGGTTTGGGGATGCCAGCGGCCCCGGTTCGGATCCCACATATGAGGGCCAGTGACACTGCCCTCCACAGCTAACAACAGCTCCACCTGGAGCTGGGCTGTGCGAGCCCCAGTGATGGAGTAGGCTGCAGCCGCTGCTGCAGTGGGCTGCCATAGGCTACAGTGAGTGGCTGGCAGCCAGTGCGAGCTGCCAATAGCCGCGGTGAGTGACATCCAGAGGCCGGCGACGGATCTGCCTCATCCAGGAAGAGCACAATGACGATACCAACATGGGCCAGCGAAGCAACATCCTCCTCAACTAGACTGAAGAACAAAAAGACAGGAACTTGTCTGTTCCCCTCCCCCAATTCTCCAATTAAAAAAAAAAAAATATATATATATATATATAATTGGAGACTGTGAAGTAAGACACATTAAGAGGTGAGGAGGGACAAACTCCCAGAGCACCTGTCACAACATACATTTTTATTAATTCAGGCTTACTTATAATGTCATTTATATCAGTAAAACTCTCTTTTTGTGGTTGAAATTCCATGAGATTTGATAAATTTAATCAGTTATATAACCAATAACATAATTAAGATATAAAATGTGTCCATCACCCCCTCAAAATTACCCAATTCCCCTTTGTAGCTAGTCCCACTCATCCGTCACTCCTAGCCCCTTCAACTAATGATCTGAAATCTGTTCCTATACTTTGTATTTTCTAGAATACAGTATAAATGGAAACCTTCAGTTTGTAGCTTTTTAAGTTCTGGCTTCATTCTTTAGCATTTTTTGGACTTCATTCATTTTTGTAGCATATATCAGTAGTTGGTTTCTTTTTATTGTTGAATACATTTTTCAATCGCTTTACAGTGTATGAGAGTTCCAATTGTGTTACAGCCTTGTCAACACTTTGTATTGCCCATTTTATTTTAATTTCAGCCTTTCTAGTAAATGTGTAGAGAAATTTCGTTGTGATTTTAATTTGCATTTCCCTAATGACTACTGATGTTGAACAGTTTTCACGTGCTTGTTTGCCATCTCTATCTTTCTTTGGTCAAGTGTTTGTTCACATTTTACATCAGTTTGTTATTGGGTCATTTTTTGTCCTTTATCAATAAATTTTAAGAGTATTTTTTATATATATTCTGGACATAATTCCCTTTTCCAATACATGTTTTTTTTGGTTTCTCTTTGTTGTTTTTTTTTTTGAGGGTAGTGTCACTGGCCCTCATATGTGGGACCCGAACCGGGGCCGCTGGCTTCCCAAGACCAGCGTTTAACCACCGCGCCACTCGGCCGGCCCCAAATACGTGTTTTGAAAATATTTTCTTTCACTGATGCCATATCTTTTTGATTGTCTTAACAAGTGTCTTTTGGAGAACAATTTTTTAAATTTTAATAAAGATCAACACCACTTTTTATATTTCATATTTATTTTCTGTCAAAAACAAAAAAATACTTTGTCTGACACAAAGGTACAGAGATTCTCTGTATCGTGTTCTTCTAGATGTTTATACTTTTAGGTTTTACCTTTTGGTCTGTACTCCAATACCAGGTAATGTTCGTATGGGGTAAGTGGAGCAGGATAGGTTGAGAGATTCTGTCTGTTTAATTATTTGTTGTTTTTTTCCTTTTTAAAAATTTTGATTGTTCAATTGCTCCAGCAATTTATGGTGAAAAAAATCCCTTTCCGATGAATCTTCTTGGCACCTTTGTTAAAATTAATTAATCATGTAACCGTGGGTCTCTCCCTGAACTCTCTGTCTTGTTTCAGTGATCTATATGTCTATACCATGTGTCAAAGTACAATTTTTGATCAAATACTCTAAAATTACATACAAAAAATTAATCCCTCACCTAAGTTAACTCTTATGGATGCCCAATCCCACTTTATTTCTAAGCAAATGGTGACACTGGATAGGTATGCCACAATTTTTAAAAATGCATAAAAATAAAATAAATCAATCCTACTGGAGATAACTTTTAAAAACCTGAAAAACACAATAAAGATATAAAAATTGACCTAGAGTATGTACTCTAGATGAAGTATAATTCTAGGAAATAGAATAAACATAGTCTTCTGTGTTCCTCAACAAAATGAACATTAAAGGAAATAACACTTTCGCTGGAAGGAATTATAAGAAACATATAAAGATATTAAAAATGAGAGAAATAGAGGACAAAGCAAACTTGGAATGTGAACTGATAGTGATAAAAAAGGAATGTTTTGGGTATACACATATGTCAATAATTGTCAAATTCTACATTTTATGCACAAAATGTTATGTGCCAGTTAGACTTTAATAAACGTGTTATAATAAGCACAAAATGATATGTGCATACACATGTGCAAACATGCATGTGTACAAGCACACACACACACACACACACACACAGATCCATAAAGACTAAATTAAAAGGGAAAACTTAAATTTGGAATTGTGAGGTTAAAAGGATAGGAAATCTAGTAGAATACAAATAATGAAGGGAATGTATTAAGTAACTCACAGAAAGATATCCCCAGTGGCTAATCTGTTTATGAATAGATTCTTGACTTCACTAATCATCAGGGAGACACAGTTTGATGTATTACTCATCAGATTGGCAAAATTGGAAAAGGATATAATGGCAACCAGTAAGAATGGGGTCAGAAGGCCTCTCCACACTGCTGATGGGAGTTTCAATGATGCAGTCATTTGTGGATGATGTTTGTAGTATTTATGGACATTGAGTACATACCTTACCAAACAACTAATCTTTTGTATAATCAATTGTATAACCAGCATCTCGAATACTTCAGAAAAATTCTTTGACCAGTTCACAAGAAGAAACTAACTAGAATCTTTATGGTGACATGTTTTATGGTGGCAAAGACCAGGAAAAGCTTAGTGATTCATGGAGATGGGAATGAAAAGCAACATGTAATATATAGAAGAGATTAATATATTCATATGCTAGAATAGTCCACATTGGTCAGAAAAAAATGAAAAGAGATAAATTCCCCCCCAAAACCATAATGTTTAGCAGAAAAATTAATTAAAATATTCTAAAAGTAACTTACAGCAATACATCATTTATATAAGTAAAACTCACATGCTCATAAAGCAATACAAGTTTTTCAGATCTCTCCCTGTTAACTGTCAGTTCTGATCTTTTAAATGCCAGAAGCTAGGAAGAGATTAAAGTTGTATGAGAATTATTGATAAAATATTGGTGAACATTAAGAATGGGATGTGGAGGGTCTTCAGGCAGAACTGTCACACTGTGACACAAGGTAAGAAGTTTCTCAATCACAGGCAGATGGGAAATCCCCAAGCCAAAGGTGCTGCCATTAGAGGAGACCCACATCAGGTGGGAATGGTCCGGGATTAACCATCCTCCATGTCCAGGTGATGGACCTAATGGGGAAGGGGGTTAGCAGGAAGGTATCAATCAGCTGTGCTTCCTGCAATAGGTTCTCCTGAAGAGAGCTCTTAATGATGCACTCTCATGGTCACCACTATGGACAGTGATAACGAAGGCCATTATTTAAATATATAGATGCTTGTGCCTATGAGAAGCAAAGGAAAAGAATAATAAAGAATCTCAAAAGTAAATATATTCACACACAGAGAGGCACACAAAAACAATGATAACAAAGTTCCATAAACTGAAGAGTATGGCTTAATGCCATTTTGTCGATCGATCTGAGTTTAATTCAGAACAAGTCCCGAAAATTGTTTAAAAGCTTTTGTCACTTTGTGACAATGAAAAAAATTATAAACATAAATTGTATAAAGTATAAAAGTAAGTATACTAAAAACTTATGGGATAGAGCTACCGTCAAGCTCCTCTCTGAAAGCTCAAGTACCTTTACAAATCCTCAGAAGAGGGTGTCAAAGAATATTCACACTGGTCAAGACTTAGGGCTGAAGCATAATATTTGGGCTAGAATTACAATGAGGTTAAAACGCTCTTCTTTTTTTTTTTCTTCTGGTTAAGAGCTCTTGATGTCTCTCAATACCAACACATTTCTCTTACTGTCTTTTATGTGATTTCTATTTCTTCCTAAACCTGGCATGGTCAAGGTGGTCAGGTTCTTTTACACACAGATACATGCTTAGAGGGTTAGTTTATAACTGGGATGGAGACCAGGGGAAGGGGTCATACAGATTCATTAGGTTGGCCTCTGGTCTCATGAAAAGAACCTCCATGATTAGTTAAAACAGAACAGGAAAACAGATAAGATTCTGTATATGAAATTCTGTAATTAATTGGGGCATACCCCCAGATTTCCAGGGACAGTCCCAGTTTATGCTTATGGGCCCACTGTAATTATGGACAGGTTCTCCTTTCTGTCTAAACATTCTCCAGTGTGAAGAACAAATTACACACTTCCCTTATCACACTTCTCTTCATTTTACAAGAATTTCTTGGTGTGCAATTAGAAATGGGATGCTCTCTTTTGCATACATACCTCTTTTGTGTCACTCACTAGTCTAGGGGTCCTGAATATAATTGTTCTTCCTCTCTGTTTCTAGCAGAGCTCTGGGTGAACATTACCTTTTTTTCCTGTCAGATTTCTTAAACAAGTCACCATAAGTGCTTGTGTTGCTGAGGGAAATGATTATTCCTCAAGGATACCTGAAACCAAGCTGAATTTCTGACTTTCCGGGCAAGGTCTTTGCAGAACAAACAAGGAGCTAATCTTACGTAGACTTTTTGGGGAAACACACCCATTGCCTTTGCAAACAAAAGTAATGGAGCAGAAGAAATACGGGACCTTTAGGGATTGTCTAACGTTCAAAAATAAGAATATTGAAACAGAATTGTTCATGTTTGGAGCAGGTTAAATGGGTTTCTTGTTTGCTTGCTTAGGGCTTGAATCTAGGGTTCAATAATAGGATATTCTCCACTTTCTTTTTTAGATTTTTTTTTTTTTTTTTTTTGAGGGCAGTGTCACTGGCCCTCATATGTGGGACCCAACCAGGGCCGCACTGGCTTACGAAGCCAGCGCTTAACCACCGCGCCACTCTGCCGGGCCTCCACTTTCTTTTGTAAACTTGGAGAATACCACCTTTTTATTCTCACCCTAAGAAAAAGAGTTGAAAAATTGGACTACATTTAAATCAGAAATGTCTGTTCATTAGACTACACTATTAAGAGAGCACAAAGGCAAGCTACAGCACAATTAAAAAAATATGTTTTAAAACATATAAATGACAAAGTTTTTTTATGCAGCATTCCTATATAGACCTTATATTAATCAGTAAAGAAATGACAGGCAACATACAAAAAAATGTGTAAGTGATTTGTGCAGGCGCTTTGAAAAACAAAATAAGATCCAGATTCCCCATAAAAGCATGAAAAGTTGTTTAATCTCATTAATTATTTCATAAATGTTTGTTAAAGTACAGTGATACCACTATAAATTTGTCAGAATGTCTCATCAAGAAAACAAACAAACAAAAAACCCAACGACCACCGAGTCCCCACAAAGAAGTGGACCAACATTATTCATAAACTGTGGTGGGAATGGAAACCAGTACATTCTGTTAGAAACTGGTTTGTCTGCTGTTGTTGAACAAGAACTACAGACACTAGGACCCAACCATTTGATACATGTAACTCAATAGATATTCAAGTGTAACTGGATCAAAGTACATGTAATATAATTTCATAAAAATGTTATTTTTAATAGCCCCAAACTGGAAAAAAAAGTATCCATCAGTAGTAGAATGAATAAGAAATGTATAAACAAATTTGTAACACAGTATAGTCAGAAAAAGGAATTACGTACGATACTGAGTATAAATGAACTGTGGCTGTATGCAGTGACATGGATGAATATCACACATGTAATACTGAATAAAAGAAGCTACAGATAAAATAACATATACTTTAGGGATGCATTTGTATGAAGTTAAAAAGACAGACTGACCTAATTTATGTGACTAGAAATTAGAATGTTGACCGGGTCATAATTGGTGAGAAGCAGAAGGGAGGTTTCCGGGATGCCGGGAATGTTCTATTTCTTGACTTGGGTGGAGATTAGTTGGGAATATTTACTTTTTCATCATTTATTTTACTTCACACTTATGATGCAGTCACTTTTTCTTTGTCATATGCATCAACATAATAGAATAAAAAAAATTTTAATCATACTATACACAGGTAAGATCAATCTCTCACCTAGTTTTGACCAAGCTTTAATCTTGAATCTCAGTACTGGAAAGTGGATCCCATCATGTTCACACGCCCTGTGTTCCTTGCTTTGGAATATGAATATTTTACATTTCCCTTTGACAACCTCTTTCCCAATTCCAGAGGTTGGATCTGTTCTTTCATGGGTGTACTTCTGGGATCTGCCAACAGATTCTTCTAGGGCTATTTTCCTACCACTTTATTTAAGAACATATTGTCCATCTTTAACATTATAACCCTTCATAGGCTATGACCACTTGTCATGTACAATGAATATATATATACTATATACTGCATATTCCCGGATACCAAATGTCTCTCTGGATTACCACCCGTGGAATATCTTATCATGCTTGCTGGATACTCTTCTACTATCTTCTTTTTCCCACTTTCTGTAACTGGGTTTATGTTCTTATTATATATTTTATTAGAGCGACACTTAGGCCTATGCCTTTACCAGTATGACCTGAATGCATAACTGTAAATCATAACAAATATCATTAATATGGCACTTGTACTTGAAGGATGTGCTGTCTGCAAATATATCTTCTAGCTCTGGTGGTTGGAACAGGAAATGGCCTTTACGTTCTTTCAGATAGTATCTGGCAAATGGAAAGCATATGGGTTCACATATTTAAAAATCAGTTACCTACAAGCTTTGGTACTATAATATGAAAGTTGATAGATCACACGATGCTAAAATAGATTATTAGAGATATATTTTATCCCAAGTAACTTAAAGAGAATTTTAAAAGACTGTTTCATGCAGACAATGTTGTGGATATTAAAACTCTATAAAACCAACAGTTTTTTTGTGTTTTGTTTTGTTTTGTTTTTGAGGACAGTGTCACTGGCCCTCATATGTGGGACCCGAACCAGGGCTGCTGGCATCCCAAGCCAGCTCTTAACCACTGCGCCACTCAGCAGGCCCTAAAACCTTGAGAAGCTGGTTTCAGCTGTAGAGCAAAAAAAGATGTGTCAAGAGAAATAGTGTCCGAGGAACCAGTGAGAGCTGGAGCTGTGGAGAAGGTGGTAGACCCTCGTCTTGATGAGGGCAGTCTTGCCAAAGACAATGCAGAGGAAAAGAGGAAGCAGGAGAGGAAATACCTCAACCTCCCTCTCCTCCATTTTTCTGATCTGCTCTGATGACTGAGTTCCACTGGCCAAACACAAGGGGAAGCCAGTATATGAGAGAGTTCTAATGATGTACTCCTATTCTAGTGTTCAAAATCCCTTTGCTCAAAGCGAGGCAGAGAATGATGGAGAATGTTTCTGAGAGGCAGAGGTGAGAAATGCAAAACAATAACATGATCATTGTGCAAACCCCTGCATTTTATAATTATCAAATACCTAGAGGGATAGGTCTCCTTTTGTCAAAAGTGTCATGTTAAGTCTGGAATAATATGAATTGAAAAGGAAAAAGGAAAATATTCTGGAGTATTCCGACAAAAACAATTTTTATGTTAATTGCATGCAATAAAGATTAATAAGTGCTTATTATAATATATGGTCGGTATTGTCCTAAGTGCTTTGCATATGATAATCTAGTTATATATTATTCCTCAGAAAAGCACTGTAGGATTGAACACTATTTTGAATCTTTCTTTCAGGTGGGGACAGTGAGTCACAGACGAGTTATAGTAAATTGCCCAAATTCACACCACTCGTGAAGTTTAAACTCAGTGGTCTAGCTTCAGAATTGTGCCCTGTGTTAGTAGACAAAACTAAAGAACAGCTTTGATTGAGCAATAACTTGCCTTAGCATTGTATAGGATACCATATATTTCTAGACTATTTTAAAATATACCTACTGATGCTTTTTCTAAAATTCCTTTCCTCCTTTAAGGCTCAACCATGAAGTTTCTAACCCTCAAAGATGGGCATATTAGCTCAACAAGGTCGATAGTGTAGGACAGAAGAATAATTATTAGCGACATAGCAATTCAACAGAAAAGGGAACTATGTTATGGTTTGCAAATCGATATTGGGATGGTTGTGAAGGAGGAGATCCTGAGAACAGGAGTAAAGGGCTACTTTGACTAACATTTGGAACACTCAAGACCACCAGGGAACAAATTTATAGGTTGTCTCAAATTATGATCAAAGTAAATTCTTGGTGTACTGATCCATTCCACTCACTCCCAGGGTAAATATTTATAGGTTTGTACAAATCAATTATCTATTCTTAATACTATGCCTAGGAAACCTGTATCTAAGTCCAAAGCCTGTATTTTTGGAGCAATGCCATGATTAATCATTTAATATCTACCCTTTAAAACAAGTTACTCGGCTTCATGCAGGCAGAAGAAAAAGCCACGACTGAATTAAATAATCTTAACTACTTTCCACCGAGTATTCAAGAGTATTACCAAAGGGAAAACAAAAAAGAAACTAAAAATCCATGATGTCAGGCCAGTTGCATACTCTAAAGCCTTATTGTATTTGGCAAATTATATGTGAGGTTAAGAGTAAAATTGTCTTCATCAGCAGAAAAGAAAGAAAAGTGACTCTTAGTGACAGTTTCTCAATATTTTGAAGAATAGTCAAGTAGGAAACCTAAGCATCCCCTAGGTGTTACTAGGAAACTCATTGCCAACTGTCAGTCAATGTAATTGACATAAAGAGAAAATAAAATCTATTCTAATATAATGCTGGGAGTCAATGTTAATAAAACATGACAGAGAAGTCCACATAGCTTCTGAAATGTCCCAAAAGCAAGCCCATTGAGAACTGAATGGTTCATACTGTTCTTAATGCATAAATCAGAATATGAAAGGGGCTTTCAGGCAGAATTTTCAGAAGGAATTAGAAGTGCAGATTCCATTAAGAAGAAACAGGATTGGTATGGAAAGATGACCCTGTTATATTGTTAAGTGAACAAGAAGTATGTTTGGAGCCCTTATGCAAAGTAAGATTCGGTTAAACTAAAACAGCAATAACAACTTAAAAGAAGCTCCAGGATTTTTTTCAGCAGTAAGTTATATAGATCTCACACGTTTAAATGCTACTGATTTGCCTATGGTGAAAGGCATGCTTCTGTGGCTGTTTGTGTTTAGCAGCCATTTTGGCAGTGGTGATTTTCAATTTGCAATTACCTGTCTCTGCAAACATCAGGCTCCTGCCTTACAAGAAAAGGATACAAACTTCTAGAATAAGCAACAAGGAGACACTTTTGCTTTCATTTCACTTTGCATACTCATTTAGATGAGGAAAAACGGAAGAAAATCAGAAATTATAAAACATTTAAAGTACTATATGAATGTACAGTGATGCAATTACTGGCATTGTTTCTTGTCCTCTGCCTTTTTTTTTTTTTTTTTTTTTTTTTTTGCTTTTTTTAATCCCTGATTTTTCAGACTTGTTACTGAGATTACCACAGGTTTCCTGGTAGCCTCCAACCTTGTCAAGCCATTGAATGTGTTTTTTTGTACTCTTGCTACTCCAGACTTATCTAACTTCTGATTCCTGCTTGCTCTGTTTTTTTGTGATCTCCAATACCAAATGTCTGCTGCCCAATCTCCTGGTTTGTTATATTCCTCCCAAACTCTTGCCATCAGCTTCCCTGACACACAGGTATCCTTAAAGTGTTCCATATTTTCAAATCTATGTATCTAGCCCAGACCTCACTTGTGAAGTATAGATTAGATATACCCAACTATCTTCTAGACATTTCCATTTGGTAACGCCATAGGCACCACAGATTTTTGTGTAAAATTATAGTTTTATGATGAAGAGTGTGATTTCTGGAGCTCGAATTGATAGATTTGACTCTTTTACCACTTAAGAACTATGTGTTTGAAGAAATGATTTAATCTTTCCGTGCTGTTGTTTTCTCATCTGTCAACGAGGTTAATGGTAGTATCTCCTTCATAAGAGTATGGTGAGGATTAACTAAATTAGTTGCTTTGAACAGTGCTGACTCATAGTAAGATTATAATCTCAACTGTTGTTAGCCATCTTTCTTTATCTTTGAGTTGGCTGGAGTGCACCTTCCATGCCATTTTTTTTTTTTTTTTGAGGGCAGTGTCACTGGCCCTCATATGTGGGACCCGAACTGGGGCCGCTGGCTTCCCAGGCCAGCACTTAACCACCACGCCACTCAGCCAGCCCTGGAGTGCACCTTTAAGAATTAGGTTTAAGAAAAAATTATAGATATTTTATTTCCTGAGACATTGCATATGTTACCATATCTCTCTAACGCCACAGAGTTAAAAGACAGTTTGGCTGCTTGAACATTTCAACATTTTCTGCCATTTTTTCCTGGAAAGAAAAAACATGGACAAGCAGTATTTGACAGATCCTGGTAGTGATGCAGCAGTCTTCTTGCTTGCCTCTCTTGCTATAGAAGACGGGAAAGCTAGATAGTTTCTCCATCTCTGTTACATTTCTGGTACCAGATCCATAGTTCCAGTACATTAGTTATATGGGAAAGTCTGCCTGAGGCTTTTAGTAAATATATCTTCTCTCTGATTAAACAAAAAAGGCAGTTTAAAAGAGTTTATTCAACAACTTGCAACTCCCCTGGTGGTAGGTAGAATAACTATCTTCCAAAAATGCCCTTGTCCTAATCCCTGGAGTCTATCAATATGTTACCTTACACAACAGAAGGATCTTTGCAGATATAATTAAAGGTATACCTTTGACTTGAAGAGATTGTCCTTCATTATCCAGGAAAATCCAATGTAATCACAAGAGTTTTAAAATCAGAGAAACTTTCCTAGCCTGTGTCAGATAGAGATGTGATGACAGAAAAAGGGTCCTTGAAAACCAATGTGGAAGAACTCACCCTGCCATTGTTGGCTTTGAAGATGGATGTGGCCATGAGCCAAGGGATGCAGGCAGCCTCTAGAGGCTAGAGAGGCAAGTAAAGTGTTCTCCCTTACAGCCTCCAGAAAGGAAAGCAACTGGCCTGCATTTTGATTCTAGCACAGTCAAATCTGTCAGATTTCTGACCAACAGAACTAAAAAATAATAATCCATGTTGTTTAGATTACTAAATTTGTGGTCATTTGTTATGGCAGCAATAAGATGCAAATATATTCCCCTCTTTCTGAATTTTATAGAACTGCTTGAGAACAGGGTATCTGATGTCCACAACTATCCTGGTGTCAAAACAATTGCAGGGATACGGATCTGGGATCATGAAACTGCTGAGATAATCCTGAAATTGCCTACCTCCAATTGCCTTTTTCTTTATGGAATTAGTATTTTTTATGATTTAAATCCCTATTGCCTTACTGTGTGATAGCTTACATTTGATCAATTTTGGGAGGAGGTTTTTACATTATATTTTTTTCTCTTTTCTGATTATTAAGGTTTGATTTATATACATTTTGTCAATTAGAAGTACACAGCTTGATACCGTATACAGCTTGATTTGCCATCTTTAATGCACACCCTCATTTTTAGGCCAAACTTTCAGGGGAAAAAATCTTTCACTTTAATTTTCTGATCCAAATTTTTATTTGTTTACATTTAGGTACTTGTTTTTTTTGTATTATAGAGGAATTTTAGCATTTTCATTTATTTATTTATTTATTACACTTTTAACTCATAAGCATAAATAAAAGAATTAAAAACATTTATATAGATACAGAATTAGTGCCAACCATGTATAATTTGCATCCTTATTTTTTCCCTCACAAATTTGGACAAAAAAGTGCACATTGTACATGGCAAAATATAGTATATTTTTGTAATTGTATATAATTGTGTAAACACTATGATAATTAAGATCTAGAGTAATCTCTTTGCCCTAAAAAACTTGAACTAAGATCTCGTCCTTACCCCCAGCCCCTCACAACAGTAATCTACTTACTAACACTATAGTTTTGTATTTTCTGGTATTTTATATACATTGATCCACATACATAGCCTTTTGTATTTAACTTCTGCTCTAGCATGAAGTTTTTGAGATTTGTCCATGTTATTTGGTGCACTAATATTTTATTTTTTTTGTTATTGAGTAGTGTTCTATTATATAGATAAACCACAATTTGTTTATCCATTCATCAATTAAAAGATGTTTATGTTTTTGTCTTTGGGTGTTTTTTTTTCCAATTTAGAGTTATAATGAATAATGTTGTGATGAACATTCACATAACATATTTCTGTGTAGATACAGAATTTCATTTCTGTTGGATAGGAATCACTGGGTCATATGAAAAATACATGATAAACATCACAAAGTAATTCTATACTTCCATCCGAAGTGATTGTGCCAATTGCATTCCCACCAGTGATAAATAAGAGTTCTATTTCTCCACATCCTACCCTATTCTTGGTATTATTAGTCTTTTCACTTTAGCCATTCCAGTATTAGTGGAATCTCATGTGAACTTATTTTGCATTTCTTTGTTGACTAGTGATGTTGAGCATCTTTATATGTGCTCATTAATTATCTCTATATCTTTTTTGTGAAGCATCTTTGTAAATGTTTTTGTATGTACTTTTTAATCATAGGAGATTCTTATATATTCTGTATATGTTTTATTTGATATATGTTTTACAAAATCTATAGATCTCCCAAATCTATAGATCACCTTTTTTATTTTCTTAACTATATTTTTTAAAGAGAAAACTGTTTAATCTTGATGAAGTCCATTTAATCACCTTTTCTTTCCATTTGTACACTTTGCTGTCCATTTCATTGCTTAACTCAATGTCACAATATTTTCCTCCATGTCATATCTTTTAAAAAATTTTAACAATTATTTTGAAATAATTTCAGATGTATAGCAGAGTTGCGAAGCTACCGTAGAGAGTTCCTGTATATCTTTCAATCACCTTCCTGTCCATCATATTAATGTCTTACATCATCATGGTACATACACCCAAACTAAGAAATTAATATTGGTATGGCACTGTTAACCAAACTAAGGACTTTGTTGGATTGTGCCAGTTTTTCCATTAAGTCTTTGTTGTCTGTTCTGGGATCTAACTCAGGATTACATTTAGTGGTAATGGCTCCGTAGTTGTTTCCAATCCTGACAGTTTCTCAGCCTTTCCTTGTTTTTCAGACTGTTGACACGTTGAAAGACATTTAGTCAAGTATTTCATAGAATGTCTCTCAATTCGGATTTGTCTGATGTTTACTTATAATTTGACTGGGGTTATAATTGTTGGGGAATAACCACAGAGGTAAAGTAGTGTTCTCATGACAACATACCAGGAAGTTCTTAATATCAGCAAGATTGATGACGATGATGATTAACCTTGATCACTTGCTCAGGGTGGTATCTGCTAAATTTCTCCAGCTGTAAAGTTACCATTTGGTTCCCTTTCCACACTATACTTGTTTCCATAACATATTTCCATACACCTTTTTTAAAATTATGTTTTAGAAACTGTGCATTCTGTAATTTCACTGGAAGTGCAAAGAACATATTATTTAAACAGTTTTTCTTACAGACACATTTTATCTTTGAAAATTACTAGGCACTATTTTTCAAGTATGCTAGAAACATTTTCTTCAGAGTCTCTCCACAGTTTTGTGATATTTTTTACAATACGTATGGTCATGAAAGTAAACTTGTACATTGTACTATTTTGTAATAACCAAAATGGTCCATGTTACTATGCTTTTTAAATAACTATTTCCCGTTTTGTATTTCATTTCAGCCTCAATTTAGTTAAAGTTAGTTTAATGGAATTTCAGCAGCAATAGCAAGCTGTCACTTGGTTTTTTGGGTTTTGTTTTTTTTGGAGATGGGTGCTTACTTCTAGTTCGGCCCCACTGTTCCTTCATAATTTGTTTATCTAAACTTCCTTAGTCTTCAAAAATGAGTCAGCATTCTGATTTAAAGTCTAAGTATAAAGTAAGTGAAGAGTTTTAATTCACGTATTGTTTTTGGCGATATGATTTTTATAAGCTCCTCCTCCCACCCTCCTCCCCCACTAACCTTGAATTTCATGAATGGTTGCATTTTAGTTAGGTGATGTTTTCTAATTCTTTTTCTCAGTTGACTGACACATAATGTGTGTTTTTAAAATACTTGTTATTTGGTGGTTTTAATGACAAGGGTGATAGTTGTATTTTTGTACAAGATCCATATTAGTTGACTAGAAACTATGGTTGAGTTTGTTTTCCAACTTATTTCATGAATACAAATGAAACCATAGCATAGGGAAGTGGAAATAGCATGGCAGTTGGAGTCAAAAGAATGAACTCTTGGTCGTTACTGTGGTATTTATTATCTGGTTACCCTTAGGCAAGTCATTTATTAAATTGAACTTTATTTACTGGCTTCCTCTATAAAATAACATGCAAATTTATGTTTGTATTATTTTTTGGTACAAATAATGATCATAAAATGAAATCAGGTCAATTACCCATATATTATTCCATTAATTTTCTCAATTGTGTTTTGAAAATCATATCTTCATGTTCTAATTATTTTTCCAAAATTAACTGATTATCCTTCATATACATAGTAGATAATTATCAGAATTTTTAATGTAAAAATAAGGCTGACATTTTTAAAAACTGTACTTTAGAAAAAAATAAGTAAGAAGTTTTCTTAATTGTCCACCTAGGTAAAAACACATGTCAAATAATTGGCTAAAAAGTCCAAATTTTAAAGATAACCTAGAATAATCATCTAGTTTAAACTACTTATTTTACACATAAACTACTTATTTTACACATGAACACACAGGTGAATTCTTTTTTTTTATCAAGGTAAGAAGCCAGATAACTTTATTAACACAGGAGGGTTTTGTGAACACAAACTTACTGTACATTTGACTCATGTACATGTTTAGGTAAAATAAACAGTGATTACATGTGTTTGGATAAATAGTTCTTTCATAATCTCCTCAACTGGAATTATGTTGTCTATCTTTCGTATCCTTAGAGCATTTTAACACATAACGTGGCCCTTGGCTTTTAACATTTTAACACATAACATGGCTTTATTTGAGCTTGGTTCCCCAAAAAAGGTTTTGAACCACTGAAGGAGAGAAACTCTCTTATATATCACTTTTCCCTAACATGCCCAGCACAGTTCCTTACACATAGAAGGGGGCTCTATACGTACTATTTTTATTGATATTTAAATGTATGCCTTTTGTTATTTACTGTTATTCTAGGAAACAGATTGACTTTCTTAGATTGTAGCATCTAAATGATAGGAATTTCTAGATTATCAGATAAACTTAAAATGTTATATTTGTTTCATTAATATTTTCAGTCTTATTAATTCTGGGTCATCTTTTGCATAATGGCCACAAAATATACCTATGACATTTGAGCTGTAAAGTCAGAGGCCCAAATCAGCCTACTGATATTTCACATTTTAACAATAGATTAACTTATGCAGGAGCAGTTAATCCTTGATGTCAAGGAATGCTGCTTTTTTTCCCTTCAGTAATTTAAAATATAATTTCCCCCTGGATTTTAAAACACCAACATATGCTATATTGAATAAAATCAGCTCTGCTTGGGAAAAGAAAGACACACTTTATATAGCCTGAGAATAATTTTCCATAGACTAATGCATTTTCTCTTCGAATCCATCATAATTCAACCTATATATTATCAAGAAAAATCTTGTAATTCTGAAGTTAATTCAGAAGGCACAATCTACTAGAGTTAAAACTGTAATGATTTTTATAAAGTGCTAAAATACTTTGAAGATGAAATATATAGTGAAGAAAATCAAGAATAGTGATTATTAGTATTTTAATTTCAAGCATATTGTTTATATGTAATATTAATGTAATGATTATATCTGAATTCATTGGAAGACGGCGGCATGGTTGATTAACTTCATAAGAGTATTTCTTTCAGATATACACATGTTATGTATGCATATAAATCAAATATAATTTCACACCAGGGAATTATTATTATCATGATGCTATTTTATATTTCTAGTCTTTTACATTTAATAAATGCTAATACACCAGCAATTACAATGGTCTTTAAAACAATCCTGTGAAGTGGTCATGGTTAGATAGAACATGCCCATTTGTTTTTTTTTTAATTGGGAAACCTAATTCCAGAAAATGTAAGTGACTTTCAGAGGAATATGCAGCTACAAAAAGCAGAACTCAGGTTACAAATGAGTTGTCCTAGGCTGCAGGGAGATGCTCATTCAGAAGGAAGCAATATTCACATAAAAGAATAGACACACACACATCTGTTTACATAAATTCAATACAGCATAGTTGTTAACAGCAGGGGAGGAGCTGCACTTGTAACTTCATATATTGGCTTTACTACTTATTTGTTGTGTCTCATGAAACTGTTATTTTTACTTTTCATATTTTTGCCTCAGTGTCCACTTCTGCCAAATAAGGGCAATGATAATATGTACCTAACCAAGTTATTCCAAGGAGGTACTGAAGCGAAGCATTCAAATGAAACAAAGTAAATGATCAATAATGATAGCTGTCACCACCACCAATATTATCATCATCATCATTGTATACCTTGTTTTTGGGAAAGTTGCACATCTTCTCCGAGACAGCATTGTTTCATTGATAACGTAAAAATTTAAAACAATCTATTCAACTAGATGTGGGCGTTAAAACAGATAAGTAATCTTATAGAATTTAGACATTATTTGGTCTAATCTCAACCAAAGGAATTTAATTTTTTAGATTTATTTTTATTTCAATGTAACATTTTATATATATATATATACACACACACACATATATATAATTTATGTAGCATTATTTATATATAGTAATACCTTAATTTGTGAGCATAATTCTTTCCGGAAACAAACTACTCGTATTGCAAGACATCACTCATTTACCACATTAAAATGTAATAGAAATGTTTGCTTGTCTTGCGGAACACTCGCAAACCATGTTACTCGCAATTCAAGGTTGTACTGTATTTTGAAGAGTCTGCATATATGCATCTTCCCTTTTTCTTAGCCTGTCTCCCTCTGGAGGAACTATTATTTTGAAATGTGTTTATTATTCCTCTGTTTTCTTTTTTCACCTTTTTATTATAAGATACACAGAAAAAGAGCCCCACATATAAAACTTGGGGAGCGATCACAAAGTGAAAATCATGCAATCACGATCAAGTCGAGAAAAGGTGTATATGTTGTAGAAGCCTCACTAATGTTCTTTCCCAATCACTGCCTCCTTTCTTCCACAAAAAGCTAACCATTATTCTCACTTTTACATACATTTCTTCTTCACTTTTTATTGTTTTTGCTTTGTTTTGTTTTGTTTTTTTAGCTGAGCCATCCTGCTACCTGTTGGCAGCTAAGTGGCAGCTCAGCTCGGGCTGGGCATTGAACTGCTGTTGCTCAGAGCTCAGCTCGTACTCTTGAGTGAGCTTTTTTTTTTTTTTTTCTTTTTTAAGATTTTTTTTTTTTTAATTGGGGAATCAGGGAAGGGGAACAGCGTTGGGGAATCGGGGAAGGGGAACAGACAAGTTGCTGTCTTTTTGTTCTTTAGTCTAGTTGCGGAGGACGTTGCTTCATTGGCCCATGTTGGTATCGTCATTGCGCTCTTCCCGGATGAGGCAGATCAGTCATCGGCCTCTGGATGGTCGTTCACCACGGCTATTGGCAGCTCCGCTGGCTGCCAGCCACTCACTGAGCCCACTGCAGCAGGGGCTGCAGCCTACACTGTCGCTGGGGCTCGCAGTCCCGCTCCAGGTGGAGCTATAGAGGGCAGTGTCACTGGTACTCATATGTGGGATCTGAACCTGGGCTGCTGGCGTCCCAAACCAGCTCTTAACCAATGCACCACTCGGCTGGCCCTTGAGCGAGCTTTTAATCAACTGAGCAACTCGGCCGACCCCTCACTTTTTATTGTTTTAATATCTAGATATATTTCCCTAATATTAGAATTTGCTTTTACCAGTTTTTGAAATAAATTTAAATGGAATCAATAATATGAGTTCTTCTATGCTTGGCTTCTTCCACTCAACATTATATTTGTGAGATGTATCTGCATTGTTCTTTGATTTCCAGAGCTGTAAAGTATACTTGTAGCAATGCTTGTGTCTTAGCCCATTTGGGTCTGCCATAACAAAACACCATATACTGGGTGGCTTAAATAACAGACATTTATTTCTCACAGTTCTAGAGCTGGGAATTCCAAGATCAAGGCACCAGTTTATTTGGCTCTTGCTGAGAGCTGTCTTCCTAGGTTGCAGATTGATAGCTTCTTGCTTCATCCTTATATGACCTATCTTCTGTGTTCATGCAGAGAAAAAGATCTCTTTCACTTTCGGTAATACCATAATTAAGGCCCCACTCTCATGACTTAATCTAACCCTATTTACATCCCAAAGGTCCTATCTCCAGATACCACATGGGTATGTGTATGTGTGCCTTCAACTTAAAAATCACAAACATTCAGTCCATAATAGTTTCATACTTCACTAATCTCTTTTTTTTTTTTTTATTAATATATGTCTGCATTGTTTTCATGCTGCTGGTAAACTTTCTTATTTAAGTTTTATGTTTCCACATATGCATGCATTTCTGTTGGTACAAAATTACTTGGTAACAAGATATGAGTTTGCTTAACCTCATTGGATAATTAGATGTAAAATACTCCCTTCACCTCAGCGTGTTCACCCATGTGCCTTTTCATTGAAAACTCCCCTCTCCACCACTGTCCCCATCATTATGCCAGGCGACTACTGATATGATTTCTAGTGCCCAAAATTAGTATTGTTGCTTAGAACTTAATATAGTTACACAGGTTTCTTTGGGTTATCATTGGTGTGGCTTTTCTTTTTCCATTCATTATAAATTTAATATTTTTGCATTCAGTCTTTTACGTGTGTCTTCTTTATTCAGCATAGTTAAAATTTTTTAAATCTGATTTGTCAATGGTTGCCTTTGATTTGGAGCATTTAAATTATTCTTTTGTAGCTAGTTTCTTTTGCTCTATATAATATCTCTGAGATTCACCCATGTTGCTTTTGGATTTAGTTTAGTCAGATTTATCAGTCTTTTCATTTATGACTAGAGTTTGTTTGGTACTAAGTAAGAAAATGTTCCCTATGAATATACAAGGTTGGACAATTAAGTTTGCGATCTTCCTAGAAAAAGTACTACACAACTCATTGCTGAATATCACTATGGTCACCTCTGAAGTACTCCCCTTGGGAAGCTATGCACCGACACTAGTGTCTAGTCCACCCTTTGAAGTAATTTTGCAACGCTTTCTGAAATGATCATCAGAGCTTTTGTAGTATCACTCTTGATGTCCTGAATGTCATCAAAATGTCTTCCTTTCGATATATCCTTTATCTTCGGGTAAAGAAAGAAGTCATTGGGGGCCAGATCAGGTGAGTAGGGAGTGTGTTCCAATACAGTAATTTGTTTACTGGCTAAAAACTTCCTCACAGACAGTGTTTGTGTAAGCTGTGCGTTATCGTGATGCAACAGCCATGAATTGTAGAAAGTTCAGGTTGTCTAACTTTTTCAAGCAGCCTTTTCAGCACTTCCAAATAGTAAAACTTGGTTAACTGTCCAGTTGGTATAAATTCATAATGAATAATCCCCCTGATATCAGAAAAGGTTAGCAGCATTGCTGCACAAAGCTTGCAAACTTGTCAGTCCTCGTGTATGGAAATTAAACTCTACATAGCACACAAGTCAAAGTAGTCCCAACTTAAGTTGAAAAAAATGAAATAGATAGTGTGAAATAAGGTGGAAGAAGTACTCAGAGGGAAATTTATAGTATGAAATTAAATATCACAAAAGATGGAAGATGTAAAATACATAACCTCTGTTTCCAACTTGGGAAACTAGCGAAAGAAAAACAATTTAAGTCTAAAGAAAAACAGAATAAAATAATAAAAATTGGACTAAATGAAAATGAATCATCAACCTCACTTATCCTTATTTAATAAGTCAAAGTAAGTCCAGGGCTCCAAGCAGCAGCCCTGCATGAGACTCACTGGCTTAGGTGATCCTGAATGCCCACCCTGCTTATTTTATCTTCATCCATTTTCCAAGACATTTTGTTTACACTTCGATGAAATGGTAACTGCAAATGGGAATCAAGAAGTGACAGCAACTTCTCCAGATGATACTATCAAAGGAGTTGGGTAGATAGAAGATAAACTGCTCAGATAGCAAAGTATTTGATAAAGAGTTCTTTGGACATGCTAATGGGGGTAAAAAATGGCGTTCAAGAAACTTCAGGGGGTGGGAATTAGATCACTGCAAAAACAAGGTGGGTTACAGAAACATACTTTTTTTTTAAAAGATTTTATTGGGGAATTGGCAGAGGGGAACAGCATTGGGGAACCGGGGAAGGGGAGCAGACAAGTCGCCGTCCCTCCGCTCCCCAGCCCAGCCGCGGAGGACATTGCCCCACTGTTGGTATCGTCATTGCGCTCCTCCCGGACGAGGCAGATCGGTTGCTGGCCTCTGGATGTTGCTCACTCACCGCGGCCATTGGCAGCCCACGCCGGCCGCCAGCCGCTCACACCGTTTACGGGCCACCCACTGCAGCCCATGGCAGCCCGCTGCAGCAGGGGCCGCAGCCCACACCATCACCGGGGCTCACACAGCCCAGCTCCAGGTGGAGCCGCCGCCAGCCGTAGAAGGCAGTGTCACTGGCCCTCATGTGGGATTCGAACCGGGGCCGCTGGCATCCCAAAACCAGCACTTAACCAATGTGCCACTCAGCCGACAGAAGAAACATACTTTTTAACCCTCCACCGGGCGCAACTGATCTCACAGATTCATTGCACACAAATTATTGATTTTTATACTAAATTTATGTAATAAACATATATTGTTTTTTACTTTGTGACAAACTAAAATTTCATTCTGTATAAATGATAAGCATGCTTACATGTTATTTTCATTCATTTTCAATTTAAATAAGTAAATGTCATACACACGACTAGTAGATGCATTGTGCCCGAACTCGTAATTTTTGCATTGTCCCTGATGAAGGGTTAAAATAGTAACGCCAGTATTAGTATGATCAAATCTTTTATCAGTGTAATCGGTCATCTGTTTTAGATCTTAGAAAGCTAATCTCTATTGTCTAGGTTGGTGATTTGGAGCTGTAGCAATAGAAGAGACCACAGGCATGGCTATTCTAACACTGCTATTGACGGACCCTGGGACCTGCAGGCAACTTGTTTAGCCTCTTAAGGCCACAGTTTCTCTCCTGCAAAGTGGATGAGATGTTAAAAATGTGTTGAAACTGCAATAAGGTAGTACACAGGAGCGACAGCAGCTTTTGATGCCCTTCCGGATCCCAGAGAATCACTTTTATTAGTTCTGTTGGTGTGCCCAACCCTCAGCTGGTGCCAGAACTTTGAAAAATGACCTTCACCTGTAAGAATTGCCTTTGGGCAGTTGAAGCCACCTCACTGGAAGGTGCTTGGAAGTTAGGCCATGGATGCCACCCCAGGGGGGTCTGTGGTCAACGATGCCTTGGGCTGGACAGAGGGTACAAAAGCCCTGCTTTCTCGACTCAAGGTGAGATGGACTCTGAGGTTCAATTTACGTTCAGATTTGTGTGTGCTTCGTTCCACTCTCCCTATTCTAATTTCTTTGCTTGCTTACCTGTTTCTCTGAGAACATCCCCTTAAGGAAATATGCTAAGGAATTCCCAACTAAAATACTGCTTCTAGGGAACCCAACCTAAGAAAACGTGTACAGTACCTGGCCACACACTTGGCCCAGAGAAAGAAGACAAAAGTATAATAACATGATCATAAGCAGAACTGGGCCTGGGAGTGAGTCAAGCCAAATCTTTTGTTTTCTGATTTCATGCCATTTCATTTAAAGTATTATCACAGGGCTCTTAAATTAGAACCTCCTGAAGATAAGGGGTTGGGCATAGATGTAGTTTCTACTCTTTGTGCTTAAAAATGTTTGTAAACGTTGTACAAGAAATATGTTAAAATTTCTGTACACAATACAGTGCATATAATTAATTTATAGAAGATATAGTCATACTGTTTATTACCAGTCCTACAGTATTCAACAACAATGACAGCAATAAACAGACTTTTAGAAATGCATCAAATCATAATTACCTACCTGGAAAATTGTAGTGCTTATTCAGGCTTAACATTACAGGCCTCATTTGTACAAACACCTCAGCGTGAGTTTGAAAGTAGCTGAAATAATGTTAAATGCTATTAAGTTTTACTTTGAAGTGGAAAAAAAGTCTATGAAAGAATACATTTTGATATGTGCGGGGGACCAGCCTCCGCTGACCAGGGTTTCCCTCAGGTGGAGACTGTGTCGGCAAAGAAAATAAGGGGGACAGTGGAGACACCGGGGGAGTTAAAGAGAAAAGGAAAAAAGTGTCACACTTTATTACCAGAGCATGTTCTTTTTATAGGGATACTTGACCATTGTCTCAATCACCTGAGTTTGGTGGTTTCTAGTTCCCAGGATTTACTCAGTCTTTACTTATCTCTACATATCACCTAAAGAGTGGCTACCATGACTACCTAGCCATTATCCCAAATTCCAGCAGCTAGACTCACAGGGCTATACTAAAAGGACTAGGAGTGGCTGTGCTTAGGGTAAAACCATCTAAAATCTATTCCTATGTAAATATAATACTTAACATCTTTTGTCCTAGGAGGGCTACATCTGTTTCTCAGTCAAAGCTTCAGTATCTGTTAAAGAATTTAAACAAAATTGTTAATTAACATACCCTATGGTCAGGGAGGAGCTGCCTCTTACTGGAACTCTCATGGCCTGAAGACCTTTAATCTTCAAGGAGACTATTCACAGCAGGGCCCTTAGGCCACAGGGAGGCTTCTTGGCTTATGTTGTCAGAGGTCTGTGCCTCAGTTTCCAAGGGGTTTGAATCCCCAATATCTCAGTTCAGGGGTCCCCACGGGTTGTAGCCTGTTTTAGGGAGTTTCCTTCTCTTTAGGAAATCTTGCCCTGTCTCTGGCTTACACAACCAGCTATCATCAGGGTACCACAAGAACTTGTCACAAATGCAGTGAATATATTGTCTCCTATAGGAAAGGCACATGGGTTCATAGAGGCAGGAGATATTACATGACCAACCATAAGGCAGCACTCCTAATATCCAGTGCTGAGCAGGGCAGTGTGACCTTGTCAGATGTCGGCTCCCGGAAGATATGTACTTTCTTCCAAATATAGTCGCATATAGAAGGAATAAAATGAAAAGCAGTATAATGTAGTGAAGAGATCAACAGATATGGAATCAGATAACACAGAATTAAAGTTTTTTTAATTATGTGTTTCAGGTGTACAATATTAAAATTCAACGCTACAAGGGGATCACCCCCAAAGTTCTAGTTACTATCCGTCATCACCATGTAATCGATCCCTTTACCTCATTTGCCCACCTTCCAACCCTCTTCCCCTCTGGTGACCACCAATCCGTTTTCTGTATCTGTAAGTTTTTTTGTTTTGTTTTGTTTCATTTGTTTTTTAAGATTCCACATATGAGTGAAATTATACAGTATTTGTCTTTCTCTTTCTGACTTATTTCACTTAGCATAATACCTACTTAGCATTATAAGGTCCACCCATATTGTTTCAAATGCCAAGATTTCATTATTTTTTATGGCTGAGTAACATTTCATTATATACATTTACCACATCTTCTTTATCCATTCATCCATCAATGGACAGTTAGATTGTTTCCATATCTTGACTACTGTAAATAATGTTTCAATGAACATAGGAGTGCATATATCTTTTGGAACTAATGTTTTATATTCTTTAGATAAACACCCAGAAATGAAATATCTGGATTATATGGTAGTTATATTATTAATTTTTAGAGGAATCTCCATACTGTTTTCCATAGTGGCTGTACCAATTTATAATTTCACCAAGAGTGCACACAGGTAACTTTTCCTACATCCACTCCAACACTTATTATTTCTTGTCTTGTTGATAGTAGCCATTCTAACAGGTGTGAGGTAATACCTCGTTGTGGTTTTGATTTACATTTCCCTAATAATTAATGATGAATACCTTTTTCTTATGCCTATTGACCATCTGTATGTCTTCTTTGGGAAAGCGTCTATTCTGAGCTAAATGTCTATTTTTAACCAGGTTAGTTTTTGTTGTTGAGTTGTATGAATTCTTTATATGTTTTGGATACATCTTATCAGATGTGTGATTTTCAAGTATATTCTCCCCCTCTGTTGGTTGCCTCTTTATTTTGATGATGACATCCTTCACTATGCAGAGCTTTTTAGTTTGATGTTGTCCCATTTGTTTATTTTTGCTTTTGTTTCCCTTGCCTTTGAAGTCAGATCCACTAAAACATTGTTAAGATCAATGTCAAGGAGTTTACCTTCTACATTTTCTTTTAAGAATTTTATGATTTCAGGTTTTAACATTCAAGGGCATTTCTATAAAAAAGATTTTCACATGAATGTTTGTAGTATCTTTTTCACAATAGCAAACAAATGTCAATTAATTGGTGAATGGATAAACAAATTGTAATATATCCATGCAATGGAATACTATTTCGAAATAAGAAGAACTAACTACCGATACATGCAGCAACATAAACGAATTGAAAAATATGCAGAGTAAAAGAAGTCAGACATATAAAAACCATGTATGATATGACTCAACTTACATGAATTCTAGAAAAGGCAAAAGCAATATAGAGTGACAAAGATTCAATCAGTAGTTTTCTGAATCAGGTGTAAGGAAAGTTCGTTTGGAAAGGAACATAAGGAAATTTTGTAGGTGTGGGAAATTTATGTATCTTAATTTTAGTGGTACAAAAAGTACATATGAATCAAGTTCATGTTCTCTGTTAATTATCATTTTGTCCTGGCATAAGTATGAAACTCTGTGTCTGTAAATAATGAAACATCAACTGTAATTTGAGGAGATAATTAGTTGGTTGATTTTGGTTCTACATGACAAATGAAAGCCAACCTCAGATTTGTGGGGGTTGGCTCTTATTTTCTTTTATGTATTTACTCCAAATTAACATTCCTATATTAAAAGTTCATACATTTATTTCATTACAGTTTATCATCAAAGAAGCTGTAGATAGACGCTCTCCATGGGGTCTAGAATAAAGACATACTTGTTCTCTTCCCTGGACATCTGACTTGCCTTCTCCCTTCACCCCTACATGAAGTAAATCTCTTAGGAGAAAAAAATCATTTATTTATTATGTCTAATTAAACTTTTCTTAATTGATTATGATTCCAGGAAAAATAATAAGTATAATTTGACAAGCTGAAATAAAATGGATATAGCCAATGTGAAACATGGAGTTAACGCTAATATGATTTGTGTGATATGGATATTACATTTAAACTCAAGCTAATACAATGTAGGCTGTTGTGATAGTTGCGGTCTAGTGTTCAGACCCAGAAGGTATGGTCACTATAATATACCACTTGCAAAATATAGTAATATAGTTATAAAATGGTAATTGTCTATAAATTATTATTTAAATTAAACAATCCCTGGTAAATCATGGAAGCCCTAAAGAATACACAATTGTTTGGTATTGTTATATAGGTGTGGACAAGTCTCTGATAAACCTGGACTTGAAATGGTTTATAGTTAGCTGCCTTTTCCATAATTTCACTTCCTCAAGATGGTATTTACTGATTTCTTACCCGTTAAACTATACCCTAAACTGGAAAGAAATTTGGAGATCTTTAATACTAGGATTATGAGCTTTGACCCAAGCCAAATATGCCCAATATCACATTTCTAGTATGGGATGTAGTAATCTAGGCTCAGATTGAATCTAGAAGTATGGAATGCCTCCCCAGAGTGAAAGGTACCTGGCTTAAATGAGCCCAGGGATTTTCTGCAATAGTAAACAAGTCATCTGGTGTCAATCACCAGTTGTGGGGCCTGATTACTAAGCATATATGATTAAATATTAGAATATGACTACCAGAACCTCTCTGTTCAGTCTAAGGCATTGAAATAACCACGAATGATTCCAGTGGAACACCACGCTAATTACCATGCGAAATTTAACTGTGGCTAGAACTTAGGAAATGCTTACCGTATACCAGACATGTTGCATACGTTAACTCATTGAATGCTCCCAACAGCTCTGTCAGGAAGGTATTTACTATTATTATCCTCATTCTACAAACAAAAACACTGAGGCCTCACAAGGTTAAGTAACTTGCCTAAAGACACACTAATGCTATGTTACAGGGATTGCAATTTTTGTTTATGTCATACTAATCTAGAACCCACCCCCTTTAATGAGTACACAGCACTGGCTTTCCATCCATGGTGGAAAGCAACACTATTTGGGATGGACTATTTGGGGAGGTAGAGGTAGCGATCTAATAGCATACCAGGGGCTGCACCCTAGAACTAGCTTCCTGATAGCTGAGGTATCAGGGACATATTCACAAAGGAAAGAGCTTTTTAGATTGGATGTCACTGAATCGAAAACCAGATTTCTTATACAATAAGCAATGTGATAATGTGTTATTATTATCTTTTTTATCCTGTGGTCTTTGGTGATATTGTAGTGAATCAAAGAAATGTGGCATGAAGTTGAGAATGCGTACTAGTACACAGTCATTATATTAAAAGCATGAATAATGGTATGATGTTAAATTATGCCCTTTAATCCACAAGTAGCCCGACATTATGAAAGATATATTAAAATGGTCAAAAGATAGTGCCTCATTTGCATAGATGTATTGATGGATGTGTTGTCAGAAGCAATATTCATCAATATTGAGGGAAAATAGTACGAGTTAAGATATGTGTCTAAGGTAGAGGGAGTTATAGTAGAAATAATGATGTGAATGCACAAGTATAATAAACAATAAAAAGAAAATCAAGATACCAAAATGGTCATAAATAACCTTGTAAAAAAAAAGTCTTACCATAATGAGTGTTATTTGTTTACTGATTTTTAAAATTTGAGGGAGCGAGCTGCTGTATTTCTTCTGTTAATTATATATCTGCCTATAAAATGTACACATATATTTCTGTCTCGTTATATAAATAGCATGAGGTAGAAGCAGAGAATTGGGAGAAAGCCATATAATTATTATTTTTATGCAAGCACAGGAAGTGATAATCAGTGGTGAAAGGCAGTCACACATACAATCAGTGGACAGAAACAGGGCTCAAAACGTCTGTGAGATGATTGGAAAAAAGGTCTCAAGAGGAGACCTCATGGTACAGTTTAATCCTCTATCTCTTGGAGGAAAAAAAAAAAACACCCTTAATGATAGTCCTAATTATGATTAGATGTTAATGAGTCACAGTGATGAAGATAGTAAACCATGGTGTGAGTCTAATGAACAATGATAATTGATACTGAGTAAAGAAGGGAGGCGCTGGGGGTGATGTAAAGAGCAGGAAAGGAGCTTACCAAAGGAGACTTTAGTTGTATGCTTTATCAGTTATTCTCAAACTTTAGTGTGCTTTAGAATCACCCAGTGGTCTTGTTAAAACGCAGATTCCTGGCCCCCCACCTCCAGAGTAAATAAGCCTGGGTTTGGGGTTGAGCATTTGCATTTACAACAAATATCTCATGCTAATGCTGTTGGTTCAGAGAAAACTCTTGAGAACCACTTTTCTGTGTAAACCAGCAACCATTCTATCTCTCCTTCAATTTCCCTAGGGCAAAGTTGATATATTCTCAAATGCACAAACCTAAATTGTCTTTTCTGATCACTATCACTACATGTACCAACACAGGGAGAAACAGACCAACAAAGCATGATCTGAAAGCAAGGGTGAAATAACAAATGCATAAGGAAAACGATAAAAGGTAGAGCGATATGACGGGTCTGTGTAAAGGTAGCATCCTGATGTGAAATACACTTGTTCTCGGATGAAAATTATAATATTAAACAACAGCGGCTGTTTATTGTTAATTTAGACTCTTCAAATCTCAACCTCTACATAATGACAAAGACAAGTCAAGAAATCTGTCAAAAAATGAAGAAGTATCATTTTAGGGGAGAAATATAAAGAAGTATCCCTTCTGTCACCAACTTAACAGTAATAACAAATGGCCCCAGGTTTGGTATGTATTTGAAACTGCACTGCTTGTTAAGATATGTTTCACCAAGCCATATGAAGTCCTTCATAGTTTTATTTGTTTGTTTCCAAAAGCATGAAGATCGTCTGATTGAAAATACCCTTCAAGAAATGGCTCATATTCGAAATAGGCCTCACTTATCTCTTGGAGGGAAGAAAGTGGTTTAAAACTTGTATCATGATGATTTGGGCTGGCTCGTTTGATCAATTTACTGAAAGATGAGTGAGTTTATTTGTGTGTTTGTGTGTTGGGCTAGGGGTAAGCCATAGCCCAAACCTCAACTTATTCACCTGAGGATTCAGGTGAATGGACATGTCTAGAAGTCTACTGTGCTGGCTCTGAAATTAGTCTATTTTGAGAGAGGGAGCAAGGTATACTCTGTAAGGAATGTAAATCTAGGGAAAACTTGGAATCACAGCAATGTCCCAACTACTAAAGGCAGGGGTAGTTTTGAAGTCTGTTTCTAAGGCTGTTTTCTGACCATGTGTGCATCATGAGTCCTTGGGAATAAAAAAAAAAAAAAAAAAAACAACAACAACAAACAAACGAAAAACTTGGAAGCGTTTTTTCACTAAAAAATAATAATAAAGTCATTAGGCACACCTGACCAGGTAAGCTTGGCGCCCATGCAATATACACAGTGCTCTAAGGTGGAAAGAAGAGGTCCCTCCCACATCAGGGGATACCACAGGATAAGTCCAGGTGGTACGTGTCAACCGGCAGCAGGGATCACATTGGCACGACCTGCAGCAGCTTGACACAGAGGAATAACACGGGCTCCAAACAGGAAAAAAAATATTCTGCTATTGATATTCCAGTCACAGACAGGAGGTCAAATGTCTTTGTTTGTGTGGTATTCACAAAAGAACAGTCTGTGTTATGTTTTCTCCTCAAGCACAGAATATGTTCGGGTTTTAAAAACAAGACATACATTTGTTTTATGCATGGGCCTCTATCGTAACACTGATAACACTGTGCTCTAATTGTTGGTTTTCACCACTAGACAGTGAACTCCTTAAGGATTGGGGCCAGGTTTTGCATATCTTTGTCACTCAACCCCTGACACAGAGGCAGCGCTGAAATATGTATCTGCATTAATGGAGAGAAATTATAACTCTACATCTGTAACAAACCAGACTGGTTATACTCCTTTGTTATTTGATCACAGAAAAACGGAAGGATTTGTAGATGTTTGTAATCATTGGTTTCAGTTTGTACCTCTCTCCAGATTGCAAGCTCCATGAAATAAGAAGCGATGTTTTGCTTAGTATTACAGAGCTGATACCTATAACACTGGGTTATCAATATATTTTATTGAGGAGTATACACAATTGAAAAGTATAGCTTCCTCACTCTTTCCCAAAAGTAAGAAAAGTCATGCAAAAAACACCATTCACCCTTGTTAAAAGATGCAGTGGGTAATGCAGTTTTGTATCCTCCTTTAATTCCTATTTTATTTCAATTTCTGAGAGGAGAATATTCATTTACTTTTAGAATTAAACTATATAATTGGAATACCAAATAAAAATAAATTATATTGCATGAAGCTGATTCATTTTGAAACATGTCATACTCATATTCTTGAAGGATTCAATTGACAGACCATAGAACCATCCACTACTGAATCAATTATTCCTTGATAACTATACTGCTCAATGGAGACTATAACTGTGAGATAAAAACATCATGGGATTTAACATATGAGGATGGTATGTGTGTGTGAGTGTGTGTGTGTGTGTGTGTGTGTATACATAATCTATTACAGGTGTCTTTATGCAGGTTTTATTACAGGGCAACAATATGAGATGTTATTGGGTGAAACTTGCAGTTAGCTGTTGTTTTATACTTCTGGAAGTGACAGAATGATTAACTTGGAAATTACTCTTTAACATTTCTCAAAATGTTGTATGCAGATTACGAACTATGAAATCACATGGAGGCACTTGGTAAAAATTCATAATCCTGAGCCCTACTGCAAAGCACCCTATCTAGACCAGGAGCCTCGGCAGTCTTCCATTTAGCACTTATCACTGGATATATTTGTACGTCCAAAGTTTGAATAATCATTACTTTAATACATGAAATAGTCATTAACTTTTGATTCTCAGATTCAGCTGGTATACATTTTGGATCTTGTTATTCTTATTTTGAAAGACCTAACAGAGAGACACATGTAATTGGTAAGGGGGAACAAAAATTTTAAACATTTGCTATGATTGAAACACTATGCTGGATTCTTTCGTACAAGCTATTTTTACTAAAACCTGAAAAAAAACCCCAATATGGCATATTAATATTCTATTATCTATACATGAGAAAACTGAGACTAGAGAGATTAATTCACTATGCTTATATAGCTCATGGGATTTTAGCTCAGATTTCTATTCCACTTAAGCCCACAGCATCCTTTTTTACTCATCTTTCTGGGCACAATCCAAGAGTCATGATTAATACATGAGAAACAACAGCACATTTCATGGGGATTCTAACAAAGCAAAGATCAGTGAGGTCTACTGAGGTGAGACCTGAACTAGGACTTGAAATTGATTAGGGATTTCTGATAGGCATTAATAGTAAAACATGTTAATAGTAAAAGAAGTAATGGATGGGGTGAAGGTATGCACACATGAATAGATAAATACATATAATCTGGGACATCTTAACTTCTCCTTCATACTAATTACATACATGTAAATGCGGGCTCAATAGCAAACTAAAATAGCTACCTGGTATTTCATTGTAAATTTGAAAAGAGTCCTGATGTGACAAAGGTGATCAGAGAGCTATAATACAAAACCATGAAAACTGCAATGCTGTTTTTCTTATATAGCAGCATACCACCTATGCCAAGAATGTTATTTGGAATATACAGTGAAACACAAGGTGGCATTCTAGGTAAGAGAGATGGAATGGGTAATTATGAAGCAAAAGGAATGAGGAAAACCTACTTAAATATAACCAGAGCAGTAGCTAGTTTAAACCAGGATATTTTAGGAAGTAGTAGTAGCACATATTTATAACATATCCCAAGATTATAAGGCACTTTCACTTCCTTAATCATTTAACTCTCACAAAAGTCCTATGAATTATGTACTATTCTAATATTTTTTAGTTGAGAAAACATTTTACTTAAGTTTCTTTGTCCTAAAAAAATTTAGGGTTTAGACTTTATTACACCTTGTTTGTCTTCTATTAGTCATGTCTTTGCATTTACACTGTGGCTACTCCATATTTCAATAGAAAATGTACTCAGGTTATAGAGCAAATTAAGAGTCAATTAATAAGTCAGATATTTATTGAGTTGCTAAGTGACCAGTCTCTTACAAGTATATTGAAGATTGGCTGCCTAGATCTTAGCCATGATTGAACCTTCAATAACAATCTACTAATATCATTATTTGACCCCAGATGTATTTCCTATTAAGTTTTGTCTTAGAGGCAGTAGTAGCACTAGGGACTATAAGAATAAACTGTATGAAAGACAGTAGGCTTTCTGTGGTAGTATTGGAAAGTGGTCAGCCTCTCTTCCCTTTCTTTTTTCTTTTTTTTTTTTAGCTGAGCCATCCTGCCACCTGTTGGTAGCTTAGCGGCAGCTCAGCTCAGGTTGGGCATCGAACTGCTGTTGCTCAGAGCTCAGCTTGCACTCTTGAGCGAGCTCTTAACCAACTGAACCACTTGGCCAGCCCCTCCCTTTCTTTATTATTTAAAATTGACCCTGTGTCCTCTCGATCTGCCAAGCCTCCTCCTTTACCTGTGCTCCAATCAATGCTCAACACTCAGGGAATTTTTTTTTTTTTTTTTTTTTTTTTTTTTAGGGCAGTGTCACTGGCCCCCATACGTGGGACCAGAACCAGGGCCGCTAGCTTTCCAAGCCAGCGCTTAACCACTGCGCCACTCGGCCGGCCCAACACTCAGGGAATTTTAACTGGTAATCTTGATATTGACACTTCATCAGCTGTATTCATACCACCTGTATACACTCTTGTTGGGGTTTGCGCAAGTGGTAAAGCTGCTTAAGACAAATCACTGCTGAGATTTTTTTCTTACTGGGCATTGCAGAAAATGTAATAGAGTTGCTTATGGCCAGGTAGTGTTGCTTCTAATTCAATCATCTCCTCAGCCATTCTAGGGTGAACAATGCATGGTGAATGCACTGAAGGGGTTCCCTGGAATCCCACCAGATATTCAGTAAAAAATAGGTGGTGATCATTTAAGAAATTCTTTGGAAAAGGAGGGTAGATAAAAACTGAATAACAAAGAGAAAGACTAAAGATATTCCAGGTGGGAAGAAGTTCTGTGAATAAAGACATGGAGCTAACAGTGGTGTTTGGGGAGAGAAAATGTATTTAAAAGAAAGGTCTAATTGTAAGCAAATCTAATGCATGGACATTTTGGAAACACAAGACTATGCATTTGATATCTTGTATTAGACCATTACAGTAAGGCAGTTACTGATATAAGTCCCCATATCTATAACTTACAGTATTGTTATCATTATTTATAATGCTTAGTAAATGGCAGTACTACAAATGAATTATTAAAGGCAGAATTCTTTAGAGTAAATTATTTTTGTAATATGTGATGTTTAAATATCAAGTAGAAACAAAAAAAAAAGATTTCTCAAGTTGGGGATTTTAAAACATGCTTTGCCTGAATAAGCTCTAGCTTGACAGGGTCAATCATTTCTCCTTGACTGGCAGAAAGTTGAGAACAATTTTACATTTACAGAAAACTTTCATTGCACAGTGTTTCACAGACAAGGGTATGCATTCTGTAGAGGCCATATGAGATCCATTTCTGGAACCCAGTTGATGCCCAATAACACAGAAATGCATCACCACAAATTAGGAAGTTGTGATATATAAAGAGCAGGGCTACACTCACAAACAAGCAGCACAGAATGCACCTGATGGAGGAAAAGATGTAGAGATAAGGCTTTTCTATCTCATTTGATTTTCCTCATCTTACCTTAGAATGTTGAATGGTTTTCTTCAGGTAAATTAGGATGGATAACATGGTGAACTGGATGGAGCTCTATTAGAAAAATAATAATAATAATAATGAATCAATTAATCAAATCTCTTTGGGATATGCATCCATTTCTCCAACCCTCTTTTAACTATACCTAAATAAGAAAAATGTCAATCAAATAGCTGAGACTGGAGCAATGAAGAACCAGTGTGGGCACTGCCGTTGAGGACATGTAGGGAGTAGAGGGTGACGACGGTTTTTGGAAGTACATGGGACTATTACAAAAAGACTTGCAAGAAGTTCAAAGGACAAAGCAAATCTTAGGTGAAAGAGCAATATTTAACTCAATGACTATTAAGGTCTTTTATGGGGGCAATCTATTATACCCATAAAGAGTTAAAAACGATCTGCAGAAAAAGTGACAATTTGACTTCTTCATTCCCAACTTGGATGCCTTTTATTTCTTTCTCTTGCCTAATTGCTCTGGCTAGGACTCCCAATGCTATGTGTATGTATCCCATCATTCATGGTGGCTAAGACATGGATACAACCAAAGTGTCCTTTGATAGATGATTGGATAAAAAGGACGGTAAATATATACAGTGGAATATTACTCATCCATAAGAAAAGATGAAATACTGCCATTTGTGACAACATGCATGGATCTTGAGGTTATCATGCCAAGTAAAATAAGTCAGACAGAAAATGATGAGAACCATCCAATTTCACTCATATGTGGGATATAAAACTAAAAGCAACAAATGAACAAGAAAAACAAACAAAAAGTCACAGACACAGACAATAGTTTAGTGGTTACCAGAAAGTAAGTGGGGGAGGATGGGTAGTAGAAGAGGGGAAAAAGGTCAAATATATGGTAATGGAAAGAGAACTGACTCTGGGTGGTGAACACACAATGCAATATACAGATGATGTATTACAGAAATGTATGCTTGAAACCTGTGTAATTTTACCAACTGATGTCACCCCAATACATTTAATAATAAATTATTTTAAAAAAGAGTTAAAACGCTTTGACTCCTATAACCCAAGGTTCTATATGCAGATTGTACATTGCAGTGGGCTGAATGATTCAAAAAAAGAAATTCAATGAGCTATTATGTAGGGAAACCATGCCTAGAGGGGAGAATTATGAAATAAATAATCTATAAGAAAATAGAGGTGCTCGCATCCCACTGTGACTGCAATGGGAATTGGCTAATGTGAAATAAACACAGAGGTGCACACAATGTAAAAAAAGCTGAGGAACCATGAAACAATTGCCACTTAATTAATGCCATTAAAGTTAGTAATGATTAAGTTTGAAGTCAGAATAGAAAACCTTAAATAACCTGGCAGGTGTGGGAAGCAGACAGGGTTTGGCATAATATAAAGAATTCGAAAAATATGGTGTAAACAAGGAATTTCCACAATGAAGACTATGACTATTAAATCTTTTCATGAAATGACATCTCTCAGGTATCATGCTACATTGGATAGGAAATTAAAGAGACACAGATGATTCTCAGCCATTAGACTCTAAGAGGAGCAAAGAAGATATCAAATGTTTACACAACTAATTTAAAAGACAAAGCTCGCATAAAAGATGAGGTCTGCAAAATGAATAAGTTTGTCTTCTACATTAGAGAATAAAGTGAAAGGTGAAATTTGGTCTACCTACATTAAAGCTCAGAGTCAGAAGCAGATGTAAGTGGAGAAAAACATGATGATACCGAAAAAAGAAAGGGGCAGAAGGCTGTTGTATTTTCACTTGGATCTGGAGATGGGAAGAAGCGGAGAACTGTGATTGGGCAGTTATTTTCAACAGAAATGAGTTTCTTATTTGCAGGCAAGTAATTGCAAAAGAGACTTAACATAATTAAATCTCTTGGGAATATGTTTTCTGCCATAATAATATATTTAGAAAGGTTTTAAGTGAGATGATATTTGTAAAACATCTGGTGAAGTAAATATAGATTCAATTTTCTTTAACTCCTACATCAAGGACCTTTGAAAACATTCTCAATGTTTAAACCATAAAGTTTCTAAATAGTTTTGCTTTGCCTCACTAGACATCCTGGAATCACTAAAGGAAATAAGCAGTTTTCAAAAATCTAATGATTAAATACTCAGATGATTCATACCTTTTAAATATATGGGCCATTATAAAATAATATTAACATGACTTTTCTGAATGTCTCCATGAAAAGGGCTGAAATGCTTCTAGGCTGAGATGTGTAGCTAGAAATATTGGGTTGTCGGAAAAGTCATGATGCATTTTTGCAACGAAAAACATAGAAAAAAATACATCATGACTTTTCCAACAACGCAATAAAATGTCTAGGTATCACCACCTTCTCTCTCTAACACCAGTAATTAAGATGATCAGAAAGGCGAGGGAAATACATGTGGATAGCGAGAAAATGAGCAGTCAATAAAAAGAAAAAAATAACACTTTTGCCAAAAAAGATCAGGTTTAAAATGTAAAGGAAGAGTAAGTAGGTAAGAAGATGGGCCACTGTAAAAATAAAATGGAGGTTTCTGAAAGAAAAGAAAGAAAGCAAATTAACAGCTGATACTGTTTGAAATATTTAAAAAGAAAGAAACTCATGAAATAAAAAATAATTATTTAACGTTATTTCCTAAATGAATATTGGTGTTGTATATATTTATATAATGTATTTGATTTGCACCCTTGGAAATATTCTTATTTGTGAAAAATTTAATGCAACACATTAATTTTCTGGACACAAACGAATTATCACCCCAGGTGGTAATTCAGGGGAAGCAAGTACACTATTTTTTGTTTTTATCAGATTTCATTACTATAATTGAGTAACTATGGAGCTTTAATGTAACTATCTTAATTTCACTTTAATATAACTAATTTAATTACTCACAACCATATAGAACATCTTTTGCATGTGTGGAACTACAACCAGATGGATACTTTTTGCTCAATTTATTTTTTAGTGGAGTTATATAACAATATTGCCTGATTGTAAATATGAATGGTTAGATTACAAAAGATTTTTGGTATCAGTGGGGGTTCCATGCAGGAACTTAGGTGGAGAGAGGAGACTTGGGCAGGACTGAGTTCAGAAACAGGGTGCTTAAATTTGGATAATCACTTAAGCTTAATTTCCTCATCCTTAAAACAAGTGGTATTTAAGGAAACTTATAATTTTATCAACTACTTGATTATATCCATCTTGTATCATATTTTAGAAAGTTAACTTGGATTAAAATTTTGACCTATGAAATTCTTTTAATCTCTAAATTAACATGCTGATGAGATAGATACACATACACACAAACATACATGACATATACACATATACATATCTATCCACACATACACATCTACACACATACATACATATACACAGATACACACATATATGTTTTATATATAGATAGGTATATTTACAGACAAAATCTATAATTGTAAAATAAGTGAATTTAGATGTCAAAGTTGAAAACAAATACAATAGGTTTATTTAGAAATGAAGTTCATATGATAAATATGAATAAACTATTTATGATTAGGCTATGCTTCAAACTGAAAAACTGTATCTCTTTGTACTTCTCATTGGATTTTCATAATGACATGACATTGTGTACATTGTATACACATTATGTATGTACACATACATAATGACATGACATTGTGTGACATTGTATACATATATGTATACATATATGTATATGTACGTGCACACACACACAATGGTTATATTCCAGATATATCAGAGTGAATCTTATTTCAAATGTGTTTTCCTATTGTAAAACCATGTACGTATACATATATGTATATGTATATGTATGTGCACACACACACACACACACAATGGTTATATTCTGGATATATCAGAGTGAATCTTATTTCAAATGTATTTTCCTATTGTAAAACCATGTTTCAATTCATAACATTGGTTTAGGCAATCTGGTCATTATGATTCTACCACATGTAAATTCACCTTGTACTCGTCATTTGAGTCAGCTGAATTACTAGAAATGAGAAGCATACCAATTACATTCTCAATACATTCTGAGAACGGTATTCTAGGTAATTCACTTTTGTGTATTTTACTCTGTAAATTGTGATAAATGCCAACATTTAAATTTTTTTCTGAAAGTTAAGTGCACAGTATATTTGAGACTCTTTAAAGTAAACACAGTCCATTCCTACCAAATAAATTAATAACGTAGTTAAAAATCTTTCAGATTCTCTCTGTGTTAAATGAACACAAATAGCTACATTAGACATGCTTAAAAAGAAAAAAGGACAAGGCATGAGGTATAGTTCCAAATCTATAACTTGGTAAATAAATTAAAGAAATTACAGGTTATTCATAATTTCAGAAAATCAGTTTTTAAAGTATTTCTAACAGTTTAAAATCTTTGTGGCTAAGCTCATTCACTAATGACTTCATCTAAGACATTATAGTTATATTATTTTTAAAAACCATGGTTGTTCACAGAGATATTTAATAGCACACCCCCTTTTTTTTGTTTTGAGATTTGTTTTCACAATAAATTGCAACATGTCATGCAGTAATAAACCAAATACAAAAGGCAAAAAAAGCATTTCTGCACAGCACTTCAAGACAATTTGGAAAGTCATAGGTTCATCATATAAATAATGGCTCTGAGATTTGATCTTATGAGTTTCATAAAAATAAATTGCTTTTCAATAGTTAGTGCTGACGCATTCATTAAGAGAAAGAATTATAGTCACAAGACTTTTGTTCAGTATTACACAGACACACACAAAATGTTTAAGGTATGTGGAATAAATGGCAAACATTTAACTACCTGACTTGATTTAGAAAAATCTGTGAAAGAATCCTGAAGAAAAAGTTAACTATGTGTATGACTCTTAGGTGGTGTTTTTGAGGCATAAAAATGGTCAATTCTCTGTTTTTACCTTCCCTGACTAATGATAAAACCTATACAATTTCAAGCTACTTGATTTCAAGGGAAAATGCTTTGCAACATCGTGATTATATCCAAGGTGAAAACAATATTTATAAGGGACATAGATGTTAAAATGACCCATGATTGATATTTAATCACGAAACAAAAGGTGTTGATAAAACGTGCTTTGCTATGCTTTTACAAGGTGGTTTTTACTTTTAGAATAAGTAGTAACTAGTATGTTACATACAATAATTATGTTTTCATGTGGTTGTTGAGTTCCAAATAGTTTGAGATCTTTTCTTCCTCATCTTCAAAGACTGGTTGTGGTAGTGGTGGTGGGAGGAGATATTGAAAATTGTCATTCAGTTATGAGCTCAACAGAAAGAGACCTTCATGTTTCCTGGTGACAGACTGCAAAATTTATCATTTATCAATGCACTCTGGAGTAATGCAAAATTCCCCACAATGAGCTATCAGTAACTCGACTGACCTCGCTAGGGTATTATGAGAAATTTTTTTATCACACTCGGAAGTATACTAGAGTGCTGTGTATTCTGAACGTGGACATTAAAAAGATGTAAAGACATTTACATTACTCCTTTGATCTGACAATACTTTAAAAACTAGAAAATGAGTTTATGACTTTTCCACAGAGATCCATCCAGACACTCACAAAGCATTGGTTTTCACCTGATGCCACTGTCAGCCTTCAATGAATTAAGTATTGAGCTTGAGTCCTTGGTGTTTAGTCCCTAGTTGTAACTCATTTATCCATAATCACTCTCCCCTGGCGTTGCCATCTTTGTTTTCTTGCATTGCCTTACTTTCCTTGTAACAAATTCTATGTGACTAGGAATGAGAAGCAAAAGGAGAAGTGAAATAGAAGAAAATAGGGCATGATAAACTTTATCTATCTTGTTGTCTTTTTAGAGAAATCACAGACCAACACACTGGGACACACAAGAGTTGAAAATTTCACTTTAAAGGACTAAATAAACATTATCTCATTATTTTGTCCCTCACATTTGAAGGTATTTGTTATACAAGATGACATATGAAAATAAATTGAATTCAATTCATCATTCTAGCTATGTTGCTGATTGTCTTGGTAAGAAAATTGATGTTTTATACCATGATTAGATGTTTTCCATCTTGGCCTAAGATCATCTCATTTCCCTTTAGGATACGGAATAAAATCTTTGTGTGTGTGTGTGTGTCTGTGTATCTATCTATATATATATATATATATATATATATACACACACAAATATAATATATACAAAATAAAGGACATGGTATGGTAAGATCTAGCTCTATAGACTCTACTTCATGTGGTCCAGTTTATTTAATCTGCATTCAAACTTAAAACAATGTGATTCCACTTCCTTCGTTTGATAATGCTATAACCTCCTGGCTTTGGTTACAAAGCATGCAAGAATTTTAACCTCAGAAGGGGAGTGTAATCCAGGACCCAATGTGGGGGCTTAAAAATAGAGCAGTGAAAATGATTATAGGTACTAATCACATTTTAGGAGTGATTACTTAGATGAAGGGACACTTTCTAACATTCTCAATGTGATCAGAAATCTCTGTATTTTAACTTCTGAGTGAGAAGCTATGGTCATTATTATACATGCAAAACAGAGGCAGAGCACTTAGCAAGAAAAGTCACTTATTTTTTTCAACTAAATTCTGTGCTTTATTTTATATGACATGGTTTAATTGTCATATAGCTCCTATGCGCAAAACGGCTATATTTCAGTAGATAGCTCAAGACTACACATATACAACAATAGAAACAAAAATGTGCGACAGTAACAATAATGACAGATTGAGAATATTCCAAGTGTGTCAGTCTGAGTCAGTTTGCTAATGTCAGCATGAGTTGGGCCATTGTGTGTTTGGGGTTCAGCTGTAGAGGACCCAGGCAGGATCAATGTCTGTGAGGTAGGAGGTAATACAATTCCCTCTCCACCCACCACCAGGGTGTCTGTTTAGGATGAAGTAGGATTCTAAATAACAACTAAAGACAGTAGACAAAACACCAGGCAAGGATTATCATTTTTATCTGGATTACAACTAGAGAGATGTTTATTGCAGAATTCCAGGCCAAGTAATTCAAGAAACCAAGACAAAATTGAATACCAAAGATTGGTGGGAATTTGGGGGTGGAGGTGGATGAGATGTGGAATCGATGCTAAGTGAATGTCCAGGACCCAACTGTGGCACATCATACGTGGACTTGAAAAAGCAAGACTATGTGAATGTTCTCAGTCAAGTGAAGAGCGTCTTTTTCATTTCCCAGGCTGACTGCAACGTATTGACTCTCTGAGTCAGGCTGAATCTCTGAGTGGAATTTCTTCAGGCTGAGTCTCTGAGTGGAATCCCTGAGTGGAATTTCTTTAGCTCCTCATGTATAAGGAATGTCTGAATGGGCAGATGCTGTTCAAAAGTATTCTGTTCTTAGGAATACAACTGTTTACCAGAAATTCATCACTCAGGAGTCTGTGGGTTCACAGTATATTTTATGATGATTACACACTGGTGGCCCATTGCACAAATTCCATCTGTGGAACTGCTTTATTGAGACATTGACAACGTTTTAAACTATTTTGCAATCATTTCCATTTTTAAAATCAGAACGTGTTTAAATAAATATGTGGTTGTCAGTCCCTTTCTGAGAAATTGGTTATGGAGTGCCCGCATCTCTCTCTACATGGTAAGAATCAACATCATTAAAGCTTATGCTGTCTAGTTAATCATAAGCTCTGTCATTCTTACACCTAATCTGTTTGACACATTTGTGTTAAATTATTTACTTACTGGCCACTGGGGCCGTTAGATTTTTAACTCCAGCTTACCAATTTCTGCTTCTCAATTCTTTAAAAAATATGACTGGCCTTTATTAAAGAGGAAATCGCTTCTGCTCATTTACTTAATTCTACAAATTATAGCATATGTTGATTAGAGAAAGGCACTCCTTCTGGATACTCACAGGTTACATGGCCACAGTCAAAGATGGCAGAGCATTGTGCCAATTAGTTACTTGGGTTTGAGTTCCAGTTCCAAACACACATCCCTGGTGACATTGGCAAGTTCCTTAACTACACTAAGCCTCAACTGCTTCATCTGTGAAATGGGGAAAATTAGTATTATAGTATAATATTATGTAATACATATAAATGCATGGGTGTTTATACTATACTATGCCATTATTGTACCATATTATAAAATTATTATTTACTATTATATTATTTTATAATTTTATAATATGGTACAATAATGGGATAGCATCGACTATTATATTATATTATACCATTATTATGATCATAATTACAATGATAACTAACATGAACATAACACTTTCCTATACACTTACTCTAAGTGCTTTATATCTGCATCTTGTTTATTCATGATAGTAAGCTTGTGAGTTTGGTATCATTACCATTGTCACCTACATTTACAGATGAGAATTTAAAGCCACTGCTCTGATTCCAGAGGCTATATTAATGTTTGCAATGTATTTAACAATGTCCCTGACACATGGTAAGCACTGAATTTCTAAGGACGACAGCCTGGGTTGTTTGATTTCTTTTACAATCAGCTCATTATGATAAGCATCCGAATAATGCCAAAATATCTGGACGAGTCACTAGAAGAAAAATTTTACATTACTAGAAGGGAAGCCCACCGTAGTTGATTTTTATCTGTGTCAAGGTTAGGAAACCCAACTAATGAGGAGAGTGATTAAATTACTTAGTCGCTGAAATGTTATTGAGCATTAGCTACTGTGATATTTACTGGCATATTAATCTGAGATTGAAGCTATGTCTGTATGACAAAACTAAAGCCAATTGATAAAAAAATAAAAAATAAATTAAAAAAAGAAAACACAGAAACAATAGGGAAAGGCTTAGGATCAATAAAGCAGTGATCTATCTGCAAAATGTTTGCTTTCAGAGCTGACACAGTCTGGGGATTCCAGCCTTTATGGCCATAAAGGGCAGGCATTCAGCCCACCCTGGCAGGTGGCCGTCTTCCTTTTGATGGACGCAATTGGCATCTGGCTCAGATGGAGTGATAGTTGTGGGGACAGGCAGGAAGTGCTCTGCAACCCAATGGAGGTGATTTCTCAGACATAAAGACACACACACATTCTTGTGTACTCAGATGGAAGCCATAATTATCGCTACTGAATTGATTTTGTATATGAAAAGGTCTACTCCAAGAACCATTCATCTCCTGAAAATGCTAGTTTGAACACTGGTTAAAAATGGAGGTGCTGAAAGCCTTTGAAAAATACCTTTGGTAAAATAAATGTAAGGTAAACACCCTGCATTGTATCTTCTTATTAAACTATTGACAGTGATAATGCCAGAGGCAGAGCACTTACCTGGGAAAAGAATCAGGTGACATTTTTCCCCCCCAGCTAGCTCCTGTCCTCTCCCCACTACCTTACTCTGTTTCCCATTATTTTTTGACCCCCTGCCCATATGAAAGCAAGATCTCACACACACATACACACACACACACACACACACACGTCATAAGAGTAATTATAAAACTTGGAGCACATTTTAAATGCTAGTTATCATGATTAAGTATACTTGACATATTTTAAATGTGATATGCATTTAAACCATCCTATAGGGTATACATTGTAATCACTTCTTTTTTATGGATGCAGAAACTGAGATCTAAAAGAGTTACATAACCCCCCTAGGACCAGGTACAGCCAAGACTTAAATGTTTGCAGACTGACTCCAGACCACGGCCTCTCAATTGCTACCTACACTGCTATAAATGCTTTCATTATATTATTTTTTTTAAGTATCACAAAACCCATATTTAGAAGGTTGTTAAGAAGTCCAGAGTGGTGAAGTAACTTGTCCATTAGAAGCAGAGATCCAAAGCCCTGATTGCCTATACAGAGCCCATTCTCATTTCTCAATACCATATTTCATAGTAACTACAGAAAACTTCCAATGTGATCCCTGGCACCATCCCGCAGCCACCATTGGCAATATGTTCACTAAGTCTCCAATGAACAGACTACTGAGAGCAGAAAACACACATTCTACAAGAGGAGCTCAAGGCAAAGGCTGATCTGCAGGTAGACCTTCAAGGCATTGGAAGGGCTTGCACGCTCTGCAAGGAGGGTGTTTAGTATGCCCTGTAGCAAGCCCAGAATGCATAAAATCTGTGCCTCAGGAAAAGACGTGACATGTTCCAAAGCCAATAATAATTGAAGACTGCGCCTTTATACTTTTTCTTGACAAGTGTTTTGCACAATTTGGCAAGGTGTTGGGCATTTTAACAGACTCCTAGAGACTTAACATCTAAGTGTGCTTTACACCTGGCTCATTTGTGACAACATGGATGGATCTTGAGAGTATCATGCTAAGTGAAATAAGTCAGATGGAAAAGCACAAGAACCAAATGATTTCACTCATACATGGGATATAAAAGAAAAACCAACAAAGGAACACACAAAACAAACTCATAGATACAGACAATAGTATGATGGTTTCCAGAGGGGAAGGAAGATGGGGGTAGGATGAAGAGAGTAAAAGTGCTCAAATATACAGTGACCAAAGGAGACCAGACTTCGGGTGGTGAACAATATACAGATGATGGATTATAAAGTCGTACACCTGAAATTTACATAATCTTATTAACCAGTATTACTCCAATAAATTAAAAAACAAAAAACCTGTCCCTTGTGTTTTGAGGCAGAGTTCTGAAACCAAGCTCAAGAAAGACCTAAGTCCTAGTTAGAACTGTCACTAAATATGTTGCTGATACCCAAAGATACTGAACATCTCTAAACAAGGTGATTGTTTATGAGTATCCTACATTCCTCTTATGCACTCCATTTGTGAAGTGCCAGGTATCACAAAATAGTTTTATTCAAAAAGGATGCTAGGCGGTTCTTTCTCATGATGTAGTTATGGACTATAATAGTCCTTCTAAAATACAGTTTCCTACATCTGCCCTGATTGAATTCCATCACTGCTAAATACAACCATTCCTTTACAATGCCAAGAGCCATTTAAAAATACAATTTACCTATAGCCTTTTTATTACAATCCAAACAGCATTGCTGTGACTGCAAAATCATAGATGAAATAATGGATCAAATCACTCTTTATGTTTTATTTTTTTGTCTTGTTTGCTGTCAAAATTTAAATCATGGTGTGTAATTTAATTCTGTGATTCTAAGAAGCAGAGTGATCTGATGCTATTCATTTGCTTTTAAATAAGATCATACTGATGAATATGTAACAGGAATTAGTTATTTTCCAACTTTATGCAGCTCTTGTGGAATTCAATTGCTAACAATTAAGCCAGAAATACTTACTGAGAAGAAGATTTGAAAGAGATATAATCAATTCTGGAGGAAATGTCAGGCAGGGCCATAGAGCCCAGCTGAGAGGTAGATTATCTGATAAGGTGATTAACACATGGAGGAGGCAAAAGAAATAAAATCCTACTGAGGAACACACTATCTGAGTTGAACAATGCTCCCTAACTGGGTGCCTCTTCTGAACTGGGCACCAGGCTAGGAAAGGGAGTTACTAAAGTCAGCTCTATGTTTGGGGTCCTTTGAATTGCATTTCTTCCTACTAGTAAAGATATGCAAAGCTCACCTTCATTTACCAGTTTTATCATTTGATGGAAAAAGAAAACTTGGCCCATGATTCTGCTCTTCTTGACTTCCAACTGGAATTACTCCTAGCTTTGTAAATTACTGGACACTGGGCAAGGCTCTCCTGCCAATCAGGGAATGACTCAATATTTGAAACCAGGAACATCAGCAAAATCCAGATTGAAACTTGAAGTCACTTTTATTCAGATAAAGCAAGTCACCTGTACTTGGAAGGAAATGACTTATTATAAAAGATAATAGAGGGCCAGCCGAGTGGCGCACTGGTTAAGAGCTGATTTGGGGATGCCAGTGGCCCCGGTTCCGATCCCACTGAAGCCAGTGACACTGCCCTCTATAGCTAACAACAGCTCCACCTCGAGCTGGGCTGTGCGAGCCTCGGCGATGGTGTAGGCTGCAGCCCCTGCTGCAGTGGGCTGCCATAGGCTACAGTGAGTGGCCCGCAGCCAGTGTGAGCTGCCAATAGCCACGGTGAGCGACCATCCAGAGGCCGGCGACTGATCCGCCTCATCCGGGAAGAGCACAATGATGATACCAACATGGGCCAGTGAAGCAACGTCCTCCACAACTAGACTGAAGAACAAAAGGACAGCAACTTGTCTGTTCCCCTTCCATGATTCCCTAGCGCTGTTCCCCTCCCCCAATTCCCCAATAAAATATTAAAAAAAAAAAAAAAGATGATAGACTAGAATATAGAAAAAAAAATAGAGAAGGGGCACTACATAGCTTTAACAGAATTTTCATTGTAGATGTTGTTGATGTGCTCCAGAAAATGATCTATATAAACTTACTCAGTATATTTAAGAATAAGTTATATTAGTAGGAGCCTTGAAAAAATATGAATGTATTTCTATTATATATATATACATTATAGATATATATATCCATGTACATACATAATATATATATCTCTATGTACATACATAATATATATATGTATACAAAATTGTTTTTTCAAGACTCTTACTAATATCATTATTCCAAAAATAATTAAATTCTTATGTTCATATAGGGCATACATATTGAGATACATGTGTGTATTCCATTATAATGTGTATGTCCCATAATAGATTGATTTTGGCTTACTGGCATTTTAAAGAAGAAGTAAGAATTGGGGAAAATCTTCTTTCTTTAACTCATTAATTATTTAATAACTCATCTATTCCTCTATCCACCATCCATTCATCTATCCAGTTAAATGTACTAATATTGAAAGCTTACAATACATCAATAATCTAAGAGTGTTGAAGATAATGAAACAAATAAAAACTGTACTCTTCATGGAACACACAAATTAGTAGCAGAGAGTAATATGTAAATAATAATTTGCAGTCTGGAGAAGTACATTTTTTTAAAATTTATGTCATAATGAGCAGGAAAATAAAACTGTTGTCTTGTGGTATGGGTGTCTATCTAAGACCCCTGCCGTATCAGCATCAATGCCTGCATGCAAACCCCAGACATCTACCCTCCCAGGCACACCAGCTTCAGCATCATCTTTAAATTCCAAACCAGTTACAGCAAGGTCGTAAAGAATCGTTCGTTACTTCCCACTCTCATGGATTACAATATGTTATAGAATGCAATTTCAAATTGGATATGTACTTGAGGAATACATAGGCCTGATTGAGATTGTAAATTGCTTTCCATGAAGCTACAAGAAGTATTTCATTATAGTTACTATATATTATGACTTTGTTTATATACAATTAATTTTTTCCTGAAACTCATTTTCTAAGTTACTTCCCATGTCCCTTTTTGAAAAACTTATATAAACAATAAAATGTGATTCTCAAAGGGTAAAATACAATATTCTGTAGAATTTTACTTTAAGATAAACAAGGACATAGAGGTCAGTCTATGACTACTGAGAGATTTATGAACTAGAATCTGTACAAACAAATTGAATTGCATCTTATGGACCACTTTTCATGCCTTAAAGAAAGTGGTTCTGAGGTGGGGGGTTTTTAAAGCACCTTTTTATTGTTATTTTTATATTCACAAGCAGTAAAATCGATTTTTTAATGTTGAGTTCATTTTTTTTATATATAGAGCTATAATACATGCATAGAATCATATAACCACCGTCACAATTGAGATACAGTTTGCTCAACCCCTGGGAAATCTCTCATGCTCTTCTGAAATCAAACCTTGCTCCACTCATAATTGGCAACTACCAATCGGTTCTCAGTCACTACAATTTTCTCTTTTCTGGGATGTCGCATAAATACAAGTGTATAGTTCATAAGTTTCTGAGACTGATTTCTATCATTGGCATAATGCCTTTGACATCCATAGGTGTTATTGCTTCTATTAATTGTTCATTCATTTTTATTGCTGTTACCACAGATTATCAATTTTACCATAAAGACATATGGATAGGTTCTTGTTTGGGGCAATTATGAATAAACACATTATAAATATTCATGTCCATATTTTCATTGTTGTTGGTTGTTTTATTTTTGTGGGTATTTGTGTAATGTGTGTGCAGACAAAAGTTTATATTTCTTTAAGATACTTAGGTGTAAGACTATATCATAAGTGTGGTATAAGTTTATGAGAGTGCTCAACTATTTTCCAGAGTGGCTGTGTCATTTTGCATTCCCACAAGTAGTGTATGAGAATTCTTGATGGTCCACACCATTGCCAAAACTTAGTAATGCCACTTTTTTTTCCATTCTAGTATATGTGTGATCTGGTATCTTGTTTTAGTTTTAATTTGCATGGCTAAGTTTAAATTTTATCACTTATATTTAAAACATTTTTTTTTCTGTGAAATATACTGTTAAGAGAATGAAGAGACAACCTACAGACTGGGTGAAAAAAATTGCAAATTTTGTATCCAACAAAGGTCTTGAAACCATAATATTTAAAGAATGCTAAATATTCAATACTAAGAAAATAAACAACTCAATTAAAAATAGGTAAATGGTTGGTGTAGACAATACACCAAAGAAGATAGACAGATGGCAAATGAGGTCATGAAAAGATGTTCAACTTCATTAGCCATCAGAAAAAGGCAACTTAAAACCACAATGAGATGCTACTATACATCTGTTAGAATGTCTAAAATAAAAATAAAATAAAAAACCTGACAATACCAAGTTTTGGTGAAGATGTGAAGGCTTACCATTTTTTATTGCTTGTCATTGCTCCTTTAACAATCACCAAACTCTATCTTTGCTAACGATATGTATGTTTTAGATGTGTGCCTAAAACCATATATATGCTTTTTTGTATGCATGTCAAATTGGACGTGGGTGTAACTGTCATTTCTTCCATCAGTAGCATGAAATGTCCACATTAACAGTTTCATTAATATACTTCTTTTTCTTGAATGTGTTAAGAAGGGAAATACCTATATCATATGTAATCTATATACTCATACAAACTTATTAAATTTTAGGGTGTTAAAAGTACTACTGATAATATCACAAAATATATCCATTCTTCTGTATATCCACTGCCTCATCTTTACACCAAAACATCAACATTTCTTGCCAGGAACACTCTTCCAACCTCATAACTATTCTTCTGTTTCCATCCCTGCTCACCTATCCATTTTCCATATTTAAATCACAGTAATGTTAATTCATAAGCCTGATCCTATCATTCCATTACTCAAAGTCTTCAATGGCTTTGCATTGTACTTAGAATAAAATCAAGATCCCTCCTCATGAATATTAGCTAGCATGTTGCAAATGGCTCTAACAAATGAACTTTAAAATATATAATAGCCCAAATATAAGACCATTTTATTTCTTGCTCAGAGTCTAAAATATTTGTGTTTTTTTTTAATGGACAGGGGACTCCCCTTCAACTGCTTATTCAAAAACTCAGGCTCCTCAGTGTTGAATTCTGCCATCTACATGCGATGTCCAAGTCTGACATGATTATCTCCATCAAGCATATGGACCTAAAAACAACCACTCCCTCCACTCTTCCCTCAAGTGGACCCCACTTTCCCTGACTATGTGCATGTTAGCTTAGTTTAATCCTTGATATCAGAACATAAGTGTTCTATAGGCAGAGACATTTTCTGTGATAATGCAAAAATAATCCCAACCACATTGCCCATACTCTGCTCTTCACTAAATCCCTTTACTTATTTCCTTAAACAAGAAAATTAAATTCATAATAATTGAAATGAGGATTGCATGTGCATCTCCTTGATTGGTATCTCTATCCCTGTTAGAATGTACCATTGCAGAAGGCACTGAATTTGAGGTGTGATTAAACAATATGGTGAATGTTTAAATTTATTTAAAAACAAATTATTACAGTGAAAGACACATTGCCATTCATCCCCTTCAAAATACTCCACCCTGCTTTGAACACACTTATCCAATTTTCTTGCCACTTTCTGAAGCAGTTCTGGAAGTCCTCTTTTGTCAGTGTTTTTAGTTGCGCTGTCGTGGCTGCCTCCATGTCCTGAATTGATCCAACACATTGTCCTTTCATGGTGATTTTGACTTTGGGGAAGAGCCAGAAGTTGCATAGTGCCAGATCAGGTGAATAAGGTGGATGAGAACACACTGTAATGCTCTTATTTGACAGAAATTGCCATATACCAGAAGCGATGTGACACAGAGCATTGTCATGATGGAGGATGATTTACAGCACACTTTAAAACACACCTTCTCTCCACTGTAGCTCACACCTGACTGACTGCATCGAACAAGCTGAAACTTGTCACATGCTATGACTAAGGTTCGACATGCTGCTTCCCATATTGAAGATCCCTGCCTTTACATTGGATGGCACTTGGCAGCAGCATTCACTGTATTTTGTGATCATAACAGAAAGACTCCGTGTCATACATTGCTTCTGGTACAGAAATTTCTGTCAAATAAAAACATTATGGTGTATCCTCATCCACCTTATTCACCGAATCTGGCACCATGTGACTTCTGGCTCTTCCCCAAAGTTAAAATGACCATGAAAGGCAAATACTTTGAATTGATTCAGGACATGGAGGCAGCCACAACAGTGCAACTAAAGACACTGACAAAAGAGGACTTCCAGAAAGAACTGCTTCAGAAAGTGGCAAGAATGATGGGATTAAGTGTCTTCAAAGCGAGGGGGATTAATGGCAATGTGTCTTCTATTGTAATACATTTTTTTAAAATTTAAACATTTACCATATTCTTTGATCAACCTTGTATGCTTCTCTTGCTCACTATTGAATCCTCAAAGACCAGTACAGTATCTGTCACATAGTAGGCCCCGAATAAATACACTTTAACACTGACTGATAAAGAAAACCAACAAGGTCCTTCTTCAGGTCCTTTGCCCTGTGCATGTCAATACTTTGTTCTAGGGTCATAAATATTTTCTGTATTTTATTATATACATATATACATGTAGATACATATACATGTAGATAAATATATGTGTACATATACATGTATGTATATGTATACACATATACATATATATTAGAATCAGCATGCATAGACTGAAAAAAATTAACATATAACCATTATTTTAAATTCAAAACTGGTTTGAATCAGAGTTTGCTCTCAAGTTCATATGGACTTAATAAACAATAATCATACAAATGGTGGGAGAGAGAGAAAAAAAATGTAGTGAAAGTATTCTAAAGCCCTAAGGCAAGAATATGTTTGGTAATCTTTAGGGCCTATGGTAAAATTATGTACAACTAAGAAGCCAATAGTGGAAAGGAATAATATATTTAAAATACTAAGCAAAGGAAGGAGAGAAATAGAAACACACAATACATGTTGATAGTTAATGGTAAGATGGTGAATTTAATCACAAAATAAGTCGTAATAGTATGACAGATAATCTGACTAAACATTCCATTTAAAAGACAAAAGTGACGATTAGCTATAGCACTATGCTGTTTACATGAGGACTGTCTTAAATAAGCAGATACAGAAAAGAATGGAGAAGAGCAATATCACATAAACAATAACCAAAAAGAAACCTTCTATAGCTAATAGGTGAAGTAGATGTCAAGACAAAAATCAACAACAATAAAAAAGTAAAGAAAAATGAAACACAAAAACCCAGTTCATAATATTAAATGTTTGAACACACAAAGAATATCTAACAATTTTAAATACATAAATGTGTGTGTGTGTGTGTGTGTGTGTGTGTGTGTGTGTGTATATATATATATATATATATATATACATATATACTCACATATATTTTTGTTTATAGAACTGAAAGGAAAACCATACAAATACAAGATAATCTGGGAAATTGTTCATATGAGTTCGGACAATTAAGTTTGTGAACTTGTTGCAATGATGTTGTTAATCTTTCTTTCAGATCAGAGGGATTATTCATTATGAATTTGTACCAACTGGACAAACAGTTAACCAAGTTTACTATTTGAAAGTGCTAAAACGGCTGCATGAAAAAGTTAGACAACCTGAACTTTCCTCCAACAATTCATGGCTCTTGAATCACGACAATGCACCAGCTCCCAAGCCACTGTCTGTGAGGGAGTTTTTAGCCAGTAAACAAATTACTGGATTGGAACCCGACCTACTCACCTGATCTGGTCCCCAGTGACTTTTTTTTTTATCCAAAGATAAAGGAAACATTGAAAGGAAGACATTTTGATGACATTCAGGACATCAAGGGTAATATGACAACAGCTCCGATGGCCATTCCAGAAAGAGTTCCAAAACTGCTTTGAAGAATGGACTAGGCGCTGGCGTCAGTGCACAGCTTCCCAAGGGGAGTACTTCAAAGGTGACCATAGTGATATTCAGCAATGAGGTATGTAGCACCTTTTCTAGGATGAGATCATGAACTTAATTATCAGACCTGGTATACCTCTCTCAGCACTTGATAAAACAAACATAAAAAAATTTTATAGATGACTCTATCATACCAAAGTTGATCTAATTGATATATACATGCAAGAATTGGCAGCAGCAATTGAAACAGCTGTTTCAAGCACACAAACAACATTTGTAAAAAATGTCCATATGTTGGGTCATAAACCAAGTTTCAACAAGTTCCAAAGGCCTGACACCATGTAATGTAGCTCTCTGGTCATAGCGGAACTAAGCTATAAACGGACAGAAGAAAGACTCCATCCAGTGAAGCCCCATATGTTTCGATATTAAAGACACATTTAAGGAATGATTTGCTTTTCTCTGGAGAGCTCATAGTCTCAGCTAGCCTAATCATTACTTGAACATATTTGAATAGGTTGCAAGATTAAACCCAGATCATCAGCTAATAGTATGTGTTAGATTTAGTTAATTAAAAAAAAAACTCTAACCACTTAACCAATAACTTGGTTAATATAGGTAACCTGGTTTAGCATCAATATACTTCACAGTAAAATGAAGATAATGAGTTATTTATTCACAAAGTTATAACAATAATTCAGTTGGAAGATGTTTATTAAACAGAAGAGTCACTGGCACATATTAAGCACTTTATATACTTAAGTTCTTATTAATAGCATCATTATTGTTGTACATCATCATTATCAATACTTTGTTTTCTGGGGGAGAGATAAGGGCCATGCTTCTGTTAAACATTATAATAAAATGTCCAAAGTCTACAGCTTACCTGTCACCAAAGAATGTCTTCTTTGCAGATGTTACCTGCGTCTTCCTTAAAATAATCCAAGAATGTCTTAAGGAGCTTCCCCCATCCCCCAAGTGTCAGTTTATTTGCTATTGGCTTGTCCTTGGACTCTTTTCTCATCAATTTGGTTCTTTATGATGCAAGAGAGGATAAATCCCCTATATTCCTTTGATATTATATTAAGGGTATCTCAGGTCAAAAATATCATATCTAGAAGTGAGACTTAATTTAGAATATTTACTTTCAGTTATGATCATTTATTGTATGACTATTGTCTTGGAAACTTTACCTTTAGAAGATTACTTAAGACAGGAGCCATGTGACTTCAGGAAAAGGGGGAGAAAAAAGAAAATGTATAATATATGGCTCTTGTTGCCTCTAACCATCAATACAAGATTTTTTCTTTCCTTGATGTCAGTAGAAAGACTTCATTTTCCCAACATACTATTCTTGATATACCTTCTTTAAAGACACTTTTTGTTAATGATTCTTTCATGAGGTATTTAAGTAGGAGTTGGGAGGCTAAGATGCTCAGGTTCTGGCTCTTCAGTGAATTCAGCTGTGTGACCTTAAGCAAGTCATGTAACTTTCTGTACTTCTGTCTCTCAATCTTGTAAAAAGGGAGTAATACCACTTCACAGGGTTGCCGTAGGAATTAGATATAATGTCTTAAAGCATCTAAGGTCCTTGAAGAAGGCACTATATAAATAAAAAGTCATATGTATTAAAGTTGGTTTATTTGTTAAAAAAAAAAAAATGACATCTGATTGTTTACTTCCCTCGGCCTTTCCCAAGAGGGCTGTCAGTGCAAATTCTGTTTATTGACTGAAACTAGAACCCCTTGATTACATGTTGTAGGGGTTGACCTAGTGATTCCATTTCTTTCTACCCAAAAGTTATCTTGCCATTCTTCCCTGATACTAGGCTCTGATTTATTTCACTGTCCTTTTAAAACAACAAAGAAGTGATTGGTATCTTGGTCTTCTCATCCAAAATACTGCAAAGATATTTATGTACTTTTCTGAACTTCTGACCAGTTAAACAATTGACAGTGCTTGTTAAAAACACATCTGGTCAGGCCCCTGATTCAGAATCTTTAGGCACCTAGAAACCCATAATTATAATATAAACCTATCTTCTAGAACACTTCGATCGCTTCCTAGTGAGATTACCTGCTTCTGACTTACCGCTTTTTCCACACATTAACTAAACTGCTACAAGAATTATTGGTCTATATATCTAAGTGTATATTCTACTCCCCTCATTACAAAAACCTGTGTCTGCCTGCTGCTTCAACCAAATAAAGTCCAAATTTCTTACTGCCAACATCTTTGACAATATCTTAACTCCTATTCCCTCCTGCCAAAATCTCTTCATTCTATCCTCCAGAAACATCCATTCATTTTGAAAGAAGTCAAGCTTTCACATATCAATTTATTGAAACATGTAATTTCTCCTCACTCAAAATGCCCTTCCTCCCTCTATTTGCTTAAGTAATTCTGATTCATCTATCATGATCTACCTCGAATGTCATCTTTTTGGTATAACCTTCTTTGCCTCACTCTTTATATTCTTATTGAAACAGAAACATGAAATGTAATAGTTTTATATTGAACTGACATTATTTATGTGTAGATGATTTCAGGTCAACAGTCGAAGCCATGTAAACCGTGTACATTCAATCTTGTTAAAGTATGTTTGTCTGCTATCCTGAGGTTTGATTGGCATGTCATTGATTACTCTTATTGGAAAGTCCAGGATGAGATGTGTTGAGTGATGCTGAGGATGAGATGTGTTGAGTGATGGCTGTTCCCCAGGGTTATGAATTAAGAAGTTAGAAAACATTGGCTAACTCTTACTCTCCAGGCAATGTTCATGTAAAAGAAAGTATTCATCCCCAAAAATGTACATGAGAATTCAGGTTAAAAATAAGAAATGGAATCATTCAAATGATCTCCTGATTTATGTCTCAGGGGGAAATTGTGTGAGGTTATTAAAGATAGGAGAAATATAATGAACTGAATAAATGTGAAAAAACAAAGCACTTTAGAAAACTGAGAGTGTAAGCATGCCCTGCTTGCCAGCCTAATAATAAACTCTAACATAATTGGGAGGAAGGTTTATATTCCTCACTTACACTCGGCAACTAGAAAAGATTGCTTACAGCAATGTCAAAAAAGGTACCTCTGAGAAGGAATGACAGCAGCAGAAATTGCTGCAAGAGAACTAATGCCAGTACAAGAAGCAGAGGACATGTGGCCAGGAAATGTTAGTTTTGACACTGGAGAATCATCACATAAAGTAGGAGGAAATGTCATGTATGATTCACAGGGGCTCATGTAAGCTACTCCTTAAATGAGAATGAGTGATGTTATGGTGGATCAAGGATATGGTAACTATATATCCCAGTCTTTACTGTTTCCCCAAATTCCATTTGATGTAACAGTGGTCCTGGATTTTTTTTCTTTTTTTCTTTTTTTTAAAGATTTTATTGGGGAATTCAGGGAGGTGAACAGCATTGGGGAATCGGGGAAGGGGAACAGGCAAGTTGCTGTCTTTTTGTTCTTCAGTCTAGTTGCGGAGGAAGTTGCTTCATTGGCCCATGTTGGTATCATCATTGCGCTCTTCTCTGGTAAGGCAGATCAGTTGCCGGCCTCTGGACGGCTGCTCACGGTGGCTCTTGGTATCTCACACCGGCTGCCAGCCACTCACTCTGGCTGCCGGCCACACACTGTAGCCTATGGCAGCCCACTGCAGCAGGGGCTCCAGCCTATACCGTCTCTGGGACTCACAGCAGCCCACCTCCAGGTGGAGCTATTGTTCACCATCTTAGCTGTAGAGGGCAGTGTCACTGGCCCTCATATGTGGGATTCGAACCAGGGCCGTTGGTGTCCCAAGCCAGCTCTTAACCAACGTGCCACTCGGCCGGCCCCTGGATTTTTAATTTTTTATTGAATGTTATTACTATTATTATTAATGGCATCAAAATAAGCTGAGATATGATTGGTACTCATCCACACTGAACTTTTAGTTTGTGCTTTGGTCTGATATATTATCATGTGAAATACATGTACAATAAAAATAGTTTTTAATTTAATATGTGGTTAAATGTGAAAGTTTCTAGCAATAATATTTTATCATAACTAAGGTAATCACACCTTCCTTTTAAGGACAGAATGTAAGAAACCCTTTGATGTAGCAATTGTGCTCAGAAATACATGGAAAGGAGTCGCTCACTCATTTCCACATGAAGTAGTGTTGGAAGAGGTATTAGATGCTGCTGCTCCTACTAGTCATGTGTTTACCAACAAGCTGTTCCAAAGCTCATGCCATGGTGGCTTGAAATGCATAGTGCCACCATGGCATCATTCAGCAGAGTCACCAGGAAACATGAGAAAATAGATGCCAGGAAAGACACTGAGCAGAGCAGCTCTAAGACACATTCGTGAACATTTCTGCTGGGTGGCTTTAGCCTGTCTGATGAAAATCTATGACACTACAGTGTAAATCTACAACTTTTTATTCATATTCTAGTTCTGAATAATTTTCAATTATGTAATAAATTCCAAAGAATAAGCTAGAAAATTACAGTGAAAAGGTAAGTCCTAAAAAAGTTAAGTACTGGATTTCTATTTTAATAATGTATACACTGATGAACTCGCAATACCCGCAGAATATTTGTGAATATTTACCATCTTCTGTGGGACTCACAGGAATATCAATCATAGGACATGAAAAGCTGGGGAAACAGATCTGTTAAAGAAGCCAGGGCACGCGAGGATGCTGCAAACATTCTTAGGTACTAAAGAAGAGCAACTCAGAAGACAATACTTTAACATTTATAGTCGCTAAAAATGTGTTTATATATCACCCTCTGAAGCATGAGTTTATATTCAGACTAAATGACTGTTCTAAATTAATTTCACTCATTTATTTCATGAAAGTTTATTTTATTGAAGCTAGAGTGTGAGACATTACTGTGAATATACTTGTAAAAACCTGTTAAATTGTCCAACAGTAAAGATAAAATCTTTAATCTTTGTGTTTGTGCTGCTAATGTGAATGTAACTTTTAGTATAGCATTGTATCAAGGGTTAAAAATGTTCTTTTTAGATTAATAAACAGATACTTGGAAGAAGTTGTTCACTTAATTCATTAATAATGTTCAAATAAGCTGAGGCATTCTTTCAATTGAAATAGAAATACAATCTATGCTTATTAAAATTGCAAATTATATTTGTACTTAGATAATCATACACAGAGTTAGAAAGATGACCTATACATTTTTTTGCACTGAAATGATATTGAATAAAACAAACAAAAAATCCTAAGCATAACAGATGTAAACATGTGCTTTCTCATTTTACACATAATTAATTAGATTTTAGAAAATTTTAGCCAGATCCTCCGAATAACTACTTCGTAATTTAATGGTCTTAGGTGTTTTGTAAATTAAATTTCTAAGTTTTGGTGGTATTTGGCTCAAAATCTGTAGAAATTTACACAGTATTCAATGAATGAATAAATTTTCAAAATCAGCTATGAAAACTTTTAGCAATTCCCATTATTAAAAGCAAAGTTTCCCATTATTAAAAGCGAAGAGCAGCTAATTGAAATTTATTGCTATAAATATGAGGGGAGAACCAGATGAATTAAATAATTAAGAGATCAAATGCTATAAAGGTTTAAATTTTGTTATCCTAAAAATTTTCTTTGCACTATTTCTATTTATAGAAAAAAAAACTGGATTCTTTGATTTCTTCATGGAGCTACTTTTTTTGTTTGGATAGACTTATTGTTCAGCTAAAATGATCTAGGTCTATGACACTGTAACATTTCATATTTGTGAATGAGCCGCTATATTTGATATAGCGACAGTTTATTTAAAGTGCTGTTTGCATAAAAATACTTGAAGAATAGTACTGAAAGGGATGCTAAAGAGAGTAAATGTAAAAAAATTTGGGCTGAGATATTTATATAGCTCAAGACACAATGTTAGAATTGAGACTATCTCCACTTTATAGAATTTGCTGAGTTATCTCAGTATTGTAGGAAATGATTTTAAAAAATGGTATTGTCTACTTATAGACAAGAGTCAATTGGACACCATTTAAAAATGCAAGTTTGAGAACATCTGAAGGAGGGGACTTCCGGTAAAATGGCGCAATAGACAGACGCTGTGCTAACTGCCTCCCAGGATCACACCAAAATTACAAACAAATTACACAGCATTCAACCGTGGACGTCCCCGGAACACTAGATGAACAGAACCACTAAACGAAGAACTTAAAGAGGAGGCCACGTCGGGTCTGGTAGGATGGGTGGAGACGAGAGTGGGCGAACTCCATGAGGGAAGCGCCAGCCGTGGGAGGTTTCTCTGTTTGGGGGAGAGACCCTCCGGCCACACACCAAGCTCACCAGCCCAGAGCTCCTTTGCCGGGAAGAGGAGTTCTAATATAGCCGGCAGTAAATTAGTGAGGACTCTCTTTGTTCAGCTCGGTGAGGCTAAGAGCGGCTGGAGAATCAGTGGGGCCGGCGCCTAGGCTTGCTTGCCGGTGAGCACTTACCTGGTTCCTGGTGGAGCCGTGGCTGTGTGAGCCGGGACCGGGAGCCTGCGGGGACGGACTGAACTGAGCACCTTTGGTGCAAAAGCTGGAGGTTTTTGGACTGTTGTTCCCATGGTGTGGGGCCTGCATGCAAGTGGTGTAGGGAGGGCGCAATTTTGTCAGGGTTGGGCCCTCCCATGAAGGATCAGGGCTGAGACCTCATTGGTCTGGTGGAATTGGCACAGAAGTGCGTGTGTGCGTGCGCGCATGAGGCCTTGAATCCCCACCCTCCACCCGGCTTATACTGCATTGCCAGGGAAACGCTGGGCAGGTGCCCTCCGGCTCCAACAAGCTGCTCACTGAGATGCGGGAGTGTGCAAGCCGCCTCGGGACCCCGCTCTCCGCACTGCGCTTGCAGAGTTGCCAGGCTGGTGATTGGTTGTTGGGCTGCTCGGCCTGATCTGCGAGCGGCCGATTGGGACAGGCTGAGACTGGGAGTTTTCCTGGGAGTGTTGGGCCGTGAGCTGTGTGCCTGCGTGATCCAGCCAGGGCTCTCCTGGTGATCTATCTAATACATCAAAGCAATCCCAGAGCGAAAGCCAGAATGGGGAAACAAAGAAACATGTCACAAGTAAAAGATCAGAAGAAACCTCTAGAAATGGAACTAAATGAAACAGAGGGATCCAACCTTTCAGAGACAGAGTTTAGGACACTGATGATAAGAATGTTTAAGGAACTTAGCGAGGACATAAAGAAGGATAGGGAAACCATAAAAAACAACCTGTTAGAACTAAAGAATACAATAACTGAAGAACACACTCGAAGGAATCACCAGTAGAGTAGATGAAGCAGAGGAGCGGATCAGCAATTTGGAAGATAAAATAGCAGAAATCACCCAGTTGGTACAACAAAAAGACCAAAGAATAAAAAACAATGAAAATAGTTTAAGAGCCCTATGGGACAAGGTGAAGAGCAACCACCTTAGAATCATAGGAATACCAGAAGGAGAAGAGAAGAAGCAAGGGGTCAAAAATGTATTTGAAAAAATAATGACTGAAAACTTCCCTACCCTGGTGAAGGAAATCAACATACATGCCCAGGAAGTGCAGAGGGTTCCAAACAAGCTGAACCCAAACAGGTTCACACCAAGTCACATAATAGTTAAAATGGCAAAGGTTAAAGACAGAGACAGAATCCTAGAGGCTGCAAGAGAAAGACAGCAGGTTACATACAAAGGAACTCCTGTTAGAATAACAGCTGACTTGTCTACAGAAACTCTGCAGGCCAGAAGGGAGTGGCAGGAGATATTCAAAGTGACACAAAATAAAGGCCTACAACCAAGATTGCTATACCCAGCACGGCTATCACTTAAAATTGAAGGAGAAATAAAGAGCTTCTCAGAAAAGAATAAGCTTAAGGAATTCATTACCACCAAGCCAGCATTGCAAGAAATGTTAAAACGGCTTTTTTAAACAAAACAAAGGGGTAAACAAGCTAACCCAGGGAGACCAGGAATACAAATAACAAAATGGCAATACATATGCACCTATCAATAATCATTTTAAATGTGAATGGGCTAAATGCTGCAATCAAAAGACAAAGAGTGGCTGAGTGGATAAGAAATTAGGACACATGTATATGCTGTTTACAGATGGAATAAGATATTTCATGCAAATGGAAATGAGAAAAAAAAGAAAAGCTGGAGTACCAATACTTATTTTGGACAAAATAGACTTTATATATATATATATATATATTTTTTTTGAGGGCAATGTCACTGGCCCTCATATGTGGTACCGAACCGGGGCCGCTGGCTTCCCAGGCCAGCGCTTAACCACCGCGCCACTCGGCCAGCCCTGGACAAAATAGACTTTAAAATTACTACAATAAAAGACAAAGAAGGGCACTATAACCCTAATAAACATCTATGCACCCAACATAAGAACTCCTAATTACATATAACAGATTTTGACAGACATAAAGACAGAGATCAACAGTAACACTATCATAATAGGGGACTTCAACACCATTGTCACCAATGGACAGACCCTTTAGACAGAAAATCAACACAGAAAGAGTTGATATAAAGGAAAAACTGATGGTTGCTGGCTGGGAGGGAGTGGGGAAGAGGGAGAAGGGGAAGTGGGACTACAATGTTGCCGCAGGGTTATGGGGGCAGTTCTCGGAATGTAATTGATAATGTTTTGAGGAGACTATTATGTTGTGTGAAATAAGTCAGTTGAAGGACAGGTACCATGTGATCTCACTTGTGTGTGGAGTCTGAAGAGCTGAGTGAATGATCAAAATAAACAGACTCGTAGATGTAGAGGAAAAACTGAGGGTTGCCAGTTGGGAGGGGGATGGGGATGGGGGGAAGGGGAAGGGATTAGACAGCATAAATAGACAACTACAATATTGCCACAGGGATATGAAACATAGTTCGGGGAATATAATAATGTTGTAAAAATTTTGTGGCGTGTCAGATTGTCACATGCTTTGTTAGGGAGACCACTTCATGGATGGAGTAGAGGCTTGATCACTGCTCTGTACACCTGAAGCTGATGTTGTATAGTATTGTATGCCAACTGTAACTGAATATGTGGATGGTCACAGGATGTGGAGTATACTGTGGAGGGGAGTCAGGGGAGTTGTGATAGATATGTATGATATGGGGGGGGGAGTGGGGTAGCTAACTGAGGGAGGTGTTGTCACTTTGGGGGGTAAAGAGTATAACTATTGCATTGTGTTGTACACCTGAAACTAATAAAAAAAAGAAAAAAAATGCAAGTTTGAAATCAATCAGAATAAATTTTACTTTAAAAACTTAAAACTATAAGACAATATTGAAAGAAAAAATGTAATACCTTCATGGAAAGCAATCCAGTCAGAGAGTTTTAGAGACAGATATAGCTACCAAACTGATTTAAGTATGTTAACATATATCAACATAACTCTCCAGCTTATGCTATGTTAATACCTAGATAATGGATAGAATGTTTAATGTATAGGAATATGCAATTTAGATAACCCACAAAGTATTCAATATATAGGAGTATTTAATTTTTAGGAAGGATTTTATTTTTGAACACAGTTTTTAATAGAACTATTTAAAAATTTATAAAACAATTTGCCTCAGGGGAAGGCCGAGTGGCTCAGTTGGTTAAGAGCTTGCTCAAGAGTGCGAGCTGAGCTCTGAGCAACGGCGGTTTGATGCCAGCCTGAGTTGAGTTGCCGTTGAGCTGCCAACAGGTGGCAGGATGGCTCAGCTAAAATAAATAAATAAATAAATAAATAAATAAATAAATAAATAAATAAAACAATTTGCCTCAATAAGTACATGTTTTATGACTATATCTGTGTGTATATGTGTATCTCTGTGTGTGTGTGTGTGTGTGTGTGTGTGTGTGTGTGTGTTTGACCAGTAGCTTTCACTATCAGCGTATTCTAGTTTGGATGCTATATTACATAGTCATGCTCGATCTAGATAGCAGGAGAAAGCAGGGATGAACGGTGAAGCAGAAACAAAACTAAGCAGTGTTTACATACTCTTATTGTTATTCTGGAGTAATACTGATTTCATATGCTTGGGAGTGTCTCTCTTCCATTATTTCTCGCAGAGGTTCCATAGCATTAGTTGTCATTGTATTCCTAATGCTCGAAAAAAATAAGAAAATAAAAAAAGGAAGAAAAAAACCACATACAATAAATGTTTGTTAAATTATTCAAATGAAATATTCAACTAAATTTTGCCTATTTCTACTTTGGTAAATCATTCAGTGTTTATTCATTCATATTATTAAGAGCCACTATGAACGGAGGCATTTGGAGGTTATATGAAAACGACTGTTGTCGAAAATACTATGAAGGCACTTTTGAATTAGATTTTACTTAATTACTGCTTTTAGTTCCCAAATCCTCAAATTATTTTTACAAGACCAATGCATAGCTTATGAGTAAATGTCTTACGTGAAAAATCTTAAAGTAAATATCCATCAAGGGCTCCCCAGGGAATTTTAACATATTTTTGGCTATATCCTAAAAATATAATCCATCTAATCTTACTTGCTGGGATGTTAAGCCAAGATGATGCTTGAAAAGAAGCACTGAATTTAAGATTTGTTTTACACACACACACACACACACACACACACACACACACACACACACAAATATACACACTATATACAGTAAAACCTTGGATTGCAAGTAACAATGTCTGCGAGTGTTCCACATGATAAGCAAACATTTCTAATGCATTGTAACGTGGTAAATGGTCAATGTCTTGCAATACGAGTAGTTTGTTTCTGGAACAAATTATACTCACAAACAAGATATTACTGTATATACATACATACACACACAAACATATATATTCATGATATTTAATAAGAGAACTCTTTTGGACTTCTTTAGTATTTCCATGCTCAAATGTAAAAAGTGAGATAGTTGGATCACTTGTTACTATAAATTCATGTTTTCTAACAAAATAAGAAATCATGTAATCATGTTCCAATATTTAACCATTATGCCCATGTAGTGAGAATAATGTCTTAATATTATGAAAAAAGAACCCTAATTATTGCACCTAAATGAATATATATTCTCTTTTGCTTCTAAATATCTTTGTCTGAGGTCTACTTTTCTTCTTAAGCAGCATGTGTACATGTGCTCACTAGCATGATATTCACAACCCCTGTGTGTTGATTCATTCAACAGAGATGCAAATAGGACTCAGACCAGAACATGAGTAAAGGTAAAGATTCATTCTATTGCATGGACACTCATTGTAAATAACAATTAACAATATGATACTGGAAATCAGGACTAGAAAAATTAAATTATTTAATATTGAATTTCAGTCATTTTCACCATCCATTCATTTTGAGAAGCTTGAAAATAAACAAAGAAAATGACCCTATAAGAGAATCAAAGTAGATACTATATTCAAATACATATTCCAAAAAATGAGCTTCAACTATCTTTTAGTCACTGTGGATTATAAATAATATATTTCCTTTTATGTCAAGGAGGTCACATTGTGTGTGTGTGTGTGTGTGTGTGTGTGTGTGTGCACGCACTCGTGTGTGTGCATGCCTGTGTGCATGTATGAGGCAAGGCTAAATAAATACATTGTAATAAAACTATATCCAAAATTACATTAGATAATGTAACAAAAAAAAGGATTATATTTGTTGAGGACAGTGGCTTTCTAACACTTTTTTGTGTGTGTGAATGAGAACCACAAGAGGAGTCTGTTCAAAATGTAATTTTCTGGATCTACTACCAGAGAGTCTGATTCAGGATATCCAGGGTGACAAATCATGCCAGCTTTCCCAGAAATAAGGGCTTTTCTGGGTTGCAAGAACTTCAGTGCTAAAACCAGGGTAAATTGGTCACTATACTGGGCTGGGACCGAAGAAGATTACTCTGAGATTGACTCCAGATAATTTTGAGATAGGATATATGAGAGTTCAGATGGCATATGTGGTAGGAGCTAATTAAATGGTTTAAGTGAAGAGTGAAATGTCTATTTTCATGGTTTATATAAATTTAAATCTCTGCTTAGCAACAGTGAAAAGGATACCTTGGAATGAGAGAAAGTATAAGAGGCAGAGCTGTTAGAAAACTAATAGGTAAAAAAAAATATGATGGTTTCCAGAGACATTTCTAATCCAAAATGTATTTACCAGCACTGGAAACTGAATATGGATGGAACATCATGGTTATTCTGAATATGGATGGAACATCATGGTTATTATATGTGTTAGAACTTGATGATGGTATTAAAAGTTGCCATATTATCCAAGTTCTTGAAGACCAGAAGATAGTTGCAAAGAATGATGGAAAAAAGTTTGATTTGGGATGTGTGTCATTTTAAGAGTAGTGGACTTCCTGAAATGAGTAAATGTCTGGTTGTGATATTTGTGGAGTCCTCTTGCCATGTCTTCAGGGTTTATCTTAGTGGCTGGGCAGACAATTTTCTGTATTCCTCACATAATATCAGAGCTCTTAGGCAAAGGGGTGCTGTTTAAAAAATATATTCTCGGGCCAGCCAAGTAGTGCGTTGGTTAAGAGCTGGCTTGGGATGCCAGCAGGCCCCGTTCGGATCCCACATATGAGGGCTAGTGACACTGCCCTCTACAGCTAAGATGGTGAACAACAGCCCCACCTGGAGCTGGGCTGTGAGTCCCCTGGACAGCATAGCTGCAGCCCCTGCTGCAGTGGGCTGCCATAGGCTACAGTGAGTGGCCGGAAGCCAGCGTGAGTGGCTGGCAGCTGGTGTGAGCTGCCGAGAGCTACCGTGAGTGGCCGTCTAGAGGCCAGCAACTGATCTGCCCTCACCCAAGAAGAGCGCAATGATGATACCAACATGGGCCAGTGAAGCAATGTCCTCCACAACTAGACTGAAGAACAAAAAAAGGACAGCAACTTGTCTGTTCCCCTTCCCTGGTTCCCAATGCTGTTCCCCAATAAAAAAAAAAAAAATATATATATATATATATTCTCATTTTCTTATTTATTGCCTTCTAAAAATCCACAATCAAGGAGAAAAATGCTTTATAAAATCCATAATCAATGGCAAAATATAATATTTAAAAATAATATTTTGAGTGTTACCTATTATTTATTAAGCAGTTTCAGTGTACCATGCTATTTACTTATCATCAAACAATATTGAATCAATAATGTTTATATCCATAGGGCATAGATTAAGGAACTGATGCTCATAGGCATCAAATAACTAGTCCAAGATTTATGGTAAATATTAGATCAAGGATTTGAGCTTATGTTTTAAAACTCCAGAGCATCTGATTTTATGTTCTACACTTAATTGAAACTCATTCTCAATCCTGAAATGTGGTTCTTTATATTAAATCCAATCTGTTTCTGCATTACAATGGATGTCAATCTTTAGAGACTGCCCGTATTGTCTAGGAGAACCATCCACGTCCAGCTGTAATGGAAAGCCTTTAGATAGACCATTGATCATGCTGCGAACCACCAAAACAGTTGGTTACAAATAGAAGATCTGATGAAAGAAATCAAAAGAGATTTAAATAAATGGAAAGATCATGATCATGACTAGGAAGGCTCAATATTGATCAGACGTCAGTTCTTCCAAACTTAATCTATAGATTCAATGGAATCCCAGTCAAAATCCCAGCAAGTTATTTTGTGATTCTAATATTTATGTGGCAAGCCAAAAGAGCCAGTGTAGCCAACACAATATCTAAAGAGAAGAACAAAGTTGGAAGACTGATACCAACTGACCGAAAGCCAGTGAACGAAAGGGAAAATTGAAAAGCTTTCATGAAATGCTTAGGAGGAAACACCCCAACGTGTCACTTGGGGCCCCAGGCAGCTGTACCCAGAAGGTGCTGGTCATGTTCTGTTTTCTTGTCTGGGTGCTGAATGCACAGTAGATCACTTGGTGAAATTCATCAACATTTAGACTCATGTTTTCTGAAATTCTATGTATGATGTTATACTTGATTCAAATATTTATAAAGAAACATTCAAATAGAAAACGCACCAGGACTTTAGGGTAGGAGTTTGCTGTAGGGAGAGAAGGAACATAAATTGGTCATGAGGTTTTCAATGTATCTGTAATATTTTGTTTAATATTTGTCTGATTTATATTTGGCAAAAAAAAATGACTTGTACTTAGTCTGGATATTTTGTAACAGTTCCTTTAAATTAGTTCTTTAATTTTCAACTGTTTAACATATTTCTAACTTTAATAACATGAAACTAACAATGAATAGAATGAAAATCATTGAGACATATCTATAACTTGGAATGTTTGGTGAAAAATGCATTTCTGACCCCAGCCTTGGAAACTCTGTATTTCCTATTGTCAGAATGTCTGGGTCAAACACCAGCAATCTATATATTTTATGAGGTACACATATTTAAAAAAAGAACTATTTTATAGAGTTCCTGCCCTTTATTCCTACTTAGAAATGAAGAGGGAGCCTAAGAACAGACAAGGTTTTGGATCAACAGATCATTAAGGATTCCTTCATACCCAGAATTTCTATAATCATCTTATCTGTCCTAGACTAGATTTGTGGTGAAGAGAGAGGAGATGAAGAATTTGTAGGGAACTAGATGCAGGAACGGGTAGGTCATTCTGTTGAGAAGAGAGGAATTCAGAAGGTACCAGTGATATCAAAAACAAAAGGACCATTTTCAAGAAAATAATTTGTGTTAGGCAAGCTCTTGGTTACTTAGTGGGAGAAAAAAAGGGGTTATACAGATGCAAATTATCTTATTCCTAAACCAGCTCCTTCTATCATTGTTTTCTCTCATCTTTCCCTTCTGAGATCACCATTAATGCAGAGCACATCATTGCAATGAGAAGTGAAGGAGTAAAACTAAAACACTACTTTCTCCCTGAGTAAAAAAATATAGCAGTCTGAATGCACAAAAGCTTCAAGTTGTCTTCCTCCCACACCTCTACCTTCACTCCCAGTGCTCACATATATCCATGTTCTGTAAAAATGTACCTCTGGAGAACTGATTATTTGATTGTTCCCAGTTAGACTGGTATTGGTGTGAAGAGCAAACAAAGAAAATTCGAACAAGCAGGGAGTTGTGCTGACAGCCAGGTACCCAGGGATTTATTCTACTATTCTGACCATCTTTAATATTGAAACTGTGGTCAAGGTCCTTTTATTTTTAATCCTGAAAATCATGCAGGATGAAAGATATAAACAATAGATTTAGTTACAAATGTCCTGTCATGTACAGCTGTATGACTGCGTACCCTGCAATGAGAGTTTCATCTGTAAGTCTGAAAAGCTCCTATTGGTAAATTTAGGTTACGTAGTTAACTTTGAGTACAGATCCCTTTAGAGTCAAATTTATGTAATAATGGGATGGATCGAATAAGGCTTTTCTAATTTAGTCTAAAGTGGACCATGGGCGGGCAGTATATTCATAGCTAGCTGTAGAGAAACAAGACTATCTGTGGAAAGAGACTCAGGGAATTCATTCTAATTCAGTTTTCTTGCTACCCTCCAAATTCATAAACATCAATTTTTCATTTATATATTCTTGAATTTATTCACTTATGTATTCAGAAAATATTTATTAAGCACATACTATCTTTGAATAAAACAGGTTCTTTGTATTTGTGGATTTCACAGACATCACACAAAAAATAATTACATAGATAGCTACAAATTGTGATAATCTGCTTATGAAATATAATGAAAGGAAATGAAGGGATTTGGATTTTATTTCAGCTCTGTCAGTAGCTAGAATCTGTATCATATAATGAAAAGAACATCTATTTGAATATATTTGTGTAAAAATTGTCTTAAATCTGTCCTATGTGCTGGTGACTGTTGATGCCAATGGGGGTTACAATAGAGAAAAAAATAAACCCAAAAACCTTGATTAGAATGTTATATTCCTTTGGAGGATATTCAACTTTAGCAAAAAAGTAAAGAAATCATGAAAATTTCAAATAATAATGAACACTATGGAGAATACTAAAGTAGGTCAAGGGGATAGAGAGTTATGTGGGAATAGACTATTTTATGTAAAGGCAGAAGAGAAGGCCTCTTTGAGGAAGTATCATTTGCACAGAAATGCAATGAAGTGAGCAAGTCAATAGATCTCATGGGCAGTGCATTATGGGCAGATGGAACAGCAACCACTGAACAACTTGGGGCTGGACTGATCTCAGGGTGTTAGAGATATTTCATGGAAGCCAGCAAGGCTACAGTTGGATGAGCACAAAGGGCTGGGAGGAGATGACTATAGAGGGGCAGCTGAAGGTAGAGTGAGTATGGACTTAAGAGCCAAGGTAAGGTATTCCAGTTTTATTCTAAGAGTAATAGAGAGTTTTTGTAGAATTTTGATCTTTACAGAATGATACTATCTCCTGAATTAATGTAAACTCAACTGTTACTCTGGGTGATCCATTATAATGCAATGGAAGCAGGAAAAACAGTTAGGAGCTCTCTTAATAGGCCAGATTAGAGAAGACGTTGAGTTGACGAACGTGGGAAAGATGGAAGTGGAAAAATAAAGCCAGGTTTGTGATATATGCTTATGGGAAAACCCACAGGATTTGCTGATGGATTTAGATGTGAAAGATATAGAGAGTTGATTCCTAAGTTTTTAACTTGAGCAACTGTTTGAATGATGGTGTTATTTGAATGAGGCACACAAGGGCATTAACGAAAAAGTATTGCATAAGAAATCATGAATTTCATTCTGCACCAAAAAAAACTGAATCTAACTGGAGAATCACACAATTCTACTTGTCATGGCTTGTATTAAAAACCAAGGGTGCCATCTTTTCTGTATATCCTTCCTTACCCTGCTAATCTGATTCCACAATAATTTCTGTGATGTAACCTGAAACTATTCACTCCTCTCCATCTTCGCTGCTAAACCTCAGGTTGAAGCCACCCTTGTCTTGCACTTGGACTACTTAAATTGCCTCCAAAGTAGAATACCTTGATTTCCCTCTTAACACTTTCCAACCTACTATTCAACATAATATTTTGCACATATAAATCAAATGTCCTATTACACTTAAGACTCCTGGTTACCTTCCTATCCTATCTTTATTTAAAGAATAAGATCTATAGTCTTTGCAAATGACCTACAATGCCATCTGTTTCCTAGGAGTTCTCTTATGTTCACTCTACTTCTGCCCTGTCCTGGGTATTAAGGTGTCATTTCTCAGCTTGATCCCAGACTATTCATATCACATTTTTACTTGACTTGTTGGATCCCGGCTAAGTTTTGCCTATATGGAGTGCACGAAGGAGAGTAAAAAGATGATTGAGGAAGAAAAACAGGATCCATTCTGTTTGCTCACACTTCTGATCATCCCAGCAACACTTCTTCCCCTGGCAGTGGCAGTTGGTCAGAGCTCATCTGTATTTCCAGACCCAGCTTTATTATGATGTCCCTCAGAGACACCCATCCCAGCCATAGAGTGCCCTCTCCTCAGGGTCTGAGCCCCAGCTATACAGCACTCCTCTCCCAAACCTGGGACGTATAAGAACACTGCTCCTTTGGTCTCCACAGTCCAAGGAGTAGAAGTTGACTCCTACAGTAACTATCTCTGTGTTGATACAGCAATTACTTTTGGCCAGTTTATTCTTCCACTACATGATTAACAAAATTTCAAAATTAATTTAGAATTAGTAAAAGAACTAGAATGTTTTCTGTTTTCCTGACTGAAATAGGACTGATGAGAGGAATGAGCCCCACTGAGAATTTTGCCCCTGAGTCTTCATAGGCTGGCTCTTCAAAGCATTTGAGTCACAGCTTGAATATCACTCCCTGAGAGAAGACTCCCCTAAAGTAGTCTTCAGCACTCCCCACCAGGCAAAATCACATCCACTTGTTTTATTCTTCTTGTTTCCCTTATGCATTACACACAAAAAAATTTAATTATTTTATGTACATCTTTGTTTGTCTCTCCCTCAGTAGAACATAAGTGGCATTAGAGCAGCCAGTCTTGTTACCTGCATCGTTTTCCATTTCTAACATTGTGCCTGATATTTGTAGGTAATCAATAAATAATTGCTGAATGAATGAGTGCAAAAATTCTGGACAATGTGTTATTTATAATATCAGTGGTTTATAGAAGAAGATTAGTTAATAGTTTCCTTATGAAGCATAAATCCCTTAAATTTTTGAATATATAATGTGTATTTATTAAGTGTAAGTATATTGAGTCTGATTATTTTGATGACTGGCAGAAAAAAAAACATTTGGATATTTTCATTTCAGAGAATATTTAGGGAGTACTAACTAAATGTTAGGTAATGCTATAAGCACTTCATATTTATGTTATATTTGATTCTTTTGAAATAATGTCTTTCTCCCTGATTAGTTTCTCCATCTGCTCACTTATGTCCATTTTTCCTTTAAATCTTTTTGAAAACATTTAAAATAGTAAAATTTACATTTCTTTGATGAATACCATGGTCCATGTCACATTTCATGATATTGGGTCAACATTCTTTTTTTTTTTTTTTTTTTTAAGATTTTATTGGGGAATTGGGGGAGGGGAACAGACAAGTGTCTGTCCTTTTGTTCTTCAGTCTAGTTGTGGAGGACATCGCTTCACTGGCCCATGTTGGCATCATCATTGCGCTCTTCTCGGGTGAGGCAGATCGGTCGCCGGCCTTTGGACAGCTGCTCACTGCGGCTATTGGCAGCTCACACTGGCTGCCAGCCACTCACTGTAGCCTATGGCAGCCCACTGCAGCAGGGGCTGCATCTATGCCTTCCCTGGGGACTCACAGCAGCCCAGCTCCAGGTGGAGCTGTTGTTCACCATCTTAGCTGTAGAGGGCAGTGTCACTGGCCCTCATATGTGGGATCTGAACGGGGGCTGCTGGCATCCCAAGCCAGCCCTTAACCAACATGCCACTTGGCCGACCCAACATTCTTCTTATTCTCATGTGTTATTTTGTTCCTGTACCTTATGGTTGCTGTTATTAAGATTCTGGATCTTGTTTTCTTCTAATAAATTTGATTGACCTTTGTTTTGGAAAGTATTTAAATTACTGGTGGATCTGACTGATCGTCTCAAGGCTTAGTTTTCATCTTTGTTAAGGTGCGTTTATAGTGTTATTTAGTCTGAGAGCTTAGTACACTTCTTTTGGGCAGTGAGATAATGAGAATAAAAAGACAAAGAACAGCATGGGATATTTCACTGCATTTGATGAAGGTCTTTGTTACAGAAAAGTTAATGTGATATTTCTGAAACATCACAAAAAACAATTGACAACATTTGGAGAGCATTTGAATTTAGGGAATAAAAGGAGAGACTCATCATATACCTTCCCACCACTTTCCTAATACCTGAAAGACATTGAGAAGCCATGAACCCACAATGAATACCATTTCTCTACACACGTGCCTTGAGCAGGACACAGTAATTTATGTTGCCTAACAAATTACACACATTGATACATTGGCAAAACAAAGCAGTTTCATTTCTTGCTCACAGAATCCATTCAGAACACGTCAGTGGGATATGGCTCCACAAGATCACTTGGACACCCAAGCTGACACAGAATTTGTACCTACCTTGTATCTGGGGACTTTCTCTTCAAGCCAAGATAGGGTTAAAGGAGCCAGGTTTACATAATGGCTGAAAACAACTAAAATAACTATTCAAAATACATAGAACAATGGTTTTCAGATGTTAGACATCGGGCCGCACAGGACAGTGATTTCTGAGAGAGGGAAAATAGAGTTAAGACCAATTTATTGCCCCACATTACAGCCCAAAAGAGTTTCCAAGCTGAAGCTTTGAAAGGGGGATCTCAGGAGGAGCCTCACAGTCTCACTCAGTTGAGATAAAAGGAACTTAGAATCTAGGGAAGCTAAGTCAGCTCGAGTTTTCAGGAACGAATAACAGAAAAGAGAACGCAACACAGGAGAGCTCTGAATATCTGCTTCCTCAGATCTTTTTGTTGTTGTTGTTTTTTTAACTTTTTATTATTATTATTATTATTAGTTACAGATGTACAAAAAATGCAATAGTTATATTTTTCACCCCTTACAAAGTGACTCCCCCTTCTTCTGCCCCCCACCCCCAATATCATACATATCTATTACAATTCCATTGATTCCATCCCCACACTGTATTCCACATCCCATGACTATATATGTGTTAAATTATAGTTGACATATAATATTATTCAGCAGCAGCTTCAGATGTACAGTGCAGTGGTCAGGCCACTACACCATCCATGAAGTGGTCTCCCTGACAAGACATGAGTCCTTCTGATCCCCTAAGAAAAATATTTACAACCTTATTGATTATATTCCCTAAACTGTCTCTTCTGTCTCTGCAGTAGTATTGTAGTTATCAGTTTGTGTTGCCTCATCCCTTCCCCTTTGCCTCCTCAGATCTTACACTGAGGACTGATTAATACGTGTGTTCAGGAAAGTAACCCAGGCTGAAGAAAGAATCACGTGAAACAAAGAGAGGGAACAGTTCTCAGAGGTCACGTAGAGTCAGTAACTGTTTCTTTTCCCACAAGTCCTTCATTAAAAACTCACAATCCAAGAAATGCCTATTAAGTTGTTTTGGAAATAAACAACTTCCTAGGTCTACTAAGCAACAAGCATTGTACTATCTCTTCTAGTTCTTATAGTCTGTCATTATCTGTAGCTAGTAATGTTTCAATGTATAGATGACAACCTGGGGCTCAAGCAGGACAAGTAATTTGCCAAGATCACATAATTAGAAAATTTTCAACAATGGGTTTTTAACTCAGGTTCTGTAAGTCCAGTGTCTATTGGCAAGGAACCACATGTTTATTGTTGTGGTTGTTGATTTTTGTTTGTTTTCCAAGCAAGAAAGTCAAACTGCTTATGGGCTATAGCTTTCTTCTTTCTTTTCTTTCTTGTTTTAAATTTCAATGCCAAATTTCAGCTGCAATTTTACATATTTTTATGAAAAAATGAAGATTCTTTATAGGACAACTGAACAAATTACAGTTTAAATAAGCCTCAGCTTCTTGCAATTCATAGAAAATGTGAGTGTATTAAATATATAATTGCTTACAGAGAGTCCCAAACAATCAATAAGAAGTGTTAAATTGTAATTAGAGTGCTTTATATTATAAACCAGGAATTGTGTTAGTAATTTTCCCAAAAGTAATATACACAAAAGGCTCTTTGGTATTCAGGCAATGGGAGTGGAAAGATCATCATCAAAGATAATAGCTTTGAGTCAATAAGCCTAAAAAAATCCTATTTTCAACATTATATGAATGTAATTTAACCAAGTATTTTGCACATTGAATCAGTCAATTGTCTCTCTAAGCGCTGTTTGAAATAATGTAATTTTACTCAAAAAGTCCCTCCCATAAATTTAGAAAATGTGATTAATTTTTATCACCTGGAGGATAATATTTACCTGAACAAAAGGGAGGAAGGATAGCAACATTGTGAAAGTAATCTTGTACTGATTTTGAATCACAACTCTGTTACGTTTAAAAATAAAAATAGGGTCAGCCGAGTGGCGCAGTGGTTGAGAGCTGGCTTGGGATGCCAGTGGCCCAAGTGTGAGTCCCACATATGAGAGCCAGTGACACTGCCCTCAAAAACAAACAAACAAACAAAAATAAATAAATAAAAATAAATTTGTCTTCATGTATTTATCAGCAAACATTTATTTATCGCTTACTAAGTGCTGGACATAATGCAAAGCCCTGGGGATACCTAAACAAAATAAGTCTGAGTTCCTATTGTGAGAATTTTATAGTGTAGTTGGGGAGGCAGAAAGACAAATCACAAGAGATGTAAAATACATTTAGACAGTGAAAATACTTTGTACGATATTATAATTACATAATTACATGTCATTCCATATTTGTTGAAACCCATAAAATGTACAACACCAAGAATGAACATGAAGTTAAATATGGACTTAGGGTGATTATGATGTGTTAATGTAAGTTCATCAATTATAATGTAACAAATGTACCACTCTGGTATGGGATATTGATAATGGGGGAGCAATTTGGGGAGTGGATGGTATATGGGAAATCTTAGCACCTTCCTCTCAATCTTTCTGTGAAACTAAAACTGCTCAAAAAAAAAGACTCAAAAAAAAATCACAGAGAATCACTGTATGTTCAGATACATCATCGTGGATATAGTCTCTTTGCCCCAAAGATCCACACACTACCCTCTCCATTCTGCTTTTTTCCCAGGAGCCTGAGGTTTATAGATTGCATCAGAGTCAACAGCAAGAGATGAGAAGGCTGAAGACAACTGATGTCAAAATATTAATCCTCCCAGTCTCCTATCTGATGAATTTCTGCAGAGTGGTCATGCTAGGGATTACTTCATAGTGCTACTGCCTTACAGATTTACAGCAACAGTTCATGGTCCCTTTAGACCTCAGGATGGCAAGGGTGACCCATTGATGCTAGTGCTAGGGCACTGTACTGTACCATTTTAGTTTCCCTAAGTCATATCTACATCATTAGCAATGGTTGTTGTATTAAGTTCTCTTCAATTATTGAGTGTCAGTATGCTATGGGTTTCCTGCTCCAACCCTTTATAATATAGGCATGTACAAAGCGACATCGGCTAATTAATGAAGCACATAAATGAAGGAGGACCTAGCACATTCTAGGGAGTCAAATGATTCTAAAATCCCTCAAGAGTCTATGACAGAAAGAATGCTGAAAATCTGAGAGTAGCCTAGTTTTGCACAAGCCTAAAACACATCAAATTGCATAGGTTGTTGGAGAGGTAAATGGTATGAATTAAGGCTGGTGGGTAGTGTATTATCAATTGTTAATAGTGCATTTAAAATATAATAAACTACACTTCCAATATTATAAGGACCATGTTCTGTAAATCTGCAAGAATTTTTATTACACATGTTCTTGAGCATCATCTTTCAATTGCTTTTTCCAAATAAAATTAATACCAAGGGGAGAATTTGTTTATTGTACCCAAATTTCGTGTTGAAATGCAATCATTCTTTACCACCTTGATTCAAATATTTGCCACGAGTGATGTGATTAGATGAAAAACAAAACCTAGGGCCGGCTGAGTGGCATGGTGGTTAAGCGCTGGCTTGGGAAGCCAGTGGCTCCGGTTCGGGTCCCACATATGAGGGCCAGTGACACTACCCTCAAAAAACAAAAACAAACAAACAAAAAAACCTAAAACTTAATTTAGCCACTTTTAAGTTTGTCCTCTCCCTCTCCATGAAAGAGACTCTTGTTATCACTTTCAGGACAGGATGCCCTAAAATGAGTTATAATAATCATTTATAGTACCTCTTATGTTCTGAATTGTTGGAAAGAAATCTTAAAGAGCACAAAGCGAGCTATCTTCTAGTAAGATATTTGTGAATATGGATTAATATAAAAGATATGTTAAAAGGTTGACTGTTGTTGTAGCACCATCTCACACAGGCTGACTAGTGCCAGATAGGGGTTCAGGGACTTGGCCACCACAGTTAGCTCCAGAAGGGTATTAGTTCAAGTCCAGTATGGGATAGAGTGAAAATATGTCAATGCTAATTCTGAAAATGTTCTTGATTGACACATTCAGCCACACAGGGCACATCTGTATGGGAATAAGAGAGATGGCAAAATATTGGTAGGAGGCCGGAGGGCTGGGTCCAATCCAGGCAAAAAGATAATCCCCTTAGGAGGCAAGCAGTCTGCCCCAGGCATGGCCGACACACCGAAGTGCAGAATAAGACATGGCTCCTTGTTAACAAATGCATAGGGGGAGGTAGGTGAGGTGGTACAGATTTTGGACTAAGTAGTAGACAAAAAAACTACTCAGGTTCAGGAAATGAAGGTGGTAAAACTCCAAAGCATGGCTGGTCTAAGGGATAAGATAAGCAGGGGTAAATATTGACTCCATTTAAAAGATCATACTGTTCTCTAGACCAAGACCTCAACAAGTCAAACTTGGATTTGGTTATCAACAAAGCATGTGATGGAAAACCAGCATCTGGGTCTATTAGAGGCAAGACTCATATGACTATGAAAAATGAGGCAGAGATTCCAAGAAGATTCTATAAGCATACATTTTGCTTTTATGGTAATGGATCTAAGAACTGAGACAAGCCCAAGTTCCCAAGCAGGAGACATGGTAGAAGGCAGTACACACCACGGTAAAGGTATCAGCTCACGTGTTTGCAGACAAGTCTACTTAATTACTCTGAGGGAAATGCTTTTTCTATGTTCGGTATACCTGCAAGGGAGCAAGTTTTACTTGCATGCTATTCCTTTAGGCAGTGACTTAGAGTCCTTCAAGAGGGATGGGGGAATTAACAAAAATGTCCAGTTAGCAGATTTACGATAGTGACAAAGACGTGCCCTCCTAAGGACTCCTGTTTATTTCCTGTGGAAGTGCTTTGGCCCTACAATGAGATCTTCTCTTCCTGGGCACACTATAATAACTGAAAATTTCCTCCAGAACTAACAAATATCTATTTTTAAGGACCTATGAAAGATTTCTTTTAATGAGATGTGGCCACAAAAGGAATTGGGCGAAATGACTGACTCTGAAATAAGTTATGCAAAGTACAGATATACAAACTACTTTTCTAAACAGAAGCACACAAACCCAAATTAAATGACTATTGATAATTTGTACATCATATAATCAAATCCGTCTTTATCAAATGCTTTTGAGTGTTGTGGCTAAGAAAAATGTCTCCATTCTGACAGTAGTCACATCTACCTCTTCCTTTCAGAGGCCTTTTTTTTCTACCCATCACTTTGTGACCAATGCCATCTATTTCTGTATGGGACTACTTTATGAGGGTCTTTATACCAATTACAGAGGGTTCTCAACCTTTTGGAAACCTATGGAGTTTCACATTTTGAGTAATTTTGAATAATGCACAGGTTAGCCAGCAATGTTTTCAGGTGTCTATGTCATACAAAGCACATGTGTGTAAATATTCTCAAGGAGCCGCTCTATTTAATATTCAGTCTATTCATCAGGTTTCAGATGTCGATTCTCCTATACTATGCATTCTCTCTGCCTATGCCTCTGCATAGAAAGTGTGTGTTATCATGTGTGTGATTTCACCCTGGCAGTTTCAGTTTCCAGGTTTATGGAGTAGGACAATAATTTTACTTGGCTCATATGTTGTTATGCAAATAATGTAAAATAAGGAACATTAAAAGGTATCATAACCCACTGGAAATGAAAAATTAATGTTAGCTGTTAATATTGTCACACATCCTAGCAATCTAGTCTATAGCACATCTAGAATATTTATCATTATTTTATATTTTGTGTTTATTGTGTGTATAGGAAACAATGGGAATAATATGCTAAGCAGTCGCTGTGTGCCAACCACACTTAGTTAAGCTAATTTCCTTGAAACTGAACTCTTGAAACAACTTAAGTTCTATTGATAGCCAATAATATGTTACATTTTTGAGCACTTATATGCTGAATGCATTGTAGGTATTTCACATACATCATTATCATATTTAATTTGCATAATAAAACATGAGGCAGACACTATTACTATACCATGGTCACACCTTAGGAAGCTGAATTGCAAATCAATAAAATAAGTAGACCAAAGTCATAGACCTAATTTGAAATAGAACTCCTATTAGTATAATGACATACTAGTCCAAAGCATATTAACAATGGGTGCAGGAAGAATTTAAAAATAATATTGAAGTGCACAAAGTCCTTTCACAGGCTAGAAAAACCCTTTCAGAATGATTTTAACTGACTGAGAGATGCCAAGAGTCAACAGGACCCCACCTCATTTGTGCCCATCATCCCTATGTTCCCATGGATAATTCAGGAGACTTTCAGGTAGAATTGAACTCTTTCTTGTATTCAGACCTGTTATTATCTTAATCATATCAGTGGGACTTCCTCAAAAGCACTTTACTAGGATAATAAACCAGTGCTTTCTTCCTATAATTTAAATCCAATATTTAATAAACTAGGCACTTTTCAACGTTGTTTAGAGAAGACATGTTTTCTCTTGTAGACCCAAGCTCCTGAGTAACAATTTTCATGTTTGTTTTTTCCCCCCTTGATATGAAATGGGTTTTCATTTCTGTTTTCATTGCAAATTGTTCAACCTCAGTCCTCCTTTAAGGACTTTGTCATATGTCTAAACTCATCTCACGAAAATGAACTTGTATAGTTGATAACTTACCACTGAGTTAATTAACATAATATGTCTTACCCAATTCTACAGTAATCTAAAGAACTGAAGATTAGGAGACTACAATGATAGCTGTTCAAGAATATCTGTGCTTTAAACACCCTATTCTTTTTGAAAAGGGCATAGTTAGGCAGCCTTTATGGGGACCACCCAGGATCCCCACCTCCTGCTAGACATGTTCCTGTGTAGTCTCCCCTTGAGTGTTGGTTGGACTTATTGATTCACTTCTAACAAAGAAAATACAACAGAAGTGATAGGAAGTCACTTCTAAGATCAGCGTACGAAACAGTAATGGATTCTACCTTGGGTTTTCACTCTCTCTCCAGTCTTCTCTCTCCTGGATCATTCACTTTGGGAAAAGCCTACTGCTGAGCGATGCAGCTCTGAGGAGAGGTCCACAGGGCGAATGGCCACTGCCTTCTGGCAAGCACGAGAGTGAGCTTTTAAATGTACTCTTTGCCATTAGAACTGGCAAGTGAGACCTCTTGAGAGACTGAGCCCAGGATGATTCGTGAAGCTGAGCCCAGAGATCTGTCTCCCAGTACCTGTTATTGAAAGCCACCATGTTTCAGGTTAATTTGTTACACAGCAATAGATAACAAACATAAAGGTATTTGAAAGACACAACGTGATATATAGATGACATATTATAGAATTGTACTCTTGAAACCTATATAATTTTACTAGCCATTGTCACCCCAATAAATGTAATTTAAAAAAAGAAGAGCAATGCTTGTTGCACTGTACTACAACCAGATTATCAAGCCTCTCAATTAAAATTATATTGTTTATTTCTTAAGCAGAAGTTATGAGGCAGCCTGGTATAACAGAAAAAATATTGGACTTGGAATCAAGGCTCACAATTGATTCTTGGCTTTCACACCTGCCTTAAATAATATTGAGTAAGTTACTTCAGACCTTGAACTCTGGTTTGCTCATTAATGAAATAAGGATTTTTCACTACACAATGTTTAAGAGTTCTGATATTCTACTGAAAACCTTTTCTAACATCCACTCTAATTTCATTGCCTTATCTCCCAAAATAAAAAAAAAATAAAAAAAGATAAAGTTTATACTGTTAAGGACTTTGTGGAGTGGGGAAACCAGAGTGAGAATAATATATTCAACCAAAATACTTGACAATATGTCAATGCTTGTTTGTAAAATTTGAAGAAATAAATTATTGAAAGCATGATATAATTGGATTTGGCATTGTAATGAGGACTTCAAATGCTGAAAGGGAGAGAGGCAAGCCAGTTGACAGGAATGGCCCTAATGAAGGCATGGAAGTGAGATTTTATGTGTGGGTATTTACAGAGGAGTAAGATGATGTGGTGCACCCATGAGTGTGAGTGACTACTGGAGACAGATTATTCATCTTTCCAATAGATATGGCATTGCCAATTCATATTCATAAGTCTGAAGACAATCCATTAGTTGCAGGATGGGATGGGGCAACATAAATTGGAATATGAATTGGCATTTTGAAAATATATAATGAGATATAATAATTGGCCATGTCAAAATCTGTCTATAGAGTTGACAGCTAAAAATACAGGAATATCAGAGTAATACTAAATGTTGTAGTAGTCAATCATTTTACTTATTTTTTTAAAAAATACCTTAAATGCTGATGTGATATATAGATACCCAGATAAACACAAATTTTGATGAGACAGATTTTTAATAGAGGTACTATTTATCAGGTTTTATTCATGCAGGACACCATAATACAAGGTTGGATAATTAATTTTGTGAATTCATCCTAGAAAAAGTGCTACATACCTCATTGCTGAATATCACCTTCGATGTATTCCCCTTGGGAAGCTATGCACTGATGCCAATGCCTAGTCTAACCTTCAAAGCAATTTTGGAACTCTTTTTCTGGAATGGCCATCAGAACTGTCATCGTATTACCCTTGATATCTTGCATGTTATCCCAATGTCTTCCTTTCAATATTTCCTTTATCTTCAGTAAAGAAAGAAGTCATTGGGGCCCAGATCAGGTGAGTAGGGAGGGTGTTCCATTACAGTTATTTGTTTATGGGCTAAAAACCCCCTCACAGACAGTGCCATGTGAGCTGGTGCATTGTCATGATGCAAGAACCATGAATTGTTGGTGAAAAGTTCAGGTCTTCTAACTTTTTCATGCAGCATTTTCAGCACTTCCAAATAGTAAACTTGGTTCACTGTTTGTCCAGTTGGTACAAATTCATACTGAATCATCCTTCTAATATCAAGAAAGGTTAGCAACACTGTTGCAACAAGTTTACAAACTTAATTGTCAGACCCCATATACATTTTTAAAAAGCATATTTTATTCAAGCATCTGTAATAACCCATGGAAAAATTATTAACTGAGGACTTTTGACAACAGGACAATATATTGATAGTAATGGAGATGATACTGTGAAATTAGGATTGCATATCCCATTGCACACATAAAAATAGGTATACACAAATGTTTTTTCCTCCCAGTAATTAATTGGTGGGAAACTATAGTAAACATAGTGAAAAATATATATCACCTGCCTGGCCAAGTTTGAATTCTTATTTTGTGTGCTTCTATCCTCTGTGTGTTTTCTATACTGTTCATATTGATGCTTCATCCAGCTGGAAGAATCATTTCCTTCTATCAGAACCCTTCCTTAGTTGAATGTCGGCTTAACCAATTACTCAAAGTGAGCCTTGAGAAGTAGTTCCATCAATTTGATTTGTACAAAGCATTTCCTGAAGTTTCTTTTATTATTTCCAGAACAGATCCTGTTAACTTTCCCCATGTGGCAGCACGGCTCTCTAACCTTAGTTCTCTATGTCAACCTTCTCTGTAGAAGAAAGGGGTTATATGAAAGCAGATTCTTTCATTAAACTGCTGAAAGGTTAAAATTAAGATACTTATACAAAGATAAAATTAACACATGTCAAAAATTTCACTATTTAATGAGGGAACTGGTAAAATACAGTAATACCTTGGTTTGCGAACATAATTCGTTCTGGAAACAAACTATTTTTATGGCAAGACATCGCTCATTTACCACGTTAAAATGTATTAGAAATGTTTGCTCATCTTGCCGAACACTCGCAAACCAAGTTACTTGCAATTCAAGGTTTTACTGTATTGTCACTGGTCAAAGAAAAAATACAAACACACACATACACACACGAGCAATGACAAACAATGAAATGGATGTACAAATGGGGCAAAGCTGGTCATGATTTATTGGGAACCATCAGTTGCACCCTAACCAGACCAAATGTGTTTGCATTCTTATAGACACTGATCATTTGCTATAGTATCAGTCTTCTTCAATGTAGAGAGCTTTGAGGGCCGGCTGAGCGGCTCAGTTGTTTAAGAGCTCGCTCAAGAGTGCGAGCTGAGCTCTGAGCAACGGCGGTTCGAAGCCAGCCCGAGCTGAGTTGCTGTTGAGCTGCCAACAAGTGGCAGGATGGCTCAGCTAAAAAAAAAAAAAGAGAGCTTTTGAATGGCTCAAAGGCTGATAGCTACAAATAACCCATTTTGGGGACGTGCTACAAAAAATATCTAATCTTTCTTGATCATTTCAAAGACTCACTATTTTTCGTGATAGAAAAATGATTTTTAAAATGCCATCACCCTTTTAATTTAGCACCATGAAAATATCCTCTGGCAGCAGCAATGTATATGTTAATTGCTTAACCATTTTATATACATATTACAGAATGTGCTATAGGGTATGCAGGCATAGGGGACACATAGTTTTCATTACTTATGTGTATGGGTCCTATTTGCTTTTATTGTAGTAATTATTACAGAACACTAAAGGGGCTATTCATCACCGCTTTATTTGAGCTTTGGAAATCTTGACGTCTTTAGCCTCTCTTGTCACATTGGGACCCCCCTAAGTGACACCAGGATAGAAAACAATTACTTCTTAATCGTATTGTTCCTGTTCAGCTGTACTTCATTAATGTTTCTCACTCTTTTGTTGTTGTTATTGATGCCGTTATACCTTTTCTTCTTGTCTAAGCGTGACAGATTATGTACAGTACTGGTCATTGGTAATATGCTTCCAGCTAATCACCAATTTCTACCAATTTGCCTCTCAGTAATGATGCTCAGTTATAAAAGTGTGTTCTTTTTTTTTCAGTGCATATCTCTACCCATTATAATCGGTTTCAGGGGTTGGACCCAGGCACGGGTATTCCTAATTTATTTAGTTGCATGTCAAGGTTTCTTTTCCATGCAGAAATATCAGCATTTGCTTTCCCTTTAAATACAAGGATTACAAATAAGCAATAAATAACTATCTCCACAGCTCCCACTAGAGTAAAGGAACCAGAGGGCCAGAACTAATAAATAACTTATCATGTTAGTTCTTGGCTTGGTCTCCATAGTACTAGGCAATTTCCCCAGCTTGCCAGATGGAAATAATTCAACATTGTGTTAATGAGATAAACACCAGGGGAAAAAAAACATTTTTAAAAAATAAAAGAAAAAATAAGAAAGAAAATAAAAATTACAACACTTATGCATTTTTTTGTTTTGTTTTGGAAATAGGGTGATAACTACCCTTATTCCTTTTCATGACATCTGACACCTGAAGGAAACCCTCCCTGCCAATGAGCCTGAAGTGAAAGGAGATTTAAAATATCAACATGTATCAGGAAGGCATGCGCCAAAGCCACCTTCTGTTGAGCAGGGTTCCTGGCGAATGGTTTTCTTCCTCTGGGGACTTGCTTTGTCCAAGTTATGAATTTCAGTTTACTTGGTTATTGAATTGAATGCATCCAGTTAAATTACTATGAAAATCATGTCTAGGTTTAAATATCCTTTCTTCACAGCTGAGACATTAATATTTTTTTACAGGAGTTGGGTGGCAAAAACTGCTCAATTAAAATGCTCTGCATGTGCATGTTCAGATCAACACCCCTTGTTAAAAAGGATTTTACCAATCCCGCTCAGGAAATGGGAAAGAAAGCAATCAAAAAGTTTACAGCAACCACATTAGGGAAAGATAAAATGAGAGCTGAGAGGCAAATCACCCTTTTTTACCTAAGGCATTGGAGCATATTTTAAAATCATACCGTACCTCTCTCCTACAGAAACTGAAGGGAGGAGGAGATCTAAGAAGTCTAATGACATCGTGTGCCATAAATAACCATGTTTTGGAGAAAAGAGAAAAGGAAGACTATTTCCCTCAAAGCATAAGATTGAGCCCAGGTCTAGGGTGCAAATGAAAAAAAAAAAATCTTTGCTTGCCTCCTGTGAATACCTATTTGCACCCAGCATATCAAGGGAATTAAAAGAACCCTTTCCTCATGAGAGCGCTTGGAGGAAGAGAGAGAAAGTTCATGGAGACAGCCTGACGACGAGGGTTTCGTTTTTAATAGGAAAAGTTTGGTGATGTGACTTCAGATACTTCTGCTATTCTTTTCTACCTAAGTGGGAAGAGTGAACTAATTTGATTATGTTTTGGTTTGCGTTTTCCTCTTGGCACAGCCTGACAGTTTAAAGGAAACACATCTTTCCCCCTGCAGGCCAGTCCAACCCTCAGTTTTCAGAAAGCCTAGGGGGATGAAATAGAATGCTGGAAAAGGTCCTGAAATGCAATTGCATCTGAAATCTTGCCAAGGGTGGAGGAATATTTGCGAGTGTTTATGAGGTGGGAGAAGAAGGAAGGAGAGTGAAACTGACAGCAAATCACAACATACTGGATGTATTTGAATTTAACTTCAGGAATTGGCCCTGCTTAAGAGTCATAGCTGCACTGTGGTCAGGTCCTGGGGCCTGTATGTCTGCCTCTAGAGTAGGTTTCAGAAGTTATACTTGGCTTAAGATAACAGAAGAATGTAGCCAGATAAGCATGACCTGTAGAGCTGTTCTTTTCTTTCTGTTCTTAAGATGGCATGCCTGACTCACAAGCCCAATATGTTTATAGACCTCTCTATGTGAGACCATCTGGTCATAGGCAGGACCCACAGGATGCAGCCAGGAGCAGAAGAAATCAGGCTGCTGAAGCTACCGTAGGAAATGACCAATCAACAAAATTCAGGACCCGTGGAACCCCTTGCTCACGATTACGTTTTGCTCTATAGAAAACGCTTGTCTATAAACCATGATGAGTTTGGACGTTTGAGGATTAACTTCTCCTTCTCCTGGCTGGCCCCATTAATAAAACAGCCAGTCTCTCCCCAGGGCAAAGCCCAGTGTCAATTTTCAGCCACTCACTGCTCATGTGGGCAAGTACGGTCTGTCTTTTGACTTGCTCGGTTTCGAGAGAGAAAATTGTTTCTAAAATGGCAGAGGTGAAATACATCATTTCCATGTCCACTGAAGTTCATACGTATGGAACAGAATGCAGAATTAAGAAAATATATGGTGATTTTTATTCAGATGAGTAATGAAATGTGTGTGTTTGGATTCAATGAGCCAATATCAAATCAATTAAAGGCTTCTCTTGTATTGAGACTAGCCCACTTTCTAGACACCTGCCTGGTTAGATACCAGAAGTTGGAAAACTGTTAGTAATTTTACCTTGAAATATGATACATGAGCACTGAAAAAAATATGACGCCATAGATTCACCTAGCAGTTAAGAACAAAGGAAATTATTTGCCATCACGACCTTGTAGTTTTCTCTTGGAAGTTAACTTCCACTTGCTTTCTATTTTCTTTAGCTTTCCACTACTACAATAACTCATGCTGCTTGCAAACTAGTTTGTATTACAACCCTGTGAACCTCAAGCTGAATTTCCAGTAACCCTAGATCACAAAGACAAGAGAGATTCTTTAGATAGGGTTCCCCACTGTGAATTTTTATTAACTTAAGAGGAAATGCTGGTTTTGACTGTCTCCTTTTCACCAGACCAGGCCTGCGAACTGACTACAAATGCATTTCCTCACGAATTCTGCCCCTTTGGCTGTACCTCCACTGACAAATGAAGCACTTCACGAAGTACAGACCTTTTCTAAACCTTTGCTTGGATGCATCTGACCTGGTGGCCGATTTTCATCATGCAACTGAGTCTTGAGGATATCCCGACTATTATGCAGCTTGCCTGGTGATAGAGAGCCCTGTCTCCTCCTTGGGAGATCGGGGTTCTGTCATTAGACTGGCAGGGTCTCTAAGAGCCTCTGAATTCAACAGGTTCTGAATGGGAAAGAGACTTTGCTTTGTCTTAAAAGAATTCCGCAATATCCATTATAAAAATAACTCTTTAGCAATGGTACTTTTAAAGTAAAGCTATGCATAATTCTACCAACCTGGCTCATCCACCTTTTATTTTTTTGTTTTCCACTTATTTTCAATTGTCTACATTTATTTAGTATTAAGGGACCATTATAATGTAGATACAATGCTTTACCTAGCTCATTTCACTTCAACTTGTACCTTAATTATATATCATACTTTACTAAGACAATATTCCATGAAATGGAATTTGGGTTGTTTCTAATCTTTTATTACTAATACAGAAAGTTGCACATGAACATCTTTCTGACTACAAATCTCTACTTACTTCCTTAAGTTAAATCTAAGGGACTGCACAACTTTGATAAAATGGACAAACTGCATTCTAAAAAAAGTGCACTGGTTGCTAGTGGTATAGGATCTTATCAGCTTCGAGACAAAGGCAAATTTTTCTATACCCAGATCTTCTCATGACCCTCTTCCAAGAATATTATGTCTTGATGATTAACTATTCTGCTATCAAGTAATTATGTTCTATTATAGGTTATTAGGAAATCATACAATATATTTGGAACATAGTAGGACCTCAATTATTTTTCAGTAAAATTAATTTGTGTCCTACTGGGAGACACATAAAATCCTGCTTAAAATAATACAATTCATTTTAGTTTAGTTTTTTTTTTTAATTTAAAAGTAAAAAAAAAAAAATCACTTACTTCCTATCATTACAGTTAATAATGATATATGTCACATCTTAGGAACCAAAGCTTCCACTCTCTGTCCCATGGTTTTAAGGAAACACAGTGACTATCCTACAATGTTATTGTTCAGGAGGACCTTTCATGCAGAAATCTGGGTATACCTGATCCTAGAAATAGCAATCAGACAAGGACAAGGGGACAGCACGTAGTTCTGTGTGCTCATATCAACAGCATGTGCCACAACAGAGGACACTAAAAATAATCAATGTTACAGAGCGATTCTAACCCATGCATATAGGTTTTATAGTTGACATACCTCTGTCTGTGCATTAACACTTTCAGATTATCTGCAGCACAAGCTACTAAGGTATATAAAAAAACGTGCCTGTGCTTTCCAAGCACTATCTACAAAATGAAAACAGCAAAACAACTCGCGATTCTGGGGTGTGTGTGTCAGGGGGTGGGGGTGGAGGTGGAAAGAAGCCCATCAAATCAGAGTGTGGCTGTGCAAATGAAACCTTCAGTGTCATGGCCCACTCTGAGCTTTGTTTTTCACCTGTCTGTTTTGGCAACAGGTTAAGACAGTCTGGAGTGTTTCCTTTGCTTTTGATGATCTGCAGACGTGGTCTCCCTCCTAAGCCATAAGCCGATGTGCTTAAAAAAGCCATAATTATAGGTTCTAATGTATGGAGAAAGGACAAAAGTAGAATGTGTTTCTGTTCATTTTTCCTTATAGGAATACTAAGTTACCTTTGTACCACTATGGCTTTTTTCTGCATATCTAAATATTAGTGTATATAATAGGTAGATAGATATTTAGAGATATAATATTCACAGCTCTGTACAGTAATACCTTGGTTTGCAAGCCCAATTCATTCTGGAAACAAACTACTTGTATTGCAAGACATCACTTGTTTACCAAGTTAAAATGTATTAGAAATGTTTGCTCATCTTGTGGAACACTCGCAAACCAAGTTACTCACAATCCAAGATGTTACTGTATTTCATTCTTGCTACTATTTCTTTCGGTGTGCCCTCCCCCCACAGGAAAGTGGGCATGTTCTCCACTGACCGAAAGGCTGGAGGAGTCATTTTCCATCACCTGAAGGTCTCCAAAGCCAAGAGGCGACATTTCCAGTCAGGCAGGTAATTATAACCAGCTCGAGCTTTCCAAATGGAAGGCTGCTGATCTTGCAGTAGGAAAAAAATATTTTCAGCTGTGGACAATTAACCAACTCAGTAGACCAGGCAAACGTGCAGCCTTCTTCTGCCCTCTTCTGCTGCCAGCACTACGTTGACAGCTATATAATTACATGGACCATAAATTATGCTCAGTAATCACCTTGTTTATAATTCCATTCCCTGTAAATTAGTAGGGTAATGAAATGCAATTTCATGACCACCAGATGCACAGTGAGCTACTCACCAGAGACTCTGGCAGTGGCTAAGAGGCAACCCTTTCCTGAGGAGTGAGATTTTGTTGGGTTGCTGTGTGCCGGTCATGCCATTGGCAAGTGGACCATTGCACCAAGCTTGGGTCTGCCAATGACATTCAGGCAGTTCCGGGATGGAGGCCGAATGAAATGCCAGCAGATGTGAGAAACAGGGCACCCTGTCTGAAAGAAAGCCTTTGCTTTTTTAAAGTTCATGTATGGCAGCTCCGTTTATCTATGTTGCATGTTATACAATGAGTGCACATAGTAGAGACGCCTCAGGAGTCCTTTTCAAAAATCATGACCATGGGCAGATGTTCCATAAAGAAACAATTTGGGCCGGCCAAGTGGCGCGGTGGTTAAGAGCTGGCTTAGGACTCTAGTGGCCCCGGTTCAGATCCCACATATGAAGGCCAGTGACACTGCCCTCTAAAAAAACAAACAAACAAAAAACCCAAGAGATGGAAACTCATATGCTTTGGGCCGCCGAGTGGTGTGGTGGTTAAGCGCTAGCTTGGGAAGCCAGCGGCCCTGGTTCAGGTCCCACATATGAGGGCCAGTGACACTGCCCTCAAAAAAAAAGAAAAAGAAACAATGTACTTCACTGGGTAGGTGGGTGGTCTGGTTTCACAACATGGGAATATGGTAAATGAATAAGAAATATAACCGCATTTCCCAACGTTATTTTCTCCCTCTCTATGGAGAAAGCTTTTCTTTGAAAATCCTTTGTATCATTCTCAGTTACTGTGAAAAGGAAATAAGAATGGAAGTAATACAAATGCTGATTGTCTTTGTTCTGGGTTCTCATGAGTAACCCAACTTCTGAGACACAACTCCCCACTATTTCACAATAAAACAATGACAAATTATAGTTTTAGAATCAATAGCATACAACTGGGAATTATACATTTTTTATGGAAAAGAAGAACAAACGAACAGTTGATAATTTCTGTCTTCTATTCCGAGGCCCAGACAAGTTATTTGCAAGAGATTTATTAGAATTGGAGCCATTACTGCAACAAGAATTGTGCTGCAAGGAAAAATACAAATTATCTGCCACTGCTTCTAACAGAGCTGAGAGTGGGGGAAAAAAATGCATGAATCTAGAAACTTTAATTACCTGCAGAAATGTGAGTTGGATATGCAGCTCCTACTTTAATTACTATCTGATTAAAATTAATTCTAGGTAGAAAAGGAGAAAGTGGAATAAGGAAACTGCAGCCTGGAGATTAATGATCCAAAGGCTAGCAAATGCAGAGAAGTCTTGGAGAGAGCACCTGGTTGAGGAACGTGCGTTGTGAACGACGGCCTGAAACATGTTTTCAGATCTCTGTTGCTTTGACACATGCTTTCATCATTTCTGAATTTCTTGGATAGTTGCACCCTTCATGCTTCCACCAGAGCCATCTAGATATGGCAACATTTTCCTCAGGTAGAAGCATTTCGGGTGCAATAAAATTATTCCAAGGCTATTATTAGAGATATGCCTGGCTCTTTGACACCAGCTCTCAAGGGCTATGTCCTTTAATAAGAAACCCAGAATGTAAGTGAACAGCAACGAAATGATTTTATAATATTTCCATAGTGTGATATTTGCAGTGACTTTCTCAGACATGGAAAACTCTACGATCATTATGTATTCTAGAAATTGATCATTAGTTATTTTCTGGAAAGTCATGACAGAAGCCCAAAAAGTTGAGTTTATGTGTAGGGGTATGTGTGTGTGTGCGCTTGTGTATGTTTGTGCGTGTGCGTGTGAGAGTGTGTGTGTGTGTGTGCACACACCTGTGTGTGTTCACTCACATCACCTGCCTTAATGTCAGGGATCAGGCATACCTTGGAATATCACCAACAGGTCAAATAGTTCCTGGTAAACACAGAGATTAAAAACTATCTACATTTTATTGTAGACAGGTTATTTACAAGTGACTTGCCATTGACAGGAGTTGAAGTCTGAGCTGGTTTTGCATTTGAAATGATGGATTTACTCTCAAACATATGCTCTCAGATACCAGTCACTTTTATGATGAAAATTAGCATTTTCAAGAACAATGTCAAGAATTAGGGTATTAGCTACGCAATAGAATGAATTAACTTGTTAACACAGTTCTTGAAACTGCAATGTTGGTTGCCATTTAGTTCATGAAATGTAAATGAGAAATATCTTAATCAATTTCAGTTCCATCACTACCATAGCAAGTAGCCAAAATCATGAATAACTAAATTTTGGTGGTTGAGAAGATTGAGTATTAAATAAAAATTCACAGAACCCACTTTATCATACATCTAAAGGAAATAAACAAAAAGAAATTTAAAAAGCAAAACAAACAAACTACAGCATTCAATCATGTGAAAGGGCCAAACTCTGTGTCACGATCTTAAAAACTATTGTCTAGTAACAAAAGAATAAGCAGATAAAAATTGAAATTAGGCAATAAGAATCCACAGAAATGTCTTCCTCCATCAATCCAGAACCAAAACCTACATCAGCCCCCACCCCACCCCCACCATCACCACAGACATCAACAATGTGAGGTGGAGAAGTGGGGAATTAAGAGGAATTTTAATAATTTGGAATGTGTCTTTAATGGGTGATCTGAGAAAAAGAGGTGGCGAAATTGTGTGAATAAAGATTGACACAGCAAGAGAGGACATGGGTGCTTTTTTATTCCCCATTATACTGGCTTGGAAGAGGACAGATGAGCTTCCAATGGAAGCTAGGTGACCTCAAATATTAAAATCATATTAAACCAGGACAACCATACAAACAAAAGCTCTCCTATTTCCAGTGCCCATAATACTTTATGACTCCAACAGGCAGTATAACATTTAAAATATGAGAGAGCAGTAAAAAAATATATCCCCTGGCTGTAAAACCCTTTCCTGCCCCACCCTCACCACTTGATAGACAATCAGAACATAAAATACAAAACAACCTACAACCTTCCATCCCTAATCTGAAGCTCTGAAGGGAAAACCCAAACACAGAGCTCCTCTCATGTCTGAAGGGAGCCAAAAAAGAACACACTCACAAGACATTTAGCCAAATGCAATGTCCAGATGAAGCAGCCTACTTAATGAACAAATATTCTAGAAAGATATGACTGGGTGGCAATACAAAAATGGAAGAGCAAATAATAATAGAAAGAAAAGAAGATGGAAATGGTGAAATAAAAAGGAAAGAAAAGGGGGGAAACAGATGAATCAGTTCTGGAAAAGAAAGATTTATTCTAGGAAAGAGAAGAAAATTTTCAACAGTGACTCTGTACTACTGTTCAAGGGATTAAGGGAAACACACAATATGTGGAACTGTATGTAACAATAAAATGTTAAGATAACAATGTGGTAGTAGAATGCTAAGAAAGCAACTTTTCACAATAAACTATACCCACGAGGGCCAGTGACACAATAAACTATACTGGAGAGAATTGATGCATTAGAAATAGAACAGAAATCACATGGTAGGAGGTCCCATCAGTGATGCAGTGGGCAGGCATTAAAATATTATGGCAGGTGAAGTTAAAAGCAGGCTCCCTACTAGGCCTCCATTGATAGCTGAAGGTGGGATAGTCCTTCTTACTATTGGGCAGGAGTGTGTGTTCTGGCTCCTTTCTTGGTCCCACGGATGCCATAGTGAGAGTGCCTCACTACAGCTGGGTGATAATGAAAGCCCCGATTCTCCACTGGGCCTCCTCTGACACCACCCTGCTGGGAAGGTGAGAGCTGCCTCATTATTACTGGGTAGAAGTCCAGGTTCCCCAGGTGGTTTCCACTGACACCAACTTGAGGATGGCTTGCTACTTACTGACCAGTAAGTATGAATATCCCAGCTCCCTATGTGGCTTCCTCTAATCATTCCAGGGGGCTTTGGGGAGCCTCATTAGTCCATGCTTCCCAACTTGGACTTTACTGGAATGAGTGGGGCTTTGTCCATAGTTTTTCTGTGGTGATTCCCTGAAGTAGAAAAGTTATTGTCTAAAAGTTTTCTGTTTTTGCCAGGCTGCCATTTTCCTGGTCCTTTTGGCTAGAGAGAGCAGCTTTTGATAGGCCTCTATTTGTTTATATCTGTGGGTGTTTCCAGCTATATGACTTCCTCACCTCCAAGTTAGGGATACAGAAGACAAAAATAAAACACAGGGATATCACACTGCATTGTTCCTTGGGCCCAAGCTCCTTATCCAGTCTTCCTTTTTACTCCACCTTTCAAGGTCTTCTTATGTTTGTTGTACATAAAATGTTGATGGTTTTTAGCTGTTTTTGGTGGAAGGGGTAGGGAAACGTACATATCCCCCATCTTCCAGGAATCAGAAGTCTGAACATATTTTTGAAAGATTGAAAGCCAATGAAAATCTGGTCATTGACTTAGGTTAGCAGGAAAAGCCCAAACTCAAGTGCCTGCAGAGCTTTCTCACACCAAGTAAAAATATCAAGTGCTGTCAAGACGGCAGAGAAGAGCCCTTGTAAATCTCACACATTGCTGGTGGGAATGCAAAATGATATAGGTGCTTTGAACAAGATTTGGGCACTTTCTTACAATTTAAACATATGCTTACATGACCGAACAATATTATTGCTATGCCATTTGCTCAAGAGTAACAAAAATATATTTCCATACAAAAAACTCCTCCGTATTATTTATAATAAAAATAACTTGAATGTCCATCAATTAATAAAGGGATTATAAAATTATGGTATATCCAGAAATAGAATACTACTCCACAGTATGAAGGAGTGAACTTTTGATAAACTCCAACAGCATAGATGAGTCTCAGAAGCATTATACTATTGAACAATGCAATACAGAAAAGACTTTCTACAGTTTGACTCCATTTGTATAACATTATGGAAAAAGTAAAAATACAGAAACCAAAATCGGATTAGTGGGCAGGAAGAAATGATTGACCAGAAAGAGGCACAAGGGAACTTTTTGCAAGGGTGGCAATGCCCTGTATTTTGATTGTGGTAGTGGTTACATAATTGTATCATTTATCAAAACTCAGAATGCCACATCTAAACAGTGTCGATGTCGGTGAATTTAATTTATAATTCAATGAATTTTACTTGAAATACTGAAGTTAGAATGGACAATAAAACCCTTAATAGAAGGTTGCCATTAAAAAAAAAAAGAAACAGAAAGTTAACATAAATCAATGCGATGGGTATAGGCGAGAAGAGAAAATTAAATGATTAATGAGATGCCAAATTCACTAAAAAGTAATTTCAGAAAGATAGAGAGGGTTAAACAAAAAGGAGGAACTTAAGAAAGATAATACAAGCTGAAGGACCTGAGATTCCATATAGAAAAGTCTCATTGTCAAGAGTAATAAATAAAAAAAGAGCTACAGGAAGGCATGCCATAGTGAATTTTTAGAAAAAAAAAACAAAAACCCTAAAATCTTCCATGTGAGAAAAATTTAAAAGTAAGATAAACAGAGCTCACATACATAACCAAAACTATATTAAAATTGCACTGGTCCTCAGAAGAGCAGCATATGACCTTACAGGCAATGAAACATACCTTCAGAGTTTTGAGTCATAGTTTTTGCTAACTTATGACTCCATATCTAGCTAAATTATCAACCAAGGCAAAAAAAATTTTTTGAATGTTTTACATTCAAGCAAGTATGTTTGCCACTGATTCACAATAAAGCTAAAACACCCAGGAAACAAGAAATACAAAAGCAGAGGGCCAGCCGAGTGGCGCGGTGGTTAAGTGCTGGCTTGGGAAGCCAGTGGCCCCGGTTTGGATCCCACATGTGAGGGCCAGTGACACTGCCCTCAAAAAAAAAAAAAAAAAAAAAAAGAAATACAAAAGCAGAGAGAGGTAAAGAGCATTCCAAGGATGACAATAGCCTCATATTGACACTGTATATGCTCAGTGAGCAACCAGTTAAGTTTAAAGCAGGAGGGTATAGAATTCCTGAAGGGAAATATACGAGTAAAGTTTTTGGAACAATTATATTTTCGGATATATTTCACCATTTGGAAAACAGTATTGGAATTCTATCAGAGAGGTTGGAAAGAATTATGAATAGGTACAGAGAAAGCTAAACAAATTAAAACTCAAACAAGTCTTAACTCCAGGGGGAAAAAGTTTTTTATTACATGTAAATTAATCTTAGAACTAACACAGCTTGGCACAGCAATGAAAAATATTTGCATAGTCAAAAATAATGTACACACTACATACTGGTTTAATACTAGAATATATTTCAGGGGTGGAGGAAGCCAAGAAGCTTGATGTGACAATGCTTCGTATTCTACAATAGGCGCCAATAAGATATTAATAAAAACAATATAGTAAGACTTCTTATATAATTATATTAGCTAGAAATAATACTTGTAAGATGTAGCAGTTCAAAGCATTGGAAGAGGTTTTCTTTAGAACACAAAATAAGGCATATAAAAGAAGGCAGAACATTTTTTATCGTATACTTTAGAATTCTAGTCAATAAAATGGGAGGATTTCTAAAAAGTTCCCTCTACCCTGATTCCCTAGAGCCTAAAACCACAGTACGAAGGATTTGGAATTAGAATCAATTTAAAATCTTTGCTTTGTTACTAATACCTAGGGGACTTTGAGTAAGTTATTTTACTTGCTTCTCAGTTTCTGCTGTTTAAAATAGGATAATATTAACTAATTTAATAATTAGAGTAACAATTAAATGAACAAAAGAAAGGAAACCCTCATCCTGGGGAGAAGCATATTAGAGCTACTCGTACATGGTACTTTTACTCTGGAAGAGTCTTTTCCCCTGGTCCCATCATCACCTACCATTTTGACTTCCTTTCCTTGGGGAAGAGTTTGCAAAACTCATTCCAATTTTAGAATTTGATGCAACTAAATTTTATATGAAATCTTAACATAAACAATTGAAACTTAAATTTCTATGAAATTAGTATATAAAATTAATACTGTTAAAAGTAGTACATAAAATGAATGTGAGAAGACATAAAGACAACTTTATGCTATAATACTGACTTTTCATGCAAAGTTTTATACATGCATACAAAAACGCAGAAAGAAAAGTATCATTGAAACAATATCAAGATAATCTCCAAAATGCATTAAGGTTTTACTTTGGATGATAAAATATGGAGTTTTTTTCCTCATTTTATATGTATGCATTTACAAAGTTTTCTGTAATAAACACTAGTAGATTTATAATCAAAAGAAAATAAGCTTTGTGAGGATGGTGAATAATATGCTAAAATTACTTCTTCCTTAAAAATAAATGGTATCAATATTGTTACCATTAACTAAATATTGATTTCATAATGAATATATATTAAATAAAATAAATTAATTGTTGATTTTACCATATTAAATCAGTTTTTGTGCTTGTGATTATCTTGTTACCTTGTTTTCAATGTTAGTTTCTTATATGCCCAGAAGAATCATGAATGAACTTTTTAAACTGGAAGAGGCTGAGCTGAGATACTCAACTTCATATATCAAGGAGGAGACTTTAGTTAGTAATTAAGCAATAATAATCAAGGCAGATTAATGACCATCTCAGAAAGTTCATTGTTGTGGGCTATTAACCCTAGTACAGCAATTAATTCCCAAGGAAATGTCCTACGCTTCAGAGGTCATTTTCACAGTTAGGAACTATCAGAAGTAAAACCACATCAAAGTGTTCATTGTCAAAAAGTAAGCATGCCATTTCTATTCCTGTGATGGTTCATTTTATGTGTCAACTTGACTGGGCCATGGTGCATCCAGGTGTTGTAGTCAAACATTATTCTGGGTATGTCTGTAAGGTATTCTGGGATGAGACTAACATTTGAATGAGTAGATTGAGTAAAGCAGATTGCTCTCCTTAATGTGGGTGGGCCTCATCCAATCAGTTGAAGGTCTGAATAGAACAAAAAGATTGACCCTCCCCGGCATAAAGGGGAACTCCTCCTGACTGACTGCCTTCAGGTAAGACATTGGATTTTTTACATCTTCAAACTAGAACTGAAACATTGTTCTTCTTGGGTCTCAATTTTGCCAGCTTTCAAAATAGAACTTTTATGATTGCCTCTCCTGTTTCTCAGGCCTTCAGGTTGGGACTAAGTTTACATCATTGGCTCATCTGGTTTTCCAGCTGACTGACTGTACATCTTGAGTCTTCTCAGCCTCCTTAATTTGCATAAGTCAATTCCTTATCTATCTATCATCTATCTATCTATCTATCTACCCCCATTGATTTTGTTTCATACAAGTCCTTTTTTTCTGTATATGGTTAAAGGGAAATATTGAAAACATGCTTACTCAAAAAATTCAGCTCATGAGTTGCATTCATTTTTTCTTAAAGCTATAGTTCAAAGTCCTTTTAAAAGCAAGAAAAAGCCAATATTCGTTCAGGATTTATTATATGATAGGTGATATATTATGTATCTACAGTTCTCAAGATGAATAGTAATAAATAAGGAGTATAAACCTCATTTTTTTTTTTTTAAATTGGGGAATTGGGGAAGGGGAACAGACAAGTTGCTGTCTGTTGCAGAGGACATTGCTTCACTGGCCCATGTTGGTATCGTCATTGCATTCTTCCCGGATGAGGCAGATCGGTCGCCGGCCTCTGGATGGTCGCTCACTGCGGCTATTGGCAGCTCACGCTGGCTGCGGGCCACTCACTGTAGCCTATGGCAACCCACTGCAGCAGGGGCTGCAGCGTACACCGTCGCCAGGGCTCACAGCCCAGCTTCAGATGGAGCTGTTGTTAGCTGTAGAGGGCAGTGTTACTGGCCCTCATATATGGGATCCAAACCTGGGCCGCTGGCGTCCCAAGCCAGCTCTTAACCAATGTGCCACTCGGCCGGCCCTAAACCCCATTTTATAAATGAGAAGAAAATGAGGTTCAGAGTATCTAATCAGCTTGCTCATAGGCACACAGTAAGAGGAACCTAAAGAGATCTGATTAGAGGATCTTGAGCTTAAAAACCCATGATCTTTCTCAAAAAACTGGAAAAGGAACTACCGTATGGCCCAGCAATTCCACTTTTGGGTATCTACCCAGAAGAATCCAAGACGCTAATTCAAAAAATATATGCTCCCCTATGTTTATTGCAGCGCTATTTACAATAGCCAAGACTTGGAAACAACCGAAATGCCCATCGGTAGATGACTGGATTAAGAAACTTTGGTACATTTATATAATGGAATATTACTCCGCTATAAAGAAGAATGAAATTGTGCCATTTGCAACGATATGGATGGACCTAGAGACTATTATGTTAAATGAAATAAGTCAGTCGGAGAAAGACAAATACCATATGATCTCACTTATATGTGGAATCTGAAAAACTGAATGAACGAGCAAAGTAAACAGAAACAGTCTCATAGATATAGAGGAAAAACAGGGTTGCTAGTTGGGAGGGGGGTGGGGATGAGGGAGAAGGGGAAGGGATTAAACAGCATAAATAGGTAACCACAATATTGCCACAGGAATATGAAAGACAATTCGGGGAATATAATAATGTTGTAAATATTTTGTGGGGTGTCAGATGGTCACTTGTCTTGTTAGGGAGACCACTTCATGGATGGAGAAGAGGCTTGATCACTGCACTGTATACCTGAAACTGATGTTGTATAATATTGTATGCCAACTGTAATTGAATATATAGAAAGTCACGGGATGTGGATTATTCTGTGGAAGGGAGTCAAAGGAATTGTAATAGATATGTAGAATATGGGGGGGAGTGGGGTGGCAAATTGGGGGAGGGAGGTTGTCACATTGAGGGGTAAAAAGTATAACTATTGCACTGTGCTGTACACCTGAAGCTAATTTTTAAAAAATGTTTGTTTCACAATAAAAGAATAAAAGAATAAATAAATAAATAAAATCATTAAAAAAAAACATGATCTTTCTATAATACTTTACTGCAATATTTCTAAAGATCCCTTTTTTACACTAGCATATGACAAAGAATTCTCATTAGAATTTAAAAAAAGATGTTTTTTGTAATAATTTAAACAGATACCATATTAATATATGGCATAATAATAATTTAATAGAGAAAAATCAATAATCAAAACATATTTACAGTTAAGCTCAACATCAAGTAATATGTCAAGCGTGTGAATAGGGGATATTGAGGGGATACTGATATTACTACCTGAAATTTTATGTATTAAAATTATATCAATCTTATAATAAAAAATGTGATTTTACCATGCTGCTTAAGACCCATAGCAATAAGATACAAAATAAATATATATAACTCACTTAATGGAAAGGAATTATAGATTAATTTTATTTGTGTGCTTCAGCATTTTTATTTATTCCTCATTTTTTATAAAGGGCTCACATTATTTTTATATTCATACAAAAAGTAATAGATAATAGTTTCATATTTGGCATGCGTAAGGCTTACCCTATCAAAAGAATTTCATTTTATTTTATGCTTTTTGATGCAGTTGTAAATGGGGTTGTTTTCTTAATTTCTTCTTTTGATCATTCATTATTGGTATGTAGAAATGCAACAGATTTCTACATATTGATTTTGTATCCTGCAACTTTACTGAATCCACAAAAGAATCTTTATATCAAAAGTTTGGAGAGCAAGTGTAACATTTGTTAAAAGACCAACATATTGTGTCACTTTTCATAAGGAAATGTAATTTTCAATTCAATATAGATTGCTTTGTAGAGAGACAAAAATAAGAAGTTAGAGAATATTGCTTCAGACAGGCATCAGTAATAGTGAAGGGGCAGAGAGGGAAAACTTAGAAATGAGTACCACTTGTTAATTTTATATATTGAGCTAAGAACATCAGTAAATAAGTAATGTACATATTTTTAAACTTTTAGAAATATTGGAAACTGCTTGTCTTTCATTTTTTAAAAATTTTTCTTTGCTTTTTTCAGGCTCACTTCCTCCTTTAAGCCATAAATGAAAAGCAGTGTGTTTTTGTAGGTGCAAAGTGAAATTGCTGGAGGGGTGTCAGTGGACATGGAAACCAAGGGAGAAAGGGATGTTTTTCACAGAGACACGTGCTTGTCAATTGGTTCTCATTTTATTGCTCAGTCATGTATGCCTCTCAAAACAGATACTGTTTGAGAAGTGAGAAATGCCTTAAGGCAAGAATTTAATACATTTCTTATTTTTTTTATTTACGTATTCCTCCTGTTTTCTTTTTTTTTCTTTATTATTTAAAGTATTGTGGTGTGAGTGACAAAGATCTGTAATTTGTAGTAAATACCTAATAAGATTATTGAAAAAGAATTGAACTTTTAAATGTATTCCTCTTACATAGAACTATAGATGATAGCATTAATTTTCTAGCTTCAATTAGTGTAGTAACCCTTTTCTCTTGACATTGTACCATTAATATACTAATCCACAGGCCACCTTTAAAATGACCTGCTTCTCTCCTTTTCATAACTTCATGCCTCCTACTCTACCTCTCTATCATGGACACAATCTGATCCTTATCATGATGGTGGACGTTCATCAAATGACATGGTAAACTCTGGGCTGATGCACTGAGTTCTATTTTCAGTATTCATTGGATATAAAGTTTACTCCATCCTCCTTTCCTCCCTCCCTCCCCTATCCCTTCCTTCCTATTATTTATTTTCTTTTTCTTTTTCTGACAACATATATGGGGCTGAAGTGATTCCCCCCTCTGTGCCCTCCAGTGGCAGCCTAGGTAATCAGAATTTTACATTCCTCTAAAGAGAGTAACGGCTTGGGGTGGCCATAAATTTGCATCTTCCCCAGGACTTTTTGTGCACATGGGTGGTAAAACTACTCCACTTTTTCTCAGATTTTAAGCCATAGAAAAAAAATATAAACTGTGAGCTATTGGTGGCAATATTTCCCATTATTTATACAAGAAATCCTCCCAGGAAATGAAGGCAATGCTGAGAAGAGCAGACCCAGGGCTGAGCCTTGATTCTGCTATGCCTGAAGAGAGAGCATCTGCCTAGGGACTTTACAATTACTTAATTCAACAAAGTTTTATTTCACTAACTACACTGAGTTGGATTTCTGTAAATTGCAATTTAATGACTCCTACTTTATTAAGTGATTGGTACCTGGAAGCCATTTACTGCTAATAACAGTTCTAGAAACAAAAGTGGCTACACTGAGAAAGGGTACTGTGGTGAGGTATTCTCTGTCCCAGATTAAAGAGCTGGCTGTTTATGTACTGGAAGAAGCAGATGGTTAAAATGTTGTCTACTGTCTCTATGAAAAAAGGTCATGTCTCCACCAAGTCTGGAGAGTTAAGGGACTTAGTAAAATGTTTCAGAATGTTGGAGTCTTTCTGTAACATCCTTTTGTAAAGTCTCATCAGAAAAAGAGAGAGAGAGAGAGAGAGAGAGAGAGAGAGAGAGAGAGAGAGAGAGAGAGAGAGAGAGAGAGAGAGAGAGACATTGCAGTCTGAGCTGTTGGAAAGCGAAAAGGAAACTTGCTGTGTGCTGTTATAAGGGGTTCCATGTTCTTCAATCTGCAATCAAAATGAAGCAAGTCATCAAATCCTGCAGACCGCTAGGCTGAAAAACAAACAAACAAAAGGACACAAGAACAATGCCCTCTGTTTCTGAGCTCGTGTAAACGGGAGAAAAGAGTCAGAAAACACAAAAGGATATAAAAACGGAACACAGAAGTTTTCAGAAACTCTCTTGCTTGATACATCTTGTCTTTTATATTAAAACCTACCCAAACTTTAAAGAGCAATTCTGTGTGATGCAGCCTGAGTTTAGGGAGCATATGAGGCCTCCTATACTGAGTAAGATGTACCAAACCTTGTTTCAAAAGTGGGGGTCAAGATGGACCAAGTTCATTGGGAAGCTGGCTGAACACCACAGCAAAGCAACATAAATCACAATGGTAAAAACCATTTCCCAGATCTTTTGGCATTGGGTTTGAGACTGTGTGTGTGTGTGTGTGTGTGTGTGTGTGTGTGTGTGTGTGTGTGTGTGTTTGTATATATATATATATATATATATATATATATATATATATATATACCTTTAGAGGAATGTAAAATTCTGATTACCTATATATATATTTTTTTAGTTATTAATTTGAGATGTTTTCAGGTACTGGATATAATGATACCCTATTTGCTCAATGACTAGGATATTCCACAGGGCCCTAAATTTACAGTAACAAGAAATGGGTTTCTGAACCCATTCTGGCCATCAACACCTTACACAGATATGACAGGGAGGAAAATTATTCTCTCCAGAACAAGGAGTGAATGTACTGGCTGATGAAAGAATTTATTATTGGTTAAGAAACAGTAAGAAATGCTTTCTTTATATGTTACAGACCAGTGAATGTTTTGTTCTATTTCTACTTCTTCCTTTTTTCTAATGAGACTTCTTGCTCAAGTTGCTGTGATTTTATTTCATTTATGTTAGATATATATGAAGATGGACGATTAAGCTCGTGAACTCATCCTAGAAAAAGTGCTACATACCTCATTGCTGAATATCACTCTGGTCACCTTTGAAGGATTCCCCTTGGGAAGCTATACACCGATGCCAGCACCTAGTCCACCCTTCAAAAGAATTTTGGAACTCTTTCTCTGGAATGGCCATCAGAGCTGTCCCTATATTACCCTTGAGGTCCTGAATGTCATCAAAATGTCTTCCTTTCAATATTTCCTTTATCTTTGGGTAAAGAAAGAAGTCATTGGGGCCCAGATAAGGTGAGTAGGGAAGCTGTTCCAATATATCTGTTTACTGGCTGAAAGCCCCCTCATAGGCAGTGCCTTGTGAGCTGATGTGTTGTCGTGATGCAAGAGCCATGAATTGTTGGCGAAAAGTTCAGGTCATCCTTTTCATGCCACCTTTTCAGCACTTACAAATAGTAAACTTGGTTAACTGTTTGTCCAGTTGGTACAAATTCGTAATGAATAATTCCTCTGATACCAAAAAAAGGTTAGCAACATCATTGCAACAAGTTTTCAAACTTAATTATCAGAACTCATATATACTCAATCATAAGACTAGGCAAATGAAAAAGTACTGCATTCCTTGGACAAAGTGATTGGCTCATATATGATGGCTCAGACATGACCCAAATCATGGCAATCAGAATTTGAATGGTTTTTCCAGAGCTAACAGAAAAGGTGCTCTTTCCTTTAGGTCCATATTCCATAGAGCCAGACCTCACACCTGAGGATGTAGATACAGCCATGTCTGAAGCTGGATCCACAATTCTTCTTTTAATGAGTTAATACATTCTTCTTTGCTCAGCAGTCATTTGAATTGATGCCAATCATTTGTAACTAGAAGACATCTAATAAATATCTGGAAATTCTCATTAAGAGCTAAAGCAGCATATTTCATTGATGTCCAGGATGATATCTACAAAGCTAAGATGGTCTTCTAAATTAAATGTAAATAAAAAGTAGCTTTACAAAACATCATATTTCGTTCTGTTTTCCTGACATCAAGAATGTTGAAAGAAGCATGTGAATGGCCTGCTCTCACTCACATATTTCATTACTACTTATCAAACCCACTAGCTGAACCATTGGTTCTTTCTTCGGTGAAAAATATCTCATAAAAATTTTCCCACAGTTACTAATAACATCTTCTTAGGTATAAATTAAACAGACCATCAATGGGCTGAAAATAAAAAATAATCAATATCCATCTAGCAAAGTTTTATTTGCTTTCCTGTACAGTGTAACCTTATAATGATGGGCCTTGAGACAAATTAATTTGGAAATATGTGGTGAACTCCTGTCTTTCACAGTGAACTCACCCCAGCCACTCCATTACCCCTTCAGTAATGTGAGTTTGCATTTAATGAAATTGATTTCTGTACTACTATAGTATTGTGGTGTGTTTTAATATATTTTTATCCCCCTAATAACTACATAAAAATTAGAAAGGTGTCTAGAAACAAGAAAAAAGGAGTATTTTTCTACTAATAACAATTATATTGCCCCAAGTTTAGGGAATACACATCATTCTGCATTTTCTCATTCCTGAGAGACTAAATGAAGGAGTATGGCCATGCCATTGGACTCTCACTGATGCTGTTTTTCTGCTTCCATCATTGCAAGGTAAAGCTCTTTTAAAACTAGGATAAGACCATAAACTCCGGAAAAATGCCATATTAGAAGATGATTCTTCCCGCTGTTATTTTTTCTACAGAGCTCCTTTCATTTAACATCTATTACAATTTGGTTCCTGCTATGTACAAGATGTTAGTGTGAAAATAAAGAAAAAGGAACCATTCTTAATTTTAACTACCTTAGAACAGCTGAGAAGAGAAGGTAGTGAACAGTCAATAGAAATGTAGTGTGTATAATGCTATGATGAAGGCAAGCAATGAAGCTTGAGTGTTCCAATTAGAGACACCAATGTTAACTGGATTTCTGGGGGAAAAGATTAAAAACCTGATTTTGTAGTATTTGTTAATTTTCACGTTGTCAATATTTTCACCACAGCCAATTTCAAGCTACCAGTAGTTTAACAACTATTCACAACGTTCTTGACTATTTCAGCTTTTGAACCAATGCAAGTAAGCTATGGCCCACCATTGTGGAAATAACAGTCATGACGACGAAGAAAGTCTTCCAGAAGGAAGTTCTATCTAATGGAATATGAAGAAAGAGTATTAGGTCGTCAGGCAAAGAGAAGAAAGGAACGTTTTGTAGGCAAATGGACCAGAACAGGCAAACACCTGGAAATGAGAGAAAACATGGCATTTGGGAGTAACCATAAGGAACTCATTTTGACTTGATAATATTTTGATACATGAAGCATTTAAAAATGAACTTGATGTAACTGTGTTCCAGGTGGCGATTGTCCTGCTACCCACAATGAGCAATTGGAACTTTTCCCAAAGACAATGGCAGATCACTGGAAGCCTTGGGAGATGTTGCATGGGCATCATGATGTGTACTTGACAAAGATCACTCTGGTTGCCCTGTGAAATCTCAGTCGGAGAAGATAAGACTAATGGCCGAGATTCCAGTTTTCAGAATATTAATAATTCAGGCAGAGCTGCTAGAAACTGGTCCTAAAGCAGTGGCAGTGGAGACAGACAGAATTGGGATTGACAACTGAAGGACATACCTGAAGGATCACCATTTGGCAAGGGTTAGGGTGTGGTGAGGACAGAGAAGTGTTAAGAGCCCTTTCAAAGTTTCTGTCTTAGGAACTTTGGATGCAGTGGCTATTTATAAAAATAATGGAAAGCAAATCTCCGTTTTACACATATGAAGTCAGAGGTCTCCGTGGGACATACAAATGGAGATAGATGTTTTATATAGAAGGACAGAGGTTAAGGTTTAACCAAAATTGAGCTATAGCCTGATTTCTTCTCAGTAATCAGGATGAAATTATGATTGAGATATATTCTCCACCTGTAAGGTCCCAGGGCCTCAGGAAAGATGCAGATAAATAAGCCAATGATTCAGTTTAGCACAGTGTAAAAAGCAGACCTCATGTGGAACACCTCAAATGCTTTTGCAACATGTCATTTAAACTCAATGGAGCGAAGTCTTTCTGGAAAGTTAAATGGTAGTTAAATGGTAAAAAAAGAAATGAAGGATATTCTTAGTAGATGGGAAAACATGTGTAAATATACAATGACATAAAGCAATGTAAGCCTGGAATGAAGCCTGCAAGAAAGAGAGAAAGTGGCAACAATTGAAGTTAGAGATAATAGCAAGGATTGTGTTCTACATAGACTTCTGTGCTAAGCTGAGGAACTTAATCAATATCCTTGAAACTATAATAGATATGGACACATTTAAAGCCATGACCATACAGGCATTTCAAAAAGAATAACTTTTTTTGAGCAGAAGTATAAGGGATTGGAGAGATTGGAGGGGATAGGAAGAGAAATTAATCAACATCCCTTCTATTTTATTATAATTGTGGGTAAATTATCTGTGCACAAATTATGAATTTGTCCTGCCCAATTAGGAATCCTAGCATATCCTCAGGGAGAAAGAAATTAGAAGGAACATACTGTCAGCCATGTGGGATTCAAAGAATTTTATAAGAGAATTAGAGATTACTGGCAAGGGGAGGTCCCTGAGAGGCCTGAGACTGGAGCAGCGATTTCTATATTTGGTGTAAGCAAGGATGGAGGAAGGAGGGAGTGCTATTCAAAACTGTCATAATTAAGGTCTTAGGAAAGCTTGAGGAAATAGCCCATGAATGCAGTAATGGCAGGTGCTCATCATCAATTTACTGACCGTGTAACTTGCAGCTAGCCTTATTGTCATTCTCTTCATAAGTGACAAAGTTCAGACAGTAGATATTCAGACAGTAGAGGCTCACTGATCTATCTGCATCTGAAATGTGTTCTTTTTTTCAACAAATTTTACTTCTGTGATTGAATGAGTTTGTACAGAGAGAGTGCCTGGTTCATAGGAGGTACCTAAAAAAATGAGAGAAGGGAATCAAGTAAAGTTAGGGTCATCTTCTAGTGGTGGCAGCACTACTGTTCTAAAGTAGCTGGTGAGAGGACTCTACCACTGAGGTTGAAATTCAAAGGTGGACCTGAAGGTATGTGTGAGTGAGTGATGTTGTGATCAAAATGAATGATGTTGGATAACATCTTGGGTAAGAGAGGTAAATTAAAATACAATTGTTGATTTTTTTGATATAGACAAATGGAAAAAATAATCTCTTTGAGTCCCCAAGTGTGAAATTGTTTTATTATTTGCCCACTAAGCCATTAGTTGAAAATACACAGACTCTGTGTTTGGGCATCATGTTATCTATTTTTAGTCAAGATAGTTTTTGATTTTCAAACACAAGTAACGTACTAAAGATTCTCTTGTCCAAAGTGGTATTCATCCATCTCTTATCCATAGTTACTTTATTTATCCATTACCCCTTTTCTATTGTAATTTTCTATAGTGTCCTTATAGTGTAAAATGTATTTTCTGTAACTGCTGTAAGGTGTTGGTAGTGGAAAATATCTTTTGTATCTACTCTGAATAAGTCCACTCATAAAAATCATAATTTGTAGAAATCGTTGCTGAAAAAATCCTTTGCAAAACCCAATTTCACCGACAAAAAATAATACATTAAAGAGGGGACTCAACATAACAGTCATATTGTGATGCTAAACAAGATGCCTGTAAAAATGAAAACTGATCCTGAGTCTATATAAAGATTCATTTAAACATAAACAGAACCAGAGAAGGAAATCTACTATTTTTTAGCCCTATGCTTAGTGGAGGAACAACAATAGGTTACAAAAATTTAGCATCATGGAATGTTTAAGGTTAAAAAAACAAAATGAGCCAAGATACCAAGCTCAGTCCCCTTGTATTTCAAATTGGAAATTGAACAAGAGTACTTGACTTCCCTATAATCTCATACAGTTACTCTCAGTGTCCAGACTATTATCTAGATCACTTCCAAGTTCATATCATAGTTTATAAGTGAATATTAATAACACAGAAAAGTGTGTTGTTTTTGTCATGATACACAAACGTTATCATGAGGAAAATAATCTTCACAAAATTTAATTTTTTTTATAATCAAAGAAAGTGTTAACAACAAAAGTTAACAGAAGGGCTTTTGTCGTTACATAATTGGGAAGGATTTAGTTCTTAACTAGAGAGATCATGGTGGGGGATCAAGTTCTTGTTTTGCCATATATGAACTTCAGGGCATTAGAGATTGTCTTAAAACTCTGAAATTTTAATTTGTTTGTATTCATGCAATAGTGAAAATAATGCTTACCTTAATTTGTTATGAAAAAGAAACCAGATAATTTTTGAAGAAGTCCTTCCAGGTAATATTAGCATTTTTTGTGTATGTTTCTTTTTATTTCCTTTCTTTTATTTGGGCTATCATTAGAATGGTCCACCAATCAAATACTTAAAAATTGTTAGCAAAATACCTTTTAGGTACCCTGCCTTCTAATATCTACAGGCCACTCAATGGGATGGTGACAGTTTTTTGATTTTTGTTTTTAACTTAGATCTGAAGGAGATAAAAATAAAGAACCCATTTTGGGAAAAGGTAATGGTATATGGTGCGTAGAACACGCCTTGGGGATAGCAGCATTCTGCCACAGCTCCTTATTCAGTGGTACAGAACTAAGCTGCTCAACTGGAACACCAACTTGAGATTTTTAATTAAAAATCTAGATTGTTGTCCAGGATGTTGTTACAAAACTAAGAGAAATTAAAAATAAAACCCTGTGGGGAGAATGCAATAAAAAAAAAAGTAAAACTCCTCAAGGGAGAATTTAGATTTGTCAGGTGAATCTCACTAGGAGTGCCGTGTGCATACTCATCCTACACATTTGAGTGGGTTTGCAAAACTCTGGCAGAGGAGGCGACTCATTTTTCATCTCTCTCTCTCTCTCTCTCTCTCTCTCTCTCTCTCTCTCTATATATATATATATATATATATATATATATATATATATCCATGATAGTATATATCCAGGAGAAAAATGTTCAAATCCAGTCCACCCTTGGTTTACTTGTATGTTTCTATGCATGCATGCATGCGTGTGTGTGTGCACGCATGCATGTGTGTGTATTTGTGGGAGTACACAAACACTTTCTCCTAGTGTATTATTGTCATCAAATTCCAGAACATTTTCCCCAGGCCGTCACTGCTAGTTTTGATATTTGCAACCATCACTTGGTATCTTAATTAACAGTGCAGACTACATATATATGTTCATATATATCCAGATTTTACTGCACTGTGAGATCTGGGAAGATATGTGGGAATGCACATGTGTTAATAATGTATACTCAAACATTGTGCTAGAATCTTTATAAGACTCAGTTTAGCTAATCTTGGTGAGAGAGGTATTATCTTCCCTTTTTCTGGATGAGAAAGCTGAGTGAGTGCATATCCCAAGATTACAGAGTAAGTGACTTAACAGATCTGAGACGATGACTCAAATTCACCTCGCTTCAAAAACTGTGCCCTTCTGAAATTTAGTGTAGGGCAGTAAACCCCATATCTGAGCAGTGTTGAACACCCTGTTCTCAGGCAGAGTCTGAAAGATGGAAAGAGCCATATCCAAGAAGCAAACAGGAAGGGTACTGCCCATCTTCAGGGTCCTTTCATCCCAAACACATGAGATCTATGTTTGCCTTTTATGACTGTTGTAACACCTTACTACAAATTTAGTGGGTTAAACAACAAAATCTGTCATCGTATAGTCCCGGATCTCAGAAGTCTGAAATAGGTCTCACTGAGCTGGAATCAATGTGGCATCCAGGCTGCATTCCTTCTGGGGGTTCTGGGGAAGAGACTCCTTCCTTGCTGTTTCCAGCTTCCGAATGCCGTTCACACTCCTTGGCTCATGGCTCTTCACCTCCATCTTCAAAGCCAGCAATGGCGGGTTCAGTCTCCCTCATGTCTTATCAGTGTAACCTCCTGTTGTGTGATCAGATCTCCCCCTGCCTCTCTCTTCTGCCTCCCTCTTCCATTTTTAAGGACCCTTATGATTATATTGGGCCTGCCTGGGTAATCCAGGATAGTGTTCCCATTTCCTTATGTTCATCACATTCTCAAAGGCCCTTTTGCCATGGAAGGTATCATTTTCACAGGGTCTGGGGATCAGAATGGACATCTTTGAGGATGAGGAGGGGTATTATTCTGCCTATCACAGGATCTTTCTTTCTAAACCATAAATACTGCCAATGTATTTCAACACATTGAAACTATCAAAGGTTCTTCACGAACTAGAGAATATATTGCATATGCTACAAGTCTACATAGTTCTTCTTATGCCTCCATTTTTAATTCCATTTATTGCAATATTGTCCACTTCTCTCAAAATGCCTATATTCCACCATAGCAAAATGTTAGGCCTTCCCCCACTGCATCATACTCTTTCACAATTCTGTGCCCTGAGATGGTTCCACTGTCTTAATATCCTTTGTCTCTGTACAATGCCTATTTATCATTCAATTCAGTTCAAATGTTTGTTTGTTTTTTCTTCTGCAAAGTATTTCTAGGCTCACCCAGATAAAGTCAATCTTGGTCCCAGCTTTTGTTTTAAGCATGTCCCATACTATATTATGATGATCAAATGCAGTAGCTGTATTTGCTACCTTACTGTGAACTCTGGGAAGACAATCTTATTCATCTTTTTATTCCTAGTGCCAAACATAAAAGCTTGCACTTAAGCTTTTACTTTAGAGGGACAAAAAAGATGAAATCGTTGTAAACTTTATTAAATTGAATTATCTCCATAGGTTGATCCAACTCACATGGCATTCTTCTTTCACTGATAAGAGTCTATCATTGAAGTCAACTTCCTATACCATTTCATTTCCCCCTGCCTAAGCTGGTATAAGAATTTCCTGATCTTGGACTTGACAGGGCCATGGCTAACACACAGCATATTGGAAACACTCAGGTTAGAATACTAACATTATTAACTTTTTTGTTGTTACTAATGTTTTATCATATTGAAGGAATTTCCCTGAGGACCAAAGATATTTAACACCTTTTCATTTGATTATTGACATTTGTACCATCATTTTTCAGCAGTGTCTGCTTCACTCTTTGGCTCTTTTTAAAAATTGGATTGGTTGTTTATTTATTATTATTATTTATTTATTTATCTATTTATTTATTGTTTGTGTGAATGCCTTATATTAGCTGGATACAAGTCTTTTCCAGACACATGTGTTCAGAATATGGCTTCCCAGCCCATCTATATCTTGTGTATTCAAAATATGCACACACATACACACAACACACACACACACACACACACCAGATATAGATAGGAATACATATAAATTCAATAAAACTATATAAAATTAAAATTATAGACAAAAGAATCATGTGAATCAGGAATATTGTACCTGTATAAAAGGAGAAATAGGTGGGATAGGTGGGAACATGAACTATTTTTAAAAAGGAATTAGGGGTTTATTCTCAATGCAACAATAAGCTGTTGAAATGGGGCAGGTAACTGTCATAATGGGATTTATGTGTTTATTTGATCACTCTGGTTTCTCCTTAGTAATTTTTTATAGTGGAGAATGATGGAAACAGAGACTGATTTGGACATAACGCAGTCCTCCAGGCTTGTGCTGGGTTGGTAGAGTTGGATGTGGAAGCAAGACAGATCTATTTGGGAAGAAGAAAGAACTGACTTGACTTCCTAATACATTCATTGCACATGACATGAGTGAAACTGTTCCCCAAACCAAGTATCAAGCCCCTTTTGCTGCCTTTTTCCTTGTGGTGGGTGGCTGGCTTGTGGGCATACCCAGCACCTTATTTCCAGTAGTATCTCAGCAATCTTATTTCAACTGAAGCTCTTGGGCCGGCTGAGTGGCGCAGTGGTTAAGCACTGGCTTGGGAAGCCAGCAGCCCCGGTTCGGTCCCACATATGAGGGCCAGTGACACTGCCCTCAAAAAAACAAAAAAAAAAATAATAAAAAAATAAAATATCAGCTGAAGCTCTTATTTTTCAGTATGTCTGGCCTAAAAGAATAACCAGAAAAACCAGGCAAATCCTTCTAAAAACCTGGGTACTCTTTTTCCCAGCATACTTTGAAGGCTGGAGGGCACATGAGAGACACAATCAAACATGTTTCTCCTCTGAACTTTTTGAATCACCTTTCCCTGTATTGGTCAAGGGTGACCTGATCATTTCACAACACTGGGAGCAATCGGTCAAGCATAGCATCCATGTTTCCAATAGCATACTCCTAAAAGGGTTACAAACACAGCTGACTGTCCAAGCCAGGACATTAAATGCAGTTTACAGAGTATGGTCAATCTTCCTTGGTTGAGAACCTTCAAAATCTGCAAGCACACATTCCAACTTCCCCACCCCACCCCCAAACAAATTTCTCTGATACTCTTCGCTAAATCGTTAATGTGAATCCTTTTATCATTACTCTGATATTGTTTATCATAGTCCCAGCCAAATAGATCTGAAAAATAGTCCTTTTATAAGTATCAATGAGGGGTGAGGCATCAGTGGGTTTGGTAGTTCCTTCAGCAAGAATGGTTCTAGATAAAGCATTTAAGTTAGATTTTTGGATGGAGCTGGTCTTTGATGCTTCCTAGAAATTCTAAATCTAATCTTCCAAAGTCCATTGCTCATAGTCAAGTGATACTATATACATAAGCATTATAATCATGGATAACTCATGAATTAAGCTAAAGTAAGCAAATAACCTAAGCAAATATATTTCTATATTTGGTTTTCAGTGAGCATGGCCTAACCTCTGTAGAAAGCAACAACACTGACTTAGCAGTCATATTACACAACATAATCAGGAGCAGCTACCCAATTCTGTGAGAGTGCCATTTGTCTCTCTTTCAGTGTCCTCTATGGTGCACGTCCCTTAGAGCATCATCCTCCAGTAATAACTATAATGAACTTTTTCTAGCTTCCAGTTTTCTTTTCCAGTAATACAGAAGATGATCTGCTCACCTTTCACATCATCGTCACCAATTCCAAATAGCCCACATTTTCCTGAAGGCCTATTTCTACCACACATTCTTCTATCCATGCTTACGTGTTAGTTAGTGTTTGTTTAAAAGCACTACAGCCTCTTTCTAGTTCAAGCAAGAAAAAGAAAGAAAGAAAGAAAGAAAGAGAGAGAGAGAGAGAGAGAGAGAGAGGAAGAGAGAGAGAGAGAGAAAGAAAGAAAGAAAGAAAGAAAGAAAGAAAGAAAGAAAGAAAGAAAGAAAGAAAGAAAGAAAGAGAAAACAGGAAAAAAATGGGTGATTCATGAATACCAATGAGGCAGGATGACTGTGGTCTATGACAAGATCAGAGGCAAAGAATAAGGGGAGGAGCTAGGCTAGCTCTGGAGACTTCAGCAGCAAGAAAGAATCTTCCTTCTTACTTCAGAGTTTTCTTGTGACACGATTTAAGTGGAGCAGCTCCCAGGCTCTGTGTCCTCCCGCTTTTCACTCCAGTTTTTGAGAACGATCTGATTGGCCCAGATCAAAGCCACCCATCCATTCGCTACATGCAAGACCCAGATCAGGTGTTATAGATCTGGGCCCTGAAAGACCTGCTTTACATCTTCAGAGCTGGTCTCACAATGAGGGGATGGCTGAGGCAGACGGCCATTCACAGGGTTGTTTGCCCCAGCTAAGCCCTGTTCTAGGAGCTTCACTTACATCATAGCATTTCAGCTTTGCTACCAAATTATTTTTCAGCTGAAGAAACCAGGTTGCTAGCTCATCAATATTCAACCCAGAAAGTGGCAGAGCCACCACTTAAACCCCACTCTGTTAAAGACAAGTTTTAAAAATCATTCCTGGTACACAGACATATTTTCAAAAATCACTAAAGTAATATGGTTACTCGGGTTGACTGTATTACTATATTCAGAAGTGTGTTATGAGAAAAATCATTTTGTGGCTGGATGTTTTTGAAATGGAAGACAGAAAATTTCCAAAACATAGGAAAGAGGAAACTGTCAAATCAAATAATGTGTCCAAATATAATTGAGTTGAAAAATCTTGATGCACTTTAGAAAATTAAAAACGTTAAGTTATGAAAATTTTGAAAAAGGGTTATTCCCGACAATCACAAAAGATATAGTATTTGTTGGAATAAAAATACAATTGTGTTTCCAGCCTCTTGTGTTAGAGTGGTGGTTAAATGTCTACTTATTGTCTGTAAAGATGCCTGACTCTTTGTGAAGTTTGGGGACATTTGTGTCCTTTGCATCTTTGTAATCATTTCATTTCATATTTGGGAAAGGAAACGAAAAGAGAGATGTACATGCTGATAAGGGTGGAAATAGTAAGCGCGATAAGACACAGAAGAGAGATGGAGAGAAAGAGGGAGAGGAGAGAGAGAGAGCACACACTATTTTTTCTTCATATTCTAATATTAGCTCATATTTGTTTTATTTTAGAATTCACCCAGGCCACTTCTAGGAACTTGAATTTGGTCCCTCCTAAGGAGTTCAGACTAACTGTTCCCAGGAGAGAAAACTGAATTTCAGTTAACTTGAATTCCCCTCTCAAATTGGGATTACAGTGGGTTTGTAAGATATCTCTGAGGCCCAATTGGGATTCCATTTCTATGGAGATTAGATTGGAACCTGAACCCAGGAATAATAAAACAAAATACTAATGCATTCCTTCTTCCAAGGACTTTATAGGGCATTTTCCTTCACTTGCTGTGAAGTGTTATTTTGAGAACTTGTAAGTTTATTGTGTTTTGCATGATAACACTTTGGGAACAAACTGCTTATTTGATTCACTGTCTTCATTACTGCCCCAGTAATTAAGAACGGATGTTATTTTTTTTCCCTTGAGTTTATTTTTCCTCTTTTGGCCTCCCCCCCACCATTTGTTATTTTTTTTCTATATTCATGAATTGTTTGGGGGCATTACTAGTGATTTGTGCAAATCTGGGCAAACAGCCAAATAAGAATATGAGAAGTAGGCCAGAGCAATTGTTAACAATGTTTTCTTTTTTAATGATTGGCTCTCTTAGAGAAATTCCTTTTGCTATCCAACCTTCCTTCCCTCTTGAGGTTTAGGGTTAAATCACATTTCCAGTAAGTAGGAAAAATATTAAGATAACAGTGTTCTACGACTATAATTATCTTTAGCTGTTTTGTGTAGGGAGGGGGATTTTGAATAAAGATGCTGTGGTCATTGTGATCTATGATCTTTAAAGAAGAGTAGATAAGATTTTGCTAAGTAATTTGACCAATTTTCAACAATGGGTTTTGCTGTTTCCCTTCTTTATCTTTCCTAGTTCTCTATGACCGATGTCTTAATAAAAAAATTAGTTTACAAATCTCCTGCATTTATCAATTAAAGTTCTTCCCAACAGTTGGAGGAGGTGTTATTATCTTCATTTTACAAATAATGAAAATAAGGCTTAGAGATAATGTGACTTGCCCACTTGTCTAATGAGCTATAGAGAAGGGGCATGACAACAAGCTAAGTATCACTCTTACAGTAGTGAAGCAGAAGGGATTTAAAGCATAAAGTAAAAAGCAAAGAATAAAAATAATTATGACTATCAGGAACTAACTAAAACAGGCCCAGAATCCAAACTGTGAACAGGCTTAAAGCAGAAAAATAAGTCCTATAGCACGATCAGAATGACTAAAGTCAAGCCATTACAAAGTAGGAGAAGCCACAGATTAGCAAAATATAGTGGGAATGCATAGAGGCAAAGAAAGACCGCTCAGTGGAAAGAAACCATGTATCCAGTGCCTGAATATTTGCCCCCAATTTCCTTTGTCTGCATCTCATTATGACTTTTACAATGTAAAAGCGCAGGTTATTATTTATTCAAATAAAAAATGCCAACTAATTTATATTTTCATATTTTATGTATTTTGGATTACTAAAGTAATATATGATTACTGTAAGAAAAATGCAAACAATGCAAAACTTGAAGCATAAAATAAAGTGTCTCATTATCCAATTCTTACATATAGATATGTATATAATGAGATAGAGCTATATTTATAGCTGAATGGACATAAATACATAGTTTTGAGCAACATACTTTGACTTTTATGTAAGCAGTAAAAATTAATTTAAAAACCATTTGCTATTTCAAAAAATTACTAGACGAGCTTGTTTATACATATAGGTTCAGGTATACTTTTACTCTGATATGCACATTCATATGAAAAATAAGTCATAGTCACTCTAGCTTTAACACATTTTCACAACCACTTTCCCATTAGAGGAAGTATTAGAAGCTGGTGGTCATCATTTGTTAACTGATAAATAAGCTGCGATGTATGCATAGTTTATTGAATATATGCAAATCAACATTTGGTAAAATTATCAAATCTTAACTAAAAATTTTATTTCTTTTCTATATATTACTGTTTATATACCATGGCTCCACATCCTCTGCTGTACTTCAAACTATTAGTCTTTTAAATTTAGGCTCTTTTAATAGATGCATAGTGTACTCTCACTTAGGCTTTAATGTGGTTTTTCCTGATGTCTAATACTAATCACCTTTTGGATATGCTTTTTGCTCTTTGTATATCTTCCTTTGTGTACTGTTTAATTCTTCTGCCAATTTTTATATTATGCCACTGTCTTATAAGATGTAAGCATGTTTTATATATTCTAATTACAAATCCTTTGTCAGATACATGTATTGCAAATATATTCCCCCAGTCTATAGTCTGACATTTTTATTTTTTATTTATTTATTTTTTTTTTGAGGGCAGTGTCACTGGTCCTCATATGTGGAACCCAAACTGGGGCCGCTGGCTTCCCAAGCCAGCGCTCAACCACCGCGCCACGCAGCCAGCCCTGACTTTTCATTTTCTTAATGGCTTCTTTCAAATATAATTTTAAAGAAATTGTGTTTTATTATTTTTTTTGTAATTTTAATACCACACTATCATATTTTCTTTTATTGTCTGGCATTATGTATCCTATTTGAAAAATATCTGCCTAGCCAAAGAGGCAAATATTTTCTCTTATATTTTTCTAGACATTTTATAGCATTAGCTTTCACATCTTAATTTTTGTTAAGGCGCAAGGTAAAAACCAAGGTTCAGTTTTTTTCACATGGACATCCAGTCATTACTGCAGCATTTGTTGAAAAGACTTCCATTTCTTCATGGAATTTCTTTGGCATATTTGCTGAAAATTAATTGACCACACAATGTGATATATAGATGATGTATTACAAAATTGTACACTTGAAACCTATGTAATTTTACTAACCATTGTTACCCCAATAAATTTGAATTTTAAAAAATCTTTAAAAAATAAATTTAATGTAAATTTTAAAAAGATGCATAAAATAAAGAACATTATCCAATGGGGAAAAAGGGAAGAAAATCAATTGGCCATACATGCGTGGGATTATTTCTCAATTTCCAGTTCTGTTACACTGAAAATTATTACTTTCACTAATGGCTTCATTGCTGTAATTTTCTGGTAAATCTTAAAATCAAAGTGTTGTCCTCCTCGTTTTTCTATTTCAAAATTGCTTTGTCCGATCTTGGTCATTTGAGTTTTCATATAAATTTTATAAATATCTTCTCAATTTCTTAAAAAGAAAAGCCTGCTCTGGTGACAGTTTTGTATAGAAATGCATCAAATCTAATCACAAAGATTAGAAATAATAAATAAATAAATCATGGTACATTCATATGGTAATGCACAAGTGACTGATAGAACATAAATGACTCTTACAAACATATTGTTGAGTACAGGAAGCAAAATTGAAGACAAATGATTTCAATTTAAGAAAGTTCAAAAATGGTCAAACTCACATACGGCACTAGAAATCAGGATGATAGTTCCTTTGGTGAGGAAAAGAGATCGTAACTTGCAGGAGTTTAGAGATGGGCTTCTTAAAGGAAGGTAATATTCTCTTCCTTGATCACCATGTTGTTCTTCTATATGTGTCCACCTGACGAACAACCCTGGTATGTACGCTTCCCTGTAGATAGGTAATATTTCAAAATTCTTTTTAAAAGGAAATGAACATCCTTTTAATTTTATCAGGAAATGTGTGTGATTATTAATAAACATACATTTTATTCAGTGAGAAAATGTCCTGTGCATGTGTGCATGCATGCGTGCGCCATCTAGTTTCAAAGGTAGCTCTTGAAAAAGTTCATTTTAATGGAGTTATTGAGAAACACTAATCACTGATGTCCTTCTAAAACTGCCTTTGTAACTTTCTATCTCCACTGTTCCATATCTTCTTTAATTCTTTTCTTTTCTTGACCCTCTTCTCATAGGCTGCAGTAGTAATCTTCAGCCATATTCTCCCAGAGCAGAACTCTGATCTAGCTATTCTAGTTCTTAAAAACACTAGTTGATAAAATCTTGTGGCGTTACTTCCTTGCGGGGTGTATCATTTTATCAGAAATTCCTGAGGATCAACCAGCCTTTAAGAGATAATTGCCTGTGTCAATAATGCTGAAATTTTAGACTCTATGACAAAGATAATGAGAAATTCTGTTGGTCAGACAGAATTTTAGTTGGTTCTTAATTTATACTTGACAAATTTTTGTAAATGGCATTTACCTTTCAAGCCAGCTCTAGTGAATGGTCTCTCCTTGTGCTGGGCCACTCAAATTTTCTCAAATTATCTTCAATGCAGTTTTAAAAATCTCTTGAGTTCCACCTGGTTGTAAGCTTTACAAGACTTAATTTTAAGTAACTTAGATTACTTATTAGTATTTCATGGAGAGTCATGGTTGGAGGCAGAACCGATAAGTTATATCACTCAATCAATACATTGCTTGTTGAATCTCTCCACATTACTGTGAAGCATTCATTCAGCCTTCTCTTGGACATCTCTAGGGCACTTTCTACCTTGTAGGGGAAGCACAATGTGTTTCAAACATCTCTAACTATATATTCTCCTTTTACTAGTCCTATAATCATCTTGTGACATAAAAAACATCTCTTACAATCCTTCCAAATATGTGAAGACACGTATGGATCTTCTGAAAGTCTTCTCTATCTAATAGTTTAGAATTTGTTCATCATCCTGTTCTTCCATCATTAATCAGGCTCTGATTTGTCAATATCTTGCTTTAGGTTTTATACAAAGAGTCCTAGCTAAACTATATTGTGTCTCAGTTTACTAGACTCCTTTTCAGAGTTAAACTGTTAGCTGATTGTGATATATTCCTTTCTATGGGCATCAGTATAGGGAAAACTAATGAAAATGCACCTGTCTAGAAGACCTATAAATAGTGAGGGTGACTGTGAGCACTCTATATACTGCACTTGGAATTATGTATCTGAATCTCAGTTCACTTACATTTTGTCTAGGTATAGTCTACATATTGTCTTTGGCAACTCCTTAGCTTCCCAAGCTATAGTTTCTTGATCTAATAAATAGAAGTAAAAATAGGATTTGTGTTAAGATTTTTTTTTTAAAGATAGCTTACATGATTTGACAACTATGTTGATGAACTTGCTTGCAAGGGTGTTGCCAACATTTTTTGATATCAAAGGGATTATTCATTATGAATTTGTACCAACTCGTAACCAAATTCACTATTTGGAAGTGTTGAAAAGGCTGCATGAAAAAGTTACACAACCTGAACTTTTTGCCAACAATTCATGGCTCTGACATCACAACAATGCACCAGCTCACACTGCACTGTTTGTGAGGGAGATTTTAGCCAGTGAACAAATAACTGTATTGGAAAATCCTCCCTACTCACCTGATCTGGCCCCTAGGCACTTCTTTCTTTACCTGAATATAAAGGAAATATTGAAAGGAAGACATTTTGATGACATTCAGGACATCAAGGGTAATACGATGAGCTCTGATGGCCATTCTAGAAAAAGAGCTCCAAAATTGCTTTGAAGGATGAAATAGGCACTAGCATTGGTGCATAGCTTCCCAAGGGGAGTACTTCAAAGGTGACTATAGTGATATTCAGCAATGAGGTAGGTAGCACTTTTGCTAGGATGAGTTCTTGAACTTAATTGTCCAACCTCGGATGAAAAGCCCCTGAGAGGGCATCTGACATGAAACTATAGCTCAATAAGCTCAATAGCTCAATAAGCTCCACTATAGCTCCAAGTCACAAAATAACATTAAATCAATATTTTGGTTACCATGACCTTTCAACACCCTTCAAATATTATGCCAGATGATAGCTGCTACCTTCTGGTCATAAATAGGACTGGTCATGAACAGAGGATGTGTTTAGTCATGCTTTGTCTGACTTCACCACCTGCTATCACTTGGCATGAAATGTAGGCTTGAGATACGGGAATTTTTTCTTCGGGGTATAATTTACACGGACATCACTTTTCTCACCAAGATCTGGGTTTGAAATTCTGGCTCCTCACCAGAAATATGATGGAAAATGCTGACTAACTGAACACTTAAATACTCTGTTACCATTACATTCTAATGAATGTAAATTCCACATTAACATCTAATTAAGCCATTATGATTAGTACTACATAATACATACTTCATCATCTTAGATACCCTAACAAACTTTTATCTTTGAGGCAACTGAGCTCATTAAAAACTGCTATTTGCTGAACAGATCATAAGAACTTGATGATACAGAGTGACCAACATCATTAACCTTTTAAGTTCTTCAAAAACTGAATACGTTGAAGCCAGCAGCCCCGGTTCAGGTCCCAAATATGAGGGCTAGTGACACTGCCCTCAAAAAAAACAAAAAACAGAAAAAAACACAACTGAATATGTGTAATCTCTCTGATGGGAGATTACTTTAGGAAAGGCCACTTTTGAGAAGAAGAAGAAGAAGAAGAAAACAAAGGCTAGACTTGGGTATACATTTTGGAAGGACTTAGGCTTAGATCAATAGGATATAACGAATTCACTTCACAGAAGCTGTCAGTCCCTAGACATTCTAAATTACTGAACAATCTGTTCAGTCTGATGGAGGTAAATGCCTGTGTTTGGAATAAAACCTTATTTTTCATCATTGGTGCTAAATTGGTATTAACACTTCAAACCAATATTTTATTATCCAAATATAGATAGATACCTGTCACAACTTTTGGAATCATATGGATAGATAGATGCATTTTCACTTGAATAGAATGTGAATTCTGTACCTCTGTTTTGATCCCAGCTCCAAGCTTATGGGCTGTAGAATGTTTGATTTCTGACTTAGACTCTCAAACTTCAATGTCATTATCTATGACACAGACATAATGGTGCATGTATGCTGCACAGATCAGATACTAGAGATAAGTTAAAAAGATACCCATATACGTAATACTTATTAAATCATAGCTTTAGCTGTTGTTTGCTTATTGTATTAGTACTGATAATTGATTAAAGGTACTATGAAGTTATTATTAAGTTCTAACAGTAAGTCTCCATTTCTACAAGTTTGTTTCACATCTGTTTCTTTTGTCATCTGAAATTCTATAATTTATTCATTTGGGCTAACAGGTACATTTCCCCCATTCCAGGGAAAAAGAAAAAAAGGGAACTAAAGACAGTAATTGTTAGTCATCTACACCTGCATAGTAATTAATATATTATTATTTATTCTCTCCTGAGAGTCCCCTGATCGCTGAGTAATGTGAGAGGCACTGGATATTAAGATAAGTGTATCATTTTAGGACCCAGGCTAATGTTGGGTGGAATGCTGCAAGGAGTAACATGAAAACGCTTCAAAAAGCCACCGATTATAGGCAAGAGGGAAGTGAAATGAATTAGTAATAATTAATCACTGGAAACTTTTTTATTTAAAGTTGTTTAAATATCTCAAAAAACTGTTCTTGCTTTTCTCACCTCTGAAGACCTCTGTTTCCCATCCCTCAAACAACAAAAGCCTGGCATGCGCCATCCGGACATCACTCATCCTTGGCACAGCCTCATGCACTCAAACAGGGGAAGCGATGCTCTCCATTCTGTCTTTAGCTGGGACTTGACAACTAGGCCTTGGAGGAACTCATCAGGCTTCTACATTTTTCCAGCTTTTTATGTTTCCATAGGACATGAGTCCCTAAATTAGTGGAACTCTTCTAACTTTGGAAGCTTATTTTATTTTAGTTCTGTACCTATTTAGTGTAATGAAATATTAAAATGTCATTACTAATTGTAAGTTTTCCTATTTTTAATTGCCTCATAGCCACTTCAGGGTAACACCTGAATTTATATGCTCTTCAAATGTGGCCAGGAAAGTAACTTAAAATGAAAACATGCTAGAAATTCTGTCATTTTAAGTTTACTTTCACATATTATATTTTCTGATCATAATATCTCTATATACAGTTATTTTTATTATTCCCATATGGCACTGAGGAAGCTAAGACTCAGAAAGATGAAATCGCTTGTTTCTTCAAATAATTAGTTGGCAGCAGTACTCAGATTTCCTCAATTTCTTTTTTTTTTTTTTTTTTTTTTTTTTAAAGATTTTATTGGGGAATTGGTGGAGGGGAACAGCGTTGGGGAATCGGGGAAGGGGAACAGATAAGTTGCCGTCTTCTTGTTCTTCAGTCTAGTTGTGGAGAATGTTGCTTCACTGGCCCATGTTGGTATCGTCATTGCGCTCTTCCCGGATGAGGCAGATCGGTCGCTGGCCTCTGGATGTCGCTCACTGCGGCTATTGGCAGCTCACGCTTGGCTGCCAGCCGCTCACACTGGCTGCGGGCCACTCACTGTAGCCTATGGCAGCCCACTGCAGCAGGGGCTGCAGCCCACACCATCACCGGGGGCTCGCACAGCGCAGCTCCAGGTGGAGCTGTTGTTAGCTGTAGAGGGCAGTGTCACTGGCCCTCATGTGGGATCCGAACCGGGGCCGCTGGCATCCCAAAACCAGCGCTTAACCAATGCGCCACTCGGCCGGCCCTCCTCAATTTCTTTAATAAATATTTATTTAGTGCCCATTCTCTCTCCCCCATTATTCTAAAGAATAAGACAAAAAAAGGATTTGTTTTGATGTACCTCATGCACTCATGAGGGAAGACAAACAAATGTATAAATAGGAAAAACTAAAAATTGTAATGTTAGGAAAAGAATTAAAAATGGTGTGGTGGGGTAGATTGCATCTCAGGAACTACTTTTGATTAAACAAGGAAAGCAACTCATAATATTTAGGTTAGCTTTGGTTGTAGAAGAAGGAAGATGAGGAATATTTGATCAGATAAGCAGGAGGTAGCCAGGCATGATTTTGCTGTCATCGATTGGGCATCTTAGCAGACTTGTTTATTTTGGTCCCTGTACTGGGATGAGCTGGGCATCAGAAGTTGGGCATATCGGCTCAGTACAAAAGGCCATTTTTACCATTATGTTAAGATAAAAAGAAGGGAACTAGGTAAGAGAGAAGATCCTAAGAGTTCTTCATGACATTTTTTTTCTTTCTGTTGTATCTATATGAGATGATAGATGTTAACTAAACCTATTGCAATCATTTAACAATATAGGTAAGTAAATCATCATGCTGTATATCTTAAACCTATACAGTGATGTATGTCAGTTATTTCTCAATAAAACTGGGGTGGGAAGAAAGAAGAGGACTACAGTATTGGGCAGACCTCTCAAGATGGGAGCATATTCTTACAGATAAAGCTAAAGTAACAAGAGCAAGAGAAAACTATATTTTGATTTAAACCCTCCAAAATAAGCATGGATATTATTATTTTTATCCAGTGCTTTTTAAACTTATCTACATATTTATCAAATTATTTGTTCAATTTTACTTCTTGTGTCCAAGTCTTTCTTTCCTAGGGAGGCCAGAAGACTAAATAGCCTTAAAGTACAAAGGGAACCTGCTTTTCATGTTAAATTTAACACACAACTACTGAAAAATTCTCCTTATAAACGCTGAGATATTATTCAGGAAGAAGGAAGTTGGACTACTATGAAATCATCCTTTTTAATTTCATTAACCAGTTTTATTTCTGGAAATTTCTTGGTCACATTTTTCAATATTTACTTTCAATATCTACTTTTTGTCATTTACTTATTTTATAGTGCTTATCTGCATTTAAAATTTTTTCTAGATTTCTTGGGAGTAAAATATTGTTGTTGTTTTTTACATAGTGGGGTATTTTCTCTTATTTATTTATTTATATTATTATTATTATTATTATTAATTGCTTATTATGTACTCATCATTGACATTTTTTGTTTTGTTTTTCTTAGAGAATCTTGGACAGTCTGGAACATAAGAGTGCCCTCTTCTCCAGGTTCTATTTTTATGTTATTAAATTCTTAGTTTAGTGGACCCTATAACATGTAGACAGTATAATTTTAGTATCTAAGCCTGTATACCTTCAAATGAGTAATTTCTCACTACTTAATTTTTAATTTTCTTCCACCCAGGTCCAATGTATATTCAAATGCTATGTTTGTTCCACTGATTTAAGATTGATAATTCCTTTTGGCTAGATTGTACCTTTTAAAGTTCTAATGCTATACAAAGATTTTACGCCCAAATCCATGTATGGTAATAGACCAAAGATGTCTCTGTTCACACTGTATTGTCATAGACTTGAATTTTATTTTTTTTAACTAACTTTAATTCTTAACTTTTGACTATATATATTATATAAATGTATATGTATATGTGTTTTTGTTGTAAGTATATGTATGTGTATATATATACTTACAAAAGTATATACATATATATATATATATATATATATACTCACAAAACAAAAATCTTACAATTTTATATAGAGCATTTTTTTTAAATCTCCAGTACATTGTACAAATCTACCTTATTCTCCATCTTCTATCACTCCTTACTAGCAAGATCTATCCTATTATATATTTAAGCTTATTTTATATCAAGTATTTATCAAACCTAGAATAGTGGAATCAGTATAATTTTCAATTATCCTATATTCACTTGCTAATTAATGGATTAGTAATAGCTAATCATGTTATTTTGAAAGCTCATATGAAATTGAGTATATTTTATTGATCATGTGAAGGATAAGAATTAGCTAATAGAAAAACTTTGTTTTCATTAACCTATCCTTGTTATGAAGGTTGTTTATCTCCCTTTTGTAAGAGCCAGAAGTAGCAGTCAAGTAATCAGGCTAAACTTCCTTCATTTCTTATCTACAACTTACACTAAATGGCTTATTGAATGCAAATTCAAAGATAATAAGGTAATGATTACTAAAATTTATAGGATTCTGAGAACCATGTGGAAAAATTATGGAGAAAATTTTATCTCCCAATATAAAGTAAGCATCATCTCCTTATCTCTTGACTAATATTAATGAAAGAACAATACTGCTGCAAATTTTCTGATATGCAAGGTGTATAAGTAAATTACATTTGCAAAGAAAAATATAACAAACAGCGTATGAGTGATTTAGCACTCACAGGTATTTACACACTTCTCATTAGAATACCAGCTATGTTGAATTGAACAGTGCCCCTCCAAAATTTATTTCCACCAGAAACTATGAACATTATTTTATTCGAAAATAGATTCTTTGGAGATGTAATCAAATTCATGTTATAATAGATTAGCATGGACCTACATCAAATATGACTGATGTCCTTATAAGAACAGGGAAATTTGAAAACAGAAACACAGACACACAGGGGAGAAGATAGAGGTGGAGATTGCTGTATTGAATCTTCAAGCCAACAAATGCCAAGGATTGCTGAGAACCACCACAAGACTGAAAGTGTGGGTAGAAACATTTCCTAGAGCCATTTGAGAGAGCATTTCCTTGCTAACACTTTGTTTTCAGACTTCTATTTTCTAGAATTGTGAGTGTATACATGTCTGTTGTTATAATCCACGAAGTTTGTTGTAATTTGTTATGGCAGCCCTAAGAAACTGAGATACCAACATAAAACCCATCTTGATCCCAAGTACAATGCTTTAGACATTTCCAAAAAGAACTGATCTATGGTTAACCAGAAGACTTTATAATATAAAACTCTTCTTTGTGATGTGCATTTTGCAATGGTCAAAATGCATTTCCTATGGTTATTCACAACCAAACCACTTTTTTGATCCAAACCAATCCATCCATTCTTGGTCTAAATCACATTCCCAATTTCAATACAATTTTATGAATCCTGAACTTTTAAATCAGCCCTGCTGCCACGTGTTGCCTCCAGGAACTTTCTCCGTTGAGTCAGCTCTTCCAAACAGCATCCAGACAATTCAAGGTCTTCACCTGTTGTGTGACCCTAGTTGCTAAAATACTAACTGGCTAGATCATCCCCAATAAGGTTTTCAATGGATACATATCATTAATTCATTCCCCTCCCCAGCTAGGGGAATGACCAGGCTTTCTAAGACACAATGTGCAAATATGGTCTCTACAGAATATCACCCAAATCACCTGCTGATAGGACAAAGCTGAGTTGATTCTTACTGAGGTAAGGGAGAGTACTGTGGTTTAGTCTTGTCTCAGAGGGAGGAGTGAGAAGCCAAGACTTTTATGAGGTTTTGAACATCGGTTTATAATGAGCCTTTCGATTCGGGGGCTTGATTGTTAAACACAGCAAGGAGCATGATATAATACAAGGTCTGACAATTAGTTTGTGACAAAAAACAGTTAGCAACATCACTGCAACAAATTTGCGAACTTAATTGTCAGTCCCTGTAGTTCAGGCTGGTGGACAAGAAGATTTTTGAGGCAATTGATCCAAAGTGTCTTGGGGGTATAAACATCATTTGATGTTTTCTATTAAAAAGCTGTTGATTCTATCAGGAATTACCTAAAATATATAATAAAGTTATTTTCAACTGTTAACTTCCTAAGCAAGAGTTTCCTGGAATGGTAAAATTATGTTGATAGAGACGGTGGGATGGTAAAGTACTTTTAATGGAAACAGTTAAACTATGGGTATAGGTTTCAGGTCTCATCTAAACTAATCTTGTCTCATATTCTTGCTTATTTTGGTCTATCTAAACATCTCTTCCCTATGCCAAATATATCTATCTCCCATGGGAGATAGATATATTCTTCTCTTCTCTTCTCTTCTCTTCTCTTCTCTTCTCTTCTATTTCTCTATCCTGTTGTCCCCAAAACTTCTTTTGTGCCTTTGGCACTATATTAATTTGCTAGTACTGCCATAACAAAATATTACAGATTAGGTGGCTTAAACAATACAAATTTATTTTCTCAAAGTATGGAGGATACAAGTCCAAGATCAAGGTGTTGGCTTTCCCCTGAGATCTCTCTCTCTCTCTTTTTGGCTTACACATAGCCATCTTTTCCCTGTGTCTTCACATGGTGTTCCTTCTGTGTGTGTATGTGTCCTAATTCCCAATTCTTATAAGGACACCAGTCCTACTGGATTAGGGTCTACTCTAGTTACCTCATTTTAATGTAATTACCACTTTAAAGCCTTATCTCCAAATATAGCCACATTCTGAAGTACTGGGGGTTAAAACTTCAAACTTCTTCAATGTGAATTTTGGGGAACACATTTCAGCTTGTAACATGCATGCAGTGTTCCATGCATAAGCGCCTCAACAATTGTGAATATTCCCTTTACCCTCTTGCTCAAAATATAAACAGACTTGCCTTAAAAAGTCTCTTTACCCCATAGTACCCTCAAGTCTAGACTTAGTCATTCTTCCATACTCCATGTATTGCTCAACATTGTTGCTTCGAACTGAATATCTTTCTTACTTTACTCCTTAGAAGCACTATTTGTTTGATTTTTGCCACTGTTAACTCTCATTTTGGTTAACTGTCCTGGCCAACCCTTTACCCCCAGTTTGTTGATGGGATAGCACTTGGCTCACTAGCCTTTTTCACCACTACTCCTACCAGCATGTTTGTTCAGTAGAGAAGTCACAAAGATAGTCCATTCAAAACCTTGATCTCTTGATTGGTTGAGCTTGGTGGCTGCAAAGGCATTTTTACTTTATCTCACCTCATAGATCCCCTGCACTTGACCTTGTCATTACAAATTAGATTATATCAGAATTCTTAAACATCTTATTCTCTGACCATCTCTTTCCTCTAGTTTTTCCACTCCAATAATTCATGGGAATGAAAGTATGAAGCCTTAAATTGATTGGCCTGACTATCCTTGTATTCTTATTTTCATCTCTAACCAGCCCAGTTTCCATGGCTCAGTACTATAACTTCTCTCTTGCAGACAACCTTTTTTTGTGTGCTGAACAATATTCTAAACCTGGTGAAAATCAACCAATGACTTACATTGCATGTACATTAACAAATAAGGTTTTCAATTCTATTTGACATTGTTGGGTATTTTACTATTTGTATGTGGAATAAGTTACATAAATCTAAGTTAACTAACATAACTGATCCATTGATCTAGTCATGGGAGGTTTGTTTGTTTGTTTAATGTACTTTATATATTAATCCTCTAGGTCACTGCCCAATTGACACACTCATTGACCCGCCTCTGTTTTGGGAACTGGTACTATGATATGAACAGGGCTGAGTGAGGCAAAGAGGAAAATGATCTTACTGAGAACCCATTGGCAAGACTTCCTAGGTGAACGTTTTTCTGCACAAAAATTCAATTTTTCACCCAAATATCTCTTACCACTCAGCTAAAGGACCTTTGTACATCTAAAACAACTCCTAATATTAGTTTCCTTATTTATATTTGAGAAACTATTAAATTCATTTACACCCTAGGATACGGTTGATTAATGACACTGGAAGTATTGTGGCTTTAACCTAAGGCAGACAGACCTTTCATGACTATGGTCTGTAACAATTGGTTTCTCTTTATCAAATCAAATTTGTAAAGTACAGATGATTATCTTTCAAGAATCCCTACCCTCAAATGAACATTTTGAAAAGAATTATTGTAAGATATATACCAAAGATAAGAACATTTACCAAATACTTTAGAGATAAGCATAACAACTTAGTCACTAATATAGCACACGTGAAAGTATATAACTTCTGCTATCTGGTTTGACAGGGGATTTGGGTGTTCCAGTTAATCAAATAGCATAGCTAATGGCACTGACACATGCATCTTATAGAAATTGTCAACTTTTAAAGAATGGCTTTGCTATGAAATAAAACCCCCTCTGAAGCTACACTAAATGTGATTTAGCCTATATTTGGTGGTTTATCGGTCCACTGAAAGTTTGTGAGAAGAAGGATGAATCTCAATTTGATTTTCATGGGATTCTGACCCACTGTATAGGCTTTTAACTTACTGCTGTTAATAACCACTATAAAGAAGAGAGATTTATTTGTACCCAATTGGAAATTGTATATATAAGATAGTGTGATTTTTAAAAGACAGGGATTCTGTCTTATCCATCTTTGCATTCCCAACACCCAAACCAGTGATTCTCAAAATAAATGCCAAACACACACACACACACACACACAGAGAGAGAGAGAGAGAGAGAGAAAACACATGAGAATAATTTTGTTCAAAGAAGATCAAGGGCCCCAACACAAATCTATTGAAACAGAAATACTGGAGGTAGGATCCCAGTATCTGGAAGTCTGTTGCAGATGGTTCCTATCTTCCACTTTGAGAAAAATTGAACTGGACTGGTGCTTCTGTATCTATTGATAACCTCAGGGTTATATTAAAATACTAGTTCTAATTTAATATGGCGAAGATTGTCTCTGAGATTCTGTATTTCTGACAAGACCTAGGGATAGTGAAGGCTGCCGATGTGTAGACCACATTGTGAGTAGCAAGGACTTAGAAACAATGCCTGACTCATCATAATGCTCAATAACTTGGTGTTAATTAGAAAAACATCTGTCTCACTGTGTCTATACTAGCCTAAAGGTGTTTACTGCCTTCTATATTGCAGTATAAATCTCCTGTGCATGCTAAATTCTTTTAACAACACTTTCTTGTCTGAAAGAAAGAATCTGACTGTATATTTTATCATCTTCAAATCACCTAGCATAATATCTGAGAAATAGAATAATTTCTGCTGAAATGAATGTATAAACCAAAGAAGAAATAAACTAACCAACAATCCACCAACCAAAAAGGACAGACTGAACTGGCATTCCTAAATGGTAACTAACAAATGCATATTGGACTTAACAGATAAGATGGGAATTTCAACTACCTCTAAGAACAACAACCAAGACCATTTAGAAACTGGCTAAATCAAACACCCAATAGCTTTTGTGTTTTTAACTACTACCTCAGCTGCCATCTCTCTTGGTAAAAATTCAAGATAATTCATAGAGTTGTTGTAATTCTTAGTTGAAGGGATCAATTAAGGACTTATACATTCATTTTCTAAAAATGGGAAAATTATAGAGTCTCATTGACATTGCATTACTTGCCAAGGTTCAACAACTAGTGGGTAAGACAAATATTATTAATAATTTTGAGGTGCTCAATTGAAGCCTGATGTCTAAAAGGAGGACAGAAAATCTGTTAACTCAGAACTGTCATGACAAATTCCCTGATAAGACTGTTTTACAGTGAGTACTAGTCAAAATCAATAGACCCATTATTCTGTCAACATTGATATGATGGTTTATGGGTGATGGTATCAGGAGAAAACATATATGGAAATATGAATGATTTCAGTGTAAGTGGAACCAAGACATTCCAAGTCTAGTGCTGTAGAGTTTTTTGGACATTTTTAGATGTGAAAACTTTCTAGTTACTTCATGATTTTGGCAGATTTCCTGTTTCTGATTGGTATTTCACAACAATGCTCATCAGAGATTCTTAGAACCTTCTTAAACTGAGATGGAAATAACATAAGTTTTATTATATTAAATAGTATATAAATTTTATATAAATAGTATATAAATTTTATATAAATAGTATATAAATTTTATATAAATAGTATATACATTTTATTATATTAAATAGTATATAAACCTTAGCTCCTCAAAAACTAGCTGTGTGCAAATCCTAAAATATTAATGATTAAAAGTATACAATCATATCAATAGCTATGTAAAACCATATTTTAAAGAAAGGGGCCATTTTTAGACTGAGTTTTCAGTTAAGGTGGAATTCTAATTAGCCATCTACCCAATCTTGCCTCATTATTTAACTACTTTTGTTCTCTACTACTGAAAAAAATCCTATGATTTTGGTAGTCCCGGACAAAACGATGTGGTTATTCTTTTCCTCAATCCATGGCTTTGTTCTATGCCTTATTGTCACTCCACAGCATTTCTTTCTTTAAATTGAAACTCTCTCTACTTGCTACTTTTTAAGTGACCTATTAAAACGATTGTCTCGCTGATCCAAAGAATCAACTTCATCCTTCTCTCTACCTCCATCAGTAAGACAACCACTTCTGCCACCTTTTCCAAACATGTAATATTGCCCTTCTCTAGCTAAAGTAACACCATCAGGCCTTTACTGATTTCCTTATCCAGAAAAGTTGGTAATCACTCTTCCTATTTCTTATCACTCTTTCATTCCTCAACCCACTTCCATCTGTTTAGCCTGCATTGAAAAGTGCCCTTGCTGAGGTCATTACTAATGACCCCGTATTCTAAGACCAACAGACAATTTTCAGCTCTGATCTTAATTCATTTCTTTGCTGCACCTGATATTGTCTAGAAAATTGATGCTTACTAGGCTTTCATGATTCCACAATAAAGAGTTCTTATTAAATCTTTTCAACATTCCTTCTGGTTACTTCAACTGGCTAGTTTTCTTCCATCCATCCCCAAAATGCTGATATTGTATAGATTTCCATAGATATTGTATAGATGTCCTTTGTCAATCATGGAAATTGCCACTCTATATACTGTCTCTGAAGAATAAATATGCATTGGCATATTTTTTTTTTTGAGGGCAGTGTCACTGGCTCCCATATGTGGGACCGAACTGGGGCTGCTGGCTTCCCAAGCCAGCTCTTAACCACTGGGCCACTCAGCCGGCCTTGCATTGGCATATAGTTTAACTGCCTCCTGCCCCAAGGTCAAGACACTAATGACTCTAAAATATTTACCTTCTAATTGTATATTCTTTCCAAAGTATTTCGATAGTATTTTATATTCACTTGCAAAGTACCAAAGTATTTATTCACTTTCTTGCTGGCTAACATTCAACAGTAGCATGGGCACCTCCAGCTCAATATGCTTACTTGTAATGTATTATTCCCTCCTTTCAAGCTATTTGAACTCTCACTTCCTCTAGTTGAATTAATAGCATCATCATTTGCAGATTTCCCAAACCAGGAGCCTGGGCAAATCTGTAGAAGTTTACTTTGTCTTTTACTCTGACCTCTAATCAGTCAAGCCCTGTTGATTTACTCTCCTGAGTGGTAATCTAATTGAGTGCTTCTCAACCTTTGGTAGGTATCATAATTACCTGGGGAGCCTAGAAAAATACCAATACCTGGTATCCAACTCAGATCAAACAGGGCAGAGCCTCTGTTGATGGGCCTGGATAGTGGTATATTGTAACCACCTCACTTTATGCATGTCTGAAACAATGTTCTCTCCTCACCTATTGACTTATTGTAGTTGTTCATTCCCTCTCACTTACTACAGTAGTGTATTCACTATACCATGTCTCCTCTTCCATTGACCTCAACACCTTCTTCCTCCAGCTACCAGAGAGATCTACCTAAAAGACTTCTCAAAAATAACCTGTTTTCTAGTGTATTCTACAAAATTATTATCATTCTTTTAAATCACTACCAAGGTTCTCAAAGATCCAGTTCCTGCCTTTCTCTCCTGACTCAGAATTGTTGCTTTAGATTTTCCATAGTCATCAGACTATATTTTATTCAGACACTTTTACTGATCTTGCTTCTTTCCTATACTTTTCTTCCCAGTGATCTACAGCGTTCCTATTGGGAAAAATGCTTACATGTAGGCAGTCTTTACATGAGCCCTACTTGGCCACATAGAATGGGCGTTGAGGCAGGAACACTTGCTTATCAAGAGACAAAGAGTAGATAACAGCCTGTGTTGAGGGCCATGGTCCCCAATATTGAGGGGCTTGTAAGCTGGCTTTAGTGGGCTTGGTGAAGCATAAACTTGTTTTTCTGCTTTCATTGTTTCTTTTGCACCTGGAGGGTGCTTACTACTTATTGAGGTATGTGGTGAGGACGACCAGTTCCTTGGGACACAAAAGAAAGATGGCTATCAGGGTTAATGGAGAAAAATTGTCTTGAGAAACTGACTCCCTAAGGTTTCACTGACCTGTAGGTTTCTGGTAGATAGTTAATGATCTACTTTTCACTGAGGTAATGCATATTTTTCCTGCTATGCTACATGTATCCCTGCACGTACCCCCTACCTAAAAAATGTATATAAAGCCTGCAACAAATAAACTGGAGATCGATCTCTCCATTTTTCTGTCTTTACTGCAACAAACGGTTTCTGTCTTTTATCGACCACCGACACTGTGTACACCTTCTCGAACCCTGGTCAGCGGAGGCTGGACCCCCGCAAGCCTGTGCTGTGCTTACCACATTGTAGGCAGTATCTTTCCTTGTTCCATGCTCAATGAATATCCCTTTGTTCTGCTTAAGCCTGTATGTCAATGGTTCTGAGGAATGTCCCCAGCTTTCAGTATTTCAGACTGCATGGGTGAGGGTTGGGATCCTTTTACGGCAGCAGGGGAAAGGGGGTGTGTAGACAAATTGCCCTGTACTGGCTGCCTGGGCATTCATGCTGGCTACAGGGGACCAGTGCCTGTTATTGAAGATGATTGTGCTCTATTTCTTTTCTATGTAAGTCAAGTTGTGTCATTCGGTGCTCGACTGCACTGGGTTTTCCTTGGCGACTCCAATACCAGGATGCCATGGGCAAAAACATTTGGATTTCTATTCCTGGTGGGCAGCATAGAGATGACCTTTGCTGTCCTCCACAGATTTGGAGTCTTGCCCTGAAATTGGCAACTGGTGTACAGTGTTCTTTTCCCCTAGCTTTGATAATGGGTACATGTTGCTTTGCTCAGCATTCCTTCTCAGCATCATATGGCTTGCTACATCTTACCATGAATTAAGTTCTAATCAGCCCATCTCTGAGAAGCCTTCCCTAGGTCACCTTTCTTCCACATTAGGTGAGGTGCCCTCTGCTCTACTCACTTCTATAGTTGAACTTGCCTCACCATATTGTAATTATATATGAACCTGCTTTTCCTACCAGAACTAGTTGAAGTTGAGGATTAGAGGCCCATTAGTTTGTAAATCTCCAGTTTCATAATCTTTAGTATTTATTAAAAACCTGAATGAATTCATTAATCAGTCCATGCATCAGTTAACCCTTTTCTTGCTTCTCTCAGAATATTACATCTTCACTTGACTTGGTGCCTAACTGTCAGTAAATGAGTGAATTATGTCCTGTGTGCCTCTTATTGTCCTCTTTCCTGATGACCTTCCATAGGCTCTTCACACACTCCAAGTTCATTGTTTTCTACCTTATCCTGTGCATTCTTCCTCTGATAACACGTATTTATAGTAAAGCCAGATGATCTTGAATTAAATCCATAAGCAATACAATGTATATACTCAATTTCAAATAACATTTAAATGTCTTAATTAAAATTATAAAGGATAGAAAGGAAAGCAACTTACAATAAAATGTATTTCAATAGGTAAAACATTGATGACCACTATACTAGCACAATGAGGTAGAGGTACAAACACATCTATGTAGATTCACCAACAATGTGTCACCTACAAATGCAGACTGATAGTGGAGTGTTATATTTGCGGAACAAAACAACAAACATCACTATTACCTGACATGTGTATTTCTGAAATTGGGGGCAATTCTGTTAAAGGTTGAAATTAGCAATTAGACTTACACTTTCATTGCTTTACTGCAAAGGCCACTATAGAGTCACACCATGCACAACTTGTATTTATATAAAATGGAATTAGGTTGTAGACTCAAGTCAACCTTTTTTGGAATGTCTAGTAGGGCATTTGAAAGTCAGGAAAACGATGGGACAAGTCTTTGTTCTATGTGATTGTCCTCACTTCATGACATTTAGCATCCTTAGCCCACCCACTAAGTGACATTAACTACCCATGGTCACTGGAAAACAAAATTTACAAAATCTTCCCAAATTTTCAGATTTCTCTCTTGGTACTATAAATTCTCTGTCTACGTTATTCCATACCCCTCTCCAACCTATCCTGATCCCTTGATCTTATTTTACATCAGTTCCCTATCTAGTTCAGTGTTTTCTCTTCATGCTCTTTCTGACTACATTTGAAAAACTGGTCCATGCTAAGTTGTGGCTGATTAATAACGGTCCAGTCTGAAAAATTTCAAGCTCAGCAGAAAACATCTGGGGAGGCAGTTTTACATTGGTTGTAAGGGGGCAGTGGGAAGTACATGCAAGTTCTTTCTGCACCACACTTCATAGCAAAGAGTTATGATGAACAAAGATTTGAGCGTAACTGAGTTTACATAAAGCTTTGAGATATACAGATTCAGAAATGGGCTTGGGAGTTTTAAACCCTCACTGTTTTCCTTAATAACCTAAAGTTGTATCATCAGCAATGAAGAGTTTTTGATGACAAATAATTGTAAATATAAGCATATGCAGGAAAAAATTATTTTTTTAAATGGTAATCCCATAATAATCAGGTAAAATCATGAAAAGGCACACTAAATGCTTGTTGTAGTTTTTATTCCAAAGCTTGATTTATGCTGAAAATGCCTCCGAGTCTATACAAGTATAAATAAAGAATTCTGCAAATCTGTGGAATTTGTTTCAATGTTTATATCTGTAGCTTTGTTGTAGAGTTCTCTGGAGGGTTTAGCTGTAATTAATACTACTCTGTTGCCATGACCCATTTTCAGCTGAAAGCTAGTTTTTCCTAGGCTTACCTGAAAAATAGAAGCTTGAAAGCTTTCCAAATCTCTGGTAAAACCTTACATATTTCTTAGCAGTGAGGTTTAAGAATGGCCTCACTCCAAAAACTCAAAGTTCTAATTTCCCTCATGTAATAATTTAATCACTCCTTTTGTAATAAAGTCCATTTTAAGCTGTTGCATGGTATTATACAACTTCTCTCAGATTTGCTTTGTTTGTTTTTATGTTTTTCCTGTGGTCATGCCAAATCAGCCTTAGATTTCAACAGAGCCCTTCAACATTTCACAAAGCCTTTACCCAATTCTGATCATTCATCTAAAGAAGGGTTCTTCGAAAACTGTATTTCTGTGGAGGAAGAATTCAAAGGGCAGGAATAAATGGTAGAAGGTATAATACACTGAACGGTGAATGACAAATAAAATACAGTGCTCAAATACCTTTATAACTTTTCTTGTGGCATATAAGACTGAAAAAAAATTAATCATGGTGGTCCCTACCACCTACACTCTCACTCCGATAGCCAACAAGATATGGTTTGATTTAAAGATTTAAATGCAAATCCTTATTTTTGTTGATGCTTCAAGAACAGCTGTTCAGACTATAACACAATCTTTGATAGTTTGATCAATACTAGTTTAAGCAAAGATAAAACTAGCTGTAGAAAACGTCGATCTGGTACACAAAGGGGTCAATGCAGAGGTTTCAAAACAATTTTTTCTTCAACCAAAATGTTTCACTCTGCCACTTCAAGAGAGATCAATGTGTAGACAGATGCCATGTGTTTCGCTGAAGCCTCAGCCAGAAGAAAATATATCTACTATGAGATTTCAACTAAGATGAAATACAACAATTATAAAAAACTGGCAAGTGTTAGTCATTTCGAACAAACATTGATCATATGACTCTGGTGAACGGGTGCCTGATCAAGACAATGTGGACATGCGAATGGACGAAAAACCCAGAAACTGACTGTGTGTGTGTGTGTGTGTGTGTGTTGAAAGGATGTACATAAGAGAATGCAAGAGATATAGGAAAATGGTAGTCCATGGGAACATTTGGGAAATAAACTCTTGAACAGCCCAAATTGATAAAGAAATTGCTAAGGGCACCATAAATGAGAATCAAATGTAGTAATGTACAGTTCAACATGAAAAGATTTCTGGGAAATATGGGGTATGAACCAGCTTTTATAGGACATGCCTTAGATCAAGGGATAGGGATGACTAGATTTATGCACATTCAATAAATTACTTACCTTAGTTTGGTTAAAAAACTACTGGATTTCTATTATGTTGCATTTCTAGCGGACTGTCTATGGGTACTTTGAAATACAGAGAAGAATAAAAACTGTTCATTCTGTAGGAGCTCATAGTCTAGTCTGGGGGGTAATCATGGTATAAGAAATGAAACAGTTACATGAAGGTTTGAAGCATGCTAACTGTTCATTAGATTCTTGAAATACATCAGCTCACCACCACTTATTGTAAGGACCTGACCTCAGCCCTCACTGTCAATATATACTGATGACAAAAGGTAAATACAAGTCATGTATACATTTTTTTGGCACCCCCCCAGTATATGTAGAGAAAAATCTTCTTTATTTATGAGGCAATTTAATCATGTTTTTACCTAAATCAATTCTGCTATTAACATTGATGTCTCTTATTTTTCATATAACAAGAACTTACTTTCTGAGCTAATATGTATAAAGTCCCAGCTTCAAAACCAGGGTGAGGGTAAGCGTCTCAAATATTCTCTGTCTTATTACTGACTGATGGTTCTCAAATAACTATCTGCCCAGGTCCTGTCATCCATTTTGTCTGAAGCAGCCCTGAGTTTTCAGGCACCATTTTCCCTTGACTACTTGTATGTTTTTCTATTTCTACATAATTACCGCAGATTTAGAGGCCTAAAACAACACAGATTTATTGTCTTAGTTGTGTGTCATGTGGGTCCTCTGCTCAGGGTATACCAGGCTCAGTCCAAAGTGTAGGCTGCCATTGCAGTGCTGTCTGAGGCTCTCAGAACTCTTCCAGCCTCATTCAGGTTTTTGGCATTATTAAATTCCTTGTGGTTTTTAGGACTGTGGTCCCCATTTGTTAGCTGGCAGTCACTCTTAAGTTTCAGAGGCCCTAGTTGACCCTCTCACAGTATGCCAGCTTATTTCTTTAAAGCCAAAAGAAAACTTCCTATCCAGTCTGCTTCATACAGAGCAACATAACCATGGGAGTGACTCTCATATCACCTTTATCATTTAACCTAATCTAATCAAAGGAGCTGCTCAAGGGGAGATTATACACCAGGGGCACGAATCTTGGAGACATATTAGAATTCTCACCACCATTTCCCAGAAACCTTAGCCTCTTCTTACAATGATGCTCCCGCCCGCCTCCCTTTTTCAACATCCCTAATTAAATCTATAAGCACATTCACAATGGAATTTAGAAGACAGTTGGGCTTTCTGTTTTCATTTCATCAATAAACATTTATTTTCTAGTTTGTTAAACTCCATGAAAATCAATATTACACAAGCTATCTTCAGCCTTGCAAGAAATATATTACTTTCACTTTGATGGTGAGGAAAGTGAATCCTAGAGTGTTTAAATGTTGAGCTTTGTGTCATGGAGTTCTTAAATGACCCATTGAAGTTTTGATTCCAGACCCTGTAAATTTTAAACCTACATTGCGTTCGCCCTGTCACTATATTCATAGCTTTCTAAGGATGTTGCTGAAGACAAGGGCAAGGAATGAACCAAAAGAGCTTTGGGTTCTCATAGGATCAGTAGATCACAGAGGTAGTGTCTTAGTCCGTTCGGGCTGCCATAACAAATTACCATAGACTGTGTGCCTTATAAACAACAGAAAATTATTTCTAACAGTTCTTGAGGCTGAAAGTTAGGGTACCAGCATGGGTGGGTTCTGTGGAGAGCCTGCTTCTGGCTAGTAGACTTCCCAGTGTATCGTCATATGATGTAGGGTTGAGAGATCACTCTGGGATCCCCTTTTAAAGGCAATGATATCACTGATAATGGCTTTGTCCTTATGACCTAATCCCCTTCTAAAAGCCTCACCTACAAATACCACATTGGGATTAGGTTTCAACCTTGAATTTTAGGGAGACACATTCAGTCCATAACAGGTAGAAAATATATACTGCTGGCAAAGGCATCTTTAAAATAAATAAAATTTACTTATTAGATTTTGGATGGAAATTATTTTAACCAAACTAATTAAGTTACTTCTATGCCTATCTTAGAATTATCAGGAATGAGTACTGATTTTTATCAAATAAATTTGGGGCATCAATTTTGATGGTCATATATATTATTTTGTATTTAACTTTAATAATATAGAAACTTATTTTTCCATTTCTGGGTTAAATTTTTCATGGTCATGATGCTAATATTACCACTAGTATTGACTTTTCTGTGATCTTGCCCAGCATATATTTGTTCATATCCTTTTTATAAACTTCTTACATCATGCTGTTTAGCAGTGTCTTGGGTTATTTTTAATCTTAAGATGAGAGTTTCTGACTTTTAATAAGGAGGTTAAAATCTTTCATATTTACTGTTTCTCCTGCAGAATAATATTGTACAGAATTCACAGGCAGAAAGGCAGCATATTTTAGGTTCCTAGTTTTCTAAGAACATTTCAGAGAGGTGTGCTTGGGTCAGAATGCATCTAGAGGCATTGCGTCACAATGCTCTAAACAAGAGTTCTCAAAGTTTGGTCCAGGGACCCCTGGGAATCCATGAGACCCTTCCTGGAGGTCATGAAACCAAAACTATTTTAAAAATAATATTAAAAGCAGCATTTTTCATATCCTTCAATGACACAACATATCCAAAAGATTAATGCAGAAGCAGATGTAAAAATTGATCTGTCTTCTCATTTGTTTCTGTTTGTTTGTTTTTTGGTTTGGACATTTCAGTTACTATTTTATCAAAATCAGTTATTTATGTTAAGATGCAGTTGGTTTAATATTGTTATTTTAAATCAATTATTGTTTTAATTCTTAGATTAAAAAAAATGGAGAATATCAATAGACAAAATCCCCATAAATAGCCCTTCAGGGTTTTTAATATTTTTTTTTTTTTTTACTGTAAAGAGGTTCTGAGACCAAAATGTTTGAGAACTATTACACTAGCAGATGACCTGCCTGTTGCCAAATTTTTCTAGTTAAATTGTGAGGATGGACTTGTCTAGCAGAAATAAATAGTTTGGCTCAGGTTTCAGGAATTCTGAAGCTTGGGGCTAGCTGCCCAACACCAAGAGAATTTGGTGTAGGCATGTCTACTCCCCTATCCTAAGCTGCAAGATGTTGAAACAACTGGGGAAAAGGAAGGCTGACTTTGGTAAGATAAGCCATGAATTCCATTTAATTCTTTAATAACAAGGGAGGAGTCTCCAAAGTGAATCACGGAACCATCTTGGATGTCCATACACTAATATTGACACTACACTTTGTCTTATCTGAATACTCTATTTGTCTTTTTTTTTATATATATAATGCCATATTGTTAATTATTTATTTTTGTTTCTGCCCCAAGCTGTGTTGAGATCTCTTTTTTCTTTGATAGTCATGCCATAGTGTTTGCTAGTGATACAAAGGTTATACATCCTATTTATCATCTTTTAGTGGCTACATTTACAGAGTTTTAAAAACCTATACAAGCAAGAGCCGGCTGAGTGGCTCAGTTGGTTAAGAGCTCGCTCAAGAGTGCGAGCTGAGCTCTGAGCAACAGCAGCTCGATGCCCAGCCCGAGCTGAGCTGCCTCTGAGCTGCCAACAGGTGGCAGGCTGGCTCAGCTAAAAAACAAAACAAAACAAAAAACAATCTATACAATCATATTTTTAATCAGTGTCAAAAACTGAAAAATAAAGAAAATTATATAAACAATAACATGATTAGTATCAATAATTATCCCCAAAATAATACAATACCCTTCAGACATTTCTACTTGCTCACTTTCTCTTCTAAAATCTTATTTTGATAAAGCTTCCTTGAATTTTTTTTTCAGATTATATTACATTTGCCTTTACTATCCTACAAATCTTAACAAGCACACTAATGCTCACACCTGTTATACTGGTAATTACTTATATCTACCTACAATAATACTGTTTTGCTGCTCAGCACTCTTATCTACATATAAATTTTTCCAGAATTTTAGAATTAGTTTTCACTAGAGAATAGTTTCAGTAAATTCTTTCAAGCAGAATGCATTGGTGATAATATTTAATGGGTTCCTATTTCAAAAGGTGTCTTTATTTTTTTCCTACATACTGAATGATAGTTCTAAAAAGGAAGGTTCATAGAATTTTATCTGGGATGGAGTAAGTTCTGTCAGTATATTCTGCCATTTTCAATACTTTTTGCACTTTATTATAGATATAAATTACCTCCAAACACTACCATCTTATCTGCCCACAATCGCCAACCTAGAAGTCAACCTCTGAAACCCCAGTGTTTAAAAAGAAAAACACAAAACAAAAAAAAACAAGAAAAAAATTCCACTCTACTCTTATATTTAGTCTGAAGCAAATACTAGAAATAGCTGCCCTGAGCTATACAAGCTGGTTAGCTGAGTTGCAGCCCCTTCATGTACTATATTTCACAGAACATAGAACATCATTAGAGGTATAACATATCATTATTTTATGAACAACTACAACTAAAAATTGCTGCCAATTAAATATGGCATTGCATGATTGTAAGACACTTTCAAACTACCAAATAAAGCTTAGTATGTGAAACGCTGTGAAGCTAAGAATTGATGAAATATGATAATTACCTGGTTGACTGCTTACAGTTCTCTTCTCTACCTCCAGCTTTTGCTCTAAGCTATTTTGGAGGATCTATTCCTGAAAATTTCTGATGAAAAAACCCCACTACTGCTCTTGAAGGCCTCATCCTAACGGCCTCTTCCTTAATTCTATTGGGTTTCACTGTCAATCTTATTCCATTCCCTTTTTAACTTCCGCAAAATTCCTAATCTATGTGATTGAGGCAACTCTTCTAGTCTACCAGTGAGGCTGTAGATATGTTTTTATATGTGTTCTGTCATTTCTATAGGCATAGTTTTATTGACCCATTTTGAACAATAACCAGACTTTTTCAATATCCTCATTTTAACTCCGAATACCCTTATTTTGACTGTGTATACTGTATTCCTCTTCCCGTCCACATCTTTTCTGCATATAGCACATTAGGCTATGAGCCAACAATGATTTTCATCGAAGTGAGATGAGGTTTTATTCCTTTAGGCAAAATTTTATTTTAAAATAAAGGCAAATTTCTCAGCCAGGAGCTCAGGTTTTTATAACTGACGCTAGCACACAGATGTCCATTAATTCAAAACTTAGAAAATATCAACAGCCAAGCAAGGAAGTAACTGAAGACTTTCTACCTGGCATGAGTTCTAGCAACCAGCAAACTTGTCTGTTCAATCCATAATACAAATTATTTGGACCAAAATAAGTTTTAAATATGCCTTTTTCAAACCTCAAGTTTGTTTTGGGACTGTTAATTCAGAACCCTTGGGGACATAATACTCAAGTATGCATTCACAACACCACAGATGATGTCTAAATATTATCTCAGAAATTCACAAACATTGAACTACTCCAAGCAGGCACTCTTTTCTTTGAAAGAGGTTTCATACAATATTGCAAATATTTTAATGCTTACCTTTTTAAAATCTGTTCACAGCGTTCATTGCTTACTAAAAAGTTTGTCATCATAGAAAAATCCATATAATTTAAATTAGGAAATTTGGTGGAAGGATATATATAAATAATATCAAGCCAGGGATAAATTCAGTACAAAATATACATTCTAAAATGTTCTGAAAAGGTTAGGAATTGATCACAAATATGGCTATTGAAAAGGTTAAGAGTACTACTTTCACCTACTACATGATTAGCTTGAACAAATGAAGTAGGTGAGCGGACGTGCTATGATTAGTACCTCTGTTCTCCCACGTACTACCTATCACCTTGGATGTGTTTCTAAAGCTGCCCAAGCTTTGGTTTTCTTATCCTAAAATAAAGACACTTTACTCATAGGTATGTTCTAAAGTTTAAATGAGGTAATAGATGTAAAACCCTTGGTAGTTTCTAACACATAATTAAAGCTCCTTACATATTAGTTATTAGTAATATTACTGGATTTGAGATAAAGATGTGGTGATGAGCGGCAGGTAGTTAAAATGCCAGCCACTTTTGCTTAATATAAAATTGATAGGCATATTTAGGATATATTGCTTAATTCTTAGACATTAGGTGTAATCTGCTATTATGAATTTGGCAAAGTCCAACAATACTGCAGATGTACAATAGAGTATTATAACTCAAAGTACAAACTAATTTGAATTGGACATCATAATACCAAAGAATGCAACACTTTGAAACAAATCCATAGAAATAACACAATAGAAACAAATTCATAGTTGGCATTATATTCTCTGATCTCTTCTGATAATATTAAAAAATAATAATATTGAGGACCCTTCTGACATGTAGAAATTTTCTTGTTCTTTCCTTTCTTATTGTCTTTTTTTACATAGAACTGAAGAATGCAAGTATTTGTAACAAATCGTGGTTTTGATTAGTCACGAAGTATCTCTTAACAGAGCTCACTTTAGAGGGCTAAATATTCCCTATGGAACTATTAATATTTAATAGGAATTTCCTAATCATTTTGAAAATCTGGATTCTAAATTTGTTGTGGCTTAGAACATTAATGGCATTTCATAAGCTTTATTTCCTATAAGAATTCCACTGAACTCAGCATTCTTTATTCTTCTTTAATGTCATATATCAAAACCAGTGGTGAGGAATATCCACTGCTTCTGGCTTTGGTCATATAGTTAAATGTGGATATGTACATGAAAATTCAAGCCATCTACTAGAGAATTCAGGTTAATAAAAATTAATATACTAAGTCATTGTTAGCCTGGATGAAAGAATAATCTCCATCTCAGACCAAGATTATTTTTATGTGATAACACCCTTTGCATCCTCATTGCATCCTCACTTAATAAATGTTCTCTAAATTTGACTGGCATTCAAGTTTGATAGATACACCTTATGATTCAGTATTCTAGATGCTTTACCAGATTCTGGAGAAAAAGCAAAGATGTATGAGATATGGTCCTTATTTGAAAGAAGTTCACACCTTATGGCTACAAAAGGCAGCCATATGGATCAGAGGCCACTGTCTAAACGGGCTGTTTCAAAGCTGTCCATGTGTGCATGTGTTCTCTGTCATCTACTGCCTTTCCCCTCTCTCTCTCTCTCTCTCTCTCTCTCTCTCTCTCTCTCTCTCTCTCTCTCACACACACACACACACACACACACACACACACACACACACAGAATAGTTCTGATTCATAGCTTAGCAAAATACTGGGAAAATATATCCATAGAACATAAACCACAGTAACACATTGTTTTCTTGAATTATCATCAGCTTCTTTGTAAACTTCATACCAAGTCCACTGGTACATTTTTGAGATGACAACATGTTCATGGAAACTACCAATTCCATATCTGACTTTACTGCCTTCTTTCTGTTGGCCTTTGTAGATAAAATGTTTCTCATGCTCAGATTGAGAGATAAATTCGTGTCCAGAGTTCCTTCTGCATGCACATATTCCATTATTTTGGCCATAGCTATAATCTGGCCCAAGCACAGAAATTATACAATTTTATGGTTCAGAGGCTATAGTAGGAAAATGGCATCTTACTGTCAGAGTTCTAGTTTCTTGGATCCCTTTCTTGGCTTTATTCCAGGGAGAAATGCAATATCATAGTTGGCTGTCCAACATCGGCAAGAAGGGGGACAAGGTGAAACATATTCTTGTGGCAAAATGAATAAATCGATAAATACATACATACATACAGAGATACATGCATGTATACATGGGTACATAAATTTTAAAAAGATATATTTCTAGTTAAAGTAATGACATTTTTTTTCTTATTTAAGCTGGCTTTATTTATTTATTTATTTGTTTATTTATTGCTTTCTGTAAATCCATAGGAACAATGGGCCTGAAAATTCAGTGCACATAAAAAATCACCTGATGATTTTTGAAAAATGCTTATGAATGGATTCTATTCTCTGAGTTTATGATTAGTAAATCTGTCTTAAGTTCAATGTTTCTGATATAGCTGAACTGAGTTTTACATTTTTATGAAAAGAATACATTTCAGAAAGTAATACATCAAATACTAAGATGTGAATTTACAGCTGCTGCTTCACATGTGTTTAAAATAACTATTAGAGGGCCGGCCGAATGGCGCGGTGGTTAAGCGCTGGCTTGGCAAGAAGCCAGCGGCCCCAGTTCGGATCCCACATATGAAGGCCAGTAACACTGCCCTCAAAACAAAAAAAAATAATAATAAAATTAGTGTTAGAGAAAAACTTATTCAAGACACTTGTTACCTAGTAAGGCAGACTTTATTCAGGACCATGTTGGCAGGGTAGGGAACATTACAACAGGGTTTTGTAGGGTGTGTGTGAGGAGAGAGATTGGTATTAACTCCAAATACAACAAGCAAAAATGGGAGTTTATAGCCAACGGGGGTGGTGTCAATGGGCAGAAAATTTCCAAGAGAATTACCTACATCAGAGAATTCTGGCTACACTAACCTAAGGATTCTTGCTGATGGTGATTTCTTCATAAATCACCCGGATAGTGGAGGACAAACAACCCACTGATAACCAGCATGATCAAATATTTCAATGGAAGATTCTAGCTGTACTGACTTTCCAAACTTATTTTTTTTGTGTCATAATCTTTATATCTCAATTCTTGGTTGTACTATAAGTTTTGTGTTTTAAAATTTTATGCAAATTCCTTCAAGCAAACTTTACACAAAGATATATGAAATACTCAACTAAATACTTCCAAAATTTTACACCTCAATTGTTGAGCATGTAATTCAACTTGAGAGTTTCTCAGAAACATTTTTGGCACAAGGAGAAAAACATACGAATTCAAATTAGCACCTTTTTATCTGTCCAAAGTTCTGTTTCTGATTTTATTTTTTAAAAAATTATAAAGGACAATTATAAGTTTAAGTTTGTCTCCATAAATACTCTAGAACTTCAAAGTTGAAAAAATTACTAAATCACTTTTTGCCTCAGTTGTTTCAACCATTGTATTATATATTAAATTTGTAGTGATTATTGATTGAATTATAATGGACAGACACCTTGTGCTCTATTACTAATCTCTTTATAATCTGTGCATCATATTTGTCCTTGGAAATCTTAGAAAATAAATCCGTTGGCTATATAAATGACTCATAGAAAACAGGAGAAGGGGAATCTAGGCTTGGTGGCCTAGAAGACAAGCCAATGATTATTGGCTGCAGATGACTAAATACTCTGTCTAAACCACAACTAATTTCAGAATATGTGCTTTGTAGAAAACATCTAATTAAAATTCAAAAGTAGCTACAAGACAGTCACATTTGGGAAATTTGAAAGGTAGCTTTTTTTCCTTACCAACCAGGAGGATCAGTACTGCAGTCAAGACCTACCAACATTTTCAAATTTTCATCCAGTTTTTTGTAGATAAAAAGTGCTATTAAAGGTGTAAGTTCATGGGTGAAGCTCATCCCATCAATCAACCTTACTGAATTCAAGAAAGGTCTCCTCATTCTGACCTCACCCAGATGGTGACTTATTTTAATAGGACTTCTTAGCACTAAGCTCTCTTTTAAAGCAATTGATACATTTCTTAATCTGGAAAAAGAATGGTGTCTCTGAATCTAAACGTGTTATTTATTTAACATAAAAAATCAAACCCCACAAATCAATGAAGTTTTATGATCTTCGCATTCAGTATGTAAAGATGGATAAGACAACATGAGGAAACACACAAACAACAAACATACAAAACACTTAATAGAATTTGTTAAATGTTATACTTGTGAGATCAAGGTTTATTAGTAATGTAGAAAAGTAGTATTCAGCGGGAGTGACACCAGTAATTTCTTTATTTGGTAGTGTGGTAGGTTGATGAAAGATCCTCCTTAGGTTGTTTTTACCTCTGGGAAAATCAGTTGGTGATACGTTTGAGACAATAGCTACTCCCAAACATAGTCCCTGAATGATTAATAATGAGCTGAGGTCCCTTGCTTACTTGTGATTGCCAGGTAGGATGAGCAGGATGTCAACATTTCTAAACTACTAAAAAATCTGAAGTTGTTTATTACCACAGCATTACCTAACCCAGTGCTTCTTAAACCTCTATTCAGTAGATCAGAGTAGAGTATTTGTCTCCTAGAAAACTCCCATGTGATGCTGATACTGCTAGTCCAGTGAAATATCTACTCTATCAAACCGATACTCTGGCAATCATGCAATCATGGGATTTTTAACCCACTATTTTTACTCTAAGTTCAGGGCTTATTTCACAGCTGATAACCAGTGTATCACATTGACTTTCGATCTACAGGTAGCAACTTGAAGTGGAAAAAAAAAAATCAGAGTAGGGCATAACCATCAGTTAAACAGTTAAATAGGAAAAATAAAAAGTAATAAAATACAGTGAAATAGAATGGAAAACTATCAGGTTCTTGCAGGCATAAGGACAAATGTTTTGCAAGATTTCACAAACTATCATATGTGTTTCAGGTTGCTTTGGAAAATATGGGACAGTCAAAAGAATGTTTTAAATCCAATAAATCATTGGACTTATTAATATTCAGAAATGTTTAGAAAGGTTAAAACAATTATTATTCAGTTTCTCTTGGGCACACAGCTGGACACATCCCCTAGCTTCCCTTGTAGTTCGTGTAGTGGTGTGATTGGATTCTAGCCATTGGGCTATGAGGCGTCATGTTATATTACATTTTTATGCCTGATTCATCAATATTTCCAAATGAAATCTTCCAGGCTCTTACTCCTTCTTTCAGCTGAATGATGCTACCCGAAGCCATTTTGTACAAAAAAAAATACCTTTTCGTGATAACAGAATCTCATGAGTCTCTCCAACCTAGAAATACCTTGATCTTTATACGGGAGCAAAAAATAAGCTGGTAGGTTGGTGGCCTACTTGTCAGAGCAGTCACTACCCTAGCTTACACAACTTGTGTGAACATTTTAAGAAACATCTGTAATGCTATAACGGCTCTCAGCTTCTGAAAGTCTCCAATTGCTTTGGAATCAAAACTAACCTCCTCACTATAGATCAAAAGGTCTTGAGTGACCTGACCTTAGTTGGAGCTCAGATTTCATTTTAGGCCTCTCCTCAAATACGCTCATGGGGCTCCAGGTACATTAAGTGTCTTGCTGTTCTTTAACATACTAAGAATGTGCCCTTTCCAGGAATTTTGCTCATGACCATGTCCTCTGCCTGGAAAAAATATTCCCCCCAGATATTTGCATAGCTCATAGTTGTGCATTTATATGCTTTCTGCCCACATGTTTCTTTCACTCTATGAATGCTGGGCTGGAGCACAGCACCGCCAGGAACTATGGCAGAATCAGCGACCCTGGGAGCAATCCTGAATTTCAATCCATAGAGATGAACATGTCTCTCAATCCTTCTGGGTGATAGTTTGGAGGCAAGGAGGGGGCATTTTAAAGATTTTTCCAGAAATCTCAGGAGGATCAAAACCCTGTTGCCCAAAGTGGCATCCTCAGTAACACCTTCCTAATCCTTCTCTGCCTTAATTCTTCTCACTACCTCATGCATGTAATATACCATCTGTACCTAAGTTCTTTTCTCACAGTCTGCTCTCAGAAAAACTAAGATGCCTTCCCAACTCCCCTTTTAGCATCCTCGTAGGGTCATTCTTTGTAGATGCTGCTTTTATCTTTGATTTTGGTGATTATGTAACTATTATACATCATATATACATTTATGATATACTAGGCTTCTTGAATCTACATATTCAAGTGTATCATCAATTGTGGAAAATAGCCAACATTTCTTTAAATGTTATATATTATTTTTCTTTCTCTCCTCTGGAAAGCCAATTAGAATTACTATATCTTTTCATTCTACCATTTATAATTCTTCATTTCTCGTTAATATTTTTAACCTCCTCTCTCTTTCCTACACTCAGAATTAATTCTGTTTTATAGAGAATATATTTTAATATATTATTGGTTCACTAATTCTCGTTTTAGCTTTGTCCTCCCTGCTCTTAAATATATCCATTGAGATCCTAATTTCAATTAGTTTGTTCTTCATGTCTAGGAGGTCTTTCTGGTTCTTTTTCAAATCTGTAGATAACTCACTCATTCTTTAATTATGCTTGTAAAACAAATTTTTTTAAAAAACTTACACATTTTATATTTTATTTTACATAGCTCTCATATGCTTCACATCCAGCATCAAAGCCAATGACAGACAAGTCTTCCACTGCAGGACATTTTCTTTTGTTATTATTCGCCCACATGGAGGTGGCACGTTTACATATTTTTGGCTTTCTCCAGCTTTGTGGAGGCATCTTGGATCTGAACTCCTACTGTGTGGAGGGTTCAGGGATTGTCTCCTGCCCTAGGAGATTAACAAATGTTCCAGGCACTCATGCTGGTCTCAGAACTCACTTACATCTTAAGATATTTCTTGTTGTTTCTGATCTTACAATTTCAGTGATTCATTTAAGTAGATGTTTTTAATATTTTACCTATGATATTAATGTGCCCAAATCTAGGCAGTTTTCTCCAGATATCTAGCTCAGCATATTGCCAGAACAGGCTAGTTTTCAAGAGTTCCGTTTCAGTAAAGAAATAAAATACGTTATTCTCTAGATCATGTTCCCATTACCTGTGAGATAAAGGACTTACCTGTCACATGGTCCCTTTACTATGTAATTTCCTTATCTTTTGCTACAGACTTGTACAAACTAATTTCCTCTTTTCCCTTGTTCATCTTATTCCCTCTGCCTACAATATTTTTAAAAACTGAGCTTTAGAGCCACTCAGTATGAGGCTGTCCATATTCACCACAGATAAAAATTTTCTACTTCCTCCCGTACATATCTCTGTCATGGCCCCTATAATTTTATCGCTCATTTTAATTAACCTTGAATTTTTAACAGCTAGGATTATATCATTCTCATCCGTCTTTCATAACTATCTAGCATATTTCCTAAGCCATGGTAGGTTCTAATTTACCATTATACAATTCTAACTTACAATTTATTTTTAATGAATGAATCATTAGTTAACATTGTACCTACCAGTTAATTCCTATAAAACTCTCTAATAAAGACATAATATTTTCCTCTTTATTATAAATGAGGAATTTACAGAATCAAAGAAGTTTGGTAACTGATGTAAGGGCAGCCAGCTAATCAGCAATGGAACTGGGGTTTGGACAGAATTCTCTCTCATTCCAAAGTTTATGGTATTTCAACTTTGTCCAGCCTCTGCTAATATTTTCAAGGCCCAGAAAAAGTCCAAATTGGTGCCTGTATACCTATGACTGTAAAATTGTTGAATAAAATTTGTTCTAGCATCTTATCTTGACAAGTATACATTGACAATGACCTGAAGTCAGATCACATTCAGAAATTTCTAATTCCTCAGTGTTTCCAGCTAGACCATGGCAGTGTAGGGAGAGTGGGCCCTCCACCTTCTAACCAATGCTGTTTTTGTTTTTCTCCCTACCTTGGCTCCATTCTGTGCCTTGTATCCAACAAAGAGCCACACTTTGGCCACCCTTTAAACCTAGAGGCACACTGGCAGCTTGATCTACCTAGATCTAGGGAAGAGGTCCACAAGCCAGTTGAGAAATAGAGCTCTGGGATATCAAGCAACCAGAGAGAGATCTAGAAAGGAAGAGTGTATCTAATTAGATAAATCCACTTGGCTACAGGGCTGTTTACTCCATGAGAAATGGGACAGGTAGAGGAAGGCCAAAGTAAGACCCCCCAAACCACAGGACCCAGAGAAGGGACCCCTCTTGCCTCAGTCTCGGAGACTATATATTACTCTATTCAATTTCAAAATGAAAGAGGTTAGACCATTAATCAAAAAATTATTAGAAATACACCCAGAGAATCCAGACTGTAATTAAAAGTCCCATACATTAAACACTACCCATAAAAAATATATATAAAATTAGCAAACACTGCAGGTGCTAGGAGCCTGCAATTTACAAAATTGAAACTTTTTAATGTAGTGATTATAGCAGTCATTCTTTGCATTTTCATTTGAAATGCTTCCCCCCCTCCCCAAAAAAAGAAAAAAACAAAAAAAACAAAAAAACACCTTCTTTACCCTATAGCTATTTGGGGGTAGATGTGGGTGGGGTGAAATGTTATTTATTTCCCTATCAATATCTTATGATTAATTACATTAGAATAAAAGCTGGAGGTGATGTCGATTGTGGTAATAATATAATTATGCATGCTGTTATGCTAGTCAACAAACTTACATGTATTTTAAACCATTTTATTCCAGCCAGCCAAGATTTACTTGCTTTACAATGCGTGACAGAATAAAATTCTTACATATTATGGGGCCAAAACAATGACATAAACCTTTGAGTATTTATGTTTTCCATTATAGGGGTTGTTCTGTGTAGGACTCCAGACAACTGCTTTTCCTCAATGCTTCTCATGTAACTCTCTCTGATTTAGGACCCTTATGCTTCTCCTTGTTAAGATATGACCATTAAAAGAATATGTTTGTTTTCTTTTTTTAAAGACATGACCTTCTATTTTTCTGCATAGTTTCCTTAAACTATCTATCACAAGCTTAATAAAACCCTTGAATGAATAAGCATTAGGGGAACTGGAAATATGCACCTTATTTTTTTTTTAAACTTACAAAAGCCAAGCCTGTTTGTTCTTCCTGACTTATAAGTCAAAGAGTAGGCAGTTTCACAGTTCAGTTTGGCAACTTGAACATCTGGCTTTAAGACATTTCAATATATCTGCTGAAGTAAATTAGAGATACTAGGATTACTCTTTCATCTAGTTACCACAATTATATGTTGCTGCCATTAAAAAATACATTACTATATCCTCAGGAACATCTATCTGGACAGATGTAGGAGAGTGTCGCATCCCAGGGGTTATACACCTAATTGAACTGAAGTATTTCCAACTTTCATTTACACTTGTTCACATATGAGAAGGCATATGTTCTCCGGAATAACTGGGATCTGAGGGCTTTATTATGTTCATCTGGGAAGAACATAACATTATTTTCCTCTGCAATGCGGCTTGAAGTAAACAACAAAAATAATTTGAAGAAAACATTTCAGAACCCTGCTTTAATACTGGTTTTAGAGGCCAAAGTCAATAACATATTATAATCTTCCTTGCTTATTACAGTACTATATTATCACCAGGTCAGCATTCGTGGTGATGAATAATCCAACTTCCTGCTTAGCTTCTTGGTATTGCCCCAAATATAAGTTCAGAAATGTCTTTATCTTACAGATAAGGACACTGAAACCTACATTCATTCATTCATCCATCCATCCATCCAATAAATATTTATTAAGTGCTTAATATTAGCCAAGTATTATCCTTAGGACTATAGCAGTATGAATAAAACATTAATCTGCTCACATGAAGCTTTCATGCTAAAATGTGTTGCAGGAACTTGCAATAAACAGTTAAATAAATATAAATGAAGTATAATTTTATTTTAGATAGAGATCAATATCTTCAAAAACAAAAAGAGAATAGTAGTGTGATGGAAGGATGAGGGCCAATTAGGAAGGGCTAGTCAAGGAAGACTTTCCTAAAGAGATGTTTGAACTCTGGACTGAAAGACCACAAGAAAACAGTAAAACAGAGAAAAAATCTTGAGACTCTGAGAATTGACTACTGACTGAATCTGCCATTAAAGAGAGTGGGAGAATAAAGCAAAGACAAAAGTAAGCCAAAAAAGCAAAAACAAAGACATAGCAGACATAAGTTGTGTTTTTTGCCATTATTTTTCTGCTGTCAATCTCTGATGGATAAATCCCCATTTAATCATCCCTACCTTCATTCTTTTCTAGAAGTAATTATTGCAAATAGGATTTTTTGAGCATTTCTCTAGAAATATTCTGTGAATATATAAGTACACACACACACACACACACACACACACACACACACCTTTCTAAATATTTCCAACAAACTGGATCAATCTGTACTTTTTTTTTCTGGAACATGCCATTTTTAAATAAGATTCTCCTAACTCTTAGAGACTAATGGATATCAGCACATCCAAGTTTACTCTAGTACTTTTAATTACATAACATAATATATAGCCTAAATATATTTTTAAATTGAAATATTCCTCCATTGATGAGCATTCAGGTTATTTCCATTGTTAACTATTTAAAGTGATGATACATTTGATATTACTGAATATATATCAGGAATATATATCGGAAGTATATTTACTCCCATGTACAAGCATTGCTTAAAAATAGAGTAACCACAATGAGATGTATAGATTAAAAGATCTATAATTTTGATTTGGGTAGATACTATCATGTTTCTATCAATAAAAACTTGTAATTTTCATTCTTAAAAATCATGAAAGAGGGCCGGCCAAATGGCGCGGTGGTTAAGCGCTGGCTTGGGAAGCCAGCAGCCCCAGTTCGGTCCCACATATGAGGGCCAGTGACACTGTCCTCAAAAACAAACAAACAAAAACAAAACAAAAAAACAAACAAAAATCATGAAAGAGAGTAAAAATTCCTACAGAGCCTCTCTAAGGCTATTATCAATCAAATATACTTTACCCAATTGAAAGGTACAGTATAGTAAATCATTGTTTTAATTAGCATTTTTCTGGTGACTAGTATAGTTGAGCCCCTTTTTGATACAATGATTAAATGTTTTATTCCATATATATTTTCCTCTGTAAAGTACCTATTTATTTCATTATCTTTTGCTCATTTGACAATTTGGATTTTATTATTAATTTATTGGAAAAATTAAAACTCTTTGTGGAGCTTTATAACAATCCTTTTTTTTTTTGAGGGCAGTGTCACTGGCCCTCACATGTGGGACCCAAACCGGGGCCGCTGGCTTCCCAAACCAGCGCTTAACCACCGCACCACTTGGCCAGCCCAATAACAATCCTTTTTTTAAAAATACTTATATTTTACATGAACAGGTATCTAAACTTAAACATGTTTTATTGATTTTCTTGTTCACAAATGTATCTCTTGACTTCATCTTTTCTCTTTTTTGAAATCATAATTTATTTTTGAAAATGCACTTCAAATAATTCTTCCAGAAATATGTTCCTAGTCATCAAATTTCTTAGTCTTTGCATGTGTGAATGTTATTTTTACCTCTGAGTTAAATGCTAATATTGTATAGTGCAGAATTTTACTTTTTAGAGCATTTTCCCTCAGAACTCAGAAAATATTTTCAGTGTTTTTCAGCTCTTGATATTGTTATTTTGTTTCTCATTCCTTTGTAGATAACTTGAGGTATTTTCCATTCTGGATTTTCTTGGATGTCTATAAGGTTGGCATGATGAAATGTTATCATAGTGTGTGTGTGTCTGTGTGTCTGTGTGTGATATATATATATATATATATATATATATATATATATATATAATTTTTTAAAATCCATCTCCATGGTTACATTATAGATTCTGTCAGAATCGATATTCATTTCTTCAGTTATGAGAAATATTTTATTCAATATTTGATTATTCTTTACCACATTATTTTATGGCCCCCTCCTTTTAAACATCCTTAGATATTGGAAGATACATTTTTCTCAACTTTACCTCTGAACTTTCTCCTCCTTCTATAACACTGCTTAGACAGTTTGTGCTTTATTCCTAAGTTTGGCTTGATTATTTAGCTGTTTAAGATGCTCTTCAACTGTTTCTTTCATGTTATTCAATCCTGAATTTTTCTTATTGTCATCATTGTAGTTGTTGTTTTAAAACTCTGTTTTTCTAAGACAACTCTACCTTATAAGTCTACTCTTTAAAATTGAAGAAGAGATAAAGAACTTCCCAGATAAGAAAAAGCTAAAGGAATTCATCACCATCAACCCAGTATTAAAAGAAATATTAAAGGGGCTTCTTTAAGAAGAAAGTGGGGAAAGAACATATGAATAATAAAATGACAATAACTATGCAATTATCAATAATTACTTTAAATGTAAATGGATTAAATGCTCCAATGAAAAGGCATGGGTTAGCTGAATGGATAAATAAACAAGACCCATACATATGCTGTCTACAAGAAGCCATCTCAGATTGAAGGACAAATATAGACTGAAAGTAAAGGATAGAAGAAATTCCATGCAAATGTAAACAAACAAACAAACAAACACAAAAGCTTGGATAGTAATACTTATGTTGGACAAAATAGACTTTAAAACAATGACTATAATAAGAGACAAAGAAAGACATTACATAATAATAAAAAGATCAATCCAACAGGAAGATGTGATCCTAGTAAACATCTTTGCAGCCAACATAGGAGCCCTACACATATAAAGTAAATATTGATGATATAAAGGGAGATATGAAGAGTAACATAGCCATCGTACGGGACTTTAACATTCTGCTGACACCACTGGACAGATCTTCCAGACAGAAAATCAACACAGAAATAGCAGCTTTAAATGACATACTAAGCTACATGGATTTAATGATATCTAAAGGATATTTCGCCCAAAAGCAGAAGAATATTCATTCTGTTTAAGTGCACATGGAGTATTTTCCAAGATATACCACATTAGGCCACAAAACAATTCTCAATAAATTTAAGAGGGTTGAAATCATATCAAGAGTCTTCTCTGGGCCGACCGAGTGGCGCGGTGGTTAAGCGCTGGCCTAGGAAGCCAGCGGCCCCGGTTCGGTCCCACATATGAGGGCCAGTGATACTGCCCTCAAAAAAAACACAAAAAAAACAAGAGTCTTCTCTGACCACAACGGTATAGAACTAGAAATCAATTATAAGAAAAAAACTGAAAAACATATAAACACATGGAGGCTACATAGCATGGAACTAAACAATTAATGGGTCAAAAATAAAATCAAGGAAGAAATCAAACAATACATTGAGACAAATGAAAATCAGAACACAACCCAAAATCTGTGGGACACAGCAAAAGCTAAGAGGAATATTCATAGTAATACAGGCCTACTTCAAGAAACAAGAAAAATCTCAAATAAACAATTTAACTTTGCACTTGAAGGAACTAGAAAAAGAACAGCAAACAAAGTCCAAAGTGAGAAGAAAGGAAATAATGAAGATCATAGTGGAAATAAATGAATTATACGCTAAAAAATAAAAATAAAAATATACAAAAGATCAATGAAACCAAAAGCTGGCTCTTTGAAAAACTAAACAAAATAGATAAACTTTTAACCAGACTCATCAAGAAAAAAAGATAAAACCCAAATAAAATCAGAAATAAAAGAGAAGTGAAAACTGATGTCCCAGAAATACAAAGGTTTATAAGAAAATATGAGCAATTATATGCCAACAAATTGAACAGTATGAAAGAAGTGAATATATTCCTAGAAACATACTACCCTCCAAGACTGAATCAACAAGAAACAGAAAACTTGAACCAGCCGATTACTACTAACGAAATCAAATCAGTACTCAAAAAGCTCCCAACAAACAAAAATCTTGGACAGTATGGCTTCACAGGTGAATTGTCCCAAACATTCAAAGAAGAATTAACACCTATCCTTTTCAAACTATTCCAAAACATTCAAGAGAAGGAAAGGCTCCCAAACGCATTCTAGGAGGCCATGATAACCCTGATCCCAAAACCAGACAGATATTACAAAAGAAGAAAATTATAGACTGATGTCCCTGATGAAAATAGATGCCAAAATCCTCAAAAAAATATTAGTAAATCTAATTCAGCAATACATAAAAAATATCACATACCATGATCAAGTGGGACTTATTCCTTGTGTGCAAATTTGGTTCAATATTTGCAAATCAATTAATGTGATACACTACATAAACAAAATGAAAAAGAAAAATCATATGACCATATCAATAGATGTAAAAAAAGGCATTTGAAAAAATCCTGCATCCATTTATGATAAAAACTCTCAGCAAAGTGGGGAGAGAACATATCTCAACATATAATAAAGACCCATATATGACAAACCCACAGCTAACATACTCAACAGGAAAAAACTAAAAACATTTTCCTGAAGATCAAGAACAAGACAAGGATGTTCATTTTCATCACTTTTATTCCACCTAGTATTGGAAGTCCTAACTAACCACAGCAATCAGACAAAAATAAAGAAAAAAGACATGTAAATTGGAAAGGAAGAAGTAAAACTTTAATTAATTGCAGATGGCATGATATTATATAGAGATAACCCCAATGATTCCACTCAAATCCTATTAGAATTAATAAATGAATTCAGTAATGTAGCAGGATACAAAATTAATATTCAGAAATCAGTTGCATTTTTATATAGCAATAATAAAATATCAGAAAGGGAAACTAAGAAAAAATCCCAATTACAATTGTGTCAAAAAAATGAAAGAAGGGCCGGCCGAATGGCTCAGTTGGTTGAGCTCGCTCAAGTGTGCGAGCTGAGCTCTGAGCAACGGTGGTTCTATGCCAGCCCGAGCTGAATTGCCGTTGAGCTGCCAACAGGTGGCAGGATGGCTCAGCTGAAAAAAATGAAAGAAAGAAAAGATAATACGTAGGAATAAATTTAACCAAGGAGGTAAAAAGACCTGCATCTGGAAAATTATAAGGCATTGAAGAAAAAAAATTAAGAAAATACAAATAAACGGAAGCATATGCTGTATTCATAGATAGGAAGAATTAATATAATTAAAATGCCCATACTACCTAAAGCAATCTATAGATTATATACCCATAGATTCAATGCAATCCCTATCAAAATACTAATAGCATATTTCACAAAAGTAGGGGAAATAATTTTAAAATTTAAATGGAACAACAAAAGAGCCTGATTAGCCACAGCAATGGAACAAAGTTGGAGGTATATCAATACCTGACATCACTCTACACTCTGAGGCTATCATAATCAAAACAGCATGGTTCTGGCATAAAAACAGACACAAACATCAATGGAACAGAATAGATAGCCCAGAAATACATCTGCACTTATATGATCATTTAACCTATGACAAAGGAGGGCAGAATATAAAATGGGGCAAAGAAAGTCCATTCAATACATGGTGTTGGGAAAACTGGACAACACATGCAAAAAAATGAAACTAGACCACATTCTTATTCCATATACAAGAATAAACTCAAAATGAATTAAAGATTAAATATAAGACTCCAAATTATAAAATTCCTCGAAGAAAACACAGGCCGTAAATTCTCAGACATTACCCTTAGTAATATTTTTACTGATATATCTCCTTGGGCAAAAGAAACAAAAGAAAAGAATAAACAAAAGGGACTTCATCAAACAAAAAAGGTTTTATACAGCAAAGGAAACCATCAACAAAATGAAAAGACAATCTACTGAATGGGAGAAGATATTTACCAATGATACATCTGATAAGGTATCATGCTAAGTGAGAATAGTCAGACTGAGAAAGACATATACCGTATCATCTCACTTATATGTGAAGTCTAAAGAACAAAACAAATGAACAAAACAGAAACAGACTCATAGATACAGAGAACAAAATGATGGTTACCAGATGGGAGGGGGTTTGGAGGGCAGGGTGAAAGAGGTGAAGGGATTAAGAAGTACAAATTGGCAGTTACAATATAGTCACAGGGATGTAAAGTACGGCATAGGGAATATAGTCAATAATATTGTAATAACTACGTATGGTGCCAGGTGGGTACTAGACTAGTCAGGAGATCATTTCATAAATTATTTAAATGTCTAATCACTATGCTGTACATCTGAAACTAATATAAAATAATACTGAATGTCAACTATAATTAAAAAAATAGTCAGGGGATATAAAGTACAGCATAGGGAATATAGTCAATAAAATTGTAGAAATATAGTCAAGAATATTGTAATAACTATATACAGTGTCAGATGGGTAATAGACTTACTGGAGTTATCACTTTGTGAGGTATATAAATGTGTATAACTTAAACTAATTTAAAAAATTGAAAAAATTAAAATAGAAAAATAAAATCTGGTTTTTATTTCTGATTTCCAAGTCAGCACGTACATTTTTTCTCATATTTATTTATCCATTTTCTAATCTCTTCTGCTTTTTTTGTTAACTCTGTTTCCTTCAGTACTAATTCTTTTGTTTATTAAATTGGTGTCCACTTTTCTTCCTTTTCATGTCAAACTGATTTAATTATATTGCAAATGACAGTATGGTTTAATACATGATCTATGCTGCATCCCACTTCGTTGCAGTACACTGACTGTAAAAAGAAATACCAGGGGCCGGCCGAGTGGCGTGGTGGTTAAGCGCTGGTTTGGGAAGCCAGCGGCCCGGGTTCAGGTCCCACATATGAGAGGGCCAGTGACACTGCCCTCAAAAAAAAAAAGAAATACCAAAAGTCAAAGGGCACAGGGTGCAGACAGCTCTACAGAGGTGCAGGTGGAAAGAGAGGGAAGGCAGACCCAGGGGTACTGTAGGTCACAGCACAGTTTTGTATGCCATGGTGCAAACACATGAGAAGCCACCCCTGCTGCCGTGGCGAGTGCTCAGGGTGCAGGGAGGCCCACCACACCCCTGTCTAAATGCTGCTGCTGAACTTGGGGCTCCAAAGGAAACCAGGGAAATCTGCATTAAAATAATGATGTGCCCCAGATGCAAAAGACTTGTTCCATGGGAGAGAAAGGCCATGAGGAATTTATAAAGAGGAAGGCCCAGGTCTTCTTTCGCTGCCCTGCCCCTCACACTCCCCCAAAATCCAACAGAGATCATTTGGAACAGGACTTTTTTTTTTTTTTTTTAAGAAATAAAGAAAACAGTGACTTATCCTGCTGCTGAAGCACGTAGAGCCACTTACTGCACTGCGCAGCAACAATAAGTGGTTACAACTTTGAAGAGGTTATTTCTTAAAAGAAAAACAACATCTAAGGACTCAGTCTTATTTGCATGATTGAGCATTTCTACTGCATGCGAGTCTAAGAGTTAACCCACCCAATATGGCAAACTATCAAATTTTTAAAATTTAAGAAATTTTGAGATCATTATGTTCAAAACACTGATTTGTGCAATGTCTCATACACAAACAATTCACTGACTATCCAAGCACAGGATGGGCACCTCTCTGGAAAACCGAGGTTCTTGATGGTTGGGGCAGCAACATGGAGGGTGGTTTTAGGCTGTTATTAGAAACTCCCACCCCAACTTCACCAGGAAAGTCCAGGTGAGGTTAAAACCTGAGAAGGCAGAGAGGCTGGGGCAGGGAGGCAGAGGTGTCTGATTTGACTGCTGTTCACCACCCATCCACAGGTTTAGATACTTCACATCTTTGCAGATTGGTGTCGCCTTTGACAATGTCAGCTGTCTTTGAATGTTTGATCATTCTATTTAATATATTTTGTGATTTCTGTATTCAATTTTGTTAATCCTGTTTACCTGTGACTTAAAGAAGCCTGTCTACTTCTGGTGATTTTTAGGGGGAAGGGTGAATATTATACTGGTAGCTTTATGTCTAGATGTCAGAAATTCTAGTATCGGTTCAGGGTCAATAGATCCTGAGGATCAGTTCATCCTCAACTTCAAATCTCAGTCTCTTTCAGCTTAATGACCAGCGGCACTGCTTAGCATAACTGGTAGTGATGTGGAGAGAAAAGGATAACAGGTCTAGCTGCTATATTTTACTCTCTTGAATTCATTGTTCACCATGATGGGTTAATTGGCTGAATCTGGAGCTTAAGCTCTTGTGTCCTATTCATTCATTCATTCATTCATTCATTCATTCATTCATTCATTCATCTGTTTGTTCATTCAGGTCTATGACTGCCTTTGGTTTAGTTTCTCCATATGTCTGATCCTGTTTGCTTTCTATTGTTCAAAGACTCCTTAGTATTTCTGATCCATTGATAGTATTATTCTTACTTATCCTAGGCTTTTATGAATTTTTTCACTGTTACCTCACTAATTTGGGGGGATAAGTCTGTAGAAGCTCACTTTATTACACTGATTCATTTTTTCCCCAAAAAATGAACATTTTAATGAATAACATACATACAGGTGAAAACTCAGAATATTTCTAAAATGAAAATTCCTATATCAGCAAGTCCCAGATTAAAAATAGATCCTTACGAGCATGCCAGAAGCCTCCCTGTCCCATTTCTCATTGACTGCCCTCCTCAACGGCTCTAACTTTTAATATAAAAGATTAGTTTTGCTAATTTTTGAGTTTTATGTAAATGGAATCATCTACAAAATCTTTTATTTTCTTGGCTTGTTTTGCTGGACACAATGCTATGAGATTTGTTTATGTTCATTGAATCAATAATTCTTTCTCATTGCATAATATTCATATGTATTTAATTATATATATATTATATGTGTATGTATATATATAGCACATGCACATTTCATTGTTAAAATACTATGTTTTATTTATGCATTCCATTGTTAATGGGCATTTGGATTGTATCTGGTTTTGACTTGTATTTCATTTTACAAATAGTACAGACATGATTATTTGTGCACATGCCTCACTAAGAGCACATGCATTTGTTTCTCTTAGGTATAGGCTTAAGAGTGAATCAATTTCTGTGTGAAATTTTGTGTTCAGCTTTAGCAGATACTGGCAAACAGTATTACATCACATTTGTACCAAATTTTCACTCCCACCATCATATGAGAGTTGTAAATTTTCTATATTCTTGCTAGTACTTCATATTTTCCACTTTCTTATATTTTAGCCATTCTTATGAATATGTAATGACACTGAATTGTTTTTAACTTTTTTATATTGAATTTGTCTTATTTTGCCTTATATAAATGTGGTGAGCACATTCATAAGGAATTACCTTACCCCAGTACAAAATCGTAACATTATCATTATTGTTTTGTTTTTCCTTGATAATTAATATAGCTGACCATTTTTCATGTTTATTTTCTTTGGATAGTATATTTTATAATGTATCAAATGCAGATATTTTCTCTTATTTTTACCGAGTTATATATTTTAAAATATTGACTCATAGAACTTATTTTTATAGAACTTTATACATTATTCAAATTTCTCCACCCATTCTGTGGCTTGCGTTTCCATTCTGTTAATGTGTCTTTTGCTAGAGGTCCTAATTTTAATGGAGTATTATATATCAGGTATTGTTTTATGGGTAGTGCTCTTTGTTTTATAGGTCATAAAAATGCTTTCTTATGTTTTCTTCTAGGGTATTAAATGTACGTGTATGTATGTATGTTTTACACTTAGTTGTATGGTTCATCTATAATTAATTATTCTTTATGGCATGAGATGTCAGGACTCATTGTTTGCCCATATGAATATCCAATTGACCCAGTTCCTTTATTGAAAAGATGGTTCATAAAGCACCACAAGAGAGATTCACCTACGTCATCAATTGAGTTAACTATTTTCAAGATAAAATTAAAATCTATTTTAAAAAGAGAAAGAGCTAATGAAACATTTGAGTCTTATTGTAAAGAAGCTGAAGACCACTTCTCTGTGTAAAAGGCATTGCTTTGCTTTGAAATAAAAAGATTCATTTTATTCATTTGAAATAAAAGAGGTTCATTTTATCAAAATCAGGAGACCCTATGAGACAAGCCATATGAAACAATTTACTAGCTCATAACATGAGTCAATGAAAGACAAAACGAGAAAATTTCAAAGACTGCTAGTCACAAAACTTGTTCTAACATTTAAGCTTAGATGCTACAGCAATGGGTACAAGTGTAGTTTCTGAAAGTGTAGCTTGAAATAATACCCTTCTTTGGTCAGGAAAAATAATTCGTAAGCACATGTATAGATACTTTGCTTAACAATGAAAGGAGTATAATTTTTAAAATAAAGTGTGGTGTGCAAATATATATTTTTCCTGAACTGAATTTTGTGCATAAATATTTGCTAACCACTGTGGCACAATAACTAGGATTTTCATATAAGGGCTTGAGTATTGAGTAAAAATGATAAGATATTTTTTTTTCTAGTCATCTTAAACTTTTGTTGTTGCTGAGATAAAGAATGCTTACAATCATAGCGTGCAACAAGAAAAAAAAAAACGTAAACAAATCACAGGAATTTGGGGATTTTATTCTAAGAAAGGTTAAGAGTGTTATTTGCTATAATCAGTCCACATGATGCTAAGAGTGTGAGATGCATTTACCTAACATTTTATTCTTTTTGGTTCCCTAAAACAATATTTTGAATGTCTAAATTCTTTATGTTGATGATTAAGCACATGATTGCTCATAACACTTTCAAGACAGTCATTTCTCATAAAGGACCAGTCTTTTTCCTTTTAAAATTTAGCTCATTTTATCTTGCTCTCCTTAAAGTGACAGTGTTGCTCAGTTCATCAGTTTGATCCATTAACCTCTAATTCTGATAAACACCTACACAGAATATGCCTTACATGGGTGGATGCAGGATAACAGCCCCTTCACTTGGAGAGTGAGAGAGCTTTCGTTTTTCCTTGAAATTGGTTGTTGACTCTTAGTAGTGAGTGATTCTGTTTTGAACATTGCTGCATTTGACTTTGAGCATCTCCTTGCTGTTCCAATTTAGAAGCAATTCTGAAGGAATTTCTTGGCTTTGTTTATTCTGGACATTTTAATCTTGACTATGGTTAAATGAACTTGATTAAGGCAGAGTTATTATTTATATTTAACAACATCTAAAGGGTTAGAGCACATTGGGACTTTAAAAGCAATGCAACTCCCCAAACTGTTTTTCCTATCCCAGTAGCAATATTGTAGTTGCCTATTTTTGCTGTCTAATCCCTTCCCCTTCTCCCTCATCCCCATTCCTCTCCCGATTAGCAACCCTGATTTTTCCTCTATATCTATGAGACAGTTTCTGTTTACTTTGCTCATTCATACAGTAAATATTCTGTGGAATGTCAGATGGTCATAGGTCTTGTTAGGGAGACCATTTCATGGATGGAGTAGAGGTTTGATCACTGCACTGTATTACTAAAGTGGAGGTGGTATACCTACTGTAATTGAATTTATATAGATAGTCACGGGATATGGATTATACTGTGGAAGAGAGTCAGAGGAAGAGTAATAGATATATATGATATGGGGGGGGAGTGGGGTGGTGTATTGGGGGTGGGGGGTTGTCACTTTGAGGGGTAAAATGTATAACTATTGCACTGTGTTGTACACCTGAAACTAATTAAAAATAAAATAAAAAATAAATAAAAAAATAAATAAAAAATAAAAAAATAAAAAATAAAAGCAATGCAACTCATAAGAGTTATTGAATTCTCTCTGAGGGAAAATATACACATATGTAGATGTACACACATATATCCAATCACCTAAGAATGATCTGAATAATTATATCTCATGTATAATTGTATTCATATATGTTTATATATTACGTTATAGGTATTAACCTGACCTCTGATGTCAGCTTCTACTTTCTACTTATTAGGGTCCGTCATGACATTCTAACCCAGGAGGCCATGAAGCTAGACTGTAATGGCGCCACATGGAAGTCTCTTTTGCTAAATGTTCTGCTTATCTTTCCTGTGCTTGGCAGTGCCTTTTCCCATATTACTTTGATATGAGATGTTGCTTCCTCACAAGAGAACAGTTATTAATACCTACAGATTGATTTTGCATGTGCAGAAGTGCCTTTTTACTCCTAACTGTATAGGTTTGCTTCAAAATGTGCCCTATGCTTCAAAATGCACACACACCTACCTGATTTTGTCACTTCGGGAAATGGCTGAAGATGTTACTGCTCTCTGACTCTTTGTCTAGTTGCAATGATCTGCATCTGTATTACTGAAATTATACTTAACAGTCTACAGTGGGGGCAGGAATTATTTTGGAAAGAAGAATCTCCAAACCATAACATGCTTAAGAACTTCCTGTGAACAGTAGCTATGGGCATCATTGAATACGTTTTTATGCCAATACTGTATTGATGCTGTAGACATCTACTAGAATTTCACATTTTGAATTTTGTAAAAATATAATTTTGCAATTTTAGTCTGTAAATTAGCTGTATGTCTGTTGATAAGCTATGCCTCACAGTTCTTTCATTCAGCAGATATTATCAAGCACCTGGGTCCATGCTTATACATTCCTCTGTATAAACAAAGACTATCTTCCTATGGTCATTTTTATCCACCAAAAGAATAAATTGACTTTTGCCAGCACTATTTATTCATTTTCTTCTATCTGGAAGGTATTATGTGGTTGAATAATCATGGACTTTGAAATCAAGCAGACGTGGCTGTCACTCTTAGCTTCATCCAAAACCAGTGGAGTAACAATCAATAAATATCTCTGGTCTTTATTAGCCTTAAAATTGTTTGACTCATACACAACCTCAGATTTTAGATGAAGGTTAACAGAGAAGGTATGTACATGGAACAGCAAAGTTCCTAATACATAGAAAGGAAGCAAAAGTAGTTATTTTTTGTTTTGTTTTTGCTCTAACTGTGACAAAACACATGCATTTGTGTTACCCTAGGAAATGGGTCCATTTTAATGAAGTTAACAGATGTTATGGAAGATATCAGCATTAAACATCAAGGAGAACAATCTGACACACATTTATGCAGCACAAAAAGTGCCCAGGTGTGGGCCTCACTATTTCTTTTGTGGCCATGATATAGAGCATTAAGGAAGTCCCAAGTTTACATGTTGAGCCATCTCAATGTTTTCTAAGTCAAGATCATCACCTGGGTCCTTAACAGAGAATAATAAATGCTATGAACAGAAAGGTATGGGAAGTTAGCAGGGATGTACTAAAATAGCAAGCTGGAACTTGTCCTCACCCTGTCCTCACTCTCCCCCCCACACACACATGTACTTGCACACATGCACACACATACACACCCTTTTCTTTGTTCTCCACCTCTTTTGATCCCTAAACATTAAGAAGAAACTAAAGGGACGACTCAATGCACGTGTCTGGCTACTCCAGCTATTCTACTTTAAGATGATATTAAATCTCTGAAAGAGATTGGGCAATATAGGATTATGAGGTTTTCTACTTGCTTATATTTTCTCAAATACACTTTATACTAAGTTTCTACAACCTTAATACTCACCTCAATATATACTGCCCTTTAACAGCAAGACCTGTGAAGGTAATATTATCTGGTGTTCTCATTAGCTTATATTTGTATTCTTAGGTGCATTCCTCTTCAAATTTCTCTTTCAGCACAAAGTGAACAGATAGATCAATGGGCTGGATATTCTCCATTTGCTTCTCTAGTTCTACTGGCTTTTCTAACCTGATCTATGCTCCAGGAGGCATATACCTCTACGGCCTGGGATCCTTCTCATATGCTGGCTTATTTGGGCTAGGTTAATGGGAGGCATGGCAGAAGACTCAAAAGAACAAAGGAGAGAGACCAGGGCATTTATTCTCCTGTTCCCCACTGATTGTGCTGTGAGCTGACAGTTGCTGTGCCCTCACCTAAGCCCAATTCTTATAAATAGTGGCTTTCATAAACCTATAGCCCTTTCTAGAGTCAAGGGGTGGTAATGGCTTCCACTGGCTGCTTCTGCATCCCTTAACCCTGCACACATCTGTTACTATTGTCCTTTCTTTGAACTCTCATTAGTCACTGCACTGAGTAAATTCTGAGTTTCCTGCAGGTGTCTTGAAAGATATAACATTGACAATCTTCTCTATATGGGAAATTGTGCTAGGTATTTAGACCTATTTTATTTCATTTAATTGTTTTAACAACACTGTAGAATATGTGGTAATATAGATCCATTATAGAGATGAGGAAGTTTGGTCCCATAGCTAGGGACTCAAAAAGCCTAACTTTTAACCCAGTTTCATCGGCCACTAAAACTTTCCTCAAAAGCAAACTGCTTATTAAGTAAAACTGGCATATACAGATGTAGGAATACATACATGTGACTCTTGGTAAACACACAACTTAATTTACATTCTCCTGAGCATCATAGGTGGGTTTAGTCTTTAGGTCTTTACTCCAAGCCTGCTTTATAAGTAAAATATTTTTTGTTCCCCACACCGGGAAAGTTTTCTCCATTCCACCTTCATCTTTCAGACTTTTAATAGTTACGATCTTGTCACCTCTTTACTAGCTGTGCCTTCACAAACTGCCTGTTTCATATCAGAGTATTCTCTGACAATGTCTTCTACCATGTATCTTCTTGGCTAATTTCTCCCTCTCTATGGCTCATTCTTTCTTCCTCTTTGTCCAGTATACACTAGTATAAATCTAATTTAACTTGGATGGTAGTGAGTGTTCCTCTGGCTGGGAGATCACTCACTGATGACTGATGATGGCGTGTCGTGAGAATACGCAGGCCGATGTGCTGAGACCTTCCTTTGATTATCCAGGGCTGCTCCTGCAATAACTCCACCAAGATGTGTCAGAACACACTGCAGATAGAGCCATGTAATCTCCTGCGCCATGTACCTATCTTATATTGAGCAGAAAATCTCCATTGCAGTTAATTGACTTTCACGAAGGCCATGAAGGTATTTGATCAGGACACCCATTGTCACTGTCACAGTAGAGTGAGTGTTGCCGATTATTTTGTTCTTCCCCTTGCATCGTTTCTGGCACCTGAAGAGGGATAAACTTGAACTTAATGGGACAGTGTCTAGATAAACTATATTTTCTCAGATAGTTTCTGAGTATATAGGAATAGTATATAGGAATATAAGAATAGTATACAGGAATGTACTATTTTTGATAATGGCTGCTCAGATTTTACTAACCATGGATTATTAGACAAGGTAACTTTTAAGTAGTGAAAGAAAAGAAAAGCAAGTTTCAAATAAAACCAAGAACCCACATTTGCATATGCCATTGGTTTAAGATCATAGAACTCTCTGAACCTCAGTTTATCTATCTGTAAAACTGCTCTAGAAATTACATTTATCCATTGTTTATTGAATGTCTATAATCAGCTAGACCCAGTGCCGATGCCGAGAATAAAGCAAAGAAAGAAGATATTCCTGCCTTCAAGGTGAAATTAACCATAAACTATACGTAATTATAGAACATATGGTGGGAACCAGTGCTCTGGAGAAAAATAAAATGGGATATAAGGCAAATAGAGAGAGCTGGGTGGAGACGTGGGGAATCCCTTGCTAAAATGAAATTTAACAGTGTATCAGTTTCCTATTGCTGCTGAAACAAAGTGCCACAAACTGGTGGGGTTACAACAATATAAATGTATTATTTTCCAGTTCTGGAGGTCAGAAGTTTTAAAGTAGGTCAGTAGGCTCTGGGGGAGAATCCACTTCTTTGCCTTTTACAGTTTCTAGAGAACACCTTTGCCCATGGACCCATCCTCCATTTTTCAAAGCCAACAGTGTAGCAATTTCTAATCTCTCTCTCTCTGCCTCTTGGCTTCTCTTGCCATGTCACTTCCTGTGACCCATATTGCCTCCCTCTTATAAGAACTTTTATCATATTGGGCCCACCTGGATAATCCATAATAATTCCTTATCCCAAAACCCTTAATTTAGTCACATCTGCAGAATCCCCTTTACCATATAAGGTAAAGCATTCACAGGTCCTGGGGATTATGGTGTGGACATTTTTGTGCGGGCAGAGGTAAATCGGCAGGGAGGGATTTTCCAATGACAAACAGTAACTCCCAAAAATGAAGGAATCAGCCTAGGAATACCTGGGGAAGAGCATTCCAATCAGAGAGAACAACAAATGAGTAGGCTCAAAGGTGACAGCAACTTGAGGATTTGAATAAATTGATGCTGTTACCCCTGGAGAAGAGCAAGAGAAAGGTCAGTAGGAGATATAATAGAAGGTAGAAAGTAGATGAGATGGCAAATAATGTATATCGTTAGAGAGACTTACTCTGAGGTACGTTATCAGGTTTTGAATAGAGAAACGACATATTTTGACATGTTTACCCATGATGCCTTTATTGCTTGACTGAAAAATGGGGACACAAGTTGATACAGGGAGATTAGTCTAGAAGGCCATCGCAATAATTCAGGGGGAAAATATGATGGTGGTTTGTGTTACTGAGAGTAATTGGAGCAGTGAGGGCAATAAAAATGTTAAAAATATTTTGAAGATAGTGATAAAAGAGTTGATGATAGACTGAAATGTAGAATAATACAATATAATATGAAAATTTAAATAATTATAATGTCCAAATTCTGAGGGATGGAAGAGTCCTATGTAATATATAAGCATTAAAATGAAATTTACATTAATATTTTCAGAAGACCTTATAATGAATTCTTATGTAACAGGCTACTGAATTCTTACAACTGACAAAATAATATTTAGAACTCAATTTTCTTCTTCATCACAGAGATTGTGTGTTTATCAAGAATTGCTTGTAATTATTTTTACATCTATATATGCCAGTTTATTTACTATCATAATGAAATATGAGTGCAAAGGGGAGTTATTATATATATCATATATATAATTATATATATGAATTGTATATATATATATACACACACACACACTATATATATATATATATATATATATATATAAAATTCAATGATTTGGACAAGTTAAGGAGCTAAAACAAAGTTTTTGAACATGACAACTCTAAAATATTAGGGGGATATATTAATATTAAATCTACACTTGATTAGGTCTAAGCTTTCTTCAGATTCCCTCTTCTCTATCAAGAAACTAAGAGTGGACATTGAAGGGAATGCATTTTGCACTGCATTTTATGCAAGAAATATAACAGAGAACCCCAAACTACAGACTCAGTCTCAAAGTGAAGACCTTGACTCGACTACAGAAGTGTTACAAATAAATATGCAATTAGGTGTTACAAATTAAAATTAAACTATTTATAGCATAACATTTCTAAAATGAACACAGGTTTGACTGATTTCTAGTGTTATTAGTGTCTGATTCTACTTTTAAAATTTAGTTTGTAAAAAGTAATCTCTAGTCAATGAAAGACATGAAAAAGAAATTTTAAAAAGTTTGGCTACTTAAAATTAATATATTTTGGGCCAGCCGAGTGGCGTGGTGGTAAGGGCTGGCTTGGGAAGCCAGCAGCCCCGGTTCGGGTCCCACATATGAGAGCCAGTGACACTGACCTCAAAAAAAAAAAATTAATATATTTTTATTAGAAAATATATACATGATAGGAAAAATTTTTCAAGAATTTGAAACAAAAAGTTTCTAGTCCACTCTATATAGTCAGATTTACTGAGACATCAGAAAATTCTAGTAACCAGTAGTCAAGTGGGTTAGGAAACAAACCACAAAGAAAACACATAGTGTTGAAAACAAATTTAAAAAATTCAGCTTCACTAATAATCAAAGAAATGCAAATTAAAACAATAGAATTCAATTTCAGCTGTTTATTAGTAAGAGCAACCTAATGATATTATGGAGATTGATTATATGTGGATAAAAAGAGGACGCTCATAAAACTGGTAAGGGTATTATTTTTTTCAAGCTTTCCAGAAAACTACATGAAATATTCATACCATTTCACATAATGTGTCACCTCCTGGAATCTATCTTAAGGAAATATTTTAAAAAGTAAAAACTATCTATGCACAACGATGTTTGTTGCATCATTATATATAGACAGAAAAACATTGGAAATAATGTGACAGTTTAAAAATAGGAGAATTATTAAATAAATCTTGTCAAATAAATATGATGGCTTATCATACAGGAACTAAAATGGGAAATGCCAATTTTTTTAAGTGAAACAAATTGGTATAGGTCATGTACTCTGAAATACGTAAAGAAAAAAAGCACCTAAAGATATGCCAGCATTTTGTCTGGGATGCCGTTATTTGCGATCTTTTACTGCTTCTGTACAATAGTATTTATTCTTCAAATTTTCAACAATGGTCCTTTATTATTTGGTGTCAGAAAAAAGAATGCAAAAAATAAATCTAGAAGAGAATAATGGTTTCTCTTCTTACCTCTGCATTTTGTTATAAGGATTAACTGCAGAAATGTCTTGTGAACATGATAAACATGTAAGACTCTATAAAATATTTTGTAAGCATAAATTATTTTAAAATACCTACATGATATGATGTGATACACATACTTGGCATCTAAGCCACCAGGTTGTCTACAGAGCTGAAATTAAATACCATTAATCTTTTTTTGGATAAAAGCTGAAGGCCCTGCCCAAAGTGAAAATTGTACTGGAAAGGAAGGTCTATTATTGAAGTCAGACCTTAGTATATCAGAGTGGATGACTGTATATAAATAAATATAATTTAGAAAGGCTTGAGTTAACAGTTTGGAAGAATTAGAAAAATACTGACATATGAATATACAGATGCATTCATTCAACAAATATTTATTGATGTTTTCCTGCTAATTATACATTCACAGATAAAGTGAACTTTGTGGGTTTATCCATGATGTCCTATGCACCTGGAACACTGCTAATACATAATGCCATTGAATAAATATGCGTTGAATGAGTAAAGGATCAGCTATCATGTGCCATGTGCCAGACCCTATGTTAAATTATAGGATTACAGAGGTGAAACAATACTAGCATTGCTGTAAAATTGTTTTTAATCTAGCCATGAGACAAATAACTGCAAAGCCAAATTGAATGTGGTCACTCTTATGACAGAGTATATATTTTTTTAACAAAGGGGATTCAGAGGAAAAGACACCTGAACTTGCCTTGTAAATATCAGAAAAGCTTTATAGAAGATATAATAGTAGAACCTTTTGACTGAAGATTAGACATTTTAGACAGTTAGCAGGAGAATAAAGAAAGAAGTAGAGAATCTGAGAATATCTGAACAGGAAAAAAAAGAGATTATTTTTCCAGGATCACTCATCTGGTTGATAAGGGAATTATGCTCAAAATCAGGAGTTCCGGATTAAAACCCCAATGTGCATATTAATGAAGTTTGATTACTAGTATTAACAGATCGCCACAGTGCAATTTTCTGTAGAATGTTATGCTGATGGATAATCTAATTTAACCTAATATTCCAGTAAAAGAGTAAAGGTAATTGTTAAAATAATCATCCCTGATAGGTCTTTTTCTGTTATATTTATCTCTAAGTAATAGTTCAAAAGTCTTTATCAAAGTTTTACATAACCACTTACAATTTTGGAATGGAAATCATCTTTCTAATGGAATATTTAAGTGAAGTCTGAGGCTCAACTTCAAGGCTTTTATTATCCTCCAATGCAGAGTGATATTAGATATAAAATAAAGTGTGCACTTCACAAATCCTTCCTCTTTTAGAGAAATTCTTAGCCTATCAAGCTTGTTATCAGGAAAATCACATTTTCGTTTTTGAGATTATCATTCAATGTTTTACTATCGCCAATACTTGGTTTTGAGTACAGTCAATGAAGTTTAGTCATTGGTTGTCTATTTTATTCCATATTTTAAAAAGTGGTAAAGCCACAGCTGGTATGTTGTGGCATCCAAGCTTTAGTTGTTTAATTCTGTTGAGATTAAACAGACCTAATATTTTAAATCTATTAGGTTTAAACAAGCAACGTTTATCACTACAAGGCTCTATCTCTCCTAATACAGTGAGTTATGTCATACTTTTTAGAGTAAATGTATAAAATTTTAGTGGTTGTTATTCTTAGCTTAAGGAACCACTGCTTGTTTCTACTGACCAACTTATGTTTAAATTCTAACTGCCAGCCATAATTATATATTTTTAAATTCTGAGGCATATTAATTTCAGTTCATTTTTCTGTGTTCACCACTTCTACCTCTCTCGTACCTTTTACATGCTTGAGCTCTTTCTTCTTTTTCAAACGTGTTAATTCTTCCCATTCTGTTCTTAAAATAACTTTCAAGTTTTAGTAATCACTTCGCATTCCTCTGGTTCCCGGTGATTTGGTGCACCCAGAACAGGTGACAAACTCTTCTAATGAAACAAGGGACTCGCTTATCTTTTTTCCTAACTTGAGTTTAAGTCCCTTCATTCCAAATCCTTGTTTTACCCTCTAAGTAAGGTAATTATTCTCCTTGACAGAAAAGTCCGAAGTAAAAAAGGAACTAAATAATTGTGTATGCCCACCTACCTTTAAATCCCATCATCTGTTCAAAGGAGCCCAGCAATGTCTTCCTTGTTTTTAGTTTTACTTTGTATTTTTTTATTTATTTAATTTAATTTAATTTAATTTAATTTATTAGTTTCAGGTGTACAACACAAGGCAATAGTTATACTCTTTACCCCCCAAAGTGAAAACCCCCCTCCCCCAGTTCGCCACCCCACTCCCCCCATATCATACATATTTATCACAACTCCCCTGAGTCCCCTCCACAGTATACTCCACATCCCGTTAGTATCCACATATTCAGTTACAGTTGGCATACAATACTATACAACATCAGTTTCAGGTGTACAGTGCAGTGATCAAGCCTCTACTCCATCCATGAAGTGGTCTCCCTAACAAGACATGTGACTATCTGACACGCCACAAAATTTTTACAACATTATTATATTCCCCGAACTGTGTTTCATATCCCTGTGGCAATATTGTAGTTGTCTATTTATGCTGTCTAATCCCTTCCCCTTCCCCCCATCCCCATCCCCCTCCCAACTGGCAACCCTCAGTTTTTCCTCTACATCTACGAGTCTGTTTATTTTGATCATTCACTCAGCTCTTCAGACTCCACACACAAGTGAGATCACATGGTACCTGTCCTTCTCCGACTGACTTATTTCACACAACATAATAGTCTCTTCACAACATTATCAATTACATTCCCAGAACTGCCCCCATATCCCTGCAACAACATTGTAGTCCCACCTACACTGTATTTTAACATAATTTTTATGAATGAAAAGCCAAGTCTGGCTTTGTTTATAATTTTTGCAATTTACTTCGAGCTTTATATAGTTCCATTTAACCATATTTATATTCACTAAATATATAGCCTTTCTTTTTTTTTTTTTAAGATTTTATTGGGGGAATTGGGGGAGGGGAACAGACAAGTTGCTGTCTTTTTGTTCTTCAGTCTAGTTGCGGAGGATGTTGCTTCACCTGCCCATGTTGGTACCGTCATTGCGTTCTTCCCGGATGAGGCAGATTGGTCGCCGGCCTCTGGATGGTCACTCACCGCAGCTATTGGAAGCTCACGCTGGCTGCCGGCCACTCACTGTAGCCTATGGCAGCCCACTGCAGCAGGGGCTGCAGCCCACACCATCACCGGGGCTCGCACAGCCCAGCTCCAGGTGGAGTTGTTGTTAGCTGTAGAGGGCAGTGTCACTGGCCCTCAGATGCGGGATCCAAACCAGGGCAGCTGGCATCCCAAAACCAGCTCTTAACCAATGTGCCACTCAGCCGGCCCAATATACAGCCTTTCTTTCACCGTTTCATTCATTTTTGAAATGATGTTACTAATCAATATATATTTTGAGTTTTAAAAAATTGCTAATACTGGAGCATATATAATGTAAACTAAAACTACTTTCACTTGACCCACCCTCAACCCCAATTCTTTCCTCAAAGGTAACCAAGGTTGACATTTATTGCTCATTCAGTTAGACCTTTTTCTTTGTACATTTTACAAGTTATACAGACACACATACATATATATGTATGCATAAATTGTATAGATGTTTACATGAAGTGTGCACTTCACAGATATAGACGGTGTACACATATCTATATATTTTATGCATATGTGTGTACACATATATTTTTCAGCAACCTGGCTTTAATACTTGATAGTATATCATAAACTCCTTTCCTTTTAAAATAAAGTTCTTCTCCATTTGATTTAGAGCTATATTTCTCTAATCAATGAAACAATTTACTTAAATGTTTCTAATCAATGTTGTCAATTTTTAGTTCTTTTAAAAATAATAACTGTTAGCTATTCTTGGGGATAGGGGAGTTGGGTCATTGGAAATCTGAGAAATAGGGAGAGAACTGAAAGAAACCCCGTAAGCACTCCAACACTCACCCTGAAGGCCAGACAATGGCCATACTACTTGGAGATGGACAGGAAACCTGATGGAAGTACCCAAAGGCACATATACCAAGGGCCTGCTGACATCTATGGGCAGGAAAAGAGATCTTAGAGAAATCCTACAAGTACTTAGAAACTAATTGCCAGGCAGCAGACATCTGTGGCTGGAGATTGAGCAGAAAACCTGAAAAAAACACCCATGAGACACTGGTAAGTGGGGTACGGTGATGTCTGAGATCAAGCCAGGTAAACTGATATAAACTAACCTAGTGATCAAAGTCTAAGTCCTATTAAAGAGATGATGTTGTTCCCATCCTCAATTCAAATGGAACCTATGGTGAATCTACCATAAGCATCAATAAGTTCCATGCCAAGTTCAATCACAGATTAGATTGAAAGAACTCCCTATATTAATTGCTTAACAAAAGAAGAGATACCATCTTTTTAGGATGTAAATATTACTTACCATAGCCTCCACTTCTCTTTTATACATAGTAGCTAGCATTAGATCAAAGGTTATGAAATGAGAAAAAGCAAGAAAATGTGACCCATAACCAAGAGATGAAATTGTCAATAGAACCAAATCCAGAAATGGCTCAGATGTTCAATTATCAGATTTATAATAGCTATTATAAATATATAAAAGAATCTACCATATGATCTAGTAAGTCAATTTCTCATATTTACGCAGGAGAAATAAAAATACATGTGCACACACACACAAAAAAGTTATGCATGAATGTTCTCAGCAGCTCCACTTATAATAGCCTTGTGCTGGAGACAACTCAAACACCCACTGACAGATATATAGATGTGCAAAGTGTCATATATGCATGCAATGAAATATATTCAGTATTAAAAATAGTTACTGATACAGTAATATTTACTGTACAAAAGAAGCCAGACATGTGATTCCATTTATAAAAAATTCTAGAATGTTCAAAACTAACCTACAATGACAGAAAATAGATGTGATTGCCTGGAGATCAGGGTTGGAAAGATGTATAAGAATAGAGGGGCATGAAAGGCTTTTTTGAGGTAATAGAAGTATTCCATATTTTGATTATGGTAGTGGTTACATGAGTATATGTATTTGTAAAATGCATAGAACTGTACAAATAAAATGCATTTATTGTATGTTAAGCATATCTTAAAGCTATTTTAAGTTAAAAATATTTTAAGTAAATAGTCAAGGCACATACAGTGAGAAAATATTATTAATACATATTGCTGACAGAAGTCAAGTGTGAAGAATACACAAAATAATTTCCAACTCAATAGAAATATGACAATCAAAGATAATGCGAGTGGCGCAGTGGTTGACAGCTGGCTTGGGATGCCAGCAGCCCGGGGTTCGGATCCCACATATGAGGGCCAGTGGCACTGCCCTCTTAAAAAAAAAAAAAAAGGAAAAAAGAAAAAAAAAGCATAAAATAAAAAACATAATAATAAAAATAATAAAAGGAGGGCCGGCCTAGTGGCGCATTGATTAAGAGCTGACTTGGGACACCAGCGGCCCCAGTTCAGATTCCACATATGAGGGCCAGTGACACTGCCCTCTACAGCTAAGATGGCGAACAACAGCTCCACCTGGAGATTGGCTGCTGTGAGTCCCTGGGACAGCATAGCTGCAGCCCCTGTTGCAGTGGGCTGCCATAGGCTACAGTGAGTGGCCCACAGCCAGTGTGAGCGGCTGTTAGCTGGTGTCAGCTGCCAAGAGCCGCTGTGAGCAGCCGTCCAGAGTCCGGCGACCAATCTGCCTCACCTGAGAAGAGCGCAATGACGATACCAATATGGGCCAGTGAAGCAATGTCCTCCACAACTAGACTGAAGAGCAAAAGGACAACAACTTGTCTGTTCCCCTTCCCCGATTCCCCAAAATCTTAAAAAAAAAATGATAATAATAATAAAAGGAAAAGTTTTAAGAGGCTCTTCACAATAAAAGATATACAAATAGCGAATAAGCTAACAGAAAAGGTAATAATCGTTAGATTTTAGGGAAATTAAAATATCAGGGAGATTCAACCAAACATTCATTAGAATAGCCAAAAGAAAAGGGTCATCACCAGTCAAGAAAAGGTCAACACCAAATGTTGGAGAAGTTGTAGAACAGTCACAACTCTTACACATTAGTGACAGGAGTGCACTTTGGAGAACTCTTTAGCCATTTCTTAAAAAGTTATGCATGAAGAGGTCTCCCTAAAAGGACATGCATCCATCTGGTCCCCTAAAAAAAAATATTTACAACCTTATTGATTATATTCCCTAAACTGTCTCTTCTGTCTCTGCAGTAGTATTGTAGTTATCAGTGGCCTGACCACTGCACTGCACATCTGAAGCTGCCATTGAATAATATTATATGTCAACTATAATTTAACACATACATAGTCATGGGATGTGGAATATAGTGTGAGTATGGAGTCAATGGAATTGTAATAGATATGTATGATATCGGGTGTGGGGGGGCAGGGGAGGGTGAAAAAATAGCTATTGCATTGTTTTGACCATCTATAACTAATAATAATAATAATAATAATAATAATAATAATAAAAGTTATGTGTGTATTTACCCCATGATCCATGTTTTCCATTCAGAGATTTATCCAAAAGAAAGGAAAACAGTATGTGCACAGAAACCTGTACGCCTGTTCATCGCAGCATTAGTTATGTGTGCTGCATACTGAAAGTAACCTAGGAGTCCATCAGCAAGAGAATAACTAAACACACAATAGAATAGTAATTAGTAATACAAAGGACAGGAAATACTTATTTATACACACAGAGCACAGATGAATCTCAAAACCATCATCCTAAGAGAAAGAATTTAGGCACAACAGAGTATTTCCATTTATATGAAGTTTAGCAAAGGCCAAAGAAATCCTTGGTGATAGAAATCAGATCAGAGGGTGCTTTGAAAGTGGGAGAGCAGGGCTGATTGTTAGCAGGAATAAAGAATAATAGAAATATTCTATTCTTTTTTTTTTTTTTTTTGAGGGCAGTGTCACTGGCCCTCATGTGTGGGACCCGAACCAGGGCCGCTGGTGTCCCAAGCCAGAGCTTAACCAGTGCACCACTCGGCTGGCCCAAAATATTCTATTCTTGATTGTGGTATGAGATAGATGCTTTATGTGCTTGTGAAGCTGAAGAAAGTATGCCTTGAGTATCTTAACAGGAATGTGGTCTTTCAAACTGCTCAACAATGAATAGAATCAGTCACAGCACAGGGCAATGTTGGATGAGCAGAAGGACTACAGACAAAAAAGAAAACCATTTGAGCAGCCCATGTTCCAAACAGTACTCCCCTCACCTAGGGATCTAGGAACTGGGAAGCAAGAAGCCTGGAATGGCCCACATGGAAAGCTTTTGTTCCAAAGAACAGTTTATGGGCTATTATATTCACTGCTGCAAAGCCTAGAAAAACAAATCTTCTAAGCCCATGACTTACCTGGCACCCATGCATGGCACAATAGAATAAGAACTTACACAAACAACATTACCATACAAAGGCATGGTTTTCTTAGCAAAATATGATGAACTGGATTGGGTAGTATGGAGTTTATAAGGAATCATTTCACGTACTTTAGAAGCAAGGTTCATTTTACAGTTAAATACATTTTTTGTAGGCAAAGTAAAATTAGTAGGCCCCTCGACCTCTTCTTCTGAAGCTCATCCTATAACCATTCCCCCCTAGATTTTTCTACTCTATGAGTGAGAAGGTTCTCAGAAAAATCAGTCTAAGAAAAAAAAAGAAACCTATCCCTGATGCCTGTAGCAGAGTGTCCCATTCTAGGGCAGTGCTCTTTACATGAGAAACAATCTCAGATTCACCTTTCCATAGCAGTAATGGGAAAAGAGAGGGAACAGCCATCAAAGGGATAAAAATCCTAAAAGAATAACTCCCTCTAATAGCTTGAGATGTTAGCGTACCTTCATTTTGTGGAAAGCCCCATTCTACAGCAGTGTAGTTTATGACCTAATAAATGCATTTTCCTTGATTCTGACACAATCTTGGCAAAGAAGGGGTGAAGAGAGGCTTTCATCTACTCTGGCCCAGTTTTGGACCTGAGAGCACCCATGTACCCAGCAGTAGAAGACATAGCCGAACATCACTGCCACAGGCAACTAGGTTGAAATTCCACAGACATCATAATTACCTTATAAGCTGGTTTAACCTCTCCTCCAAATGAGCAGAATACATTGTGTATGTTGAGGACTAAATCTTCAAGTGTATAAGGAAGAAAACAGAAGGAATGTGAACTAGTATTTGTTGCACCCCTTCTGTATTCTAGAAACTATACAAAGTTCTTTAGACTCATTATGTCATTTATTATTGACTCTCAACTCTGGAAAATACCGGTATGTTTCGTCCCTCACTGTGCCAGACTGCAATGATATCTTTTGAATGGGTATGAAAGTCATGGAGATACAGTCATTGGGCTACAGGACAAATTGCTTGACATCAGCAGAATAGCACTTTTCGTTTTCCCAATGTGTTAGGTCATGGAAATATGATAAATATCAATGAGAAAGCCTATAATTCCTGAGGAGACAGCCCAGGACCACAAACTATTAAGAAATTAGACATTAACAAAATATTAAGTTGTTTTAGGAATAAATATTTACCACCAGGTAAATGTCCTGGTGCAGGTAAACTGTCTTAATGCAGAGATAAAATATTCTTTATTCTCCAGCAGGGGCAGAGATGGGAAAGGATAAACTCTGCTTCCCCAAGTACCAGTGGTGGCTGTGGCACCCAACCACCTCTACGGCTTCTGATGAAGGTCTGCAATATTCTATTATATACCTCAAAACTTGTAATCTTTGAAACCATAAACTCCAAATAAGAATTTTACACAGACTGAAATTCCTGTTTTAAGAAAGGATGGATGCAAGCTTAAGCAGTACATCACATTCTTCTTTACCTCTTCAAGATTTTATAAGATGCATATATTGCTTTTATAACAAAAAAATATGAACACTTTTCAGTTACTAAGCTAATGTCTAATCAGAGGATAGACACATAAGTAAATACAATTAGTTTATTGATGTCTCATTCTAGTGATTTGCTTATATTGGTACACAAGTAGCTAAGGCTTATGGACCTTCTAAAACACGAAGTAGTAAAATATCACATTAAAACTCGCTGTCAATAAGCTTTATGAAAGTATCATGTACTCTCATCAATGCATATTTCATACATATTGCTTTGCTTACAACATTACAGAGAGAAAGTTGAAAACATATTGAACCCAGTCTTCTGTTTGATGATATAGCTCTAAATTCTAGGCCTTCTAGAATCAAGATATAAATGTTTGACTTTATGAAGTGACAACTGTAGAACGCACAATATTAAAATTCTGATTGAAGATCCTCCTATAACATATGCATTGTCTCCTGGCCAATAAAATGAAACATCACGCTATACTATCAAATATACTTAGCAGTAAGGCACACACAGTTGCTCCCTTTATACCATAAATTTGCTTCCTTGTTTAATGCTAACATGATGTGCATGAACTACATGGGTAATTTATTCCCAATTTACTGTGAGGCATAGCATTCCTAGGCTGCATCTTTGCTTGAATATTCTACTGTGTGTAAAATGTGGATGTGAATGTACTTTAAATGGGGTGTGGATTTGAAGGAGATAGGATATATGCTTCAAAATGGCGTTGCAGTCATAAACAAACCAGGTTACAAAGGAAGTAACTTTAAGTAACCTCTGAGCAAAACGACAAGACTGTAAATCACAGAAGTTGTTTTATGTGTCTAACACCGTAGAAGTTACTGTCAAACACATACATATGCAGAAGCAGGTGAGCACTTACACACATGTAGAAAGAAATTTAACAACTAGGAAATTTCAATCCAAATGCATATGTTTTTAGGTTGCTAGAATATCAATGGGAGGCTGGCATCAGCAAGGCAGCTGAGTGTGAAACCCTGGACCCTCCTCCTCACCACGAACACACTGAATCAGCAACAGTTCATGGACAAATTCCATTCGTAAGAAATCCAGAAACTTATTGAAAGGCTCCTGCACCCCAAGAGAATGTGAAACCAGATTCACCAAAGCTGGTAGGAAGATTCCAGGCATTGTCTTGTTGGAGTCGCTGCCTCCAGGATAGCATCATATGTTCAAGAAGAGGCCCTTAGCTCTTAGCTTCACCTAGGCAAGGAAAGGAGTAAGGTTTCTGAAGAGGCTTCTGTCTGGCCAGTCTGAAAGCTCGGCAGGTGTATCAGAGTCTACTCTCCCAGGGGAAAATGGAGACAGCGACCTAAACTGGTAAATGCTGTAGGTCTCCACCTTTGGTCAGCACAGAGAGAGCAGATTAAAACTCTCAGCTCTCAGCCCCACCCTGTGGAGGGACAGAATTGACCTCTGCATTCAGGGCTCCAATTTCTCTGGGGCGGACAAAGAACTAGCATCTGACTTATCAGTATTGGAGCTCTGACCAGTCTGGCAGAGCCTAGCCACCCAGAGAAGAACAGAGATGGTGGCTAAGGCTGATAGATGCCCTCCTTGGCACAGAGAGAGTGGGGGGTGGGCGGGATGGGTACTTCTAATCACAAGTATAATGTTTCAGGTAAGCAAGGTTAATAAGAGCAAAAGATCTACTGTACTTATAGTTAACAATATATGATGTACATTTAAATATTAAGAGGAGAGATCTCATATTAAATGTTCTTACATCGATAAAATAATAAAATAAAATGAATATATATACAGGCTTTAATTTATAGAATCTTTTTAAAGTTTACCAAATTTTCTCTCATTTACCTATCCAATAGTAAGGTCATGTTTTATTATCTGTTCTAGTGAATATAGGCCTTTCCTTCAGTTTTCATAAAAGTCTAATGCTAATGAAGCTGACTAATTGGGTTCCTGAAAACATATCCTTTCATTGGCTTAGGCTATTTAAAATGTGCAAAGCAAGTTTCATGCCACCGACCATCTCTTTAGGAGTGGTGAATTATTCTGCTCACGAGGAAGAAAGTGAATTTGACACCTGGTATGGTGTTGGCATACGGCCAGTTATTTCATGATAGATTTGCCTGAGTTACATTGCAGCAGTTATTGATAAAGCAGGTAATAGTAGAACTCTGTAAAAATAATCGGAAACCTCATCCCTGCTGCCTTCCTCTTCCTATGCCTTTGCAACTGTCATATCCTCATCTGAAATAGTGTTTATTTATCTATGCCTAATATTGTTTTCAAATGCTTTACAAAAACTCACCTTTTCTCTAAGGCATATGCTTCAGTCTGTTTACTAAATCTGTTTACTCTGAATTGGAAGCATGTCAATTTGCAAAATATCAATCCTGAAAACAAGTGCACAGTATTTTGTACTGATATGAAATCATTTTTTTCCAAGTCACTTTTCCAACTCTATTACAAAACCTTTAGGACGCATCTAGGCTCTTTTCAGTTCTTTTGTGCGAATTTCCTTGTCAAACATAGGAATGTACAAAGAGCTAAGACTCAATGCACCTTATTGTGAAATCAAGAAAACGGAAATAGACAAGTGCCTGCTAAGGTATGGATTTTAAGAGAAAGAATGGTGAACATAGTCGAATGTTTATTACATGTGAAATACTGCTCCAAATGTTTGCTATGAATGGATTTATTCAGTCCTCATAACAACCTTTTGAATTAGTTTATATAATTATCTCCATTTTTGAGGTATGATATAAGAGACATAAAGAGTGTAAATAACTTGCTCCTAGGACAACGACTAATGAGAGGTGGAGGTAGGGTTTGGACCCAGAGAGATTGCTTTTAGAGTCTGTGTCACACATACTGGTTGCCTGCATTTTCTATGCTAAGAACCATGGAGCCATGAGAACATTCCTTTCACATGCTGTGATATTAGGAACCAAAACCATGGAATTCGGAAAGCTGAGTACCAACGCTCTTCTTACCATTCTTTCACTTTCCCCCTCCCATCCTCACTACCCACCTCTATAAAATCAAGGATTTATATATACTCCATGGTTTTAAAAGTTCCTTCCTGTTGTAAGTATTCTTTTGTGTAATAAAAATCACAGTGATACAAAAAGTGAAAACAAATGCTATTGCCATTTACTCATTTCTATTCGAGTCAGACATGTGCTAGCTGTTTTTTTTAATATCTTCTTAGTTTTAACCTACAAATGACACTTTTCTTTAAATATGATTATCATCCTTTCTTTTTTTAGAGGAAGAGACTGAGGCTCATAACACAAAAGTAACTTTCCCAAGGTTCAGGGGACTTTGTAATGGTTGAGTTCAAATTAAAAACCATATATATCTATCTGTGCTCATTCTAACAATCCATTGTATGTCTCACCTGAAATCACATCCCATATTTTTTTCATTATCTTCATACACAGTACCAAAGCTTTGGTATGAGACAATCAGTTGTTATTAATTATCTTTCATCCTTGAAATGAATATATTTGTTTTAATTGAATGTATACTATGAATTTTGCCTAATCACATATCATCTAAAACAGCAAACTACAGCAGTTATGTAACTTAGCTATTGTGAATCCGCTCTGAAGGCCAAAATTTGTTCTTTCTTTCCTACTCTTACTCCAAGATTTAAATGAAACAAAGCATCCTAACTTAATTAGGCTTCCTGTTCCCCTCCATGTATCTCATTTCATGAGAGAATACATGATTCCACAAAATTTACATACTGTGTAAAAATATAGGTTATCATTCTTATATATATATAAATATATATAATTTATTTATGAGTATATAATCCTTGAAAGAATTAACACAAAAGCAAATAAAATACGATTGGGATATTTCATTCCGTTAGAGCTCATTGATAGAGCAGGCAATTGCCAAGAAGATGTGTCATCATTCATATCTTCATCATAAGTTTTAAACCTGGATCCTTCTGGCTTCAGTAACTGCCCTCAGGTTGGCACTTGACTTCTAGCTTTTGCCTTCTCCCAGTGTGAGAGTTTTCTCAGGCACTTTTATATCCTTACCCTGCTGGCAGAGTCATAGATGTTACTTGTCTCTGGCACTGATTGTACATGTGCTGTTCGCAATAGTGCAAAAGACATCCCAAGAAACTCTGATTGATGAATTTGAACTTTGTAATTGGTTTGGAAATGGTAGCATGAAAACTATTTTTTTGAAAAGAAGAACGCAATTTATCTTTCTGACCTCCTCAGTCATGCTTTAGCCTCGTCACTTTAGAATGTTTTCATATGCTTTATGAATTCTCAGAACTAGTAATGGAGCCACGTGAATTCATGGCTTTTTATCCTCTCCCGGCCATTTCCCCAGCTGTGCCCCCAATACAATGCACCATCTTTTATGGGATGCATTTCATTAAACTCTATCAACGACTGGCTAAATCATGCTTTTACAGTTAAAAATAATAGAGCTCAATCCCCTCTTTTAGCACACTTAAGTAGACGTAGAATTGGATTATTTATTATGAAAAGAGCATTTGGGTGTAGACACCGTTTAGGAGTCAGAAGGCTGGGAAATAGAGAACCATAAGGGTCAATATGAAAGCCACTTTTCCCCCACTTTATATGTTAATAGCCTGAAAGAAGGAACAAGCCACAAAGTAGCAAGAATTGCTGAGAGGGCAAAAGAGAGGTGAGAAGCGTCAAGGACAGACAACAAACAACAATATATGGAGAAGTAATGCAATATGGAAAGAGCCTGACATAAATCCACCACCTTAGCATTTTAAGGTAAAGGGAAGTGAAGTAATGAGGACGGAGACCAAAACAAGGGAAGTTAATAAAAAGCTTAATGGTGGCATTGGACGCCACACCAGTGGGTGGGAACAAGGAAAAAGCTGACCTAGGACAGCTGTGGTGAATATACATTAAGACTTATGATTCAGGATCAAAATAAAATGAACAGTCATTTGAAGTGGTATCCGGGGAGGACCCTAGATGTAAGCTGTAAGTGACATGGCGAATTCATCGAAGTGTACTGCAGAACTTCAAAGTTAGGTCGTGGTGAGGGGAACCAGTTTGAAAGTGCATTGTTCACAGTAACTTCTATGTTTGGCTTTTCTGGGATCCATTAAAAAAAAGGACAAATCACCTGCCACATAGGATGGAGGACTGAGGTCTCGTTTGTAGCTTTTCCTAATCGCTAAAACTTGGAAAGTTAACAGTTAATGAGATGACTTTCCTACATTCTGACACAGAGACAAGTGGCTACCCACAGAGCTTCTCAATCTTTAACATTAATATGAATCCTCTGAGAACCTTCGAAAACTACAGGTTCTGATCCAGTAGATGAAGTTACAGGGAAGGTGCTGAGATCCTGCATCTCAAAGATCTCCCAGGAGACATCAATGCTGCTGGTCCAAGACTTTGAATAGCAAAGTGTTTATCCCCTAGAAAGTTTCAAAGTTCCCAAATCTCAATGTCTCCCTCCCCCACAACACACCCAGGAAAATATGAAGAGAAAAATTATAGGATTTACTACCTAGAAATACTGAAATCCACTTTTCTGCTTTTCTCTCCTTTTGAGCCAAGTCTTTAAAGATTTGTAGAATTATATACATGTAGGAAATGTAAAATAGGTGTATGGAATGGCAGCCTTTTTCTACAAATTTCCTAAATTATTTACAGGTTTCAACTTTCAACCATCATAAAACAATCATATTATGAGATCATTTCTCATATATACCATAGCTTAATAGTTTTGGTGCATTTTTAAATTATGAACTCACTATCTCTTTTCATCACTGCGATACCCATCCAAATAATACCCATAACACTATTTTAAAATGTAAAAATTTAGAATTTTACTGTTTGTGCCAAGGTTAGTGTAATTATGAGAAATCAAAAGGAAATTGATGTATTCCAAGTGGTCCATGGAACTATATTTTATTCTCTATAACAATTGCTAAGAAAATAATATGTACTGTATAGTACATATAAGATGTTCAACATTATTAGCCATCAAGGAAAATCAAATTAAAACCATAATACACAGACATTAACATGGCTACAATTATTTTTTAAAAACACCAAGCATTAGTAAGGAGGTGGAGTAACTGAAACTCTCATGCACAGATGGTAGGAATATAAATTGGTACAATCACTTTGGAAAATAGTTTGGTGTTTTCAGTTCTATATACCACATATCAGTGAAATGAAGAAACGAAAACTCATAGACACAGACAATAGTTTAGTGGTTACCAGAGAGTAAGGGGTTGGGTGGTAGATGTGGGTAAACAGAGTCAAGTATATGATGACAGAAGGAGAACTGACTCTAGGTGGTAAACACATAACATGATATATAGATGATGTATTACAAAATTATACACTTGAAACGTATCTTACTTTACTAATAATTGTCATCCCAATAAACTTTTAATTAAAAGAAAATAGTTCAGCATTTTCTTAAAAAGCTTAACTTATACCTACTGTATAATCTGTATTTATCCAAGAGAAACAAGGGTATATGTTTAGATAGGGTATACAAAAATGTTATGACATCCTTATTTGTAATAGCCCCGAACTTCAAACAACCCAAATGCCCATCAACAGGGAAATGGACCCAGAAAATATGGAATACATACTACTCGACAATAAAACAAATTAACTACAAACACAAGTAAAAACATGAATGAATATAAAACAATTATGAAACACTAAAGAAACCAGATGCAGAGTTATATGTTGTTTGTTTCCATTTATATAAATTTCTGGAAAGCGCCACCCAATTTACAATGACAAAAAGCTGATCACTGCCCAGGGATGGAAGGAGCTGAAGGATGGATGGCAAAGGAGCAAAAGGAAGTATTTGTGAGTGATGGAAATGCTTCATGTCTTGATTGCAGTAGTGGTTTCATGAGTTTGTCAAAATTCACCGAATAGTACACTTTACCTAAACACTGTTTATTGTAAGTAAATTATATACTAATGAATTTGTAATTGTGTTCTGTGCTATGGTAATAACAAAACAGAATAAATAATAAAAACATAAAAGGGGAAAAAACTGATAGAAAGACTGGGGAGTAATTCAGAGGTAGTGTAGACAGGGCATTAAAATCAGGATATCTTCTGGTGAACTGAACATATTCTTATTACAGCTAGTAAACAGTGGACTATCTGATATCATCTAAAAAGTACACACAAATCAACCTTAGAACTACAGCATTGCACCTTTTAACTCTGGACTATAAAATCTCACCCCCATGCTTGCCTTTTAAATGATACTGAACTATTTCACAAGGAGCTAATTTGTGAACAAACGAGAGTGGAATGGTGTTTGTGAGATGCTAAGCTCAGTGCAGTAAGGGCCACCTTCCCAGCAGATTCAGTCAACAGCACCATATTCCTCTGGTTGTCAACCCCACTTCACAGTGTTTTGTGCAGTTCCTTTTAATTAATTCTCATGACAACTACACCAAGGGGTTTACTTATGAGAGATTCTGTACAGTGAATTGTCCAAGCTTACATCCCTAACGTTTGCTAAATGTCATTTAAATTGAGGTAGTATGAACTACTGTGCTGTAATGATACAACTGGAGTCCAGAGAAGACAATTTCTCCTAGACATTGCAAAATTAATTAGTGGGATACAGAGAGAATTAACACTAGGTTTAACTAACTGATGACACAAAGTATAACAGGTGTAACATTCATTCTTCATAAAGAACAAGTTTGATTATACACTTTAAAGTGGGATAATTGGCCACAACCTTAGGATTGGGTTTGATACATTGTTCACAACTGTGTGACCAGATGCCACTGGTCCGAGTGCACAGATATCTTCCCTTCCTACTACTGAGATATTATTCAAGTCAAACATCAGCAGCAGAACCAGGTAATTTGGATCTGAAACTCAGTATTTGTTGGTAAAATAGTATATATTTTAAGTATAACCAATAAGTAAGTCTATTTTTGTTATCCAGCATAAAAACTGCAAATAATCATATTTCTCAAAACCATTTACCAATTCAATTCTTACCCTAGAAGTCAGAGTATTTTACCCTTTCTACCAATGCTTGCTTCTTCCTTTATAAATTTCAGGTTAGGATTATAAAATTTTAGATACATGGATTTTGGTTGAACACAGAGCTTTGCCATTCTTGATACACTGTAGCAGAAACTGTTAGAGTTCAATAAATATTCAGGTGATCTTTGACACTGTGGTTCATTTGGGCCACATGACTAGGTCTGGCCCAGGGTGAAAGCAATGTAAGCCTTTTCTAGGGTTGGCCTTTTGAATCATTTCATGTGACATTCAAGCCCCTTCTTCTTCTGAAGCAATGATGTTAAATGTCATGAGCTACATATATAAAAGATGCAAGATGGAAGAGGGCTACCTGCACCATATTATACTTTGTGTAATCAGAAACAAACTTGTATGAAACCAATCATGGTCTGGACTGTTCTGATATATATCTTCATACAACCTCTGTCTTCTTTACAGTAAACTCTGTTACCCCAAAATCAACATAGAAGACATTCTTTGATAAACTAAGACCTTAATAAATTACTACTATAAAGAAAAGAAAGATGAGGTCTCCATTACATTTTTTAAAAATTTCAAACTAATTTAGTCAATATGTATCAAATACCTACTAGTCGCAAACCACCCTGAATAACAGTTAATAATTATAGCTAATAAGAGCTTGTATTTATTAAAGACATCTGGCATATGAGGCACTCATACCAGCATTTTATATATTTTAATTTTCATAAATACTTTGAATGTTGGAAACTTCACAGTATGTTGATACCAGAGAGCAACAATATATAGGAACATTTCAGAGTCAAATCCAATGGGGTTGTATCTCAGCTCAGCCACTTACTAAGTGTGTGAGATTTTTGCAGTAATGACTCCCAATGAGTCATGCCTCTCTCTTTTCTTCCCCTTGCGAAGTCACACAGTCACCTTCCACGGTGACTCTGAGCTTAGTGATATGACTTGCTTTGACCAATTGGCCATTAGCAAACTTGACTCAAGGAGACTCTTGAAAAGTGTTTTTACATTGGAGTTTGCCTTCTCTCTTGTTGCTTTCAGAACTCTGCTGTCAGGTGACAAAGCTTGCCTAGCCTGTAGGAAATGCATGGCTTAGCCTACAGTCATCACCAGCTGATAGACATCTGGGGAATGTCATCTCAGACCACCCAGCCCCAGTTGAGCTATCAGATGAGAGCAGCTACATAATTGACCAAGGGGAGACAAGGTGAAGAACCAAGACCAAAGTCATGAGCCACAGGATCACAAGGGAGGATAAATGGTTGTTGTTTTAAGCCATTCGCTTTTATGTTGGTTAGTTATGCAGTAATACACTGGGTTCAGATTACTTCAACCTTATTAGCCTCAGCTTTCCCATCTTTATAACTGACATAGTAATAGTTACACCAAAGAAGAAGTAATTTTCATGAAAATGTTGGTGTGGGGGCAGCTATAGCATAGGAAAATCGTTGGAATTGCCTGGTCATCTAGGGGGTCATTTACTCTTAACATTTACAGCTCCATAGAGCATATCATTTCCATCACTCTAAAGAAGTGAACTAAAGAAAAGTTGTTTTAAGGAATTATAGCCCAGGTATTTCCATAAGAAAAAAGAGAAGGAAGTTTATTAGAAAACCATTATCATCAACAGCCTAAATGGTGTATAAACGTATGGATTCACTCCCAAGACCTTTCTTTCTTTAAAGATTATTGACAGGATAGCAGAAACTTCTGGCAAAAATGTGCTTCCCAACTCATTATGCTCTGTTTCGCTCTCCTTCATGGCATATTTTAGGCTGTATCAAGTGGTAGATATTTTTTTCATCAGGACACTCTGTATCTTCTTGTGACTATCATAGAAACCCCTGCCCATTTCAGAAATTTGATGGTACACAATAAAAGTCTGTCCATCATCTATTTATTGTTTCAGCAAGGATTTGAGAAGTACTCACTGTGTGTCAGATATTATGCGATCTGACTTCATATCTACATGTAAATAAAACATGAGTTTTACTCTTGATGACCTTGTTTTAGTGAGAGTAGCATTCATAAAAATAAGGACAATGGCATGCCATAATAACCAGAAGGAAATATGCATATAATGTACTAAGAATATAGAGGAGGACCTCCTAACTTGGCCGATAAAATTAGAGAATTTCTTCAGGGAAAATCAAAACAGAGGCTTGCAATAGGAAGAAAAGTTAGGTAATCTACCAAAAGAAAAGAGAAGATGTCATTCCAGGAAGAAGTTACCACTTGAGTCCAGAAGTAGCATCGTATGTATGGGAAAGTAGTAGAAAGTGAGTGTTACTAAAACCTAAAAGGCAAGAAGGCACTTTAAGGAATGAAGCTAAAACAGAAGACAGAAGAAGAGATATGGAGGGTTTAATATGATACACAATATTCCACTGGAAACTTCTGCAGCAGTGAGTCATGGCTGATGTGACGTGGGAATGACCTGACTGGTTATGGGGAGGATACATATAAGAAAGAATTGTTTGCTGTCTCCCTTTATAGAGCTTCAAGCTGGTGGTTTCCTGTATTTTTTTTAATGTATATTTTTTCATTGAACTTTAGGAACTGTGTTTTCCTTTGCTTTGTATATATTTTTTTAAATATGCATTATTGTATCAGCCAAATGATTGCCTTATTTTTCCCTAGAAAATCCATTGCCTGTTTAATCTTCAAAAACATGGATGTGTAATTTCAGACAAGCTAGCTTCTCTCTGACGGTAGTTCTTGGCTATGGGACTAAAGGGAAGTTGCAAGCAGTGCAATTTAGGACAATCTGCTTTTATTCATTACTGCATAATAGATGACAGTTGGAGATTTCATGGTGTTAACTCTATTTTTGCATCCTAATCATGCTAGACATTTGGTCTTCAAAACCTGAAATAAAACCCATCACCAGGACTTTCCCTTCTGGATTGCATAAGAATGTAGACATCTTTGGTAATAAATTTACTCTGACAGCTGCTAAAAAATTTACCAAGCTTGATGACACACTCTGCAAGCAAAAAAGAAAATAGAGACCTTGGCTGATTACTTACCCAAAGCATTTATCTTTTGGGGAAACAGAAAAAAAAAGGGTACATTTAAGTACATGTAGAGAAGGCATTAAAACACTATTTTGTCTGCCACTTTGTGGTCTGTCTTGCAAGGTTTGTTTTAGCGGCATCTCATTTTTCATAAGAAGAATAAATGACTTGGAAAAGTACGGACTGCATTTGGAATACAGAGTCAGTCCCTACTAATTCTCTTTACAAAAAATAAAAAATAAACGTTTTCCCATGGAGACAAAGCTGAAGCAACCCCCTTTGGCAACAGTGTTTACAGGCGGGCCAGGGTAATGCCATCAGCACAAGTGAAATTCGAAGCAGCTCTAGCGTTGCAAACAGATTAGCTCTCGCAGTTACCTAGACAGATGTGACTTGAGCCCACTTGCTGTCCTAATGCTTCCCTGTTGCTAATGATGTTCCAGAAGTATGAAGGAATGGAAATAAATGGCTGGCCTCGTGGCTGCCTTAAAGTGCTGGGCCCGCTGGGTATCAAATGTTTGTTTGGTGGCTTTCAAGGTCAAGAGATACATTGATTTGTTTCCACGCCGCAGTGCACTAGTGCTTCCCATCTCCTCCCCAGACCCAAGCCTCACTCATCTCATTCAGAAGAAGGTAACACACTTGATTACAGGCAGGACATGTGCAATGCGGTGACTTGAAAGAAGATTGACTGAGCTGTATTGATCTCACTAAACTACGTCTCAGAAGCACTTTTGAACTGACACTGTGGGAAGAGGATGAGAAGAAAGGATTTGGTAAGAAAAAACAGAGTGTTTACATAGGCACATTGGCCAATTTTCTGATTCTCTCAGAAATAACTTTCCCAAATTAGCAGTCCTAGCAAGTTGTTACTATTTCTTCTTCCTTCCTCTCTTTCTCCCTTCCTCCCTTTCCTTCTTTTTTATATATTTTTTTATTTCCTTCCTTCTTTAAGTTGCTCCCTCTCTCCTTCTCTCTCGCCCTAGCCCTCTTTTCCTTCCCCTCCCGCCTCCTGTTCCTCCGCTTCCATTTTGTCCTGAATGACGTCTCTTCTGTCAATCCCTCAAAACAAATAGCTTAGAAATGATGAAGTATTCCAGAACAACAAGTGTAGGATCGCTTAGAGAACGCCAAGAAATTTAGGGGACAGATAATCGTTAAGAATGGGAGTTATCATTTGATACAAGTGTGTCAGACATTTCACCTGGAGAAACTGCCTTCTGACCTGAGTCTAAAACAGGATTTCATCTGTACCTTCCCTTTAAAGGGAGTCTCTTCAGGAGGAAAAAAAAATGCTTTCTTCCTCCCATGTTTATCTCATCACCTCCTCTTTGGTGTCTGTTATAACTTCTTCCCCACCTCTTCTTCAACACAAACTTTATCTCTTTCACTCACTCAAATTTATGTTTATTTCCCTTAAAACAAAAAACAGGGGAGACAGTGCAAAATCAAATGCAGTGGGTCTAATTTTCATAAGTTTCAAATCCAAATGTATTTTTAAATTTCATATAGTTTACATATATTTCATAAATATATATATTATATAGGTAATATATATATTTTCTATAATATATATATATAGAAAAATATATATAGAAAAATCACTTTATTTCTAAATTGAGTCCCCATTTTGTATAATATGAACATAATCTTGCCACTCACTCCCTGATAAATAGTTCAATGTGATGGTTTAGCCATTAATTTGGATTTAAACTCAACAAATTCAGGGCTTTCTTTTTTGCCCCTGCTTCTCCTGATATACTCTCTCAGTTCCAAGAAGGCTTATGCAAAATCATGGTATCAGAGAGGGTACCCAATCTTTAGTTTTTCGGTGATGATATCTGGTATTTGACAATCTGCTTCTATCTCCACTGGTATCTGTAGAGATGACCAGAAATTTGATTATGATGATGTCCTCTGAGCCAGCTGCATCTGGCTTCCAGCTCGCAAGGTGTCACACTGACCTCTACAGCTAGGCATCCCATCAAGACCACAAGGCCCTTTAGAGCACTAACTCCTCTCCCTGGCAAGCTTCCTTCTCTCCCTAGGGCATGAGGGAAGTCTGCTGTTCCCCAACCACCAGACAGGGCACTTAGGACTTTTAAAGGATTACTAATGTAGATGATGCTACTCTCCTCATGGAATATCATGTTGGCCATTGGTTTCATCTGGCCTTTGGGGCCAAACACCACTGAGAGGAAAACTTTCTGGTAGATATTCTTCTCTGTCTATTGTTTAAGCCCAGACATGGGCTCACAAAAATCCCCAGAAGCCTTGCCTCACTCCCAAAATTATTTTACTGAATTATGAAACTCAAAATCTCGTAATTGATTATTTCACTTAGTTTTTCTGTAAGAACAATCTTACTCTTCCCTAATGTGTGATTGGATGGGGTGAGTCCCCTTGAAGTGAAGGGAGAACCATAACTAATAGGTTGAAGTTTCACCATATGACTCCCCCATATTAACTGAGGACTTCACAAAAATGGGCAGTAGAGTTCTTCTTTAAAGGGGGATCAGGCCCATCTCTTTGTCTATCACACAGGAATTGATGGGAAAAATATGAAATGTCTGACAATTAAGTTCTTGAACTCATCCTGGAAAAAGTGCTACAAACCTCATTACTGAATATCACCATGGTCACCTTTGAAGTACTTCCCTTAGGAAACTAGGCACCAATGCCAGTGCCTAGTCCATCCTTCAGAGCAATTTTGGAACTCGTTTTCTGGGATGGCCATCAGAGGGGCTGTCGTATTATACTTGATGTCCTGAATGTCATCAAAATGCCTTCCTTTCAATATTTCCTTCATTTTCTGGTAAAGAAAGAAGTCATTGGGGGCCAGATCAGGTGAGTAGAGAGGGTGTTCCAATACAGTTATTTGTTTACTGGCTAAAAACTCCCTCACAGAAAGTGCCATGTGAGCTGGTGCATTGTCATGATGTGAGGGCCATGAATCGTTTGTGAAAAGTTCAGGTCGTCTAACTTTTTTCATGCAGCCTTTTCAACACTTCCAAATAGTAAACTTGGTTAACTGCTTGTTCAGTTGGTACAAATTCATAATGAATAATTCCTCTGATATCAAAAAAGTTTAGCAATATCATTGCAACAGTTCGCAAACTTAATTGTCAAACCCCATAATGTAGTGGAGAAAATATTTTAAACTGCAATCTAACTCCTCATTGTCCAAAAGGAAAGCATTAAAAATAATTAAGGAATGTAGTGATTCTAATGAAGATATATGAACTTTTAATTTTACCACTGAATGAAGTGCAAAAATATGTGCCATTTATATAATTGATATAATTAGCCAAGTGTCTTCATTTGAGCATTTTGTTCCAGTAAAAGGGCAGGAAGTGGGAAGTTATTTAAGGATTAGTAAGTTTTAAGTAAGTTCCTAACATTTGAAAGACTGTAAATTATCCTTGGTCTTCATTCTCTTTCGCTGTCATTCTGTACATAGTTCAGTAAAGAGTTTGCTTTCTCATCACATGTGACTTAGAAAACACTGCCTACTGATTTGAACCATGAAGACCCAACTTCAAATACATTGCTGCCCTGACATATTCTGACTGTATGGGCTTGGATACTGTAACCTTTCCCAATCCGATTCCTCACTTCTAGTGAGCACAATTGTACCTATCCCATGGTGCTGTTATTATAAGGATCAAATGACAGGCTCAGAAGCAAGCTTAACACAGGTTAGTACCGGGGTCCATGTATTGTACCCAACCCTCTCCTTTCTAGAGAGTAAGATTTAATATTTTACACTCAGAGCTTGAATGCAATTTTCCATTTTTCTTGAAGTATGGCTGTGCACCATTTCAGGTTGAAAAATCAATGTTTGCAGCAAAAATAACCTTATCTGCAAGCAACAAATAAGACCCAGCTCCATGTGGAGACATGCTGCCTATCACAGGGGCATTCCTTCCTGTCCCTACAAGAGCAGACTATAAACTCATACTCCTGATTCCTTTCTGTCACGTCCTGCGTGGCAAGGGCAAATGGGACACGAGAGGGGCGACGCAGATTAAGGAAAAACAAGAGACAGAAGTAAGATAAGAGCGAGACCAAGGGACTCAGCCAAAGAAGACTGAACCCAAGGGACTCAGCCAAAGAAGACTGAGCCCTGAATCCGATCTGCGCATAGCTTTTATTGTAAATTTTTAAGGAAGTAAACTGCAGTAAATCATTAACCGTGTATTCGTATGTGCCTTAGGCTCCTTTTCCATTAATCCGGATAGTCATCTTTGTTTTGTGTCCCAAGGAACTGACCGTCCTCACCACATACCTCCATAAGTAGATAGTAAGCACCCTCCAGGTGCAGCAAGGAAACAATAGAAGCAGATAAACAAGTTATGCTTCACCAAGCCCACTAAAGCCAGCTTACAAGCCCTTCAATGTTGGGGACAATGACCCTCAACACCTTTCCCAAAAGGTATAGAACCAAACAATTTGTACCAAACAAGAATTCCACTAGGGCCAATGCTTTCTGCATACCCTAAACTAATATGTATTTTGCCAGACTCTGTCCAGGGTTTCTTGTGGTGGTGCAGTTGAAAGACGCACCATAACCCTTGAGTGAGAGTGATGAATGCAATATTAAGTCAGAAAATAAAAAAAAAGATTAATTATGGAATATTTGACAGTATTCTACCTATATCACTTATTTCTTGAGAATGAGGAATTGGGTTCCTATGTATATCTCCTTTTCCCCACTTTTAAAAAATTGTTTTGTTTAATTGCTTATGCTAGAGGTATAATGATTACCAATGTTTCTTGGTTATCTGAAGAGTTTCATGGAGTCTTTATGAAACAATTAAACATATTGGTTTTTTTTACCTCCATTTATCAAAATGGGATGCAAAAAAAATGATCTTTAAACAGTTATTTTTCTGTTTCCTGTTACTTTTCACATTTTCAGTCTAAAGAATGACTGTGCTCCATAGAATTTTTTTTTTTCTTACTAGGCATATTGGGCTGTTCTCTAACCCAAGGCTTATCTGTACTCCCTTCAAGGGTAGCTATGAGGCTCATTGGGGAAGTCTCATAATTGACATTCCAATGGAGCAAAATAACTCCCAGCGACAGGCTTGAGTCTTGGGGAAATATGTAAAAAAGACATTGATTTATATTAGTTACCCTGGCAGTATAACCAAGTAAAATCTGAAATAGAAAGTGTTGTTAAAGACATGCCTTATTAGCTTCTTCTACATATGTTTCAAATTAATGACCAACACAGGGTTACCAAGAAAGGCACAGAAGAGTAATAACAAATGGATAAGGAGACTTTGGAACACCACATTAGCTGGCTCAATTTTATGGATCATTGATGAAATTTCTTGAAAAGAATTTGTTTTCTTAAAGTAAAATTTCTCCTTCATAGTTTGATCAATATCATTGTACTTTGAGTTAAAATACTAAGGGTTCAAACCCTGGTAAAACCATGGGTCAATGGAATAGTCTGAGAATGTTCTCCTGAGTTTATTTTCCTTGTTTAGTGCCTACCCTATTCCTCAGCATAGTATGTATTCAATATTTTCTAGATTGTCCTTTTTATATGGGTTATTTACCACCGTACATGCCTGGTACTGTGCTACCTTCTTTGAGAGAGTGCCCTAAATGAGTTTACATGTAGATTTATGAAATAATACTTGAATTCATGAAATAATCAAACTTGATTTATAAGCACGGTAATTATAATTAAGCAGTAGTTACAAGTAATTTCCAGTAAACCAAAATGTGTTGAAAAATGAATACTGAAAACAACACCAAATTAAATTTGGAGAAGGGAATCCAGAGAGGTTTTCAGAGTAGAAATTAATCCAAACTGAACTGCGTGGTCAGTACTGGCTATTGTTTTTCTTTTACAGTAAAGGAAGTTGACAAAATTTTTGTTATTAGTTATTGCATAACTAATAAAATTATGAGGAAGGGGTAAACTCCACCTGGAAGAAGAGACTTGAAATCAGGGAGAAAAGTTGGCACAAGGTTGATAGTATCAATTGGTAGGGCATCTAGAGCATGAAGGTAAAAAGCACATTCAGTCTGATAAATTATGAATGGAAGTCCCAAGGGCTTTACTCCAAAAGGTTTTAGATGACAACCAGTTTCAGTGTCTGCTCAGCCCAAGGTCCCTGCTCTAAGAAGACAAGCCTCACCTATTCACTCGTCCACAGTGGTGGGACCTGGAAAAAGTAACTACATGATACAACCTTGACCACCCTCTCCAACTCCATTCTTCTCCACACTGTTCATAAAATATTAGAAATGAATACCTCAGGTGAAAAAGGAAGGGATAGGTTGGATATTAGATCTTATCTCTCCAACAAATTTAGAAACGGGAGTCAAGAATATTTTTTCAGTCTCTGTTGGGCAACTGAACGGAGACCATGGGAAGTCAACAGTAGTGTTATTCTATTGATCATAATGCAGGTGCAGAAAATGTATGCTCTTGGGAAGGACAGTAGAGTAGGGGGATGGGTGAGAGGAGGAGGGAGGAAAGGAGGGAAGAAAGAGAGAAAAACAGAGAAAAGAAAGAATATGAAACAGCCTCAGAGAGAAGAGAGAGATGAGAAATCATAGATTTCTAGAGCAAATGACAGAATTAAGTTGTTTCCATATTTCCATTATTCCAGCCTCTGCTCTAAGTCTTTCTTAAATCTTTCTTTGCAAAGGATACCTTTACATCCTTATATTACATTTTTTTCTCTCTTGTTTATTTTACATGGAGTAGGATTTTGTTATTTGGAATCAAACAAAATTTGAGATTGAAATGGTCGTTGTGTGCAGACTAGATGAAAATAGGGATGGAAAAGTAAAAGTAAAACGATAAGGCATTTGGGAGGGAGGAAATGAGGCAATCAAGGTAATGAGAGAGAAAGTAAGCAACCAATCCAGGAAATATTATAAAGGAAAACGCAACAAGAATAAGTGGATGATCTTACATGAAACGGTGTAGGGAAAAGTAAAAACTCAAGAATGTGATTCAAAAAAATCTTATTAAGTATATACTATGGACAAAACTACAATGCTAAAGGATTAGAAAATTAACAAATACAGAGAAGCCAGGACATTGGCTATATGATTTGATTTTGAAGGAATGAATTTTTTTTTTTTTTGAGGACAGTGTCACTGGCCCTCATATGCGGGACCCGAACCAGGGCTGCTGGCTTCCTAATCCAGCGCTTAACCACCGCACCACTTGGCCAGCCCAGTTTTGAAGGAATGATAATGAAGTTCATTGAAGATTTTTATTAAAATGTAAACTCAGTGAGGGTGAGAATGATGTCTGCATTGTTCATCACTCGTGCCAAGAAAAATACCTAGTGCTATACATTTGCTCAGTAAACATTTTCTTGAATAATTAAGTGTGTTTTAGATGATAGCAGGACATTCAGGGGGATATAATGAGCAGGGAACGAGTTAATTTATTTAATCTTCATTTGCCACTTGAGCATTCCATTGTAGCTAGACATCAGTTAAACATGGTAAACCCTGAGAGAGGGGCTTTTGCAGTACAGCACAGAAAGGAGGAAAGCAGGAGGTGCAAGTGTGAGGTTTATTGGTAAAGGAATAGCCATTAAAACTTGAGAGTGAGAGGTCAGGGCAAAAGGGGTTCCAGTTTAGCGTTAAGGAAATTTTTGTCCAATAAACACTTTAGTACTTTACACTCTACCAAAATTATCATAGGTTTGAAAAAACGTTTAAGTGCAACTTGGAAAACATTTGAACAGGAATAGCCATCAAATTCACTTGTATTTAGTAATCTGACATCTAATCCTAGGTCTCTGGTATAAGCAGCTTTTCCCTATTGCAGGGTCAGGTTCAATACTCATTCCTCATCGGGGTGCATCATGCACATCTATGGTTCTAGCAATATTAAGTACCACTGGTGAGGTCTGGGGGCTCCTCTCACAGGTGTGGCTAGCATTATAGGAGACCCCAATATACAAACAGGAAGACATTGAGAGAAAAACATGGTGCATCTCGTTCCATCAAGGAAGCAGTCCATCACGGCAAATGCAAGAGCCTTGGTGAGGGGAACCCAGGTCATAAGTGGGGAAATCATATTGGGCAGCAAGACTAAGGGGCAAAGCAAGAAATGAAGGAAAAGAATGAGCCAGGCGGGTTCTAATCATGGTGGAATCATGGTTAGAGAAGAGTGTGTTGCGAAGAGCTGTTCGGATCAATGATTTTAGTGATAAAGTCAACTTGGATTCAACATGAATGTAGAATCTAGTTAGCTAAGCAGGTACAGCATAATGGAGCTCTGTGTGACCAAACAGGAGATGTTGTCCATAAAATCCACTAAGACACTCTACAGAAGTGTCTGAACTGATTTATTTAGTAATTACTAGCTAAATGCATAACATACGCAGGACATTGCTCTGGGAACTATGGGAAATGCACCCCGAACTTAACAGAAACCCTGTCTTCAACGTTGAAACTAGCAAAGCTTACAAAAAAGGACACTTGAAGTTGATTGGAATATCCAAAAGAAAAAGAAAAAAAAGATTATATTCTGGGAAGAGTTTACCTAAAGTAAGCTCATCCCTAAAGAATGGAAAAAGCCTCTGTTTACTATCTCTAAGGAAAAATCCGGTTAGTATGAATAAGGGCTCCAAGTTCATATCTATGCACAAGAAAGAGGAAAGGAAAGAATGGATAGGAAGTTGGAAAACAGTGGGGTAGACATTAAAAACTCCATGAAAAAGTTATAGGAAAGACCTATAGGAAGAAATTACTCTGCAGGCTCCTGAGCTAACTCACAGGAGACTCATGACTCGAGATGGCCAAAGGAGGCCAAGGCATTGGGTGTTGGGGCTTTGTGTGGGCTCTGACATGTCTCTTTCTGGGCATGGCCTGGAGTGAGAAGCTATGAAAAAGATGTCTCCACCCTGGATGGAATCCACACTGCCGCCAGTCCTCCTGCTGCTAGTGTCCCTCTGCTCCCACTGGATTTGCTCTGCTGTGACCACAAAGTTGAGCTGCTAGCAGGGGGCAGATTGCTTTCAACAGAGGGGACCAGATGTGGGTTCTTGGCTGCTGTGGCAGCAACTTCTGCAGCAGCTCCATTGAAAGAGGCTCTACCCTCAACAATTTAAGGCTAGGCAAGTGTTTAATGGGCCAATTTATGCCAAAGAAATTCCAAGCACTGCTCCAGAGTAGATTAAGTCAGTGGGAGATCCAAACAATGAGAGCCGTGAGGACCCATGCTGAAACTCAGAGGAAACTGAAAGAAAAACTTAAAATAACATCTTTTTTTAGAAGGAAAAGAAAAAAGAAAAAAAAAGAGAGGTTTAATACATTTATATGACCTCTTACTGGATTGTAAACATTCAAGGTGATAAGTAAATAGAAGAAGGAATGGTGCACAGGAGAAAAAAATAATTAGACGGTGCTTGCAACTCTGCAATGTTTGCCAACCCAAAACACAGTGTAGAGCAGACTGGCAAACTAGCTGAATTTCTTTGGGGATTCCCCAGGGTGTGAAGGAGGGGAAAAGAGGAAGACCTGAGCTGTAAGAGAAAACCACTGAAAGATAAAATCTCTAGAAGTTTGCTTTTCTAGTCCCTGAATTATAAATAAGCAAACACTACAAGAGGATTTAAGGGATAATATATACTAGAGATGCAGATGACGAGCTGACACAGTGCCTGAATATCTAACGCTGATGGTTTTTGAAGATCTGAATCCAACCTCTAACTCACTGGTTCCATGTTCCTGGGGCTCTGAGTAGAAGGAATCTCCAAAACCTGGTGCCATGTCTTGATCCACTTAGCCCTGGAGAAAAGACAGAGGATAAGTTTTGCCTTTGTGTTTGAACTCTCCACTCTCCTAGTGCAACTTCTGCCTTAATTATTATTGTTTTAATTTTTAAAAATTTACTTTGAATGATTTCTTTGGCAACTGCACAAGAATGAGAACTATATGGCAAAGTGGGTTTCCATTTCTCTGTTCTCTTCCTTTATTTCAAGATCATGATTTTCTTCATGAAACTTAATCAAGTATTTTAACAACCTTCCTTCTCTCTCTCCCTTTTCCCTTCTGTCTTTGTCTAGGGGCTTGTCTCCAACAGGTCTTAGATGACACCGAACTGAAAACTGACACGTTCGGATAGAAAGATTAGGGTATGTCCATGACTTGCCAATGTTAGTCTAATCTCTGCAAGGTCATCACATTAACCAACAATGTATCAGCATCTGCAATTTCTAGGCGTTTACAGTGTTGTGGGAATCCGAAGATGACGAAAACACAGTCAGCCCCTCAGGCTGGCGGAGTGGGAAGAGCACAGGGCTGAAATCAGCAGAATTATCTTGATCTTTTTGCTGTAGTTCTGACTGCCTCCCCTCTACACTCCCTTCTTCAAAATAGTACTCTGTCAGCAGTGCAGGGTGACACGATGGACCTTGCTGAACAGGTTTCTGTTCTGTGTCACCAACACACCCACTGACCACAGGTTCTCGGCTCAGGGATAAAGTTGGGCTGAGGTGATCAGATTTTCTCTCTAAAATGTAAATTTAGAACATTAGGCCTTAGAGTGCTAGATTTAGGGCCAGAATCAATGCCATGATGAGGTGGAGCTAAGGGCAAGCTGAAGTCAAAAGGTACAGAAAGTTAAATGATTGCAGGGAAAGCCAGTATACAGAAACGTGAATATCACAAGTTATCAGAGAGAAGCGAAAGTGAGACAACTATGGAAAGAGAGTCAAATAGAGGTGGAGAGGAGGAGCAGAAGATGGAGAGAAGCAGAGGAGAGGGAAGTGACTACAGACTGTCTTATTAGTGTGATGCCTTGTAGTTCTTGCAAAGTGATCTGTGATGTTTTTCATATTCTTATAGTGACTCTTGTTTTGACTTCAGCTTGTATATTTTTGTCCTTTGGGACAACACAAACAAAACAAACAAAAACCAATTACAACAAATTTAAATGGTGTGTGACCTAGTATGAGTCATCTTACCTTGCCTCTCAGCGCTATAAGTCGCCTAATTGTATGATGGTGATATTAATGTCTCTTGGTGACAGAAAAGATACAACATGTGAAAATACTGCTATGATGCTTGGCACTTACTTGCTCTGTAAAGGAGCAAATATTAATCTGAATCTCTAGCCGAAGGATTAGAGATAGAGGTATCAGGAATACCTCCACCAAACAGGAAGATTGGAAGTTCAGTGTTCTTTGGGGAAGATAAAATGGCAAAGGCTGTGGTGAGAAAGCTGGGGAAGGAAGGAGAACCTGAAATAGTGCTGAGGTTGACATGGTACATTTTGGTTGGGCTGTGGGACTAGAGATTAAAAAAGAAATTGGAGTTTGGCCAGCGCTTTCCAGATCACATGGATGGATTTGAATTTCAAGTTGGTTTTGCTTTGATTCAAATGAAGGAATATTCAGTTTAAAAACAAAACAAAACAAAAGAAACAAACAAACAAAACGGGTACAAAGTACACTATTAACGCAAATTTCCTAATCTTTTACATCAATGTCACCCCAGTGAAAATTCTACAGTGTTTTATGCTCTAAAATTTGCATTTATAAGAAGATTGGCATTTTTTTTTTAGTTGAGCCATCCTGCCACCTGTTGGCAACTCAATGGCAACTCAGCTTGGGCTGGCATCGAACCGCTGTTGGCTCAGAGCTCGCTCACACTGAGGATTGGCATTTTTTAAATACATATTTATATTATACTATTCAGTATATTTTTTGAATATTATATTATCCTAGTAGATTATTACATATATTAGAATCCTAGCTAATTCCCCCTCCTTCTAACACTCTTCTCCATTTCAGAATCAGCACATTTGAAATGCTAACCTCATGGACAGTGTATACCCTATGCCAGCTACATATAGTCTCATCACCAGAGGCAAGATTTTTCTGAGACATACTGGAGCACAGTGCCTGGCATGAATAAATTAATACTATCCCTTCTTAGTTTTCCATGATTAGTAACAAGGTTCACTTCGGGCATTCGGAGTCTACATAGGAAAAGAATGAAGAGGAGGAAGGGGAGGAGAGGGAAAAGCAATCTTTATTTTTTTCTCTAAAGAGAAAATCGGACAACATTCCAATCATAAAGACACACTGCTAGTGGGCCAGCTGAGTGGTGCATTGGTTAAGAGTTGGCTTGGAACACCAGCTCTGAGCAGCAGGGCCCCCATTAGGATCCCACATATGAAAGCCAGTGACTCTGCACCCTCTACAGCTAAGATGGTGAACAACAGCTCCACCTGGAGCTGGGCTGCAGTGAGTCGCTGGCCATGGCGAACACTGCAGTGGGGCTGGCCAGCAGTGGGTGTGAGCTTTCATGAGCTGCCATGAGCCACTATGAGAGGCGGTCCAATGGCCAGTGACCGTCTGCCTCATCCGGGAAGAGCGCAATGACGATACCAACATGGGCCAGTGAAGCAACGTCCTCCGCAACTAGACTGAAGAACAAAAGGACAGCAACTTGTCTGTTCCCCTTCCCCGATTCCCCAGCGCTGTTCCCCTCCCCCAATTCCCCAATAAAATCTTTGAGAAAAAAAAAAGACACACTGCTATTTGAATACAATTGTTTTTTCCCTACATTTTTACTCCCCACTATCTTATGATCTACAACGCTGCTCATAGCCTTTTCATTTTGAGGTCACTGGTCCTAATGAAAGAAGTACCCTCATTACTTCATTTAAATTAAAGAAAAAATAGATGAAAAATTAGGAGACAGGTTAAAAGTTCTATTCTAATTATAAAAATGATACATGTTCACTGAAGGTAAATAGAAACCAAAGTCCAGGTATAAAGAAATTAAAAATATAGGAGCAGTAATTTATCAAAGGGCAAAATCAAGGCAAGGATAAAATGTATTTTAGATTGGCCCTGTGATGGGAAGACAGATTACAGAAAGAAAAGCCAGTAAAGACACTGTGAACTGTAATCACCCAGGCCCCTACATTTTGCAAACCCAAAGCCCCTTATGGTTTATTATTACCCCCTATTTAGTTAAGTGTGGGTGCTGATAGAATGTACACACCACAATCCCGAAGATGCTTCACATTAGTAAGGTTCTGATTGATTCTATCATCAGCAGTCTATTCCTTGGGGATTCTTCCCCCCAACACACATACACACACAAAGATGGAACAGAGATAAAAATGCCATCTTTCATGGAGTCTCTCTTAAGTTTTTTCTATCACAGCAAAAACATACACCTATTTCTTTTAAGTATTTGAACCCTGTGAAAAATTAAAAAGATGACCAAAATAACATTCATAGAAAAAGTTTAAAACTCACCCAGTTCACATGATACTAATCCTTGTTTGTTTGTTTGTTTGTTTTTTCATAGGTGTTACTCCTGAATACTTATAATATGAAACACAGTTGTGTAGGCTACTGCTCTCCATTCTTTTCTTCAGAAACTAGGCATCACAACTCCCTCATTCTGGAATTGCCTTAGTGAAGGCTTTCCCTGAGGTAGCTTTCTAAGCATGCCAGTATTTTCACTCCCAGGAAAAGGAACAAATTGCTCTCTCTGTAATTACACCAGCCTAGTCTATTGACACACAGTGAATGAAATGTTTATACCCTGAGAGGGAGCCCTGCATCATTCTCAAAATTATGGGCCCTCAGATCACCAGTGATTGTCTAGCCCTAGAAATTTGCAGAGATAGACAAAGAATAAGGGAAAGAGAACATATGAACAGGCAGCAGTAAATAGCTGTATTTATGGCATTGTGTCATAATGGAAACATCAATTCTGTTTTCTGAGGGAACTATTGAAAACCCTAACCATAATATTGTCCTCTGCTCGACTGCTAGATTGGCTTTTAACTTATTCTTTCAAAAAGCCAGAAGCTAAATTCTCAGTGCCATACAGAGTACAACCTAAAGATGAAATGGTAAACAATTTTTAAGGCTCGTTTAACACAGAAACAAATATCGCCAGCTGTCAAACTATTGATTCTAAGATTGGTTTGTGAGCAACACACAAATTTTATAGGTAGGCAAGGTAGAGGAGTAGTCCAGTACCTAGCCTGGTATTGGGCACAGAATAAATAATGATAATATTGGTTGATTGATTTTAAAAGTGAGAAATAATTAATTCAGGATAATTTATGTAACAAAATTTTCTGAAGCAAAAATGACCTTAGAGAGAACCTCATATTTGATGTGTATGAAAAATTATTTGGGATAAACTCTTACATTTATATTTAGAAACACAATCCTTTCAAACCACAAATCTTTCATCTAATAACCAAACCAACCACAAGTTCAATATTGTAGTGTTGACAGCTGAAAAGGGCTGAAAAGGTAGACTCTGATGACTTCATCTAAGCATCCTGCTTTTTTAAATCTCTATCTTTGCCTCTTCTTTACACAGAACCTCTTCCTATCTTCAAAGTGTCAACTACTACATATATTAGAATACTCTGGATGGACCCAGCTTGGGCTTTTCTCCTTAATTCTAGATTTTACAAACATAGTGTTTCTGCATTATAGCTCATCTCATCTTCTTCCTCCACACTTTCTTTATTCTTTATTCTAGAAATTCAATAACTAGGAGCTAACTTTGCACTCACACACACACCCAATTTGAAAGACTCCATCATTCAAGTTAGAAATGTCAAATTCATATTTGTCTACTACATATTCTTATTCCATTAGTCCCCAAGTCATATAAATTCTACCATTTAAACATCTGTTACATTTCATTCTCTCTACATCTTTTACCTCTGCATTAATTTTGTTCCATACTGCTTTAATGGTATTTCATATTTCATCCTTCCTCAGAACCCATCTATTAAAATGATACAGTTATTGTTCTTATATGTGGACTCAGTAGTGCCATTCACAAGCTTAATGAAATCCCAATGGTTTCTAATTTTCTGTTAGATGAATATTAAACTCCTTGGAATGGTATTCTGGTGCCTTCACAGGTAAAAGTCAATGTGAGCCTACTAGAATGTAATTCCATGCAGGTGAACATTTTTTTCAGTTTTGTTCACTGTTGTATTTTCAGTGTTTAGGATCAGTGCCCAGGATTTAACACAGTGCCTGGCATCAGTAATTGTTTGCTAAATGAATAAATACTTCCAACCTTACCTTTCCTCGGCTCCTCCTAGGCCCCTAATGATGATTGTTCCTGACATGCTCTACCTCCATTTATTCCCTGAGACTCTTCAGCTCACCTTGAAATTCTATTTAAATATGAACCATATAGGTGGAACTTTCTCTACATTTTGCAATAAACATTTATGAAAAGTTTCTGTTCCCCAAGTATTCTGTGTGGACGTTTATTGCCCTACTTAAACATTTTACTGCAAATATTTGTGTATATGTTCAGGGACTGTCTGGCACATATATCCACACTCAGATGCTAATCAAAATCTAGACACATAACAATAGTTCAATAAATATTAAGTGAGTGTAAGATAAATGGGCATGTTGACAGAGGTTCTGTGAGAAGTATGCATTTTTTAAAAAACAAAATGTTGAACCAGAATGTGAAAAGGTACTAATGGTTCTTTATTTAAGGGAAAACACAAAATAGAGTTAAAAGTAATTTGCAATAAATATGTAAATTTAAGAAGAAATCTTTATTTTTAGCTTACTAAAAGCCCTGTGATAAATCTTGGCAGAGGTAGAATGCAGGGTCGACATTTAAGAGAAACGCTAGGGAAATAAATAACTAGTAATTCTAAATAGGCTCTATTCCAAAAGTTATTTTGTGAATGAGTTATGTAGTGGTTAAAAGGTATTTCTTAAAGAAAGGAAGGAAACAAGAAAGGAAGACAGAAAAGGAGGGGAAAGGAAGGAGAGAAGAGGGAAGGAGGAAGAAACAAAATGCTTATGTTCTCAGATCATTCCATTGAATATAATTTAATCCAAAATATATTAGAGATGGCACATATGGTATTGCTTGAAGAAAAAAATTAGCAATATATATTCCTCTGACCACCTGTATATTGCCTTCTATCTTGAGAAATGTCCTCTAGCAGAAATTGTACAATTGTTATAAGTGGCACTTTATAGATCTAGCTTCGCTGTGAAATTATATTGACACGATGCTGGTGATAGGCAGCATATTGGCTCAATTCAAACCTGGAATTGTGGGGCAATCTAGCTACTTTAAAGGCAGTAAACCCATCCCCAGGGAGGTTGGGGAAAAACGTTAGCTTTTGTATTCGGGTTTTTGTGTGTGTGTTTTGTGGGGGTTTAAAAATTGGTTGGGGGGAGTTTTATGCTCATCCCACTCTTCTTACCTCATTTGATGAGACAGCTCGCGCTCTCTCTCTCTCTCTCTCTCTGTCTCTCTCTCACTGAAAAGACTGACAATGACTCAGTGTACCCCTACAAATTGTTTTTTCTTGCTGTTCCTTCCGAGATCACAGAGTCTTCTCCAAGCCCGCGCAGTACTAAATGTATCAGTGAACTCCAGAGGACTCCTTGTCTTAACAATTCTCCAATCTTGGCCACATAACTTGCTAGCCATCCCTCCTAAATGGAGCATTAGCAAATCTAAAATCAGATGACTTTCCCTATTGGAGATAAGTGGAGGGAAATGGAGAGAGCAACACGGCCCCTTTAGGCTCTGGGGGGGAAAGAATCATCTTCATTGCTGATGACTCTCAGACTCCCCTTTCCTTCTAGATTCAGATTGAAAAATCCTACCACCGTTTCTAAATGGTGTCTGCATACCTTTTCTGTATCTTCTTCCTCTTTTGGACTATCGCCTGCAGATGGTGTGATAAACTGCCAGATAATTTAAATTAATTTTGCGAGATTGGGAAGAAGGAGATGTTCCTTCCTGACACAATAGAAGTTCCCCTCTAGGTCCCCAGAAATAACTTGGGAGAAGGATTCGCCTTGTAGGAGATTCCTGGGGGTGTGGGGGTGTGTGTGTGTGTGGGGAGGGGGGTGGATGTGTGTCCCTGCGCCACTCTTAGACTGTCTAGATGTTTGCTGCTAATAGGATTTTGTGTTCCATGCCAAACATTCAAACTGTTACTTTTTTATAAAACCATAAAATTGTGACTCACGTATTTAGTTTGTATTTTCAAGAAACTAACTTTCCCCCAAAGGAGAAGCTTGGGGAAATATTCTGGTGAATAAAATCCTTTATTTCTTAAATGTCTCATTGAACATAAAAATAATAATAATAATAATGCCGCTGTATTAAACTTTTAAATAAAATAACCGATGATTGACAAAAACAGAAGAATTTAATTTAAATTAGAAAGAGGCTTAACTATTTAAAGGGAAAATATTGGTTCCATTATCAAAAGTCTTCTGGTGAGCGCCATCATTAGCTTCTCTGAGGCAAATTTGCTCCCATGGCAGGTAAACAATAGGGAACTGAGCGAGACAAAGGCCTACTTTTGAAGATACCAGAACATTTTTTAAAATAACCAATATTGAGTACCCTTCTAGTGCTGGAAGTGGTGCTACAGAATTCAATAGGATCTTCAGGTTTACTCAATGGAATTTTTTGTTTTTAACTTAACTCATGGTAAATAAGATAAGAGGTCAGGGGAGAGGGGTAAAAGACAAAAGAGGTCAAAGAAATAAAAAATGTGCGGCATTTAGAAATAGGGGGCAGGGTCCGGCCAAGTGGCGCGGTGGTTTAGCCCTGGCTTGGGAAGCCAGCGGCCCCAGTTCAGGTCCCACATTTGAGGGCCAGTGACACTGCCCTCAAAAAAAAAAAAAAAAAAAAAAAAAAGTAGAAATAGGGGGAAAATAACTTTCAGAGGGGCAGTTCTGTTGAGTTACCGTGAGTAAGCATTCCCATTGGATTCTATGATTCTGCAGTTCCCTATACTAGAAGGAGGGGGGCAGACACATGGTTATGGTGGGCTGTGCCCAATGCAACTAGATTGAAAACTGCCACTGGATTTGGAGCTGAGCTTCGCCCTCCACAATTAGATTGAAGGACAACAAATTGTTTAGACAGAGAAGACAGAGGTTGGCTTACATAAGATGCATGGGAAGAGGGGTGGTGAAGAATGTGGGGCCACAAAAATAAATAAATAAATAAAAAATAACCAATATTATGCAATGGAATTACTTATAAGTTTTATAAGTATATCCATTTATGAAATTAACATACATGTCAGAAGAATTCCTATCATTAATCTAATCCTTTAAAACTTAAAATAGTTAGATCATTTTTACTTGCTCAGTAAAAATAAAAGAGGATTTTATTTTCTCTAGGTAAATGCTGGTATAAAATGTTAAGGGGGATAAGTACCATAGAATTATCAATGCCAGCTTCTGTCTGTTGGAATTTGTGACCAAAGACTGAACTAAAGTTTACTTTTTGCCCCATAATACCTTTCATTTTCTAGCACTTTATAGCTTACAAAGAATTTTCATGTAAATCATCTCCTTTATTTCTTAAACTGCTTTAGAAAGTTGGTGGTAATTTAAGCCACTTTACAAAATAAAAAATAAAAGACCTCATGAGAAGATAGAGTCAAGATGATTAGATATGATATTTAGGCAATTTAAATAATGCATGCACACACACAAGGTAAAAATTTACTCACATAGCCCGAAGTTGCTTTAATCTACTCAAAAAAGTAACTTTTCCTCTTTTTTTTTGTATCTATATGAGATAATGGGTGTTAACTAAACTTATTGTAGTAATTATTTCACAGTCTAGTAAGTCAGATCATTATGTTGTACACCTTAAGCTTTTATTATACTCTATGTTAATTATATCTCCATTATGCTAGGGGTAAAAATAAAGTTTTATGAAGCAATGTAATGATTTTTATATAAAAAAAGATGCTAATCTCGTGTTGACCAAAATACAATCACTGGCATCACTTCTGACCTTCTACTCAAAACCATGAAATTTATCTTAAATATATGAAGAAATAGTATCCCTCCCCCTTGAACAACAGGTAGTACAGGAATATGACTCTTGAAAGTAAAGAAACCAGCGAGTTGCGCTTATCAATGATATCAAACCTGCCTTAGGTTCCTGCTTTGAGCAGGTTCTTTTGGTGAAAGCAGGAAGTGGACCGGAAGTGAAACAGCAATCCTGATGAGCTAAGGAGACAAAAGCAAGTGTTCTAGGCCACTGCAATGATGCAGCTAGGATGTGTGACAAAATACCAGTACATTTGGATTGTATGCACAGTGAGAACCCCGCACACCTGTGTGAGCATTCACTGTGGGTGAGATAACGCAAGGCTCAGCGGAAAGCACCTGCCATAGGACTGACACCTGAAGAGTGACATCTGTGATTTAGTAGGAGTCGAATAAATTACAGTGCCAGCTCAGCCAAAGTGCAAAGACCTCAGTGAACACATCAGGCACTCAGGTAAAACAGCAGAATGTCCACTGCCAAGGAATTCGAATCATACAGTAGAAGCATGCATATGCCCTAGAACTAAACTCACAACTTAGCGAGACCCACCAGAATAGGGAACTGAAGCAGTCTTGAGAGAACCAACAGTAGGTCAGTAACTTATGACATTATCCTTTCTCTATAGGACAGATCTACGTATCTACAATGTCCAACAAATAACCACACATTAGACCTTTGAAGAGATAGACAAATGTGATCCACCTTAAGGAAAAAAAATCATCAGAATCCAGATAGTGGAGTCTGCACACAGGTCTTAAATTCAGAGTTCTTTTAAATGTGTACAAAAACTTCAAAGCATAATCATAATGAAATAATATATGGGAATATCACAAGTGAAACAGAAATCTGAAAATATAATAAAATGAAATTCTAGAATTAAAAAGTATAATATCTGAAACAAAAATCCAATTACAGCAGATTGAACAAGATAGAGAAAAAAAATCAGTAAGCTTGAATCTATATCTATATCTATATCTATATCTATATCTATATCTATATGGAGAGGGAGAGAGGGGAGAGAGAGGGAGAAAGAAACTAATCTGAAGAACAGAAAATACTGATTTAAAAGTAAAAACAACAGAACCTCAGTAACTGCAAATCTATAAAACATATATGAGGCCTGACAAGTTCGCGAACTTGTTGCAATGATATTGCTAACCTTTTTTGATATCAGAGGGATTATTCATTATGAATTTGTACCAACTGGTCAAACAGTTAACCAACTTTACTTTGGGAGTACTCAAAAGGCTGCGTAAAAAATTTAGATGACCTGAACTTTTCACCAACAATTCTTGACTCCTCCAACCCGACACTGCACCAGCTCACAGGACACTGTCGGTGAGGGAGTTTTTAGCCAGTAAACAAATAACTGTATTAGGACATCCTCCCTACTCAACTGATCTGGCCCTCAATGACTTCTTTCTTTACCGAAGATAAAGGAAATGTTAAAAGGAAGACATTTTAATGACATTTAGAACATCAAGGGTAGCAGAACAACTCTGATGGCCATTCCAGAAAGAGAGTTCCAAAATTACTTCGAAGGGTGGAATAGGCACTGGCATCAGTGCATAGTTTCCCAAGGAAAGTACTTTGAAGGTGACCATAGTGATATTCAGCAATGAGGTATGTAGCACTTTTTCTAGGATGAGTTTGTGAACATAATTGTCATACCTCATATATGCTTCTAATTACAAATTATTTATCTTTATGTTTTAAAGGGCAAGAATTTCTACCAATAGATGGCATGTTAATAAATGACATTATCAAATGTACATATGCCAATAATTTAAAAACCTGCTTTATAATACAGACATTAAACTGAGAAAATAGATATCTTAATTAGTATGTATAAATTACTATACATTAATTTCCTTGATATCCACCAGATAGTTTATAAGTAGGGTGATTTGTACATTTTTTTCCAAATTATATTGTACCTTTTTTTGATTAAGAAACTAAAGGTTCAGGAACTTGAAAAATTGGCATCCAATTAAGCATCCTGAATTAAAAAGAAAAATACCTCCCAACTTCCTAAGTAAACCAACAATTTAAGGTTTTAGAGGTAGGAATGTGGAAATAAAAATCCTTCACTGTATATTGAAATGGCTTATTTTCAGATGCATACTTTACATTCTGGAAATAAAGTTTAACAAGTTCTCTTGGGAGTATTATGCTTGGAAAAGAAATGCTATAACTCTGAATTAATCCACTTCACTACACATAACTTGAAAACATGTTTTTCCCTTGAAACGTGAGTTACATTGAAAATTTAATTTAGTAAGAGAATCTGCTATATCAATCACAGAATGATGTAAATGGAATAAACTCACGACCTTAAATCCAAATTCAAACTTTGTTGAGAGTTCGATTGATTGTTCAAGCTCAAATCAGAATCCCAACTACTATTTCTATCTGGGAAAACAATTGGTAAATTTCAATCATGTTTTTACTTAAGTTCCTCCTGGCATAGTTACTCATTTACAGAAGAATGCCTCTTTTTGAATGTCCTTGGATATTAGCTAAGTCATTGTGGTCACTATCAGCACTGAAAACAATAGGAACATCAGGAAAAAGAAAACAAGCAAAAATATGGGTTAACACAGCAGACTTTCCTTCTCTTCTTGAGTTTTCTAACTTATGTTTGAGTTTAAAAAACAAAACACAAAACAATGACAGAATGTCTCATGTGGGTCTAAATGAATGTACAAAAAAACATTTAAGGCACTAATGTTATAGACAGGGAAGGGCAAAGGAATGTAAAGAGAGGTAAGGTTTCTAAACTACACTCACACATGTAAATTTATGAAATCACTAGGCTGTGATAAGTTACATATAGATTATACAACATCTAAGATAATGGCCAGAGTTGTATATAAAGAGCAAACTAACCCAAATCAAGCAGAAGGAAAAAAATAAAGTAAGAATAGAAATCAGTAAAATCGAAATACAAAAACGACAGGAAAAATTAATAAAACAAACAGATGGTTTTCTGAAAACATTAATAAAATTGACACACTGTAGAAAAACTGACAAAGAAATAAAGAAAGAAGACACAAGTTACCAATATTAGGAATGAAATGGGGACTAGCACTACAGACCCCATAGACATTCAAGAAGATAGAGGTGGAAACAAATCTACATACATATATTTAACAACTGGAAGTTGTCAATTTTTACAATTCCTTAAAAATCACAAACTACACAGCTCACTCCAACATCAATTAATTTACCATATTAATAGCTTAAAGAGAAGAAACACATGATCACATCAATCTACACAGAAAAGATATTTGACAAAATTCAACATCCACTCATGATAATAACTCACAGACATATAGTAGTAAAGGGAACTTCTTCGATTGGATATACAGCATCTATCTAACAACAGCAAAAATAACATACAAAATATCAATAACTAAGATTATTCTTAACAATCTAAGGCTGAATGCCTTCCCAATAAGACCAGGAATAAAGTTAAGTTCATCCACTGTAAGCACTCTTATTTAAACACAATGCTAGAAGTTGTAGATGGTGTGGTAAATCAAGAAAAGGAAATGAAAGTCATACAGATCAGATAGAAAAAAGTAAAACCTTAAGTTCTGCAGATGACATAATTGTCTACAAAAAAAAATCTCAAGCTATTTAGAAAAACAAAATGAAAATTAAAAAGTTAGTATAGCAAAGTGGCAGTATACTAGATAAACACACAAAAATCATTTGTATTTCTATATGCCATTAATGAATACATGAATACCAAAATTAAAAATACAATGCCATTTACAATTGCAAAAAAAACAAGAGAGAGGGAAATACCTAGATGTAAACTAAGAAAATATCTGTAGTATTAGGAACTGAAACTACTCAACCTTGATAAATGTAAACAAGGATTTAAATAAATCAAGATACATATCATGTCTATGAATTTAAAGACTCAATATAGTAAAGATGTATATACAGGTTTAATGCAATTAATATCAAAATTACCACCTTGTCTTTGTGCATCTAGACACGAATATTCTAACACATATGGAAAAGCAAAGGAAATATAATAGCTAAAAGAAACTTTGAGAAAGAACAATAATGTAAGAATTCTATACAGCTACAGAAATTAAGACTATTGTATTGGGGGAAAGACAGGCACATACATCAATAGAACTGAAGAGAGAACTAAAAAATAGACCCATACAAATATGTCTGATTTTTTTCACAAAGGTCGAAAATTAATTGGACATTTATAGAGAGAGAAAAGAAAAAAACCTTTGACCTAAGCCTTCATATTTGATAATATTAACTCAATATGGATTGCAACTTGAATTTACAACTTCAAAACTCTGAAACTTGGAGGGGGAGGAAACATAGACAATATTTGGGTTCTAGAACTAAGCAATTATTTCTTAGGTTTGACACTGAATTCACAATCCATAAAGTAAATAATTTATAAACTGAACTTCGTTACTGGCCTGGGAAGCCAGCGGCCCTGGTTCGGTCCCACATATGAGGGCCAGTGACACTGCCCTCAAAAACAAACAAACAAACAAACAAACAAATTGAACTTCGTTAAAATTAAAAACACTTACTTGGCAAAATACTCTGTTAAGAGTTCAAAAAGCCAAATTACTTGCTGGGAAAAAAATATTTCAAAGCTACATATCCAACAAAAAGTAACAGGTAAGACACACATAGCACCTGAAAAATCCATTTTCAAAACTTCTCATGATGTAAAATTATTGCAACATCTGGGTTTCTGAAATCTCCATCAGTTACCTCCAGCTGTAATACATTTAAAGATTCCTACAGTGCAATGGTTTTCAGTGGGCAGCAATTTACTGCCCCCCAGGAGACATTTTGCAATTTTTGGAGATACTTTTGATAGTCACGACTATGAAGATGCTACTGATGTCTAACGAAGAGAGGTCACGGGTGCTGCTAAAGATCCTACAGTGTACAGACAGCCCCATTCAACAAAATGTTGACAGTACCGATGTATTGGCAAATGCTTGATTTGTTGGTTCCAAAATTTGTAACAAATTAAATGCACTGATAAGTAGCCATCTCTGAAAGAGTGCTGCTTTGCCTAAGGAGCCCAGGTCTTCAGATTCAGTGAAAAATTGAAAAGTTCTTCCATCATTTAACTGAACTGATCCATTTTTTCTGTCCTCATTCTTTCTCTTCTTTTCTCTATGATACACCCCATGATAAGTATATAAACACAAAGACTGGCAAGGAACAGGCTACACAGTGGCCAATCCAGAAACATGGACAGGACAAGACATTACTCCTCAAAACTCGACCTAGTTTTTCACTCAATGGTCCTATGTTCTGGTACAAAGGAAAAACTGTCCACATCACTTTTGTGTAGGCAATACAATTGCTTTATCAGAGTTTGTAACTTTCAAGGTTAACCTGCGCTTGCCTCTTTGGGGAAAACTCTTAACCTTAAGATTATTCTTTTTCTCAATTCCATTTCACAAGCCAGGGAATAGAAACCAAATTGCTTTGTGTTTTAATCAAATCCCAGTAACTACAATAGATAAATCCCAAACAAATGTTTTCAACTCTTTTGGCCTCATCTTTTTCACTTTTAAACTAGATGTGATAAAACCAAACTGACAAAGTTTATGAACACTATCCAATGAGACATAATTCAAAAAGCATCTAACACAGTAGTATAGGTATTGAGTAGGCACTCTTCCTAACATGAAAAGAAAATCAACTTCTGACTTTAATGAATAGTTTGAGGACATTAGGTTCACAAAACAGCTAATGTATAGAAACTTACTGCCCCCCAAATCTATATACAATGGAAACAACACTCACTTATAAACAAAATCATGTATTCTACTGTTATATCTTCCCTGGTACATTTCTGTGGTAAGAGCAAGAGAGGTTGAAAAGAAGTGGAATTCATTTGAATTTGTATATCCACTTGAGCTTTGTCACTCATACACATTTAACTATATTTATTTAATGTTTTCTGTAAAATTTACTTTGAATAATTCTCTATCCTTGGATTTCACATATGACCTTCAAGGCCAACAACATTTTCTTTAAAAAAAGATACACAATTGATTTCTGAAATTGCATTAAGTGTTTAATGCGGCAACATCATACAGGTCCTCATGGAGGCTTAAGAAATAAGTGGATTTGGAATAACATTCTGTAAATTATAAAGTTACCAATTCAAGAAAACAATCTCAGTAAATCTCCAACTGTTTTCCAGATTTCTAGATGTGTTATATTAGATTTATCATAAAAAGGGTTGTCAAAATCAAATTTATTAGGAAACTTTGAAACTTAGCTAAGCCTCAATCACTAAGAGAAGTAATAAATTATGTTGTCTTATTTAGAAAATTGTTACAGTAATATTTTAACTAAATACACAAAACATTTCTCTGGAGCTAAAAGAGATATTTGAGGGTAACTAATCCCTCCCCATTTAGTTTAGAAATGTGAAAACTGAAATCTAAATACACTAAAAAACTTACGTTGGGTTACACAATTGTAGAGCAGCAATGAAACTGCTATCCTAACGTCCTGATTCTATGTTCATATTTAAAAAAAATATTCAAGTATAATAGAAGTATAATTATCAAGACATACTTCCAAAATCTGTCATTTTTTTTTATTAATTCTTTCTGCATGTTGAACAGGCAGTAATGCAGATACACTCATGGTTATGTTTCTTTTTTTTTTTTTTTAAGAAAAAGCTAGATCATATCACTAAGACAAAAGTAAACTGCAGTAGAATACATAATTGATGAACAGAAAGAAACATCTATTTGAAGACACGCTTGTGTTATCTGACCTTCAGAAATAAATCTCTTTCACCACTTATAAGAATAAATCTGATCGTGCGCTGAGGACAAAAGAATAAGATTTGGCGGAAATAAAGAAAATCATTTTAACAAAGTAAATAGTAGCAGAAGCACTTACTGTTGTCAGAAATCTTATGAGATGTGTCTATGAACCAAATCAAGAAAGTGTTAGACCGATGGGTCTCGATATTTTTCAGCCTCAATTCAACAGACACATAAGTCACACCTCATCAGCAACAGGTTTACTTTTAGGTCAGTTTTAGTAAGGACTTGAAGAAGGACTCGGTAAGGTTAGATAAAAACTTTGCATTTTTTAAAAACCTAACCTTTCTAGGCAACACTTATATAGCATATGTTATATGCTCCTTTGCTCTAGCTTAGAAGACAGGTTTTGAGGACTTTGTGCATGATACGCCTAACAAGTTACTAACTTCCAAATCCTGGTTGTCTTCATGCTCTCCCACAAATTATTCCTTGAAGCTTATGTGAGAGTGGAAAATTTGAGATGAACTGATATTTTTCTACTCTAGGCTGGCATTTTATAATTCTAAGGTAATGAATAATCACAACAGGGCTAATAAAATGATAGTGAAAACAGATTATTTCAAGTAACCTAGTTCTGTTAACGATTATAGAATTCATTGTGATCACTTTCATTTATTTGTGTTTATTTCTACAAGAACACTTCCTGTTTTAGTCAACTGGTGGATTAAGGAAACATACACAGAAAACAATTCAATAGCCAGAAATTAATTGAAAGGAATAGTTTTACTCATGAATCATAAAGAATATTTAAAAATGTGTAATTCTAGAAAACCATAATATATCATTTTTTTCTCCAATTATTTTATATCACATTTATCTTTCGAGTCTTTCTTTGGGGAGGCATTCTATAACACTATTTTTGGTATGACTTTCACTCACCTCCATCTCTTCCCCAGATCAAATCCTTTTCTTTGTTTTAAGCACTATACACAGCTAATTTTCCATGCATAGGAAGGTCCCAGGAAAATGGCCCTTCTCTCTGGCTCTCACAAGTTTTTCATAATTGTCTTTTGCTTCCCCATCCCCAGCATACGTGTTCTCTTGTTCGTTCTCTCTCTCTCTCTCTCTCTCTCTCTCTCTCTCTCTCTCTCTCTCTCATCACTGCTGCTGAAGGAGCTCCCAGTGCCCAAATATGGGACAGTTAGCAAAAATAAATAAATGATAGTCATGGATTATAATCCACAGAGTAAAACAAATAACCATGAGGCCATGGTGATATAACTAAAGCATGGGTAGCTCTTTCTTACAGAATAGTACAATTAAAGGTAGAAGGAATTACTGAATAGAAAATCACCCTTTGGAAAACCCACCGTAATAACTTTTCTATTAATAGATGTTAAAATCAATACGTAAAAGTACAATGAAAAAAATAGGGTATTTGCATTGTCTCAAAGTATCTCACCACAATATTACTTATTAATTACAGAAGGGGAAAAAAGTAAATTTATAGTGGAGCAACCTGGAAGACACAACCTTAAAAGTAACTGTGGGCCAGCTGAGTGGCGCATTGGTTAAGAGCTGTCTTGGGATGCCAGCGGCCCTGGTTCGGATCCCACATATGAGGGCCAGTGACACTGCCCCCTACAACTAAGATGGTGAACAACCTGGAGCTGGGCTACCATTGAGTCCCCGGGTCGGCATAGCTGCAGCCCCTGCTGCAGTGAGCTGCCATAGGCTACAGTGAGTGGCCAGCAGCCAGCGTGAGTGGCTGGCAGCCAGTGTGAGCTGCCAATAGCCGTGGTGAGCGACCATCCAGAGGCTGGCGACCGATCTGCCTCACCCGGGAAGAGCTCAATGATGATACCAACAGGGGCCAGTGAAGCAACGTCCTCTGCAACTAAACTGAAGAACAAAAAGACAGCAACTTGTCCGTTCCCCTTCCCCGGTTTCCCAACGCTGTTCCCCTCCCCAATTCCCCAATTTAAAAAAAAAAAAAAGTTAACATTACTGAAAATGAGACAAATGGACCTAATGTGTCTCCTGATATGAGGCACTGAGAAGGCCTAACAATTGAATGGTATGCTTCCATAAAAATAAATACCTTTTAATTTGACAGGTAAGCAGTTTGGGAGCTGCCACTCTGTCCTAACAATAAGAAAACAACTGAGGAGATGGAAAAAGCAGTAACTCTTCTTAAATCTGTAAGATAGGGTAGGACACAGGGCTAACTACTGCTCCCAAGATCAGAGGCAGATGGCTGAATACAGGGAGTCATGTATACCATAACAGAGACTCGCCAGCAGAAACCGTCATGGAACCAGGGCCAGCAGAGGAAAATCTGAACTGTAATTGATAAATTAATGGAGATTTAGTATGGACAACTGTGAGGGGTAAAAATAAATAAATAAATAAATAAATAAATAAATAACTCCCTCCAGATGGGCCCAGGCATAGGAAGACCCCCAAATTTTGTAAGATTTACATCTAGGACCTCAACCAGGCTCTCACAATAAATAACAGAAAAACATTCTCTCATGCTTCTGGCAGGAGGAGTAGAAAAGGAACCGTTATGAAATACTCTACAGCACTCTGTTCTTTAACAAGGGCTGCCCTCAGATGAAACTACTTGGCCAGAGCTTAATTTGCTAGGGTTTTATCAGAGCCTAACGGACCTGGGAGAAGAGAAATATCTAACTCCAGTCAGCTCTAGCCTTCCATGTGGAAGAAGGGAAATACTCCACTTCTGCCCACTCTTGCAGCCTGTCCCACCTAAGGGGTCAAGAATGAAAACGAAGAAATACAGGTGAAGATCAGAATCCAGCCACTTAAGCTCATTAAAAGACTGATACCTAATTATAGGACTACAGAATGCTTCCCCTCACCCCACACCCTACCAACACAATTCTAAAGGCTTATTTATAGCAGCTCCTTTTACCCTGTACATTGTGTCTGACTATGAAGAAGAAATTACAAGGCATCATCAAAGTAAAAAACACAATCTGAAGAGATAGAGCAAACATCAGAACCAGACATAACAGGAATTCTGGAATTCTCAGATCAAGAATTTAAAATAACCACAAATTGGGCCAGTCAAGTGGCGTGGTGGTTAAGAGCTGGCTTGGGATGCCAGCGGCCCCGGTTTGGATCTCACATATGAGGGCCAGTGACACTGCCCTCTAAAAAAAATTAAAAAATAAAAATAAAAAAATTAAATAAAATAACCACAAATAATATGCTAAGAGTTCTAATAAATTAAGTAGGTAGTATGCAAGAACAGATGGATAATGTAAACAGAGAGATGGAAAGCCTAAGAAAGAATTTAAAAAATAAATGGTAGAGGTCAAAAACACTGCACCAGAAATGAAGAAAGCTTTGTTTGATGGGCTTATTCATAGAGTAGACAGAACTGAGGAAAGAATCTCTAAGCTGGAGGAAATTTCAACGGAAACCTCCAAAGCTGAAAAGCATAGAGTACAAAGACTGAAAAAAAAAAATCCAGAAAAATAAAAAACAGAACAGAATAACCAAAGATTGTGGGACAACTACAAAAGGTATAACAAACATAATGTAATGGAAATACTAGAAGGAGAAGAAAGGAATGGAAGAAATATTTGAAAAAATAATGACTGAAAATTTCCCCAAATTATTGCTGAACATCAAACCACAGATGTATGCTTTTATGTAAGTGAAACAAGTGACAGAAGTTATACAAAGAACAGAAGGCTAGAATTAGGATTATTTTGTTATTATAAGATACACTATCCATGAAATGGTATGTTGTTATTTAAAAGTGAACTTGAATTTACTGCAAACTCAAGGGACAACCACTAAAAAAAAGGGGAGGGGGAAAGAAGTATAACTGATATGTTAAGAAAGAAGAGGGAATAGAATCATATAAAATGATCATTTAAAATCAGAAAAGGCAAAAAAAATGGAGTGAAAGACAAAAAATAGATACAAAGAACAGGGAACAGACAGCAACAGTAACAAAATATGATAGATGGTAATCCAACTATATCAATAATTACTTGGAATGTCAATGATCTTAATGCACCAATGAAAAGACAGAGATTGTCAGAATGGATCAAAAAGCAAGAAACGCACTTTCAATATAAAGACATAGATTAAAATAGATGGAGAAAAAACATGCCATGCTAGCACTAATCAAAATAAAGCAGAAGTAGCTCTATTAATTTCAGACAGAGAAGATTCAAAGCAAGGAAAGATATCAGGGATAAAGAAAGGTATTACATAATAATAAAGGGGTCAATTTTCCAAGGAAACATAACAATTCTCAGTGTGTTTGCAGCTAACAGGGCATCAAACTACATGCTGCAAAAAGTGATAGAACTGCAAGGGAAATGGATGCATCCATGATTATAGTTGGATAAATCAACTGAAATGAACAGATCCAGCAGGCAGAAAATCAGTAAGAACACAGCTGAACTCAACAATCACCTGGATATCATTGACAGGTATAGTTGACTTCAGCCAACAACCAATACACATTCTTCTCAAGCTCACATGGACCAATCACCAAGGGAGACCACATTCTAGGCCATAAAATACACCGTAACAAACTTAAATAGAAATCATATAATACCTGCTTTCAGACCACAACTGAATTAAACATTAGCACCCCCCCAAAAAAAATATTTAAATACATTAATAAAAACAGTACTTTTCTAGACCTCTGGTATGTGTGTATGTGTATGCAATGAAGAAAAATATGCAATTTCTTTTAAAATAGTTCCTCACTCTAGATAATCACCCCTATTTTCATCTTCATCTGGAAGAATGGTGTGATAAAGGAATAAAGGGGAAATTGCAGCCCTCCCCTGCCTCATAATTAAGTACGAGAGAGTCATTGGATTTACTACATGCTCAGCTAAGAATCAAATGCCTCTTAGTAACAACAATAACAGCAAACTAATTATATTCCAAAGTCAGTAAACTCAGTCAAAAATTTTTAAAAAAAGAGTTATTTTGCTTAATCTGGGAGCTTCTATCCGGTCTAGGACAAAATAAATCTCGCTTACTTTGTTGGGGGTGATACTTTCTTTGATGACATAGAAAGAAAGATGGAAATGGCGTTGGATCATACCCTAGCAGCCCCATGATTGCCCATCCTCCCAGGAACTTTCTAAATGAACAAGGAACACCTGAGAACCTGCAATGTTCCCCTTTTTGGGGGAAGAGAAGCATTTTCTGAAAAAGAGGTGTAGCTACTGATTGGAGAAAAATGAAGAGGGACCCTGAGAAAGACAAGAGTGGTCTGAACTGAACAGACAGGTTCAAATAGAGGAATGAGATCCGCCGAGAATGTCATTTCTGCAAACGCCTCACCTTGTGAACTGAAGGGAATCAAGTAAAATACTCATTTGAACTTGATACCTTCTCAATCTATTTGCGTCACCCAACGCTTTTGTGAGGGACTTTTTATCCTTATGCTATAATTTTATGTTTTAAAAAGAGTAAGCTGATGATACACAGTAACTTGAAGAAATAAAATGTATAGATGGTCAGACTGGGTAACAGCAGTAAACTGTTTACAGGAGATGCAACGGGAATGTAAGGATACAGGAAGTTTGAAAGGATGAGGATAAAATTTAGATGCAGATGAATCCCAATAAAAAATAAAGCTAGTGTGGTTATATTAGGTTGTTAGAAAATGATGTATTTTTTTCTGTTTTTCATTGCAAAAATGATCATGACTTTTCTGACGACCCAATAGAAAAAGTAGGCTTTAGGGCAACTTAAGACAGGCAAAATCCTCACAATGTATTACTTTGACCTCTGCTTCTGACTCTTTTCCCTTTTGAAGACTCTTGTGATTACAATGGGTCCACTTGAGTAAGCTCTCTCTACCTAGCTATTGGGCAAATCTATCAGATAAAAGATCTCTCTTGCTAGAGATATACAGTATCATTTCATAATGTAAAAAGTAAGTTATGAAGAAAATACAACAATTTTTAAATGGTATACACTTAATATCACCTCAAAAGAAATAAAATCAAACATTAATAGATATTAATAGAAAACAGGCAAATGCCAAAGTAGAGTAAAACATTGAGTTAATATTAGATATTAGACTGAATAGTTTCACTTTAAATTCATGAGCTATTCCTCTCTTCTTTCATTATGTATTAGCCATGAGGTTTTTTTGGGGGGGATTTAAATTAGACCTTTAAATTAGATTAGATTATATGGAAAGCTGAAAGTTAATGAGTTAAACTTTTATCTCAAAAGATAGTAAAAGAAGAAAAAAAAATTTGAAAAAGGAGGTAAAAAGTAGAATAGTGGCTTCCCAAAGATGTCTCCATTCTAATCCCCATAATCTGTGAATATGTTAAATTGCATAACAACAGGGAACTAACACTGCTGATGGAATTAAGGTGCCCACCAGCTGATCTTAAAATAGGAAGGTTATCCTGTATTATCTGAGAAGGCCAAATGTATTCACAGGAGTCCTTAAAAGTGAGGAGGAGGCAGAAAGTGAGGTCGTGTAATGCCAACTGAGGATGTGACCCACCATCACTGACTTTGTGGATAGAGGAAGGGCGCCACAAGTCAAGGAATGTGGACAAGCTCCAAAAACTGGAAAAAGAAGGAAACAGATTGTCTCCTAGAGCCTCCAGAAAGTATCACAGCCCTGTGGATGCCATGATTTTACACCAGTGAGACCTGCGTTAGACTTCTGACTTCTACAACTGTGAAATAATGTTAATATTGTTCTAAAACACTAAATCTGTGGCAATTTGTTGCAGCAATGATAGAAAAACAAATAAAGAGGTAGAAGGAAGTGAATGATGAAGAACAGAACTGAAATCAATTAAATAACCAACAAAAGTAAAATAAAAATATTCAAGAAATTTGGATCTGTGAAAAGATGAAAACAAGAGAGACTGCATAAAAGATAAAGTCAGGAATGAAAAGGGTAACGTCACAACAAATGAGACAGATATTAAAAATAATGAAGATTTTACGAACAAGATTTTTTTGTTTTTTTTGTTTTTTTTGTTTTTTTTTTGCCAATCTTTTTTTTTTTTTTTTTTTTTTTTTTTTTTTTTGGGCAGTGTCACTGGCCCTCATATGTGGGACCGAACCGGGGCCGCTGGCTTCCAAAGCCAGCGCTTAACCACCGCGCCACTCGGCCGGCCCATACGAACAAGATTTGAAACTATAAATGAAATGGGTAAATTCTTTGAAAAATTTAATTTACCAAAATTTATTCAAGAAGGGATAAAAAACTTGTGTCATCTTTTAACTACTAAACAAAACCAACCAGCAGTGAAAATATCTTCCCTCAAAGGAAGTCCAGTGCAGTTAACCAGTGGGTTCTGACACTCAAGAAAGACATAATCCTAGTCTTATAGAACATCTTGCAAAGAACATAATATTTGAACAGAAATTTATCAATAAAAGGTAATTCCAGGCTAGTCTTACTTATGAACACAAATGCAAAAACCTAAAGCAAACTATCGTAAAATCAAATCCAGTGATAAGTAATGAGGAATATGTACTCTGAATAAATTTAATTCATTCATGAATTAAAACTAGTGGAAATTGGTAAAGATGAATCTTAGTATGAACACTAAAAGAAACTTGGTAGGAAAGTTGAGTAATGCATATAGTTTGATTAGTTTGATAGCTATGGAATTAATTTTCCTTTATAGAAGACCGACATAAAAACAAGATATACTTAAATAAAAATATGTATCCTTCACTTTCACTATCAGCAGCAATTATCTTAAATACAATAAAAATAGTAGTTACAATGCTAAAGTTACAATAAAAATGAAAATGAATGTTTTAAATTCCCATGTTTAAGTCTATTTGAAAGTTCTTCACAAAGATTTTTTGCAATGTGCAGAATATATATTTTCAGATAAAATCTCCCTCATTCCTTTAATTTTGTGTAGTTTTCTAAGTGCTCCGTTCATTGCAACACATATTCTCAGAAAAGGTACAGGACTTAGAAATTGTTTAAAAACTCAATCTAAAGGACAGTTCGAGCCCCAATTTTAGAAATAAAAATAATTGTTCTAAACTATTTCCTATGATTATGACCGTGTCTTTATTAACCTTAAGAGTCCAATATTGGCATTAAAAAAAGAACCCTCCATGCTGATCTAAAGAAACTTCTGAAATCTGAAACCAGTAACGTGATCACTTCTCAAAGAAAACACTATAGGAAAAATATATTTCCACACAGGGTCAAAAGCACTCTTCAAAAATATTATTCTAAGGGCCGGCCGAGTGGCGTGGTTGGTTAAGCGCTGGCTTGGGAAGCCAGCAGCCCCGGGGTTCGGTCCCACATGTGAGGGCCAGTGACACTGCCCTCAAAAAAAAAAAAAATATTATTCTAAACCCTAAACAATTCAGAATCTTTTGGTGTGTAAACAACTTGTTCAAGAAAGTGAAATACATATCATCAGTTCATTAGTACCAGCTCTGTGATCTAATGATCATCAGCTATTTAAGTGCCCATTACAAGCCTACCATTTTGGTGTAGTGCGGTTATATCATAATCCATTAGCTACTGACTGGGCTATAACTTTTAAAATAAATATCACCATATGTAATTGCAGTGAGGTCACCCTCAGCTGTGTGTTGACATTGATGGTGGTTGTAATGGGTATAGCAAGTAGAGACAACGGGTTTTTCCCACAGACCACAAAAATGGTACATTTTACCCATTTGTATTTTTTGCTAATTCACCTGAATTAGAGGTGAATTAGAGGACTATTTGCTGGCATATAACAGAACAAACTCAGCTAGTCTCAAGAGGACAAAATTTTTGAGTGTGGTCTCATTTGAATTGGAACCTAGCCAACTGTTAAAGAGGATCCTCCAGCCCCAGTTGAACCTTTGAACAACTACAGCCTTGGTCAACATCTTCTCCAAGCTCATGAAATGTATCAAGCCAGAACTGCTCAGCTAAGCTGCTTCCAAATACCCAGCCTACAAAAACTTTGAAAAAATAAAAATGTATTGTTTGAAGCAACTAAGTTTTGGACAATTGATTACACAGCAATATGCAATTAACACCTTGTGGTCACCCTGGAAGGATTCCATTAAAAGGAGACTCAACATGTTTGATTTAGATGAGTCTCCTCACTTAATGCTGAGGACACTGAGGCCCAAATAAAGTTAATGACATAGAGTGCACTAGAATCTCAGTTAAGTGCATATTGTCTCTGTAATTGGGAAGAAAAATCAATGTAATATTCTATAAACCATGGATAATCATTAGCAAGAATTGCATTAACACATTTTGCACAGGCAGGCTCTTTTGTTGTCAATATATTTAATATTGTGTTTAGCACTTTTCCCTGGAATGCATCAAGTAGGCACTTAGAAATGCAAACCATTAATGGAAGACTAGAGAGACACACTGTTGATTTCTTTTCTTGGTTCAAATAAAACTTGTCAGAAAACAATGGTTTCTGTACCTTTCTAACATTCACAGAAATACAAATGTGACTAGAATAGGCTACCAAATCAAGAACTCACAGTTAAAGTGATAAATAAATAGCAATGAGAGGAAGACTAAATTAGGTTCCTGGACCCAGTTACAATGTGTGTGTGTGTGTGTGTGATGGGGCAAGGAAGGGGGCATTCCCAACGCCAACTATAAACCATGCTGCAGATCTGGATCAACTGGGCATCCTACAACTCAAGTCAACCCTGACACTCTTTACGCAGAAATAGGACCACATCCCACAGGATAAGTTAAGGGTTCAGTCCTACACCATTGCCCTGTACCCACTGTAGACACCAGGTTCCTTCTTAGTAAATAAAAAATCTCATCTCTTTATCACATGTTGCTTTATCATAAAGACATCCTTATAGTAAAACAACAACAACAACAAAATACTGTTTTGTACCATAAACAGCTCCTGAAATCACTTTTTCAGCATTATTTTAAGAATAAAGACAGTTTTCAATGAAATGCAAATACTGAATCATCACAATAATAAGTTATTATTCCATCTTTCTTGGTGATTATTTAATTTTTTCTTAAATATTGGCAACATTATTAATTCAGTTTCCTAGGCTGTGATATTTCTGATTTACAGATAAATATGAATGTAAGCTGAATCACTTTCACAAGATTTTGTTATAATGTAGCTCTGCAGCCACCAGCGGAATTAAAATAACTTTCTGTACGTTAGTTGAACTTAAAAGATGACTGATCACTTATGGACACTTATATTCCTAGGTATTAGCTATTCCATTGTTCATTTTTACATGGATATTTTGCAATAAAGATGATGCATTAATTAGCCTTATGAATAAGTGACAGATTTTTGTCATTAGAGAATGTCACGTCTCTGCGCGGCTGGGTCTGGCTTCCTCGAGAGGACTGGCGGGGACTCAGAAAAATAAATAAAGAGCAAGAGACAGGGATAGTTTTTAGAAGCAATTTGAGCCAGGGGACTCTGTCTGATGGACAAAGAGCCCAGAATCTGGTCAGACTGCAGCTTTTATTGAGTACAAACAGGGAAGGGACTTTGTTCTTTCCGTAGTCTGTAAATCACATGTGTCACCCAAGAATTTAGCCAAATCTCCCTATGTCCCACAGACCGCCTCAGCCGAAAGGCCCTTGACCAATACAACATTGCCTCCTAAGGGAACAGTTAATGATTCACTATGACACTTAGAGGCAAGAATGAAAGGAGGACTGCTGTTATCTTCTTAAGAAGATTTCTCTTCTCTGGCAAGCTGTTAGCTCTGCAGATAAGGGTTTACAGGCCCTTAGGCCCCTTATGCTTCACCTCCTTAAATCCTCCCAGGGTACCCCACAGACGACTCCTGGCTTGGGCCACCCTAATGCACACATTTTATTTAGGATCTTGCTCATATTTTAGGGTCTTGTGCATATTTAGGGTTTGCCCATCATTGACTGACCCACCTTTTCTCTTGGGGTCCTATGGGATTTTGCCATAAACGTAGTGAAAATCCTGTCCCCGTGAGGCTCTGTTGTCATGGACAAATGCAGGGATGCAGACGGCGAGGCTGCTGTGAGGCCACAAGAGAACATTACCTTAAGGAGTGTTTCCTTTTGTTTGTTTGTTTGTTCGTTTGTTTGTTTGTTTTGAGAAGCAAGAAAGGGATGCAGTTTCCCAAATTAGGAAGCTCAACTTCCTACCACAGTGAAACAATTGCTCACTGTGTTGGAAAATATCTGTGTGAAAAATGAGATCAAACTGCTCTTGGTTTCAGAAAACATGATAAGCAAACAGCTGTAAAATCTAAGGATTGTATGAGAAACCAATTTGAAATTTGACCAACAGATAGGACATCCATTATTCAAATTGTGATCACTACACATCTACAAAATTTATTTGATGTAAACATAATTTCTGAAAGGTAGCTAAAAATTTCCCTCTACAAATGAAAAATGAAACTCAGTCCTCAAAGCTTTGGCATAGAGTGGACATCACATTATTGCATTATCTGTGCTTTCCAAGTCTTGTGTAGCAATTGGTAGAAAGAAAATGAATATGAATATCTTTCTTTCTTGGTAAAACTATATTTCATAACGATGTGATGTATAAAACTTCGACTGACAATAATGGAAATTCTGATCCACAGCAATAATATCCCAACACCTGAGCTAATCTGAATAGATCTTTGTTCTTTGCTAAAGGAACCTAAATAAAATATCTATATAATCGATACATAATTGAATCTATGCACCAAACTTTGAAGCAGAATTCAAAAACATCAAAGCCATTAAGCCAGAAAAGAAAAAAAAAATGAAAACGGGTGTCAAGTAATGAAGTGTATATAAGGCATGGGAGGTCCTGAATGAGAGAAGGGGCAACGGTTGGTGAGACCATTATATCAGAATATACACACAGAATGGCAGAGACTATTCTCCAGAATTTCTTTTCTTTTTTAACCTTAAAAAAACATTCATTTAAAATCTCTGGAAATTGTCCTCAGACCACACAACAAATGAAGAAACATTCATTCAAGAAAATCTACTAAATATCCAGTAAGAGCATTTCAGCCCTGACTCATTCACTCTCCCTGAACCACAGGTATGGGTCATGAAAGCTTTAGTCTGGGTACTCTACTCCAGGGAAGTACAGCCAAGAAGACGGGTTTTTTCCCCTCCCCAGATCCCAGTCTGGGGCTATGGTTTCACTCTGGGAGAAAGAAAACAACTGTCATTAACACCATCGTGTTTCATTAGTAAAGAATAAAATAGGTACAAAATATCCTGTTGAAGACAAGAGCTGAAAGTCAAGTCATTAAAGAAAAAAAAAAAGCATACAGTATAATGAGAAAAAAAAATTTAATAAGAGTGGTAGAAAAATAGACAAGGCCCTCCCTATAACCAGAGATAGAGTTAAAAAATAGATTCCAATACAGAAAGATATGTATTGGTTGATATAGATAGTGCTTCAAATGAGAAGTTAGTTTGCTTTCAATCACCAAGGAACAAAGGCTTACTAGACACCAGGAAACATAAAGGCAATTTATGCCAAAGATAGACAATTGGATTATAAATTTATGAACTCACATGTATGATAATTATAAAAAATAAAAATAACCAATATATATAAATATTTTTTACCCCATAGACAACTATTATAAATACTGACAGTATACATATAGATGAAGGAAAGATATTATTGATAAGTAACAAATTAGTGAAATTTCTTTGAAGGGCAGTTAAGTAATGTAAGTTGTATAGCAAATTGAACAGTACACCTATTATTTGGCTTGACTATTCTACACCCCATAGTTTTATCCTATACTCGATTCAAATATGTGAGAGGTACTCTAGTGTAGGTGTTAGGACAAGGCTGTTGCATCTAATTGCTTTTAATTCCAGCTCTGCACTTACCAAATATGCAAACTTCAGAAAATTATTGAAGTTTGCTGTTCTTCATTTTCTCCATATACAAACTAGAAATAACAGAGTGTGACCCCCTCTCAGGATTGAACGATAATTTAATTACATAATATATTTAATACCTCAGAAGAGTGCCTGGTATGGAGCAAGTGCTATACAAGTGCTTATTATTATTAAAAGTATGCAAAAAAATATGTACAATGAGGTTGATCGTAGCATTGTTTCATCACAAGAAAAATGAGAAAACACATTCTTAAAAAGGTAAATTTCATATGACTTTCAATAGGAGACTATTATGTACTTTTGTAGTAAAATGTAAAAGATATAAATATGTAAACATACATCTGCTGATATAAAGTGTCACCAGCTATGCTTAAAATAAGAAATAAAATTGTGAAATAGACCATACAATATGCTTCAATTTCTGAAAAAGAAAAATCTATCCATATATCACCTACACTTCAGGTGCATAGCAAATTTCTTGAGAGGCCACAAGAAAAAGTTTGCAGTGGTTTTGGAGAGTAGACCTGGATATCTGGGGTATAAAATGTTCTTTGTTTTTATTATATTCCCTTTGCCTTATTTGAACTTACTTCATTTGTATAGATTCTTTTTTAATTAAAAAACACACTAAAATTAAAAATAAAATGACCCTGGGTTTCAACAAAAATAAAAACACTTTTATGACCTATGTTCTTAATTATTTTGCTAGCTCATAATACTACCCATCCTATTGAATCTAGCATACTATAACTTATAAGCAGTTTTATAGATGATAGGGTTATACAATTAAGCTTCATTTCTTGAATATTATTTGAAGAATAATATTTAAACAAAAATATTGCTTACAAAATCCAGCTCTAGAACATCCCATCCATACAAGGTGTGATCAAACAATATGATAAATGTTTACATTAAAAAATATTATTACAGTAAAAAACACATTGCCATTAATCCCCTTCAAAATACTCCCCTTGGACCAGCTGAGTGTCACGTTGGTTAAGAGCTGGCTTGGGATGCCAGTGGTCCCGGTTCGGATCCCACATATGAGGGCCAGTGACACTGCTCTCTAAAGCTAACAACAGCTCCACCTGGAGCTGGGCTCTGTGAGTCCCTAGGACAGCATAGCTGCAGTCCCTGCTGCAGTGGGCTGCCATAGGCTACAGTGAGTGGCCAGCAGCCAGTGTGAGCGGCTGGCAGCCGGAGTGAGCTGTGAGTGGCCATCCAGAGGCCGACAACTGATCTGCCTCACCCGAGAAGAACGCAATGATGATACACAAACATGGACCAGTGAAGAAATGTCCTCCACTACTAGATTGAAGAACAAAAGGACAGTAACTTGTCTGTTCCCCTTCCCCGGTTCCTCAATGCTGTTCCCTGCCCCCAATTCCCCAATAAAATCTTTTAAAAAAAAATACTCCCACTTGCTTCGAACACACCCCATTTTTCTTCTTTTTTTTAATTAAAGTTTATTGGGGTGACAATGGTTAGTAAAGTTACATAGGTTTCAGGTGTACAATTCTGTAATACATCATCTATATATCACATTGTGTGTTCACCACCCAGAGTCTATTCCTCTTCCATCATCATATATTTGATCCCTTTTACCCTCTTCTACCACCTTCCCCCCATTTCCTCTCTAGTAACCACTAAACTATTGTCTGGGTCTGTGGGTTGTGATTTTTCATTTGTTTGTCTTGTTCTTTGGTTGTTTTTTGTTTTATATCCCACATATCAGTGAAATCATATGATTCTCTACTTTTTTTATCTGACTTATTTTGCTTAGCATAATAATCTCAAGATCCATTCATCTTGTCGCAAATGGCACTATTTCACCTTTTCTTATGGCAGAATAATATTCCATAATATACCACATTTCTTTGCCCAATCATCTATCGAAGGACACTTTGGCTGTTTCCATGTCTTGGCCACTGTAAATAAAGCTGCAATGAACATTGAAGCATGTATATCTTTATGGATAAATGTTTTCAGATTAATTGGGTAGATACCCAGGAGAGGGATTCCTGGGTGATATGATAATTATATTTTTAATTTTTTGAGGAACCTCCAGACTGCCTTCCATAGCGGCTGCACCAATCTGCATTCCCACTAACAATGTATGAGGGTTCCTTTTTCTCCACAGCCTCTCCAATGCTTATTATTTGTCTTGTTGATCATAGCCATTCTAACTGGTGTGAGGTGATATCTCATTGCGGTTTTTATTTGCATTTCTTTGATGATTAGTGATATTGAACATTTTTTCATATGTCTATTGGGCATTTGTATTTCCTCTTTGGGTAAATGTCTATTCAGGTCCTCTGCCACTTATCTCACCTTTCTTGCCACTTGCTGAAGCAATGCTGGAAGTCCTCTTTCATGAGTGTTTTTGGTTGCATCGTCGTGGCTACCTCGATGTCGTGAATCGTTTTGACTTTGGGGAAGAGCCAGAAGTCACATGGTGCCAGATCCTTTAAATAAGGTGGATGAGGACACATTGTAATGTTTTTATCTGACGGAAATTGCCATACCAGAAGTGCTGTGTGACATGGAGTGTTGTCATGATGGAGGAAGAAGTAAAGACACTCATGAAAGAGGACTTCCAGAACTGCTTCAGAAACTGGCAAGAACGATGGGATAAGTGTGTTCGAAGCAAGAAATAAGTATTTTGAAGGAGATTAATGGCAATGTGTTTTTTACTGTAATAATTTTTTTTATGTAAACATTCACTGTATATATATTTTTTTGTCACACCTTGTATTCTTTTACCCCTCCTTCCTTCTTGCCATAGCCACTGAACTCCTTTTAGGCCCTTAAATATACTATCATGCTGACATCAGTTTCTTTAGTGTTCTTTTTGAGATAACCTACTTCCAGCTACCAATGAACTCCAAAGTATTCAGATATTAGCTCAAATATTACTTCTTACTAAATAATGACATAAATCTATGCACTTCTATGTTATAGAAATTATAATTTCATATTTCAGTGATTTTCAGAGACATGACTCTCCCTAACTTATCTAATGAAAACAGAAAATATACCACCTCAACATCTGGCCCCCCAGCTTCTACACAATGTTTGACATGCAACAGAGACTCAATTAAATGATTTTCAATAGATACTGTACACAGTCAGCCCTCCTTATCCCTGGGTTTGGCATCCAGGGACTCAACCCATTGCAGACTGACAACAGTTATTTTCAATCGGGGATTAGGAATCTGTGGCTGTTGAGGGCTGACTTAAATTATATGCAGGTTTTCTACCATGTAGGGGTCAGCCGCACTAATCCTTCTGTTGTTCAAGGGTAAATTCTATATACTTTGTTTTTTCCTACACATACAAATATAAAAGCTTAATTTATAAATTAGGTACAGTAAGAGATTAGCAAGAATAATTAATAATAAAATTAATAATAAAATAAAAAATAATAAAATGATAAAAATAATAATAATTAATAAAAATAGAATGATTATAACAATATACTGTAATAATAAAAGTTATGTGAGTGTGGTCTCTCCCTCTCTCAAAATCTCTTTTTGTACTATACTCCTTTTTCAATTAAAGGAAGTACTTTATAGCTTTTCTTTGGCATGTTGGAATCGTCAGCATCACTCCTCTTTCATTTTGGGATCATTATTAAGTAAAATACGAGTTGCTTGAACACAAGTCTGTGATACAGCGATAGTCGATCTGATAACCAAGACAGTTAAGTGACTAATATATATAATGGCATGAATACACTGGACAAAGGGGTGATTCACATCCCAGGCAGATGGAGCAGGGTGGCACCAGATTTTATCACGCTACTCAGAAAGGCATTTAATATAAAGATTATGAATTGTTAATTTCTGGGATTTTCCATTTAGTATTTTTGAATCGTGGTTGACCATGGGTAACTGAAACTGTGGGGAGTGAAACCATAGATAAGGGAGTTACTGTACATCAATCAATCACAATCGCTCTCCCTTTGCTTCTGTATGGGTATTTTCTTTTGCTTTCTAGTACACTTCTAATAGACTATCCCATTATTTAAAGCATCTTCTTATTTCACTATAGTAGAATAATGTAATTTATTTTTTGTAAACACACCACCAAGTCCCTAAATGAAAAAAAATTCCACTTAACAAATAACTTGTAAAACTCAATATCTGAATGGTTTAGAAGTCAAATTTCGTTGTTTGCTACTTCCTCTGCCTATGTGTTTTTAAATGTAGATTGTGAAGTCATATTTATCTGGACTTTATCTATGGGAGTCATATGAAGCCTGTGTTAAGATTATGTTTCAAATTTACCTGGTGAATAATGATGTGAAGCAAATTCTATATTCTTACTAGGCAAGTTTCTTCTGTTTTTCTTTTCATGTGTCTTATTTTCTTGAGTGTTTCTTTAAATAGTTTGTCCATTTTTTTTCTTTTCTTTTTGGTTTGTAAGAATTCTTAGAATTCTCTCTCTCTCTTCCTCTCTACATATAAACACACATATACATATATGTATACAATGCAAATCTTTCCTCAAATATGGACATTTATTTTGTACTGATTATTTTAATGAAGTTTATATGTATGATAAAATTCAATTATCAGTTTTTAATCTTTTATTATTAATATGTATTTACCTATCTAAAATCTCTTTGTCTGGCACAGTCATGAAGATACTCTCCAGTGTTTTCTCAAAGAAACATTATGCCCACATAAGTTTCTGTTCCATCTTGAGTTAATTTTTGGTATGTGATATAATATAGGGAGTAAGGTTTAATATTTTTACCCATAGAATTATGTAGTTATTCTAGCATGCTTTGTTGAAGACTCCTTAATCCAACGAATTGTTTCAGTGCCTTTGTCAAATTCCATTATTTGATAAGCATGATTTCTCTGTACTCTTTCTGACCATTGTCATATTGTTAATTTTATGTTTAAAATTGACTTAAACATAAAAGTAAAGATTTTTTAGAAGTAGCATCAGTTGTTCTTTTTAGTAATTCATTCAAGTGACTTTTAGGGAGGCCAAATTAAACAACTACATGAACTTTCTGATATACCTATAAAAGTACCAGCAGCAAAAAGCAATAAAATGTTATTTGAATATGATGTACATTTTTTGAAATCTGCATTTTTATATATTGGTAACATCACTGAATGAATTTTATTATGGCATTATATTTTTAGAAATACTGCCACTGTTTGGCATAAAATCATCTGACTTTAAGTATTATTTTGATACACATGAGAATTCCCTTTGAAAGAACCTGAGATTTTCAAAGCAATAGTAAATGTAAAAATTCTGGAAATTAAATATTAAAAACTCTGGAAACTAAATAGTAAATATAAGAATTCTGGAAATTTTCAAAGCAATAGTAAATATAAAAATTCTGGAAAAATAAAAATACTGGGAATCACAAGTTGAATATTATAAAAGTTGGAGACCCTTATTTATAAACTTGCATGTGCTTATAGATGCCATAGCTACTAAAATATTAGTAAGACATTTCTGAAATCTGCTCTTAAGAAAACAGTGAAGTTAGGATTCTGATCAGAAACAGGATAAGCAAAATAACTGAAAGACTGACTCTGTGAAGTATCACAGTTCACTGTAGAACTTAATTTATGGCCTATAGTTGTATAGATTTAAGTATTAATTGGGAGGCAATGAAGCCTATAAGATCAATTTGCCAATATAGTGAACCCAGTTAATGATTAGGTGTTTGTCAGGTTTGAGTGTCTTAAATTTCATGAAACTATTTTGTTCCTCTACTCTTTCATAACAAGGACAACTGGAGAAAAGTTTTTAAAATTCATTAATAACTTCATGATATATATCTAAATATATCTAAATATGGACATATCTATCTATATTTCTACTATATATCTATATATGTTGATATATCTATATAGCTGTATCTATAGATATCTAGAGAAATAGATTAGAGAAATGACTGGGATAAGAAAAATGATATCAAAGTCAAAAAGCTTTAATAAGAAGACATGGCTTTATTAACTCAAGCTATTGAACTGTAATAAAGAAGAAAAACCTACTCACTGTTATTACAGTGAAAAGTCCTTAAAAACTAAAATGTAAATGATAGTTTAAGAAAATTATTAACCAAGATATCATTTATTGTTATTATTTTAAAGGGAGGACAAGGTCTGAAAATGCTCAACCATTTTTTTTTTCAACTTTGTATAGAGTAAACAGAGACTAATTGATTAGGTGCTGTGTTAAACCTGAACTCATTGTTTTCTCTTGGAAGTATCTTTATGTGGGCGTTAAAGGAACTGGAAAACTTCAAGACTTTCTAAGTGAACTCTTAAGTCCACAATAGTGTATTTATGATTGAGGATACCAAATGAGCATGAATTTAAATTTTATTTACTCATTTGACAACCAATATTTTTTCTCTTTTTTTTCTTTTATACTAAGTTTATACTACATCCCATTTGCAAGTCAAAATGAATATGTTATATCAAACAGGAACATTTTCCTCAGGGTGAATTGGATTCTTTTTATTATTGGATGAACATGGTTATAAAATCATCTGAAATTTTACTGGATATATTTGAACATTATGAAGAGAAACTTAAAACATGATAAAAGTTATTTGTAAGTATTTTTACACACTGAACGGTAAAGGCAAATAGAGAAGGAATATATTTTCTACTACTTAGATGTAAATACCAAATAATGACATACATATATATATATATATATATATATATATATATATATATATATATATATGAGAGATTAGTTTAGAAGCTTTTGAAATAAAAGTAACATATGAGAGTTGGGGAATTTTTTCTTAATAAACTGAAATCTAAAAATTCCCTTCTCATCTTAATTAACCAACATAAGATAACATTTCCTTTATCACTGACAAACCATGGCAGTCAGAATAAATTATTTTTCAGTATATTCCTTTGAAAATCACATTTTATTACTTTAAATTCATTCTTTTTTAACTAATTTTTTATCCTAAAAGAAGTATAGATTCACATGCAGTTGTGAGAAATAATAGAGAGATGGGCTGTACCTTGTCCAGTTTCCCTAATGGTACCATCTTGTAAAACGATAGTACAATATCACAACCAGGATACTGACATCGATACAGCCAAATTATAGAACATTTCCATCTCCACAAGGATCCCTTTTATTGTGTTTTTATAGCCACAACCAATAGCCGCTTAGTCCCTGGCAATCACAAATATGTTCCCCATTTCTACAATATTGTTATTTCAAGAATGCTCTATATATGGAAACATAGCATATGGAAATTTTTATAGCTGACTTTTTTTCATAATAATTCTCTGGAGAATCTTCGCGGTAGTTCTTGTGTGTTTCAATAGTTTGGCTTTTTAAATTGCTGAGTATTTTCCCATGGCGTGGATGTGTCATAGGTTGTTGACCAGTTTACCTGCCAAACATCTAGACTGTTCCCAGGTTAGAGCTATTATGAATACAACTGCCACAAATGTTTGTATACAGGTGTTTGTATGAACATAAATCTTTATTTATCTAGAATAAATACCCAGGGTTGGGTAAATTGCTGAAGTGTATGGTAGAGACATATTTAGGGTTGTTTGTTTGTTTGCTTGTGTGTATAAACTGCTCCTCCTGCTGACCTGGTAAACCAGGAACTCTGTGAGACTCTTTCTGTCTGTTTTGTCTTCCTTCTCCTTTTTCTGCAGGTGTCAGACCCGCAACCTGATCTAAAGGATCTCCTGCAATTTTCGGTCTCCTGCCACTTTGACCTTCTAGAAATTCCCCCATAAGCTTCTTCACAACTAATACTGTTTCGGTATCTACTATACTTCTCAAAAACACAACCCAATACAAACTCTCTTGAAAATAATTGTGTTTAGGGCCGGCCGAGTGGCGCGTTGGTTAAGCGCTGGTTTGGGAAGCCAACGGCCCCGGTTTGGGTCCCAAATATGAGGGCCAGTGACACTGCCCTCAAAAAAAAAAAAAAAAAAAAATTGTGTTTAGGTAAAAAAATATATCAGTGGACAAGAATATGTTAAATATTTTTTTTTAAAAGTAAGAATTGTGAAGATTTAGAACAACATTATGGACATTGTGAAGAAGTATTTTAACTTTAAGGAAAATTGATTTGGATCCCAGAAAGCCTTTGAGTGATACACCTTGCTTTATTTGCTTTCATTATATTAATATCTCTGATAGAATACCCAAATATTGGTGTAGTTTTAAATCTGTCTCAAATCCTTTGAACTCCTCTCATCAATAGGTTGAGTTGAATCCCTCTTTCCCTGAATATGGGGTAGCTTCAGTGACTTGATTTTTAATAGAGTGAATAAGGCAGAAGTGTGTTGGCCATAATAAAAAGCAATACCATTTCTGTCTGGTTCTTTACTCTCTTGGGTTCTGTGCTTTGGAAGCCCTGAGGCTACAAGTAAGAAATCTTGCCTTTCTGATGCCATTATGCTGGAGAGACCATGTGGGGAGATCACACAGAGATATAAAGAGAAATCCTGTCAGTCCCAGTTCCCTCAACCCCAGATGTTGGAGTCTACCCAGCTCAGGCATCAGACACTAGATTCCAGCTTCTGGCTTTCAAGCTCCCCCAGCTGATGCCAAGTGCATCAGAAATAAGCAGTCTCAAGACTGCCTTTATTCCTGAGCAGAGTAAATATTGTTTTCATCTACTAAGTTTTGGGGGTGGTTTGTTATACAACAAGAAATGTCTGGAATGATTAGATTTCTGGCTCTTGTTCTTTTATACTTTGATATTGAAATAATCTGATCCCCTCCCCAGCCTCAAGTAGATTTGTAATTTCATTTATTTTTGGAATTATTCTAGTTTAAAGGTAAGAGGATAGATAACCTTAAGTTTGGGAAGCAACTGCATGTAATCAACCTCCCTAGGTCCTTATTACAGAATGCAATAAATGCAATTCTTATGTAATATTCAAGCACTAAAATTAAAAGTAGTACAAGACAATACAGGTAACCTGCAAAATGGACTTAAATTCACAAGGTCATAGAAATGGGTAACCCAGAGCCCAGTTTCATGTCATATAATATTCAAGAAGCAGAATCTGGAGTTACCTTATTTTGCCATGTATAGTGCACACTTTTTTGCCCAAATCTGGGGGGAGAAAAATAAGGATGAGCATTACACATGGATAGTGCTAATTCCATATCTATATAAATGTTTTTTGGTTTTTTTGAGGGCAGTGTCACTGGCCCTCATATGTGGGACCCAAACCAGGGCCGCTGGCATCCCAAGCCAGTGCTTAACCACTGTGCCACTCGGCGGGCCCCCCCATATAGATGTTTTTAATTATTGTATTTATGCTAATGAGTTAAAAGTGTAACTCTAGAGATCAATAATGATATCTGTATGCAAAATAACACCCTGGAATATGGTAATCAGTTTTGTTGAATTTATGAAGAATGTGCAACGATGAAGAGTTTTCGGCCTTCTATGATGTGTAAATATCGTAAATTTGTTACCAGTACATACAATTTCTTGTACCTTGTATCTCTTCTTGTGTTTTGTAATTATTTGTTACATAAAATTTCTTGTACCATAGTATGTTAAAAAGTAAGTGTTGTGGCTGGCCGAGTGGCCTGGTAGTTAAGCGCTGGCTTGGGACGCCAATGGCCCCGGTTCGGGTCCCACATATGAGAGCCAGTGACACTGCCCTCTAATAAATAAATAAATAAATAAATAAATAAATAAATAAATAAATAAAAAATAAAAAATAAATAAATAGAAAATAAGTGTTAAAATTCTTTTATAAAACAAAAACAAGTACCTAAATGTAAACAAATAAAATTTTGAATTAAAAAATTAAAACAAGATTTTTTTTCCCCTTGAAAGTTTGGGCCAAAAACAGGTGTGCATTATATACAATATGGTAGCTATATCTTTCAAACATACTACAATCAACAATATGTGAAGAACTGTATTATCTCAGTAGGAGACTCTATGGCTCAAACCTAAAGAAAATGCCAAACAGGAACAGAGTCCCATTACTCTATCAACCACACAATTATCAACCCTCTACAAACCTATCATCAGAACATTTGCCTTTTCCAGCTTTTTGAGCAAAACAATGTCTAAGAGCAAACAAAGAGGAAAGAATGTTAATAACACTACTCTGGGCAGTTTCAAATATATTCAATTTTCATTTCTCCTTTAGTAAAACCAACAACTACAATACTATGTTTGAACAGGCCAGTACTTAATAAATGTCAGCTTAACTAATTAAGTTTTTATCCCATACCTTTGAAATATTTCTTTACCTCCTCAAATAAAAAGTTTTACATCCCTTTTTAAATATAGTAATTGATTATTTTTTTTTTTGAGGGTAGTGTCACTGCCCCTCATATGTGGGACCCGAACCGGGGCCGCTGGCTTCCGAAGCCAGTGCTTAACCACCGCGCCACTCGGCCAGCCCTAGTGATTGATTATTGAATATAACATAATGACACAAGGAAAGCACAACAGAAATATAATTTGCTAACCTGTCACATTCCCATGAAATGAGATGAATATAGGTGCAATAAACTTTAATTTTAAAAAGTGTTTCATTTTCTGAGAGCTCCTTAGTGACAGAAGTGAAATTAAATAAAAATATTAATTCTCTCAACTTAGAAAACAGGATCATAAATTCCATGTCGTGTCCCATCCAAGCATTGCAAATGATGCCTAAAAGTCAGCTCACCTACACTACAGGTAAGAATTCATCTATGGAATGACATGCATATTGAAAATACGCAATAGTGAAAACATCAAATTGACCTGGAGATTTAAGATCTTAGTGAATTAGAACATGTCTTAATGCATACTTAGGTTTTATGTAATAACATGTAACACTATCTTTATTTTCTCATTTTCTCTTACAAAAAAGTTTGAAGTGACAGAATTAATACTGAGATTTAAAGGAAGTTGTATTTGATATGACTGTGTTTACTTCTAAGATCTCCACAAATTGGGTCTCTTCCCTTTTTTCTCTCTATTCTTTCCTACTCTTAGTCTTCAGATAATAGGTCTGTGTACCTTCTTTTGAGCTCTGTGGACTCAAGGGCTGTGTGATATACTTATTCTCAAGGAAATATTAAGATACAGATACAGTTGATGAGTAATAGGTGTCTTAATTTAAATATAAGAAAAGTGTCAAGAAGAGAAATCAAGTGAAAGTAGAATCAGAGGATAGTGAATGGAGGATGTAGACATTATTTGAGGCTTTATAGCCTAATAGAATAAGATAAAATAATAGGGAAAGAAAACAGATCAGTTGGAGTCTGAAGCAGTGGGGAGAGAATTACAGAAGCAATACCTGCAAAACAATTAAGCTCCAAGTAAGGAAATCTCTTGGAAGAAATGAGACTTGCATGAGACTTTGAATGAAAGATGCAATTAATGAGAAAAGGATACGACATATTCAAATTTTACTGAATGTCCAAAGTATTTGTTACACTGAAATTGAATTGGGTTGAGGTTGTAAGCATGAAAATATGAGGGGCAATTGCCCAGAGTCAATGGAGTGGGACGATTGAGAAACTGAGTCAGATGGTAAGCGTGAGCACTAATTCAGGAAACTTGACAGCCAAACCAAGATGGAGTGGAGGTAACTGATGAGAAGGAGACATTACCGGTCTTGTCAGATCTCAGTATGATTTCTTTGTGATGGATATTTCTTAATCTCAAAACCAGAATAATGACATTTAATATATATGTATTAGTGATTCCCCAAATAGAATGTCTCCCCAGAGCCACCTAACACATCTGAGTTCTTGTCATGAGGCCTGTGTGACTAGTCAGAGAGTTAGGGGTCAGATTCTACATGGTATGATACAAGTATGCTCTTAGAAATGTCATTCCCTTACCATAAAGAATAGGGAAGATGTCATCTGGTAACTGCAAGACATGGTCCCAAAGGGAAAAGTATTTCAAGATATATGTTTTCCTTGGTTTAAACACTCATGGGCTCAGAGATCTGGCTGATAATTAAAAAGGGAGTTTTGTGCAATGTGTCAACCTCTTGGTTATGCAAGGGCAGGAATCACCCAAGGAAGTCCCCCAGGCTATTTTATTCAGCAGTACCCTAAGTTGGCCACCATTTAAAATATCAACTGTCCTCCACTCACCTAGCTGTTATGTAATAGGCGGATGCTTTCTCAGTCTGAAATAGCACTGCTCTAGTTTGTACATGACACAAGGAACTGTGACATGCTATTTTAGTCATGTCGAAACAACTCAGGTAGCACTTGGCTGACACTTATTGCACAGTCACAAAGCTATTCATGCTTTGATGGCCTAAGTGACAATTTGCTAAGGGTTCAATCCCAACTCTGTTCCATTTACATTCCCCAGAAAGCCTTGTTTTCTTTGACCATAGCCCTGCCTCTCTGAGCATCATGATATGCAATGGATTTGTATCGGCTGGCCTGTAATCAATAGGTTAACCTATGACAAATTGTTCAGAGCGGCCAGGTAAGTCTTAGAAAAACATGTTCATGCAAGGGATACACTTGCCCTGGTTGATAATTTTACTTCCTTTTCAAACTGCTGAGACATTTAGCTACATCTTGAAAGATCTCCCTCTTTAAGGCAGGAATATTTGAAGAGGACTTGGTCAATATTTCTGTTGGGATAAGCAATCAATGTTGCCAAAGGAATATGTCATTCATTCATTCATTCAACAAGCATGTGTATCAGAGTTCACAAATGAGTGGTCAATGACCTCATTTAGTCCCCAAACATATTCTTGTTCAACTATTAATTTTTAATTAATGAGTCACCAAAATCTTTAAGTAGGAAAATTTCATGTAAGGAACTGGATTTTAAGGACACTCAGAAATATCAGAAGATCTGGTGAGAGGTTGCATTCCATAGCTGGAGCTCAGTGAAGATCACCTGCTCCTGGCAGGCTCCTCTGAGTTCAAAGGTTTCCTCCATCTCCCTTCTCTTCCCAACCCCCCATTACATTTGCAGCAGGTACTCTTCAAATAGGTTTTCAGCTATGTTATGTTTCTGACTTTAAATGCATAGGCTTGAAAGAGCTTTGCTAGAAACTCATACATCTTTTAGGATGGGAAAATGCATTCTCTTTGTTGGAGAAGGGGCAGTGTGTTATTCTACGTGCCTAGGGTGTGGGTGACAGGCGCCGAGTATACTGGGTTTCTTCTGGTGATTCTGTGCTTAAGAGGGAGAAGGGAAGAGTTTGATCAGTTTTGTTAAGTCCTTTCCATGAATTCCCAATCCAGAAGGATAAACTCCTGTCAGCAAGAATCCTATGTCCTCCAGTTTACATTGAGTGCCAGAAAACAGACACAGACCCAAACAAGGCCAGGATTTTCTCTCCCAGGCATTTGGACATGGATTTTTCAAGCTCTCAACTGTCTGCATGTGACAAGATCTATAAACTCAACCTCTGAGAGGCAGCCATACTTTACAATGAAGATCAAATAACAAGAAAAGCAGTCTCCAGAGAACTACAGCACCGATAGCAAAAAATACAATAGATTCTTAGGGGGAAACAGAATTGAGAAATAAAATCCTGAAGACTTTTGAGTTGCTAGCCACCTCTGCCCTATCCTTCCTTGGATTCCAAGAGATACCCATTTATAATATTCCAAAAATAAAAGTCCTCCTTTTGCTCACCTAGCTTAATCTTCATTACTTGAAACCAATACCATCTAAAGTATTACAATGGAAAAATAGGGAAAAAATTGTTATACCGAAGCCCTGACAGATAAGACAATGATGTGGGCATTGTTCACCATACATCAAACTGAAAGGGGAAGAAGGATAATGCAAAGTCAGCTACTTACTTTAATTCTGTTTGTCTACAATCCCCTTGGTTCTCTCAAGTCAAAGTATATTCCCCACTATGCATAAATCCAGTTTTAAGCAGGCAGAATTATAAATCATTCTAGTTTTATTATTGCTATGTTATTCTGTTTTATTGTTTGTTTCTCCTAGTTTGAATGTTATCTCTTCTAAATTTAAATGTAGCAAGTTGAAGCCATAAATTAATATTTATTTTACTGGAATTCCAGTAATAGATAAAATGACATTGAATGTTTCCAAGGTGGTTTTTAAAACCTCCCTCTGAGGAAGTAGTTTGAGACAGTCTCTTTTCATAAATGAAAAAAAAAAAACTTTCTCATTAATGAATTACTTTGCATATGAAATCTACACCATCCTGGTATGGGAACCATAAAGATTATTGAGATAGGAATAATGCAGTAAGCTGAAGTGATATTCAACTCCAGTGACTATTTATTTAAACCAGCCTTCAAATGTTTTAGTATAATGTATCAAGTGGGACCATTTCTTAAAATTCATGGTGTCTTTTTTGTTTGTTAATCTCAGATAAATCTTACCTTTTTGCAACTCATCGTATAAATGGAAGGGATGGGGGCATAATTTAATTGATTTAAGAATAAATCAGCATGTTGTGTGCATAGAAAACACAAAAGGTAAATAAGCAGTTTGCAAAATGATCTTTTTTACACAGTGTTTTAATGAAAGATGGTTTCCTATCAGGCCAGAACTCATAATGCCTAGAGGCAGGTATAGTTAGAACCGTTCCTTGATCACATGCTTCTAGGTTATGTTAAATTGGGAAGAACAGATTAGTCATTTTCCTTTTTATTCAGAAATCACTGATGTTTACAACATTTTATATATACAGAGGGTGCTAACAAAATGTATACACATTCTAAGAAAGGAAAACCTGTATTAAAATTGTAATACTCAATATATACCAATAACAAAAGATGAATACAAGTCATGTTTGTCTTCTGCAATTACAAGAGGTGCTCAAAGTGGTTACCATCAGCATAATTTTAATGCAGTTTTTTCCTTTCCCAAAATGTGAATACATTTTTTGGAGATATGTATGTATTAGGTGGTGGGAAAGGGTAATGTCTTTTCTTTTTTAACACAAAGAAATACATGATTTTGTTCATAGAAAACCCATTTCTCATGTCTTCACTAAAAAATTGGGTTGCAGAGATACTTAAAACATATTGTTTTTGAGGATGTCAAATTATGATTTTTCCAGCTTTACAGAGGTAGGATAATTAGCTGGATAATTAAAATTGTAAATATTTAAGGTGTTTCATTTGATGATTTGATTTTTATATACAATGTGAAATATGCACAATAAACCTAATATATTTATGACCTCAAATAACTTCCATTTTCTTAAAAATTTTGTGGGCCAGCCAAGAGGATCAGTTACTTAAGAGTTGGCTAAAAGCGCAAGCTCTGAGAAACAGGGCTGCCGGTTCGATTCCCATGTGGGCCAGTGAACACTGAGCCCGAGCTGAGCTGTCGCTGAGCTGCCAACAGGTGGCAGGATGGCTCAGTTGGTGTAACAAGAATACCTGCTCAATGGTGGGCTATGCCCACCCTCAATTAAGACTGAACTTGGCACCTTGAGCTGAGCTGCCTCCCAGATGGCTCAGTGGATAGGGCGTGTGCTCTTAACAACAAGGCTGCTGGTTCGACTCCCGCATGGGATGGTGGCTACGCCCACCCGCAACTAAGACTGAACTCAGCACCTTGAACTGAGCTGCAGCCCGGATAGCTCAGAGGATAGAGCGTGCGCTCTTAACAAGGCTACTGGTTTGACTCCCACATGGGATGGTGGCTACGCCCACCCGCAACTAAGATTGAACACAGCACCTTGAGCTTAGAGGCCACGAGCTGCTGAAGGGAAGCCAGATGGCAACTGGCACCCTCCATATCGAACACTGAAGAACAACAACTTGGCTATACCCTTCCCCAATTCCCCAATAAAAATCTTTAAAAATACAATAATTTTTTTTTGTGTTGATAAGACTTAAGATCTAATCTCTTAGTACATTTCAAGCATACAATACACTGTTGTTAACTACAGCCACCCTGCTGTACACTGATATACAGGGGACTAAAAGGAGGAGGACAAGTGCAGGACAGGCACTGAGGAACCTGGTATAATTAAGGCCCACAAGCTGTGAAACGGGTGTCATGTTAGCAAATTTTGAATGCCGGTTTGATGAAAGATTTAGGAAGGTCATTTGGAAGCAAAAGCATTTGCACTTACTCAGTATGAGGTATTTTTCAATGGAAGGATTTGAAGAAGGGAAATGCCTTGAATAAAGCTTTGCTCCATCATTGCCTTGCTGTGGGGCAAGAAAAGTATGGCTCTCAGGGCACATCAAGACTTTCAAGAGCCCTAGGCACTTTTTTCTTCCTAGTCCCTTCATTTACATATAAAAACATTTTCTTAACTCTATTAGCTCATTTTTTTCCCCCCTTCTGATCTTAAAGAAATTTCAATATTTTCAGTCCCTAAAGTATCAGGAGCCCTAAATATGATGTTTACTCTGCTCAATAGATACACTGGACCTCTGCTGCCCACAAGAGGAACTACACCGTTTAGGGGATGGTATAGTTAGAAGATTAAGTAATGATCTAGAATGGTGAGACAGGGCTGGTTAAGTGCTGGCTTGGGAAGCCAGCGGCCTGGTTCGGGTCCCACATATGAGGGCCAGTGACACTGCCTTCAAAAAAAAAAATGCTTGTAGAATGGTGATACATTAAATAAAGTGAATGGGGCAAAGGGAAGAGTTACAAGCCAATGTTCAGAAGGGTCTATCAGGACATGCAAATTATTTGGAAATGAAAGTGAAAGATGAACGTCAAAGATAATCTCTAGGGTTCCATAAGAAATCCAAAATAAGGTTTCCCATCTCCTTTGTTATTTCCTCCTTTGTCTTGTCCACAAACTTCCAGCATCTAATGTTCTGAAGTTGCCCTGCCCTCTTCCCACGCTGTCTCTACTGACCTATTAAAGCACTTCATAGTTCATCACTCTCTGCTTTGAAACATCACTTTCATTTGGCTTCCAGGATAACCCCTTGCAGGGCTTTTCGCGGCCTTTCTAGAAATTCCTCTGGCTCTTTTGCTGAAGCTCCTTCATCTCTCCAACCTTGAATGTTAGACCTCTTTTCTCTTCTACGTTAGAGAGATCTACATGTATGGTATTTCTATCTATAAAGTGATTCAATTCTATTTTGTGGCTTTAAATTGCATTTACAAAAAGTCAGACAATTAAGTTATCGAACTTTCCACTGCGCACTTACAAGGAGTGAAGTTCGTGAACTTTATTGTCTGACCTCATATGACAAATTTATATTTCCAGGCTGGGTTACTGCCTTAAACTTGACAATCATGTGTACAACTGCTCATGTGACATGCCTATTTGGGCATAAAATAGGTGACTCAAAATTAACTTCTCCAAAACTAAATTCAGGATATCCCTTCACAATCTCTACCAGAAGCTTTCTTCATATTATTTAATGATAACTGCATTCTTTTAGTTGCTCAAGCAAAAGTCTTGATGTCATCCTTAACTGCTCTCTCAGCCCATTTGTAGTCCTTCAACAATCCTGTTAGATCTATCTTAAAAATACACTCAGATGCTGAGGGCTTCTTAACCCATCTGCCAACATGTTTTCTAGCTTGGATTATGTCATTAACTTGCGAAATATTCTCATGTTGAACTCTTTGATCCTTAGAACAACAGAGTGATTCTTTTATTTTTTTTTATTTTTTTAATCAGTTCAGCCTTTTGCCGCCACATGCTTATCTTTTTTTTTTTTTTTTAAGATTTTATTGGGGAATTGGGGGAGGGGAACTGCGTTGGGGACCCGGGGAAGGGCAACAGACAAGTTGCTGTCCTTTTGTTTTTCAGTCTAGTTGTGAAGAACATTGCTTTACTGGCCCATGTTGGCATCATCATTGTGCTCTTCCCGGGTGAGGCAGATCGGTCGCTGGCCTCTGGACAGCCGCTCACAGTGGGTCTTGGCAGCTCACACCAGCTGCAAGCTGCTCATGCTGGCTGCCGGCCACTCACTGTAGCCTATGGCAGCCCACTGCAGCAGGGGCTGCAGTTTTGCCGTCCTGGGGATTCACAGCAGCCCAGCTCCAGGTGGAGCTGTTGTTCCCCATCTTAGCTGTAGAGGGCAGTGTCACTGGCCCTCATATGTGGGATCTGAACTGGGGCAGCTGGAGTTCCAAGCCAGCTCTTAACCAACGCGCCACTCAACCGACCCCAAAGTGATTCTTTTAATATGAGATCACAACATTCCTAGTGTGTATCAGTTTAGTATAATTTCAAATCAGTAAACTTGTTCACTTGTTTATGACCAAAATTGAAGTTGATTTTAAGAGTAAAGTTGTTCTGATCCAAGAATAAAGTTGTTTTTATAAGTAAAGTTGCAATATAAGAGTGAAATAAGCTGTGTCAAAATGTCATCCTCTAATCTGTTGTCCTTGATAAACACTCAATAGCTCAGCAGCTGAGGTGCACCATTGGGGCTTATCAATAAGAACATGTGAAGAAACAACAATGGCAAATGGACATTTAGACTTATAAATACCCAGAGTTTGTGACCATCAGAGTATTCAGCTCGGTCAAGGCTATCCTTTGCTGATCTAAATATCTCTCAGAAAACCTGTGGGGCATGAGCTCCTGCCCAAATAAAGTCAACTTTTTTATAGGCCATGGCAAAAGCCATGCAGCAGCCTTGTGAAGGAGAACACTTGCCTATCAGCACTGGTGCAGGCGTTCCCTAACAACATGCTCTAGCAACAAAGGGCTTTTACTTTTGCACTAAAGGGCTTTTACTTTTGTGTTGGCAGCTGTACATCAGCTCTTGGTTGGCCAAGCAGTCTCTCCCAAATACCCACTGGCATAAAGGTACACTTGAATGAAATTTGGACTTTATTCCTTTCATTTCCCCTTGTCTGAAACAATAGTGTAATTAATCTATCATTGCTTTGGAGTACATTATTTCTTTATTGGCCTATTAAGAGACATTAGCCTGTATGGTACTGGTTTGTGAAATCATTATAATCCCCACAGTGAACCTTTGTTAAATAAAAACTATTGGCAAAGACAATCTCAGTCTCTGAGCCTAAACTGGCCCCCAAAACAAAACACCTAGGCAAGAAACACTGCAGTAGCTATCCATTTCAGAATCAAAGTCAAAGAAGGTATTTGAACTCAAGATCCTGCATGATCAGGCCTCTATTACCCTCTAACTTCATCCCTTCTTGTTTTCTTCCTCATTATTTCTTATCTAGTCATCTGGTCTTCTTTGTTGTTACTTGAATAGGCCAACCAAGTCCCTGCTTCCCAGCCTTTGAGCCTGCTATTTCCTTTGTTTAGAGGGCATTTTGCCCAGACACCTGCATAGCTAAGGACCTTCATTTTATTTAAAACATCACTCAGAAGTTCACTTTTCAGTGAGTCCTTGGCTGACTATATTCAACCTAAAATTTCAACCTCACATCTTCATATCACAATTTCTGTCACAGATGTATTTTAAGCTCCTATAGTACAAGATTGAGTTTATCTGTTTCATTACTATAACTCCAATGTGTGGGGGTGTGGGGGGGGCGGAAGAAGGCGGGGACGGGGGTGGGGAGGGGAGAGAATGCCTGGCACACAACACCTGCTAAATAAATGTTTGTAACTAATATATAAATGATTTACCCTTTCACTTTGCTCCTCCTATTTAGGATTTTGATTCACTCCTGTTCTCTCTGTCACCAGTAAATGTTGTATGACTTTTTCTATCCTATTTTCTCTGGATTCAGTCAGACAATTAACTAAGTTTGATAAATCAGTTTAAAACATCTATTTAATATCACCTTAAGGAAGGTTTAATTTTAACTTGAGTGGAGGAGAACCTTATGAATAATCAACATGAATTTCTGAGATTACAATAGAGTTTGCTAAAGAAACAATATGATAGGAAATTCTCGTCATGCCTGAAATCCATAGCACACTGGCAGTTACCTATGTCACTCCAAGTGAAATTATCTCTGATGCTCTCCTTGATTTATGGAACATAGACAAGAGGAAATAGACTTCCTTTTTCGGGATTCTACAAGATAAAAGACAACTACAAACATCTGATTTCTCAAGAGCACTAAATTCTACTAATTACCTGAGTAAAAAACAACATATTGAGTAAATGGCCATTCTAATATTGTATCTGTTCTGTCTTTAGAGCTACATTTTACCTGGAAACTAATCGTTCACCCATGTTTAATATACAACAATATGGGAAAACACTAATAAGCATTTTAAACATTCTATTTCAGGTGATAAGCCTCCTTTGTGATTTATTTATTTTTGTAAGATGTTACAAGATGATTCCAATCACATGTTATTTCTACTAAAGGAAACTAATTTTGTTCTGTGTGTGTGTGTGTGTGTGTGTGTGTGTGTGTATGTATGTCTGTGTGTACACAACAGGGTTTGAGAACAGTTTCATTTGATTCCATTAACATTCAACACTAACTGACACAGAACAAGCTCTCAACATACTTGTAAGTTGGTTGAATTAAATTAATTTGCAGGTTTATGTATTTATTTCTTCTCACTTATACATGTATTAACATGAATACACAAATCCTTCTTCAAAATAGGCAAGATATAAATTGTAGGTAATTGTCTATATAAATATAATAGTAGAGCATTTATCCTCACCAGCCTACGGGTTTGGCTAAAATCAGAATAACTACTCTTGGGCCTGCCTGAGGTTTCCATCAGCCTTTTGCCTCAGTGCTCTGTGTTCTTTCTTACTTTCTTTTCTTTCTTTCTTGCCATCCTGCTACCTATTGGCAGCTCAGCGGCTGCTCAGCTTGGGCTGGGTATCGAACTGCTGTTGCTCAGAGCTCAGCTCACACTCTTGAGCGAGCTCTTAACCAACTGAGCCACTCGGTCAGTGCCTGGAAGGCTTTCTAATTGTCTCCCAAGTGCTCATGCTTCTCTTGTTCCCCTACTCTATTCACTCCAGTTGATGTCCATTAGTCGTAAAGCACTCTGGCTACCTGTTCCTGTTGTGGTAAGGCTGATGTCCCTCAAGTTTCCTTGTAGATGCAAATTTTAAAAGCAGTATTTTTCAGAGGGGATGGTACATCGTTTTGAAATTTTGTGCAGACATTTTTCTTCTTACCACAATGATGAGAAGGTATAATTTGCATATAGTGGCAGGTTCCTTGAATTTTAGATAGACTACAATTCAAGGGACAAACCTAATAATGATTTTTTGTATCCTGTATGAATGCAAATGTCCCAATGGCCATTCAGGTAAGTGCAACCCCTAGTTCGAGTTAGCTAAGCCTAAAACCTAAGTCTATGTTACATATAAATAAAAACAATTACATTCACAGTGATCCTACGTAAGTTTGAGCCTCTGAATATTTTATCATGTGCTCTAGTATATTTATTCCTGAGTATTTACATACTTAAATACATGTTAATGTATTGTAACATATACTTATTTTATTTCTTTATATCACAATTAAGGAATTATATGTATTTTCAAACATGGATTTTATTTAAGGATATCAAACACAATTTCCCAAAATATTTGTTGTATAAAGGAGGTGTTAGGTTTTACATAGTTGAGAACCTCTGCACTAGAGTGACTTCACAAAATAATTAGTGTATTGAAATGGTAATATGTTCTGTGGATAATGGAAAAGAATTTTTTCCCTCTCCTTTCTGTGGCCAAGAAAAGATTTTTATCCATGGAACAACTTTTTTTTGCTGTAACCTGCAGCCCCTCTCTTGTGAGTCAAATGTGGTCAAGTGACCAATATTTGAAAAAGAACACACTACTGAGCTTCTTATCCAATTTTTTCATGATATTTTGGTCAAAATCAGATTTATTATTACCCTTAAATAGAAAACAGATACTCTCTTAAAAATCATCTTTGTTTGTTATTAAGTGGCCAGGTATATTTAAATCTCAACATGACTCAAGCTGCATGTATAAAAGAATTCATATGATGATTTAAATCTCTGATTTTCCATCTTATTAGAGAAGTAGCTAGAAGTTACCTATTCTACTTTTAGGAGAAAACTCTTTAGGAGCAAAATAAGAAATATTTTAGGAAACTAAGATGAGTAAAAATGAGTTTCATTTTCAAGGGTCCTCCTGAAAGGAAGAAAGCTCTACTAACCGGGAATGGGAAATTGGTAATGTAATTAGCCTTTAGTGTTAAGAAATGCATACATAAGCCTCCAAATATAAACCTCTGGCCTACAATGTACTATTTTGTTTGTTCTAGAAATGATGAGGCAGATAAGGTCTATTTCAGAGACTGCAAAATAGTAGGTAACCTAAAGGAAACCTACATTGGTGACATGAGAAAATACATTGGAAATAGATATTGTGCCAATGTCTGGGCAGTAGCAGAAAGAAAAAACCCCATTTAGATCTATATTTCAGGATCTTTTTCACCTAAATAAGAGATCTCTGTGCTGATAGAATGCTGCTTAATGAACCCCAAGAATATGTGGAATTTTAATGATCCAATTATCTAATGAGGCAAATTTCCCCTTTTCTATGCTTGAAGACACAAAAGGAGGGAGCATTTCTGGTACACACACATGTTTTTTACATCTAAAACATAAGTTCATCTTCTTAAGTGATATCACGGAAAAAATTAAGTCAAGCTAATATTTTCAATAGAGAGAATGGGAGGAAATGGGGCATTATAAACACTAGAATGAAAATATAAATGTAAATTTATATATGTTCTTGTATATTTTAGTAAATTATTATAGAAATTTTTGTTTCCAGCCAAGATACAATAGCAGGATTTGGATGTGTCCTCCTACCTGAAACAAACAAAATATAGACAAAATATATAAAGCACCAGTTTTCAACTCACTGGATATGGGGCAAATGAGGAGAGTGGTCCCTGAAAGATAAACAAACAAGGTGAGTCCCAGGATAGCCCCAATTTACTGCCTGGAGAAAGTTTTAAATCTGCATCCAGGAAAGATGAATGCAGGCAGTACCTAGTGGAATTCCTTAGTTGAGGAGATGGAACGAGTGTCTGAAAAAGAAAAATACTGGAGAAAAGAATGCTGCACAGAGAGTGAATTCCACAGATATGCATAGAGCCTTCCTTTAATATTCAGCTCAGCACTGGTGAGACATACATGTAGAAACTACCTGAATTTTGTTGTTTTTGTTATTGTTGTTACACTGTTTTGTATTCACATAAGATCAGAATAATTATCTCCAGACTATGCACTGACTGCTCTGCTCTAACCTAACAAAGTTTAAAACCAAGACTCAAAAGTATTAAACTGTTTCCAAGTAACTTAAATGCATCTAGAAAAATACTCAAGAATATTTATAGAAATACAAAAATGTCCATCATACAAAAAGTGAAATTCATAATGTCTGCCATCCAATCAAAAATAATCAAATTAAACAGGGGCAAAAAAAACCAAAACAAAACAAAAACAGGCAGAAAAATGTGTCGGCCAACTCTGGATCACTTTGTGGCTCATGCCAGATGGCCCAGGGCAGGGCACAGACTTTAGCTCAACTTAGCCTGCAGGGGATCACCTCTCAGGAGGTCCTGAAGCTGGAAGCCCCAGTGGCCAGCTTCAGGCTGGGACACACCATCACTGGGCCATCTCCAAGGATGACACACCCAAACAGCAGACTGGACAGGTAACAGAGCCCTGACTAAAGTGAATTCTGCTATAGGGTCAGTCATTGCACAACAGTTACTTCACTGTAGTAACAGCCAGTTCTCACAACCAATTAGCCTAAGGGCCAATCCCTTGAGTGACATGCAAATAGCAATCAAGTCTCAACTATAAGAAGAGGACACATAAAACACACACAAGGGACACATGTAGAGCACCCAGCTCTGGTGACAAACGAGACTGCACCACTGGGACCCACAGAACACCTACTACATAAGGCCACTCTAGTAAGACTGGGAGGCATAGCAGCCCTACATAAAAACAAACACAGGGAGGCAGCCAAAATGGGAAGACAGAGGAAAATTTCATAAATTAAAGAACAGAACAAAGCTCCAGAAAAGGAACTAAACAAAATGGAGATACCAATCTACCAGATGCAGAGTTCCAAACACTGATTGTAAGTATGTTCAGTGATCTCAGGAAGAACTTCAACAAAGAGAATGGAAAGATAAAAATTGAGATAAAAAAACAAAAACAAACAAGTTAGAAATAAAGATTACAATAATTGAAATGAAAAATACATTAGAGGGAATCAACAGTAGATTAAAGGAAGCAGGGAGTCGAATCAGTGATTTAGAAGATAAGGTAGCAGAAAACACTCAATCAGAACAGCAAAAAGAAAAAAAAAAATCCAAAAGCATGAGGAGAATTTAAGGGGCCTCTGGGACAACATCAAACATAGCAACATTCACATCATAGGGGTACCAGAAGGCGAGAGAGAGAGCAAGTGATTGAAAACCTATTTGAAGAAATAATGACTGAAAACTTCCATAACCTGACAAACGAGTGGATATTTAAGCCCAGGAAGTGCAGAAAGTCCCAAAGATGAACCCAAAGGGGCCCACACCAAGACACATCATAATTAAAATGCCAAAGGTTAATGACAAAGAGAGAATCTTAAAAGCAGAAGACAAAAGCAGTTGGTTATCTATAAGGGAGCGCCCATAAGACTGTGAGCTGATTTCTCAACAGAAACTTTGTGGGACAGAAGGGATTGGCATGAAATATTGAAAGTGATGAAAAGCAAGAACCTACCATCAAGGTTACTCTATCCAACGAAGATATCATTTAGAATGGAAGGACAGATAAAGAGCTTCCCAGGAGAGAAAAAGCTAAAAGAGTTCCTCATTACCAAACCAGTATTACAAGAAATGTTACAGGAACTTAAGACAGAAAAAAAAAATCAAAATATGAATAATAAAATGGCAATAACTACATATCTATCAATAATTACTTTCAACATGAATGGATTAAATGCTCCCATCAAAAGACAGGGTAGCTAAACAAATAAGAAGACCCTTACATTTGCTGCCTACAAGAGACTCACCAGATCAAAAGACACACACAGACTGAAAGTAAAGGGATGGGGAAGAGAGATTTCATGAAAATGGAAACATAAAGAAACTTATACCACACAAAATAGACTTTAAAACAAAACCTATAACAAGTGACAAAGAAGGACCCAGTAATCTCACTTCTGGGTAATCATCTGAAGAAACTCAAAATGCTGCTTCCGGGGGACAAGTGCATCCATATGTTCATTGCAGTATTTTTTACAATGGCCCAGATATGGAGGTAGCCTGGGTATCTGTTGATGGAGGAATGGATAAAGAGGAGGTGGTATAATACATACTCATACATACAATGGAATATTGCTTGGCCATGGAAGGGAATGGGTTCTAGCCATCTGCAGTGGTATGGATGGACCTGGATGATATTGAACTGAGTGAAGTATGTCAGATAGCAAAAGACAGATGCAATCTGATTTTGCTTATATGTGGAATCTAAAAAAACAAAGTAAACAAACAAAACAGAAACAAATTCATAGATACAGAGAACATTTTGATGGTTGCCAGAAAGGAGGAGGGCTGGGAATGGGTGGAAAAGGGGAAGGTATTTAGAAGTACAAATTGGTTGTTACAAAGTAGTTATGGGGCTATGGAGTATAGCATAAGGAATATAGTCACTAATATTGTAATAACTTTGTATGGTGTCAGATGGGTACTTGACTAGTCAGGGAGATCACTCCATACATTTTATAAATGTCTAACTATATAATAAAATAATATTGAATGTCAACTATAGTTGGAAAATTAAAGGGGGGGGGGGTTAAGGGACAATAAGAGGTCCAAATTTCCAGGTAGAAAACAAGTCATGGGGATGTAATGCACAGCATGGAGAACATAATAATATTGTGATAGTGTTGGACAGTGTCAGTTGGTTGCTGGACTTATGGTGGTCACTTCTTTAGGTATATCAATGTTGAATAACTATTGTGTGCACCTTAAACTCATATAATATTGTATGTTAATTATATTTTAATAAAAACTTTAAAAAACAGTTATAGCTGTATTCCATATGTTCAATATGTTCTACATTGAAGTCTATATTTAAAAAAAAAATAGAGACATAGATTATATAGAAATCACTAAAATTGAACTTTGAGAGCATCAAAGATGAAAAATACACTGGAGATAGAATTCCAGTTTCAGCTCTGACACGTCAAGAGTTTGGAAGTTGTGACACCCACTCTTATAATAAGAAAAAACTGGGCAAAGTGAAAATCAATGTCTTTTGTTGGATCCATCAGAGCCTGAGAAGGCAGGGCAAACTGCCATGCCAATATGGAGACAGGTGTATCCAGAGAGACACAACTGAATCCTGTTAATTAGAACCGAAGTCCTGAGCCATAAACTGGTAGCCAGGCCTAATGGAAATTTTGATGAAATGTATGAACTAACTGGATAGTGAAAATCTGCCTGGGGGCTGCAGTCACTAAGAGCTTCAAACTTTCTTGGTAATTATTCCAAGGACTACACCACGTTCTCAGACTTGAGGGTCTAAAAAAAGGGTTGGGGGGAAGCATGAGGAAGGGGGAGAAAGAGAGAGGCAGACAGAGAGAAGATTCCTTAATTGCTGTGTCAGGGAGAAGGAGGAGTAATCAGTAATCATTTTGAAATACACCCAGAGTGTCATCACATGATAGCCTGCCTGTCCCCATGCACCTTTCCATAAAGACAGATCATTACTTCAATATTATGCCTACTCTATATATCCCTACTTGGCCCCAAAAGATGGCTGGTTAGTGAATGATGGGTAAGATTCCTCAAGGGAAGAACAACCTAAGACAGGCACAGTTGCATGGGAGCCAAAGGAGGAATCACTGGAGTTGAGGAAAAAGGGCATATACCCCCTGTTTCAGGTTCTGACAGCCTGCATGTGAAATGACCTATTGATGTGATAATATCTGCCCTCCATGCATTCTTAGCAGTAAGTTCTGACAGAGGAAGTTTCTGTCTCTTAGGAGGTGCATGACAATAAACAATAACAACATGAGATCTTCGGTAATGGCAGCTTGCAGGCATGGGTGATTTGGTCCTGAGCTAAATTCTCTGGTAAGAGACTCACAGACCATGGAAGATACATTGATCTTTTCTTGTATGTGGGACAATAAAAGGAGCAGTCAGGCCCAATTCGGGGCTCAGTCCATGAGGCTGGAGTCCCCTGGCACCAACTGCATTTTTCTCTTATTTGTGCCTCTCTCTTTCTTAACCTTTCACTGTCCCTTCTCCACTCCCACTGCTGTGTCATGCTGGACACAACACCAGAGCTTTTTCCATAACAAAAGGCTATTCTCCAGGGGAGAAAGACCTTGCCAGAATCTTATCCCAACTAAGAGGAAAGGAATTCTCCTCCCTTCAGCCTCTTCCAAACTTCCTGTCTCATACAGAAAATGAACAAATGAAAAATCCATAATAAACAGTGTTCAAGGCTTCAAAACAATTTTTATTTGGACTAGTAGAGCTAGGGAACTGAATAGAGGGCTTATAGGAAAAATATACGGGCAAACCTCGTTTTATTGCTCTTCGTTTTATTGTGCTTCACAAATACTGAATTTTTTACAAATTGAAGATTAGACCCTTCACCAGCAAAAAGTTTATGATACACTTTATTGCGATACTTGCTTTATTGTGGTGGTCTCTCAATGAGCCCACAATATCTTCAAGGTATGACTATATACCATTAAACAAACCATCACAAAGTTCACAGGCTAGAGATGCAGAACAAAAATGAAAAGCTACAGAGCAACAGCTTTCATGAATATAGATATAAAAATCCTCAACACTAAGTAAGAAGAAAAATTGTCATTATATGCAGATGACATTCTATATGTTGAGAACCCCAAGGACTCCATCAAAAAACTATTGGAACTGATAAATGAATTCAGTAAGGTAGCAAGATACAAAATCAATATTCAGAAATCAGTTGCATCTGTATACACCAATAACAAATTATCAGAAGGAGAAATTAAGAAAACAGTCCCATTTACAGTTGCCTCAAGAACTATAAAATACTTAGGAATAAATTTAACAAAGAAGTAAAAGACCTGTACTCAGAAAATTATAAGACACTGAAGAGAGAAATTAAAGAAGATATAAATAAATGGAAACACCTACCATGCACATGGATAGGAAGAATTAATATAGTTAAAATGTCCATACTCCCTAAAGCAATATATAGATTCATTGCAATTCTTATCAAACTACCAAGGGCATTTTTCACAGAAATAGAAAATATAATCCTAAAATTTATATGGAACCATACATAAAAGACCCCGAATAGCCATGGCAATCCTGAGAAATAAGAACAAAGTTGGGGAAATCACGCTACCCGACATCAAATCATATTACAAGGCTACAGTAATCAAAACAGCATGATACTGGCATAAAAACAAGCACATAGATCAATGGAACATCATAGAGAGCCCAGAAATAAATCCATTTATATACTGTTAGTTAATCTATGACAATGGAAGCAAGAATTTACATTGGGGTAAAGATAGTCTATTCAATAAATGATGGTGTGAAAATTGGACTGACACATGCAAAAAAATGAAATTGGACCACCTCCTTACGCCATATACAAGAACAAATTCAAAATGGATTAAAGACTTAAGTGTAAAATCCCAAACCATAAAACTTCTAGAAGAAAATATAGGGAGTAAATTTGCAGACATTACCTGGAGCAATATTTTTACTGATATATCCCCATAGGCAAGGGAAGTAAAAGAAAAAATGAACATATGGGATTACAACAAACTTAAAAGTTTGTTCACAGCAAAGGAAACCATCAATAAAACAAAAATGAAGCCTACTGAATGGGAGAAGATATTTGCCAATGATATATCTGATACGGGGTTAATATCCAAAATTTATCAAACACTCATTCAACTCAACACCAAAAAAAACAACCCAATTAAAAAATGGGCAGAGGATATGAAGAGACATTTCTCCAAAGAGGACATACAGATGGCCAACAAGCATATGAAAAAATGCTCAAGCTCACTAATCATTAGAGAAATGCAAATATAAAAACCACAATGAGATACCGCCTCACTGCAATCAGAATGGCTATCATCAATAAACCAACAAACAACAGTGCTGGCGAGGTTGTAGGGAAAAGGCACTGCTGGTGGGATTGCAGATTGGTGCAGCCACTATGGAAACCAGTATGGAGGTTCCTCAAAAAGCTGGAAATGGAAATACCTTATGACCCAGAAATTCCACTCTTAGGTATTTATACAAAGAAACCCAAGACACTAATTTGAAAAAATATATGCACCCTATGTTCATTGCAGTGCTATTTACAATAGCCAAGACTTGGAGACAATTGAAATGCCCGTTGGTAGATGACTGGATTAAGAAACTGTGGTACAGGCCGGCCGAGTGGTACTGCCCTCAAAAAGAAAAAAGAAACTGTGGTACAATTACCCAATGGACTATTACTCAGCTATGAAGAAGAATAAAATTATACCATTTGCAACGATATGGATAGACCTAGAGAACATTATGCTAAGTGAAATAAGTCAGTCAGAGAAAGATAAATACCATATGATCTCACTTATATATGGAATCAAAAGAACTGAATGAATGAGCAATGTAAACAGAAATAGTCTCAGAGACACAGAGGAAAAACTGATGATTGCTAGATGGGAGGGGTTGGGCATGAGGGAGAAGGGGAAGGGACAAGACAACATAAATTGGTAATTTCAATATTGCCACAGGGATAGGAAAAACAATTGGGGGAATATAATCAATAATGTTGTAAATATTTTTTAGGGGGCCAGATGGACTCATGTCTTGTTAGGGAGACCACTTCATGGATGGTATAGAGGCCTGGCCACTGCACTGCACATCTGAAGCTGCCATTGAATAATATTATATGTCAATTATAATTTTATATATATATATATATATATATATATATATAGTCAGGGGATGTGGAGTACAGTGTGGGGAGTGAAGTCAATGGAATTGTAATAGATATGTATGATATCTGGTGGGGGCAATGGATTGGGGGAGGGGGCTTGTCACTTTGTAAGGGGTGAAAAGCATAACTATTGCATTGTTTTGTACACTCGAAACTAATATTTAAAAAAAAAATTGAGGAACCCCCGCAAAAAAAATCCTCAACACAATATTAACAAATCCAGTCAAATAATTTAATAATTTATACAGAATTACTCACCATGAATAAGAGGGATTTACTCTAGATATGCAAGACAGGTTTAACATTCAAAATCAACTGATGTAATACACTATCACAGGATAAATATAGGTGTTTTTTTGTTTTTTTAGAAATCATGTGATTATACAGAATAAGCATTTGACCAAAGCCAGGCCTACTCATGATAACAATTCTCAGCAAACTAGGAATAGAGGGAACCTCCTCAATTTGTTCAAGAACATATATTTAAAAAAAGAAAACAACAGCTAACACTACTCTTAATGGTGAAAAATCCCTTTTCACTACTCCTCTTTAACGTCATACTGGAAATCCTAATTAGTTTAATGAGCCAGGAAAAAAAATAAAGGTACTGTATATAGTTTGAAAAGAAATAAATAAAACTGTTGTTATTCACAGATGATTTGATTGTGTAGAAAGCTCAAAATAAATTTATGAATAAAATTCTTCTAGAATTAATAGGCAAGTATAATAAAATCAAAGGGTGCAAGTTCAATATACAAGTCAATTGCTTTTTATAAACCAGAAATGAACAATAAAGTTTTAAGTTAAAAATACCATATATAATAGTAACAAAAGTTGAATACTTAAGTATAAATCTAACAAAATTGACAAACTTTTAGTTAGACTGACAGAATAAAAAGGGAGTTATAGCTTACCGGAGCAGAGAATTGTGAGCAGGAACTGCCTCAGGAACCAGTGCTGGTACAGGAAAATCTGAATTGTAATTGACAAATTACTGGAGGCTCAGCATGGACAACTCTAGAGTTAGAAACTCCAGAGGGACCAGTCATGGGAGGAGACCCCACAATATTGAGATTTACCTCCAAAAGTTTGAACAAGATCCATAGTAAATAGAGAAAATCCCCTTGTGTTTTCAGCAGAGAGAGAGGAAAAGTAGCCATTTTGAAAAACACCAGAACTTAAGGTCTGACTCAGTGGAAACTAGTTAACCACACTGTCACTGTAACTATATTAACCTGTTGAGGTATTATCAGAGCCTAACCGACATAGGGGAAAGGAAATACTCAACTTCAGCTGACTCTAGTCTTTCATGTGGAAGAAGAAAAATACCCAGCTCCATCCAATTCAAGCCATTCTATTCCACCTGAGTGGAGAAGAAAAAGAGAAGCAATTGTGAAAGTCACAGCCCAGAGACACAGGCTCACTAAAAGACTGAGACCTAATTATAGGACCACAGAACATCTACTATCCCCCTCTCCTCATCATAACATTACTAAAGGTTCATTACAGCAGTTTCTTTTGGCTAAGTCATGATGTCTAACTATCAACAAAAAATTACAAGGCATACCAAAAGGCAAAATACACAGTTTGAAGAGACATAGCAAGTATCAGAACCAAGCATGGCAGGGATGTTGGAATTATCAGACTGGGAATTTAAAATAACTATGACTAATTTGTGTAGAGCTCTAATGGATAGAGTAGACAGCATTCAGGAACAGATGGGCAGTATAAGCAGGGAGATGGAAATCCTAAGAAAGAACCAAAAAGAAAAGCTAGCGCTCAAATATACTATAACAGAAATGAACACTGACTTTGATGGGCTTATTAGTAGACTGGACAAGGCTGAGGAAAGAATCTCTGAGCTTGAGTAAATTTCAATAGAAAACTCCAAAACTGGAAAAAAGCAAAGGGAACAATGACTGGAAAAAAATAAAATAAAATAGAGCAGAATACCCAAGGACTGTGGGACAACTACGCAATATAATGGGTATACCAGAGGAAAAACAAAAGAGAAAGGAACAGAATAAATATTTGATACAAGAGGATGAGTGAGAATTTCATCCAAATCAGTGTTAAGTCACCAAAAAGCAAAACAAAACAAAACAAAACAAACAAACAAAAAATAGATCCAAGAAGCTGAGAGGATACGAAGCAGAATAATGCCACCCAGCAAACTACAGCTGAGCATATCATTTTCAAACTACAGAAAATCAAAGATCAAGACAAAAAAAATCCTGAAAGAAGCCAGAGGAAGAAAGCTTGTTACCTATAGAGGAACAAAGAACCACACTGACTACTCAAAAATCATGCAAGTAGCAACAGAGAGAAGTGAAGTGTTGAAAGAGAAAAAGACCAATCTACACCCTGCAAAATTATCCTTCAAAACAAGTGAAATGAAGATTTTTTTCAGATAAATAAAAACTAAAGGAATGTGTTGTCAGTAGACCTGCCTTGATAGAAATGTTTAAAAAAAAAAAGGTGCTTGAGAGAGAAGGAAAATTATATGGTTCAGAAATCAGCTCTACATAAAGAAGAAGAGAGAGCCATTAGTCATTAAGGGAACTAATTTCCAAATTAAAACCACAATGAGATACCACTATACACCTATTAGAATTGCTAAAATTAAAAACAAAACGAACAACAACAAAAGGCCACACTAAGGACTAGCAAGGACATGGGTCAACTAGAACACTCATACACTACTGATGGTAAGGTAAATCGGTACAACCACTTTGTCAATCATTTTGGCAGATTCTTAAAACATTACACATACATTTGTCATAGGATCCAGCCATTCTACTTCTAGGTTTTTAAGCAAGATAAATGAAAACAAACTTTCATACAAAGAGTGTACATAAATACTCATAGCAGCTTTTCTGTAACAGACAAACATTGAAAATCATCTAAATGTTCATCAACATATGAATGGAAAAACAAATTATCGTATATTTAATCATACCATATACAATAATCATATGCAGTAATACATAAAATGGAATGATAGAAAAGAAAAAAAAAGAGGAGGGTAACTGTAGATACAAGCAACAACATGTATGAATCTCAAAATAACAATGGTGAATGAAAGAAGCTAGACCCTAGCTTGTATGGAGGGGAGTGGAGAGGGGCAGGAGGGAAGGAGTATCAAAAGGCATGAGGAAACTTTTCAGGATTATAAATGCATTTGTTATATTGATTTGTATGATGGTTTCCTGGGCGTATAAATATGTCAAACTTATCAAATTGCATTTAAAAAAATATGTATAGTTTACTGTATGTCGATTATAACTCACTAAAGTTCTTTTAAAATAAAGTTAACTGAAAGCCATCAGAAGGGAAAAGAAACAAGACTAATCCAATTGAAACTTGCAAAGGAATCAAAAGAAGAAAATAAACACTGTAAATAAAAAATAAAACTATCAAAATAAGTACAATTGTATTAGTAATCTCAGTAAATGGTTTAAATTCAAAAGTTGGAAAACAGGGTCATATAAGAAAACAGAATAGAGCTCTGTTTTGTCATTCAAAATATACCTAAACTATAATGGTAGAGAAATATTGAAAGTAAAAGATCTGAAATATGATACAGCCTGTAAATATTAACCTCAACAGCAACAGAAGTCTAGTGTAGCATTGTTTATTGTGGCAAAAGAGTCTTTATGGCAAAGATGTAATTTTGGGAATTAAGAGAGTCATTAATAATGTAAAACAAAGGTATCACAATTCCACATATGTTTGTACATAACATTATCTTTAAATAAATATAGGCTAAATAATCAAGCTGAAAAATTTCTGAGATCATCTGCAGATTCCAGTGTTTTTATGTCCAATGTAGCAAATCAGGATTGCTCAATTTAGGGTCCAACACTGTGTAATTTTCAAGACTGCCTTAATGGTTCTAAAGCATGTAGATGTTTAAGAACCTGTTGTCCCTAGATAAGCCATTCCCTGAGCTCATTGCAAAGTCTCAGCAGAGAGGTAAGTAGAATGATATAGAGAGTGGTATTACAGATTTGAGACTATGCCAGAACCATCTGTAGGGATTATAAAGCACAGATTGCTGGGCCTCCTCCCTATCCCTCCACATTTTAAACCTGAGGCCTGATAATTTGCATTCCTGATTGCTTCTCTGGGGATCTTGATGCTACTAGCCCAAGGCGTATATTTCAAGCACCACTGATATAAACAGATATCAAGTTCATGGCAATATTTAGTGAGATACTGTTCTCCCAACCTTGCATTACAGGGTGATGATATTGAAAGCAAAGGTGTTTAGGAAAGACCTATATTATAAAAGTAAAATTTGCTCTCATTACGAAGATTGTGTTGATTTCCTTTTGTCTCTATCCTCAATGTTACTGTTGGTGTCATTGTTCAGGTATAACCCCTGACCCCTCACTTCTAAGGACAGTCCCAATCTTAGTGATTCTACTTCTATTAGAGCCTTGTAAGTCATATGGTCTTCTCAAATTTAATCCCACCCACTCCAAATCTCTCAGTGGAATACTGCAATATCTTCTGAGTGATCCCCCACCTTCAGTTTCTCCTGATTCCAATAAAATTTATTTTATAAGTCTTACGTGATGTTTTTGAAGCATGGCTTGAATTATTTCACTTCTTTCTTCAAAAGTGTTTCTTTCTGTGTAGTTGGATATTTTATATGCAACATAAAGTAACCATGAAAATCCTTAACATGACATTAATTTATTCACTTAATAAATATTCAATAATTGCCTAATATGTGCAAGGCTCTGGCAATGAGGAGTCAAAAAAGATTAAAAAATGGTCCTTTCCTCATTAAGACAGAATCTAATGGAGAAGGCAGATCATAAGTGAAAGAGTCACTAACTGGGAAGCTTACTGTCTTCCATTACATAACCTAAATTCTCTATAGATAAAACTAAATTTCTTCTTACATTTCTATATACTTCATAGGAGTCACATCGTATTATTCCCTCTCACCTGAAAATGTCTAATTATTTCTTGTCTTTGTAGTTTTACCACCATCTGGTGGTATGTATGCTTTTCCTCTATTTGCCCCATTTGAGATCTCACTTATTTTTTAAGATCCAATTCACAAGTCTTCCTTTAACCCCCAAGTCAGAATTGATTGCTCCATCTTCTGCACTCCTACAACATATTGAATTGCAATTTGTATAGTGACTTACTTATCAGTCACTCCCACTAGAGGCATCCTGAGGGACGGCCGAAGCTGTGCCCACCACTGCCAGCACAGCATCTTGTGCAGAGCATAAATTTAAATCATGCTTGTTAAGTAAATGAAAAATGTCACTTAAACGTATTTTGTCTGGCCTTGCAGACAAAACAGCAGCAATCATATGTTTTTCACTTTTTAACCCATTGCTACAGAGGCTTAGAGATAAGGAAAAATAAGGCTTTATGTTCCCAAAATAAATTAAAGTGAATAACTAAGGTCCCAAAAATACACTTTTCTTAATTATCCATTAATCAAAATTAATCAAAATTGCAAGCGATAGATATTTCGGATTTTTAGTGGTAAATCTATGTACAGCACTTCTTTAATGAATTTGAATTAAATTTAAATGTATCTATTACTAGATTATATCTGCAACTAAACTGGGTTTTATTTTTCTGTAATCCTTCAGTCGTCTAGGCTCAAAATTTCAGCATCGTAACCAATGATTCAATACCCTATCATTTTAGAAGAAACCCCAAAAGCTTCTTCAATCAAACTTCTGTAGTCAAAATCAATGGAAAGGAACTACAAATTGTGAGGCAGGATGATACTAGAAACAGCTTGATGGTTTTACAAAATGACAAGGAGTTTGCTAAGTGTTCAGCTTTATCTGTGTTTTATTAAATAGCGCCATTTGAAAAATCCATCAGTGTATTGAACATGTTCATTTCAGGGCCTGCCGTGACCAAAGCTGTTTCTAGGTAAAAGGGTTTTGCTCCCAGTCCTCATTAGGAAGTAGTGTTGGGCAACCATGTTGTGTGCTTGTAACCTCATTAAAGTGCAGCTCCTTGGGTAAGGGCAACGTATCTATACATGGTCATAGAGCAAAATGCTCTAAACAAGAAGGAAAAACATAGCTATTGACTGAACCAATCAGGAGTCTAAAAGGAGACGCCCTGGGAGTTAACCTGAAATAAGCTTCAAGACACAGATGATGGCTGACAAAAGGGACATGGCTGAGCCACATTAATAATAGAACAGAAGTGTAAAAAACGAATCCTGTTACTGGATTCCTAAAGCTTAAGACCTCCCAGTCCTAATGTGCAATTTTTTTTTAAGTTAGGTTTGTTGAGCTATAATATACATGTAGTAAAATTTACTCTTCTTATGTGTACAGTTCTATGAATTTTGACAGATGTTTACTATCACTTCACCATCACCACAATCAGGAGGTAGAATATTTTTATCACTCCTAGAATGTTTTCTTGGTTAACTAACTGCTCTACTAGTTTCACTGAGGGGCCTTCTTACTTCCCATGAAGTAGGGCTAAATTGAGCCAAAGAAGTCAGATCAAAAAAAGTACACACTGTGTGGTTTTATTTATCTATGTTATCGATATGGTATATAGAGATATAATGCATCTATATTACATATGTTTGTATGTATCCATGTATCTATGGTGTTGGAAATCAGAATTTCCTTACTCTTGGGGACATGGGTTGAGGCTACTGATCAGAATGGGACCTGAGTGGAACTTATGGAATGTTGGTAATGATATCCTGTTTTGATATGGGTGCTGGTAGACATGTATATTAATTACACACAAATTTTTTTTTTTTTTGAGGGCAGTGTCACTGGCCCTCATATGTGGGACCCAAACTGGGGCTGCTGGCTTCCCAAGCCAGCACTTAACCACTGTGCCACTCAGCCAGCCCACACACAAATTTCTTGATTACTATGATTGTGAGTTTTTCCATTTTCTCTGTCTAGGTTATATTGGGTTGTCAGAAAAGTCATGACATATTTTTTCTATGTTTTTCATTGCAAAAATGCATCATGAGTTTTTTGACAACCCAATACTTTTAAGAAAATTTATCTACCTTTCCTGGGGGGTTAGAAAAAGCTTCTAAAAAAATACCACAGTGTCTCTGAGTAAAAGTCAAAATCCTTGTAACATGCTAGAAGACTGTATATGATTTGTCCCTCTTTGCTCCTCTACTCTTTTTATCCATTCTTTTCCAGCCATGTTGGCCTCTTCACCATTCCACACTCACACACATAATATGCTTCTTCCTCAGGCCTTAGTACTAGCTGCTGTCTGATTTGGAACACTTTTCAGGTGTAACTCCCTCACATTCTTCAAGTCTTTGTTTAACTATATGAAATCTTTATAAGATCTATCCTGACCACTTGTTTTATGTAGAGAAATTACTCTTCACTACTGAAATGGAGGAAGCCATATGTTCAACAGAATATGTAGGGAAATTAGACATTCAGCTTTTTAACATACTTGAGTTTTCTGTTAGTTATCAAGTGGGGATATTGAATAATCAGTTACATTCACAAATCTGGAGTTGAAGAGAAGTCACTAAGAATGTACGCATTTTGGAGTTGAGGACCTATAGGCATATTCAAATGTTTGAAATCATGATGTTACTGAGAAAGAAAGTGTAGAGAGAGGAGAGAAAAAGACGAAGAACTGAATACTGTGGTAAACCAACTTCAAGAGGCTAGGGAGATGGGGGAGGAATCAACAGAGGAGCCTGAGAAGGGTAAACTAGTGAGGTAGGAGAAAACCCAAACTATTGTGTTGTCCTGGAAACCTAGGTAATTACAGGCAACAATTTTAAAAGAACTATCTTGAGAAACCAGGGCTATATGGTCATAACATATTATATATAAGTCAAGTTACATGAGAACTGAGAATTGACCATTAGATTTAGCAATGTGAAGGCGATAGTGGAAATGCAGATAAATGCAATATGGGGAGTTGGGGGAATGTTGTCCCCCTAAAATTCATGTCCACCTGGAATCTCAGAATGTGACTAATTTGGAAATAGGGTCTTTGCAAATATAATTAGTTAAGGATCAAGATGAAATCACACTGGGTTAGAGTGGGCTTAAATCCGAGAGAGGGGGAGAGAGAGAGAGAGAGAGAGAGAGAGAGAGAGAGAGAGAGAGAGAGAAGGTGGTCATGTTGTTATACCCAGCAATCAAGATGAACCGAGACATTGTCTTTAATAGTTTGGAGATTTTATTATCTGGCGGCTGTGAGCGGGCTCATGCCCTGAATGAACCCACAGCCCTGATCAAAAGAAGAGATGGGTTTGTTTTTTTCGTTTGTTTTTTCTTTGAGGGTAGTGTCACTGGCCCTCATATGTGGGACCCGAACCAGGACCGCTGGCTTCCCAAGCCAGCACTTAACCACCATGCCACTCGGCAGGCCCAAGAGAGGGGTTTTTATAGACAGAAATTGCAAGCAAAGTAAATTACAGTTTACAAGAGGTTTCCATAAATCTTAGACAGTTTTGACAGTACCAATTATATCAAGTAAGTTACAAAAAGCCATACAATAAACAGCAGTTAATTATATTGACGGTAATAAATGTAGTAAGCAAGTGTGATATGTAGAAAGCAAGGAAATTTACAGGGGTCATAAATAAGCAACAATTAATTGGTGGGAAACAGTCCTGCTTTGTGTTCCCATCCGGACAAGATGCACAGCTGGCCTATGTCACATAGGCAGTTTGGCCTTTCGGGTTTTTGAAGGATGCAGTTAAGTGGGGGGGCAGGGGAGGGGTCTGTCCTTGGTCAGTCTAAGGTCTAAGGGAAACTCTAACAATTCTTTAATATAGAGAGGCTGGGGGTGGGGGCTAGTAGATGAAGGTCCTGTTACTTCAATGTGAAGATGAAGGCAGAGATTGGAGTTGTGCTGCTACAAGTCAAGTCATGCTTAGGGCCACCAGAAGCGGAAAGAAGCAAGAGTTCTCCCTTAGGGCCTCCAGAGGGAGCACGGTCCTATTAACAACTTAATACCCAACTTCTAGTCTCAAGAACTGTGAAAGAAAATAATCTGTTATTTTAAGCCACCCAGTGTTTTGGTACTTTGTTATGGTAGCCCTACAAAATTAATATAAGGGGTAAAAAAAACATACTGTAAATGAGTTTAAGAAAGAATAGGAGAGAGATTAGAGGTGGATAGTATAGAAGAGTGCTCCTCAAATTGTCTTACAAGCTACCTGTGTTGAAGGATAGCTTTTTCTTTTCTGATCTGTTGCAGCACAATATTTCCATAAAATATAATAAATAAACAAACTACAGTGAAATAAAATGAGAGACCAAGGACATACAAAGCATAGCCCTATTTTTGTCATTTGATTAAACTGATATATAAAATTATTCTACAAAGACTTGCTCTGTTTCTAAATGCTTTCTTTAATTGCTCTTTATCTCTTCACAGAATGGTACTCGCAGTTCAGAAACTGGAATGGCACCGCTTTGATAGGTCAGCCGGTAAAGGAACACACATGGTCAGGCACATCAAGAAAGTTTAAGAAAGCCTATTTTATTAAGAGAGAGTCTATAGGGCTGAGCAAAGATGGCGACAGCCCGGGCTGCACTCCAAAGGAGTCGTGCAGCCCCCGGGGAGGGGGTGAGGAGGGTTCTAAAGGGGCAGTGCTGACAGGGTAGCGTTGTTTGAACAGAAAATGCTGACTGCCTGTAAGCCAGTAGCTTTCTTGTGGTGTTTTCTGTTATCGCAAGTTTGGCTCTGTCTGCAGGGGCAGGCCAACAGACATTTTGTTGTTTTCTTGCAGACATTGCTCTGTCCATAAGCCAAGGTCTCCGAGACCTAACATTCAGAGACCTAATATACATGTCATGTATTGAGACTGTCACTGGTGCAGACAAGTCAAGAAGATCTTTGAGGAAATTAAGTCTCATTTTTTTTTATTTGATTGATAAAGATTACTATATTGGAATATTGTCTGCTTTTATTTTTTATATTTCCCGGAAATTCTGGGAACCATTATATATGATCTTAGTATATATGATTGTAAATTTTGGAAAAAGTATAACTTCAATGAAAATAGGACCACCTGTACCAAATGCGTAGTGGCTACCGTTGGTCTTCTGTCCAGGGATATTCTTACATCCCTCTTGCTATTCCTTTGAGCCTTGCCTCCAACTTCCATGTAAATTTGCTTCTCAAGGCTGCACTGTAACTCTTCTTTACAATATTGTCCTTTGTTTGGCTACTAAAACTACTTTTCCACAAAGGGCCTCAGAGTCTACCTCATTCTAGCACATAGGTGCCAAAGTAGGAAAATTCATCTCCGGTGTTTCCAGTAGGACCATATTCTGCAATACAATTTTCACTCCAGAGTCCCTTTGGGAACAGGCCGAGACTGGGGCTTTGAAATCTCACACTGATTTGGCTTCTTTCCCTTCTTGCCCTGTTTTCTCCATTTACTTTCTAGTTTTGCATGGAAGTGTTTCTACAATAAGCACTTGCATATGAATCCGCATCTCAGTGTCTGTGCCTGAAGAATCTGAGTTAAGGCCAAATGTAGACACCTGCAATAAAGAAAATGATGCATAAAGTAGTTTGTTTTTTTTTACTTTATTTTTGATGTATCATGACATTCATTTATTAGAATAACAAGCTACTGTCTCTTGATTACAGGGGCTAATGGAGGAAAAGTTCACTCAACCTTAAATCTTTTCTATAACATTGGAAATGCATAGAAATGTCACAGGAGTTTTATTTATTAATAAACTTTCAGAGTTTTATTCAAGGTAACATCTCTCTGGAGCAAAAGTTTTGTTTGGGTTTCAGAAGTAAAAGATGGACTATAATTAATACATTTTTATTTTTTGCTGTTCTGTGGATATTTTAATTGGTATCTGGATGTTTGTTTTTCCTCTAGCTAGCATTTTATATACAGATATTTGCATTTCATAATATGCACATATAAATTATTTATATACCATAAATTCAGTAAAATTCATATTATATGAATATAATCAAATATAGCTTGGAAACACCCAATTTGTGTGTCTATGTGAAGAAGGGTCCATAATTATGAAGAACTCTGTCCTTTGGACTTTTATAGTCAAAGTATATTCCAAGGGAGATTTGAGCGAAACTGAACAGAGTTTACTTCATGTCCAACCAATTCAACTTTTCTACAATAGGCTCAGGGCTCAAACTGTGACTGTCTTATCGTTTTTCATTTAATGTAATATAAATTACTTCTGCCTCACTCTTAAATGTGCTTATTTAGGAGCAAAACTATTATATATTGGTTAATCTAAAACTCTGGACGATTGAAAAATATTTGGCTAGGAGCACAAATGATTCAAACCTGCTATGTCGGTATTATCTTTCAACATAAATAAAAACTTTGTACAAGTGTACCAGGACACTTAGGATGTTTTTGGAAGCATCCTTCATCTAAGAAAAATATATTAGCTGGTGAAAGAGATATTATAAGGTTATAAAACATGAAATCCATCTCCACTATCTCCTGTGGGTGCCCTTCCAGCCCTCCCCGTGCCCTGGCACGTATCACCTGCTTTTGGATATAACACCGTCTGCTACGTCCAAAGAAAAGGGAACTAAATTTCTGTCAGATGCAAAACTCTGTTTCGGGTAGCTTTTGAAAAGTCACTTTATAATTCCCATTTTTTTTTCCTATTGTAAAGGAAGATTTTAATGAAAACAAAAGGATGTCTATTGTAAAGAAAAGACAAAACATACCTTTGAAAGGAATGTGATAATGTAACTAAAACCATATTTCTCCACTTTGTGGAATTTGTGTGTGTGGAAAGCTCATGAGTCACCAATTATGCTAGGTTAGTGAGAGAATGAAAGACCGAATGGGAGCTCAACAGTCCATTTAGCCTTACATTTTTTCTTTAGGGCATAAAGATTCTGAGAGAGATCACAGCTCATATGCTTTGCAGACTATGGGAAGACAAATGAACAGAAGAAAAAAAAAGATGCTGTGCTAAGTCACTACAAAATGCAGTGACATAATGTTAGTAAAGGTAACAGTTTAAAAAGAAGAAAAAATATTTTATGAGAAAGGTATTTGACTCTGGTAGGTAGCTTATAAAATGTCAAGCATTTCAGCAATAGAGTTATGTTACAGCCAAGAAATGGAGAGGAAATATGTCCTAATTTCCACTAACCCATCATTATCTATTGCCCAACCCTAACCTGACTCCAAAAGTATCAAATTAATGTGACTATTAATGTTAAAATCTAGAAATCTGACATTTATATATTCCATAATAATCAGGTTGTTTTTAATAGGTACAGAATATAGAGTTGGAAATATTGTCAAATTGACATTAGCCCTATATTTTTTGTGCACATATTGATAGGATAGTTATAAGTGTGCCAGGGCTCACAAAATGGCAACACATGTTGGAAGAATGTAACGGTTACATTGAAGGATACGAACTTTTGTTGTTGCCATTGGTGTTATTTGCCTCTTTGTCTTTGTTTTGTACTGAAATAATCACACACATTAGAAGACTTAAACTCTCAGTAGTCTTTTTAGCTTCCTGATCCCCTAAGGCCCTCATCAGTGTAATGAACAAGAATGGACTTCCGCCAGGTCTGAATAGCACTTCTTTTGCCATTCTCAGTGAGGTGCTATAGCCCTTTACCCCCTTCTAACTGTTCTTGTCAACTGTTCTGTCTGACAACAGATAGAAGCATCCATTCCTGAGTATTCACAGCTGAGCCAGGTAAGTCTGAGGCTTATGCCCAGACATCCCTGGGTATTTTAATGAGAACTAAGTCCAAGACTTTTCTGAACTTCTGTTCATGCTATTACCTATGAAATTTTGATAATAACTTTGACCTAAATATCACAATTACAAATCTATTTTCCTAGAATTGTCAAGTCACAATTTTTTTCTTTTTCTTAATTGAGAAGCTAATGCCAGGTGAGAAAGAAGTATGTTCTTCCTGTCTGACCCAGGAAACATCAAACCTCCCTGACATAAGCTGAGGTGAATGTGGCTATCTCCTCCCTGCGTAAAAGAAAGTTATAAAGTTCAGAAAGTTATAAATAAGTTTTCTAAAAACCAGATTTTATTGGGGGCAAATTATTCAAAAGAGAAATGTCAAAACTGAAAAACAGTGCTGCCCTGATAAATATCTTTAAAAAAAAAATGGCCATGGTGTTGGAGGGAATGATTGATTAGAGGGGTTCTGAGACAGAAGTGGGGTAAGCTGTTTCTATTGTCTGAAAGGGTGTAATCTGCAGTGTTTACCTCAATGCCACAGAGAAGTGCGTCTCTTGGAGGTCTGAAAGTTCCTTCGAAAAATGAGACTATGTTTTCCCAATTCAGGGGGATAAATCCTTTTTAATTTGTTTTGGTTTCCCAAGCAAGTATATGTTTTTTTCTCTCCTAGATTCAACCTACTTTCTTCAATAGCTTTATTTTTATGTTAAGAGGAAAGAGGCCCGGCCCGTTAACAGATCCAATATAAGTTTTGAGTAAAAACATAAGCTGCAAAGGACCTCATTCAGAGCCTCAGCAGTTACAAATCAAAACTACACCAGCCCGAGGGCCAGCCAAATGGCTCAGTTGGTTAAGAGCTCGCTCAAGAGTGCAAGCTGAGCTCTGAGCAACAGCAGTTCGAGGCCAGCCCGAGCTGAGTTGCCGTTGAGCTGCCAACAGGTGGCAGGATGGCTCAGCTGAAAAAAACAAAAACAAACAAACAAAAAAAACTACACCAGCCTGGGTTTGTGAATGTAGCTAAGATTTCTAGATCTATTACATTATTAATCTTTCCACTTCTGCCACATTAGCTTGTCATGATTTGTGCCATTACACTCATTTCCCAACCTTATTCTAGTCTTCATGGTTTCACCTTGGTGAAATATAAAAACTACAGCATTACAATATGAAAAATGGTTTGCACATTTGCACTTTGAAGAAAGAAGTTATCAAATAGTAAATTGGTTAGCAAGCGTTTACCTTTTGTCCTAAGTGATGTTTCACTGGACTTTTAGTGTTCATAATGGGAGGTTTTGCATTGTGCAGCACTCTGTGGTATCGCCAATAAAGCTATTCTACATTCATAAGGTTTTTAGGTGAACATTTAGGATATCACATTGTAGACTAGGTACAGCAAAAGGTATGCCAGCCTCTTGGTGGGATAGGTAGTAAGGAAGAAGAAAGGAATCAGAACTGAGGCTAGGGAAAACTGGCTCATGAGGAGAAAATATAATAGCATGAATTAAAATGTCCAGAGGGCAAACGAGTTCCACCTTACCCAGTGTTAGTATTTAATATTGTGGGTGGGATGAAGTTGTATCTTCCAGAGAAATGGCGCTTGATATAAGAACAATGGCAACGCTGACTCTGTGGGCTCCCCCAGTTCACCTCTGATTAGCAGACAAGCAGACAAATGTATTATTAGGAAGATGGAGGTCCAGCTTCACATGAGAAAACATTGGCAAGAGCTAGGCAGATTGTCATTTGCAAGGCTTTATGTAAGTAGGTTAAGAATCAAGTCAGGAGTTTGTATTTCCATATCCCAACTGCGAGTCTGGAAAACAACCCAAGGGAGAACTGGCACTTGAATTCCTTTGCAGAAATAGTAGTTTAGGTCCAGGTGAACTATTTACCTAGAGCTATTAATAGTAAGTGTAATATAAGGGGTATGTTTGAGTCAAAATTAATGAGCAAAGCCAAGAAAGAGGAGTCATGGAAGATGAGTATTCTTCCATGAGGGGACTCATGGTGAGATGACAAATAAAATGGTAAGGGGATTTTGAACAGATCATAAAAGCAGGTGTAAGGGATCAAAACAAAATAGTTCTAGATGCAAAATATAACCAAAGGGAATATTATTTGAGATAGGTGTTTGGTTTAAAGAATCACAAAAGGGCTGAATGTGAACCTTGGTTGTGATAGAGAAGAGGTTTGACTGCTATTCTATGAGTAAAAGTGAGACCGAGTACTATAATCTAGGTACACCTGTAGAAGTCAAGGGAAAATGCTTTTTGGTAAGCAGGTAAAAGCCAGAATTTACACAAGGCACAATGGATAAAACTCCTTCTGAGTTTAATTCCAGCCCCCTTCAGCTGGAAGGTGAAGGAGATTGAAACCGAAGAAAGGGCAAAGGCCACAGGTGAGAGGGGCTTCCATCATCTGATAGGACTAAGAAATGAAGAATGGACCAAATATTGGCCAGACTCTTTCCCACAAAGGTCTCATCGTGTAAAACATGCATTAAGCCATATATGTAGTTACCGGAACCAGCTTCCCTCTTCACCTACATCAAATCTGCCAGCTGGTCCAGTCAACTTACTGCTGATATATAACTGAAAGCTGCCCACTTTCTCCAGGTACTCTCACACCACCGTAGGACATTCTGCCCTTCACTTCTGCAGCTGCTTCTTAATCATTCTAATTGGTTTCACTTTTGCACAGCACTGCACCCTCCCCCCTCCCCCAATGCAATTTCCGCACAACAGTCAAAATGGTTTTAATGTATAGGGTTGTCGGAAAAATCATGACATATTTTTCTGTTTTTCATTGCAAAAATGCATCATGATTTTTTTGAGAACCCAATATATAAGTCAAGTCATATCACTTTCTATATAAAAGCTTCTGATTGCTTCTTGTGCACTCCGAAAATAGTTGTAAGGCCTTATTCTCATGCATGATATCCTATCTGACCTAGCTTCTGCCTCCCTCTCCAATCCCATTTCCGTCATTCTCAGGGGTTACCATGCTTCAGCAAAATGACCTTTTCAGTACCAATAAAAGGCCAAAGGTCCATCTGCATGGAGTTCTCCTTCTCCAGCCGTTAGCATGGCTTACCCATTTACCTTCAGTGTTCAGCTCAAATGCCAATTTCCAAAAGGCTCATCCTATGTTCTTTCAGTTCAGTTAACTCTCTTCATATCAACCTAGTGTTTCATGTGTTTATCACAGTCAAGTGCATTTACTTTTTCCCTCTGTGTCTCTTACCACTAACATGTAGCATCAGAGAGATATAATCTCTCATCCTACTACCCTCACTCCAGTTCCTAGAGTAGTGAAGGAATGAATAAAATGAATGAATGAAATATTACAAATCTTATGATCATTTTTTGCTTAAGTGATTTGTCTTGATACTTATCCCTCCTCAAATTTCCAATTTTTCCACGCAGGTAATTCATCTTGTTTGACACCTTTTTCGTCTTAGACCCAAATGTACTATGAATTAATGTTTTTTAGTATTAGTGTCAATGACAATAATGGTTATCACTTCCAGGGCAAATGCTGTATGTCAGGCACTGCCTGGTCACTTTACATAAACTAGTTTATTTAATTCTTATTGCTACCTACAAAGGGAGGCACCACTATTAGCCTATTTTATAGCTGAGTAAACCGAGGTACAGATGAGTTAATATAGGTGGTATCAGAGTTCAAAGCTAGGAAATGTTGCTTATTCTCCATAGGTTAAATATAATTTTTACCCTTGACTTTATCTAGCAAAGTTGCAGTGTTGAGGGCTGTGTAGCCCAATATTGAGGGGCATGCAGGTTGACTTTAGTGGGCTTGGTGAATCTGAAAGTACTGTTGATTAGACATGTGTTCCTCAAATTTGTATTCCCTTGAAGCCTGTGTTTTTATTACAAAATGTATGTTTTGTTAAGGTTTGTGATAAGTCTTGAGAGAACTTTAGGTACAGTTAAGCCAAAATTAAATATCAAAAGTGAGATTCTCTTTAGTATTCACACCCAGGATTACAGATTATATAGAAACTGAGTCTGGGTCATAAAGAGATTACCATAGATGGGATTATAGAAAAGGTCACAGTGTGCCCTAAGGAGAACAATTATAGGGACTAAAGGTCTTAAGAGAAAAATACATCAAGACCATGTGGAACTTAAACTTGTAATTGGATAATGGTCAAAAGTCCCTATATAAAGGACATGTTATTGCAATAAAATGTGACACTTTTCTCTTTAACTCTCCCGGTGTCTCCACTGTCTCCCTTCTTTATTTTCCTCCCTCATTTTTCTGTCTTTTACTGCAACAAACAGTTTCTGTCTTTCATTTAACCACCAACGCCGTGTCCACCTTCTTGAACCCTGGTCAGCGGAGGCTGGTCCCCTGCATTGCAGGACTTGCATTTACTAGATCCTTTTAATATAAAGAATTTAGGAAAATCCAGAGTTTATGAAAGGAGCCACACACAGAATCCAGTGTATGTATGCAAGATAGAGTGACTTTTGCAGTTTTCATGAAATGTGCACTCAGATTCTTCTGTTGTGATACTTAGAGTCACTTGACAGATTCAATAAAAATATGATTTTGTGTCAGGCAATGGCGTTAGTTTATTCTCTTCTTCTGATGCTATGATACTACAGATAGAGTAAAATAAAAAGAGGTGGAGGATGGCATCTTTGTCCAGAGGACCACAAATATAGATAATGCCATGCTTATAGAAATGGCCAAGCCTCTTTTTGAGTCCAGCAATATTACACATTCTTATAGGGTCAAAATTATCACAGTTACCTAAAATTATTCCTAGGGATATGGGTATCATCAGTTCAACAATAATTTGCATCATTATCATGCAGAACTGTGAAGAACAAACGGATAGCCAGGGTACTCAGACCCATTTCTGGCCTTCATTTAATTACTAAGGCTTTTTTTTTTCTGTGTGTGTGTGCCTTTAACTTGATAAGAAGCACCTTACAATGAGAACTTGGATTTCTCTAAGTATGAACTACATAGGCAGTGAACCCTGAAAAATATAGGGTCTAAAAAATGATGCAGAATAAAAGCGAAAACAACAACAACAAAAAACCTGAAGTGGTGACCAAATTCTCATTTCCAGGTTTCACTCCTGATAATGTCGCCATATGACATATTTCAGGTTGCAATGGCAGCACAATAAAGAAGTCTTTGGGAAAATGTTGCAATGAAGAAATTATAGCTTCTATGACGCATGATCAATACTGACTCCTTCACTGCACCATCATCCCAGCTCCCCCTCATCATACTAGTTCACCGGCATTCTCGTCCCTGGTAGCACACACCACACTTGAAAGGGGCATAGGTAAGAATAGCAATTTTGGTAATAAAAGCAAGAGCTTTCAGACAACTGGGTCTACCTAAAGTGAAAGGAGATAATATCTAGATGCCGTTTAAATGTTTTAAACACCAGGGCATCTGCAAATATCTGGCTAACAGTGTTTTGTTTTGTTTTAATATCAAAGAACCATTGCTTTTGAACAGGGTTAACAGGGTGGGAGAGATGTAATAAGAGAAAGATCCCTTAGTCTGCTGCCTCCAAAAGTTCTCCCTGATGAACTGGAATTGTGGAAACACTCAGCCTGCTTTATGAATGTGGCAGAACCATTTACTCGGCCCAATTCAGCACAGCTTCTCAGGTTTCTTTACTGCTTTTGGTAGATTCCAGTGGCATTGATTTAACAAGGGCAATTGGACCTGTAGGAGAGGATGCTGCCCTAATCTTGAGACACCACTGGTTCACCCTAACAGAATAACAGAGAGAATAATAGTGCAATAGAAAGTGGAGGTAATGGTAGAGTATACTTCATAGGATTGTTAGGTGTGCAAAATGTGTTAATACACATAATAAAACATTTATCATAGTTTCTGGCCTATACAAAATTCTATGTGTATGATAACTATTAGCATTACCTCATTTTTTTTTTTTTGAAGATTTTATTGGGGAATTGGGGGAGGGGAACAGCTTTGAGGAATTGGGGAACGGGAACAGACAAGTTGCAGTCCTTTTTTGTTCCTCAGTCCAGTTGTGGAGGACGTCATTTCACTGGCCCATGTTGGTATCGTCATTGTGCTCTTCCCGGATGAGGCAGATTGGTCGCCAGCCTCTGGATGGTCACTCACCATGGCTATTGGCAGCTCTCATCAGCTGCTGGCTGCTCACGCTGGCTGCCGGCCACTCACTGCAGTCTACAGCAGCCCACCGCAACAGAGGCTGCAGCCCACATTGTCGCTGGCCATCTTAGCTATAGAGGCAACATTCACCATCTTACTTATAAAGGCAACCAGGTGGAGCTGTTGCTGACCACCCCAGCTACAGAGGGCAGCGTCACCTGACCTCACATGTGGGATCTGAACCGGTGCTCTGCTGCTCAGAGCTCCCAACCAGCTCCCAAACAATGTGCCACTCAGCCAGCGCCCATTACCTCATTCTTTTTTTGTTTTGTTTTGTTTTTTTGAGGGCAGTGTCACTGGCCCTCATATGTGGGACCGAACCGGGGCTGCTGGCTTCCCAAGCCAGCCCTTAACCACCACACCACTGGGCCAGCCCGTTTACCTCATTCTTATATCTCGATTTATTTGTCAGAAAAAAACAAACAAACAAACTAGGTGTAAAATCCTCATTAGTAACGTATGACATTTCTGCTGATGCTGGGCTTGTTTGGATAAAGGCCAAGTGTAGGAAACACTCCAGCTTGAGACTAATGACATCAGGTAACACAAATAAAAGCAGATTTATTGGAAAGCCTACTCAACACATCATCTTTGGGACACACAATATATTCATTCCCAAAACTTCCTGAAACTCAGACATTGGATAAACATGCACCGGAAGCATGAACAGCATGGGACATTTGAATTTATAGCATCTTTCTCATAGGGATTTCTCCTTTTGTACCCACTGTTGCAAACTAGTCTTGATCCCTATTTGGGGAAAGATGAATTCATAATATTTTGAATTGATCTGTCTCAGACATAGAGAAGCCAGTCAGGCCCTTTAGAACATATCAACACTGAAGAGCAATGCTTTATCCTCCAGATGTCAACTAGGAAGCCTGGGAATGGAGTAGTGAGATTTAGGCCAACACAGCTGACATTTTCTGTTTCTCTCTCTTAGAAAAAGTAAACTCATTCAGCAGTTCTGTGGACCACTTCAACATTATCTTGCAAATGGTTTAAGAACAATGAGATTTGTGATAAATAAAACAAAACTCAATTGAATTTCACACCTCAAATTCTATTAAAATATATAAATATTATGTCCATACACTGAATTAGAAGTAGAGTAAAAGAATAAAGGCACCAAGCCAACCAGTGCTTCTCAAAGTGTGGTCCCTGGATTATCACCGGACCACAAACGGTTACTAGACTGGGACCAGGAAAGAACAGAAATTAAGTTAGCATGTAGTTACCTGTAGAGCAATCTGACACTGCTGTGGCATTCAAATATTTAATCATTTTCCTTGTAATTTCCTTTTATTTCATTTTATAATAGTATTGGCTTAGAACTGGTTGGAGATTTTAAAAGTTTGAGGAGTACAAACATAATGAACAAAGACTGGAAACAAAAAAGGGCAGGGTCTAAGCTGAGTCATTGCGTCCTAATTAGGATGAATAATTCACTTTAGGAGAAGGTATGGGAATGGCCGTTAGAGGTGAGGCTGACGTGAAGGCCAGACATGGTACATCCACACCTATGACCTGCCTTGAAATCTGTGCTGAATTATGAAAATGATGGCACTGCTATAAACCCTTCAAATGCTGCCTCCACCCTCAGCCTTACTAATTTGATCATTTTGATACTGATGGGTGCTGGAGATTTCAGGGGTGCCCATGCTCCTTTGAGTAATGATATTTACTCAATATCATTGTTTTCCTGGTTTCCTGCAATCCACTTTGTTTATTTCATCTGTGAGTTCAAGTGGCTGTCAGAGTAACTGAGGAGACGGACATAGCATTGACTGCCCAGTTAGTCTTGCCATTTTTTCTCTTTTCTTAGCTCTATTTTCCAATCTGTTTCTTCATATTTCTAGCTCTCGCCTGTTACTATCAGTAAACTGACTTTTTTTTTTCTGCCTTCCGTTTTTCAATACCACCAGAGGCCTGTGACTTTCTTTGATTTATCTCCACATGGTCACACACGGGCCCTAGTGATGTATACTTCCTTTTCCCAGTGAAGCAATATCATGGCTTCCACACCTTAGTCTCTACAGTTCTGTAAACAAAGCTCCTCCAATTTTCTGATCCAGATGGTCCTGCAAAGGCACAGGAGACATAGGGGTTACAGTTTGGATCTTTGAGGATGCCAAAAGCTATTCATCTGTGTCTCTCTGTGTCTTAATGTTATTTTCAGGAAAGGGGTTTGGAGTTCACCAAAATTTGTTCTATGATGTCTTATTTTGCTTTTGGAGAGGCAAATTATTCTATCAGAAAGAACATGGAGCTTGGAGTTAGAGGATCTGGTTTCAAATTCTAACTACATTGCTTACCAAGCCACAGATGGTAATCAGTTTGCGTTAGCTCAGAAATGCTAGTTTTTGTGTTTTTTTTAAATATATGAAATTGGGCTCAAAATACCCATTCCTCAAGGTTGTACTGAGGAGTAACTGAGATCATGTTAGGTATTAATTTTGTTTTATAAATGTTAGTTGATATTTTTATTCCCAATGAACACCCACAGCATGGGATTAATCTTTACTTAAATACATATTGACCACTACAAACTGAAATATAACTTATTGAATAAATGTATATGCTCCCTAAATTTATGCTTGAACTCCAGCAATGGACAATAATAGTTAAGACAAAGAATGACGAGTTTGTTCGTGGAGGCAAGAGTTCACAGATAAAAGAAGGGTTTGTACTCAGTGACACATAGGAATAACAGATACATATAGAGAGACAATGATCCAAAAAACAAAATAAACAAAAAGGACAGTGCTGTACTTCCTATTTCTGGTTTATCACGAAGAGCGTTGAGGAGGTACAACCAATAGTAATATATCTTCATCCATCATGTATTCTTGTTACTATTGACTTTAACTAATTTGTAAACAGCATTATAATCATTTTTTACACCAGAATTCATCAAACCCTCCCTAAATACCCTTTATACAAATATCACACAAAATCCCATATGTTATAAACATGATTGGTACTGTAAGAATCTGTGATTTTTAATCTTTGATTTTCAGAGCGTAAATTAAGTGAAATGGACAAAATAAAACAGCATTTGTAGGAACATCTCCTATTTCCCATGTTCTTTAGTGTGAAACACCTCGTTAAAAAGTATTAAATTATATTTAGGATCAAGATTAGTGGATCTATCCAAACCTCAGTAATGAAAATACATTTCAATGTGATTGTTTCTTGGTTAAAAATGACTAGCTAGTGTAAAATCACAGTATGCACTTTATCACTATTCCAACTATAACTTTTTGTGAAATGCATGTCTACACATTATTAACTGTCCTTTTATTTTGTCTTAAGCCACTATAATAGATAATCCATTTTCCTGTAACATGCAAAGCTACTGATCAATAATTAGCTACCTGTATACCAAGCTAGCAATCTTTAAAATTACTTCTATGAACTTGAACATTAAGAACTAGAGGCAAATATTATATTATCTCTATTGCCGAAAGATGCTCATAAAAACACAGGAAAGGTGAGATCCATTTTCATTTTATTGTTCTTAGTTATTTAATATCTGTCTACCACAGTTTCCTAGTTCATTGAATTGAATTATTTTAGTGTACAGAAAGTATATGAATTTGGAGACAGAAAATTTATTTTAGCTTCTTGTAAATAACTGCCCTTGGTGATGACATTCTTCATTTATGTGTTATGATAACTCAGAAGAGAAGAGTTTTCATAAACTTGATCAAATCTCATCTCCTTTAGATTGAATGGAAGAACTTTTAACAATTCAAATATATCTATAAAATTTAAAGAACAGGCCTAAAATGGAGAGAAGTTAGTAATTCAGAGTCACAGACAACTTTTTTACAAACTTTGTTGTTTTCCACTTGCCATTTTAATGTTGGGCAAAATTGAATGTTATTAAATAAAGGAAAATATTCTGAATCATTTTCAAGTATTTTTATGTCAACAAATAGATACTATATATAAAAATTAAAAGCAAACTTCAGGCAAAAATTTAGCTATTTATTTTATATCAGGAATTTTTTAAAAACTTGTTTCTTCTCAAATTTTTAGTTTGTAAATATTCAAACATATGAAAAGGTTGAAAGAATTGTAAAATAACTTGTAACATGACTTCACTAGATTCACCAGTTATTAATGTTTTATCTCATTTGCATGTTCTCTCTCTCCAGGTGTGTGTGTGTGTGTGTGTGTGTGTGTGTGTGTGTGTGTGTGTGTATCTCACTTCACTCTTAGATAATTCATCTTTCATATCCTCAAATTGAGATATTTTCTTATATAACGACAATACCATTATCACAGTAAGAAAACTAATTTAATATTATCATACAAAATATTCTGACTTGTCCCCAATATGTATTTTTAAATAACTTTTTGTGGGTACATTTGTTTGCTTGATTTGTTATGTTTTATAATCCAGGATCCAATAAAGGTTGATCAACTATTTTTATATTGCATACAATTGCAACACCCTCTGTGCCTTTGAGAACCCATGTTTTCAATGAGAGCACTAGATTTCTAACCAAAATGACAGAATAATTAAAAGGTGACACAAAGCTATCTCCTTCATCCATTTAACATTTTTTTAATTGAAAGCCTATTATGTGCCATGTACTGTTCTAGATATAAAGATAAAGTGGTGAAGAAGACAGAAAAGTTCTCATGCTCCTAGAATTTAGGCTTAAGAGAGAGAGAGAGAGAGAGAGAGAGAGAGAGAGAGAGAGAGAGAGAGAGAGAGAGAGAGAGAGAGAGAGAGACTGACTATATGCACAAATAATAAACAAAATAAAATGTATCCAGATAATGATAAGTACTGTGAAAGAATAAAAGAGAATAATATAATAAAACAGGATTTTGTTCATTGATTTTAAATCACAGTATGGGAAAGTGTCTCTTTGAGGAATTGCTATTCATGAAAAATTGTCAGTCAGTTAAAGTGCTGGTGGGAGAGTTTTCCAGACAAAGGGAATAGCTAGTAGCAAAGTACTGAGGCAGGGATATCCTTAACAAAAGTCCTAAGACAGGAATTGAGTTTCCATGATACAACCCATTGGGGAGTCCTGTGGGAGATGTTTCATTTTCTGGAACTTATATTATGATATAGCTTTCTCCAGAGTTCAGAAATTTTGCCCAATAGGTCCTGGTATCCTAGAACCATGAGCCACTGAAAATAAATCTAATGGTACTCTACAGTCTCTGAATCAACTTCACCTCTTCATATCTCCCCATGATATGGCCGGAAGAGGTGGTGAAGTAGAAGGAGAATGAGCAAGCATCAGTACACAGAAGTTATTTTCTCAAAATTTTCTTTTGCCTTCCTTTATTCAGAGTTGAGGCAGATGATTTTCCACGGTGGTGGTGACTATCAGAGCCAAACAGATCGGTGTCATACCACAAAGGGAAATGGAATTCATGGGAGACACCAGGATAAAAGAAGCTGAAGGAGATAAGACCATGAGCCTAGATTGTCTAAAGAAGCCTGATATGTATTAATATGACAGGTATTATGTTCCAGAGAGTGGTGAATATGGAGGAAGCTGTTTGAATACGGAATTCTAGCCATGAAAGTAGGAACCCAGGGGATCAGCAATGTTTCCAGAGCCAAAATGCAAAAAAACAAGGTGGATCAAGAATCAAGAATTGAAGGAAGGAAACAGAAGTCTGTGGTATTATATTACAGCGTTATCCTCTTCTCTTTCTCTACACTTAGATAGGAGCCCATCTCTAAGTTCCTGATTGCCATACAAATTAATGACTTCATGGCCTAATAACCAATAGACTTGGGCTTTATTTTTGGCTCCACTACTCACTAACAGTGTTTTCCATGTGATATGACTGCCTAGCTTCAGGTCCTTATGCATCTCTCATCTACTTTCATAGATCTCTTAAAAGAATAAAAGCTGATAGTTTGTATACAGTATTTAGCAGTTGCCTCACTGGGGTTGTCATGCGAGCCCCATTCTTATCTCTCTATTTTTTTTTCCAATTTTTTCACACAAGTGTTTGATCCAACCTGAGCATTGTTTTAATGATTGTTTTGGAGAGTCTCTATATCATAGCAAGGTTATAAAGTACGATCCCCATTATTTCTCTTGAAAATTCATTTCAAATAAGAAAACAACATAATTTATATTTTATAAATATGGAAATTTTTCTACATTCAGGAAGAAAAATGTTAAAATTAACTATCATACACTTTGTTACATGTGATGTGCAAATCCTAGGCCAAAAACAACTAAAAAGAAAAATTAAAAGTCACTTCTAGAATAATCTTTGACTATAATACTAGAAAGGAATATATTCTATTTTAATAGCTTCTTGACTGATTTGGGGAGGAATTACCTAAATGAAACTGCTCAAATCAAAAAGAACAGCAATGGGTCAGCGGGATGGCACGGTGGTTGGGAGCTGGCTTGGGACACCAGCGGCCCCAGTTCGGGTCCCACATATGAGGGCCAGTGACACTGCCCTCAAAAACAAAACAAAACAAAACAAAACAAAAGAACAGCAATAATGGAGCATGGTGGTAAAAGAGGCCTTGCCTTTAATCCAGATTCTGCTTTATTACTCAATGCATGACCCTGGAATGACAAACAAATATTTAATGTGACATAACCCAATCATCGACCCCTCTTAATTTCAGCTTTCTTACTGGTCAAATATCAAGGTTGGCCTAGCAAAGTCCTCATGGTGATGCCACCAGCACCGATTCCAGAGGGAAGATGTGTTATGTCTACCCATAGTGTTCTTAAAATATTGAGACCCACCATCTTAAAATTGACATAGTTCACATGAATGTGTAGATTTCTGCCTGGTGTTGCAAAATGGAATCGTCTGACAAATTTGGACCTACATCTCTATTTGCCAACAATTTGTTGCAACTAAGTAGCTGCTCCCATTTTTTAGATGGAGTGCGTGTGCTCCAGTGCTCACCACTCACAGCCTATATGCGATGTACCTCCACCCAGCCCACTTGAGTCTATTATGTCACCTACCTGGCCATACACGCATTTGACATTGGACCTTGAACTTCAGGATGCCTTAGTGTCTTTCAATTTTTATTTGCAAATTTCATGATGAAGATGCATAGAAATATAATAGTCCAAATCAATTTGCATAAAGATCGCAAAGGCTATGAATTCATGAGAAAGGGGACTTACATTTTGCATCTATTACTTCAATCATAGCTACTAACATTTACTGAGCATATTCTCTTGAGGTAGATACTCTGCTAAGCACTTTCCAGGGAACATTATCTGGTTTAAACAGCAACAGCCCTATGCTTTTCACATGGGGAAATGGGCTTTAAAAGGTCAAAGAACTTGCCGATGTCTCAACCGCTAGTAAGAGTGCACCTAGCACTGGAATCCTGGGACCTCTCACTCTAGTGTAGAAAATGAACTCCTCAGTACCATGCTATCGTGTTGCCCATTGGCTATGCATGAAATCTTTGGACAATTCATTACGTTTTTTCCTCGCTTTTAGTCTAAGATGAATGTTATCTATCTCATTGTTTAGAATGATTAAATGATATATAATAAATGAAAAATCAAAATATAGTAACTGATATATAATAGAGACTCAGCTCATCTCTGTACATGTTTACAAGCTAGGCACATGCTTAGTATCCATGATTGACACTAGTCTAGAGCGACTCTGGGCTGCAAAGGAGCTAATGGTTACACAAAAAATGCTTTAGGCTTCCACTGCTGCTAGACCAAAGAATTATTTACAGACATTAGAAAGATCGCATCAGGGGATCTGTCTAGAATGAAATGAATAAACACATTCGCTGTCAAGTGTCCATTTTGAGAGAAGTAGTTTTGAATAAGCGCCAGGTGGACAAATGGCATGTATAAATCTGCCATCGATCTGCAGACTTTGTCAACTTAAAACTAGAGTTTGGAAAGAGTGAAGAGGCAGCCCAGTTTAGCCACCGTATGATACGGCATAAACGCTAAGGCACCAACCGAAAACAACAAGCAAGTCTGTGAAAACAGCAAATGAAATAGTTGTCACGTTACACTGTGACCCATGCTGTCTTCTGCTCATGCAAATGGTTAAAGTTACAGTTTATTCCAAACCCTTCTCCAAACAAATATATACAGAAATGTCTGCTGTCCAAGCAGACTCTGTGAATACAGGTGCAGGTGCTTAAAGGGACATTTCTTAATTTTATTATAAAGACTCTCTCTCTCTCTCTCTCTCTCTCTCTCTATATATATATATATATATATACACACACACACACACACACACACACACACACACACACATATATTCCATTATCAGTCATATATAATTAAAACTTAATTTGATATGCTTTATTTTAAGAAAAAGAATATCACATTTCAAATTTAAGAATAAAGGGGGCCAGCCGTGTGGTGCATTGGTTAAGAGCTGGTTTTGGGATGCCAGCGGCCCCAGTTCAGATCCCACATATGAGGGCCAGTGACATTGCCCTCTACAGCTAACAACAGTTCCACCTGGAGCTGGGCTGTGTGAGCCCCGGGGATGGTGTAGGCTGCAGCCCCTGCCATAGGCTACAGTGAGTGGCCTGCAGCCAGTGTAAGTGGCCTGCAGCCAGCGTGAGCTGCCAATAGCCACGGTGAGCGACCATCCAGAAGCCGGTGACCGATCTGCCTCATCCGGGATGAGGCGCGTAATGATGATACCAACATGGGCCAGTGAAGTAACGTCCTCCGCAACTAGACTGAAGAACAAAGAGAGAGCAACTAGTCTGTTCCCCTCCCCCAATTCCCCAATAAAATCTTTAAAAAAAAATTTAAGAATAAAGAATATCAAAATATTTAACAGCCACAACTTACCTTTAGTTCAGAAGCTAGCACATTTTGGCTTGGGAGTCAAATCCTGCCTGTTGCCTGGTTCCGTAAATATACTGGAACACAGATATACTAATTTTTTACACTATCCATGGCTGCTTTCATGTTACAATGCAGTCGAGCTGTTACAGCAGAGAATATATGCCTACCAGGCCTAAAATATACTGTAAGGCCCTTTACACACAAAAAAAGGCTGCAGAGCGCCAAATGGGTGGCGCGTTGGTTAAGAGCTGGCTTGGGACGCCAGCGGCCCGGGTTCGGATCCCACATATGAGGGACAGTGACACTGCCCACTACAGCTAAGATGGTGAACAACAGCTCCACGTGGAGCTGGGCTGCTGTGAGTCTCTGGAACAGCACAGCTGCAGCCCCTGCTGCAGTGGGCTGCCATAGGCTACAGTGAGTGGCCGGCAGCCAGCGTGAGCAGCTGGCAGCCAGTGTGAGCTGCCACGAGCCGCTGTGAGTGGCTGTCCAGAGGCCAGTGACCGATCTGTCTCACCTGAGAAGAGCGCAATGATGATGCCAACATGGGCCAGTGAAGCAATGTCCTCCACAACTAGACTGAAGAGCAGAAGGACAACAACTTATCTGTTCGCCTTCCCTGGTTCCCCAACACTGTTCCCTGCCCCCAATTCCCCAATAAAAAAATCTTTTAAAAAAAGGCTGCAGAACCTCTGATTTGCTTCAATACCACAGCCCTCTGTTTAATGTCACTTCTTTATTATTCTATTAGGCAGAGAAAGAGATAAATCTAGGACTTGCTGGAATAGAAAAACTTCAAAACCAATAGAGAAAGGAGAGATCTTTAAAGACCAAGAGGGAAGAAAATGAATGACATTGTGACCAGTCTCTCCCAAGATCACACATCCTTTAAAATCATTCACAGGAAACCTATTTCTTACAATCTGCCTGGACTTGAAGGTGGTCTTCAGGGAAAGAAGCATTGGAAAGAGAACGGACCTGAACAGTGTATCAGAGTGTTGGTCATTCTGTGGAACTTTCAGATGCAAGCAACAATTCCATTGATTCGGTTGACCCAACTAGCAGAAATGATGCTGACAAACAACATTGCTTTTAACGCTAGCATAGATTGGACTACATTAAGACAAAGGCTGTCTGAGGCCCCAGGATCAAACATAACTACCTCAACTTTAATATTATGTTAAGACCCTATAAAGGTAGCTTCTTTTTACGCAAATGATGCTGAGGTTTTTCAAACCTAATCACAAAAAGATAACATATTGAACCTTATTTGTTCCCCTTTACTAAAATGTCAATAAGAGGAATCCCTGAGTCTGAAGATTGGATGTCATCTAGAAAGTAAGCCAATAAAAACCTCCGACTTCAGCCACATGGTAAGTACGCTTGTCTTCATATTGTGCTGTGACATTTTGCTTTGTTTATATTTGACATTGCTACTCCATCTCTCTTCTTCTATGAAAAATATAAACTAGATCTAATCTCCTTTCAGTTGCGAAAGTTCCAAAAGTGTTTTATGTCAAGAAACCCAAGTTTAACCTTAGTACAAGGGTTCTGGAGGGGCAGATGAAAGGCCTAGATGAAGCCTAAATTAGGGCTCAGGGGCCAAATTCCACCTACCACTTGGGTCTGTAAGGCCTGTGAACCATGGATGTTTTTTCAAATGATTGAGGAAAAAAAAAAAAAAAGAATATTTTATGGCACATGAAGATGATGTAATATTCAAAGTTTAGTATCTGGTAATAAAATTTAATCTGAACATAGCCAGCCCATATGTTCACATAGTATTTGTTGCTGCTTTCAAGCTACCACACCAGAGTTGGTTATGACAGAGACTCCATGGACCACAAATCTGAAGACGTCTATGTTCTGACCTATTAGCAGAAAAAGTGTGTTGGCCTCTGACTTAGAGCCTCATGTTATTTATGATATTCTTCCCCATTCTGGCCTCTAAAACAACTTCTTCAGTTTTTCTAAGTTTTTTTCTGCTCAATTAGTGTCATCTAATTCTTAGGAAGCCTGCACTAGAGTACATCAATCTTTCAGAAAGCTGACTCTAAAATCTGTGGTCCACTATTCAGCAAATATTCATTTATTCAATAAATGTTTGTGGGATATTTAAACCTTGACTATGTATACTAAATAATAAAATCCCGTGACCCTGAGTTTAATAAAACTATAAAATTGTGTATTTTTTTCCTTTATCAGTGTTGTCAAACATGGCGCATGGCATGTGGCAAGTGCTTTTTTTAAATGGTCATGGGAATGAACAACTATGTGATTTCTATCCCAGGATAACACACAGTCCAATAGAAGAGACAAACACATGAAAACACAGAATCACTCCAGGGTCCATGAAAAAGCATAAATAACTCCTCTATAATAGAAGAACGAGGTTGCAGAGGTAGCTTTCGAAAGGGATGGTGAAGAGCAGGATATGGATATCTAATGACCCTCTACTTAATTATTAGCACCATGTGTGTGGGAGACGATATAAAAACTGGGGTTTGGAAGCAAGAATTCTGGAACTAACCACAGTGCCGGGATGAAGAAACTAGAAAGGCTCATTTGGACTGAAGACTGAAGCAAATGCTAGAACAGAGGAGTTCGATGCCCCCAGGTACTCAGTGCCAGTGAGGATGTCTTGGCAAGCAGAGAATCATCAGGGCTGTCTGGACTTAGGTGACAGACCAACATTCCAGGCAGCAAGGCAGGAGCCACAAAACCTGGCAGCAGCAAAGCAAGTGACAGCATCTCAGCATGGGAGTGGATTTCTGAGACAGCTCCCCCCACCTCCAACTCACCAGTGAACCAGAACCTCAGGTGTGGAGAGTATGATGATAAGTGATAGGTGCCAGTCTACACAGACAGGAAATGTCTGAGAAGTTCAGCGAGGATAACAGCAAGTACAGAGAACATACTAATGCGAAGTCCTGGACTAGGTAAGAAGCAGAGATCAGTCAGCTAGGCCAGCTGGAAAGTAAGCAGGGTCAGAGAGGGTCATCAACAGGAATGGGGTTCTTGGCACCAGACTGTGAGTTAGACAGCATTCCAGCCCTCAAAGCACCCATAGGGTTAGGACATCACACCCAGCTAAGAGGGACTAATCTCCAAAGTAGGTTTTCAGTTGGAGGAATTATTCTCATTCTCTCTCTCTCTCTCTCTCTCTCTCTCTCTCTCTCTCTCTCTCTCTCACACACACACACACACACACACACACACACACACACACACACACTAGAACCCAGATCGATGTTTGTCCAAGGAATTAAGGTTAACACATTATTAAAGTCATAGTATAAGGCATTATGATACCTGGTGGAGGGTGGAGTGGTCAGAATCCACCAAGGAGAAAATTTGGCTTGACTTGCCAAGTCAAGCAACTCACTGGGTTACTGAGCAGATGGTTCTTAAATGTCCTTTGATCATGGACAGTGTTGTTTCCAGAACCTCTTATTAGACTTGGGCCACACTTAAAATTCAAATGCTCTGATTGTGAAGATTAGCAAACTATTGAGACAAAAGATTCCATTAAAAAACAAAAAACAACAAAAAACAAAACAACACTCAGTAAGCTTAAAGATCATTGAAATAATGGCAAAAGCCTGAATCAGTTTATGGAGTAGAAGGTGTAGCTGAAGTGACCACCAGACACTACTATGAGCTGTTTCATCAAATGCAAGCCCTGCCAAACTACCTTTATTTCCTTTTGAAAGCTATTTATCAAATTGACAAATAGTAGTGAAAGATACAAAACATCTTTAAAATGTATGTATTGAACCTTATTAGTTCACTTCTACTAAAATGCCAATGAGAGGAATCGCTGAATCTGAAGATTGGATGTCATCTAGAAAGTAAGCCAATAAAGACCTCTGACTTCAGTTCTGCTAGTTTCTTATTTATTTATTTATTTATTTATTTATTTATTTATTTATTTATTTTGAGGGCAGTGTCACTGGCCCTCATATGTGGGAGCCGAACCAGGGTCGCTGGCTTCACTTAACCACTGCGACACTCAGCGGGCCCATTGCTGGTTTCTTAAAACAATTTTTCTCTGAATAGGGTAGAAAAAGCAAGAAGAAAAAAAAAAGAGGAGGTGGGAGAGAATTTGCTGAGCCATGTTTCCTGTTTATTTCCATATATGCCAGCCAAATAGCTTAATCAAAAAACATACTGTGCAAACTGAAAGACCTCAATGCATCATGAGAAACTCTGAACTTCTAAGAAAGTCAAGTTGTGCTTCTTGTAGCAGAAAGTCTAATTTCAGAGGCAGAAAGCAGGAAAGAATAAAACTTTGAGAAATTCAAAGAAAAATTGAAATCTGGTCCTTTCTGATACTTCTGGATTTAAGAAAATAATTTAGTGAAGGCTAGAACGTTCTAGCATTGCTACATTTTAAATGCACCAAGTAAATAGCAGTGCCTCTGGCTTTAATTGACAACTTTTTCTCAGATGCCAAGATTTCCCCTTCATTCAACATCTGAAAACAGATCTGGACCCTTCTACCACCAGACTGAATCCTGTTCACATTATCACTACCAAAATTCACCTGGACCAGGGATGTGCAAAAGAGAAGACAGACAGGTGAAAATATCATGAGACTAAGCAACATTTATACAGGACTCAATCAACAGGCAGATGTGAGAAAACTGTCAGCCATTTGGCTCCTTGCTCTCCATGAGGCCGAGTGTCATTGCTGTTGGTGTAACCTAGCTGCTTATGTCTGTGCCTGATCACCAAAGCTCATGAGAAGGATCCCTTTTGGGACAGTGACCAGTTGGAGAATCTTTCATAGAATTTTCCTTGGGGATTACAAATGAAATGTATAACCTCATCTGAATTATGGGTTCTTTATTTGCTTTTATAAATAAAGGGAAATGTTATAATAATGGGACGGGGGTATAATTTACTAGTCATGAGGGCTAATTTCTATTTCTATGACTTTCTTTACCACAAATTCCCTCTGTTTTTTAGACAAAGAAGGAATTGCGGGTGGAGAGGAAGAAAAGATAATAACCCAATATTTATTTTGTAATAATTACATAGGTGCTTCTGTGTATATGTTCTAATTAATCCCTCTCTCTCTTCGCAATTCACTTTCCTTAGCAATGGAATAGGCTAATCATAATAATCCATAAGAAAAGTGAAAATAATTCAATAGAAAAACAGGCAAATAATATTTATATACAATGTACAGTAGATATTTACAAGATAATAGTTAGTATTAGAGAGAGCATAGGCAGCGGTACACTGGTAAACAGGCTCCCTGCGGAAGAAAGCCTTCATTTGTAGTGTTTGTTAATTTCCATGATGTAAATATTCTCAACATGGCATATTTCAAGCTACTAATATGACATATCTGCACACAGAGTTGGGAAGAGATGCAGAATCTACTCCCATAGACTGTTGTCGACACTGTACTATAAATGGACACACTTACCCATGATTGGTGGCCCATTTTTTGTGTGTGCTCTGTTGAAATAAGATTCAAAATTATAAGATAAATAGAATTTGATGGATCAATTCATTATCAAGGTATCTATGCATGTAAATTCTTACACAACAGCCCAAAATATCAAAGACTATATTTACAACTATCTATAAACAACAGAGATGGGTTTTGTAGCTTTGTTTGTAATAGTGAGCCTGAATAAATAAATGGCTACATAAATTTATATGACATCTGTACTATAAAAAAACAATTCTTTTAAAAGAGAAAAACATGAGAAAGAAGAGATAGAAGAGAGAGAAATTTGGAAGATAAATTGTTATTTCTAAGGAAAGATATGGGGGAAGGAGCTATGATGAGGATTTTCAACTTTACTCTTTGTATTTCTATATTATTTGAATTTTTTGAATAAGCATTTGTCATAAAAATGGCGCTAATAATAATACTTAATAAAAGTCCTGGTGAGAATCACAAATATGATACATTATAAAAAATGTTGGTTACCTTATTTATATCTTTGGGCTTCAGGTTTTTTTATCCTCTAATTATAAAAATCCTATAATCTTTTATCATGTTATTATACAATAATCTTTATGATATAATTATAAAATCCTATAATTCTTTAACCTATTGTTTATATAATGCTTGCAGTAGTGTATTGGAGCTGGTTCATACTGTTTCATGGGGAGAGCTCGTTTTTACATTTTCAGGAATTTTGTAAGCGATTATTATAAATAAAATTATATAAACATAAATGGTGCTGCATCTAAAACTGGTTTGAGTTTAATATTCAATTTGTATGATGGTAAAAAATAGTTTACCAGTAGATCACAATTATATTTAATGTCAATACATTTATTGGGAAAGAGCAAATTAGAATGCAACCCCATCAGTCATGGTAGAATAGCAACCATAAATTGGTTATGGATACAAATGTTATTTATTTTACTAGCCTAAGTTTGGCCCACAAATATATGGTTCATGAAAATAGGCTGGGGGTGGGGGAGTGTGTGTGGAAATAGTGTGGATAAGAAATAAAATACTGAAATGTAAATAAATGACAGGGTAAAATACTTTTACATAGAAATTGAAACGTAATTTTAAAATTTTCTTCATGAAACTCTGACAATGCATTTTGAGGAAAAAGCCAGTACGAGAGTTCAACTACTGTGTATAAAACTGATGAGTAAACTAAACTGGAAAACAAAACATAAATCTGTTCAGAGCTGGTGTATACTGAGTACCTCCAGTGTGTGAGGAATTGTGTCAGACATTGAAGGTACAAAGATGAGAAAGATTATCTCAGTTCTTGGAGGGCTTTCCAATGAAGTGCAAATGAAAATTATATATTCTAGATGATTACTACCTTTTTCCTGTATCTGTTATGATTTTGGAAAAGTCAACAGTGCCACTGTCTAAAATCTAACAAGCCCTTCTCCTGCTGGTTGCTTATTCAGAGTCCAGTTGCTTTTGAAATTGACTAAGTGCTGCATCCAAACAAGGACAGAAAGCAGGGTTATCATTTCCAAAAAAGTGATTATTTACTTTTTTTTTTTTTTTTAAAGATTTTATTGGGGAATTGGCGGAGGGGAACAGCGTTGGGGAATCGGGGAAGGGGAACAGACAAGTTGCTGTCTTTTTGTTCTTCAGTTTAGTTGCGGAGGATGTTGCTTCACTGTTGGTATCGTCATTGCGCTCTTCCCGGATGAGGCAGATCGGTCGCTGGCCTCTGGATGTCGCTCACAGGGGCTATTGGCAGCTCACGCTTGGCTGCCAGCCGCTCATGCTGGCTGCAGGCCACTCACTGTAGCCTATGGCAGCCCACTGCAGCAGGGGCTGCAGCCCACACCATCACCGGGGCTCGCACAGCCCAGCTCCAGGTGGAGCTGTTGTTAGCTGTAGAGGGCAGTGTCACTGGCCCTCATGTGGGATCCGAACCGGGGCTGCTGGCATCCCAAAACCAGCGCCTAACCAATGCGCCACTCGGCCGGCCCTGATTATTTACTTTTGTTATAAAGTAACAAAAAAGAAATTCCTGAATGCTTCAAGGATTTGTGACTTAAAGACTAACCTCTCAGTAGCTAGCATATACTTATCTCAGGGGGAAATATAAGTAATGATTTGGTACAGACCAACAAGAGTTATATAAATTCATGCTTGGAAACAAGCAGTGTTCCGAAATTAGAGGGAGTAATCCAACTATTAGTTGATATTCTATATGTTCAAGTCTTATTGTAAGGAATATTGACTTAAATATGCTTCTATTTTTTATATAAAATTACTTTTTTATGTTTATTAAACTTATTGGGGTGACAATGGTTAGTGAAATGATATGGGTTTCAAGTGCACATTTCTATAATACATCATCTATATATTGCATTGTGTGTTCACCATCCGGAGTCAGTTCTGCTCCCATTACCATATATTTGACCCTCTTTACCCTCTTCTACCACCCTCCCAAAACAAAAGCAGTCCCTCACAGTTCTGATGAAAAATAATGACATCATACTGAAATGCAGAATACATAAAGCCAGAAATTTCTATTTTTATTTACTATTTTTACTAATAGTAAGTACAATTTTACTAATATTTCTAGTTTTTATTTACACTGTATCTTTTACACTTAGAACAATGTCTAGCACACAGCAAGTGATCAAATATTTATGGAATGAATGCATGCATGCATGGATGATAGAAAGAAGTACAAAATTCTATGATAGCTACAAGTACCTCAATTCCAGGATTAACATATTACATTTGCTGTAATATAATTCATTAGCTAGGTAACCTAAAAGATAAAGAATTCTGGTGATTGGCCTCACACTTTATTTAAAGTAATTTAAAGATGACACTAACAAAGTATCTGCGTATTTATTCTGGAAAATTAGCTAGGCAAATTGCAGTTTTAGTTCTGTGGACCTTACCAGAAAAGTAAAGACTTGGAAATGAAAACTTCACTTTCTTTTGTTTAATGTCATAATATTAAGAAACTTGAAGATCTGTTAGCAATTTATTTCCTTATTTCTGTAATAAAGGAACAAAATCAAAAATATAGGCAAGTATATTGATAGCTGTCAAATATATGATACCTAAAAAATATATGTTTTCTCCAAATTATAATGAAATGCCCATTTTTTTTCTTTATTTCTGCACCATTTTCATAACTTTCTACCACTTTACTTTTCTTTTGTTCTCTTGATTTCCCACTTTCTTTTTTTCTCTGTCTTCCCTGCATAATATTATAAAATACATTCCCTTTACAATTCCCAGGTTTTCTTTTTTACCACAGTGGCAGGCTAGGGACTTAAGCTCTTGGCCAAATTTTGCTATCAGCTTCCCCAGAGAAAAGAAAATACATTCTTTGTGAGCGATTGTAATATGCAGCAGCAAATTGACTTTTATGTGAGGTTTCTTTCTTTAAAAGCCTTCTAGAAAAATCAACTTATCAATAAACTCTTCACGGAATCAAAATCAGGTTTATTATCCATAAATTATTCTTGTTAGAGCTTTGTTGAAACTCAGCTGGGAATAACGCTGTTGATTGTCATTCATCAGCTTTCTAGCCAGTTGGTTCAGCTGCCTAACTTTTTGTGTGGTTACAATTTCCCCCCTCGTATTTATCTTCCACTTCTTTTTCACCCCACAGTATTGCATGATCTAGGAGAGAAGACACATTTGCAGTAGTATATATGATCCAAAAGCAGACTATTGAGCATAAACTTTTTCAGACCTAATTTATTAATTTAAATGCATGAGCTGTTTCAACTTCCAACTCTTTGGGTCTTCCCAGCATCTACCTCTGGAAACATGAGTGAACATTTTTTCAGATGATTTCCAGCTATCCGAACAGATACCAAGTGGTCAAAAGCGCACATCAGAAACACCTGTACATGACATTGTACAAATGTTCTCAAAATAACAAAAGAAAATGGAATGCTAAAGCTCTTCATGGCTGAGTATGGTCTCTTGTTAAGCCCTAATCCAAGATTTTGAAATTCAGGAATAGAAAGGAGGTAGGATCACTGTGTAATTGGAAATACCTGGAAATGTGTCACATTAAAGGTTTTAGGCTTTAGTCCTGACCTTCGTTTTCATAGACTACTGGCTTAGCATTTGGAAAAGTAATCATAGCTTTTAGATAATAAACGGGTCATGACAATCAAAATTCTTCATATTACTGTCTCATCACATACTCGCACCATATCATTTTCTTGACGAGTTGTTCTGTTTGTGCTAAATCACTAAATCTAGGGCACTGCTGTCTCAGGTCTGCAACTGCAGTTCATTTGCCTGGGCCTGCTGGAGGTGAATACGTAATAATGTTCCTTTTTCTTCTATCCTTACCCCTTCTTCAATGAAGAGCCTAGAGGGACTTTCTACATTTTTAGAAACAAAGGTGCTTTTATTTAATGTTCTTGAAATAACTGGGAGAAAATGCAAAGTGAACAGGAATTGGCCTCCAGTGACCAAGATTTAATACTCAGCTTTTCCTCCATTTTGGGCAAAAAATGAAAGTTTCCCCATAATTTTGAAATGAATATTGTAATATCTATCATATTCTGCTGTTTTTAATAGTGAACAAGTGACTACGTGTACCTGTATCTAGCCCAAACACTGATCACATATTATTTAAAACTGTACACACTGAGAAAAATGGGGTATGAATCTGGGTTTTTCTATATGTCTTTAATTCCTTTTTGCAGGCAGACATTCATATTTTAAATTACAATTTACTTTTTATGAAAAAAAATTCAGTATTTATTATTTATTGAATTGTGGGTGAGTTTATTATTGTGATTAATATACTATGACTGACCCTGGCATGTTAATTCTAAAACAAACAATCAGCTATTTAATATGAAGAGTGGTATGTTCATAATACTATAGGATGATTTGTAATAAATTAACAAGATATATTCAGTTTACCTTATCTGCCATACTCTCTCTGAAGAAGATATAGATGAGGGCAGATGTATATGAGTAAGAATAATTATGAGCCCTAATTTTTTTTTCTACCACACCCCTACCCCCTTGCCCTCTGGTAACCACGAAACTATTGTCTGTGTCTATGAGTTTTGTTTTTCTTGTTCTGTTGTTGTTTTCAGTTTCATATACCACATATCAGTAAAATCATACGGTTCATGTCTTTTTCTGTCAGACTTCGTTCACTTGGCATTATAATCTCAAGATCCATCTATCTTGTTGCAAATGGCACTATTTCATATTTTCTTATGGCAGAAATGTATTCCATTGTGTACATATACCACAACTTCTTCATTCAATCATCTATTGAAGGACACTTTGGTTGTTTCCATGTCTTGGCCACAGAACATAAAGCTGCAATGAACATCAGAGCACATTATCTTTATGGATAAATGTTTTCAGATTTTTTGATGAGCCCTAATTTTAAGGATCTTACAATTTATCATCTCTTGTAGTGAGTGTGCTTTTTCATTCCAGGTATAGGTTTGGTCAAAGAAGGCACAGCATCTAAATGATGTCTAGTACATATTATGATTTCAAAATATATTTTATCAAAAATTGAATGAATTTAGAGAAATTTTTTAGTTCTAAGTTATTGCAGGGGAAAAAAAACCAGTAACACTGATTTTGTTGAAATGCAGCAGAAGAGGGAAGGTAAAGCAACCACTGAAATTGTATGTGGGGGAGGTTTAGGGGGAGGTAGAGCTTAAGCAAGAAAGTTCAGCTCCTCTTGATGGGGAGAAGGAAAAGCTCTACTACTATATAATGAGGGATAAAGTGGAGGTGCCAGCCTCATAGTATTCAAACCAAAATGGCCAAGTCCTACTGGGTCAAGAACAAAAAAAAGATCTTTCTTTTTGGTCACATTCATGGCAGTTTTTAATTATTCTACCCAATTTTAAAGCTTTCTTTAAAGTTATTTTCTAATTGAGTTATTTAAAATGAATTTTGTTTTGATGACTTTGAGAAATTTGCCGTATAACCATCTAGGTGATTACAGAGATAGTCTGGGCTGGAGAATCCCAGAGCCTTGGAAATGTCTGATTTTATTCCCTGATAGAAAGTTAGAGATTCTGGCATGGAATGATGTTACCATTTAAAGTATGGAATGGTTGTGTTAAAAGGGTGGGGGAGGGGATGGCCGAGTGGCTCAGTTGCTTAAGAGTTAGCTTAAGAGGGCGAGCTTTGAGCAACAGGGCCACCGGTTTGAGTCTCACATGGGCCAGTGGTGCTGCGCCCGAGCTGAGCTGCCACTGAGCTGCCAACACGTGTCAGGATGGCTCAGCTGGTGACAGCATGTGCTCCTAACAACAAGACTGCCTGTTTGAAGGTGGGCTATGCCCACCTGCAACTAAGACTGAACTCGGCACCTTGAGCTGAGCTGCCGTCTGAATGGCTCAGTGGATAGAGCATGTGCTCTTAACAACAAGGCTGGTGGTTGGACTCCCATGTGTATTCGTGGCCACACCCACCCACTACTAAGATTAACACAGCACCTTGAGTTTAGAGCCCAGGAGCTGCTGACAGGCAGCCAGATGGTGACTGGCGCCCTCCACAACGAAGATGGAAGAACAACAACTTGGCTGGTCCCCTCCTCAATTCCCCAACACTGTTCCCCTCCCCCAATTCCCCAATTATTAAAAAATAAAGTAAAATAAAGGGTGGGTGGCCTTTTCAAATGCTAGCTTGACTCCTCTGTTGAAGAATCTTTCTTTGTTAAAAGAATAAGGTAGCTTTTTCATTGATACAAAATAATGGGTTAAATAAGATATTTGCTGTGACAATTACTATAACCCTGCAGCTCAATAAGAAATATACATTATTCTAAATATTTACCGATTAAACCAATTTTTTTCATCTTCATTTTCAGGATTCAAAGACATTAAAATTATAATTTAGATCTAGATATACATCAATGTGATTATTACAAAGTTACTTTGCATGAGTTATAAATCTGAGTATAAAAGAAACATTTGACAAACTCCAGTCAAGTAAAGATCAGTGATGAGACGTGAACACTGAAAAGTTTCTTATCAAAGCTGTTAAAATACTATACTGGATGGCTGAATTAATATCTTTAAAAACAATGACAGTCAAAAGAGATCTGTGCTTATTCAGTGATGGAAAACAAATTAGTTAATAATTAATTAAATGTTAATATTTGCATTCTGCATTTTACGTTTTTAGAAATACTGAATGAATTTCATATTTGGAAAATTCTACATAACAATAATAGGTATTAATATCAAATGCATAAATCTTAATGGCGTTTTGCCAAATATTCTTAACTAGATATTATATTTTAGAAGGAATTTTTTAAAGCTACTGTGGTATTACTATGCACTAAAATATTTATCTTCCTTCAAAACAGTTTCTAGATACTGGAAAAACTAAGGAGATAATTAATTTTGTGAAATTTCATGCAAATATATTTTCCAGCATTTTATTCTCCCATCATACTGTTGACTCCATGTTGGAGCAAATGACCCTTCATAATCTCTCTATAGCTACATGTCTTAAAACTAAGTTAATGGGAACACAATCTTTTCATATTAGGAAAATGAAATAATTTTTTTCTGAACCTGGGAATCCATATGTAAGTTCACAAAACCAAATTTGAATGGAAAATTTAAGACAAGAATCATAATTATCGAAGGTGGAGTTTGTAGAAAATGTACTCTTCCTGAAAAACAGGAAAAATAGTTACAATTAAAAATATATCATTTTTTTATATGGAAAAGTAATCAAAGAAATAGCGATAAGATAGTAGACAAGGGACTAAGGTTAGAACTAACCAGCTCGAGTTACAGACTTACTAGCTGTGGAACCACGGGGAGGTTGCTTCAGCTCTCAGCTTTCAGTTCTTCCATTTGCCAAATGAGAATAACGATAGTATGTACACTATAGAGGGGTTATCAGAGATGAATGAGTCAGTAACTATAAAGCTCTTAAAGGTGTGTCTCACACCTAGTGAACATTATACTTCCATGTGTTAAATGAAAACATAAAAATCCAGAGGTCAAAGGCTTCCAGTCAAGATGGTGGAGTAAGTAAAAGCTGTGCACTCCATCTCTCAAGACCACCCCAAAATTACATCTAAACGATATAACAGCCATCATCAAGAATTGCCTGAAGTCTAGATGAACAGAAGTCTTATAACTAAGGATATATAGAAGAAGCTACGTGTGGTAGGAAAGGCAGGGACATAAAACAGGCAAGTCCCACACCCATGTGTGATAGTGAAAAATCAGGAGGGACATCTTGGCTGCAGAGGTCCTCCCTGAGAAGCAAGGGGTCCCAGCCTCACACCAGATTCCCAAGCCCAGGGTTCTAGTACCAGGAAGGGACATCTCCACAAGTTCTGGCTGTGAAAGCCAGCGGAGATTGTGGCTGAGGGAGATGGAGGGCTTTCCTCTTAAAGAGCCTATGCATGGACTTACTCTCTAATGGACTCACTCGCTCTGAGGTCAAGCTCTGGGGCAGCAGCTAGAAAGGTGCCAGGAACAAACAGGGACAAAGTGAATTATCTGGCTTCAGAATGAGGGCTGGAGGGACAGCTTTCTCCCAGACAGAGTATTGGCAGAAGCCATTTTTCCTTTGTTGAGTCCTTTCCAACCTGCATATGCAGGCAGCTGCCATATCTGAGTCTCCATCAACCTGGCTAACACAGATTGCCCGGCCCTGGCTATTCCCTGAGACCTGGCCCTACCCAACTTGCAGGGACACTCAAGCCAGTGTCTTTTCCATGCAAATGGCTTGTCTTGGCTTATGCTGTGTACTTTTATAAAATCTCTCAAAGGTTCTCAAACTCCAAACAAGTAGCATCTGGCTTTGGCATGCCATGTACATCTTGCTAAGATGGCCACAGTTCACAGCATAGCCTCCCCCAGATGGCAGCTGCCCTTGGCCTGCAACAGAGCCCCTCCCAAGGGACCCCAGAACCAATACACCTGGTAGATAGTTTCAGACTACACCAGAGCACCACCCCACCACCTCTACAAAAGACACACCCAAAGGGCAGACTAAGGAGGCACCAGAACCCTGCTAATGTGAATCCTGCCCTATAAGGCCAGTCCCTGCACAATAGCTCCTCCACTGTAGTCACAGACAGTCCTCACAGCCAATCAGCCTGAGGGGCAATTCCTCCCATTGATGTGCTAACAGCAATCAAGGCTCAACTACAACAGGAGGGCACACACAACCCACACAAGGGACGCATCTGAAACACTCAGCTCAGGTGACCATGAAGACTGCTCCACTGGGCCCCACCAGACACCTACTACATAAGACCACACTACCAAGGCAGAGACATAGCAGTACTACCTAATACATAGAAACAAACACAAGGAGGCAGCCAAAATGGGAAGACAAACATGTCCCAAATGAAAGAATAGAACAAAGACCCAGAAAAAGAACTAAACAAAATAGAGACCAACAATCTACCAGATGCAGAGTTCAAAACACTGGTTATAAGGATGCTCAGTGATTTTAGTGAGAACTTCAACAAAGTAATAGAAAACATAAAAATGGAAATAGAAAATATAAAAAGAAAAAACTGATTTTGGGAAGCCGCCCAAAGATGTCCTGAAGCAGACTCAACCTGGAGCAGAAACAACATTCTTGTCTTGGTGGTGCCAGAAAAAATTCAAGAGTGGGACAAATATAGAAAAGCACAGGGAGTTTATAAAAGCAAAAATACACACTTGAGAAAGCAGTGTGAGCAAACTCAGGAATTCAGTAACCTTGAGAAGATCATGATTAGGGTTGTTATCTCTCTTAGGGGCAGGAATTTAGAGATGTTACCCTGTCTCCTCTCTAGGGGTGGGATCTTCTTTCCCCTTCTTTTTGTCCTTATTTGGTTCCTCTGGAACTTTCATAATGTCAGGTGCGTGATGGGAGTTCTGCTAACTGAAATGTAAATGAAATTACAATGATATGAAAATTAGTTAAATATCAGGCCCTGGTCATGAATACTGGCTCTGCCACATAAAACAAGTTTTTGTTTATTTCTATTAGATGCTGTTCCTTGTTTTACTTTCTTTTTTTTTTAGGAACTAAAAAAGAAATCTGTTTATTGAGGGCAACAGGATACAAGCAATACAAAAATCACAAGCTTATCTGGCTCTAATTGGCTTATCTTTCTCTTGTCAAATGGGGGTGGGATTTTATCTGTACATTTTCTAAGGGTCCCAATCTGCTCATGAAATCCTTATCTGGGAGGAAGCTGTGGGGCGGGGGGATTCCATAAGGAGGACTCTTCTGGGGCGGGCGTAACTGTGCAGCGTTGCCTACTTCTTTCCCTTCTGCTTCATGTGTACTATGAAATAGTCATTGCACGCGATGGTGAGCCCCGCGATGAGCGAGAAGAAGCTCTGGAAGCCCACTTTGCCGTCTCGGCACTGGTCCAGGTCCTTCATGATTTTGTCCACAGCCAGGGGGTCTTTTTGATTCTCCAGAAACCCAGGGAACTCCTTTTCCATGAGCACTCGCAGATCCTCCTTTGTCAGGTAGCCCTTATCCCCGGCAAATTTGTGAAACGTGAACATCATGGTCTCCATGGCGTGTTCCATTTGGGACGGCATTGTGCTGAGGTCTGCTGAAACAGGACAGGCTTGGCGGGAGGCGCGACAGGATCGCTGAGCTGGCTGGAACTCGCGGCCAGTGACTTGTTTTACTTTCTTAAAGGGAGGTGCCTCATTTGACCTCCTGGAAAGGGGGGGGTCAATATCCTTGACTATCTATCCTCCCTCAGAACCAGTCAGAAATGAAGAATACACTAACTGAAATGAAGAATACATTAGAGGGAATCAACTGTAGATTAGATGAAGCAGAGGATCAAATCAGTGATTTGGAAGATAAAGTAACAGAAACACCCAATCAAAAAAGAAAAAAGAATATAAAAAAATGAGGCTAGTTTAAGGGGCCTCTGGGATAATATCAAGTGAACCAACAATTGCATCATAGGGGTACCAGAAGAATAAGAGAAAAAGCAATTAATTATAAACCCATTTGAAGAAATAATGATGAAAAACCTTCCCTAACCTGGTGAATGAAATAGACATACAAGGATTAAAGGATTAACAGATACAAATAGGTAGTTACAAAATAGTCATGGCAATGTAATGTATAGCACAGGGAATATAGTCAATAATATTGTAATAACTATGTATGGTGTCAGATGGGTACTATATCTATCGGGATGATCACTTCATAAATTGCATAAATGTCTAATCACTATGTTGTAAACCTGAAACTAATGTAATATTGTATGTCTATTACAACTGAAAAATTAAAAACTATATTTAAAAAAATCCAGAGACCAGAGAATTAAAAACAGGATGGAGATAATCTCAGTATGTTTAAAGACTATGATAACACAAAGCACAGGCTCAACAATACATGATTTATGATGAGATGCCATCATGGAACTTCTCTCACTATTAATAGCCAGACAGGTCTCCTAATTACTCCCAGATAATTAAACTGATGAGAGAAAATAAGTAAGAAAAGTTCATAAACGAAGTGAGATATAAGGATTAAATTGCCTGAGACTGATGCCCTGTAGCCTTGTCTCCCAGGGGAGGGAGTTGGCCTCCTGCAGAGTAGAGCATTTTAGGAAATGAGACCTGCTCAATGGAAACCCGATACAGCTAAGTGATCAAGGCAGTCATTCCTAGTAGAATGCTGAGACAGCAGATCATGGCTGGAAGCTGAATCATATAACCATCTCTGCATGCCATAGACGCTGATCACCTGCCAGGATTGACACTCCAACCAAGGACTGCAGGCTGGAATTTGCCAATTCATACTGCTGTAACCACAAGGCTTATAGTCAAGCTACTGATTATGCTAACTGGGGTGGAGCTTGTGCTTTTCTAATCAAGCAGATGAAAAGCTACACAACTCAAGATCTAGTGGTCTTATCCAAAACTGACATTCCATCTTGCTGAATTCCTGTGTGCTATCTTAGAATGTAACTGCGCCAGCCATAGCTCTTGTGTCTATGAATTCCCCTTTCCCTCATGTATTTGCTGTCTGGTAATTCTTGCCTGTTTGCTTGATCAAGGTTTTAAGCCAAACCAAAGCTTGACCCAGTGGCTTCCTTCACAGTTTCAAGAATATGTTTGAACTGTGTGGGAGAGAAAGCATCTCACAGTGCTGAAGCAGTGGCATTCTAGGCCACGACCTACATCCATGCTGTAGCAAAATCTCAGAATACTGCAGGGATAAGTACAAAGGAACATTCCCAAGAAGGTAGCCTTAGCCATATTGACCAGAAAATCACAGGAGTTTAATTCCCATAGTGAATGGATACAAAAGAAGAAAGGACTGAAGGGAGAGAAGGATGGAGGGAGGCATAACGGGTGCTCTACTTGGGTAGGACTGGTGATGAAATGATATCCATGGTACACTTTCAACTTCAGTCCTTGATACAACTGCCAAGTTAATATTAGCACAAAAATTAGCAGTACAAAGGACCAGGGAAATACCTTGAGAATAAAGTCCTGACCCATCTACTCTGTACGAGTTTATTCAGCCACTCATTTATTCATTCAACAGATGTTTTCCGAGCACTCTCAATGTCCTTGGCAGTCTTCTAGTTACTGGCAAACAAAACTAAAAACTCCCTGCCTTATATAACTTTTATTTCCGTGAGGGCAGGCAAATACTAATTTCATTTATTTTTATATTTATATATGTATTTGTATGTGCATATACACACAACTGTGTAATATCATATCAGATGATAATAAATACTCAGAATAAAAAGAAATTTGGATAAAGGGATAGAGAATGTCATGATATTTCTATTTCAGATACTATTTTTCTGGAAAGTCCCCTCTGAAAGTGAATTTTTAGCAAAGATTTGTAGGAAGAGAGGGAACTAATCATTTGATAACTGGAGTGAGTAGTATCCTAGGTGTGGGAAGCATAGGTACAATGTCCTTAGGACAAGGGCATAAATGTTACACTAAATGGAAAATAAGAAAGAGTGGGGGCAGGGAGAACTGCAGAAGGCGGGGAACTTCGCCAGGAGCAAGATAATGGGGGACCCCGCGTGCCATGCTGAGGAGCATATTTCATTGTTAGTGAGAGGGGCAGCCACTGGAGGCTTTTAAGCACAGGATTGATGTGATTGTATCGTACTGAGCTGCTTTTCAAAACAATCAGTCAATAGTCTACGGAGAGAACAGAGGCTGTTGAAAGAGTCCAGACAGTGATGGCCTGAACCACAAGGGGGAGTACTGAAGATTACGAGCTGCCGTTAATTCTGATCATGTTTTTAAGGTGTAGCTGACATGATTTGCTGTTGGAGTAATAGGGCCATGTTAAAACGTTTGTAAATACTGAAAGAGTTTAGGGTGCAACTTTGTTGTGTTTCGTAAATGTGGGTGGCGAATTTAACCTTTAAGGGGAAGACCCAAATGGATGCTTATTATTTATTTTAAGTAAGATATTGCATATCAGTTCAGTTGTCTGTGACAAGAATGCTTAGTCCACATTTCAGAAATTCCCTAGAATGTTAAAATAGTGCGATGCAAAAGGAAATACATGATGCATTCACCCCTTCCCACTTCTGAACGTGCTAAAGTAAATTTTTGTTAAAAGAAAGAACTATATAAGAAAAACATACTTTTTAAAAAATCAATGCCTTAGGAAAAATTGGATTTCTATGGACGTTACTCTTTTGATGATAAAAGGTAAACATTTTCAAGGAGGGATCGTTCCTTATGATTCTGAATGAGCAATCACCTTAGGAAAACTTTGTGAAGTGTGGATTTTTACAGTGAATGTCTATGCCAAGAAAACTGGAGAAAATGGTTCCCCTACTCTTAGATCATAGCCAAACCCCTCCAATAGACTGGCCTGATTTATCACCTTCCAGCAAATATCTGGCAGGTACATAAAAGTGAATAGGTGCTGAGATTCCCCTTCCTCTGTGGGAAGACGGAACTAAATATGGTCTGCTCTGAAAATTTATAGATTGATAACCCTGCAGCCAAGCAAGCAGGATGTGTTCAGAAAATGAGCCAATAATGAAATGCTAATGTTCACTCACAAATACTACTTTCTGTATGGCCAATATAGAAGTAGCACTATACAGCGAGGTCCTGTTCACTTATGAAGGAAACAAATATTCTTTTGAGTGTGTCTACACGGGTTAGAGACATACCAAGATGGTTAAGATAAGGTTTCTGAACAGAAGGAGTAAATAATACATGATAATACTACATGAACAAATGCCATTGTAGTGATTGCTAGGACTATTCACATATTTCACACATGTCTGTTCTCACTGTAAGGCTTGTACTTCCCCATTCCTTTTGAAGTTAGCAGAGGCCCATATGAGTTGCTTCAGTCAATGAAATGTGAGAGTGGAAGTGATTTTGGTCACTTCTGGTTAGAAGTCCTAAAAGCCAGGCTGTAACCTATCAGTCCCTTACTTCCTGGCACAGTGGTTGTAAGGGTACAGGTAGAGCCGTAGCCTCTATCACCAACATTCCTCAATGCCTGGCATGAGCAGAGCCCCCTAGCTAATCTCCACTGGCTTCGTAATTTGAGAAAAGAGTGAATGGCTATTCTTTTAAGAACTGACACAGAAGAAGAAATGGTGCTATGAGAAATCAGAACACAGCCATCAACTACATAAAGACTTCAAGGAAAAGATCCTGGTGTGTAAGGACTCTGAGCTGAGCTTTAAAAAGCAGTAGCAGTAAGGTAAATGGAAAAGATAGCAGCCTTATGTAGGCCATATGGAAAAGAGAGAGAATGATATGTTCAGGAAACTACATAGTTCATCATGACTGGAAGGTGGGCACCAATAGATTGCCAATAAGCAATACCAGAAAGATATACAATATATATCAATTCATAATGAACCCTTTTTGACATGCTTATTTTAGTTACTCCCTTTTCTGGAGCTGATTTACATTTTTATTAACTATTTAGAACATACAAAAAGATCTAAAATAGAATACACACTATGTACCTGCCACCCAGATTAAAAATTAAATTAAATATATACTTAAAGCCCCCTGTGTATAAAATTCTTCTTTTACCTCCTCCTCCCTCATCACTAGAGGTAATAATCACCCCAAATTTTGCTGTACATCTATGTAATCCTAAACAATACGTATTATTATTTTGTCTATTTGAGGATGATATGCAATTATAGTATGCTGCATGCAATTTTTCTTTTTTTCGGTTATTGCTTTATTCTTTGGAAAATAGTCTGTATTGTATAAATGCAACACATTCATTTAAAATGTTGTATAGTACTCAATTATTTGAATATCTCATAATTATTCTATTTAATGCTCTGAAAAATGTCATTTAAGTTGTTTACCATTTTTCAGTATTCCAAACGATATTACATTGAACATTTTGTAAATGTCTCCTTATAGATATTCACAATGGTTTATGTAGGATATATACTTGAGTGTGAAATTACTGGGACTAAGTATATGTGAATCTTCTAAGTATGTATGAGTCTTCAAATTAACTGGATATTACTAAATGAAAAGAGGCATTTATACTTATCCTAGAAGCCAAAGGGAACTCTTGAAGGACATTTAAGCAAGGCATCAGCATGATCAGTCTTCAGTGTTAGAAACCTCTGGCAGCAATATGCAAACTTGATTGGAGTTGAACAAAACTTATGAAGAACTGCACTCAGGCAGTGCACAAAGTCGATGGTCAAAAAGAAAAGAATCACCGTTGTGTAGCTAAAGTGGGTAGAGAGAGATGGTGATTTTGGTTTTATATGTTTATTAGCAGGCCTGCCATTAGATCTCTGAGTTTTTTCACTTAGGTAAGATGATTATCATTTCTCTTTCTTCACATAAGCTGAAGGCAGAGAACTACTGTGTATTGCCAACCAACCAGTCATAAGACATTTTTTAGGTCCTTTATGAAAACCTAATACAACTTCAAGAGTTGTATTATGACTCTTTATTAGAGTCATATTGACTAAATTTAAATTTCAGTTTCAGTACCTACGATGTGTAACCTCTCTGCTTCTGTCTTTTCCTGTAAAACATCAATAATAATAATAACAACACCTATCTTGTTGGATTGCCATCACTGAGGTGATACATACAATCAGTTGGAGAGCATGTTTAGCATGTAGAAACTACTGATAAATATCTATTATTACTATTATTATTACTACTATTATTACTACTACTATTACTATTACTACTACTATTGCTATTGTTATCACTACTATTATCATTATTGCTATTACTATTATTATTACTACTACTATTACTGTTATTATTATTATTACTACTACTATTATTATTATTATTATTTTAATCCTTAAATCAAATCTGAGGGTAGATGATAGCATCCTCTGCTGAAGAAATTGAGACCCAGAAAGTTTGAGTCACTTAGCCAGAAGCTTAGCTAGAAATCAGTAGATCTGGGATTTGAAAATTATGCAGTTCCCACTATGTCCCATTGCCCAGAGCTTTTCCCTTACTTTTCAGGTTTTCCTCCCTCACTTTCTTTTCTGGTGGGAATCAATACACATGACAACTGCTTTTTAATTTCAGTAAAACGCTCTTTCCACTTTCAAAGAAGGCCATTTACATGTTATAGCTTTTTTTCCAAGTTAAGATCATGAAGTCCTTTGAAGAAAGTCTATACACACACAGTTTCTCAAGTTTTATCCATTTCCTTTGCTTGACAAAGGGAAAACAAGTTAATGTTTACCAGTGTGTAGGTGGGAGAGCTGAAGAGATAGAAGATACACAATAATCTGAATTCAGTTTTTGTAGAAATCCATTTGAATATAAAAACATAGAATTTGCATAGTTAGCAAATGATTTGTGAATAAAGACATATTTTTAGCTGCTCTAACAAGATAGTGAAGTCAATTGTGCCAGCAATTCAGATAAATAGATAAAAATTAGGGTGAACTGAACACCTTCACTGATGGGCAAAAAGCCAAAATATATTCCCTTATATATTAATGATTTAGCTCTGGAGAATATTACTTTAGGGGATCTCCTGTAATTTTGTTTGCAACTATTTATTTTGAAATTTTAATAATTAGTGGGTTACTTCATTGATGCAACTTTTAAGTGAAGGCATATCTTAATGGTTCCTTATGTCAGTGGCAGCACTGGGCAATGTCTGGAGACATTTTTGGTTGTCAGAACTATAGGTGAGTGCTACAGACCTATAGGGGGTAGAGGCCAGGGATGCTGCTAAACATCCCATAATGCACAGGACACCTCTTCCAGCAAATAATTATCAATGTCAAAATTTTAATAATACTGAGGTTGAGAAAGCCTGTCCTGTATTTATGGCAGGTCGGTGTTCCATCTGCCCCTCACCTTTGATCACAAAAGTGTTTCATTCCCTGTATTCCTTGAGTTCCCAGTGTCAGCCTGATCCCAATGCAGGAAGCATTAAAATGAAAATTGTTGTTAATGGTGTCAAAATGCTACTGAAAAATAATAATAAATAGGGGTATCGATGCTCAGTTATAATTAGAACATCGATAAATACTCGTTGCTCATATTGTCCTTTTGGCATTAAAGTATGATATGATAAATGGTCATATAGTTAATTATTTTACTACAGCTTCAACATTTAAAATGCAGTTTTGAAAGCAATTAATCTAAACTGGATTAGTGTTTGGGCAGGATTGTGAAAAAAAGAAAAGAAGGGAGGGAGGGAGGGAGGGAGGGAGGGAAGGAGGGAGGGAGGGAGGGAGGGAGGGAGGGAGGAAGGAAGGAAGGAAGGAAGGAAGGAAGGAAGGAAGGAAGGAAGGGGAAAGAAAGAGAAAGAGAGAAAGAAAGAAAGAAAGAGAAAGAAAGAAAGAAAGAAAGAAAGAAAGAAAGAAAGAAAGAAAGAAAGAAAGAAAGAAAGAAAGAAAGAAAGAAAAAAAGAAAGAAAAAAAGAAAGAAAAAAAGAAAGAAAAGAAGAAAGAGTCAACATCTTGGGCATAGAAATCTAACTGTTCCCATTACAGGTAGGCACCCCTGCAGCATGAATATACTGTGCTCTATCTTTCTGTTATTGTCACCCACATTATAAAAAGCCAGGAGAATTATTCAGACAAAACAAAACCTTATTTTTCCTGATCCACCAACTGAAATTGATTTTACTCATATTACCAAAGTAATGTTTTCATGAGTCCTTATTAAAGAGCATAACTTCAATCAAAATATGTGTCTACATCATATATATCTGTGGAATACAAGTCACTGATGCCCTATCATTTCTCATCTCATTATTGTATTTGATGTGTCCTCCCTCCAACACATTCACCTCCATATTACCAGTTATGATAAATAACAGAGATCCAGATATGTTAGTCTTGTATTTTAAAACAATGAATTTTACTCCCTTGACAGTAAGATAAAATGCTCAGTGGGGCACACGAAACTATTTGCTTCCTGGCACCAGCCTAACTCCCCAGTTTTATCTCTAATTATTTTTCCTATCCTCTCTGCTTTAACTATCCTCAAGAATTGCCATTTTTTTTAAACAAACCAGGCTATTATTTTATAATTTATTTTTAAGACCCAACTCAAATACCATCTCTTCTCTGAATCCCACCTTTACTTTTTTTGGAGAAGTTTAGTCTCTTTTTTCTCTATGTTACAAAAGTTCTGTGTAATAACATGCATTATATCTTTACAATTATGATACTAACTATTGCTTCATTTCTTTTTTTATTTATTAAATTTATTGGGGTGACAATGGTTAGTAAAATTATATAGGTTTCAAGTGTACATCTCTCTAATACATCATCTATATATTGTATGGTGTGTTTACCACCCAGAGTCAGTTCTTCCATCACCATGTATTTGACCCCCTTTACCCTTTTCTACCTCTCTGCCTCTCCCCTTAACCACTAAACTGTTGTCTGTATCTATGAGTTTTTGTTTCTTTGTTGTCTTGTTCATTTGTTGCTTATAGTTTTATATCCCACTATGAGTAAAGTCATATGGTTCTTGACTTTTTCTGTCTCATCAATTTCACTTAGCATGATAATCTCAAGATCCATCCATGTTGTCACAACTGGCAGTATTTCATCTTTTCTTATGGCAGAGTACTATTCCATTGTGTATATATACCACACCTTCTTTATCCAATCACGTATCCAAAGGACATTTTGGTTGTTTCCATGTCTTGGCCACCATGAATAATGCTTCATTTCACTTTAGGTCTATCTCAACTGAGATCTCCCCTAGCACTGTCACTATATCCTATTCTCCTTTGTCATAAACACTTAGCCATTCTTTTGCTTGTAGCCAGTCTTCTAACAAAGTATTTGGATGACTTAATAAATACACCCAAATCATGTGTTTTATCTTTGCCCCATTCTTAACTTTCACCCAAGCATCTACCATTTGGGAAAAAAACTGATTGTCAGTATTTTTGTCTTTGTGACATGGGTGTGGTCATCAAAAGAATAGACAGGAAGAAGATTCACGGTTTCAGAAAACACAAGCCACTTTACTGGATAACTAGTGCCTGGCTCACCAAGTGGGTACTATAGGATAGAAACCATGTCTGATCTAAAAGTCATAATTTTAATTTATGGAGCAGGCTATCAACTTATCCTTTGTTTCTCAGCATATGTTGTACAGTGATTTTGATGTATTAACATATTGCCTTTGATGAATCAGCAGCTCATTGTAGGTAGCATTATAAATGATTTTGAGCATGAGGTGGTTATTATTATTCCATAAGTGTTTCAGAAAGTATTCATGTTAAATGAATGTTAATAGCAAGGGTATATGCATTTTAGCACTTTAATATATTTGTAATACCAACTAGAAATGGCATAAAATAAACTATCAATATTGAATAAATGATTTAGCAACATACATTATAAATTTTAAGTGACGGGCATCAACTATGCATAAAACATGGTGCTGATTAGTAGTCTTAGACAGTTTCCTTTTTAAGAAGCCATTAATATTGTGATGACCTTAGGTATGCTGTAATAGGCTTTAGAGAACACCATCCATTAAGCCATTCTAAATTTAACTAAGATAGAATAAATCCCATAGTTATATATTCTCCTGCACACACAAACATGAACTGGAGAGAACGTTTAGGTGAAAAAAATCTGTGAAATAGATGGGGACCTCAAAGCGATGCAAGAAAATCCTTTAGTCCTTTTTCCTCTCTTCTGCCCCTTAGTATTCTATTATTTGCTCAGTATCTATGGCCCTTTCCTACTGTTTTGTTTTGGTTTCTTTCCTCCCTTTTTAATGTCCCAATCTAACTAAACAAGAAAACTTTTTTTTCACTCTACTCACAGAGGAGGCTCTTGGGAATTAGAATCAATCAGATATAAGTTTGGCATTCCAACTCTCTCAAATCTCAGTAAATTACAAAACCCCCTTAAACCATTCTTTCAACTATAAAATGGGAATACAACAATAATTGCATTCTGACTTTGTTGTAAGTAGTAAATGGAATACACCTAACATGCCCTTACTATAGTAATCATTCAATAAATGAATGATAGTTATTATCTTTTCTCTTTTTCTGTTTTCTATTTTTGTATTCTAAATCAAATCTCTAAGAAAGTATTTTTCAAACACAATTTTATGATTGATATTTTTTTGTGACATAATGAGGTTGGGTTAATTTTTAATTTTAACATTTTGTCCATTTATATACAAGTTATGGATAGTTTGCTTAAACAATATGGGTTCATAGGTCACTCTACAGAGCTATGTTGGCTAATATGTTAGCTTTGAGGCACATGTGGCATCTGAGAATGTGAAATGTGGCTAGACCAAATTGGGGAATCTGTGAATGTATTGTACATGTTGGGATCCAACTATGTTTTGCTCATTATGTTAGTTGTTAAGTGTCTTAAGTCTCTTTAGGTCCCTTTTAATCTAGACTCGTTTTCTCTCTCTCTCTCTTCTCTCTCTCTCTCTCTCTCTCTCTCTCTCTCTCTCTCTCTCTCTCTCTCCCTTTTAGTTATGACACTGACTGGCTGGAAAAAAAAAATGCAGCAGTTACCTCGCAGAATGTTCTACATTCTAGAATGGGCTGATTTCTTCTTGTGGTAGCAGTCACACATGATCCTTGCTTTACTATTTGCTGTATTTCCTGAATGCAGAAAGTTAAGTCTGGACTTGATTAGATTTGGGCCCACAATTTTCCTTTGGTCTGAATAGGTAGTCTATTTACTCACACATCACCACATCTGATGGTTTGCAATGTTTTCTCATCTCCCTTTTCTCTATGTAAAGAGAGAGAGGTGTTCAGGTGTGGACTGCCTGACCCCTTCATTGTAAGTTCCCGAATCACCTCTACATGTATTCATTTTTATCATCTCAACCAATCAGAATTCAGTCAAAAAAGTGAGCCACCTTTTCTACTGCAGCACAAAAGGTTTATTATAGGGATTTGACTGATACAAATAAGGGAGGAGCTGAAAAGGCAAATGTCTGGAAGGAAAGTGTCAGGACCAAGGAAACAAAAACAAAAATGACCAGTAGCTAATGTGTCTGAAATTCTGTAGCAAGGATGTCAGAGAAGCCAAGCATGGGCAGCCAGGCAGTCAATGAAGACGGATAAAGAAAGGAGGGTTCAGGAGAGGTAGGTGGAACCTCTGAGAAACCATGGTTCTTTGTACCATTCACATCTCTGATCTGCAGCCCACAGCTTGTGGAGAGCCTGGGGCCATGGTGGATCACCAGTCCAGCACTTAGGAAAATGGATTTATAGCAGAGGAGAATGAGGACATATGTAGCTGGCATCCTGCATGTGTCTGTTACCATGTCTAATCACAATACTCTGAAATGTAGAGTTTTTGCATCACCTTGACTTCTAAACTTGGGACAAATTATTCTTTCATTCAACTCCAGTGAGGGCCCATACAAAGAACAGAATTCTAGGAAGCAGAATTCTTGGCAGTAGCCATGTTGACATAACACAACCCAGCATACCATCTATTGATGGTATTTAATTAAAGGTTGTAAAATTGTGATTCTCCAATTTTATAATTCTATATTCTAATTCTGTGTTTCCTTGTGCATTTATTACCTAGATTCTTTTTTTAATAAGAATACCTTTTTCATTCCCCAGACCTATTTGGTAACTCAGAAACATGTCAGAGAAGTTGAATAAATGTTAATTCCCATCAATTATAAATTTCCAGTGTAATGAGTTGTTGTCCTAGCAACTCTCAATGGTGTCTGATGAATGACATTTTGTTCTCTCTCTCATTCTTGTTCCCTCTCTCATTCCTTACTAGGTAAGAAGACCAGCCACTTTGAGCTTTCTTATATTTATTTGTAAATCCATTACAGTCTTTGTTATAATGTTTATATTGTGCCATATTTGTCCAGTGCTTCCCCTTTGTCATTTGGCACTTAATCTGAAACTTGTGCTTTCTGCTAATTTTTTCTCAAATTTGTCTGCCTAGGTTACCGCTCTGCATGTAGTTCTCTCCTGTAGAGCTGATTTTTGTTGGCTTATAGTACCATATATTCCTTCCTTCCTTTTATCTTTGATACTACCACTACACAGCTCCTAATATTGTGCAGAAGACGTTGCTGGTGGGTGTTTGGGCCAAATCCACCCATGTCTGAGATTTCTGGCAATTTCTTTTTCATCTACTTTTATTGAAAATATAACTCATGTTTTTTTCCCAATATTTTATTTGTTCTGTTTTATGAGGGTATTTTATAAAAACCTATATTATCATCATGCTCTTCCTACAGAAATTTTCCCCAATTGTTTTTGGAGAGTTTTAACTATTAGAAATGTATTTATTACATTTATCAGAAGTCGATGCCCTTAAAGCTTTCACCTAAGGTGATCAGCCTTGATTCTTTATTTCAAAATCCCTAAGAGAAAAAGTTTAATTCTTCTTACATAAGACACATTTTTAGAAACTCAACCAAAACAGTTACCATATCTCTACTGAGTCTTTTTTCTTTTTCTTTCCAGTTTGGACATTCTCTCCCTTCCTTTAAACATTCTTTACATATCCAACAAAAGGGTTATGAACTAATCTGCAATCCAACTTGGAGCTCTGCAATAATAAGGCTGACATGGAAATTTTATTTTTCACTGAAACCTTTAATTCCCGTTGAAAGAAATGGAAATAGATGAGTTTATGGTTATGCCCAGAAACATCCAAATAAACTAACTTAGAAAAAAAAGAGGGGGCGAATAGATGATTCAATAAAAGTTAGAGCTTCAGAGAGTATACTAAGAAGAAGCTGATCTTGATTTAGAAATAATATAATGATGAGTGTTTTACATTCATTCACTTGGCAGTTAATGAGAAAGTTACCCTCCTAAAACATGATAGATTTTAATCTGAGTACCGGTTTAGCCAAGAAGGAAGATGCTTGATCTAAATCTGGTAGAGTTTTTCCAACATTCTTGGGAGCCTAGTCTATGTTTCTCAAAAGAGAAAAATGAAAATAGAAAGAGGAAGATAATATTTTGAAAGCCTGAAAAGATATAATCAGTGGTAGAAAATTCCTTTTCCAGGATTCTCAATCAGCACTGTTGGCAGCTAGCCAAGATAGATAAAGAAATTCAGCAGAAATGGTAAAAAATACAGCCACCGTCAACATGATACTATTAGAAAAGGGATCGTTGAGTGGTTACCACAGAGATGGCAGAATATCAGTTCTGCGATTCAGCAAACTGCCAAAGCTGCTAAAGAAATTCATGATTCTTGGATCCCAGTCCGTTTAAAGATCTGTAGACTGGAAACAATATTGTAAATGTAGTACTGGCACCCATAACTATTTATATTTTCAGGCAAGCATTTTGAGTTTTCTCTCCGTTGTTCTCACATTTGTCTCAATCCTTTCAAGCTGAATGAACATACTGAATTGAATACCGCAGGTGTGATCTGATGACTAAAAGGCTAAAAGTGACTTAATGCAGCCTCATTAATGAGATGGTGAGGTTTTTGGTAAATTTTGCTTTGTTTTCCTCCTTCAACTCACTTTACTCTCCCTATGTCATTATATCATCTATTCTTCCAGTTATGAAAAATAAAGGAGTTGTCCTACATGAGTTTTCAGATCTTGTCTATGGAACTCTATGTCTTTGATTTTAAATACTGCATGAGAATCATTTTGGTAACTGATAATACAAAGTATTTATAGATAAAAAGTAGCCATTACTACTCCTTAGATTTTTAGTAAAAATCCTTGGAATCATATTGATTCCATCAAGCTTTACTAGGTCAAAATCTTACTATCATTATTGGTTTAAATCTGAGTAATGAAAACTCATTGATTAAAAACCATTCAATGGAATTCTATTAATTAGCACCTTTTACTTTAAAATAAAGTAATCGTAACTTACACCTCTAAAATTTAGACACATTGACAAAATATGTATGTGTGTATATATTTATATGAGTGGGTAATTTGTGAATTTACACAAATGGTATTAAAGGTATAAAGATCAAATATCTTATATATTTGACAACTCATTTATACTGAAAACAATTGAGATTCCAGTATTATTGGTCATCGTTGATGACAATGGTCATCATCAATATTACCATTTTAATCAGGATGTTATAAACTATGATCAACAAAAAAAATTTGTTTTGATGAGTATCAGTAGTCTTCTGTATCCCACCCCCTTTAATAAAGATAAATAAGGTAAAAAAAAATTCCAAACAGGACAAAAGGCTTGGAAAATTCAAGGATTTAAAAATCATGGGATTAAATGTAAAAATCAACAATAATTATGAAAAAAATACATAAAGTGTCAATAATTTCATGGCAGATGAACACTTGAGAAACAAAACTGTCTTTTGTAGTGTGCACCCTTACTCCTTGTTCTCATTTCTCAAATATTAAATAGAAATTGATTACTGTGAAGGCAAATCTCAAGCCCTATTAAATGAGTAGTTTAATATTGACAAATGTAAAGTGGAGACCAATCCTTGCTGCAGGGTACAGTAGTGATTCATATTCACCAGAAATAGGTTTAAGGTATACTAATATTATTTTCACCAAAATAATTTTATGTCTCTCCTTTAGCATCTTTAAATTCTATAATGTAAAACCTCATTTTCTCCAAATTTATTTGTTCAGGAGACCAGAAATCAATTAAATTTTTTCTCCTTCTAGCCAAAACAAACATATGAATATTTAGATATCATTAGGTATAAATTTTATTAAGCATGGGGGTCTTAATGACCTTAAACTAAGCCTTTAGTGCATCTCATTTTTATATACAATTGATAAATGTTTTCATCTCTTCTGGAAATTCCTTGGGTACAGGTGGTTTTCAAAATTTTAAAAGATTTTATAAAAGAAATATGAGGGTGCATACCAACTATTAGGAAATGCTCTGATTGTTGCTAGAGCAGTACTCCATAAAAAACAAAAAAATTAAATGTGTTACTATTTCTGCAGCAAGGAGCTTGCATACTCATTAAGCAAAATAAAGGAAAACAAAACAAAGTCTCATTGTGGATCAGGTCAGGTTTATGGCCAAATCAGTTTTTGCCAATTTAAGGGGAGTAAAAACAACCTTTGTTTTAGGGTAGTCCAACTGTTTAGATCTATTTTAAAAGTGAGTACATAATTTTCAAATCATTCGTAGTTACATTATTTTCTAAAAATAGTATGGGATGAGGTTAGTTTTTTCCTCATCCAGTTAAATGTTCTCCATGGCATCTTGATGAGAAGTTATCTTGCCTGCAAATTTACATACAGCAAAGGACCATTCAGCAGCCATTCCTAGACATGTGGAAGCAGAAAGGAAGGTTCTCATTGGAGGCACAGAGAAGGAACGTAAATCACAGTTGGCTCTCATGGCACCTCCTGGAGCTCATCAACCTTTCCTTGCTGCCCATGTCATCTAGATCCTTGCCACCCCATGTGTTTTCTGAACACCAGCTACACTTGCAGCAACTGGGATCTTGTTAGAAATGCTGAATCCCAGTTCCCATTCCAGATCCATGAAATCAGCATCTCTATTTTTAAAAGATCCCAGAGCTTTTAAGAACATTCAGACTGGGACTAGCCAAGTGGCGCATTGATTGAGGGGCGGTACAGATCCCACATATGAGGGCCAGTGACACTGCCCTCCACAGCTAACAACAGCTCCACCTGGAGCTGGGCTGTGCGAGCCCTGGTGACAGTGTAGGCTGCAGCCCCTGCTGCAGTGGGCTGCCATAGGCTACAGTGAGTGGCCGGCAGCCAGTGTGAGCTGCCAATAGCCGCGGTGAGCCAGCAGAGGCCAGCAACAGATCTGCCTCATCCAGAAAGAGCGCAATGATGACACCGACATGGGCCAGTGAAGCAATGTCCTCCGCAACTAGACTGAAGAACAAAAAGACAGCTACTTGTCTGTTCCCCTCCCCCAATTCCCCAATAAAATCTTTTTTTTTAAAAAAAAAAAAAAGAACATTCAGACCGATTACTAATGATCCACCAAATCATGGAGGAAGAAGGTCTCTGCTGCTTCTAAGCCTCTCCCCATTCTTGTCATTGTTTCTGAAACTGCGGTCCTCTCATTTCACTTAATGCTAGTGTGTTAGGGAAATTTTCACACAGATGATAAAATGTTCCCTGGATTAGGATAAAGCCTTCAACCCTTAGCATCCATGTCAGCTTCTTGGTGGGCCTCCTGGGACAGAGACCTGTGTCTGGAAATTGCACACAGAGGGAGAGTGTACACGGCCCATGGCTTGGTTTGGGGGATTATTATAGGGAATAGAACTACTGTGGCCTTTTTTAAGAAAGTTAAAGAGGGCAGCAAATCCGTGGATCTTGTCCTTAGGCAGATAAAACTGGCTACAAGAAATCTATCTGCATAAAGCTACTGCCTCAGAAAGACCTCTAGATCTAAGATTCATCATAATACGAAGTATTATATGATATTGGAAGCACTATAATTGTCTCTTATTTGTTATTTTGGTTATTTCGTGGATTTATATCCCACCTTCCCTTTCCTTCACTGGAGGAAACTTCGGGTTTGTCTTCAGTAGTCAAGGAAGGAGGAGTAAGGCATCCATATGCTGCTTCAGAGCCAGTTTTTGAAGAAACAGAATCACAAAACCATGGACTGAGAGGTAAACAATTAGCATTCCTGCTGTCTGCAGCAAAAGTAAAAAGAGACCTGATAAATACCCTAAGTCTTTCTGATACAATACCTGATGTGTGATTCCCTGAGGCATATGTTTGTCTCTAAGAAATTTCTAAACATTATTATTAATTTTTTTTAGCAGACAGTTGGTTAGATGGTCTAAAAGACTAAATATATATTATGTTCCATTTTTTTTCAATGCCAAGTGGAATGAGTAAGCAGATAAATGACGTAGGGATGTTGGGGAGAAGAAAGCAGTTTAACTTAGCTACTCTGTGATCAGTTGAAGAGAAAATGAATGAAAGAGATTCAGAGTCAAGCTATGATTAATTTTATCTCCTACAATCAGGGTTGATTGCAAAACCTTTTGACAATGTGAGGGATTCAATTTACCAGAACCCTGATAAACTACAGACAATGTGTCAAAAGTTTACATAATTTTTAGATTTAAAAGCTGATTTAAAAAAGTAATGGTGGCTTTTAATAACAAAATGTATTTTCACAGATATATAAGGCAGTTCATATTAAAGAAGGGGAGTACGTGACATTTTTCAGAATTTTCCCGAACATATAGGAGTCATAGCGATGTCCGCATTTGTTTCTGCACAGAATGCCCTTTTCCCAAGGCAAGAGGAAAAATAAAACATTTTGAGTGTTCGTTCACAACTGAAAAGAGATATAACCCAGAACTGCTATTTAAAATTAGTCGTCTTATTAGAGGTTGCTAATATAATTATACCTTTAACGAATTCAATTTAACTTAATAACCTAGTTTGTTAATAAACACAGAAATATTGGCAAGTCTTGTTATCATAGAACTTTTTAATCGTCCTATATAAAGTTGATAGTTTTTTCAATCTTAGCATGTTCAAGTTTGTATAAATGTAAATTCATCTTCCATGTGTCCCTGTCAAAGCTAGGCACTATGCACAATTTCACTGTAAACTAACATTGGGGAAATTTGAAGCAGCTGAAAATGGAAATATATGGGAAACCTTGGTTCACCATTCCTGTTTCTCAAGGATTGAATCCAATTCACTTTTTACTGAGTTCCTACTCTCTTGAACATTGAGCTATGTAAGTATCTGGGTGTCAGATGATGGACCTCAAAGAAGTTTTCAGCTGAAAACATGTGTGAGGCAGGGACAGTAAGAAGAGGGCAACCAAAGAGATAATTATAATCAAGCATAAATAAATATATGACTACCAGAACACTTACTAATAACAACAATTGTATTCAGCAGACATCTCCTACTATTATGAATAATTACAACCAAGGTTCGGAAGTTTACCTAAATAGATATTATGCCAGTGATTTAACATGTAAGAACTTTTATTCTATTTCCACATAACAAAAATTTTACTTGAATTAGCTTAAACAAAAAGAGGAAATGTACTGAATCATAACTAGTAATATGATGTCTTGAGACAATCTAGGATAAAATTTCACAAGAAAATTCCACAAGACTATCTTTTTCTCTCCCAGTTGTTATTTTGCTTATTGCTTTTTTTCTCTATGACTGAGGACTGATTTTTCTCCTATGGACTAAGGAAAATTATTGCCAGGTCCTTGAGGCTTATATCTTCTCAGCTAGCCACCAAGTAAACAAGGATTCTCTATACCCCAACTCCACAAAAGTGGAAAAATTCTTAGGAAGAGTCCCCATGAGTTTTGTCCTACACTAACTGTACTGTGAAAAAAACAAGTTACTGGTACATCTACTGGTGACTAATGAAACCACCTCAATTTGCTTCCATTTTGATTTCTGATTTTTACAAGAATCATTCAATCTATAAACAGAATTTTACTTAATAGAGAAGGAACTTACCCTTATTCATATCATTAGTGAATTATAGACATTAAAATCTGAACATGGATTTGTCCACTGTTGTCAACAGTACTACTCTCAGTCCAGGGTAAGCATGGCCTGTGTCAGCCCATGCCTCAGGGGATCCCTGTACCTCATTTTGTACCAACACTTTGGAAGCCAGCATTCACAATGGTTTCCAAAAAAAAAAAAAAAAAAATGTCTAAGCCACCTTCCAAGACCTAGGACTAGCTGGGGCTGATAGTGCCAACCTGGTGGGATAGATACTGGTTCTTATTCTTCCACTTTCTGGTTTCTATCCTACCTCCAGTTAAATCCTGATGGGAGGGGAGGGGCAGGCATCCTTTCCCTGTTCGCTAACTCCTACCCTGCTTCTGTGACTGACACCCATGATAGCAACTACAGACCCATGATAGCAACTACAGCCTGGCATATGACAGGCTCCCTGTCATATGCCAATCATTCTTTTGGCAGTGCCTACCTCTTCTGAGTATTTTCTAGACTCTTGCTCCACAATGCCAAGGGGCCCTCCTGATGCTGTCTCCTGCCTCAAATCAGCGTGGTGACTTTGTGCTTTTCCAGGTCATTCTTGAGCTGTGCTAGGTGAAGGATGGGAATTCCAATTGTAAAACAGACTGTTCTTCCCATTTCCTCCTTAGATGCTAGCTTATCCAACCTGCTAATGGTAGTATGTGGAAGGAGATGATCACATTGAAAGAGATATTCTAGGAACACTGTGAATACAGCCTAAGATCTTCAGAAGACTTGTTAGGAAGATGTGCTGGCCTGTGTTTGCAAAGCGTCAAATTCACATCACAAGAAAACAAATTACCTTTCATATGTTCCTGCATCGTCTGGGTAAGACTTGCCTTTGTGGTCATCCTCTACAAAGCACACAAACCTTTCAGAAAGTCATTAGAAGCCAATATTCACAGAGATCATGAAGGATGATGCAATGTCAAGAGCAATAATGGAGTCAGCATGAAACAAATTGGATCAGGATATCACCGAGGCAAGAATATTCATGTTGCTTTTATATTAAGAGGCTCCAAAGACCCATGGTATGGTGATAATGAGAGCGTTGCTTTGTTTGGTGGTGGGAGATATACAATTTGCCAAGTAGAACACATATGATGATGAAAAACATTAGGAGTTGGATCTTGAACTGGCATGGGAAGGTAGGTTGCCTGGAGGCTAGGAAGAGTCTACATAAGCCCTGGTGGGACAAGAAACAAATACATAGCTACCTCTTCTGTGCCCATGATTCTAAATATACATCAACAATCACTATACCTCATGTGAGTCCATTAGCATTATAATATGTTTTTAAAGCAAACTGTTTATATAAACAGGAACCCTTCAAAAAATATTTGCCTGGGGACCTATATACCCTAGTGGCCTAGTGGCAGCCCTAGTCTTCAATAGACAGGTTTGAGCATAAACAAGTGAAATAGCTATAATTCAGTGTGTTAAGTGCTACAGCTCTCTGTAAGTACTATAGAAAAATACATAAATTGCTATGGGAAATAGGGATTTATAATCCTGGGGCTGATAAAGTATAAAAAACAAACAAAAAAAAAACAGGTGATATTTGAGTGTATTCTTTAAATGTTAGTTGATATAAAGGTTATTTATTAAATGATATTTATTAAAAGATTTTTAAAGTTTGAGATAAAAAAAAATAAAGCTTGTATCAGGTTTTACAAGGCAATTTTTTCTCTGCAGGATATTGTCAAGACTGGGATTAATGCAGTTGGAATATTTTCATCCAAACACTATTGTGCATCAAAACCAACAATAAGTTTGTACGAACCAACACAATCTCAAAAGAAGAAAGTTCTGAATGTTTAAATATGTCTCTCTAAATAATATCAATTAGCTAATACAAGAATAACTTGATTGCCACTATTCAACAGAGGCCTTGGAGGAAACCAACGATTGAAGGGAAACAAAATGTCCTTATTAATAATTATAAATAACTATCCTTATTAATATTAATATTAATAAGTACCCTTATTAATAAGGAAGACCCTATTAATGCTCTAATTAATGCAGCCCAGCATCAGTTCTTTAAAACAAAGGCCCAGTGTAACCTGTGATTAAGAGCAACACTGCAGAGTAGTTCAGAGCTCTGGGATGTGGCAGCATCGGTTTACATCATACAATCACATCTCAGTTCTTACACTTACCAGAGTGTGACTATTGAAAATGACTTATTCACTCGATGCCTCCTCTGTAAAGTGGGAATAACAGTTCCTTTCTCATAGAACTGTTATGGCAACTAAATTGATTAATATCCGGGAACTGTTTAGATCAGTTCCTTGCACATGCAAATGCATAGTAAATGCCATTTATCATTATTCTTATTAACTCTGAGAACTGTGACTATCCAACAAAGTTGGGGAGCCATAAAACAAAAAAAGTCATTAATGCTGTCATCAATGTAAGTGCCATCCTTCAATGTAGGTCAATTCCAAGACTTGTTTTTATCTTCTCCATCTGGATCCCAAATGGGAAGAATAAGTAGGTGTTAGAGTGGAAAGGCTAAGTACAGGGGGAAAATGGTGCCATTACAGAATTTTCTTGCTGTTAAGTTTACTCCTAAATATTTCATTGTTTTTGTTGTTATTGAGAATCAATTCTTTTCTGAACTTCCTTTTTGAATAAATTATTGTTTGTAAATAGAAACACGCTGCTTTTTATGTTGATTTTGTATCTTGCAACTTTACTGAATTTTTTTTTATAGTTCTAATAGTTATTTTTTTCTTTTTTCTGTTGAGTCTTTAGGGTTTTCTACAGATATGACCATGTCATCTGAAAACAGATCATTTTACTTCTTCCTTTCCCATTTGGATGCCTGTAATTTCTTTTTCTTGATTAATTCCTCTGGTTAGCACTATCAGTACCATTTTAAATCGAAGTGGTGAGAGATGGCATCCTTGCCCTCTACAAATCTTATAGAGATAGCTTTCAGTTTTTCTACATTGATCATGAACTCAAGTGGGTACTTTTCATATATGGCCTTTATTTTATTGAGGTATGTTTTTCTATGTCCTTTCTGTGTCTATTGAGATAATTATGCAGTAATTTTATTTTCTATTGTGAATGTGGTGTATCACATTGATTGGTTTTCACATGTTGAACCCTCTTTGCATTATGGAGATAAATTTCACATAGTCATAGTGTATGATCCTTCTAATGTGTTGTTGAGTCAAGTCTGCTAGTATTTTATTGAAGTTTTTGCTTCATCTACATTCATCAATGATACTGGCCTATAGTTTTCTTTCCTTGTAGTGTCTTTGTCTGGTTTTGGTATCAGGGTGATGCTGGCCTAATAAAGTGAGTTTGGAAGGGTTCTCTTTTCTCCTGTTTTTTGGAAAAGTTTAAGAAGGATTAGTTTTCTTATTGGAATGTTTGGTAGAATACACCCATTAAACCAAGTGTCCAAAAGCCATAAACATATAATAAAAAGAGGCTCAAACCAAAATGAGATGCCACTACACACCCACCTTGGCAATAAAAATTTAAAAAGACAAAAATAAAAAAGAAGCAACTAACAAATAAACAAGTGTTGTTAAGGATGTGAAATAACTAGAATTACTGTTACATCTATAATACTGCTGCTGTAAACAAATTGCATATTTGTGTAACTACTCAAGAAAACTGGTACTATATTCTACAAATAAATGTATGTACACACTATGATCAATTGGTTCCACTCCTAGATGCACCCAACAGGAGTGCACTCATTTGTTCAACAAAAGAAATATACAACAATATTCATATAGCACCACCTATAAGAGTCAATAACTAGAAACAAATATTAATCAATTGTGTATTCCTGGAAAATAATCAGGAAAAATAAAACAGCATATGCCACAAGATTCCATTCATTTCGATTTTTTAAAAAGTGAGGGGAGAGAGGGAGGCAAAAACAATCTGTCACGTTTTATTTTAGGATAGTAATTACCTTTGGGAGTAAATATTTATCTGAATCGAGTGTGAAGAGCGATTCTCAGGTGTTAGTAATGCTTTGTGATTGATCTTGTACTGGTTACATAGCTTTGTTAATGCTATGCAGGTTCATTTATATACTTTTCTGTTATATGTTATACCTCAATAAAAAGTTAATATAAGACATTTCTGATGTTAAGAGGACAGTATTCATAGGACTATTGTGGATTGGACAGAGATAATAGCCAGATGCTATCTGTAAATTACTGAATAGTGTTTTCCAAGGGAGGAAGAACATTGCAGATTTCAACAGAGGAAGCATCGACAGCTAAGTAGGATGACAGCAGTGAACTTCAGGGTAAAGAGTTCCTGGTACGCAGAGCTCAAGAAAGGTTTGTAAGGAATGGATGTCTAGAGGTAAGAGAGGTTTCCAAGAACAGTAAGTAGCCCTGAATGCCTGGTGCATAAGGTACATGGCAGACACTGATGAGAAGCATTGTCAAGTTGTAAAGGATATTATAGAAATATTAGAGAACTTGAGCATGGTTCTCAGATACAGAGAAGAAAACGATTGATTTCATCTTTATTTCAAACTCATTCATTGATTCCTTCCAAAAAAGACAGACAAATACAATCTTCTTTGTTACTGAGGAACTGAAAAATGGAAATTCAATTGATATGAATGAATAAGCTATAATTTTTAATGTGATAACTTAGATTTTGAGTCCCAAACCAATCCTGCCTTTGAAAGAACCTAGTACAAATAACTTCTATAACAAAATCATACATTTTTTATTATATTCCCCATACTGCACTTCACATCCCAGTGACTATTTTGTGACTACCAATGTGTGCTTCCTCATCCCATCATCTTTCTCAGCCCTCCCCCCAACCCCCCTTTCATCTGGCGACCATTAGTTTGTTTTCTGTATCTATGAGTCTACTTCTGATTTGTTTGTTTGTTTATTCTGTTATTTAGATTCCACATATAAGTGAGATCATATGGTATTTGTCTTTCTCAGTCGGACTTATTTCACTTAGCATAATATCCTCTAGGTCCATCCACGTTGTTGCAGACAGTAGGGATCATTTCTTAAGTTAGATGGACACCTGGCTACTGCATTGTACACCTGACACTAATATAAAATAGCATTGAACGTCAACTACAAATATATACAGAGTGCCAAAAATGTATACACATTTTAAGAAAGGAAAACTGTATTAAAGTTGTAATATTTAATGTATAGTGATAACAGTAGATGACTACAAGTCACATTTGATTTCTACAATTACAAGAGGTGCTCAAAGGTTACCATCAGCATCCAGACACTTCTGATTATGGCAAACTACTGCTTGAGCAGCATTGACCAAAGTGTCCACTTGTGTACATCTTTTTGGCACCCTTGGTATAAACACACACACACAATGAGTACAGTATAGGGAGTATAATCAATGGTATTATAAAAGCTAGGTACAATATCAGATGGGTAGTAGACTTGTTGGGTTTACCACATTACACCAGGGGTGTAAATGTGTAATCATTATGTTGTTTTGTACACCTGAAATAAATAATAAAAAGAAAAAGAAACTCATACATAAAAGAAATTCAGAATCAACAAATAAGTTTGAAGAAACTTCTTTGATGAGAAAGTCATCTATGGAATTTTATGTTCTCAATTAACCCTCCTAATAATCCCTAACGGCAGTTAATAGTTAACCCAATTTTACACAAGCTATTTGAGTCTCAGTTTCTTTTAGTAGTCTATTCATGCCCATAGAACTAGTTTGTGGCAGAGCCAGGAATGAGATCTAGATGTAATATTCTCATTATGCTCTTCCCATTAAAGTTTATGGATATAAAATAAGTGGTCAATTATTCATAAAATCCAGCCTCATACATGGGTGAATTCTTTTCATAACCATGGATTAGGTAATCTTTCCTCACTATGACTCAAAATTGAGAAGCCAAAGGAAAACAGATATAGACATTTAAATATATAAATATGAAAAAATAAATTGTATGGCAAAACATCAGAGGCAAACTAAATAATTGACAAACAGCAGAAAATATTTGTAGTTTAAATTATAAATAATCTTACTGTTTATGTTTTAAAGGCTTTTAAAAATAGATAGCAAAAATATCAACTACCTTTCAGAGAATGTGCTAGAAATAAGAACATGACCTTCATAGAAAAAAATGCAAATGGAACTTAAACATATTAAAGATGCTAAACCTCACTTATAATAAGACAGATGCAAATTAATACTTCACTGAGATAACATTTCTCACTTATCAAACTGGCAAAAATCAAAAGCTTGACAACTGACTCTGTTGGCAAAACTGTGAGCAAACAAAGTCTCAGATATTGCTAGCGGAAATGCAAATTGTTACTACTCTTAAGGAGGGAAATTGGTAATACATACAAAAATTACATGAGCAAAATTATGAAAAGGCTATTCAATGAACCAATAATTGTAATAAAATACTGAAAGCAGCCCAAATGTCCATCAAAAGGGGGCCCATTGAATAAATTATAAAATATGCACTCAATGCAGCTAAGAGAAACATGCAGCTGGAAAAATGAGGTATCCTTGAGCAAAAATTGAATAATATTCAGCATTTAAGGTTAAGTGAAAAGTGAGACAGAAGAAACTGTATATTTTGTCATTTCTGCTCTGTGTGTGTATAAAGAGATAACTATCTCCACATAACAACACTAAATAGAAAAACAAAACTTAACATTATTACAAACTTTTTATCTATAAAGAAAAGGAGACAATAGGGAAACCAGGACAGTTAGAGAAACTAAATTTCTCTCAATATGCATGTTATTATATTAATCTTTGGAATCTGGTATATTTTACATAATCTAAAAATAGAAAAAACGTTGCAAAAACCCCCCAAATCAGAAGCAAAATGCAACAAGTGAGGTAACTGTGAATCAAGCTGACGTTATACCCATTAGAGAATAATTCCAAGTGACTAAAACTGTGTAATTTGACTACATATTCCTAATAAGGTATATTCTAAGTGGTATATGTATAAGTGTAAAATATATCAAACTTTTCAGTCATATTGCTGTCAGTGGTGTTATTTTTATGCTGAGACAATAGTGTGTACCTTGTGGGATAAAGAAAACGGCTGATTCTTTTGGCACCTTTAAGAGCTGACTTTTGGCACAGAATAAAGGAAAAACAGATGGACGACAAAAAGGTTAAGTGACAACTCCTTAAAGTACAATTTGAGTTGAAAGTATCAATGTGAATTCATAAAGCATTTCCTGAAAATGAAAACACATATATTCTAGCTCTGTCTACTGGAAACTCTTCTAAACAATGACTGACCCAGTAGCAACAAATAACCATAGTATCCAGATTTTGTCTCCAACTATTATCTACTGTTAACTGCCAACTATTATCTACTTGCAAACAGGTATAATTTCAGGCTTAAAGCGGAAATGTACAAGATGAACATGGACTATCTTGTCATATAGACGACAAGCAGGGAACATTTCAAATACTATTTTGACGAAGTTACAGGATTCAGGAGCTAACTAGAAGAAGCTCCCAATGGCCCAAGTTGGGAACATTTAAATCACCAAGATCAATAATTATTGTGATGGACTTAAATGTATAAACTGTGTTTAAATCCTTAAGTGAATAATAATATAAATTTAAAAAAAACTAATTGGAATACCATTGGAGAAAGTAAGGAAAGCAACTTATTTTGTAAACCAATAAATTAATGTTAAAAATATCAAATGTTTACCTTGATTTCCTATAAAAATATAACTCGGGAATCTAAACTGTTGAACAAGGAAGATCGCTGTTAGAGAACTGTTTCAGCTAATAGATGAGGAAGGCATAATTATATTAGACAAATACCATTTTTCAGCCCCTAATGAAAAAGAGGAGCTAGGCAGTGATCACCAATGGCTGCTCACCAAACCCAGGCATTATGTCCCTCCTGATAAAAGCATTCTTACTTTTATAAATAAATATATTAATTAATTAATAATTAATTAACACCAAAATCTGATCAAGCCTTGAGATATAACTACCAATTTACAGGAAATGTAGGGAACAAACAAAGACATTAATTGACACTGTAGGGATGTAATCAGCACAATCCAGATTGTAGGAAATTATGGGCCAAACCCGATTTCATCAACAAATTAACTACAAGGTGCTGGTCTAGTGGCTCAGTTGGTTAAGAGCTCTCTCAAGAGTGAGAGCTGAGCTTTGAGCAACAGCAGTTCGATGCCCAGCCCAAGCTGAGCTGCTGCTGAGCTGCCAACAGGTGGCAGGATGGCTCAGCTAAAAAAACAAAAAAAAAAAACAAACAAAAAAAAACAAAACAAAAAAAATTAACTGCAAAGCAAAAAGACTAGAGAAGGAACCTATAAATTAAAATATATTCATGAGACATCTCAAGCAATCATACTACATGAAACTTTGAATCATGTTTCAAACAAGAGGAACAATCATATGTAAGTGAGTGGGGGGTGGGGTAGGGGTGGGGGTTGCTCTTCCATTCATGTGCCTGCATGTGGATGATAATTTGGGAAATTTTAATACTGATTGGATGTTTGATGACATTAAGAAATTATTATGGTTATGTTAACCACAACAAATGTTATGGTTGTGTTAACAAGAGTCCTTAACTTTGAAAACTACCTCAGAAATGTTTATGGATGAAGAGATATATCTGGGACTTTCTTAAATATCTCAGGTCAGAAGCAGATGGGAGAAAATATGATAAAGATTGACCATGAGTTAAAGATGAGTGATGGGTACTTGGGGGTTCAGTATACTGCAGTTTCATATATATTTTAAAGTTTCCACAATAAAAAGTTAAAAAATATATGCAGTTTCATCTTAAACCTATCCATGTTTATACTACAGTGGCGTTCATAGCACCGGTGGTTAAAAAGGCACAACTCTTTGAGTATAAAGTCAAACACTCCTTTATCAGATATCTTGCAAAGTTATAGCGTATGTTTTCTGAGTTTCTTTTCATTTACACAGAAGCATTTGCAAAATTGAAATGAGAGCTGTTCAGCCATTCTTCAATTTAATTTTACACACAGTGTCTTCCTGGCTCTATTATTATAGGACTATCAGACATATTCATTCTGTTTTATGAGGTCAGAGAACATTCCAGACAATATTTTCAGCCAGTGTGGGTGACCATGACCTCAAATTAGAATGGTTTTTTTTTCCTGTTTTTCTATCATAAAAACAAAAAAGTTATAGAATAATGCCAACATGAAAGTTTCGTCCAAATCATTTATGGGTCATTCGATGCTTTTTCTCTTTTAGGAAACTTATTTACAACTGGTCCTTTAGGATAAAGCTATGAGTTTCTAATAAGGACTAAAGGAGTCAGCCACACATACAAACATACTTTATGAGATTACCTGATAATTCAAGCCTCAAATGTGTCTTCTCTTGTAGGAATTAAAGATAAGATTTTGACATTTATTACTGGAATGATTGATACTTTTCTGGAAATCTACAAACATCATCTTCACTCCACTCTGTTGACCTGGAAACCTATAGAGCTTCAGATACACCCATCATTTAAATACATAAAAATGTACATTTAAAGAGACAGAAACACTATGGGAAATGAATTTCATATTAGGGAGTAGCCTTTCTTTGTTTAATATTTTTAATGCATCCTAACTTTAAGGGGAAATGAAAAATTTCTCCTGGACTTTTTCTTCAATGACGCTGAGATTTTTTTGAGAAACTAAGTATGTTAGAAATTCTCCCTTATTCCACTCTCATACCCCCAAATTTTAGGATTGCCATATATGTAATGTGACTCTAAAATCAATTTGCTCTTCTTAGAATAAAGCAATTTACCAAAGCACTATTATTTGGTTGAAGTATGGAAAACAATATGTTCAAGTTTTAAGGTATAGCATTTGCTTCACAATTTTGCCAAAACTTATATTCTAATCTAAATAAGAAGAGCTAAAAAAAAAAATGACACCCTTTTTCATAAGTTTCTTTTTAAAAAAATTCAAGTTTTATTTTGATCATTCATCTAAAGCTAACTTATTTGCTTTTCTCCTATAAATAGTCCCATCACATTAACATTATATTAATTTAATTATGTAACATATTATAGTAATAATAGTACTGGAATATATAAAAAATAGAGAAAGTAAATCTCCATCAATATATCATAAGAATCAAGTAGAATTATCTACCTCTGAATTGAGGAATATACACTTGATTTTTAAAATATAAGTAGAACTTACAATATTAGTGGGTGTAAAGTTGAAAATAGAAGGAAAAATATCCCACAATGACTATAACCTTCAAAGTAATTGTGAGTACATGTATGTGAGGTTGCTTCTGACCAACATGTATATATCTGATCTTGTATACATAAATAATCCTGTGAATTACCAATCGACAGTTGTTCACATTTCGGGAACCCTGTAAATAAGTTAAAACTAGTAAAGTTATAAATTCTGAATTTAGAAGATAAAGGAGGAAAAAGCCCAGGATTCATTTTGCCGTTTTCCACAGCCTTTCAAATCTATCACTCCTAAGTTCTCAATGAAAGAATTTCACAAAAGACAGTTCTGTAGTAAGAGAGATTTCAGTTTCAACTCAGCTTTGCCACTTACTAACTGAAAGGGATTACATATCACTGATCTTGATTCATTACCAGTCCCTGTATCTCTGCCTTTTCCCATATAACTTTGCAGTTCCTCCTACTAGAGACAGAGAATATATTTCTACTCACCAACATTTGATCAATATGGTGTGAGTCGAAGTGAGAGTAGTCTAGCTTGGTTCCCAGCCTTAAACGTTACTGCAGTTTCATACTCACCCTTCTTTCTCTCCTGCTGTCATCATGGTAAGAACACGTCCTGAGTAATCCATAGTCACAGAAGAATGAGAGATGCATGAAGCCCAGTTCGTGGGCTTGGAACCAAACTTTGCCAAATCCCACCAGTTCAGGTGAACTGCTGCCAAGTTGCAGTCTCCTGAGTGAAAAAAAACACACAAAAATAATGATTATTATATATCGCTGTTTTGTTTTGATTTGTTGTTGATGTTTTTGTTACATCGCATTACAGTGACAAGTGCTGACTCATCCAGACAGTGGTTACAGAGCTAGACTGTTGTAAGTAAAACCTGAAATGTGTTACAGTGTTTGGGGACATAAAACCAGTATCTGATGTTTGAATACAAATTAGCTATGTGTCTCAATTTCCTGGATGGTAAAATTTGAAAAAAATATAGCTAGTTCAGAGGGACAACATAAATGTTTAATTGGATAATGTGTGTCAACTGCCTAACCAGTGCTTAGTCCTGGTTATTGATCATTGAAGGCTAAAAAAAAAATCCTAAAAATTTTAACATTTATAGTCATTTGTAAGTGGCTTCTATTATTCTCACCATTCAAAGGCCGTAGTTGGAGTTTAAGCTAAACGTTTTTGTTTTTTTTCAGATTAGGTGACACAAATTGCATGGTAAATACAGGAGAAAAACATTGGGGTAGGGAGGAGTGTAGAATTTAGGATCCCTTGAATTTTAATCAACTCATTTAGAAAACAGGAAAATAACAGATTGTCACCAAAATACAGTAATTCAGTTCTTCAGGGAAGGTTTTTATTGAGTCATTTTTTTATATAGATGTATATAAAGGAAAATACAGGATCTAATATTATTCAGGTCTGGGCAATTTCCCAGCAAAAGTTGCTGAGACAGGACGACCTGTGATGGCTTTCATATTTGTGGAGGTGAAATAATTTCAATTTGGAAGTATCTGCAAATATGGGGTGGGAGGGACACAAGTTATTTCCAGATTCAATTTGAAAGACTAAAAACTTCCTGACTCCATGCTCTGTGCTTTTTTCCCCCAGATCTATTTGTGTCGGTACAACAATAGATAAAGATAATTAAAGCTTGTGTTTTGCTGTATTTGTTTCCAGAGGGATTATTTCCATCAGCCTTAAAAAATTTTATTTTATTATGGTCCAGATTTCTGGACTGCGTCCTGATGTTTTACAAATATATATTTTTTAAGATTTGTTTTCCTCATGAGACCACAGTCTTCTCGAGATGTCTGTCTATGTCTTCCTCAGATTATAAACCAATGCATATGTGAGTCTAGGTGCTGTGTGATGAGATAGCACTTTTTTTTTCTTCAGAAAGATAAATTATTGATATGCATAGCTTGAAGGTTCCTGAGAAAGGGGTGGGCAAATGTCCTGGGGACATCAAGTAAAAGAAAAGATACAAACTCTTATCTGTTCTACCAGCAAGTTATCTGTTCTACCAGCAAGTCTTTCTGAAGGACTCAGGTTTTTTTAACCAAGATTCATATGCAAGGCAGGTTTCTGAGATAAATATCATCCCATGCCGGGAAAGAAACAAGGCTCCTGCAATAAATATTACCCCATGCCTGGGAACACCAGGGCCAGCAGGCTGGGCCCTGCGCTGCGTTAAGTGGTCGTGAGAAGGATGATTTGAGAGCGCTGAATTCAGAAGGAAGAGATGCTGGGCCCTCTCCTGCTGCAACCTCTAGGTGCCCTACGGGAAACTGACTGCATGAATAAATATATAGAAAGGCGATGCTGAAGAACATTCTGGAATGAACCACTCTTAGCAGGATATATAACCTAAGGAAATTGTCATCCTATCTTTCTCCTTGAGGAACTACAAGGAGTTGAGACAAGGGTAGAGGATCAAGTGTAGCCAGCACACGTCCAAGGTGGATCTAAAACGTTTGCAACCTGATGGGTGCAGACTGGATGACAATGCTTAGATGGGCAGGTTTTGGCCATGACTCCAGGGCTTGGCACTGGAAGCAATAGAGGCAGAGTGCCAACCATTCTGGAACAATGAGCACATAGTAATAGCAACAGAGCTACTTAGAGCCTCATGTTCAAGGAACTGGCACTTAGGACACAGGAAGGTTTCCCAACATGCATGGATGCAGCAGATATAAGGAAGAGAATATTTCTGTTTCAGGCTGCCCAGCTGGCCCTGTCAATACTGGCCTTCTTATTTGATCAGAAACGACTTCAGCACTGAAGGGCTGAAGAAAGCCCACTACAAGATTCAAGTCGGGGAGTCTGAGTGTATCAAAGAATATGAGTTCCAGAGTCACAGGCAGTGAAACAGGACACCCAAGCAACACAAAGAAAGATTCAACAAATGAATTGACACCCTACATAGCCGTGGCTCTGGAGATGCAACATAAGTTGGATACTTGGCATAGAAAAACCTTGATAGTCACCTTGTTTACTTGAAACTACTTAACTCCAATGACCCTTTTAGTCTGTGAATCAGATATTCCACGAACAACATTGTAAAACCACTTAAGACCCTCTGACCCGGCCCAGTTAGCCCCTCCATCCTATGTAAGTTCCCTTTTTCCCTACCAATCACAACCCTGAATGTAATAATGTCCCAGGTTCCTTTATCTTCTCTAATGGTTCACATATATCTAAATTCACTCCTATTTTCTCTTGATTCCCTACTTCTTATTTATTCCCCTGAAGGGTCACTATCAAAATATGTGTGTAATCAATATACCCAAAATGACCTGGAAATTTGAGGTATCAATTTTCCTAACAAAATATTATGTTTGCTAATTCTCTCTGTTGAGTGAATTCTTCTCTAACTCTTCCAGAGAACTTAAGCATAATTTCCATAATTTTGTCTTTAGTTCTCTCATTACTGCTTGTATATGCTGCAATTATAGTACTCAGTGATGTTATATTGTAATGCATATTTCTTTCTGTCAGACTAGAAGTTCTTTAAAAGTAGGAACCATGCCCTTGATTTTAGTACTTACTGCATTTAACAAGACAGATCTATTGTGAGCTTTTAATAAACAAATTGAACAAAACCATGTTATCGAGGGTTTGTGGATACTTTCAATCAACAGCAATAGCTTTCCTTTGGATGTTGGTATGAGACCTCAGCAATTAATTTGTCTGCTATATGTTAACAGTCAAGAGGAGACTGCTGAGATTTCAGAAGGCTAAATTAAATGTGTTTATTCCTCAACACCTTAAAGAGATTACCTGGATCACATGAGATTTTACTTGCAACAGATACAGTTTTGGGGGGATGACAAACTTATACAATTAAGGGAACTCCCCTTAAGAAAAACAAAGCAAATGCAAATTTGGTGCAGGGAGTTGAAAGGGGCCCAGGCATGTGAAGGGCCCTGAAATTTAGGTCATTTGCCTCATGATCAATCTCTCTTTCTGGTATGCATAGAATTATCTGTACAGAACAAGATGCAGTGCATTTTCTCAAATTTATGTAGCTTCAATATAAGAAATAGTCATATGTGGAATGCAGGGGCATCTTTTATTTTGAGGGGAAGCAGGCATACAACTATTGAAAATATTATCCATTATTTTTGTTCAAAATTCCTTATGTGAAAATCTACTAGGAATTTTTTTTTCCCTCAGAACAGAAACCAAAATACATCCTGTTTCTAATTTATGAGCATGTCTGTTTCTTACTAATAAAGAATGAGAACTTCATGACACATCAAGTACCTTCTTTTCTTTAGAAGCCAGGCAATGACATAAATGATGGATTCCACTAGTGTAACTCTTCACAGCCTTGGTTTTCCAAATTCCTTTTTCTTACTCCATTTGATCACTTGAGGTTTTCTTTCCTTCTTTTTTCTTTTTTTTTTTTTAAGTTTTTTAATCTTACTGCTTCTATGATTATGTGTAAGTTGCCTCAGATCACCTTGTATAACTAAACAAGTAAAGCCTGAATTATTCACTTAGGAACCTAGCAGTTGAAGAAAAGAACAAATGGAGATGGGAAAGACAGGAATCTTTAGAGATGGCAAATAAGAACACAGCTATTAAACTTTCACATCACCATTCTTCATTTTTAATCACCCAGCAAAAATCAAAAATACCTTTCCTCTTCCCCTTGTAGAGTCAATGTGAGAGGTGGAGGGTGAGGTCAGCCTTCCTGCTGTGATTCTTGCAAGGTCAACGCGAGCAGCAAGGTGTACCTTAACTGGAGTTTCAAGGAAGCCAGAACTCAGAACACAGCTGGATTAGCTGAGATTGGGAAGGTCATTTTCGCAGACAAGGAAGCCCCCAGACAAAGGCAAAGTCAGATACCTGAAACCAAAGGTGCAAGAGTGAACCAGAAACAGAGCAAGACACGGTAGAAGGCATGGCTGTAACCAACGATTGACTCACTTTTCCATCTGTCCTGTGATGCGTGGGCAGGTTGGTTTTATTTAAAGAGCTAGTGTAAGGAAAGATTTAGGAGACAGAGCCCACATGGTTTTCAGAGTCCACCATAGTGTTATTCCTAAGAGAAATTAATTTCATCATTTGCGCAAACTGGAAAAGGCTTTCAGCAATGAATTACCCTTTAGGTTGTCTGAACAGCACTGTGATTTTCAACTCCATCTGCTTCAGAAAACTTCCCTGATAAATCCAATTTAATTCCCAGTGCTTCTCATGCTCACCACTGAAATCCTACATTTCCAATGATTTCATATCTACCCTGCTGCCGTAATTATTTTTCAAGTATTTTGACAATAAAGACTGTGCCTGACTATGAGTGTAGTTTCTAATTGTTAAGCAAAAAAAAAATTCTATATAACCAACATTTCATGTGTTTTACTTTATATGGTCAGTTAAAAAAAACCACATTGACATTTATTATCATTCACTACACACAAGAACTCTGAAATAGAGTTTTTATATTAGTATGTCCTCCCTTTTTTTGAAGGCAAAAAGCCTAAACAGATTAAGTTACTTTTCTACAGTCACATAACCATAAATAGATATAGAACAAGGACCCCGGTTTTCTTATTCTAAGTTGAAAGTTCTTTCTTTTATGATGCAGGAGTTTCAATGAAGTAGCTTTGACTGGAATACCTTAAAGTTCTGAATTTAGCTAAATCATCCATTCATTCAGTCTATCAGTCAAAATTTCTTGATCAGGCTCTGTGTGTCAAGCAGAGAGAGAGAGAGCTCGTCATTAAACCTGGGCTTGCATGCTCATTAAGTGGCAAGTCTGAGATGAGAGAGTGTGTCTCATTGCCTTTAGAATAATGACAGAAAGAGTGAACCCGAAAAGGGTAATCCTTGCATGCAGGATTCTACAGAAAAGCAAAACATATGGTGTAGTTCAGATGTTCACGCCGCTGTGTTAACCCAGCACCAAGGGAACGAAGCTTGGATGCAGATGGCCAGGTCTGGAATCACCCGGATGCCAGCAGAGAGTTGGCTCAGGAGCCACAGGCATCTCCCCAGCATCACAGTGGCTGCTGTGAGGCTTGGAGCTGGTGCCAACCCCAGCGAGTCCTGCAGCTGCCTCTGCCAGCTGCACTTCTCTAAATGTGCACAGCTCTTGCTTTGGGGTTGGGCTCAGTAACAGGTAGAATTTAGGGAAGCCTCAAAGTTTGATGGAATAGATCTCAACATTAGATCAACTTAGCACATCTGACATTAATCAGCAGACTGTGCATAAAGCAAAGAAGACGGTGGATGAATTTATACTCCCTTCTCCAAGGGAGACTCCATGCTTCAGCGACAAGACTATGGGCTACGGAACAGGGGAGAAACGGGTCTATACCCTGACTCTGCTCTTTACTTTATGGCCTTGGGCAACATTTTTGAAAGTTCTGATCTTCAATGTCCTCATTTGGGTAAATGAGTATAATTACACTTTCTCTCCAAGGCTGTATTAATGACTAAATTCATGTGGATGTGAATGATGTATAATTAAGTGGAAACAAAAAAAGAAAGCAAGTTGCTGAGTATGTATAACATTCTCCTGTTTTGTTTTAGGTGAGACTATAAGGACACACAGACAGAGATTAATGGGTGTGCTCTATCTAAAAGACACTAGAAAAAGTCTGGAAGGATCTAGGCTGAAATAGGGGTGAGGTGGGATGGAAGGGACTATAGGAGAGGTTTTTGTTTCATACTTCAGATTTTATAAGTATTTCGAACAGTGGTGAGAGTGTGAGAGATTTTTACTCTTTGTGTGTGTATTTGTGTGTTTCATACACAGAAGACATAACTACACAGATAGCACATCTAAAGATCCTGGGTCACACTACATATTCTCTTTGCATTTTTTTCCCTTTTGCTTTGAGGTCATTTAAAATGCTGAAATAGACATCCCTGGTTATCAGCATCTTCTAAAAAAGATGACACAAAATCGTTGAACAGCCTGAGAAGTTGGTGGGGTATATGACTTTGAGGAAGCGGAACACACTTCTAGGAAAGAGACGGGAGAATCCAGGGCTGTTCAAAATAATCAGGTGCTTAGTTCACTCCTTTCCAGCCTGTGTACTAAGGAAGCCTGCTTAATCGTTGTCCCAGAAAAACCTCAGAGTAAAATGCAAAGAGGAAAAGATTTGGAATCGAAACAGTTGCGCCCTAGCTCTGGCTCCACAACAGAAAATGCACAGGTCACTCAACTCACGTATCCTAACATTTCTAATCTGAACAGTTGATTTGATTTTTCTTCTCTTTAAAGGTTTAACTAAAAATGTTTGTAATGAGGCCAAATGAGACGGTGACTCTGACATGTTTTCATTCATTCATTCACTCACAGTTGTCTGAGGACCTAATAAGAAATGCCAGGATAACAGAGTTGAAAGTCTAGTGGAGGAGGAAGCCACCTTAAAACATAATACAATAAAAGTCATAGTCATTCTGGAGCCACAGAGAGAATGACTAACTCCCAGGAAGAATCACCTTGGCTTCACAAACTATAAAACATTTCACAAAACCTAGAGGTTTCTATTCTTTCTAATCGAGGCAGACTTGGCTTGTATATCTCCCAAAGAAAGGTTTACCTATGAATTACCAACCTTTAATGTGTTACATTCAGCTAAGAAAAAGGGGAAATTTTTCTTTTCTTCTTGTAGTTCTTGGACTGCTCTTTATAAACAGTTCAACAGATAAACTGCTTCTTCCACTCTCACTCCACAAGCACATTTGTGCATCTCTTCTACTCTTTATTCCTTTCTCTGAAATGTTTTTGTTACTTATAACTGGGCATACAATCACATTCCAATTACTGATGTGAGTTGATACTTTTAAACCATAACTCTCTGTAAATTAAATGTCCTCCGGCCATACTGGCTACAGATAATTGGGATGATTACTTAACAACCAGGGTTTTGCTACCAATTAGAATGATTTTACTGTACGAGGCATGAGGTGGAGTTTCCCTGTTAACTACTCTCTTTCTGTTAGGCGAGGTCTGAGACCAAACAAATCATCATGGCCCTCATTGTTGAGCAGACTTTCTGTTTAGCCCTTAATCAGACTCACAGATTTCTAGGAAGTCTCAAGAATATTTCCTATTTCAAACAGCAGCACTTGTGAAGGAAAAAAATCAGCATCTTCAAACAGAGCCTCTCAAAGGCAGAGTTAGTTAATACTCCTTTAACAGACCTCAGGGAGCGAACTCTGGGCCCCTGATCATAGAAGCTACAAGCCTGCTGGTTTCTAATTGCCTGGATATATTATAGTACTCCCTCATAATTTAACAGTTTTTAAATTCAGGGAAAAAATTTTTCCATCTCATTAATCACATTTGACAAAGCAAAGGGAAAGCCAACCTTCCTTACAACACATTGGCAATAAAAATCCATTTGGGGCTGGTTGTTTTTATGTGTAAATAATTCTTTCCCCTCCTCTTTAGTTCTATGAAGCTTGCAGCTCAAAATGTACCCCCAGACATAACCATCGGGAGCCCCACTGACATTGCCATATGACTTTTCATAATACTTTTTCCTCTGAGCATGGGGCTCAATTATCATGTTTTATGTGCATGAAGAATTCAGAGTGGATTTGAGACACTCATCTTCCAGTAAGTTTCTTTTTTTATTAGCATCATTATTTATAAAGTGTTCCATTATTTGATAATAAAATCAAGGAACAGTCATCTTCTTTTTCTATCGCTAACATTTATGATAAGTCATAAAATACAATTTAAAAAAAATGTCCATCTACATCCTATGGTACATGTGGGATGGGGGTAGGGACAAGACTGACGGAATCCCAGTCCTGCCCTCCTCCCCTCTTTCCCTTATTTTCGCAAATGACATCATCATTTACACAACTATTTAAGCCATAATTCTAGAATTTGCATTGATTCTCATTTTCCCTTCATTCTCTCTCTATATACAATCATCAGCAACCTTATACCAAGTCCACTTGCACAACATTTTCTGAAAGCAACTATTGTCTCCATCTCTACCCAACAAAATAGTCCAAGTCACCATCATCTCTCACCAAACGTGTTCCAAGAAGAACCTCTGACACGGCCTTCTTGCTTGCTCTCTTGTCTCCCTGAGATTCCTTCCCCAGTGACACTCAGTGATCCTCTAGTCCAGGGGTCAGCCAACTGCAGCTCAGGAGCCATATGTGGCTCTTTGGGTATGTTCTGTCTCCAAAGTTTGCCAGCCCCTGGAAAAGCCAATTTTGTCCCCCACAACAATTTAAAAATTATTTGAGGGCCATAAATATATTTTTACATGATTACCATTATGTGAATAATATCCTTTAAAATTTTATAAATGAAACTATGATAGTTTTATTTTCATTTTCAATTTTACTTCAGAGCCACATGTACATACCCAAAGAGCCGCAGTTTGCCGACCCCTGATGGCTCTTCTGTCTCAAAAGTTTGCTGAGCGCAGCTCTAGAACCTTGTTATTCTGAAGATTGAATCATCATCATCAGCAGCAGCAGCAGCAGCAGCATCAACTGGGAGCTTGTTAGAAATGCAGAATCCCAGTCCCCACACAGACTCACTGAATCAAAAATCAAAATCTGCATTTTAAAAAAGCCCCCAGGGAATTTCTGTGCCCTTGAGAGACACTAATCTAGAACACAAATGAGTTTGGGTGCCCTTCTGATCTAAAGCCTCCAGTAGCTTCTTATTTTACCTAAAATAAAACCAATGAAGTCCAGGCTCTTTAACATAGCTCCTGCATCTCTATATGTCCTGACCCTTGCCACACACTTCGTTCATCCTCCCTTATATCCACTAAAGTGCATCCCTCATTGTTTTGGTAGAAAGAGAAATCTGCTGGACAGAATTCACATTTGGTTTGAAGATGCGCTATTTGCCTCCACATAATTACACTCTGTAAGTTAGGCTTCTGACTAACTCACCAGCCAGTTGATATTCCTCTCTCTTCTAGCACCAACTTTTACAGGTCGGAGGAGAATAGAGAAGGTTTCCTGTCGGCCAGAGCTCACTGAATCCTTATATAAAAACCAATGGAGCAACAGCTGGCCTACAGAATGCATTGTGTTTAGTATGCCTGTTGACTGGAGCAGAAGACATCAGTGGTTTATCTAAGTGGCAAGTTACCGACAAAGACAATGTTCTAGCAATCTAGACCCTTATCCATGGTGGATAAAACATTGTGAAAACACTGTGGAAGTCTCCTAGGAAAATGACTGATTGCTGTGGATGCTCTTACAAGCCACCTACAGAAACAAATGGGTCATCCATTAAATAACCCCTTATCTTGTGAATGTGGTGCCTGGTCAAAGAGAAGAGATTAAACAATTTACTAATAATTAGTTTCACAGGAAAGTCCTAGAGGTTTCTTAGGCTTTAAGCTTAGAACAGAAAGTAAACACTTACATTCCCATTTTAACATTGACTACAAAATACGATAGATGATAGTCTCTTCTATTCCACCAGCTTTCTGGCATAACACAAGGTGAAGGGTTTAGAATAGGACAAGAAAAAAATCACTTACATCTGAGCACTAGACCTAGGGAATATTAAAGGGGTAAATTTAGACCAATGTCCCTGAACTTTTGTTTCCTTATTTGTATATAATACGGAAAAGGGAAATTACCTCATTGTGTATAAGGGGTGTGCTAGGGGGATGTGAGAGTGAGAGTGACTGCAAAATCTATGTCAAACATAAAATAGGGACCAAAAAACTCATGACTGTTGCTTTAATAATGATTAAATGAATTCATAAATGATTAAATGAATTCAATGAAGTTAATATGATGGAAAATTAATTAATAGATATAAATGTAGCTTATAATATATAAAAATAACCATATGAGGGCTGGCCAAGTGCTGCGGCATTAAGAGCTGGCTTGGGAAGCCAGGGGCCCCGGTTCGGATCCCACATATGAGGGCCAGTGACACTGCCCTCAAAAAGAAAAAAAACCATATGATTGTGCATATCATTGAAAATGGTGGTGCAAAACTTTTTTTATGTTTGCTATTTTCCTAGTAAAGGGGCAAACGTTTATCAAACCTAAATAGTGGGTCAGAAGCCTCTGGCATTATATAAGGACTGAGATAAAGATTAGCTATTATTATTACTACCATTTCTCAATATTTTGATTCATTACATGAATGTGTGTCTCAGGCAGGTTCATCAAAATCTAACTTGGCTGCATTCTATGAATACATTGCTCATCATTATTTCAAAACACATGACCCATTTTCTTCTTTTTCTCTTTCTACTATTTTAAAGTAACGCTTTACTAATCTTCAATCCACCCTCCTTAACATTTATAAAAATCACTTAGGATGAGTAGTTGCAACCAACTTTTTTGTGTTTATTTCTTTTAGGTGTGTTTTGTTTTTAATCACTAAAACATTGATAGGTGTTAGCGACTGAATATGTGTGTCTCCCCCAATATCCATATGTTGAAACCCTACCCACCAATGTCATGGCATTGGAAAGGGTGCCTTTGGGAAGTAACTAGGAAAAGACGAGGTCATGAGGGTGTGGAGCTCTCATAAATGGGATTAGTGCCCCTATAGGAATCATGAGAGCAATTGCTTCCCCTTTCTGCTCTCATGTGATGATATCACCTTCCTCTCCATCCCCACATGATTTAGTTTTCCACTTCATTATTGTCTATTTGACTTCCCTGACTCAAGTCACATATCACCTTCTCCCTGAAGCTTTCCTTCATTCCTCCAGACATTAATCCAGCCCAGGGATATCTTAACTGTCAGAGTGTAGGTGAGCCATGATTTGGTCAGGTAAATAAAAGCTCTCTAAGTGCTTAGAATTGTAGGAGGTTTATTTCAAGGGATTAGAAGTTTATAAACTTTTTGGAGTTTGGAAATCAAAGATCAGAAAGGTAACATTCAGAAAGTTCCTGGTGCAGGGTTCTTGGGGAACCTACTACTGAGGGTCTCTTCTGCTTTGAACACTGATGTGGGTGGTACTCAAAAGGAGACCTGTAGTTCAGCAGCAAGTACAAACTGTAATTGAGAATGAGCTATCTTGGAGTCATCAGGTTGGGAAATCAGAAGCTTGCCCCATCAGCAGCAAAGAACAGCTTATAATCTCTAGCTGTACAGTAGTCCCCCCACATCCATGGGGAAGATATTCCAAGACCCGGTGTCTTGGATGCCTGAAACCATGAATAGTATCCAATCCTATACATACTATGTATTTTTCCTGTGCATGTATACCTATGATAAAGTTTCATGTGTACATCAGGCACAGTAAGAGATTCACAACAATAACTAATAATAAAATAGAACAATTATAACAATGTACTGTACATAGGTTATGTGACTGTGGTCTCTCATTTTCTCTCTCTCTCATAAGATCTTACTGTACTGTACTCACCTTTCTTGTTCTTGTGATGATGTGAGGTGATAAATGCCTATGTGAAGAGATGAAGTGAGCTGAATGAGACAGGCATTGTGACAGTAGCCTGTTCCATGAGATTAATGGGATTTACAGAAAATGTAGGACAAGTAGGTTAGGGAGCCATCTAAATGCTTTTGTTTTTCATGAGAGCCCAGGATGGATAAATCTGAAATGTGAGTCCCTAGGAAGACGATGTGGTGAGATGTTTCCCACAGTTTCTTGTGCATATTGTAAAATGAATATTCTGCAGAACAGTCCGTTGAAAATTATTGCTGTTAATCTATGAGCACAGCGTATCACATCATGTGTGCTACAATAACCATCATTTCATGTTTCTCCTCTGTGGTTGGTGCTGTCCTTTAAGGCAGAAACCATGTTTCTTTATCTCCCTCCCATCAGTTTTTAACATGATGCTTAGCACTCAATCAGTGCTCAGTAAATGATTGTGGAATGTAGGAATGGGAGAATGGACATATACATGAGTGGATAGATATAATGTCTATTCAACAATTGCAAATTAAATGCATGTCCCCTGGAGTCGACTGGGTACAAGCCCTGGCACCTCTTTACATAAGTGATTGTACTGCTTTTTGCTTCATCTTCAAAACTGAGATAATAATACTCTCTAACACATAGGATTGCTATAAGAATTACATGAAATACTCTGTGTGTGTGTGTGTGTGTGTGTGTGTGTGTGTGTGTGTGTGTAATGTTTAGCACAATGTCAGGCACACAGTTAATACAATACCTTGTATTAAACACTATTAATATTAAATAATTAAGTTAGGAATCCAAAAAGATACTTAAGAAAGATGTGATATAAAATGATAAGTAAACATAGTTTTGCTCACCGTGCTCATTTTTTAATTAGTTTAAACTATATGTATTTAAAAGCTGTTCTGTGTAAGCTAAGATGTGCAAATGTTAGATGAGCTATAAAGCAAACTATTAAGAGTCTATAATATGGTACCTTGTCAAAATGCTTAATCTTGGTAGCATTTATGTTAAGTTGTATCAGATTCCTCCCTGGAAGAATGCTGCTGCTGGTTTAGTAATGTTCAGTACTACTCATTGCATTAAAGGAGCTATGCTTAAATATGAGAAGTCCATTATACGTTATGGGAAGAGCTTTGGAATGGAGATTGTAGGATGGCATCTGCCAGGTGTCTTTTTTCACTTAGAATATGTGCAACCCACATGTGGCCTAGAATGAGGTCAGAGATTTGAAAGGCTTTGCGTCAGAAAAGCAATAGCTCTGACTTGAGTCATTGTCTCAGGGATAATCATTCCACAGCCCTACTTCCAATCCTGTCACTAACTAAAATATGGGAAGGGCCAGCCTCCTGAGAAACCCTTTATAATTTAAGGTATCTATTATAATGGTTCTTCTGGTAGCTCTGGAAGACACTAAAAGGTTTTCAACATCCGCACTACAAATAAAATTTGCGTTTCAATTGGTATTATAAAGAATGGCATGATGTATCGCTTACCAGGGGCAGTTAAAAGGCTGAGGAGTATGACACTAATGCCTGAAGTGACTACAGAGCTCTTTTGCAAAATTTTGCTATCCTGAAAATTAACGGAGTAGCCTGTATACATGTGTCCAAGCCGGCATTTTCTCAAGGCTCATTTACAGAACATTTAAAACTAAGTGACATGCAAGCTTTTAGCTAAACTGGCTATCTGAGGAATCACAACAATTTTTTTAACCTAGCTAAAAGGAAATCAGATGGACCTGGGTTGGAATCTAGCTCTAACATCATGTAGCTGTGCAATTTGAGGTATGTGACTTAACCACTTGCTATCTCAGTTTCCACATCTGTCCCAAGAAACTTTACTATGAAGAGCGTAACAGTATGGATTCTGGAATGAAGCTGCTAGTGTTTGAATGCCAGCTGCTCTGCATATTTATTATGTAGCTGTGTATATGCAGTTTGGTTGTGCCCCTGTGTAGTCACTAGTCACCTGTTGTAATGATTTGCTAGGGCTGCCATAACAAAATACCGTAGACCAGCTGGCTTAAAACAGCAGAAATTAATTTCCTCACATCTCTGAAGGTTGGAAGTCCAAGACCAAGGTCTCATCAGGTTTGCTATCTCGTGAAGCCTCTCTCCTTGGCTTGTAGATGACCTCCTTCTTGCCGAGTCCTCACAGGGGCTTTTCTTTGTGTGCACACTCCCCTGGTGTCTCTTTGTGTGTTCAAATGTCTTCCTCTTATAAGAACATCAGACAGATTGGATTAGCCCACCCTAAGGGCCTCATTTTCACTTAATCACCCCCTCAAGGCCCTGTGTCCCATCACATTCTAAGATACTGGGGGTTAGAGCTTTAACATTGGAGCTTTGGGAGGGACACAATTCAGCTCATAACACTTGTAAAATGAGAAAAATAATAGACTGTATCTTATAGCGAGAAAGAAATGAATTAACACATTAATGGCTTACAACAGTGTCAGTCACTTAATAAATATTAAACATATCTTGGTCATTATCGTTATTCTACTTCACTTGGGACAAATAAACTAGCCTTTATGTCTTGTTAAAAATAGAGATAATGACAGTACCTTCTCATAGGGTGTTTGCATGGACGAAAGATTGTGCATGTAAAGTGCTTAGCTCACTGCCTGAAATCTCTTAAGCTCTCAATTAAGGTTAGTCACTATTATTATTATTGATATGATTGCTATTGTTGGTATTTTCAATTATTTTTCCAGGTACCAGGTATTTATCCTTATGATTTCACATTATTTCTAAAAACTGATTCGTTTTGGATCAGTATGACTCAAAACAAAACATCTGTGTTCAATGCAGGTTCGGTGCTGAAGTGCTGGACAATTGGCAAAGTTTTCAAGTCCACCGCCTTAACCACTGGGCCACCACTACACAACTAACTGGCAAAGCTTTGATCAGACCCAGCCAGCACTGTGCTAGCTACTCTGTAAGTACTGAGTAAGGTGGTGTCCAGTATACCGTGTATGATATAGAAGAATGATGGCTTGGTGAACTTGGAATCACTCATTCAAACAACAGATTCTGGGATGTACAGATACATTATATTAATCCTTACAGCAGTGTCAACAAGAACATCTCTTTAAGAATATGTAAGGTCATTGCTGGAAGGACATTATTAACTCAACTTTCCCATAATCAGGATTGAGTTATTATTGTGGCTGCCTGTCTATTATGGGTTTTGTCCAAATTCCATAAACAGTGAAAGGAACTTCTCATCCCAGAGCAGCTCCCAAAACGATGGCCCTAACAGCCCCCTGTGGAGTTGTAGGAGGCCATTTCTCCCTCCATCAATTACAGAGGCTGATCATGAAAGTATAATGCTGCTTTTATGGGATAAGGCCTACATTGCCACTCCAAACTGGCTGCAGGGCCATCCTTTGTTATATATATTGAGTAGGAAGAAAAAAAACCCACTTATTTATCTATTCAATTTGGGCAGAGATGATTTTAGCATCCTTCTAAGGTTTGATTCTTTACTAGCTCAGAATGTTTCTTTAAGTGTGAACGGAACTCATGTGTGTGTTCTAATCATATTCTCTGCTATAACACTTACCTTATCATCTCATCTTTACAACTCTTAAGAAAAAGACTGAAAATTTTGATTCTGCCCCTTTCATCATGAAGAATAATATTTTTCATGGAGAAAAAAAAATCTTGATAAAAGTACATATCCCTGAGTACTGTGAAGAATTTGGTTTAAGGAGACATTATTACAGATCCACAAGTATTTAAATACTGTATCAATACATATTGGGTCCGATGGGTACAAGCTCTGAACGTAAACAGTGTGTGATCAAAAAAAAGCTAGCAACTTCACTGGGAGTCCCCTCCCTTGAAGCCTTCTCCCTCTGCCTTGTGCCACTAATATGGGTAGCATTCAAGTCACTCTGTTGGGGCTGAAATAGCATGTCCAGAAATCTCTACTAAAATGTATACACAATACCTATTATGGTAAAGGTCAAGATATTCTTTATCACTGTTAATAGCAATTATTGTGTTGTGCTACTTATTATCTTTATAACTGATCATGTTAAGGGGGGGAGGTCACAGGATAAATAATTTTGATAGAGGAAAGGTAATGGGAAAAAATAAAATTTGGAACATGTGCATATGGCAGAGGGGCAGGGGATGGAAATACTGCTGAAGAAAGGGTCACCGTGGGGCTCACCTGGGACTGCGAAGGCTCAGAGTAGATGGTGGGTTGGAAATAAATGTTGTGTACTTTGCAAATGTGCCTGGGGCCTCATAAGATAACATATTAGGTATTTTCATAACACAGAACTTAAGGATAGTACTATAATGGGCTCCCAGCTTAATAAGATACTAATGTTGTTGTTTGAATATATGATATCATCATGTTTAAAAGGTAATATTCATTCTATTTATGCTTCCTTTTCCCTGGATGTTTGTGCTTTCCAAGATGATATAATAAGAAAATAAACAGCTCAAATGTTTTTCCCTCCACACTTTTATCAGTTTCGAGAAATAGGATGACAATAAATGAAGAGATCTATCATTTATAAAGGGATAAACAGGGGCTAGACATTATGCTAGGTACTTTATATATATCATCTCATTACCTCTTAACACCTCTCCTTCAAGTATAATTACCTCCATCTTATAGATGAGAAAATGGGAACTTGGAGAATTTAAGTAACTTGCTTGAGGTCACATACCTCATAGGGTAAAAATAGACAAGCAAATCACAGACTGTCTAATTCCATAATCCTGCCTCTTACACTATTCTGCATTAGGAGAATCATGAAATTGTAGGGTCCTAAGACGCTGTTGACCTTAAATTCCTTCCTCTGAGCAATTTTCTTAAATATTGTTATCTGTCAAATTATCCCAAGGATGTCCTCTTTACTCCAAGAAACAATAAAACTGGAACAAAACAGTTCCCCTCCATCATCACTCCTTTTATTAAAAGTTTCATAGTACGACACGGCCAAGGCATGGCTTAGTTAATATGCTATCCGTGGTGAATCCACAAGAACATGAGGGAAACAGCTGGAGTCCCTCTCAGACTACACCGCCAAATCATCTCATCAGCTACCCCCACTGGGCGTGAACGTCTGGAAGTACAGCTTCAATCTATACTAGGTCAGACCTACTTGGCACCCATCGGAACAAAAAAATTGGCAATTACCCACTGTGCTCAGTGACAAAGTCAGCCATCAGAGGAGTCTCCTTTCTTGTGTCTGGAAATTCAAACAGCTTCCTATTCAAACGACTGTGTTATACAGTCCTGGGCTGGATCTGTTGCAAAGCTGTTAGGAAAACTTGCAATTCTGAGGACTGTATAGACAGACAACCCTGTTACAGTAGTCTTTCTCAAAGGCTGATGTGTATAGAGGAGTCACCTGGGTCTCTTGTTAAATTGCAGATTCTGAGTCAGTCATCCTAGGGTTGGTCCTGAAATGCTGTATTTTTAACAAGTTCCCAGGTGATGCCAGTGACACTGAACAATTGATCTCATCTTGAACATGAACAAGATTATTCAGAACACTTTCCTGTGGTTTGTTGCCATAAAGAAGTTGTCCTTAAACAAAGCTAATCCATTTAGCACCACCAACAACAACAATAACAAAAAACAACTTTTTCTTCCTGAAATTATCTTGAAAATACCCTAGCCCATTCCTGAGCACCCTACTTTTTGCTTCTATGACCTAATTCAACTTACCTGGTATTGATTCACAGGCTTCTAAGGTTGTCCCTTATATTCATTTTCTGCCTTTATTTCTTTATAATGAGCCACTCACCTGAGACATTACATCCATACCTACTCTACCTGTCCACTAGTCTGTAATCATGGCCAGCACAATTTCTCTAGAAAGGTACACATTCAGAAACGTACATCCTTTATTGTTCTGATGCATCGAAATAATCTCTTGCCCAATTTCTCTGGAAACAATGAAAGAGTTTAAAGAGAAAAATAGCTGTGTCAAAAAGTTGCAAAAGTTTTACATGAAGTCATTGAAAAATATGGGCAGCTGTGCTAAGTAGAGTTATAGCAGAAGTAGGTTGCTATCCTTTAATACAAAGTGCAGTGGATATGAAAGTGAGTCATGTCTGTAATACCTGTCTATCTCTTCCCATTAGACAGTAAACAACTTGAAAAGAAGGGGCCGTATCATCTTCATCTTATTATCTAGCAGAGAGTCTGACAGATAGGAGAACGGAGGTACACGGTATGCTTTTTTCTGAATGACTGAAAGAGAAATAAATGGCAACTTAGGCTTCAGTTTTGACTCAATGTTCTTGTCTGCAAAAGGAGCCATGCTAACCTGCACAAGTATAATAGAGTTCTTACGTAGTGTAAGTATAATAATAGATATACTACTTAAAAATGTAGAGTGCTACGCATGTACAAGCAATGTTTATTATATCTGTTACTAACTATATTACTAGTGTTTCTCAAAAGATGGAGGGCTGGAGGTGAAAAATAGACACATCATTTTAGAAGTTTAGAAAAATCCTCCCTTGGTTGTCAACTCCCATAATACCACTTGCAGTTTGAAATTCAATGATTAGACATTATTATTTATTCATTTAAGCTCTGGCCCTGTTAAACTTTCTTTTTCCTTAGAGAAAAGTATCATGTTAGGTTTCATCAGTAGCCTAGTCTCCTGGACAATGTAACTTTATGCCTCTCGTCCTAGTATCCCATTTAGTTAATGTCATACTTATTAGCTATATTTACAACTTGGTGTGAAAGAATTAGTTCCATCTTTTGCCTGAGTAGGCAAGCCCTAATGAAGAGGTAGAAGCAGGGAAGAAAAGGATATATTGATAGGTCTAATGTGATGGGGCAGAAAGTGTGAAGTTTGTATCACCTGGAAAAAAGACAAATGGAGGGAATATAGGAATAACAAAGGAAAAACTATTTTTGCAAGGGAAGTCTGTAATCAGTGAACACCCATGTGGCTCTCCTCAATTCTTGGCTAAGAGACATTTGTTATTAAGTGTCTAGGGCAGAAGATGGCTATTTACCTGGGACTGTATTTATTTAGTGAGAGGGTATTTATTTAGAAAGGTTGGGAAGTCGATATATCTCTGGGGTTTGCCTTGAAAGTCATTCAATTACTAATACGGATAATTGCTGCATTAATCTCCTTCTGCAATTTGGAGAAGAGACCAAACCCAGCATGATTGATTTGAAAGGAAAATAAAATAAAAGGGATATGGCATTTATTCTTTCAGTAAATAGACCTTTAGAGTGAAAAACAGGAGCCCATTTTCTTCCCAGGGAGTGTAATGCAATAACACAATATGCACACACCTCTCTTTGAAGGCGCTCCAGCTCTTGGAAGGAACAGAGGCAGAAAACACTATATCACCACAATTCTTCCACTCCAACAGGCAGGGTAAGCCAAGATGAAAATCCGAATTTTGTTGGCACTGGCTGTTGGTATCAGATTTTACATAGAAGTTTGACAGCTTGTCCCATTTGTATTACAATGGGCTACAGGGTATGTCTCAAGAATGTATCAATGTTTTCTTCCTAGGAGAGCACTTTTTCCTTATACTTTCAATTTAATATTCACCATTGAATTATTCTGCTCTATAAAAGGACTGACAGTTTCAAATTGAGAATCAGATCATTGAAGCCAGCCCGCTCCTGGTGAATATCTGATTTAGAATTTAAAAGCCTTGCAAAAATGTAAATCAGATTATCTATGCTTGTCTCTTTGGAAAATTTCTCCATCCAAACATGTCATTGGTTCCTTAGATTCAAGTTCAGATCAGGACATTGGGCATTGATAAGCTTCTTCCAGGAAATGATGACTCTTGGTAGTTGGCTTAAACAAGTGTCATTCCCTTCAGGAGAAACCATCCAGAACGCAGTAGATTAATTATCCTTAGCAGGGCCAGCCAGGTGGTGCAGTTGGTTAGAGCGCGAGTTCTGAGCAACAGGGTTGCCGGTTGGATTCCCACATGGGCCAGTGAGCTGAGCCTGAGCTGAGCTGCCACTGAGCTCCCAACAGGCAGCTGAATGGCTCAGCTGGTGAGAGCACGTGCTCCTAACAACAAGGCTGCCGGTTCGACTCCTGCATGGGATGGTGGGCTATGCCCACCCACCACTAGATTGATAGCAGATTTGGAGCTGAGCTTGAGCTCTCCACAGCTAAGATGGAAGGACACAACTTGACTTGGAGCTGATGGGTCCTGGAAGAACACAATGTTCCCCTTCCTGACTTCCCCAACACTGTTCCCTTTTCCAATTCCCCAATAAAATCTTAATATATATATATATATATTCTCATCCTAAGGAGATCTCATCCTAATCTCCTTAGGATGAGAATGCATTCTCCTTGTCTAGAAATAAGCTGTCCAGTTCTTGAAAGCAAGTCTAGGAGAACCTGGTGAGTGTGCATTTACATGAGATTTTTAAATTATAAAAGGAACTTAATTTCTTTAAAGAAAACTAGTTTATGTAAAATAATTTTAGCTTTATGGTAGAATTATAAAGAGGATACATTAGTAAACTTCACAAAGCTTTCCCTAATCTTTATATAACACAAAGCCATGATACATTTATTGAAATTAAGAAAATTGTAATGCTGATACGATACTAATATATAAATAAAATGTTTTATTTGAATTTTTACCAGGTTGTTGCTGTTTCTTTTCCCAACAAATGCTCTTTTTCTGTTTAGGATCTGATCTAGAATGCTATGTTGTATTTAGTTATCATGTCTCCTCTGTCTGTGACAGTTTCTCTCTCTTTCCTGCTATTTCATGACTTTGATTATTTTAAGAGTACTGGCCAGTTATTCTGTAAAGTGATCCTCAATTTAAGTTTGTTAAATGGTTTCTCAGGGCTACATCCAGTTTATTGCTTTGGGGGAAGTATATCATGGAGGTAAAGTGCCTTTTTCATCATATCATGTTGGGGACTCTGGCATCAACTTTAGTGATGATATTGCAATTGCTCACTTTGTTAAAATGGTGTTTGTCAAATTTCTCCCCTAAAAAGTTAATAATTTTTCCTTCTTATACACTATTTTGTTTCAAGTGAGTGCCCAAGTACAGCTTGTACTTAAAAAAATGTTTTTTGAATAAAAGACAGAGGTCCCACCTTGGGTTACTCTTATACATACCAAAACTATAGGATAAAACTGAACTGACAGGAGTCTCGTTGAAAGTAAGACTAAGGAAATTTGATTTCGTTTGACCAAATCCCTAACTGACAAATGTCTAAGTCATATAGAAGTAGGGAGAACTACAAACAAAAATGTAACAGCAGTTTCCTACAATTGTTAAAAGTCATTGGAGAGCAAGCAGCTCTAATTTGTCATTATATTTTTGAGTATAATACAAAAGGGAAAGAAAAGAAAAGTATTTCCCCTATTGAACAAAAAATGTGTGCAAAAGCCAAAGAATCTAGTGCATTACTGCAGGCAGCAAGAACTTGCATACTAAGCACATCCCATGACCCATGGAAGGGCAGAAGAACACAATGGGTGCACAGCAATGAAAAGAGGTCTGCTAGTTGGCATCATAGAGTCATGATGGGATCCGAAGGGGGTAATGGAATGAAAGAGAATGAACTTACAGGATTCATTACCTGGGAAGTCAAGGAGTGTAAGAGAGGAACCTCAATTACTTTTAGGGTTGTGTGGAATCTGTAGACCCCTCATGGTAATCAAACCTTCTAGATGCTTCCAACAATACTGTGAAAACAGGGGTGGGGGAACATGGCAGTGGCTGCAATTCTGCATTAATTACAATGGACTCTAAATAAGTCAATTATCCAATGAATATAAAAAATCATTTGGAATATAGGTATATATAATATTGTATATTTGTTAAAAATCAAGCTAATCACTGTTGCACCTCACACATTTTTCCCTTAGGAAATAGTGACCTTCAAATTAGTCATGTACTCATAGATTCAAGAAAGTTCAGATGTTTTTCTGTAGCGAGCTTGTTTGCTGAAGGAATTCTAAAGCTCAAAAACTATTTTACAACAAAAGCTAAAAGTCTAGCAGGATGAGAATGGGAAATAATCAATTAGAGACACATTTACATTTCATCCAGGAAATCTAACTGCTCTCTAAATTTTAAGAGTATTAATGTAAAATGCCCTTCCTGGTAGCTTTGGGTCTTCATGCAAGACATTAGAATAATTGCTCCAGATACAACCCAAGGACAGCAGAAGAGTCTTTATATTATATAAATATATAAATAGTACAGCACTTAAAACTAGTTGCATATTTGGTTTGTTTACCCAGAAATAGAAAGGGATAGTTTTTTGTCATCCACACTTACACACTCTATATACTTATTATTGCTCATTACTTCTTCTCTAAAACAAATGTTTAGATTCAGACAAGATGGCAGACTGTACAAATGGTTCATCCTATCAACCACAAACACACACAGAAAAAGATGCTTGATAACATATTTATATTTGCAACCCAGTCAGATGAAAGAAAGACTAATGCCCAGGTGCTTGAAATAAAGAAATAAAAGCAGAACAGAGGGCAAGGCGAATAAAGTAGGGATCCATGAGGAAGAGATTCTAAAGATTGTGAATAAAATTTAGGCAGGAAACTAGAACTTTTTCTGCTGCTTAATTAAGCCTTGAGTCCCAAATACTACCTACTCTTAAGACCTAAAAAAAAAAAAAAAGGTGTATCCAATACGCCAGTAAAGTTACAAAAGCTCTTGTTCTTTCTGACCTTTGAGTGGGGAAATAAACATAAAAACGCCAAGAATTCATGTATGTAGATATAGAATCCTGGGTTATAATACCTACATAGTATAAGAACCACTAAATAAGACCTAAACAGACTCTGGTAGAACCATCAAAACTCCTGGGATCCCTAAGAAAAACCAAATCAAAACCACTCTATTTAAATGCTTTGATAATTCAGGATATTCAGAAACTATACAGAATAAAAAAACCAAACTGAAGAGAGAGCACACCCACACAAAATAATTACACACCCCATGAGGAAATAAACCATTATAAGAAAGAGTCCACACATAAACAAAATAGCACAAAAACTGAAAATAGCTAAATAATCTGAAAGTGGTTATTACATGAGTATGCTTAAAATGCGGACAGGTATAATGTGAAGAACTAAAACCAAACGAAAAGAATAGGATATTATAGCTCTCCCTCCCTCCCTCTTCCTCCCTTACCCTTCCCCTCCTTCTCTCCCTCCCTGTTTCCCTCCCCCTCCCTCTCCTTCTTTCTTTCTCTTCCCCCTCCCTGAATCCTTCCCTCTTCTTCCTCTCAGCTCCCTAATATTCAAGAGAAAATGCTGCTATCAGTGACTTCCAGACCTGGGATTTTGACTTTTGGCTATAACAAGGACAATAAGAAGCCACATGTGTCACTGTCTCAGCAGATGGCACCACCTAGTCCAAGCAAGAGTACTCTAACAGTAGCAATGGTAGCAATGGAAATGACCAGTTGAGCAAAAGCAACTTCTACATCTGTGGATTGCAACCAGGCACAACTGACCAGGGCCTGGTTAAGCTGTGCCAGTCATATGGCAAGATTGTATCCTCTAAGACCATCATGGACAAGACCACAAACAAATGCAAAGGATACGCTTTGTGGACTTTGACAGCCCTTCAGCCACACAGAATGTAATAGCACTGAAAGCCAGTGTTGTACAGGCAAAGATGGCAAAGCAACAGGAGCAGGACCCCACAATTTACACATAGCAAATCTCCCCCTGTTAATGGATGAGCAAGAACTAGAGGGAATGCTGAAGCCCTTTGGCCAGGTGCTCTCCCCTCAAATCCTTTGAGACACCAGTGGGACCAGCAGAGGGGTTGGCTTTGCAAGGATGGAGTCCACAGAGAAGTGTGAATCCATCATCACTCACTTCAGTGGAAAATATATTAAGACACCCCCTGGAATTCCAGCCCCATCTAATCCATTGCTTTGCAAATTTACTGATCATGGTCCAAAGAAACAACAGAGCCAAGGACAATTTGTGCAGAAATGGACGGTATGGCCTTGACCTATGACCCCACCCACTCTTCGTGATGTGTTTTCCCCAGCTCCGTATAACATCACCCCCAACAGCATGCTGTCTCAGTCTGCACTCTTCCCATGTCTTCCATGCCCTGTATCTTCATATCAGAGACTAACTCAGACATCTCCTCTACAAGTACCTAATCCATCTTGGATGCGTCATACTAATCATGTCTTATGCAGCCTTCAGGTTCAGTTCTGAGACCAGGAATGGATCACCCCATTTCTCTCCAACCTGCCTCCATGATGGGACCTCTTACCCAGCAATTGGGCCACCTGTCTCTCAGCACCATGGGCACATATATGCCAACAGCTGCAACTATTCAAGAGCTTACATCTCCCAGTACACCTCTGCGCCTTCATCCACTGTTTTAGCTAAGGAGAGCAGTGGCCAGCAAAATCAAGTGATTGGGGATGCTCCCTCAGACCATGGGGTCTATTCTTCCCAGCCCAACAAATAAAAGGGAATTTCATTCCTCACCTTTGTTGAATACAAATGAATTCTTGAGGATACTGATGCTCCCAGACTCCAGAGGGCCAACCAGGAATTCAGACCACCTGGGGTCCCCGCTGAGAACTAATGCTTGGCCATCATTTTTCACAGGCCTGGGCCTGGAAAAGGAATCTCTGCTCTCCTGCCCTCTTCTACTCCTCCATTCCTGATGGAGCCTGGGGGGAACCGTCACTACCTGTCTGTATTACTTCAAGGAGATCCAAAAAACTTTTTGCTTTGCAAAAAATAAAAAATAATAAGCTACTATAAAATAAATGTAGACATATTTTAAATAGACTTACACTGAATTTCTAGACATAAACTCTATAATCATTGAAGTGAAAGAAAATTCATAGGCGTATTAAACAGGGTTGATGACTTAACTAGTGAAGTAGAAGATTAAAATGAGGAAATTAGGAGAACATAGTACAAAGAGATAGATTAAAAAAACATGAAAAAGAAGTGAAGAAGACTTGGTAGGTAATAGCTGATCCAACATAATTTAAATTTGAATTGAGCTTCATAACAAAAAAAGAAGAAATATTTTTGACAGAAAGAGTTGTTATTTAAAGAGATGTTGTCTGTGAATTTTCATTAACTGAAAAAGACAAGAGTTCTTGGATGAAAGCAAGACACCAATTCCTAAGCAATATAAATAATTATAAACCCACACCTGGAAACTTTGTGTAATAATTGCATCATTCACCAAACAAACAAAAAAACTTAATTGAGTGGGAAAGCAGAAAGCAAAAATATTTTTTAAACATAATATATTAAAAATAACAGAAAAGAAAATTGCAAACTAGGTCCAACTCTATGGTCAATACAAATGATTAAGATTAAGAATATCTGCTTTTAATTTTAGAACAAAATGAAATTAAGTATTCCAATGACTCTTACTTGATTAAAAGGAAATCTCCACTAAGGTAATAAATCAGAGCCTTTGAGCTGTTTTCAAAATGCATAAGCCCTCCTTGTTCCCTAGAATTGCCTCAAGCCAACAAGGTGTGCAACAGCCTGTGAGTCAGGGCGCCTCTCCCATGTCCACTGCAATTTAAGCAGGTATGTATTATAGTTATCCATCTTACAGAGTGAGTTTCTCTGTAATTTTACTTGGAAGAGGGATTTATGTACTTTTTTTAAAAAAAGTCTGAATATCAATGTTGTGTATTGTTCCTCCATGTTAATGCTTTCCCTCTCTTTAAATCCCAATCTCCTTAGACAGATCAATACTGGATTGATAAGAATAGACTATTACCAAGAGAAACAATAAAAAGAGCTACTGAGATTTGCTTTATTTAATTGAATACTTACAATTATAGAGTAGGAATTTTATCTGGACTAATAGGTTAGGAAACTATGGCTCAGGTTACTTAGGTACCATATGGAATTCTCACATCTGGTAAGTGGCAGAGCCAGAATTTTATACATCCCCAACACTGGAATGAGATAAGGGTGCAAGTGTGCATGTTATAGCCTTTAGTCACCCAGCGACATTTTATACTTTACAATTCCATTATTCCAAAAAATGAAAACAAGCACTTTCTATGGACTCTGAATACACCTGTTAGGTCAACTCTTCCCTCTTAGTAAGTGGTGCAAACTTTCCAATTAATTATCCTGCTGGCCTCTTTAATAATGAGTAGCCCACATGTCTCTTCACTATTTACCTTATTATGGAACTTTCCTCATAGTTATGTGAAAGAGCCTCTTACACATTCAGATTGCCTCATTTTGATTGCTATTCCTTTTCATTAGCATTATATTCTAAAGAGCTTGTAGAGGACTTTCCCAGAGGTGTACATGGGCTACTGCTGTAATGTCTGGAGCCTGAAGCAGATTGGCAAATCAATCAATCAGTCAATCAATCAATCAATCAATCATGGAGATTTTATGCAGGGATTACATACTAAACACCTTCCGGAGTATTACAAGTATTTCATATAGTGAATGGTAGCACTGTCATTCTTCTGGGTACTTTATATACATCATCACACTTCATATTACAGCGATTTAATGTTTTATGAATGACTATGGCTATTTTTCCTTCTCTACTTATTCTACTAAGAGTCTTCATTGAAGTGTTCCTGACTTTCCCTTTATCTCCAGTGTTTACTTTCCCTAATAATGACTCTTCCCTCTGAGTTCTAAAAGCAGCATGCCTATACTTCTATTGGGGCACTCATCGCATTGCAATATATTCAGCTGGACAGTGTATATTGTCTGTCTTCCTCTTTGTCCATATGCTCACTGAAGGACAGGACACCAACACATGTGGTTGATGATACTGTTGAGCGCTGAGGGGGACAAGAGTAAAGGTATATGTGGAAACAGTCAATGTAAATTTTATATGCTGCACTTCTACAATGTTGTTCCAGGCACTTCATGTTCCTCATTTAATTCTGAGAAAATAAGCAAAAGTAACCACATTTTACTGACGAGGCTGCTGAGGCCTTGAGAGGTCAAACTACTTTTCCCAAGTCCCTTAAATCTGCTATATTTGAAGCCGAGTCAGCCTGGTTCCCAAATACTTTCTCCTTCCATTTCACAGAACTTACTAAATATTTTTAATGACTTAAATTTTTAGTTGCAAAGTTGTTGTGACTGGAAGTCCAGTGTTTCCTTTATGGCATTCAGTCTCTTGGCAGATGCGTATCGATTACTTATAGCACCAGAACAGGATATATTAAGCAACTTCTGCTGCCTAATGAGGCCCACTAAAAATACAGCTTATTGCTCCAGACATCTTATTTGTGGCAGCTTCAGTAATGATCCCAATCTATTTTATACATTCTACCCAGGTTCCCTACCTCCCTCTTAATAGTTTTGGCCAAGGGCTGTGAGTGGATGAAATGTGTATTACTTCTGTGTCAAAGAATAGGAAAGCAGTATGAGAATTCCATGTATGACTTTCCCCGCTGCTTTGGCAGTCAGAACATCCGCCTTGGTGAAATAGCCATCGGCCTGGGTCTCTGAGGATCTCTGTGGAGCAAGCACTCTGCAAATGTGAGTTGGACACTTAGCTTGAATGAGAAATACACTTTATGTGTGAAGTCACTAATATCTGGCAATTAATTAGTTACCACAACGTCGACTATCATGGCTAAGACAGTAGCAACTGCCAACTGAAAACTTGGCACCTTCTGAAAGCAATGAATCCCCAAAGTATTACTATATACATATGTATGTAAATATTATATGTCTCTTTCCAAAGAGTAGGAGACATCAGGCATCTATCTTTCTGCCTCTTTTACATGATGCACATTGGCCATACCAGATCTTATTTTTGTTTCTGACCTACTAAAATAAAAGACTGGGTCAACTCAATGCTATTTGTAACACAGATTAGAGGCAAGGAATTTTAACTCATATCATTTCAAACCTGAAGCAAATTTGTCCCAGAGCAACCTGCTGCGCCAATTATTTTGCCAAAGAATTGCTGTTGATTATCAGAAATCAGAATTTAAATTATGACTACTAAAGCATTTCAAGTAATAGTTATACCAATCTCTGCATTACTTATATGTCAAATATAGATTTCAATAATCTTTGTAACATTTGACAGTATTTCCATGTCCTGTGATACATTATGTTTTATTAGGTCAGTTCAACTCAATAAATACTATTAACTGAGCACCTACTCTGCATTAGGAATATCACTATGGATAACATATGATAAATTAGTGATCCTGTTACCCTCAAAGAGCTTATAGTTTTAAAGGATAGTGAGATACATTAGAAAACAATCCCCCAAAAAATGATACGTTGTACAAGAAACATACATGAAGGGAAACATTATTCAGCCTATGTAAGGAGGATAGGTAAGAGAAAGCTCATTGGGAGGTGGCATCTATGCTGTGACAGATCAGTAGGGATTAGAAAGTCAGTCAAGGGGAAAAGGAATTTAAAATGAAGAGAACAGCATGAATAATAGCAGGGAGATTTAACATAATAACCTGTTCTGATTTTTAAGTAATTCCATACTATTGGATTATGACATGCAAGATATGGATTATCAGGAGACAGGATTGTAAAGGTCTCCTACTATTTTGTAATCATATGGCCCCACTAATTTATATATTAGGTAGATCATTCTTATGGCAGTAAGGAAGACACATTTTTGGAAGACATATTTTTTTCAGAAAATAGTTTAGGGAGAAAAAACTTTAAGAAACACTAGAAAAAGCATCGATTTATTTATGCCACATTGAGGTATGATCCATGATTTATTGAAACCATATGTTATTCTCAGAAGAGATTCACTGGGTAGATATAATAACCAACCCAAATTATCTCAATTACTTCAAATTCTAATAACCTATCATACGTTTTTCTATACATATGCAAATATTCAGTGAGCCAATATTAATGAGGGGTTAGACAATGTCGATATTTGAAAAGTGAAATAGCAAAATCCTCTGAATCTGATCATTGTCGAAACCAAGCTGAATAATTCAGTCTTCTACCACTGTGCTTTCCTAGTTGTTTTTTGAGACTTGAATTATTGATTGTCTCCTGCTTTTCTGGCTAAACACCACCCTATGGTTGCAAATACCAACATCTAGAAATATATTTATGAATAAATAACTCATAGAAAATACTACATTTCATAAAGCAATCTTTAAAACATTAACTTAGCAAACAATCAGTAAGTGACTACCCTCAGGCTAAGAGTACATAACATGATATGAAAACCTTATAGGAAGCAGAATACAAATCCAATGAGTAATGTGCTGTCTTTCTTCTAAAAAATATTTAGAAGAAAATATTGGGTCTATAAAGATAGTATCCAAGTGTCGGGGGTACATAAAATATGTTGATGTTTAAATGGAAATTTTGATGTAAGAATGTATGGGATGAATGAGTTTACACAATTAAAAGTCCATCCTACTGTTTTTCCATTATGGCAGACTGGCTAGTTGTCCCCCAAACTCATCCCCCTTTCCTTCCTGATACACGCCAGATAACATTTGCCAGCTTTTCATGCAATTCTGGCCAGTTCATTGATGGTGGACGTAATGTCTGTTCTTGGCCCATTAAACAATAAATTAAAATCAAAATCCTCACGTGCAATTATTCATACTCTCATGCCCCTTATCTTGCAAATGAATGCAGCTGATGAACGAAGCCCTTGGTGATATCAGAACCACCACATAGAAGGAGGCTGTGCCATGTGCTGAATGCCCTATTGGATTTTCATAACCAAGAAATGAACTTCAGTTGGATTAAATCACTAATATTTGAGGATTTGTTTGTTAAAACAGCAAGTCTTATGTGCCCTAAATTATACAGTTAGCACAAGAGTGGATGAATGGATCCATCTGTCTCTCAGGAGTGTGTGTGTGTGTGTGTGTGTGTGCGCGCGCGCACGTGCGTGTGTGTTCATATATAGTTACATATTTGTCTATATTATTTATATACTCATATATTGTTTTCTATATAAATATATATCTACTATATATAAAACAGCTCAATGAGATTAATGTATAAATCGAATACCAATGAATAATGGATTGAGAGAACCCACAATAAATTATTCATTTATATGAAGACAAGAATGTTCTTGCATGATTAGTGCATTTTTCTCCCTGAAAATAGACATATGTTGGAAGATAAATTGTATTCAAACCTTTCTTTGGAGAATATGGGAGAGAATGAAAGAATTGCAATAAAGGAGCAGGAAGATAGATACCAGTGGTTTCAGGCTGTTACAGAGGCATAATTACTGAGAGTATGCCAGAAAGATTTAAGAAAAGACTTTTGTTTTGAAATAAATTGTAATTAATCACATTTGTCCAGGCCAAAACAAAAATAATACCTAGACAGCCAGAATACTGAACTATCAAAGCAGAGTAAGGAACATATAAACTTAAGTTTGCAAAACTGTGTAAGCATCCACACTGCAAACAAGGGGGTGGGGGCAATAAGGCAGGAAGCTTGCTGGGTAGAGATGCTGTGATTAAACTGCTATTTTCATATATGTTCCATCAAGATAGTCAGGGTTGTTCTTTACCTCAATTTTGTTGTCTTTATCACTCCATTGTGATTTTTTCAATGTCATGAAATTAATAAAGCCATACTTAAGTTTATGTACACAGATAATTTCCTATACTTTTTTCTCAGTTCTTTCATGTGTATAAAAGTAATAAAACATTATTTTTTCCCACCAGGAAGTGAATTTGGCACATGTTTCTCCCAGAATTTCCCCCTGCCATTCTTTACGGATGGTACTGACTAGATAGGGAATGAGGAGAACTTCTGATATGCTGGTAATAGTCTATTTCTTGATTGAGATCATTCTTTCTTTTTTTTTTTTTGAGGGCAGTGTCACTGGCCCTCATATGTGGGACTGAAGCAGCGCTTAACCACCGCGCCACTCGGCGTGCCCTGAGATCATTCTTAAATGACGGAATTTACCAGGTAAAAAAGAATCTCATTGGACGCTTTGTTCGTATTTTTTACATATGTCATACTTCCATGAAAAGTTTATTTAAAATAAAAAGTCCACGAACTTTATGTTTTGAGACTTGAGAAAATGATTTAAAAATTTATAGAAACTCAAATGGTTAAGGGTAGCCAAAGTGCATCTGAATAAAGAAACAAGGTGGGAAAATTTCCTCTACCAGATAAGAAGGCTTGTTATAAAATTACAGGAATTAGAAGAGTGAGTTGTTATTTCTCAGGAATAGACAAACAATTAAAAGTACAGAAGAAAGGGCCCCAGAATAAAGATTCATGCACATAAGACCACTTGATATATGATAAAAATGGCAAGGCAAAACAATTGGGAAAGTCAATCTTTCCCAAAAAAAGAAACTTGTGCTGGGACAATACTATATCCACATGGAAAAAAAAAAATTGACCTGTCTCACACTATATATAAAATTTAATTTCAGATTATAGCAAATCAAATTGTGAAAGGAGAATAAAGTATCTAGAAATTAATATAGAAAAATATTTAATTTATAATCTTTTTAATCTTAAGAGTGTGTTTTAATTTATAAAATTATAAAATGATTTGGAGTGGGGGAAAAATCTATTAAACAGGACAGGAATAAAACACTAAATGAAAAACATTGGTCAGTTTGAACATATGAAAAATTTTAAGTTTTCTTTACAAAAAAAAAAAAAAAAAAGTTACCCTTAAGAGACATAGCTGGCAGTTCACAGAGTGATGGAAAATGTGTGTGCTGTATATCCACAAAAGGATTGCTTCCAGAATAGCAAAAAGATCTCCTGCACAATAACAAGAAAAAGGCAAACAACTTCACAGCAAAATAGACTAGATATTTGAATATCTTTTACAAAAGAGAATATAGAAATAACCAATAAACCTAAGTGTCCAACCTCCCTAGAAAAGAGAGAATTGGAAATCAAAAGCACAATGAGATACCACTGCATAACCATCAGAATGACTGAAAATATAAAAATAATACCAGATGTTGGAAGAAAGAAAGGGCTTGGGGATAGGGAAAGGTGTGAGTCCTAGACTGCTCCTGGGTCCTAGAAACATTCTATTTCCTGACCTGTACAGTTGCAGACTTCGTAATAAACCCTTGAATGGCACATGTGGGGGAGGAGGGTGTAAGACTTCTCTGTATGTATGTTTTATGTAGAAAATAGTTAAATAAATAAAAATCTTAAAATAATTAAAATAGTTATTATATATTGGAATTATTTTATGAGTTATAAAATCTATATAGGTAGAGACTTTCATTTTCGTTAATGGTATTAATTTTAAGAAGCTTATTATCACCTACTAAACATTTTCATAATAAGTTTTACTAATCACATGTAAAGAACAATTTAAAAATCTATGAACACCATGTTTTTCTTGGACCTTTGGGTAGGTAGAACCCAGGGATATAACTTCTGACCAAGAAGTCGCACATTCTTACTCTAGTTCTGCCACTTGTTTGCTGTCTTAATCACAACAAAGCCAAATTAAGCAACCTGTGCCCCTTTTTCTACACCTGTTAAATCATCTTATAACACCTATCTAACTCTCTCTGGAGTTTAAGATTATACAATTTTTAAAAATATCCTTAAATATGTTGCCACCATGGAGATAACAGCTGCATAAATCAGTGACGATTATTAGAATGTTTTACAAAGGAATTACTCCTTTGTAAAATACTCACTCTGGGAGTTACACGATAAGCATACCCATTTGAAAAGGCAAAACTGTAGTCATTAAATCACAAGGCACCAGTGATAGTTCTTTTCCAACAGTAAGTTGAAGGCAATTTTTCATTTAAATATTTCTGAGGGTGGCAGCAAAAACTCGGTGTTCACGGTTTCTGAATCTCTTAGAAACCATTCTTTATTATGCTGACAATTATTTTACCTTATATTCTATGCCTCACAACATTCTCCAATAAAAAGATATATTAGGACATTCATAATAAAATATATACACACTGTAGAACAAAGGTACAAAGAAGTGACTATTTAGGGGAAAGAGAGGAAAAGTTTAAAAAGAACTGAGATAATTACTGTAATTACATATTAAATGTTCCATTGCCATGCTGAGTGCTAATACTTTGTAAGAACATTTGTTTCCAAAAGTTTTCATGTGATTGCTAACCAAACTGTCAAAACTCTCTGTAATCAGTTAAGTGAGAAGCCGGGCTTACTACTAAGTATATTAGAGTGTAAAGACTCATGGATCAGGCAGCAGGAACTGGTTCAGAGTCTAAGCTTTTGTCTCTAATTAGCTTTATATTACTTTTGTAGTTTTGAGCAAATTATCATCTTCCTGAGCCTCAGTTTTCAAAATGTGGTTGTGTTGAGGCAGGATAGATAGCCTAGGAAATTGACAACCCCCTTCAGGGTACGCCATGAGGTGCCTCACTGGTTACAAAAGTAACAAGTGACTGTATCCAGCACCTACAGCTGGAGAGAAACAATACCCAGTTTCATCCATCTAGACTGATCTCTGTGACAGGCATCTGGCCTTTAGCTAATTATAATATCATTATAATCTCATTTACATTGCAATGACTATAACTCCCATCATGCATCTGATGCCATGACAGTTGCAGAGGAATCAAATAAGGAAGAAAAAGTGAAAAATGGAGGGCCTGGCCCAAGGGGGAGGAGAGGAATGAACCACTTCCATGGGATGTCACCAATTCCCACCCTGGGAGGGATAAAAGCCCATCGTGACTTCCTATGGGTGATTCCATCTCTGAGTTCACATGAGCTTTCCTCTCAAATGTGTACTTTCATTCTCAGTAAACTACTTGCTTTCCTGCATCTGTCTCCCTCTTGAATTATTTCTTGTGGGGACACAAGAACCCCGTCACTGCAGCTCTGGGTGGGATCCTCTCTCTTAGACATCCCGTGAGCCTTGGCGACAGTATGGCTGGATAACCACTTAAATTCTTCTCATTCCAAATAATCTATGATTTGATCAGTATATTTCAAGGATGAGTGAACTTTTTTGTCAAGTTCCAGGGAGGCAATATGTCAGCCTCACAGATCATAGTCTCTGCAGCAACTACTCTACCCGGACATTTTAGAGTGAAAGAAACAAAAGACCATCCCTCAACAAATGGACATAGCTGTGCTCCAGGAACATGTTCTTTACAAAAACAGGCTACAGGCTGCATTTGGTCCTTGGGAATTAGTTGGCTACTTCCTGGCATATACTGACATATTATTAGTTATCTATCAACTATTGAGTCAAAATTGGATATAAATGAATAAAGTGGCAATGAAAAGGACCTCACAAACACTGCTAACTTGAGGGCTTATAAAAAAACTTAAAATTTGTTTTACTTGTTCCTTTCTGTTGACATCTTCTGCCAATATGCTTGCTAAGGGGATTTTTGAGGTCTTTTTGCAACTTGCTGGATTGAGATTCCATCAGTGTACAGAGAAGAAATGGCCTAGAGAAACTGGCAGCATTGTCTCCATCTTAAGCTATACCTTCCGTTGCACACAATACCTACCTTTAAGCATCCAAAGTTAAGTGGCAGGTGAATAATCATTTGTAAAATAAGATCAATGCATGTACCCACAGAAGAAATCAGGCTCTTCAAATAAGTTTTCTTCAAAAGCAAGTTATGTTATGACCATTTAAAATGGATTATGGAAAAGGTGGGCGTACTTCAATTTAAAGACAATATGTCACTTAGGGCTTTAGTTTCATGTCTTTTCCATGCTTATCTCTTTCTCGCCTTTGCACCATGGACTCTCTAAGAAACCGCTAAGATTAACTGGTATTGAAGTATACTCCATGGGGTCTTTGCACATTAGGAAGCCAAGCAGAAGTACCTAACATTTCTGTTTCAAGTTTGCCATCTGTCAGATCTCAAAAACAAATATAGAAAAAACAGAAACCCATACTTAATAGGCATAACTGACCCCTAATCCATAGTATTACTTCCTTTGAAATCCATTACTGGATTAACATTTTATCTATTTGTTGTTTTGGTCCTTCAAATAACCCACTAAAAATAATAGTCCTAGGAAATAATTAATAATCTTTGTTCGGTAAATTAGATCTAAGCATTAAAAGACAAATGAATAAATTAAAGTATAGTAAAACTCAGTAAAGTATTTCAAGAAGTAAATATTAATAAGATAAACTCTCATTAATACTCTATAGATAGTTTATCCAAAATGCTTTCTAATTTACAAACCAAATTATGATTAAAGTATATATTACATATTATATACCTAAGGATATTTTGATTACAGTTACCACTTTTTTTTTAATTACCAGATTTTCACATATATCACCCATTGGCTTTTCAAAAGTCATTCCCCAAATATAAGATGATATTTTGTAAGGATTATTTCTCTCAGGTAATGCATCCCTACTTTAAAGATTCAGGATGTTTAGTCTTTACGGCATTTTGTAACAAGGCCCATTAGTCTATGTTCTTCCTTGCAATACTCACTTATTCTATTGTACATAATTTATACTGCTGTTAAGTATTTATTGACTGATATTCCTTCTTTCTCTTGAAGATTTATAGCATCAACACTCAGGAGTTCAGCATTTTTAGAGTCATAGTAAAGAATAAAGTTAATGCCCTAGGAAATTTTATAAGAAACATATATTACTTCTGCACAATCAGTGTTTGGGGGATCATTCTTTTATGAAGTCCCATCTTATAAAATTCTCTTTGAAGACTGTTTCACACAAAGGCGAGTTCCCAAAAGTTACCTTTTTGATATAAGATGAGGCATTTCCTATGTTAATCTCTCCATCTGTGCTCTCCTTCGATTACCTAGATTTGGGTTTTCTTTGTGACTACTTTAATCCAGATGGGGTAGTTCCTCACCCCTCAGCTGTAACCCCCCCATGGCCTCCAGTGAGCCTCTCGAAACAGATTAGTGGAGTCCTTTCACAATGGAACTTTGAAACAAGGGCAAAAAGAAATGTGCTTCCAAAGGAGTCATTTTCAAAGCAAATCATGAAAACAGTGACCACCATAGGCCACCACTACATTGTATGATATGGATAGGCAATGAGAAGTTTAACACATTTTCTTAAGATGGGCTGAGTAGCACATTGTGCCCAACAAGTGGCAGTGTTTCAAATCAATATATGAAATTGTGACACGTAGATCAAATTAGGTAATATGTGCAGCCAATGAGGAAATGCAAATATCAATGATATGAGTTGTCTAACCAAAGAAAAATAATAATTTCAATAATTATAGTAGTAATTATAACAGTAATAGTAGTAGTAATAGTAATAATTCTCACCATTTATTTTGGTTATTATATGCCAGTCACCATGTTAAGTCCGCTCATGTATCTAATTTTATTGCATTCTTATTATAACCATGTGAAACAACATATTATTGAATTTTCTCATAAGTGGAAGAAGTAGAGAATCAAGGAGGATAAAAAATTTGCCCAAGATCACAGAGAGTGTAAGCTACAGAGATGGAATTTATGCTCAGGACTTCCGGATTGAAAATCCTAACCTCTCCTTATCCTAGCTTTATTGTTTCTGAGATATAATTAATAAATAAAATTGTGTATATTTAAAGTGCATGGCATGATGATTTGACATACATATACTTTGTAAAATTGTTACTACAATTAAGTTAATTAACACATCCATCACCTCACATAGTTACCATTTTGAGTGTGTGTGCATAGTGAGAATGCTTAAGATCTACTCTTAGAAAATTTCAGTGATGTGGTACCATATTATTAACTATAATCACCATGCTGTACAATAGATGGTAGTTTATTCATCATATAAGTGAGAGTTTGTACCTTTAGACCAACATCTCCCTACCCCTAGCACCTGGCAACCCATTCTACTCTCACTTTCTCTGGGTTTGACTTTTCTTTTTAGATTCTACAAATGACTATAATCATATAGTATTTGAGAATATTATGTTAAGTGAAATAAGTGAGACAGGGAAGAGCAAGTTCTCTATTCTTAATTGCTAAGATTCCAAACTAAAAATGAAAGAAATGGCAAATCATAAAATTTTAGAATTTATGAGCAAAAAGTATGACTAGGTGCTTAGTTTATATATGACAGTACTACTGGTTTGGGGCCTGTCTTCTTGCTGTAATTTCTCTGGGCACCCACTCTGCCTCTTAAAAACATCCCAGTTTGGGCAATACATTATATGACCTGTCAAATTAGGTGCATCCTTTGAGAGTATTTTATGTAACATATGAATTTTACAAATAAAATTCAGCCTAAAAGAGATGATGATTTGTCTGTGATCTCATAAGTGGTAATTGGCAGCATGCTCTGAAAACTCTGTCCACTCACCTTTCCAAAAATATTACAAATTTCATTTCAGCAACTCAATGGACAGTTGATAACAGCCTACTTCATGGATAGCCTGTGCCAACCATTGTGAAAAATATAAAGAAGCAAACAAATGTTCCATTGTCCTTAGGCAAGTGAAGACATTCCTGGGGAAACAAGACACATGTCAAGTGCCAACACTCGTAGAATCACCTCATGGGCTGATAACTGGGTGTTGAAAGTGAAACAGTATGCTAGAGATAATGCTAATTATAAAGTGAGCATAGCAATGCATTGGCATTAAATTAAGGAAATAAAAATTAAACTCCAATAGATTCCTTGAGTATAGAGACTAGATCTAATCTTTGTAACCTTTGCCTTGTCAGTAATTTAATCAATCCATTTCTCACTCTCTTGAGAAATATTCGATAATATGCCAGCTAAGAAGGTACTATCCCCTGTAATTTTTAAAACAAGTCTATGGAAGTTCTTTCTATACTAATTAGTAAATTCTTTGTGTCCACTGAACATACTCTGTCATCACACTGCCTGCCTGTCTGCCCTCATGCATCTTTCCATAAAGACAGATCATTACTTCAATATTATGCTTACATTATGTATCCCCACTTGGCTCCAAAAGATGTCTGGTTAGTCAATGACAAATACGATTCCTGAAGGGAGGAACAACCTAAGCCAGGCACAGTCACATGGGAGCCATGGGAGGAATCAGGGAAAAAGGGCATAGACCCCTTGCTTCAGGTTCTGGCAGCCTGCATGTGAAATGGCCTATTGGTATGATAATATCTGTCCTCAGTACATTCTTATCAGTAAGGCTTGGCAGAGGAAGTTTCTGTTTCTTAAAATGTGCATGACAATACCTTCAGGTAATGGCAGCTTGCAAGCATGAAGGTTAGGCCCTGAGATTAATTCTTGGGTGTGGGATTCACAGACTTTGGAAGCTACATTGATCTTTTCTTATTTGTAAGATAATAAAAGAAGCAGTCAGGCCTGATTCCGCAGGCTCTCAGTCCACCAGGCTGAAGTACCCTGGCCCCAGCTACATTTTTCTCTCTTATTTTGTCTCTCTCTCTTTCTTAATTTTTTGCTGTCTCTTCTCCACTCCCACTGCTCTGTTGTGGGAGTCATTTCTATTTTTGGACCCATTAAGTTATGTAATGTGTGTGTGTAGTGTGTGTGTGTGTGTGTGTGTGTGTGTGTGTGTGTGTAGGAGTAGTAGTACTAGTACTAGTAGTAGCAGCAGCAATATAAAGTAGCAAGCTAAATTAAAGAGGTGACATACTCACTGGAATACTTCCAGTGCTAGGATACCAGTTGAGTGGCATAATCCAAGGAGATCCTAATCTCCAAATATACTCATCTCTAAGTCTAAGTTATACTGATTGATTTTTATGTAATATTTCTGGGATTATTTCCATAGGATTATATTTGAATCATACCCAGCAATGTGTAGCAGAGTAGAATATCAAATAAGAGGACAAAATTAAAACAATTTGTCTAGAGACCGTATGGAAAGGTTTAAAAGAATGGACAACTAAGTTGGCCTGATCTGGGTTTGAATATCCAACTAACTCCATCCCCTCCCTGCTACCTTACTGTGACATTAGGCAAGTGAGATGATTTTATAAGGCTCAGTATTCAGTTTTCCAATGGAGATCTTCATGAGAATTCTATAAGAATGTTTTTAAGACTAAATGAGGAAACAAAAAAATAATCTATTGTAGTAATCTCCAGCATACAAAAAATAAATGGTGGTATCATTTTTTAAAGGACAGGCAGTCAGACCAGGATCAACAGTCTCTGAAGATGCAGCTGAATGTCTTGAAGTAAAATAAAATAAAATAAAAATGCAGCTGGGTACCTAGTAATTTGCTCTACAGTACCTCCAAATATGGTAGTTATAAGCAAGAAGGGGGAAAAAAAAGAGTTGCTTGAAGTTCATAGTGAACTCTAGCATCAGAGAAACACAAAGTATATGATTAAACTGTTGTTGGAGAGTGGGCCTTTCTCAGCGCAGAGTCCAGGTCCTTGGCAACTCGAGCAAAGAATTGAACGAGATACCAGAGTAAAGCAGTAAAATAATTAGTTTATTAGAAAAGACAGTACATCCAGACTAGAGGATGGCCCAAGGGCCCATTACCAAAGAGTGTGGAGGGGGCATATGCAAAGGTGGGGCTTAAAGGGAAGAAGCAGCAGCAGAAGTAGCAATAGCAACCGCGCTTCCCTCCCAGGACTTGGGGTTTTTATCCTTTTTCTCCAGGAAGGGCTGTTCTTCCTGGGCATAGGACCACTTGATTGGCCCCTGTGATTAACAAGAGGTACTGTGTAGGTGTGAGTGACTGGTCTGATCTAGTTGGATATTTTGCGCCCATTTGCTCTTCCCGCAGGGGTAGGTAATTATAATACAAAGGGGAGTTTTGGGTGGAGAGGTGATGTCCCCCAGGTGGTCACACTGTGGGACGTGCAGGAATGCAGAGACCCAATGCCTGCCTCTAACTACCTGCCTAGTTTTTCCTTGAGAGACGTGATCCCCATAAAATCTCTGTGGGAAGCTGAGGGACAGGAGGTCTCTTCTTCTGTATCTGCTTCCTGCTGGGCAGGGGCGTAGAGCTGTCCCTGCCTATTGGGGTTCACAGAACTCTCACCCTAGCTGATCTCAGATGAGAGGAAGGGGTCTCAAGCTCCACCTGGAAGACCGTGTTGGCTTCTTTGCTTGTTGGGGTATCCCCTGTATCCTCAAGGCTCCTCAATAAGGACAAAAATATAAATCTGCTAGTTCTTATGAAACTTGTGGCTATTCAGTCCATCACTCAGGTGGTGTCAGTTGTCTGGACACAGAATGGGTTTGACATTTAGCTTCCTTGTCTGGGGGATATTAGGAAGTCTCAGGCTTTCAAATAGTTATCTGAAGCAGGGGTAGGAGACTTCTATTGTTTCAGATTCAGTAACTAATTTACAAAGCAATTAAGAAGCAAGAGGGATCTTCGTCAGAAAAGCAATCAAAGCCCAAGAGCTAAGAAACTAAAGAACTAGGGAGGAGACTTAACATTCTATAGAAAAGAAAACATTAAAGTTTTTCAGTGGTGGGGGTTGGTGCTACTCAGTTGGCCGGTAACAAAACAAACAAAAAAAGTGGGCCAGACGAGTGTCGCATTGGTTAAGAACTGGTTTTGTAATGCCAGCGGCCCCAGTTCGGATCCCACGTATGAGGGCTAGTAACTGCCCTCTACAGCTAACAACAGCTCCACCTGGAGCTGGGCTGTGAGCCCCGGTGACAGTGTAGGCTGTAGCCCCTGCTGGAGTGGGCTGCCATAGGCTACAGTGAGCTGCCGGCAGCCAGCGTGAGCTGCCAATAGCCGCGATGAGCGACCATCCAGAGGCCGGCGACCGATCTGCCTCATCCGGGAAGAGCACAATGATAATACCAACATGGGCCAGTGAAGCAACATCCTCCGCAACTAGACTGAAGAACAAAAAGACAGCAACTTGTCTGTTCCCCTTCCCTGATTCCCCAACGCTGTTCCCCTCCCCCAATTCCCCAATAAAAATCTTTTTTAAAAAAAAGCTTTGGAGAAAACAAAAGCAGATTGATCAGCTTCGGGTTCAATGATCAGAAACAACACTCTTTAATATATGGCAAGAACTGCACAAGACCTCAACATATCCCCAAACAGCTATGAAGAGAAAGATCTCACTAATATGTGAAATTGAAAACCTGGGCGAGTCTATTTTCTGAGTGTCCTTTTCTGCATGATAGGGGATAGGAGATGTGTCCAATTTACCTACCCTTTTTCCTTGGGACCAAAAGCTAGCAGCTGTTCGATGCAGTGCAGGAAACCAGAGGACAGTTTGCTGGGGTCTGCTTGAATAGCAAGGAGAATTTGAATGTGTCTTCAATCTATAGAGCTAATTGTGGAGTAAGATCTTCCCAGAAAGTAAAACGAAGGAGGTATAAATGAGATGTCCTATAAAATTGCAGATTTGGCATGCTGACTTCTATTATGAAATTTATAAATTCCTAGTGCTAATCTGAATGGGCAAGCTAAATCTATTCATAGGAGCTGGGATAAACCATTTTTAGACTGCCTGTGTCTCTATTGTCTCATATGTACCAGAGAAATTATATTAATGGCCTTATCTACCCCAGTGGCCATCAGAGACAATGAATTTGAAAGTTATTTCAATTGAAACCAAAGGAAAATATATTTAGCAGTCTTCAAAGTGGGGTGAGAGGGATGATGCAAATGTTTTTCAGAAAAAATTGAAATATATATTTATATTGACTTCATCCTTTAACATGTATAATTTGTATATTTTATAAAACTCCAAATATGGAAGCTTAATAGAACATATACACAATTTATAAATATACTCACATGTACATTACAGATACCTGTTCAAAAAAAGAAAATTAATAATGACAGTATGTCTTCAAGTCTTTGAGATCACTGCTATGAATGCTATTCAACTGCAACCTCAACTTGCCACCATAATCGCAAATACATTGACTATCTTAGAATTTTATATGTTATGTTATGAAAACTTACAGATGTTTTATTGGGTCAGCACTGTGGACTTCCAGGAAAACTTCTGTACGCTCTCCCGTGGTATGATGCAAACTCCCACCCCAATACACTTTGCCATGCACCTGCATGGTGCCCATGATAAATTCTCTCCCTGAGGCATCAGGTTACACCGGCAGGTTGCTTTACTTCGATTCTCTCAGCCATCTCAGTCTATCTCAACCTATGTCTACTTCCTTCTGTTTCCTCCCACACTCACTCGACTAAGCTTTTTCTCCATCACTGACAGGGGAAGAGCTGTAGGACCTGGCCATACATTTTCTTTGTTTCTTTCCTATGTCCTCAACCTGCACCAAATGCATGCATTTATTCCTTCTCTATTTCTTTTCTTCCTAACAATGAGCTCCCATGGCCGGCCAAGTGATGCAGCGGTTAAGCGCTGGCTTGGGAAACCAGCGGCCCCGGTTTGGTCCCACATGTGGGGATCAGTGATACTGCCCTCAAAAACAAAACAAAACAGTGAGCTCCCTTTTATTCTAATTATTATCAATATAATTAAAGTATTATTTATATGTGTCCATGGCTCAAAGGACACAGTTAATGTGTAATATTTTCCAGTGTTTCCCACAGAGCCATATCACCTTCCAGCAGAGAAGACAATGAGCCATGGATAGGACAGTTCCAACGGTTGCTGAGAAAAAAAAAGCCAACTAGAGAAGTACAATAACAAAAATTGTAGTATAAAAGCCCTAGTGCAAAGCCAGGGGTAAAAGTCCCCAGTGTAAAGCCACGGGTAAAAAGCAGTTAGTGATGGATTTCTTAGCTTGTGTACAATGGATGCTTCAGACAAAAGAAAAGAAAAAAGACAACATTTAGAATCCCTCACTTCTGCTTGACAATTGTTCCATTAACAGGAATGGTGAAGAAGAATTTATGAGGTGTGGATATACAGCTGTATCTGAAATTCCAAGCCTATAGGAGTCAAGCTGTGGCTTCTGGCTAGCTGTGCCTGTGACTGACAGGTCCTTGCTGTGACAGCAGTGTTGCCACCACCCTTTCAAATAAAGAACATACCCTGGGACTTCTTGTCAACCCCAGACACTCTGACCCTGCAGCCTTCCAGAGAGCTGATTTAGCTGGTGAACCTGGCCTCTATTGACTTAGGGACACTGTGTACAGATTTCTGAGAAGAGGGTTTAAGATGGGGTTTTGCTCTGAATTATTTTGAGCAGGGTAGTTCCCAGATGCTCTTCCTATCAAATAGAAAAACATAATCCATTTGATACAGCCAACAGTTTTCTATCTTGGCTCTAACCAGGCTAAAGATAGGCAAGGAATATCTCTTTTTGTCATGGGGGTCTTCATTTACCACCATTACTCAAGAATAAATCCTGATTTTAAAAATATACGAGTAAGAACACTAAGGATTATTTCAATTTCAGTTACAAAATAAGTGACTTCCTACACAATCCCCATTAAACATGTATTAGGTTCACTGATACTAAAAGTTTTCCAAACAGTAGAATAAGAAGTAACACAAAGCAAATGAACTGCACGCGTGTGCGTGCGCGCGCACACACACACACACACACACACAAACACACGGGGTGGACACCAAATTGTTTAAAGTGTAAGTGGTCAGAAACAAATACAATTGTAAAATTTACATTATTCATACCCTACCACCCCATTCATACATAAAAGATATTGGAAGTGTTGAAATGGAGAAAAACACAAGTTGAGGACTTTCAAATGAACCTGGTTTTGATGGTTGTCAAGAAAGACGATTAAATAATGACAACAGCAGACATGTTAGGAGAAGGGGACTGATTCATCAGTGAAAGTTCACTCAAGTGAAATGGGTACCATGTTCTCATGCTTTTGAAAAATTTATTTTGCTTATCACACCTAAGCTATCCAACTATGACTATTTCTAAATTTCATAATCTTCTGACCAATGCATCAAAAATATCTGTCTTGTTTTAGGATTTGAGCAAGAGATATCTTTGGATTCTAATGCATTTCACTCTATAAGCAAAGTTGCTCTTAGAGTTATTAAATATTTTTTTTAATTGTTGTGACAAAATATTCTGAATCCAAGCAATTTAAATTTGATTTCCTGGTCTTTTTTCAATATTGTTTTGATGTTTATAAATGAGGAAAATCAATAATTGGCAAAAACCAACCTATAAAAGTTTGAGTCTGTGTTGCTTGGTCATGTAGCAGTTGCTGGTGGAGAGAGTAAGCACACCACACAAGTGGAGAAGGAATCATTCAGATATTCTGTCAAGGTGAACATAAAATTTGTAAACCCTCTGGCCATTGGAGCTAAATTTGGAAAATGAAATTCTCTAGCTTTTTCCTCTCACATACTGATTTGAAAATGAAAAATAAAATGCAGGAATTTTTATTTATTTATTTTGAGGCCAGTGTCACTGGTCCTCATATGTGGGACCAAACCGGGGCCGCTGGCATCCCAAGCCAGCTCTTAACCACTGCGCCACTTGGCCGGCCCTAAAATGCACGAATTTTTGATAAGTAAGTCTCTGCTAGTTATTTTTTGTGATTCTATTATAAAAATACAACTAATTTAAAAATATGGGAAATGATCTACAGAAATATACATCATCTGTCATCCAAGTAACAGCTAGGATTTGAAGAGTGTTTTGTTTTAAGCACTGTCCTAAATGTTTTAAATGCATTAACTCAATAAAACAATTATTCTTATGATGTAATACTGATATTATCCCTCAGTGTACAAAGTTGAGGAAATGGAAGAAAAGAGATATCATGTACCTTACTTAAGCAGACCATGAGTCACAGATATGACATGCTGACTAATTTAGATTCCAGTCTCCATTCATAACTACTGTTTTGCTTCTACCTATCCACCCTCCTTCAAAGACAGGTACCATTAATATGTTGGCTTGCCAGGTCCTTCTTATCTTCATTTGCTTATCAAGAATTATAATTGACTGTGTATAATCCTTTTTAACATTACTTTACAAGCATTTTCAAAGTTATTCTATGGTGTTTGTAAACGCTTCAATGATTATATTATACTCAAATGACTGGATAAGCTAATAAGTTTAACTATTACCATATCTTGGAGCAAAGAATTGCCTTTCAATTTTCAAAATTAAAAAATAAACACAATGTTGCTACAATAAACATGTTTTTTTTACCTAAAGATTTTTCTTCATTTCAGCTTATTTCCTCAGGAAATTTTCCAAGACAGAACTGCCATATCAAAGTATCAATACTGGTTTGAAACACATACTGCCGAAATGTGTATTTCAAAATTGTCCTAATTTACACTTTCACAATCTGTTGATATTTTCTTTTGTTATTAATTATTCAAGAGAAATATAATCAAACTCTCCCATAGACTCTCCTTAATGATTATTGGGGGGTAATACTGATTTCATGATTTTTTCAGAGTAGAGATAGCTAAGCTTTCTGTGAATGTCTTTTGGCATTACTACTGTACCTGAATGATCCACACAAAGCTAGATAAAAAATAGTTTTATAGCTCAAATGTCCTTATCCTGACTCTTCAAATAGTCTCATCCCAAATTCTTCTCCCATGTCTTTACTCAATACAAAATTGCTTCAAAAACAAAACAAAAAGGATACATACTACTATTTAACAATCTTGACACTGTTGATCAATTATTTATTTTAAAAAACAAGTCTGAGTCATTTTTACAGTGTTATTATTTTGTATATGGAACAGTTAGTTTTTTGAGCATTGTATTGCTATATATTACTAACTCATTAATATTTTTTCTTACGCTCGCTTTCTAAACCAAAACTAATCTTTGACAAGATCAATAAAATTGATGAAACCCCAAAGCCAGACTGATCAGAAGAAAACAAAAGAGTATAAGTTATCAATTATAGGAATAAGAGAGGTGATATCACTGCAGATTTTACAGATATCAAAAGGGTAATAAGTTAGTATTATGGACTTCAGTTTAATAACAGAAACTAACATATTGCAATGTTTCCCACTTGTCTGGATATTTGTGTGTGTGTGTGTGTGTGTGTGTGTGTGTGTGTGTGTGTGTGAGAGAGAGAGAGAGAGAGAGAGATAGTAAAGAAGAGCTTTTAAGATTTGAAGCAAGAGAGAAAACCATGTATTAATATATAAAAAGACAAAAAAATGCAAAAAATAAGCCTGGAGAAAATATTTCCAATATAATGACATTATATATATATATATATATATATATACACATATATATAATATAACGACATTATTAGTCCTAATACCGAAATAGCTCTTGCAATCAACATAAAGTAATAAACATTCTTCTTAGGAAACAAGGAAAATTTCAAAAGGAGAAGTAAAAAATGGCTAAGAAAAATGCATGTGTATATACCCAAATATACATAATCATCAAGCACAGTGTTAAGGGAATATAAGGTATTAAGACATTAGATAGAATTTTCAGCTGTCACCCTCTCAAAACTATTCTTAAGGGAAATATCTAATACTTGAAGGGCTGTAGATTAACATACTCATACATGCAGCAATCTGGTTTAGTTGGTCTGGAAGGCATTAAGTGACTGATAACATGAGAACACAAAAAAAAGTTGATAGACTTTTTGACACAGAATTCTACTACTTATGTAGAAAATTGTTTATTACAGCATTAATTTCAGGAAATATTGGGTTGTCGGAAAAGTCATGACGCATTTTTGCAAAAAAAAGCATAGAAAAAATATGTCATGACTTTTCCGACAACCCATATTTGTCATCAAAATGACTAATAAAAAGGAATTGGTTAAATTACACTATATATAAGACATACTGTCAAATGTTAGAAACAAATCTTTAAGAAAATATGTAATAAAAGGAAAATTCTCAATGTATGTGATTAATTTTAAAATAAAATACAAACCAAAGTGCATTTCATATCATCTCAGGTTTTTGAAAACATCATTTTAAGACATTAGAAAAGTTAAAATAATGCCTATTTCCAGCTAGTGTTTTGGGTGAGTTTTATGCAATTGTGTGGGTTTTTTTCTTTATTATGCAAATTTCTACAATAAGCATTTATTAAATTTATGAACATTATAAAACCAATAAAAGCTACTTTCTTAATAAAAATATTTGCTTAGCATTCTTCTTGCTTGCTTATCCTTTGTTTGTTTACTAGATGGATTATAGTCGATGATGTGTTTTTAATTTAATGTAATAAAATGTACATGCCTTGGGGCATTTCATTTTATGCTTTTTCACCCATGGGGCCATTATTTCCGTGTTAAGTGTCTTCTCTTAAAAAGAGCAGTCAGCAAATATACGGAGAAATGCCTTCCCTAAGTAAACAGAATGGGAGCATCAGAAGTAGCTACAGGGCAGAAAGGCTCATTTGCTGTTAGGGCTCTAGGTTCTCAGTCAAAGGTGTGGTGCAATGCTTTTACAATGGGAATCCACATAGTATGAATAATCGTTTTGTGTCCCCAAAGGAAACAGCACAGTTTTTTCCCACTGTCAAGGTCTGTGTGGCATAAGAAAAGAAAAGAAAAAAAAAACTTCAAGAAGAACCCTTGATTGCTGCATCTGACTGCTGGCTATGCTGATGAACCACTGTTCCACAGCAGGTGAGCCAGGGGTGCTCTCTGAACCTCAATTTTCTCACTTGAAAATACATGAGCTTCCTGGTTCTTAATTTGCAGAACTTTGTGAAGATTACAATTAAAAGGTTGATGGGCCGGCCGAGTGGCGCATTGGTTAAGCGCTGGTTTTGGGATGCCAGCGGCCCCGGTTCGGATCCCACATATGAGGGCCAGTGACACTGCCCTCTACAGCTAACAACAGCTCCACCTGGAGCTGGGCTGTGCGAGCCCCGGTGATGGTGTGGGCTGCAGCCCCTGCAGCAGTGGGCTGCATAGGCTACAGTGAGCGGCTGGCAGCCAAGCATGAGCTGCCAATAGCCGCGGTGAGCGACACCCAGAGGCCAGCGACCGATCTGCCTCATCCGGGAAGAGCGCAATGATGATACCAACAGTGAAGGAACATCCTCCGCAACTAAACTGAAGAACAAAAAGACAGCAACTTGTCTGTTCCCCTTCCCCGATTCCCCAACGCTGTTGTTCCCCTCCGCCAATTCCCCAATAAAATCTTTAAAAAAAAAAAAAAAAAAAAGGTTGAAAGCACCAGGCTTCCTATTATGTTTTATCACGGTAGGTGTCATGTTATGGCATCTTTCAGCAAGCCCAAAACGATGTGTTGTTTTTAGCAATGACAGCATAAGCTCTTGTGGTCCACCTACATACTATATATGTGTGTATAAATTTGGGAGACTATTTTCCCCTTGTGCCCTCTGGTGAGACAGTCTCATGACTTTAAATCATTGGCATACGGTGTCAAAATGTGACCATGATTTTCCTTTACAGTTCAGTACATTGCCTGAGACGCTCGTCCATTAGCCATTACATGAGTAGTTTAGATTAGTCATCCCTAAATATGTTCGCTAAACAAATTCTGGAGTGGCATATAATGGCACAGCCCCAGGCAAAACCTTTGATTGAGATTTCCATTGCACTGACTTTCTCTTATTTAACTCAATCACTTTTTTGTTGATATGGTGTTAGTTTTGTGATGGAAAATTAAATTTTTAAAATATGGTGACAAACCTGTCACGTTAAATACATACATATATATATATATATATATATATATATATATATATATATATATATATATTCCTGTTTGGTTCTCAAGCGCATGATCCACTATGAACACTTGATGGATTAGGCTGGCATAACATTTCAACAAAACACATTAGCTCTTACACATCCCATCTAATGTCGTGAGTGGTCAGCACAGCCCACAAAAAAATAAAACCACAGCTGACCATATGCCATGAAACACATTTCTCTTTGTGATGTTCGTGAGTGTGAGCTTGTTTGACACAGCCTTATGGAGACACTTGTGGTGTTCGGTTTACAGCTGGAATCTGCATCAAATGGCAGCCAACTAGCCTGTGAGACGTGCTATGGGGAGCCACATGCATGCACATCAGCGCTCTCCCCTGGAAGTGGGAAATGAAATGTGTTTACACGCTTAGTGCAGAGTAACGAAGGAGGGACCCCGGGATCCAATCATTCTTTAAGGATCACTTTCATTCACCCACTCATTTGTTCATTTGTGGACAACAATCAGCACCTACTAAGTGTCTGGCATCTTATAAGGCTTTCTTAGTAACATAGTATAAAGAATGAATTAACTTTTAAAAATACTCTTGTGTCTTTGTTTCCTTAAGCTTTTTCATAAGGACCCCAAATGTTTTATGAGATGGATTTTTGCCTACCCCAAACACAATTTTATCTGCTTGGATGAGCAGTGGAGAAAGACAAGACAGAGCAGGTTAAAAAGAATATAAGAAACAATTTCCTACAGTTCTTCCACCAAGGGAATATATATCTTATATATAATACCATATATATTATGTACTATATAACACACACACACACACACACACACACATCTCCTAGATATTCATATTATTTTTTCTGCATTTTTCATCAGTCATCTACATATGAATAAAGATGCCCTGAGGAACACTCTTCATAATCTGGGCTGTAGATACTGTTGCTAAGGAATTCCCTCAAACTCCCATGCTCCCTCTGGTCTGAAGGACATCTGTTTGATTCAGACCTTGCGCACAAATCACAATACTGTTAGGAGGTTTGCATAATTGCTAACACTGAAAACAATCTGCTGCATGAATACGTGAAAAAGGGTAGCTTTTTTTTTTTTTTTTGAAAGAGGGGTGGAAACTTACTCTGCTTTAGAGGCATATGGTGGGACTTATATAAAGGTTGCCAAAAAAAAAATGTATACACATTTTAAGAAAGGAACACTGCACTAAAATGCTAATACTCAATGTATACCGATAACAAAAGATGAATACATGTCACATTTGACTTCTGTAGTTATAAGAGGTGCTCAAAGTGGTTACCATCAGCGTCCAGACACTTCTGATTACGGTGAACTACTGCTTGAGCAACGCTGACTGAAGTGCCCCCTTGTATACATTTTTTTGGCACCCCCGGTATTTTGTGACACAAAGGCCCAGAGTAGGAAGGGAATTTTGAAAGACAAACCAATCCTGTTATATCTTGCAAACCTAGAGCTGTTTGTTGTTGTTGTTGTTGTTGTTTATTTGCTTGCTTGCTTGCTTTGTTTTGTCTTTTTGAAATCTTCCCCCTCGTGCTCAAAGTTTTTAGGGTGAAAACAGAAGACTAGGTTGTGAATTCAAATGCTGAGGAATGCAAGATCATGAACACAAGGAAAGAATAACTATCAGGGCTGCCAGCTGACATGCATACCTGTAAGAGAATCTATCCCATTTCCTTGTGTTTTTTTCAAAGTTTGCATTATTTTTTTTTTTTTTTTTTTTGAGGGCAGTGTCACTGGCCCTCACATGTGGGACCCGAACCGGGGCCACTGGCCTCCCAAACCAGCGCTTAACCACCACCGCGCCACTCAGCCGGCCCAGTTTGCATTATTTTAAGAGTCTGTAACTTTTAGCTTCCATTGTGCTTTTGATGCGGGAAAGGCAATTACTAAGTCACATGATTTTCTTTTTTCACCGTTCCTCACTATTTTAACAGCTAATATGAAATGCCAAACCACCACTAATTGAAAATTGATTTTGGAATCAATTAAACAGCCAGCTTAGCTGAGAAGAACACATGGAGAAGTTTCATCAACTGCCTCTGTCTCCAGTGGAAGTCTGTTAACATTTCTCCGGCCAGTCCTAAATTGTAATTCCCAGCTTTCTCACCATCTAAAGAACAACTTGCAAATTTAGCTACTGGACATTGAGAAACATCTTTACTAGGCATACTTTAATTACAGGGTTACCACAAGATAAAATTAATTCTATCTTAGCAAAGACAATGCCAGTCAAATTTATTAAGTCATGGCCAAAAAAAAAATTTTTAAGTATGCCTTTTTTCCATTCCTAATCCATTCCTAAGAATTTTATGATTCTTAGGTGTCAGATTACATCTTTCACTTAACAACCTTAACATGTGAGCTTTACCATTTTATTTTATTTTATTTTTATTCTTTAAAGATTTTATTGGGGAATTGGGGGAAGGGAACAGCGTTGGGGAATCGGGGAAGGGCAACAGACAAGTTGCTGTCGTTTTGTTCTTCAGTCTAGTTGCAGAGGACGTTGCTTCACTGGCCCATGTTGGTATCGTCATTGTGCTCTTCCCGGGTGAGGCAGCTGTTCGCCGGCCTTACCATTTTATTTTAATAGATGTGGCACTCCTGGTGTGTGTGTGTGTGTGTGTGTGTGTATGTATGTGTGTGTGTGTGTGTATTTTTAAATCCAAACCATCTTTATTATTTAAAGAGCAGCCTGTCATCAGGGGCATCTAGGTGGAGGTGCCAAAAAATGTATACAAGTGGACCCTTTGGTCAGTGTTGCTCAAGCAGTAGTTTGCCATAATCAGAAGTGTCTGGATGCTGATGGTAACCACTTTGAAGACCTCTTATAATTGCAGAAGTCAAACATGACTTGTATTCATCTTTTGTTATCGGTATACATTGAGTATTACAATTTTAATACAGTTTTCCTTTCTTAAAATGTATATACTTTTTTTGGCATCCATATATATGTGTGTGTTGCAGAACATATATATATTCTGCAATACCAAACATTTAGATTAAAAAGAAACACACAATAAATAAATAAGCTGTCAGGATAGATCCTGGATGTCCAGGATTGTGCAATACTGGACTGAGGGATCTGCTTCTTCCCAGAGTTTTGATAATGTAGAATCACAGCATTCACTAATGGCAAAGTAGAAGGCAGAGAATACATGATCTTATACACTGCTGCCAGATAGCAAGGGAGGGAGGGAGGGAGGAGGGAGGACATTTCTTCACTGGCCCATGTTGGTGTCATTGCGCTCTTCCTGGGAAGGAAGGGAGAGAGGGAGGAGGGCGGGAGGGAGGGAGGGAATGAGGGGGAGGGAGGGAGGGAGGGGGAGAGGGAGGGAGGGAGTGGAGAAGGAAGAAATCTATTGAGCACAATCTAATCCATTAATGTGAAATCCTCTCACCAAGGTTTCTGAAACACAACAATATCATGAACTAATCTTTCTTTTAACATTGTCCCTCTATCTGATGCTTAATGAGATACAGCAGAGGTAGGGACAATCTAATTTCCTAGAAAAATTTAATGTGAGGTAGAATAGAAACGCCAGCTCTCCAAGCATTCAAAAGAGACAGTGGACAAGGTTCCCTTTTCTTTTCTTCACTCCTAAGATCCTGTCCATTTCTACTCATTTGAAACTGTCCATTTTTTTCAGCCCATAACTATGCTTATAGAAGGTAGAATTCTTGAATGCTCTGATTGTGGTGTTTGGCTTTTTCTTTCTTTTTTTTTTTTTTTTTTTTTTTTTTTTTTTTTTGAGAGCAGTGTCACTGGCCCTCATATGTGGGACTGAACTGGGGCCACTGGCTTCCTAAGCCAGCACTTAACCACCGCACCACCAGCTGGCCCCTGATTGTGGTGTTTGGAAACCAAAGTGAAATTCAGATACCAGCTCTGCCAACTATTCTACTTTGAGCTATCAGCCAAGCCAAATCACTGAATTTCCCTTTCCCAATCTGTTAAATAGCACATAATTACTGATATCCCAGGGTTAGTGTTAATGCATAAACAGCACACAGTACATGTCCTGGAACATAAAAAAAAAAAATCTCAGCAAATGCTATTTCTTTCTGCTTCACTCTCATTTTTTTTTACTTTTTTTTGCAAGAGACAATGTGTTCGTCATTGGTATTCCCAAGCAACCAATTGATTCAGTCAGTGTAGATTTTGAGTTATACTCAAACCATGTCTCATGTTGCGTTTTGGATCAAATAGACACTTGGTATTATGGACTAGAAGCTAGGTGGGCTGCATAGTGACTACGTTTCCTTCAGGTTGACTAAACTTTGTAAGACAGACTTCCTCCTGACTCTAAGCACCTGACCTTCCTTTTTTTTAGAGCATTTACTTTAGAAACTTGTGGTTGCAAATCCTTTCACTTCCCCTTTGAGATGTAAATCTTTTTAAAGCAAGTTTCTTGCCAGTTTTACAACCCAGGAAGGTCTTTCTCAAGGACCTGGGAACCATTTCTTACCAATGTAATCACTGAGGAAGACAGTGCCACTGCCTCCCAGTTTCCGTGGGAGGATAGGAGCCTAACTTGCTCCAAGTTGTAAAGCTACCTTTGGTCATGAAGATAGGAGAAAAATGAGAAGTTTCCTCTTCCTGTGGGGAAGGCCAATTAGCAAACACAGATGGTCTGTGATCCCCTATGGATCCGGGTATTCAGTCTGTGCTCTTTTCTCTTTTGTTGGCAATGATATTGGAATAAAATCAACTTCTGCCTACTGATTTTGTATGGTATGATTTTTTCCTTTAACAGTGGATACATAATTTTTGCACATTGATATTATTCATGAATGAATATATTCCTGTATTGATTTATTCATATTTATATCCCTGTAAACTTATCAGAGTTTCTTGGATAGAAACTATAAACATAATATTGAAGGAAGAGTACAAAGTATAAATAATCAATAAACATGTCATTGATTTAATGTATCAGGGAGTTGATGAATGAAGGAAGAAATGTTAAATAAATTCAGAGAATTTGGAGATAGTATGGGCCTTCCTCTCATCATAAATCAACTCTCTCTTTCTCTCTCTCTGTCTCTCTCATTCTCTATCCATGTACTTATTTTCAAAGTCATATGTAAAGGTATTTTAAAATAAATAAACATGTATAGTACCCTGACAAATGACTCAAGTGAAAACATATTTTAAAATAGATATTAGTAACATACTATTTAGTATGCCACTCACTCAGTGCTCAGCAGCATAAGTAGGATGTGCTCTATTGTTTTTGACAGTGATGAAAAGTTTCTTTTTCCTTCCTTTAACTCATTTCCCGTGGAAGTGCCGTTTTTCATCCAAAAGGGTTCAGCTCTGCTTACTAAGCATGGGTATCATCAGCCATCTTTGATGTGTCTGTCGCCCAATTGTTTTCAGCTAATAATACTGTCATAAATACTTTCCAACACGCTCTTCTCCAGAGGAAGCTAGATATTAATAATTAGTGAGTTACACCTGTTCCATCTGTCACATCCAATTCATTATTTTCATAACAGGAATCTACCACCAGACTGTGCAGAAATTAGTCTAAAAAAAACCTATGACTCTCAGCTAAATCCTTCACTAAGCAGGCAGGGCTGTAACTAATATCTGTGGGATGTTGCTGCTTTTAAAAAAAATAAAAATAAAAGGAGATAGAAATCAATGCCTGTTTATTCAATAACAGGGCAAAAGAGAAGAGAACACGTTTGCAAACAGCAGGTGAGACTGTCAATTTGAAAAGCAATCAGAGTATCAGTTGTCTGCCTTCAAGGGCAGTGCTCATAGCCATATACAATAGAGGGGAGGAGATCTGAAAGCAGCTCTTTTTTATTTTGAGATTTATGCATTTACAAAGACATCCCTGACACTCCTACTTCGGTTCTAATTCTGAAAGCTATACAGTGAGGGTCAGCTCTGAGCCTCAGCAGTCTGCCTCAACTTGCTATTTGCTTCTTGATATATCTCATCAAAGTTCACATTTACTCAAAAACAAAGAAATACAGCTTTAAAAACAGGAGCATATAGTGGCCATTAAAAATGGCCCATTTAGCCCTGAAATTCAAGAAACATTTATAGGTCCCCACCTTTGGCTAGGCATTGTAGCAGGCGTCTGGAGGCAGAGAGGTTTTGTTCTTGAGCAATGTCCATGTGTATTTTTAGAAGTTAAACTTGAATGTGGATGAAATCCAGAAAAATATAATGCTATACATTATGTCAGGAATTCCATACTTTCCCAGTATATTAAAAACACAAGTTTACCTGGGGCTCCAGAGCATGACAACAGTCCCAAAATGGAGTTGCTTATACGAAGCCTGACATCACCAAACGGAGACTTCACTTAGAGTTTAGGCTCTTCCAGAGATGAAATCGTAACCCAGTCACTTAGTACTGGTTAGGACTTACAGATCCCTGCCATTCCCTAAAGGGAAGCAACCTTGCAGTAACGAACCCGTTTTGGTTTGGTTTGGTTTGGTTCTGTTCTCTTTTGCTTAGTTTAACTTTCCTGCTCCCTGCTGCCTATAAAAGCCATTCATTTTGGAGCTCCTTGCTATCTGCTATATTGGATACTGTCCAGTTCAAATCGATTTTTGCTCAAATAAACTCCAAAATGTTTCATCTGTCTCAGTTTATTGCTGAACAGCTCTGGTGTCTGAAGAGGAAACCGAAGGCAACCTCCAACCTCCCCCAGGAGCAACCAGCACCGGGTGTAAGTACCCGCTGAACCCCTTGAACTCGCTACTTTCTCACTGCCTCAGGGTGATGGGTAAGCCCCTCGTAGGTCCTGGCTCCGCAGTTTCTGCATTACTATACTTCACGCTTTGAGCATTTCTTTTTCTGGACTGGGCCTGAAACCAGACTGGGCCCAACTTAGAAACCACAACAGGCCTGGGATCAAACAGGGTCCTACTGAGAAACTGGACCTGGTCCGACTTAGGAACCAGACTGAGTCTGGGATTGTACCGGGTCTGACTTAGAAACTGGACTGGATCCCGGGGTTGGACTGGGTTCAATTTAGAAACTGGACCGGGTTTGGGGCAGAACGGAGTTGGACTTCAGCTGGACCCGGTCCTCTGGGAGGCCTCAGGTGAGTACAACTTTGTTTTAAGGCTGAACAAACAGGCCAACCTGACCAATGATAATCTGGAATTCCAGAGGCCACAGTGGAGATCTTTTACCTTAGACAAGCTTATCCATTTACAAAGTGCCCTAGAGCAAAAGGAGATTCAGCCAAGCACTCCCCATAAAGGGTAGAGGGAAACTTATTTTCCTCTTCTGCAGTTTCTGGTGACCAGGATAAGACCTCCTGGGACACGCCCACTCACTCCAGAGCCTGAGGACGGAATCCTGGGAAAACTGGCAGAAGCCAGCAAAAGGTGAGAACTCTTACCCAAGTCAGCTCTCCCATTTCTGTCCTTATCTGTGATGCCTCTTCAATAGAGGACAGTAAAAATTCACTTTGTCCCTTCCTTTCCAAAATCAGATTGTCAGGCAAAAAAAAATTTTGTAAGAATTAGATCATTGAATTGTGACCTGTGAATTTGTTTTCAGGTACCCACTGGTTGCACCCCTTTTCTCTCACAGGGAAAGCTATTGCCTTCTTGTGTGTTTGTCTCATTTTGTACCTGAGAACTTGGCTTGACAACTGTCAAGTTGGGGGCCCCCAAAATATGGTCCGATAGAAATGTTGATTGCACCCTATTTGTGGCTAGATATGACTGGACAGAAATGTGAGTTGAATTCCATTTGTGGCCAGGGTCTGTTGCCAGCTCACATAGGAACTGTCACTCTTGATAGATAGATAGATAGATAGATAGATAGATAGATAGATAGATAGATATAGATATAGGCATAGATATAGATATAGATATAGATATAGATATAGATAGGTATAAACATCTCTCTATCTATCTATCTATCTATAGAAGTGGCTCTGGGTCCTGAGGTGGTGGGCATGGGGGTAGTATCAGTACCTTTTACACCCTTTCTGGGGACACTTCTTGTTCCCATAGGGTTGTTCAACACTGCTGGAAATGTTTACTGTTTGTCCCAGTTGAAACATGACAGGATATTCAAAAGGATTTTTGTTTTTTGTTTTTTGTTTTTTTTTTGAGAGCAGTGTCACTGGCCCTCATATGTGGGACCTGAACCAGGGCCGCTGGCTTCCCAAGCCGGTGCTTAACCACCGCGCCACTCGGCTGGCCCCAAAAGGATTTTTTAAAGTTGCTCTTTGATTAGAAGTTGGCAAATTGCAAGCTGATAGAGCCTGATAGAACCCCCCTCCCCTCCCCCCAAGCTAAAGTGAAACTACGTACCCAGAGGGAAAGAAAACATTCTGAAGCCTTTGTGGAAGGATTTAATGCAATATTCCTTAGACACACAGCTCTAAATTGAGAACATGGGAATCTTTTGGTTTTCGTCTTAGCTAAAAATCTTCTCCCTAATAGAAGCAAATTTAAAATAATGTACTTGGATGGGTCGGACCATCTCCATGTCATTTGTGTTGCAACCCAATTCTAGGAGGAATTCAAGACAATTGTACTTGTCTTACAAATCTAGTCTTTATAAGAACTAGAAACAGTGTGGCTCTAGAGACAACTCAAAGCCAACCTATTCTTTTTTACCAATTCCCAAACCTCCCCTATTTATCTTGAAAGGCTTACAGATAATGTAAAGAGGTCTGGACTTAGGGAACAAAAGTTATTCTTGGTAGAATTTGCTTTCTTCCTCTGTGCCCATTGAGATGTAAGTATTCTACCTAGTTTTCTCCAGGAACCAAGGCTATTCTTATCAGAAGAAGAAAAACCAAAAAAAAAGGAAGGGCTATTTTGACAACTAGGCCTGTGAAAAATCTTAAAAGTCTCTAAATATTAGTAATAAATTAGTAATAAATATTAGTAATCAAAATTAGTAATACATCTGAGCAGGTAAACTTAACTTTTCTATCTGCCAGAAACACAATTTGGATCCAACTGTTGTTTTATAAACTAGGAAGTTTTGCATTATTGTATTGTAGTCTGCTGGTTAAAATTTTAAAACATAGGCTATAATAAGATCTCTGCATCTATATGCTTATGTACATCTAGGTATGTATGTTATATATGTGTGAAGGGCCGGTCGAGTGGCGGGGTGGTTAAGTGCTGGCTTGGGATGCCAGCGGCCCCGGTTCGGGTCCCACATACGAGGGCCAGTGACACTGCCCTCAAAAAAAAAAAAAAAGAAATGTGTGAACATAGTAAATAGTTATAGTCATCATGTTATATATCACATCCCTTGTACTTATTTAACTTGAGGGAGGGGGAATTAGAAGGAAGTGGCCAAAGGGTACCAATCTCTATTTATAAGGTAAGTAAGTACTAGGGATGTGATTTACAACTTGACGACTATAGCTAACACTGCTGTATGATACATAGGAAGGTTAATAAGAGTAAATCCTCCAAGTTCTCATTACAAGAAGAAATTTGTTTCCTTTCTTCCTTTTTTTTCCTTTTTAATATATCTATATGAGAAGATGGATGGTAGCTGAACCTAATGTGGTAATCACTTTGCAATATATGTTAATCAAACCATTGTATTGTATACCTAAAACTTATACAGTGATGCATTTCAGTATTTCTCAATAAAACTAAGATAAAAAATTACATAAAGTTTAGCAGTAATTTAAAAAAAAGAAATATAAAAACTAACCCAAATGATTTTCAAGTTCACATGATCTAGGACAATTATTGGTTAAAAAAACTGGTTTAAATTTATTGGTTTCATGAAAATAGGCATGTATTTAAAGCTATCAATATTAAACATAATGCAGATATACTATTTTATTCTACCTAGGTTTAGTAAAACCAAATAAGTTCATTGTTACCTGTTACAGAATTGTCACCAAGAAAGATAACATAATGGCTTGCTATTTAATATCTCATGAAATTTGCATGAGTAATCTAAACATGATTGTTATGAAAAAGTAAATTCAATAGAGGTAAGATAAAATTTATAAATGAACTCTTCAACAATAATTATGGTTTATGGTATGTCTACTTAAATATAATTTCCAAAATCTTTTTAGTAACTTGAAACCTTAAAGTTATACTGAAGTAAGTTAAATGATGGATTTAGATTTTTTAAATATCTTTTAGATGTTAAAAAACATCTAGATTTTTTCCAAATAAGATACGATACTAAAACATTAACTATTAAACACAAGTTTATCTAATTTTAGCTTTCTTTACAAAGGAATTGAAGATATTGGAACTATCTGCAAATATGTCTTGTGCCACATTGAAAAAATTTACTGTGAAGCAGGATATACTTCTAAAAATTATTAAATATATTTATAAATTTGCCAATCCATAGAATGCTAGTATAACAGACAGTTCATAATTGGTTACTTTTTAGTTTTCACTAGGAATGAAGAGTTCCAAGGTTAAGAATTCTAATCACAATATGTAATTAAAACTATTTAGAAATAGTAAGAATGAATGGAAACCGCTGTGTGTGAAAAGTTGGTAAGGAAAGTAAAATGAATGCTTGTTCCAGAATGAGAAAGAGGAAAAAACAGGACAAAATCTGAATGGATATTAAAAAGTTGTAAGTTTGTGGAAAAGGAATCTGGGGAAGGAATTTTATGTGTGGTCAAACTGGCTAAAATTGGAATGGATTTATTAAGCTTTTCAAAAATGAGTTTTAATATATAAAGTACACTGGTGCAAAATTAGAATTTGGTTTTCTTGCTGTTAAATGAACAAAGTTTTCTTAGGTTATTGGTCAGCTCTTCATAAGAAATTATAAACAGGTTTTTCTTTAGTAATCTTTTAAGTAACCTGCTTAGACAGCAAAATCGTATACCTTATGAAAATCATTTATTGTATTTCCCACCATCTTTATCAGATCTTTGATTACTTAAGAAAACCCTGTCTTTATTTTATTTTATTATTTTTTTTCTTGAGGGCAGTGTCACTGGCCCTCACATGTGGGACCTGAACCGGGGCCACCGGCGTCCCAACCCAGCTCTTAACCATCTCGCCACTCAGCCGGCCCGAGAAAACCCCGTCTTTAGAACATTAAAAAAGCTAAGTTTTGTTCACACCTATGTAAACTTCTGTACTTGCCTTTAATATATTCTGTTGTCACTTTAGTTAAATATTGGGTTGTCAGAAAAGTCATGATGCATTTTTGCAATGAAAAACATAGAAAATATATGTCATGACTTTTCTGACAACCCAATAGACAATTAAGTATTATTTCATAGTGATCTCTGATCCTATTTAGTTAGATGTCAAACCTTTTGACATTTTGACAGCTTCCTAAAACCAAATTCTAAATGGAGTCTTTTGACTTCAAAAAAATTTTGAGATTTCTCAGAGGATCCCTGGAAAATCTCAAATCTTTTGAGAAATGTTAAACTAATTAGGCTTATTTGATATGTTGAATTACACAGGAAGCATTGTCAAGTAAGTGATGATAAATCATCTTAAGTTATATTTATGTAGATGCACATGATTAATGTAAGTGTTCTAGAAATGGTAAGAAATTCCAAAACACTGATATGTCCTAGTATAATGTTATCAGTCATAATTCCAGTTATTACCTTAAAATGTTGTATGTCATAGAAATAATCAAATTTTCTTGTCCATTGCATTATAATGAACTCTTATTGGATCTTTAACCATGGGCATTTTTAAGTCTTATATCATTGATAGACAATTATTATTTTACTCTCATGCTTTTGCAAAAGTGAGATTCATGGAAAGGACCCTACCAAGTACTTTTGACCACTGACACTGCTGCCAAATTACAAGGTGTCAAAACTTGGGTGCATATTTCACAACTGAAGAAGGTTCTAACCGACATCTAGTTCTGGAGATCTCAAAATGCTGGAGACCTCAAAATCAAATTGATTTGGACAAGAAGTAGCTGACACTGAGGTAGGCTTGTTCCTCCCAACACATAGGATCAAGAATATTTCTTTCCATTCCTCCTTCCCTCTCTGACCATCCCTTTCCTAATTCTTCTATCAAAGATTTTTTATGATACTTTTGTCCACTTTTTGCCTTGCCCTGGCTTGGCACAATGATCAGGCCATTGCAAAGTGGTAATCTACCTCCAAATGACGGCTGGATTTCCCACAATGCTGGGGATCCTGCAGTTCTGCCCATCACAAATTTCCCCTTGATTTCCCCTGCCTCAGTTTATCTGGAACAAACTCAGCCCTCCATCACATCAAGCTCCCTAACCCTAGAGATCCTTTGGCCTGTCTCTGTTGGACAGCCCCAAACCTGGGGAACCTTGCATTTAGGTTCTGTACAGATGGTAACAAGAATAAAACCAGCTGTGCCATCTACCAACCTTTACATTTTATTGGCCTCTATTAGCTCTCACCTTTCACATCCTGAGCCACAGACTCAAACAGGAATTGCCAGGGGCACACATGATTTTAAATATGCTTCCTTTAGCACATCCCTATACCCTGGCTAGGAGTCAGTGCAAGTGAAGCTCTTATCAGGAGCCTCTCCTTAACTCTTGAAGGTATTTCAGGATCTGAGGCTCAAGCAATAGCTGCCCAATAAAATTCCCTAGGCTGTCTGTTCAAAGTTCTTCTTGATAATAGGCTAGCCCTTGATTACTTGTTAGCTGAGCAAGGCTGTATCTGTACTGTGGTTGACATCACTTGCTGCATTGGGGTTGACACTTGTGGGGAAGTTGAGATTCAACTACATGAGATCACTGAACAAGTGATCAGTTGGCTTAAGAAAACGACTCCTCCTTCAAAGAGTCTTTCTTTGACTATCTTCATCCAGATTGATTTGGGTCTTGGGGACTATGACTTCAAATTGCACTCCAGGCTTGAGAATTATCCCGCTGAACAAAATCATAGTAGTCTCTTGATGAGCTGTATTCTCTCAAAAGGTTTAAATTCATGTTTGCATTGGTAGCAGAGAAGGGTGACAGGGGTCAAATCTATGGTGATGGGAGGAGAACTGACTCTGGGTGGTGAACATATAATGCAATATATAGATGATGTATTACATAGAATTGTACACTTGAAACCTTGATAATTTTATTAACCAATATCACCCAAATAAATTTAATAAAAAAAAATGTTAATATGCCTCAGTTTATCTCTTAATATTGTCAAACTAATGTATGTGACAGCAAAAATGGGCTAAAGTGCATTTAGCACAGTATCAATTTTGCACTGAAGATACATGAATCATATAAGTGGCATGGAAGCCATGAGCTAACTTGGTAAATAGAAAGGGAATGGGTTGCTGTGTTTTTGCAAGCCCTTCATAACTATAAGAAAATATCTGGTTGGGCTCAGAATAAAATGTGTGAATTGGGCATTGATTTCTTTCTTGCAGCAGTGTGACAACATTATTTTCAACTCCATTTGCCAAAGGCAGCCTCTGGTTTCCTCTGCGAAAAAGTGGCAACTTTATGATTCCAAAGCAGGAATTCTTACAGTGATTCTTATTGTCCCTGCATACTGAATAGCATTCTAGCACAACACCTACATGTTCATGTCTAATAAATATTTGTCAATGGGATTTATTCTAAAAACCACTCCTCTATTTCTTATTCGTATGTTCAGTATTATAAAGAGGGCAAGCACTTTCAAATATACAAATGGGACATAAATATTCTGTTTATCATGTAAACATAACACAAATGCACAAATGCTTCTTCCGAGACAGATTATGATTGAAACTAAATGCAAAGTGAGCAGAAAGGGAAGATAAGATTTCAGGTTTTTGATAACTCACATATTGTATCTCTGGGGGAACCTGGCAAGAAATAGGAGGCACAGTAGAATGGAGGCAATTGAAAAGAGTTTAATAAAGGCATTATTTACAAAGATGAGAGCAGAGTTAGGAAAACAAACAGGAGTTGGTCCCAGCCATGAGGAGGAGAAGGGGAAAGGGAGGAAATGACCACATCTAGACCTAAGGGGACAAGAAGGAGGGATTACTGCAGAAGATGGCCACCTGACAGAAAAGAGACACAGCCAGCTTCTACCAGGGAGGCACCAGGAGAGTCCAGGTCCTATCTTTACTCTGCCACTTTCCTTGAGATTCTGCCTTTCATTGGCTGAACCTAATATGTAGGCAGAGGGAAAAAAGCTCACTGATGGTGTCCAAACAGAGGAGCCTTCCAGGACCCAAGCAGGGTGGAGAAGATTGGGTCTAGAGGGGATAGAAGGAAGAGCAAACAGAAAATGTCCAGCACAGCGCCCCCTTTGACCTTTAGCATCCACTCTTGTCTTTTGACCTGAGGAGGGTACCCAATGACTCAAAAGTTACTGTGTCATCACAAAAGGGTGTCAATTCTTGAATACTCCCAACTGAAACTAAAAAACCTTTTTCATCATTCAATCCTTTTAAAAAATTGAACAGGAAAACGAAGAGGCAAACAAAAATATTAACCTAAAACATAGCTGTTACAGTCTCTATTTCCATATCTGTTCTGTCTGTTCCCAGAGCTTAATTTGATAATCAGACTTCCTTCACCAAGCACTCATTTCATGCCTTCCTCACACTTTGACAGCATCTCGGCTAGGTGGACTCCTCACTAAACTTTCAATACTGTTGTTTTAGTCTGTTCAGACTGTTAAAACAAAATATATAGACTGGGTGGCTTATCAGCAACAGAAAAGTTATTTCTCACAGTTCTAGAGGCTGGGAAGTCCAAGATTACAGTGCTGGTCTGTTTTGTGTCTGCTGAGGAAATGCTTCCTGGTTCACAGGGTGCCTTCTTGCTGTCTCCTTACCTGGTAGAAAGGAAAGTGAGCTCTCTGGGGTCTCTTTGGTAAGGGCATTAATCCCACTCATGAGTGCTCTGCCCTGATGACCTACTTACCTCTTAAAGGCTCCACTTCTAAATGTCATTGTATTGAGAGTTAGATTTCAATGTATGAATTGTGAGGGACACAAACAGTCAGATCTTGGCAACTGTGGAGTCTAGTCCTTGGTTCTAGGAATCTAGATTGCTGCAGTTTTCCATTGTCGAAAACGAATGGGCAAGGAAGTAAGAGGCAATCCAGTGTTCCCCTAGGGTTTCAGACATAGTCTTTGCACTCATTTAATGACGGCAACCCAAGTTCTCCTAGGTACTCAAATAAATCACCGAACTGCTACAACTCTATTGTTTGAAGAGTCCAAAATGGCAGGGAGTCTACAATGCCAGCTCTCAGCTCCTAATTTAGCAGAGCTATGCTGTGAAGCGTAAGCATTTTCATCTTGAAACTAGTTTCTAACCCACCCAGGCCAACTTTGTTGGGATAGAAAGCAAAAATTATTTAAGTGGATTATAAGTGTAGTGGTGAGTGTGTCAATAACACCTATACCTGTTGATTTCCTGGACTGAGCATCCAAGTTTAGATGTTACCATATAATGCCTATTGATTGAAACCCTGTATTCCATCCTGTAGGATAGCAATCCAACCTCATAGAGTGTTGCCTCCACAATGGTACCCTAATTGATCATTTAGCAGACCATTTTACTACCCTACGAAGCCCATCATTTTTGGATAATGAGGTATATGGGAATATCAGTGACTTTTATGAGCATGAATCTTTTGCTCCACTTCCTTTGCCATAAAATGAGTTCCCTGGTGGTCAGCAATATTTTACATCAGTGAATAATGCATTCGGCAAATCTACAAATGGTGATGTCAGCAGAATTGCTATGAGCAAAGAAGGCAAATCTGTGCCTGGAGAGTAAGGGTCTGTCACAATGAGAACAAATCACTGTCCTCTCCGAGATGAAAAGGAATGGTTCCAATCTAGAGCTCAGCATTGGCTTTTGCTTTTCAATTATCTAATGATGACTTTATCTAATCAGTCTCTTAGTGCAGTGGTTTCTTCTCCACAATATCCTATTTCCTCTTTCCTTTCTTTCTTTTATCCTTTCTTTCATACTTTGGTTCTTTCATTTTATTTTTCCTTCCTCTTCTCTCACTTTTGTATTCCTGAAATTCTTTTTAAATGAGCATATGTCACTATTTTTTTTTCTAAAAACATCACTAAAGTGACAAATATGTTTGTAAAATAACTAAAAATACAACAAATATGAAAACATTGTTACAGTTAATCAGAAAAAGAAATCAAAAGTTAAGAGATTGTAGTGATCTAATTGCATTTTTTTCTTTAATTTTCCTAGAAAAGCTCCTATCACCATGAGTTTTATAATGGTACAATCAAAGGGAACATGGAATTTCATATTTAAATTTATGGTCAAAATTTTCTTCTAAACAGCTAAGTCCTTGGTAGTTTCAAAAAAAGGATATAGTTAACACCTTAAAGATAATATCATGGACTTTTTCAAAACAGAAGGATGTCATTTAGTGTGCTGAATTATTAAATTATTTCTAGTAACCTAATGGCTAACAAGAGTTGTTGGATCTTCCCATAGTATCAGATTACTCTTCCATCGGACCTTAAGACAGTAGAAAAAATTGATTTACCATGTATACAATATGCTTGATATAGCTGTTTGCTCATTGAATTAAATTGAGGGTAACTCTATTATATGCTTCCCAAAACCCTGATATATTTATTTCTAGTCATATGATATATTTATGTATAAAAACACACACACACACACACACACACACACACACATCATTATTACCAAACATTTAAACAATTTTAAATTCTCTTCGCATTAAAACTGTACTTCTGTTTCTATCATGAAACAATGATGATTTTAAAGGAATCATAATATTGTCACTCAAAACTAACAAATACAAATAGCATTTCGTTAGTGCATAGGAAGCAACTGAACAGATGGTGTGAAGGAAATTATTTTAATTAATACTCTACTGCTATGGATTGAATTGTGTTACCCTGAACTCATATGTTGAAGTCCTACCTTCTAGGACTTCAAAATGGGAACTTATTTGGAAATAAGGTCATTGCAGTTATAATTAGCCAAGATGAGATCATAATGGTGTAGGTCCCTCCTCCGATATGGGTGGAGTAGGGTGGGTCCTTAATCTGATATGATGGGTTCTTATAAAAAGAAGACATTTGTATGCATGTGCACACAAAGAATACTACATGAAGATTGGAATTATATTGTCACAGCCAAGGAGAGAGTCCTGAAACACATCCTCCCCTAGTGCTTTCAGAGGGAAAATGGCCCTGCTGACACCTTGATCTCAGGCTTCTAGATTCCAGAACTGTGAGACAATCAATTTCTACTGTTCAAGCCACTCAGTTTGAGGTACTCTGTTACAGAAGCCTTAGGAAACTAATACAAGTTCTAAAAGAGGCTGGCAATGATACGCCAATATTTTGTAGTAGATACTCAATTGCACTAACATTACTGAGGAGAAAATCATTTAAGGGAGAAGAGGAGAAGATTGTGAAGAATAAAAATGAATAGCAAGCAAACGAACAATTGCCCTAAGAAGATTCATATGAAGGGTGTTTCATACCCTTGTCAAGGTTTCCAGTCCAAAGTGAGATCCCCAAGGCCTGATTTCCAAGGAAACAGTGTCATGGAGGAGCTGGCAGCTGAAGGACGTTGGTGACCAAAATGCCACATTAAACTGCAGATCAGGAGCCACACAAAATCAGACCTAAAACATTGCCCTAATAAATAATAGACACATCTTATCTGAATATGAGATGTAAATACTTCAAATAGTTGAATTTTAAGGACTTTCACCCCCATCAATCTCATAGGACTTCCCAATAAACTATGTGTTTCTTCCGTTGGCCATGGCCAGGGGTGTGGGTAGTAGGGCCTGGGGGGTAGTGGTGATGTGAAATCCTGCATGTTTACCATCAAAATGATAATCAGTTCCCAAAGAACATAAACCACAGAGATTTCCAGTGCCCCCAATGAATTACAACAAAGACTAACATGAAAAGATAAACCCAATGTTGTACCAACATGAAAATGTACAAATAATTCCTATTTCTACATATACATGACAAAATAAAAATTTTATTTTATTTTTTGAGGGCAGTGTCACTGGCCCTCGTATGTGGGACCTGAACTGGGGCTGCTGGCTTCCCAGGCCAGTGCTTAACCACCGCACCACTTGGCCGGCCCCAAAATTTTAAAAAACTCATACACTGGAGAGAAAATAGTGCTTTGAGATGAGGTTTGTTTATCCTGTGGCCTAAGCACCTCCAGCATATTGCTTTGTATATCTAAGAGTATTTGTATTTATTTTGAAAAAGCAGGAGTCCGTTCATTTTTTATAGCTAGTGTAAATTTTATCCATGGATTAATGCAAATGATCAGAGATCCATGCACAACATTGCAGAATTATTTTTGGTTAATTTCCCTGGCATCATGGTTCTACCCACACTGAATGATGTTTCAAGAAAAACTGTACAAACTGGCTATTATTCCTGGCAGGAACAAAATAGTACATTCCAAGAGTTAATGAAAGAGATCCTGCAGATGGAATGAATGACAATGGGCAGGGTTAAAAGAAACAACGAAGGATAGCAGTGCATCACTGGATCTAAAGGAGCGAGGGAGAGAATGCTGTTACCAGAGCCTTGTGAGAGCTATGGCCATGGGAGAGGGCTGACCCAATAGGAGATCTTGCTACAAGTAGAGGAATGTAACCACTCTGAAACCATACACCCTGCAGGGTGGAATGAGCGTGAATAAACAACCTGAACTCTTTCTCCTGTGCCCTTGGTCTTCTGTTGGTTTTTGCTAGAGTGCAAGGAAGTCCAGGAGAGGGATCCCAAAGAGGACAACCACCAGACACAGATCAGGCAAAAAAAAAGTAGAGAATGGTTAGAGAGGGCTCAAGTAGTTATTCTATTTAGTAAAAGAATGTTGCAAATACTCCTTACTACAATGTTGCAGTATCATCTTTATGAGAGCCCATCGGGAGAAATTTTCTATAACAGAAATAACTCTGTTTGTCTTGTATTTCTCCTGATCTGTGTGCTAGTTAATTATATTTCCTCTTTGCTTTGGTTTATAGGAAACAAAGTCAAATGCATGTTCTATGTCTAGCATAATATACAGGTCTCATGTATCAAATAGATACAAGCCTTGTCCTTGGTTTTGTTTACAATTATCTTACTTTCAGTTTTCCCATAATTTGTCAATTGTTTTGAGGTGCTGTATAAATAAATAAATAAATAATAAATAAGATTACTTTTTCATCAAAATGAAAATGTCTGCTCTTCAAAGGACCATTTGCAAAACAAAAGGGCAAGCCACAGACTGGTAGAAAAGAATCACAATACATATATCTGGTAAAGAATATGTACGTGGGATACGTGAGGACTTTGTACAAATCAATAGTAAAGACAAACATCAAAAAATTAATAGATACTTCATGAAAGAATATATGAGGACCAAAATCTCATGAAATGATATACAGTGCTATCAGTGAAACACAAAGCAAACCCCCCATGAAATATTACATCAAATCCGCAAGAATAGTTTTTAAAAAAATGACAATATCAAGTATTACAGAGAATATGAAGCAACTCACTCTCACTCAGTATAAAGTATTATAAACTTTTGAAAAACTATTTGACAGTTTTATTTTTATTTGACAGCTAAATATATACCTCTACTATGACTCAGCAACTGTATTCCCACGCATTTAGGCAGAAAAGGTGATAACATATATCCCCATAAAGATCTATATTAGGAAAGTCATCAGAGATTTTATACATCATGGAAAATCCTGGAAACGACTAGAATGTTCATAAACAGGGAATTAATAAACACATTGTAGTACAATGTAATATAATATCCATGAAAGGAACAAACCCTTAAAACATACAGCAGCAGGAGTAAATTTCAAAAATATAACATTGAATCAAAAGTGTCATACAAAACAGTACATGTTGTACAATTGCATTTATGTGAAGTTTAAGGACAGGCAAAACAAGTCCATGCTAATTGAAATCAGATCAATGATTACTTCTGGTCAGACTGGGGTGGGTGCACATTGAATAAAAGGGCACAAATAAAGTTTCTATGATTATAGAAATATTATAAGTCATGATTGAGATGATAGAGTGAGATATACATGAGTAAAAACTTAGTGACCTCTACACCTAACATATGCACATTTTATTATATGTAAATTAAAAAAATGTTTTAAGGTATAAAGACATGATAAGAACCTTGAATAAGTCCATATAGAGCTCAATTTTTCAACTATCTGCCCAGACCCTCAAACCTCTAGACCAAAAACACACTTTAAGAAATGTATGCAAGCCATTACCCACTATTGGAAGTCAATTTCTTTTCATCCATTTCAGTGAACATTCCCTGAGTTCCTACTCTGAGAAAGCCACTGAAGGATACTGGTGAAATGGAGACCAAAGAAGATTCACCATCATTAAGTACTTGTCTAATAGAGTTTGAGAGACTCTAGAGAGAACTATTTCAAAGGCAATTTAAAAAGATCAAAATGTTAGCTCCGATAGGTGACAAACTCATATTCATTATATTAGTCCTTGTAACTAGTATAGTGTCTGAGATATGGGGCAGGAGGAACTTGTAAAAGCAAGTGTTATTAAATAGTAAATAAGATACCACTTTAAGGCAAATTAGGGGGAAAATGAGCGAAAACTGAGCCTCTTATTCCTTGCTATTTGAGTCCCTTGGCCTGTCCAAAAACTGGTGGCTATGATCTTAGAGCAGCTCTGAGCTCAGTGCAAAGCAACCATAAATTAATGCATTTGAGGCTTTTTTCGTGGTCATAACTAGTCAACAGACCCTGGGAAAGAGGGGTTGAACTTTCCAGGTAACTTTGTAGACACATGGGAATTTAAGTATTTTCTTTTGGTGGACTTTGATCTATTAGTTTCTTTCTAGGCAGCAAAGTGAAAGATATACAATAATAACAATGCCTACAGAAAAACATAGTGGTTAAGTGGCTTGAAAACCTGGTTCTGTCACTTACTAACTGGGATCAAGTCATTTAGCTTCTTCTTTGCCTTCTCATCTGAAAATGGGAATAATTGCAGTACCTACATCATAACGTGTTTCTGAGAATGGAGTATGTTCTTCATATCAACCTAACAGAAATTCCCTAGGGCATCAGCACTCAATAAATGTGTGTTATTACCTTAAGAGTTATAAAGCCCTCTTGTTTACTGCCTGGCACTTGGTGACAACTTAACATATTGTACATTACTTGTAATAATATTCATTATTTGAAATTTTATTTTAATTAACAATGATTATTATTATTATTATTATTATTTTTAACCTCAGCACTGTCTATGATGTCTGGTACAACAAATATATATCCAATAAATAAGCAAAAACACACATAAAAAAAGAATGGAAATTGTCAAGTGGCCTGACTTTCTTATCAAACAAACCAACATCTTTCAAAATAAACTCTGGGGACATAATTAAATGCTCTGCAAATGATATATAGAGGAGAGTGACATAAAAACAAAGACATTTTGTGTGGTAAGAGAAAGGGAAAAATTATCATGCAAAATGGTCTGAATTGATCAGGAGGAATAATGGAATAGAGAGTCCTTTCTAAAAGCAAAATCAATACTCTGATGGAAAAAAAAGATGATAGCTCACTTTAGTGAGAAAATGGACAGAAAAAAAAACAAAAAAACTAGAAAAGTATGTGACAATGCTGGAAAACAAATTGGGACTTGTCAAAGGTAAAAAATATCAGCAATTGAACCTGTAACACAATGGCTTCCCATTTATCCCCCCACAAATTTTAATTGAGAGTAAAATGACAACAGGAAGTCAGCAGAAAGCTGAAAACAGAGTAAGGTGGCTCTTGTAGCAATGGCTGGGATGTAAAACTGAGACCTGGTAAGTGAGGTGTGTTAGATGCCAGATTATCCAGTTTCAGTTTCAGTGATTGATTGATCTTGATTCTCTGCCAATCAATATCTTTTCTCTGTTTGCCATCTGATTGCCGCAAGTCATGAGCACATGGCACACACACACACTCTCACACACACATACCACACACATCTTTTAACAGAATATGAAACCCGATTCCCTTAAAGGGAGAAGCCATAACAGAGATCTGGAAACCACTTTATGGGCAACAGAGCTGTGAGAAGAATAGCATGTTGTCTCCACTGCGGGGAAAGCAGCCATTGTGGACACCGTCAGAAGACTTTATCCTGGCTACTAGATTGAATAGCTGTGGGCCTGGGGGACATTTTCAAAGCATTTACAGAAGCATGAAATGTCATGCAAACTTAGGAAAATATGAGTGCTAGGAAATCGGAGCACAGAATTCCCTCCAAAGAGTGGAATTTGAGGTGAGAAGGTCGCCCTGGAATGCTGATCATGTCACTTCCTAGCTGAACGGCTGGCATAAGTGTGCCCAATTTATTTAATCTCACATTCTGTTTTATAAAACAAGGCTTTTAATTTTATGTAAAAGAGTTGTCAAGAATTTTAAATATTGTACAACTCTGCCTCTGTTCTCCATCCATAAATGTTCCATATATGTTTATTTACAGGGAATTTCTTGGTATTATTTTCCCTGAAAATTCTACTACACTTTTTTTTTTTTTGTAGAATTTCTACCTTTTTAAAAATGACCTTTTTACTATTTTGCATACTGCACCCAAGGGACAGGGCACTAGAGAAAGTAGAGAAGTACACAAGGAAGAAAAGGAAAGAGGGTGAGTAAGGAAAGGAATAATTTCTTGTCATTCGAGGTGCACATAGCTGCCTAATCTTCAGGTAAAACTTGGAAACTTCTGCGGGTGTGGCCCTTTGAACACTTTCTAATGGTTACTATTAATAAATGCAAGAAAATAACTTCATAACACATTTTTTTATGGTTGGATGGTATTACTTATATATTAGTCATTTTTCCCATTTCCTCTCCCTCTTCCATTCCCATCCTTTTTCATAAGATAGTCTACTTATCTTGGGAAATGAATGTGGTAAAATGAGCCATATAAAAAAAGCCTGGTAAGCTCTAACTCGTGACTTCTGAATGTTTAAATATTTAGAGACCAGAGATTATACAAATGTTTGGGGAAAACATGAAGCAAAAAAAAGGTCTTTCCACAAACCTTGACTAAATTTCTCCTACTACTATTCATGTTAAATAAAGGATTTCTTCAGTATTGTGAAAGGACGGAGAAACAAAGGAGAGATAATGCGAGTTTTATGGATCTCAGAGAAGAAACAAGGAACCTCAAGAGGTTTAGAAGGCTTGAGAGTTGAGAGGGTTTAGGACCTGCTTTGTGTGCCCTGGGTCTTCCCTAGGTAGGCAGCAAAGCACCAGGGAGGTAACAGTCCTTGGTATATAAATAAAGGCAAGGCTATAGCCAGGCCCACGGGGATTTTTAAACCAGTTTTACATGAAAACAAAGTAAAGACTTAATGGGGACATGGATGGTCATTTCAGTAGAGTCTGACTTAGCAGATCATATAATACATCCACTAGTGATGCCATGTCAGTTCTCTACCATATATTCTATTATTATACTTTACATTTTACTCAGATATGAGGTAGGAGTAAATTCCCAACAACCAAAATTTACTGCACATAAACTGTAGCAAAGCTCCATATGAGACACCCAGGGTAAAAACGATTTTGAACAGGACAGAACTATATAAATTTATGCAGCAAGGTGGCATAGCAAAAGAAACAACTAACAAAATGAAAAGATAACCTATGGAAAGGGAGAAAATATTTGAAAATCAAATAATTCATAAGGGTTTAATATCTAAAACATATAAGGAAATCACACAACTCAACAGCAAATAAAAACAAACATCTGATTAAAAATTGCTGGAGAAACTGAATAAAATTTTTTACAAACAACATATGTAGGCAACAGAATTAAAAGCAAAAATAAATGAATGGGCCTATATCAAACTAAAAAGCTTCTGTGCAACAAAAGAAACCATCAAAAAAACAGACAATCAACCAAATGAGAAAAGATATTTGCAAACAACATCTCTGATAAGGCACTAACATCTAAAACATATAGAGAACTCATACAACTCAATGACAAAAAAAAAAAAATCCAATTAAAAAATGGCAGGGGATCTGCACAGACACTTCTCCCCAAAAGACAAACAAATGGCTAACAGACATATGAAAAGATGTTGAGCTTCACTACCTATTAGGGAAATGCAAATCAAAACCACAATGAGATACCACCTCACACCTCTTCCAATGGCTATTATCAACAAGACAAGAAATAAAAGTGTTGGAGAGCCTGTAGAGAAAAAAAGAACCCTGCTGTTGAAAATGTAAATTGGTATAGTCACTATGAAAAACAGTATGGGGGATCCTCAGAAAATTAAGAATAGAATTCTTCTTCTGAGTATCTACCACCCCAAAAATCTGAAAACATTTATTTGTAAAGATATATATGTACCCCTATGTTTACTGCAGCATTGTTTTGGTGGCCAAGACACGGAAACAACCAAAGTATCTTTCGATAGATGATTGGATAGAGAAGATATGTATGGTACACATATACAATGGAATATCACTTGGCCAGAAGAAAAGATGAAATACTGCCATTTGTGACAACATGGATGGATCTTGAGATTATCATGCTAACTGAAATAAGTCAGAAAGCTATGTCGAGAACTGTATGACTTCACTCATATGTGGGATATAAAACTGAACGCAACAAAGGAACAAGAAAAACAAAAAACAGAAACTCATAGACACAGACAACAACTTAGTGGTTACCGGAGGGTAAGGGGGGAGGGCGGTGGTAGATGTGGGTAAAAGGGGATCAAATACATGGTGATGGAAGGAGAACTGACTCTGGGTGGTGAGTACACAATGTGATATATAGATGATGTATTACAGAATTGTATACTTGAAACCTACGTAATTTTACTAACCATTGTCACCCCAATAAATTTAATAAAAATTTACAGATAAATAAATGAATAAATAAATAAGAACATATGCAAATGACCAACAGATACATGGAAAAGTGGTCAACATCACTAATCATCAGGGAAATGCGAGTCAAAACTATAATGAGATGTCACCTCTCTCTTGTTAGAATGGCTATTATCAAAAAGAAGAGAAAACTAGTGTTGGCAAGGATGTGGCAAAAAAAAAAGAGAGACAGAGAGAGAGAGAATTCTGTGCACTGTTGATGGGGATGTAAATTTTTACAACCACAGTGGAAAACAGTATAAGTGTGGAGTTTCCTCAAAAAAAAAAAAAAAATAGGACTGTCATTTTATGCAGCAATCCCACTCCTGGCTGCATATCAAAAGAAATTAAATTAGAATTCTCCAAAATATATCTCCATGTTCATTGCTGTATTTTTCTCAATAGCCAAGGTATGGAAACAATGTAAGTGTCCATCAACGGATAAATAAGTAAAGATGTGATATGTATATATAATGAAATATTATTCAGCCATGAAAAAAGAAAATCCTTCCATTTTTGACAACATGGATGGACCTTGTAGGTATCATGCTAAATGAAATAAGTTCCAAAGAGAAAGACAAATACTGTGTGATATTACTTATGTATAGAATCTAAAAAAGATGAACTCCTAGAAATAGAGAGTAACATGGTAGTTACCAGAAGCTGAGGGATGAAGGAAATGGAAGATGTTGTTCAAAGGGTACAAACTTCCAATTTTATGATGAATATGTTCTGGGAATATGTTATACAGCATGGTGATTATAGTAACCAATACTGTATTATATACTTGAAACCCGCTAAGAGTAGATCATAAATGTTCTCACTATAAAAAAGAAACGGTAATCATGAGGTGATGAAAATGTTAATTAACTCTACTGGTGGAATCATTTCTCAATATATAAGTGTCATATCATTACATTGTATACCTTAAACTTATACACAGTTATATGCCAATTATCCCAATAAGCCTGGAAAAGAAATGGACAACTACCCCACGTTCATGAATATGAAAACTCAATTCTGTCAAGCTGTCATTTCTTTCCAACTTGTTCTAGAGATCCAGTGCAATCCCAATCAAAATCCCAGCAAGTTATTTTGAGGATATTGGCAAACTGATTCTTAAAGTTACATGGGAAGACAATAGGCTCAAAACAGCCAAAATAATATTGAGAAGGAGATCAAAGTTGGAGAACTAGTACTATCCAACTTCAAGACTTACCATAAAGCTACAATAATTAAGAAATGTGATATTGGTGGAAGAATAGATAACTAGATCAATGGAACAGAATAGAAATCCCAGAAATAGACCCATATAAATAGAGTCAACTGATCTTTGACAAAGAAGCCAAGTCAATACAGGATAAATGGTGCTAGAAAAACTGGATATTCACATACAAAATAAATAAATAAATGAAATAAAATTGAGACATAGACCTTACACTCTTCACAAAAAAATAATAACTCAGAATGGATCATATACCTAAATGTAAAATGCAAAATTATAAAACTCCTAGAAGACAACATACAAAAAAAAATAGATGATCTTGGGTGTGGCAATGACTTCTTAGGTTCAACACCAAAGGCACAATCCATGATACAAAAGAAAGCATTGATTAAGCTGGGCTTCATTAAAGTGAAAATTTTGTGCTCAGTGACAGACACTGTCAAGAGAATCAAAAAACAAGTCACATCCTGGAAGAACACATTTGCAAAAGAAACATCTGCTGAAGGATCATGTTCCAAAATATACAAAGAAATCTTAAAGCTTAACCATAAGAAAACAAACAAACCAATTAATGTTGAGGGCCATGAAACTATTCTGTCTGATGTGCAATGATGGATTTGTGTCACTCTAAATTTCTTCAAATTCACAGAATGTACACCAAGAGTGAACCCTATGTAAACTGTGCGCTCTGGGTGATAATTATTTGTCACTGTAGGCTCATCAGTTGTAACAAATGCACCCCTCTGGTGGGGGATGTTGCTATGCATGTGTGCGGATAGAGGTTATATGAGAAATCTCTGTACTTTGTGCTTTCTATTGCTGTGAACCTAAATTCTCTTAAAAGACAGTCTATTAGAAATTTTTAAATGTTTTAAGTTTTAAAAGTAGAATGACTAGATCAAGATAAACTCATTGTGATATGTGTATTACTCTGTACAAATAGGTGGGAGGGCCCTATCCACTTGAACGCAATAGTGGAAGAGGAAGAGATTAATGAGTCAAAGCTAATTAAAGAAGTAATTGCTTCTGGGCATGTGCCCTCGGTAGGGAGGTAACTGTTCCGTAGGCTAAAAATATCATAGCTTAATAAAAATTGCACAACTCAAAGGTAAGTAGAACAATAAAATGCCAAACATATGAAAATATGCTCTGTTTATTAGAAAAATAAATTGTATTCTGGAGTTCAATTACAACCTAATTAAGTTGATTTTAGCTGGGTTTCACTGTTGTGGCAACTATTGTTACTTATTAATTATTCCCCAGGGTCCAGAGATCTCTTCAGAGCTGGGGGTATCTGAGACTCTAAATTTCCTAGAGCATAGTAATTGGATATAGAATTTTAAGAAACCTTGAAAATGTTCAAAAATGCTCATGAAAATTGAGCTTTTCTTCACAATCAGACTGTACAGACTAATTAAAACATCGGGTTCTTTCACTTTGGGGTAACATGATACCTACTCACTGTGAGAAAACTGGCTAATGCAGATACTTGTGGTATATGTCCTCTAGTAATAAAAAGGGGAAACAAATTAAGCATTCCCTGAACAATGACATTTGGCAGTCAAGGTTTTTATAAATATGAGATGTGTTTATGAGTGGGGATAACAAAGGGAACATTAGCTATTGAGAATCTCTCTAAAACGCTCTGAAAGCTTCTTGTTCAAGTTTTATTGTGAGTGACCCAGATCCTTCCAGGAACTTGCAGCCTCTTTGGTTTCTTTCATACTACAGAGACTTTGTTTTGTACTGTTTGCCCCAGTGAAATTTCAGTATATTATAAGTAAATAGTGGATAATTTTGATTAAGAAAATATCATCAAGACAATTACTCTGTAGTACAAGTGGACTTTTAGTTCTCCATTATTCAGACTGCTTTGTTTGACTCATTAAATCATCCAACATTTTACTATACATAAGTTGTGCCTTCCTAATTAGCTCTCAAAAGTTTCTAAGAGCTAAAAAGACAGATTAATAAACTCAAAGTTAGCAAGCACAGTAATACTGAGTTACTTCCTAACAAGTGAGACATTCTCATTAGTTTTCTTTTAGATATAACCTAAATAAAGTTCTTTTGCAGTTGGCCCTCTACTTCCTCTAGAAACTGAGCATACACACCAAAACAAAACAACAAAAAGGAAACACACACACACACACACACGCACACGCACACGCACACACACAAAGAAAACACAAAACAACAAAAAAGAAAAACCTACCCTTAGCAAAATCTTAAATTAACATTTTGTAGCCTATCAATGTCTTTACCAGAAGAAAGGTTGAGAATAATAAATAAATAAATAAATAAATAAATAAATAAATAAATAAATAAATAAAGAAAGAAAACAACTATTTTATACAAGGGACAACTAAGTCTTATGAAAATAATTTCATAGCATACAAAGCCCTTTCACAATGTATCATCTTCCTGTTTGCTTTTTGCAATCAGTGGAGACACTTTTATTCTGGTCTTGATATTCCCAGTGCTCCACACTTGACATTATCTGCCTGCCATGTTACTTCATCTAGCCTGTGCTGTGACTCTCAATCATAAGGTTCATTAACTGATGATTAAGTTGATAAACATTGATTCATCCCATTACTTCATTAAGCTTACCCGCCAGTCCACTGAGGTTTATTTTTTATCATCTTGATATAGACCTGTACAATGTCTGGTCTCCAGCTTCCAAATGTGTTTTGTAATTCTTGCGCACACTTCATTGTTCTATGGCTGAGCCAAGAGACCTGACAAAGTCTTTCTTTCTTTGCAACAAAACATCACCAACTGCACACCGCAGTCTTTCTCTTTCATAGCTCCACCCGTGGGGAGGTGCTTCCCACACATCGTGTCTTTTCTAGGAAAGGACAGCTTTTGTTCTGTTTAACTACAGCCCTTTAGTGTATGTTTCCTCAGCCATTCTGTGTCGAGGAAGAAAAATAATTCAGAGCATGCGTCACCTCGGAACTTAAGTGTTCACTTTTGGGCTGACAATATGATCTTTTGCAGCAAGTGCTAAGTTAGAAAAACTCAACTCTCCTATCGACAAAGTAAAGAATTCCAGAGAGAATGAATAAAAGAACTGGGCCTGCAAGAGAGACGTTAAGAAAAAAATCACTACCTTTTTTTCTCTCTCTGCAAAACATCTCTGTTGTAGAACTCTGTTATTGAAAGGAAGGGCTGATGCATATTCCTTTATGACTCAGCTGTCCTATCCTGCAGTTATGAGAATATTCCTTTTTATTTAATATGGATAGAGTATGAATAATATGCTGTGGCTATCAGAGAAAATATATGTAAACAGGATAGCCTGATCTTCGTTAGAAGAATCACCAACAAAGTGGAGAATGAAATCCCATAGCTTCTTATTCGTTTCTTGGTCTGGTTTTAAAAGAGACTGACTTTTTTTCCAGTTATCGAGATATAACTGACATATAACACTCTAAGTTTAAGGTGTACAATGTGATGATTTCATACACATATATATTGAATAATGTTTGCCCCAATAAGGTTAGTTAACACTTTCTTTACCTCACATAATTAGCATTTTGTTGATGTTATTAGTTGTTATGGTGAGAACTAAAAGGTGTCCTCTCATAGCAAATATCCCATATCTTTTTGTTGTTATTCCCTGGTTGACAATTAACTTTTTTATCATTAGTGTCAGGTGTACAAAACAACATAGTGATTGACATTTACTCCCCTCACAAAGTGATAACCCCCCTCCAAGCCTCTACTGTCCATCTGACACTGTACGTAGCTATTCCAATACCATTGACTATATTCCCTGGACTGTACTTTACATTCTGTGCTATATGTATTTTTTAATTATAGTCGACATTCAATATTATTTTATATTAGTTTCAGGTACACAGCTTAGTGGTTAGAAATTTATAAAATTTATGAAGTGATCCCCCTGATAAGTCTAGTACCCATCTGACACTATACATAGTTTTTACAATATTATTGACTATATTCCCCATACTGTACTTCACATCCCCATGGCTGCTTTGTAAGTACAATTTGTACTTCCTAATCCCTCACCTTTCTCACTCAGCCCCCCACAGCCTTTTTAACAAAAAGGTATCAAATACAATGGCAAGGTCATTTCAAGGATCTAGTATAAGATGCAAAACTCTCTGTAGATGGAACAATGGAGAACAATACTCAAAGCTGTAGGGAAACACGAATTCTAACAGGTGCAAAGAGGATGAGTAAAGAGAGATGAGAGATGATGCAAAGAAGAGGAGACACAGGAGAAAGAGTGAGGAATTAAATTTAGTCCACCCCAAATAGTGAATCTCATTGGCCTCTTTATGTTCATTTTCCATGAAATAACTCTACATCCGAGCCTAGGATAATATGTTTGGAATACGAGTAAATGAGACTTACAGCTTCACATTCTACTAAAACAAAACAAAACAAAACCTCAATTTCAATTTACTTTACATGCTTAAAAACTAGATTTGGTGGAGCTCTGCAACTTTTAGCAGTTGCTTAGTAAGTTCCCTAGCCTATTTCAAATTCAATGGACAGTATTTCTAAAAAGGATTAAGTATGATAATTATACTGCTCATATATTCCCCTTTAATGTTTGCAATAACCAAAGAAAAATTAATGCAAGAGAAGAAATATAGATAATAATGCTTTTCTTCTTAAGACATATCTCTCTAAGAGAGATATTCTGGGCACAAGCTATAAATTACTGTATCCCTTTAAAATGTTATAGAAATAAAAACTAGTAGGTAGTGAATGGAGATCTGTGCCTCACAGCAGAAATAAATTGCTCCCCACAATGGGGATATTCCCATTTACACAAAATAATTTCAGGTTATTATTTTTTCTTTATTTGATACAGCAATGTTGTCATGACCTTCATCCACACTGGGAATTTGGAAATATTTTCATTTATATCTTCTCTCCATGGGGATAAATGATTCTAATCTTGAAACCTCAGTTCCTATGTGAAAAATAACTTTATAAATACTTCAAACTCATACATTTGTAGCAACAAATGTTCCGATATGAATACAAAACAGCATTCGCTGTAAAACACAGCAATACACAACATGAACCCAGATGACAGGAGTCCCTCCATGCACACAGTTCACTGTCAGCTCTCCGAAATATATTACATATCATTCAAAAGGAACCATGAACCATGATACTATATAATATATATATATATATATATATATATATATATATATATATATATATATATATATATATATATTTCTTATTAGGTTTTGCCTAACTAGCTCGGGGTTTCTATAGCTCTTTCCTAGCAACTGTAAGCATTTGTTGATTCATCTATAACCTTTAACATACTTATAAATATTAACAAAAATATTTTAAAACCTTCAAATGTTCTTACACATTCTTTTCACAAACATCCCTTGAACAGCTATTATTTTCCAAATACCCAGGAGGTATAAAGACAAATTACACCTGCTGTCCTCTGCCCTTCAAGGACCCCCATTTAAAGAAAACAAATGTGTGAACATACATTTTGATTTAAAGCAACAAGTCTGCTATGAAAGCATGTCATTAGGACTATAATGCTCGTGTCTGTGTGTGTGTGTGTGTGTGTGCGCGCGCGCGCGCACGTAAGCGTGTGTTAACATAATGTAAATGCATTGTCTTAATTTGGGTTGTTCCGAAAGCAGGGATTTGGGTTCAGGTCATTTACGAAGAAGCTGACCACAAGTTCTCTGAAGGATCGACTTGTATGGAAACTATCTTTGCTGGCTTCTAGGGCAGGACTAAAACAGCGGTTCTCAAACTTTCGGGGGCATCAGAATTACCTGATGGGCTTGACAGAGCACAGAAGGCTATAACCCACACCACAACTTCTCATTCAGTAGGTCTAAGACGGAATTCAAGGGCTTGCATTGTCATAAATTCTTATCTGATGCTGAGGCTGGGAGTCTCAATACTGCATTTTAAGAACCACTGACCTAGCAGATGTGAGCAAGATACAATAGCATAAGCCACACGCATATATATTCAAATATTTATAGTGTCCTTATTCTCACCCAAACATCAGAATTTTCTCATTTTTTCAACCATTATTTCATCAACAATTGAACTTGTATGATGAGTTTTAGCCATGTATGAACCTGGAAAAGTTTGGCCCTCTCATTAACTAGTTATTAAGCAGGTGACTAAATCCAGGTAGTTAATTAGAAAATACTTGACAGGTCCAATGCACTGATTTTGTTTTATTTATTTATTTATTTATTTATTTTCTGGGATGCCTGTAGTTCTAAACTAAATGTCCATCTTTGATTCAAAAGAAGCAGGGTGCAAAGGTTACATTTATTGTATGAAAAATGTCCTCTTGGGAAATTCATGTGAAATAGCTTTCTACTGCTTATCCAGATCAGTATGTGTGAGCAGTGAAAATGTGTATGTGTATTAATGATATGTGCATCTGTAGCAGAAATAACTATTTTATGTTTATAAATATTTGATAAAATTCTTCCAAGCATGAAATCAGGATTTTCTCGGCACCGAGCAAAACATTTCCGTAAGGTTCATGGAATGGGAATAAACACATAAGTCTTGTAAAACAGCTTGGCAAAATAACTACATATATACCTTAGTGCCTGTGAATAAAAGGGCATTTTGTGGAGAAATCTTTTCACTTGGGTTCAGGCCTGTGTCTATACCACAGGTAAAAAGCAAAAAGCCAATCAGGGAGAAACTTTTTTTTAAATAAATGAATGTTTGTACTTATGTGGGAAGCTAGTAACAAAGGAATGTATTTAACGGCAGGATGCTACTTGTTTCCACAGAATACACATGCAATTTTCTATTCTGAGTGCACATTTAAATCCATATAAAAAGGGCAATTTATTTCCCAAGGACAATGAGTGGAATAATGTAAACTGACTTCAAAGGATGAACTCCACTAGCACATATACTCTTGGGCCCTTAAAAGCATCAAAATTCAAAAAGCTAAGTGGATTATCTCAGCTGCATCATCTGTTAATTCCAATATATAATATTAGATGGTAAGGGTTGGGGATAACTCTACAAACTCTCTCTCTTCACTGAATATTTATCTCAAGAAAATGCATGTTGGAACAACATATGATAAATAAAACTTTTGAACAAGAATGCCCTGTCTTTAATCATCAATGTGTGGTACCCCTTAAAAGTCCATAGCCTATGAAGCTAAAGTGTAAAATAAATGTTTTCTTCTTATTGGAGACATTTAAACACAGTACTTGCAATTTAAGTAGCTATCCTGAAATAAATAATGAAATGCTCCTTCAAGTCTACATAAACATATTAAATAAAACTTTCCTCCCCAAACCTGTCTTATTTTAAAATCTCTTTCCTGCTTACATGACTGAATCTCTTTCTTTTTGTGGGTGCTTCATTCAATGCTGTAATTTTCAACCATCTGTTCTATTCCAATCCAACCTGATACGTCAAACCCAGTGCTCTTTAGGAGAAGAAACCGTTGTGATTTGCCATGCCTTTTCTGATTTCACCGGGATTTAACTTAAGCCATATGTATATATATATATTTTTTTTGAAAGCCAGGTATATAGAGAATTTCACTGATCCTTCATTTAATATGGAGAACTTACAGCCAGAAAAGAGGAGGAGGCAGGGAAGAGGCAAAACCTGTGATCTAACACATATATTCATTGAACAATTACCAACCCCTTGCTCCCTCCCAGGGGCTGTAATGTGCCTTCAGTGTGTGTTATCTTATTCAATCCAGACAGCAACACACTCCTAGGTTGTTGTTATCTCCTCATTGTATATTCATTGCTGCGTTCATGTCTGTTTAAACTGCTTCCTCTCTCCAAATGCTCTCTTACCATGTGTCCCACTTCAACTGCCAGCCCCTGTAGCCTGACCAAAAACAAAACAAAACAAAAGGCAGCTTGAACTTCAAGGCCCATTGCAAATGTCCTATTCTTTATAAAATGTTCAGTGTTCTCATCTCTTTTATTTCCCAATAGAAGTCATTCCCTACTCTCTGTGCTCAGTGACCATTGTTTATATGTTCAAATCTATATTACAGCACTTATCACTTTGATCATAGTTCATAGTGCATGTCCCTGCTACTCCACAAAAATCTATAACTATTGGAATAAAATGCTAAAAACTATGCCTATTTCTTATAAGCTAACAAGGGATGAAGAGGTTGCATGGACTGCCAGCTTTGTAATTCAGTTCTTCTCAGTTCATCCAATATTTACCGAGCACCTACTGTTGTCCTAGGAATTTAGATCACCCGCAATGATTCAAAGGTGAATTAATATTGAGAATTTAAGATAGGAGTGCCAGATACGTATGCAGGCTATTTCATATAATACAAATATTGTCGAGTTTTCCTAACCAAGAAGCATTATATCCTAACACAAGAAAGAAGACTTGGGTTGGAAGAGGGAGGATCTTTATCAGGTTCAAGTAGCAGGAAAAGGGGGTTACTTTTGGTAGAGTGTGTGATTAAGTCTGGACAATCTCCCGAACCCAGAAAGTGTGTGTCTATGTGTCTCAGGGGTGGGGTGGGGGGTGCACACACGTGTGTGTGTGTGTGTGCATGTGTGTGTGTGTTTCTACTAAAAGAGCTATGTACTAAGGTTTCATGAAAATTTTAGAGCTGAAGAAAAACACTACCCAATCATAAACTACTGCTGCTCAATGAAATAATAGTAGTCTTAGGTCACTGAATGCCTTTATCTAATGAAGTCATAGTAGGTAAGCAGCTTGCCAGGTTTCAGGAACAATGGTCATCCGAGGCCAATTCAGTCTAGCCAGCAATAGTGGCCCCAGGCCACTGCACACCAGACAGTGTGGTTAATTGTGTTTCAAGACAAACTTATTGTGTAGTTATTCCTTGCTCCATTTTCCAGAGTTGTTACTTTGTCATAAGTATGATTAGGTCTAATTATTTGGATTGAATAGCCTGCAGTGTGGGTGGTAGAAAGTGTTATGATAGAAAAAAGCAAAGTCATTTAAACTGAACTGGGAAAAGTCCAAATTAACTGGCGGTGAACTTGAAAAAGGTAGTTGCATAATGTTGTTAGTGATTGAGTCAGACTTGTAATTTTTTAATGCAACCAAACATTGGGCAAATTATTTTTCTTTTGTTTATTATTAGTTTCAGGTGTATAAAATGACATAATGATTAGACATTTATACTCCTTCCCAACATGATAACTCCCCCTCCCAATCTACTACCCCTCTGCCATTATACGAGCATATAGCTGTTACAATACCATTTACTGTATCCCCTGTGCTATACTTTACATCCCATAAATATATATATATATATATATATATCATTATAGCTGACATTCAATATTAGTCTACGTCAGCTTCAGGTGTACAACACAGTGGCCAGGCATCTATACAACCTATGAAGTGATCCCCTGATAAGTTTGTCCAATGCTATGCCCAAATCCTTAGTCAAATGAGAACACTTCTCAAGACCTTAAAAACATGTTTTGTTACAGAACAGTAATATTCATACGAGAGCCCCTAGTCTTTCTTCCTTATTGACCTGCAGATTACTCTCAACTTTACCTCCTTTGCTTCTTACCCCTCCCCTTCCAACTCCTACCCAGGAGCTTTCTACCATTGCCATACTATGTATTATTTATTTATTTATTTATTTATTTATTTATTTTATCTTTTGAAAATTTTATTTTCAATGTTCTTCATTTCTTTGAAGAGATCCATTTCTGATCTACCGATGTGACATTCATTTCCTGAATAATTTCCGTTAATGTTTTTTGAAGAGTTGTCCGCTGATGATACATTTCATGAATTTTTTGTTTGACTGAGACAGTATTTCATTTTATTCATTTTTTTTTTAATTTGAAATAATTTTAGACCTACAGAAGAGTTATGAAGATAGTACAGAGAGTTTCAATATGTCTACACTCCTTTATTTTTGAAGGATAATTTCCTTGGGGGTAGAATTCTGTTTTTTGTTTTTTGGTGTTTTTTTTTTAATTTAAATTTATTTATTTATTTATATATTTTTTTAATTAGCTTCAGGTGTACAACACAGTGCAATAGTTATACTTTTTACCCCTCAAAGTGACAATCCCCCCCAATTCTCCCCCCCACTCCTCCCCCCCATATCATACTATCTATTACAATTCCTTTGACTCCCTTCCACCGTATAATCCACATCCCGTGACTATCTATATATTCAATTACAGTTGGCTATGTATTTATTTTTTAAATGGGGGCAGAGGGCAAAACACTGAGAAAGTAGAGGGAAAATTAAATTATAGTAGAATAGCAGGAAAAAAGAGGGAGCAATAGGAACATAAGGAGTGCATGGGCTAGCGCTAGTTGGGGGTATTAAGGGAGGGGAGTCATGAATAAGGAAGCACCAACAAACTGCACAAATGAAGGAAATGCAAAAAGAATGCGATTTTTACATGAGGGCTGCATATCCCCTTCAATGTGTTTGAGAGACATGTGCAAAGAACTTAAGGTTTTTTTCTTTTTTTTTCCAATTTATGTTTTAATTGCTGGGTTATTTTTCTTCAACCTAAGCAGTGCTTTGAAACTGAATTGAATGGGTCATGGTTTCAATAGAATGTACATTGATTTTATCTACCCAAATGTTCCCCATCGAACACATGGCCTTACTCAGCCAACATGCTACTGTGAATGGTAATTTCACAGCAGAACCAAGGGACTTCCAAAAGAGGTCTCTACAGAGAGAATGAGACAACTGGTAATAGTTTTATATATGGGAAAATTGAATTAATTGTTGACACTTAAGAAGTGGTAGGATTTATTCTTCAAGAAACTCATATAAATCAGTAGAAGCCTTGGTAATCCAACACTGAAAATTAATTAAAAGTATGGTATTACTATGAGCATATTCAGTAGTCAAGACACTTACGGTGGATTTAACCTAATATATAGATATTATATAAAATGTATTCCTAGAAGAGGTAAATGGAAAGAGAGCTAATAGGAGGTATATTCTGTTCCATCTCATTGTAAGGCCACCATGTACACCTAAAATTTAATTTAAATAGCTAAATATGCAAATCAAAATGTTATATATATATTTATGCTTATGTTCTTTGACAGGGTCTACGGTCTATTGATTTTTAAACAATACTTCAATTAGTGCTTAGTTTGACTTCTAGAAATGTATGAATTATGCATGCTACATTACTTATTTTGTAGTCAGGCATGTTCTTTTGTCTCCTTTTGTATTCCCAGTGTACACCACCATGCCTAGCATAGCAAATATTTGGGAAGATATTTGACTTGTAAGTGAATGAATGAGTGATGAAACACTACCTCAATATGTTTTGCTAAGGAAGTGTATGAGAGCACCTCAGCAGGTTTCTAAGTGGTCCTCGTGCAGATTACAACCTCCCATTCCTGGGAGCCTAAAGAGCTGCCCATGGCAGTATAAGAAATGCTTGTCCGAGCTAAGCTCCCCACGCCGCTCTCTGCTCCTCTCGCACCCGCACGCTGCCCGAGCCCACCATGGCCTCCATTCAGCAGCTGGTAGGAAGATGGCGCTTAGTGGAGAGCAAAGGCTTTGATGAATACATGAAGGAATTAGGAGTGGGGATGGCCCTGAGAAAAATGGGTGCCATGGCCAAACCAGACTGCATCATCACCTCTGATGGCAAACACCTCACTATAAAAATGGAGAGCACGTTGAAAACAACACAGTTTTCATGTGACCTGGGAGAGAAGTTTGAAGAAACTACAGCTGATGGCAGAAAAACTCCAGACTATGTGCAACTTTGTCAATGGCGAACTGGTTCAACATCAGGAATGGGGTGGAAAAGAAACAACAATAACAAGAAAAGTAGTAAATGGGAAATTAGTGGTGGAACGCGCCATGAACAATGTCACCTGCACTCGGATCTATGAAAAAGTTGAGTAAAAATTCTATCATCCTCCTGGACAGGAATTAGCTGCGTGAATACACAGGCTCAGTTCAGTGAGCGAATCTCTCCATGCTATTTTTTTTTCTTTTTTCATTACTGTATTCAGTTATCTTTATCACAAACGTTTTACATGCAACTATTTCCAAGTGTTGATTTAATTAAGATCATCCCTTTGGTTAGTGAATAAATGTGTTTATGCAAAAAAAAAATAAAAAAATGCTTGTCCATTTGGTGCTGTTGACACATTTTGAAGGTTACCTTGTCCAACAATATTAGCTCAGATGATACATATCCCATACTTGAAATTATGTCTGTAATGCAAGAAACACAATTCTCTAAGTTGCCTTTGATAACTCACAAGGGGATCCTTGACAATGAGATATCAGAGACCTGAGTCCGTAACCACCTGGCTGGAGGGGTCGTACCTGAATTGAACTTCTCATAGGACCAATTACTCATTCTGGCCAAAGGAACTTCAAAACCCTTCAAGCCCAAAGGTCTCCTGAATTTAGAAGGCTGGCTTTATGAGGCAGTTACTGCAAACAAGCTGGCATCTTAACAGGCTGGGAATGACCAAGTAGCCAGTTTTTTTTTCCATTACTAACAAAGTTGTCTTTATACTTGTTCCATGAGAAGAGAAAAGAACATCGAAGCAGAATTTCTCCCCTTCCCAGGAAGATTTAGCCACAACATAACCAAAAGAATACTCTGGCCCTAAAATTTCTCTCTTCATCTACATAGAGACATAAGGAAAAATCATTTTCCCTCACTTTTTTGTCAGTGCTGGCTTTGCAAAGTTCCACACTAAAGCCTGCTCTCTACACCATGTCTTGTGACACTCTGAACTGTGTTCTAATGTTCCAAGTCCTGTTGCAAGTAGCTGGTGACTTCAAACAAGTCTTTCTTGCATGACAAAACTGTCCCTTAGATATGTGTTGCCACTGTATTTTCTATTGGACAGGACAGGTAGGGGGAGGGGATAGGTAGTCAGTAATCTTTTAAAATAAAATTCCTCCAGGAAGAAGTTGCTATAATACCTTCCTCTGAGTCTTTCCAATCATTATTTTCCTCCTGAAACAGCAATTCAGTCCACATGAGGACATTCAGAAAGCCATATCTCATCGCTGCTATCTAATTGTATCTTTACAATAACACCGCACGATGGGTAGCTCCAACTCAGAGGAGTGAGTAAATTGGTCAATGCCACAAAATTAGGATTTGAACTTGAATCTATCTGACTCTGACATTGATCTTGCTACTTCTTGCTAGTGGACACTTAGTGTTCTATAGACACTCATTAACAATTAAGGATAAATGGTTCCTATGAAGAGTCAAGGATGTTTTCTCCATGAGAGCAAGACTTGTCTTTTCTCTCTGTTGGAATAGGTATGGCACATGGTAGTAGGGGCTCATGAACATGTGTAAAGTAATTAAATACATATGTAACAGTATGCATGATATCTCAAGTATATACTACCTAAACTCTAGTAGAAATTTCAATGATTTCAAGATAGTATTTTTGAGATTTTGGTCAGGAGGTAATGTGGCACAGCAGATAGAATGTATCCTCTGAAGTCAGAAAGATAGCTTCCAGTTTTGTCTCAGAACTTGACCTGTTAAGCGACCTTGAACAAGTTTTTAACCTTTCTCGTGTTCACTTTCCTGATAATGTTACTATCTTCATGGAGCTTGTATTAGCTATGCCAGGCTGGACCAGGGTATATTAAACTTTCATCTGCATAAACATCTTCTGGAGATCTTGTTCAAAATGCAGATTCTGATACAGGTCTTGGGTGGAGCTTGAGATTCTCCATTTTTGACACATTTCCAGTTAATGCTGATGCTGCTTCATCTGGGGCTAAATTCTGTAGCAAGGGGTAGGGCCTCTTATCCTCAGCAATATCGACATTTTGTTCCTGATAGTTCTTGTAATGGGGTTTCCCTGTGCTTTGTAGGATGGTTAGTAGCATTCTTGCCACAGTTTCTGACACATAATACAAATCAGATAAATATTGCTTCCTTCCTTTTTGCCACAGCTCCTGCTTTGACTTGGTAGCAGTCAAGAAGGTTAGACCAATGGTCACATCCAGGGTGATACATCCAGTATCACCTAGAGCAGAAGTCAGCAAACTACCAGTCCCAGGCCACATCCAGCCTGTCACCTAATTTTGTCAATTAGCTTTTATTGAAGCACCTCCATAGCCATTTTCTATGGCTGCTTTTTCACCTAAACAACAGCGTTGAGACATTCCCACAGAGACTGTGCAGCCCACAAATTTGAAATATTTACTTCCTGGTTCTAAAAAGAAAAAGTGTGCCAAGCCCTGTTCTTGCTACATGAAAACCCTTCGCTTTTGGCTCTTTTAAGCTATAAAAACAGAGTTGCATAGCAGTCCTGTGGGTATAATTGAATAAATGCTAAGTCGAGAACATTTCCTTTGGGTTGGTCTCAAAGAGAGTGGCTGGATTCTTTCCATTTTTCAAATGAACCATTGGCTTCCACCACCCAGGTATTATGCAACCTCTTTAGACACCATGGAAATAACAACAAACCCCAGGTGCCAGCTATCACGGGAAAGGTTATCTTTTTAAAAAATCTTTTCCCAAGTATACAGAATTTACATGCCTAATTATAATTGATAAGAGTCAGTCACGGGGCTGGCTGAGTGGCTCGCTGTTTAAGAGCCGGCTTGGGAAGAAAAAAAAGTCAGTCACAAGAGAACGCTATACCTCCCTTGGCTGCCAACTTTACTTAACCTAGTATGTTTGTGCTGATGACTGGTAATTTGCATTTTGTAGAAGGTCTTATAGGAGCCAGGCTGTTTTCATTTGGTTTTTGTTTTTTTAAAAAGAGAGAAACTCAGAGGACTTTGAGAGGAAAGCACACAGGCAGAGAGTTTTCTGAACAGAGGCAAAGAAAGTTTTGTTTATGAAGTAAAGTTTTGTGACAGTGATATAGGTAAGCTGCACTCAGCTGCTACTTGTAGAAGGAATATGAATGCATAGCTTGAAGTACAATTTGATAATGATCAGTGTGAGTGATAATGACAGGTGATCTCTCTCATAACTGCTTGAGATACTCTCATGCTTACTTTGAGACTATCATGTGTATTAGGATAGGCTGGGTTGGCGGTTCTCAATCTCAGCAGTATTTGGACCACATAATTCTTTGTTGTGGTGTCTACACTGTGCCTTGTAGGGTGCTTGGCAGCATCCCTGGCTTTTACCCACTCGATGCCAGTATGAATCCTCTCCCCAGATGTCCCTAGACAATCAAAACGTTCTCTAGACTCTCTAGGCATTGCCAAATATCTTCCGTGGGTCAAAATCACTCCTGGTTGAGAATTACTAGGCTAGATCATGCCACAAGAAGAAATAACTCTACAATGTTTTCAGTGGCTCAAAATGTTTATTTCTGGATGACATAAATTCCACTGGGCAGTTTTCAAGGGCAGTTTATACTCCACATGGTGGTTCAGTATTCTGACATACTTTGAGCTCATGGTACTTCAATCAACACGTTTCCTATGTCATTGTGGAAAGTAAAGGAAGGGTGTAGAACTGAGTACAAGCTCTTAAATACTTAGGTCCAGAAGTCACATTTCTATTTCTGTTGACACATTGTTGATTAGAGAAGTTCATATGGCCATACCTAACTTCAAAAGGGTGGGAAGTAAGATCATCCCCCAAGAAGATTATGGGCATACTATTGTCTACAAGCACAGATATACATTATCTGTAAGTCAGTACCTTCTTTTTTTCTTCTTTTTTTTTTTTTTTTGAGGGCAGTATCACTGGCCCTCATTTGTGGGACTGAACCGGGGCCGCTGGCTTCCTAGGCCAGCACTTAACCACCGTGCCACTTGGCCAGCCCCCCTACCTTCTTTAATGAACTATTGCTGCTGCTGAAAACTACAGTACTGTCAAAGGCAGAGAGGCAGGGATGCAGTTTAGTTGAGAGTGTGGATTCAGGAACCAAAGTACTTGGACTGAACATCACATCTGCAACTGTGATCTTGGACGAGTTAGGTAACCTCACTGTGCTGAGTTTCCTCATCTATAAAACAAGAGCTAATAAAAGTGCCTTACTCACAGGGAGGTTGTAAGGATGAAGTGTGTTAGCATTTGTAATGCCTTTAGAAAAATGCCTGGAACATAATAAGCCCTTTGTAAATATGTTTAATTAAAAAGAAATAGTATTCAGAGCAAATAATTGTATCCTTTTTAATAAAAGAGAGGCTGAAAAAAAAAGTATACAAAGTGTTGTGTATTCAGAGGAAATTTATCAACTCTCAAATATGACACCTCTACATCTGTACATTAAAAATACACTGCAAAGGGCCGGCCGAGTGGCGTGGTGGTTGGGCGCTGGCTTGGAAGGCCAGCGGCGCCGGTTCGGGTCCCACATGTGAGGGCCAATGGCAGTGTCCTCAAAAAAAACAACAAAAAAAAACAACACAAAAATACACTGCAAAAACAAAACTGTCCAGAAAGGCGTGTTTTCTAATATAACTTGGGCTGCTTACCAAGTTCAGGGAAATAAATCAATAAATGTCACAAAATATTTGTAAATATATTTTAAAAGTTCAACCTAGGCCAAATGAGAACAATACACTTGCTGTCTGTTCATCAAGCCCCATTACAACAATTAAATATCGACTGTAGATGAAAACGTGTCTTCTCTTGCTTGTTCTTAGAACTGTACTCGAATCTTTCCCTTAAAAATGGTATCCTATTCAATACCATTTAAATTATCTACCTATTTAAAATATCATAAAAGTACCTAATTTTTCTGTCCGTAGTAGCATTTGTTCTGCATTTCCTTTCATGCAAAAATCATGAATGTTCTATGACCAATCAAAAAGAGCACCACCCTCCCTACTATTACTATTTACCACCAGGGTGAGGTTGCAGGGCCAGCACCACTGATAAAAAAAACAACCGAGTTACAACCAACTTTTCTCTTGTGGAAGTTGTATTTCCTTTAGAAGTAAAGGCACTATTCCCACTCTACCTGCACAAACATAAATGTTCTTCCATGTGCACCATACTTGTGATTTGATTTCCTGAATTTCTGAGATTCACCTTTACAACTCCCACACCATCCACCATACTTGGATTTGGCTTCCATCTTGTTTTTTATCTTTATGCCACCCGTTCAGCAGAATTCTGGTCAAGTCTTTCTGATCTTGACTTCTTTTTGCCCCTTGCTTATTTGATTGTTATAATCACAGAAAGCTTCAGATGAACACATTTCCTGTTACCACCCAAGTATCTTACTAATGTTAACAATGGTCTACTTGAGACTATTAGAGTAGATTCAGGAAGAGTAAACAATTTATCTCATTAGATCGTGTTTTTCAAAGAGTGTATCAAGGAACAGCTGTTTCAGAACCACATGATGAACTTGTTAAAAACATATGTTCCTAAGATACAGCCCAAACCTGGTGAGTGGGAATCTCTGTGGTTGAACTGGAAATCTGTATTAACAAACTCTCCATCTGATTTCTGCTTATACCATATCACTGTTGCCAAATCCCTCTAGAAGTTATCTTACAATTGAATTCTTCTATATATCTAAAATTCATTTGTAGAATAAGTAAAAATTAACAAAATGAATTGATTGAACTGTCATCATGCCTATGAAATCATTATATTTCCTTTGCAAAATTTTATATTATATATATAATATATATAATATAAATATATATTATATATATATATATAATATATATTTAAAGTGATTGAAGTTTAGGTCATAATTTGACCTGCTCAATCCTTCTAGTAGGTTTAGAAATATTATCAGTTGAAAACCATCAGATGACTATACTTACAGAAAAGAATAACAATAATGTGTCTGTGGTTCTGTGCATGGATTCTTTAGTATATTTCCCCCTTCCCCCTTTATCTTCACAAAAATTTCAGAAACATTTCTGAATAATAGATTATAGGCTCTTGGAAAGCAGCAAAGGGAGTGCTTCCTTCCATCTCTAAAATATCCTAGTGTGATGAAATGTCCTGAATTCTCTTTAAACATTAATGGTGAAAAGTAAACTCTTCTAAACAATCCTACTCCAGACCATTGTTACCAAAATTTCCTCTTGAAATGATCATCTATAATGTATTATACATTAGTGTAATTGACGAGGAAAAAGAGAGGCCTAATGTCAAGCTTTGCATTTTATGTTCTGACTGAAATTCACTTCTCTTTTAACAATTAAGGCCCTGGTCTTGGTATAGTTATGTTATCAACATAAAACTTTAGAATAGGAATAATCAATAATTTCAATATCCGCTTTACAAAGTAAATTTGTTCAAAGGTAAAAGCGTCTGACCTTTCCCTATATCACAACATTTTCCATAATCAACCGTCCTTTATGTCAGCATCACAATCACAGTCCAAGAAGTGGGAGCAATATTATCAGAAGTAGGAAAATGAGACTAAATGAAACCTGTTCTTACAATTGGAAGACATTTGTCCTTGAATATCTTATTTGGATTTTATCTTTTAAGAGTTCTGTCACCTTGAGGTATACAGAGTCCATATTTCTCTGAAAACCCTCTAAGAAATTTAGATGCCACTATCATCTTGACACCAAAGGGATTACTTACACTAACATCCAGAATTAATAGATGAGATGGATCCTAAAACCACATAAATCATCAAATAGGAAGAAGTGAAGTGTCAGACTGTCTCACGAAAGACAATATGCAGATGTTCTCAGACACAATTAAATGTAGGCCCTATCGATGCATGAGAAAATATAAGAATCAGAGATTTATTTTTGGGCCCAAGAATCTTGATCTGAGCATTTCCTTAATAAATAGGGCTGGATTCCATCTATCCCCACCAAAGTTACTACTTCATACTTCATAGCAGCTACTAAAACGTGTAAGCATGATTTCAAACAGTAAGGGTACATCATAAGAGCTCCATACATGTTAGTTGTCTACCACTGTTATTATTGTTGTCAAAGACTCTACCTTCTAAGAATAAAATGAGCCATGGCAGTTTCAAAATGAAATTAACATCAGACATACACCTTTTCATCTAAGCACATGAGAAATTTTAGCTGATTTCCAATTATTTGCCATTTAAACACACACACACACACACACACACACAGACACACACACACACACACGGCTCAATCCCTCCCAACCCACATGCACACAAACACCCATTCTGTGTCCTGCTCAGTCATACCAAGCTTTTTGTTAAATGCACTTTGCTTTTTCATGTCTCTCTACTATTTTCCATGTCTTTGTCTATGCCTCGAGACTTCTATTTTCTCTCATCTATTTGGTAAATGTGACTTGTCATTTGCCACTCAACAGGCACCACTTGGAAGCTTGTCCTGACTTAAGCAGGATGAATGAGATGCCCTTCACCAGCAATCCTTTAGGGCCTATACTTAACCCTACACAGCATTTATCACGTATATTGAAAGTCTTGGCAGCCTTGTCTCTCTTCTGCCAGATCATTGGTTTGATGAAGATGAGGGATGAATGCTGTCGTGTTGGTGTCTCCAGTGGTTAGTTAATGCCACCCAAATCATCAAAACTCAATGAAGGCTTACCAAAGGAGGGAACGAAAGAAGTGTTGGCTTCCTAGGGGAAGGGAAATGGGGGTGAGAAAGGGATGCTGTGATGACACTGCTGAATTTGCAAAGGTAGTGTCCTTTATGTCTCCCAGAACAATTTAGGTATCATGATAAATGTTTCCTGGTGCTTGTGGGAGTAACCAGCCTCACATTTATAGTGACTTTCAAATCAAGGCTCTGGAGTCACACATAAATTTGCAATCTACTTCTCTTGCAAACTTTTCTTTGCTGCTTAAATGGCAGGATAGATCCTAAAACATTTAGAATTGACATGTGTCCCTTTGCTTAATAATAATGATGAATATATCAGAATAATGCATATCATATTATTAATTTGCGAACCTTGCATTTCTGATATTTTTCCCCCTGTGGAATAATAGCTTTTTTGTTATAATTATTATAGCCAAGAAAGGAAAAGAGTAAGAGGTTTTATTATCAAATATATGTAAATAATATTGATTTAAACACAATGAAGCATGTTGCATTAGTACAGGATTTTGCAGTTATTGCTATGCAGCTATGCATTGTAAATCTACAAGAAAGTAAGAAAGCAACATGATAAACACTGATTCCTAAATCTATTCAACTGTGAACATTTCTGTTCATTTGTTTTTCCCCCAGAGAGAATCTGGTTCTGTGGAAATATTTTAGAACATTCTAGGAGAGTACCCTCAGCTATGGATCAATGAGCAGGATAGAAATTAAAGAAACCAGCTCAACCAAACATACTCTTTTCTAACAAAATATAGCTTGATTAAAGCAATGCTATACATACTGATTAAATTATAATACATCATTTTCTTTTATGAAATAAAAAGTACCATTGAGCAAGAGGAAAAAGAAATATTTTACTGTGGAAGGCTTGAATTGGTGCTTTACATCTAATTTTTGCTTCTTAATTCCAACTTAGCTTAAATTATTCACTTTTTTGTTTATTTATTGATTTGTTTGTTTTCACTATTCACAAAGAACACCGATTTTAAGACAGCAGCTTACCATGTCTAAACTTGTTCCCCTTACCTTGCCTCTTGGTAGAAAAAGGAGCCACTTAGAATGAAAGTCAGAGGACCTAGATGAATCTCAGTTCTACTTATTTTTCATTTTATGATATAGGCAATATATAAACCCTTTCTGAGCTTTAGTTTAATTTGTTGTTGTTGTTTTTAATTTTTAAATGAATCACGATATTACCCGACTCATTGGCTTGGATAGGGATAATTCAAGGCATGATATAATGATGTGGCAATGTATCTAGTCAATGTCTTTTTTTTAAAAAAAAAAAGATTTTATTGAGGAATTGGGGGAGGGGAACAGCGTTGGGGAATCGGGGAAGGGGAACAGACAAGTTGCTGTCTTTTTGTTCTTCAGTCTAGTTGTGGAGGACGCTGCTTCACTGGCCCATGTTGGTATCATCATTGCTCTCTTCCCGGATGAGGGAGATCGGTCGCCGGCCTCTGGATGGTCGTTCACTGCAGCTATTGGCAGCTCATGCTGGCTGCCAGCCACTCACGCTGGCTGCCGGCCACTCACTGTAGCATATGGCAGCCCACTGTAGCAGGGGCTGCAGCCTACATCATCACTGGGGCTCGCACAGCCCAGCTCCAGGTGGAGCTGTTGTTAGCTGTAGAGGGCAATGTCACTGGCCCTCATATGTGGGATCCGAACCGGGACTGCTGGCATCCCAAACCAGCTCCTAACCAATGCGCCACTCGGCCGGCCCTCTAGTCAATGTCTTGGATATTTTAGCCACTTCCATTGGTCAGTCAGTCAATTATCCATACATTCAACAACCTGCAAGTACAGCTCTCCCCAATAACTTGTTTCCTCTTTTCTATCAGTTTTCCATCACATTTGCACTATGATGGATCCAAAAAAAAATCTGCCAGCTCCATACATCTCTTTCTCCTCTGATGATCAAAAACCATCTTAGTAATGTTTAGACAAGCACTGATTTCTCACTATCATCTTTTTACACCCTCATTTGTAATAAATACTTTTTCATTGAATGGATTTGATTGGGAAACCCAATTCTATAATTTGGCTTTCCACTAAGTTTTACCATTTCTAGAGACTTTGCATGATGGAGTATTTTCAAAATAAAAATGAAGCTTACACCTACATTGTAAAGGAATTCCCTCTTACCTTAAGTTTCTTGGTCACTGTATTTTACATAGAAGAAGGTAAACAATATAACCATTTCTTTCATGCCTGAGTGGTGTTTTCCACAAAGAGAAAGGGTGTGGTAAGTGGTCAGGTAATAGCTCATTTTTAAACACACTTTGGCATTGTGCGAGATGTTTTACAAGCAATGTCTTATTTAAATCCTTCCAATTGCACTTTATCGGTATCATCATCTCATTTACCAGACGCTCAACATTGGATGTTCCGAGAATTCAAATAATTTCCCAGTATCAAACAGCTAGTGAATGAATGATACAGCTGGCATCTAAACCCGGGTCCATCTGTTTCAAAATTCACTCTCATTGATACTCTACCATACTGTGCCAAGAGGCCAACTCTAGCCAGAATTCACTTTTATGGCTCTAACAGCAACTGGCAAATTTGACTAGAAAGTACAATTGAAATGTTTCTGAAAAAGCCTTACATGAATTGAAATGCACTGTCAAGAAGGTAAAGAATTTGCAAAATTGAGAGCAAAGTGAGGGATCCAAGAAGAGAAAGTTAGAGAAATCTATTGAGAAAAAGAAAAGGACAAGTGAATTAGAGTATCCCCGAGAACAAACTCATGTGACTAGTAGTCTTTCTGAAAATGCATAATTTCAACCTTCTGTGCTTCCTCATGCTCAATTCCTTGATCACTCTGCAAGCCATATTAAATCATGTACAGATTTCAAATTTATGCATCTTCTGTACAGTTAATCAAGCTTTTAATACTTTAGCTTTAGTATAATTATTTTAATGGGTATTTGAAAATATAGACCTATCAGAGATGATAGCTTTATAGGCTGGTTAGTATCTTAAATTGAATATTATGTCACATTGAGTTTGGAAGATTTTTCAACTTGGAAAAAAAAAACCCCTCAGCTTTCTATGTTTGAATGAATATACATACTGACTGAGTTTGAAAATAATGTAGGCTGTTGCAACTTATTGTCTTGGGGGTTGTCTCAGGCACAATGGAAAACAAAGCAAGTGGTCCTTTATAAAATAAATCACAGCAACTTTCTTGCTGAAAGAAGCACTTCAAATATCTGCTGGAAGACATTTAGAATGATATGAAACTCATGTGGCCTTGATATTTATAACACATTCTAAGATGTATTTCCATGGAAACAAGGTGAAGAAATAACAGGGAATCTGATGGAGTTGAGAATATGGGTGGTAAGTAAGAAAGCTGGCCTGTATGTTCTGCATGAATCCTGTGGCAAGAGCCAGATGGGGCCAAAAGTCCAGTCCCACATACAGCAAATCACTACAACTTTCCATCTAGCACTATCCCTACTACAAGAACCCATCCATACAACATGCACCAAGTCTCATGTCTCTGTCTACAAGAATTATTGCTCAAAATACAAGCCTCTTTTGTCATCTATTATATCTTAAATTCTCGCAGTTCTCATCCCCATGCTACTTATATTCCCTATTATTAGCCAAACTGGGATCTTTGTAATCAATGGTCATTATCTAGTTTATATGCTCGTCCACTTTTTCAAAGGTTTTCTCCATCTCTTTGACACAACTTATCTCTAGAATAACCTGATGACCCCATTTTCCTTCCATGAAGTTAAGTTAGTTTTTTTGTTTTTCTTTTATGCTCCATTTATCTAAAAACCTAGAAGTCAAGTCAGGGTCCTTCCAGTTCCCTGTTTCTGCTTCCAGTCAGTTAAGTACTCTCACCTGAACAAAGACCCTTTGAGATTCATTTAACTGTAAGCATCTTCCTAGCAATTATCTGCAGACCTGCTTACCACGAGCCCCTCCCCTCATTTATTGAACACGTCAGCATAACTCACAGTATTCATGTTCTCCCCAGATTCTGTCATCATTCTAGGTTTATTTGATGGGAATACAACATGTGGCATCTCACTCCTGGAGGCCCTCTCCAACTGCATTTTCCTCCATTTCACTTATTTTTTTATTTTTTTGCTTTTTATTAAAAGTACAGTCCCAGGACTTTGTGTTATTTTTTATTATTATTAAATGTATTGGGGTAACATTGGCTAGTAAAATTATATAGATTTCAAGTGTACAATTCTATAATACATCATCTATATATTATATTGTGTGTTCACCACCCACTTACTTTCAAGGTCCTTTCATAGGACTGGTCACTACCAGAAATATTTTCTCCTATGAAGTCACAAAATGAAACATCTAGTACCTAATCACAACTTTCTGTCCTCTGCATTACCCAAGCAGCCCAAGGCAACAATTATTAAAATGTATAATGGCATCATGGTTACCTTGATATTTTCTCTTTATTCTCTGTCCTTCTTTTGTATAATTCTTCCCTTTTCCCACCTTAGAATCCATGACTCAAAATTGAACCGTAAACAGTTTCAATTCCCTTGTCACTTTTCCATTTATTTGAACCTGTTCTTCAAAACCTTACACTCAAATAAAACCTGGTCATCAACCTTCTCACCTGCATCTATAAACCTAGCAAGGAGATAGAAAGATTACAGAAACAGATTGGTATCATTAATAATTTAAGATTTCCTGCCCTAGACACTAAAAAAATCACTTGAAAATTTTTTAAAAATGTATGAGTTCATGTTTCTACACTCCACAGTGATTTTATTTCTATTTAATTTTGACTACTCAGTGGGAACCCCTCTTCTTTCCACAAATCTATCTTCTTTAGAACCCCGTACCATTTTTCCTCTCTTGTTTTTCTGGTAGTAGCTTTCCTCTGGCTGTGAGAGTATAATCTTATATATCCCATTAAGGAAAAGAAATCAGGCTGATTCCCATCAACAGGCTGAAGGAAGAAGACAGATCTAGCCTGGATTTTAAGACTTCAGCATATAGATACCAGTTGAAAACCATGGAATGCTTGTGAAGTAGAAAAGGAAGCAATGACAGGCAATTCCAAAAAGAAAATTAAACAGAGTGGGAAATGGGACAGGAGAAAAATCAGAAAAGCTAAAAGTTAAAGCCAAGTATTTTAAGGATGGAGTATATAAGTCACAAATATTCCAGTGACTATGAAAACTGAAAGGTGCCCATTGGATTTTCCAGTAAGTATTGTAGTTCTTTGATAACTTCAACAAAGCGTGTGTGCGGTGTCATGACCTGCTTTTGGTAAACTGATGAGTAGACTAAAATATTCGTAATAACATATGTAAAGAACTTGTTTAGTAAGTTTAGCTATGAAGGGGGCAAGGGGAATGGGAAGTTAACTTGAAGTAATGTGAGCATGAGGGAGGGTTTTTTGTTTTGTTTTTTTCCTTTATAAGAGAAGTGACTTGAGGATATGTGAATACTAATGGGGAAGAGGAAACATTTGGGAATAATTGGAAAAGATTGGGGGTATGGAAAAAACATTATCCCTGAAGGGGCAGAGAGGGATTTGATTTGAGTGAGGAACACGCTGTGTTGCAACAGCTTCTGTGTTGGAACAGCTTCAGGATAGCCTGAGGCTTGACAGAAACACAAACTCTGAGGCCCCACCCCATACCTACTAATTCAGAATTGCTGGACATGGGGCCAATTAATCTGTGCCTTAATCGCTCTGACACACATTAGGATTGAGAACCATCGGATTAGAGAAAGGAAGCTGCCTCTTCCATTGTTATAGAAGGGAAGGAAAAAGTAAAATGCACTTAAGTTAAAAACATTGGAACCCAGATGAAATGAATAAGGGGGTCAGGAGATGAAACTTCCAGTGATAGGGTGAATGGGCCATGAGGATGTGGTGTACAGCATGGAGACTATGATTGGTAATGCTGGGTAACATATTTGAGAGTTGCTGAGAGAATAGATCTTAAAAATTCTCCTCACACACACACACACAAAATTATAATGATGTATGGTGACAGATATTAACTGAACTCATTGTGGTGATCATTTCTCAGTGTATGCAGGTATTGAATTGTTATGTTGTTGACCTGAAACTAATGTAATATGGTATGTCAATTGCACTTCAAAAAAAGAAATTTTCATAGGAAGTTAGAGGACCTATAATTTCTCAGTAAAATAGGTGACAAGATCGTCTGCTGAAAATGGACGAGTAGCATTAGAGTTTAAGGAGACTAGATCAGGTTTATAATAATTGACACTTTGAAAAAAGGCTAATTGTGAACATATGGTAGAATTCTGGGTTGTGTGAGGACTTAACTGATTCTAAGAGCATGGGTCTTTAGTGCAGGTAATTCCTATTGTTTTTCCAGGTATTCAAGGATTGTGAGTGTTGGAGAGAAGGCAGGTTGATTCAGAGCTGAAAATTGATATTGAGCAGAAAATTTTGTAAGGTATATCCAAGGGAAGAACAGTAGGTCTAAAATCAGGGAATATTGACAAGACAGTAGTTAAAATGATGGACTTCTAACTTGAGTCTGGTTAGAGAAGACAATGAATACAAAAGTGTCTAATAATTGTGAGCAAATAGAAGATCCTCTGCTCATATTTCATCAGATTGTTTATTATTTTGCTATTGAGCATATGAGTTCCTTATTTGAATATTACATTGAATTTATTTTGAATGTTAACCCCTTACCAGATATATGACTTGCAAATATTTTCTCCCATTTGGTAAGTTGCCTTTTCATTTTGTTGATGGCTTCCTTTACTTTGCAGAATATTTGTAATTTCATGTATGCCAACTCCTACTTTTGGTTTTGTTTACTTTTGCTTTTGGTATCAGATTCCAAAAAAATCATCACAATGACCAACATCAAGGAGTTTATTGTCTATCTTTTCTTCTAGGAGTTCTATGGTTTCAAGTCTTACATTCAAATCTTTAATCAATTTTGAGTTAATTTTTGTATAAGGTGTAAGATAGTGGTCTGGTTTCATTCTTTTGCATGTGGCTAACCAGTTTTCCTGACACTATTTGTCCTTTCCCCATTTGTATATTCTTGGTTCCTTTGTTGTAGACTAATTGACCATTTACATGTGGGTTTATTTCTGAGCTCTTTTCCATTCCATTAATCTATGTGTCTGTTTTTATGCCAGTACCATGCTATTTTGATTACTGTAGATTTGTGATAGTTTGAAATCAGGGAGTGTAATGCCTCCTGGTTTGTTCTTTCTCAAGATTGTTTTGGCTATATGGGGTATTTTGTGGTTCCATACTAATTTTCAGATTATATGTTCTAGTTCTGTGAAAAATGCCATTAGAGTTTTGATAGGGATTGCACTGCATCTATAGATTTCTTTGAGTAATATGGATATTTGAACAATATTAATTCTTTCAATCCATGAACATTAAGTATCTTTCCATTTATTTTTATCTTCTTCAATTTCTTTCATTAATATCATACTTTTCAGTGTATCCATCTTTCACTTCCTTGATTATATAATATGTCAATTATACCTTAATTTAAAAAAAAAGAAGGGCTGATATACAAAATATAATGAATGCAACAAAGTGCTGGAAAGATCAGAGGTAGTAGTAAAAAAGTACATTGTGGAGAAAATGGTGTCTTCAGATAGAAGGCAGGTTTAAATGATGTGTGCACTTTCAGTCAAAAAGTTGAAAATGTATGGGATTTTGTTTGCCATGGCATGGTGGCTCCAAAGGGGCATGATGGACATATTTGGAAGGGAAAGGAACAATTCAAAGTCAGGTGGGAAGAAAGAAACACAGAACAACGTCAGAACTGTGAAACAAAGGGAGGTGGTTGTATAAAGACACTTATAGCTGGAGGTGGTTGTATAAAGACACTAAATGAGGAAAGGGATGAGATGAAATTGTGGAGAACAATTAGCATAACCAAATGATCACAGTGATGAAATAATCAAAAATGATTATTTCAACCCTTTGATTCCTGGAATAGATTGAAATATTTTATCTCTTTAGTACTTTTCCTACATTTAATTATTTTCTTACATTTCATTCTTGTGGGGTTTTGTTTTAAATTCCTGGAACATTATATCTCAGTATAATTACAGTCTTTATTTGATATAATCTTTTTGAATGTTTTAATGACATCTGCACTAATGTTGTCTGAAATGAAATTGGTCAAAAATAAGCATATTCAACTACCAGTATATACAGTAAAAGCTCTTGTGAGGCACAAAGAAAGTTTACAAGTGTTTTCTAGTTTTGAAAATCAATCTGTATACTTTTCAAATTCTTTGTTTTTATATCTTAAATCATTTGAGATGACAATGACTGTTGTTTAGCTATGTTGCTAATTTGTTACATTGTATATTTATATTCTGTTTCAAATGTTTTGATGAAATGACAAATAAATTGAGAGAAATATGTTGTGTATAGATAAGAAGACTCGGTATTACAAAGATGTTTTATGACCTCAAATTCGCCTATGAGTGTAAAGCAATGGAGGTAAAATTCCTAATAGATTTGTGTTTAAATAGCACTTGGCAAAGTTAATCCTAAAAGGTAAAGGGCCAAACACCATTAAGATTCTTTCAAAAAAGAAGGAGAGACTTAGATTATTAGGCTTTAATAGTTTTAGAAGGTTAAATTAATTTTTAAAATACGGTCTCAGTATATAAATAGAGTGTAATGAGAAATAAAAGAGAGGAGCAAGTAAAGTTAGTAACAGGCTACACAGATGTGGGAATGAGTGCTTGATAATTTCTGTTGAGGAATCAGCTGACAGTCTTATAGGAGCTTATATGTTACCCTTTGCCATTCTAATTATAATGTGTCTTGGTGTGGGCCTCTTTGGGTTCATCTTTTTGGGACTCTCAGCACTTCCTGGACTTGCGTTTCTATTTCCTCCACCAGGTCAGGAAAGTTTGCAGTCATTGTATTTTCAAATAGATTCTCAATCCCTTGCTTTCTCTCTTCTCCTTCTGGTACCCCTATGATGATGAGACTGTTGTTATGCCTGATGTTATCCCAGAGGTCTCTTAAACTCTCCTCATTCTGGGGATCTAAGGCACAGCATTGTGACCATAGCTGACAGTACTGTATAGTATACTTGAACATTGCTTTGAGGGTAGAGCTTTAGTGTTCTCACCATAACAACAACAAAATGATAATTACGTGAGGTGAAGAATGTGTTAACCAACCTTATTGTGATGAAGATTTTGCATTATATACGTGTATTAAATCATCACCTCGTACACCTAAACTTATATAATATTATATTATATATGTCAATTCTATTTCAATAAAGCTGGAATAAAAAAGGAACAATCACATATTAATAGCTTAGCAGATGACTATCAGTTGCCTTCTCCCTATCCCTTTTAACCTCCTCTCTGGCACCTCCATCGAGGTATAAATTAGCAGAACATGGCTTTAAAATTGTGACCTTAAATAGGAATTTCAAATATATAAAAAGTTATCTTTCAGAGCTTTAAAATAAGGCATTTTAAATGTTAGTTTTACTAAAAATAAAAATAGAAAAATTATGAGGAATCAGTGAAAAGTAGGAACCAAGGTAGCAGTCTAATCACACATGTATTTTCCCTTCACTTGAAACTTTGAACTATTGCTTAAACTTTCTTTTATTAAAAAGAAATTCATACCATTGATAAATATGTGTGCAGCCCAGTGTTCTCAGGTGAACCTGCATTTTGACCATAATGATTAATTAGTTAATGGCTGTGGCTAATTTTGTTTTAAGATGGTTTTAAAATGCAATTTTGTGAAGAACATACAGGCTTGCTTGTAAGTGGAAAATCATAAATTCTAAAGTGTGGAAGGAAATTTAAAGGGCATCTAATTGGATGTCTTTGACCATACAAAACACATCCCTTAGTAAGATGACAATACCTATCATGTGCTTGACACCTACTTGGTGTTCAAGTGTAATCTCACTCCATAACAACGAGGCAGGGTTTAAAAATTCTTTTTGTCTTAATATCTAATTTAAGATGGCATGCAATTAAATAACACATTCATCACTCCTTAACTATGTTGCATTGAAATCACAGAAGAAATATACAAGTCAAATGAATCCATAACTGGGCTGAAAAGCCAGAATGAGTCCCAGCAACAAAGTAGAGCTTTTATATCCCATATATGAGTGAAATCATATGGCAAACACACAAAACAATATCTAGACGATGTGCTATAGAAGTGTACACTTGACACTTATATAATTTTATTAACCAGTGTCACCCCAATACGTTGAATAAAATATGTTGAATAAAAAAACAACTAAACAGTGGAGAAGTTCTTGAAGATGGAATGAAAATGAGATCAAACGTACACCTGAGCACCTTTAAATCCACTCAAGTTAAAGACAAGACAATCTAAAGGAAATAAATTGATTTGTAGAAGAACTCCAGAATAATTCAGAGATGAGAGGAAATGGGACAAATGAGAACCAACCACAGTGTAGGCAGCAGAGAAATTACAGAGATGGAAACAGTTGTATAAATCTTTTATATTCAGAATAAGTCCTTCCTCCCCTACCATTTGCACCCAGGATAAGTCACAAATACAAATACAACCAAGCACAGTGCCAGCCAAGTGGCTCAGTGGGTTAAGAGCTTGCTCAAGAGTGTGACCTGAGCTCTGAGCAACAGCAGTTCAATACCAAGCCCGAGCTGAGCAGCTGCTGAGCTGCCAACAGGTAGCAGGATGGCTCAGCTAAAAAACAAACAAACAAAAAAAAAGCGTTGGGACAAATACAGCCAAGCACAAACACACCCAAATGAAAAATAAACTGAAACAGTAGCCCAAGAACCCAAGGATACCAGGAGTTATGGAGGCCCAAACCCTGAGAAGGCAATATATCCACAGTTGTATAAACACAACTAACTGACTGCAGGTAGGCCTTACCTCAAAGTTTTGCCAGTTTAGTTCTTTCATGAATGCTGTGAGCTATCCTTTTGTGTCTGTTTTTTCAGAGTTGTTTTCTGTTGCTTGGATTTTTGAGAACAGATGCTTAGGGATATGTGGGTATATGGAATTGGCCATTGTGTTGACATGTAGTAGAGTGGTCAAGCAACATCTCCTGCCAACCCAGGTTCCCAGATGGGAAATTATCAGCAGAGGCAATAGGACAATGATTTTACAGATTATATAATTAGCTGGATCCATGTATTCACTGAAGATGAAGTGTGAGGAATATACAGACATGGATTCTATGAAACGCTGAACTTTCATTTTATTTTACATTACAACTAAGTCTACTATGTTGCCTATATTCATTGATCAAATGAATATTTTAAGGCATTTATCAGAAAAGAATGGGATTCCAAAAATGGGAAGAAGGTTATCTGGAAGGATCCATAGAAAGTAGGGAGCCACTGACTGGCCCAACTACATTGAAACATTACCCACCCTTAGTAGAATAGAGTTAACACTTGTCCTTATATGTTATCACTCATCGTTTCTCAACTGGTAATTATAAGTATAATTGCAACACAAGATGACCTGAATGAGTGAAGACATGAGTGAAGAAGAAAAGTAGCATTTAGAATAAATGAGAGAAGTTTATCAATGCATTCTATATATAATTTGGGTTAAAATATGGACATAGTTCTATCAATACAATTTGAGTTAACTATAGGGGCCTTGATTTTCTGGGCACAAATCAAAGTGAGAGAGAAGTAATTTGGGGGTGGGTGAAATTAATGTATGTGCAATCACCAGAGGTTCTGCACTTCATGTATTTGTTGGGACACTTGAAAGTGATTAAAATCCTTTCTGGATCTGCAACACAATCAGAGCCAAACAATGATCTGAAAGCCTTGAATGACCCCTGGTGAGCGATCCAACAACTTCAAGGGATAGAAATGCCAAACTAGACCTTTCAGAATGCTCAGCATCTCACTATGTCTCATGACCAATTCCAGGTTCCCCTTTCCTCTTGAACAGGTGAAACAATTGATCAAAATATTTTAAATAGAGCTCTCCTATTTGTACTTTCTGGGCCAGGAATGTCTATGAGTGATTTGTGATTTTGGGTTGAGTTGAATGAGTCTGAGGTTTTGTCCCCAAGTGCTAATAATGACGTGTCATTAACAGAGTGAGCATAGCCATTGTAAAGGCAGGAGTATGGGTGAGATATTCAGGGTTCAGGGGGTGGTCTGGCATCAAGAGATCTCCCCTGTTAAGCAGCTAGGATTCATGTGAAACAAAACCAACAATTCATAAGTCCCAAGAACAAAGGCTCACTTGAGCTATCAGGCTGCAAAATTGGACCCTTCCTCCCAATTTCTAGTCCTAATTTCTAGATCTTTGTATCTCAGAGCCTTTCAAACTTCCCCATGGCCATCGACCTGAGTATCTTCATTGAGTAGGGGAGCTGCCCCACATTTGAATTCTAGAAATGGCAAAACACTAATCAGAGATTCCAGATACCATAGCAATGTAACCGTCAGTGACATTTTGGTGGGACTTGGTGAAAAATTAAGTTCTCACTTATACTCACCTTGTGATACTCCCAAAGGGGCTCCAACCATCTCCGCTGGTCACTTCCGCAGTTCCAGTGTGTACTGTAATAAGAAAGAACCAGCAAAAACTAAGCTCCATGAAATATAGCAATAACGGCAAGTGGAGGTCATTGGAGTTTTCTTCCTTACTCAAACAGCAAATCAAAAGAAACATTTCAACATTGATAGAATTAAATATATCTCAGAAGATTTGAATGAGACAGAAGTGACAACTCAAAAAAAAATTCCTATTTATTTCCTGAGTTTTTCTAGTGCATATGATTGGCAGTTCTTCGTAATAATAGGATTACGGAGAATTTAATCAGGTGGTGACTTCAACTGAATAAGTGTTCCATATAAGAACACCTAAATGGACCAAATTAGTAAAGCCCCTGGAACTTAATATGAAATTATTGATCTGGCAAATAAACTCTCCTCTAAATTTTAAAGTTAATTTTCACCCAGGCAGAACAGCAGGATACTATTGATATCATGACTCAAAGATTCATCAATTATATTCTTTTTCGTTCACAACCTAGACAACAGCAACTCCGGCTATCTTATTACCCCCCAGAAGGCCTTCTCTCCACTGTGTTAAAGGTATTGTGTTATGAACTAGAGAGCAGGGGGTAACAGATATCTTACATGTCTCCGTAAGTTATATGCATCATATAATCAGAATATTTAATCCTGGGAAAACATAGCAACTCATGGAATTTCCTACAAATCTAATGTTCTTAAATATGTTAAGATATGTCCTCAAAAATTTGTCCTCCAAAAGATATTATACCTTACACTCCCTTTAACTAAAAACAAGGTGGAATACCCACATAGAAATCTGGATTTTGGAGGCAGCAAAGACCAATGGAGATAGATAGATAGGTAGATAGATAGACGATAGATAGATATTCATTCTTTTTTGCTCATCTACCCTGATAAATTATAATTTTATTGTGAGTTTAAAAAGTTGCAATGATACAATGCCTAATGAATTGTAAATACTGACATTTCAAAAACAAAAGTGGTATATGCTTCTGTCTCTCTCTCTCTTTTTTTTTTTTTTTGTTTAGCTGAGCCATCCTGCCACCTGTTGGCAGCTGAATGGCAACTCAGCTCGGGCTGGGCATCAAACTGCAGTTGCTCAGAGCTCAGCTCACACTCTTGAGTGAGTTCTTAACTCACTGAGCCACTCAGCAGGCCCATATATACGCTGCTTTTTAAATGTAGTCCATGGAATCCAAATACCATAGTAACTTGATAGCCACCATCAGCAATTTATAAAAATACATGAAAATGTTTTCCTGTAGCAGCCATAAATTTTACATCTCTCCTTATCCCCTTTGAATGTATATTTGCATTCTGCTTCTCTTACAAAATTGAATTCTAATATAATATATTTTTATGCCTGAATAATTTTATTGATCACACTCTCATGCTTTTCTGCAATGAAAATATTTTATTAATTTTCTAAAATGTATTTGAACATAAGACTTTAAGCATTAAACAATTAAACAGGCCCTTCTGTATTGAGTCATCATAATGATAATAATTAACAAATAATTGAACAAAATGACAAACTTATTAGGGACTTTGATAAATTATGAAACATACATAATTTTATTAGACATTAATCTCTAAATAAAATAAATAGGCCATTTCTTTCCAATGAATTTAGTATCTGTGGAAGGTAAACACTTACTACAAAAATGAGACAAGGCTAAATTAATTTTATGTGTCCTTTTAAAGATGTTGATGCAGAGAAACATTATTCATATGGAGTAGTAAATTAGAATGGAAGGAATATTCTTTTTGTAATGTCAATCAATTTTTAAAAGCCCTTTTGAAATATAAGCCCCCAAAACCAAAAAGACCTAATAATGATACGTTATCAAAAATTATTCTTAATTATATATCAGCAGGCAACTCAACCTTCAATTTTGTTAACAGTAAAGAATTAAAAACCCCATTATCGCAAAAGGATTTTTTTTTAACTCAGTCATTATAATAACTCATTTCCTGAATTTTGGAGAGAAATACAAAGAATTCAAAACTGTAAAATGACTATTGATTATGCCTTTGGCTCTTTCACCTAAAGGCACCTTACTTCAACCCAACAGAGTAAGAAAAAATTAAGATAATTGCAAGATTATTAATTTCAAAATACTTTCCAATAAAATATTTTTTATAAACTGTATCTATTAGAGCAAGTGCATTAAATATATTTTCATCAAAACTTTGGAAATACATTCTTAGTTTATTCAGTATATGGAAAAAGTTCACATAAAACAGATATTTAGTTGCTTCTCACAGGTCCTGCCTATTGACTAACATCATTCTAACTAATTGAGTGATACTTCTGCTTAACTGGTGCCTATACAGTCCTAAATATTATACTTACTCTTATTTAACCTAATTATCAAAACTGGTGCATGCTCTAAATCTGAGGATGGAAGTGGGGGAGACAGGAGAAGGAGGAGGAGGAGAATAAAGGAAAGACACAAGAGGGGGACAGGGGAAAGAAGAAAAATCTGTGAGAAGAAGATAGGAGAAAGGAAGGGAAGGAAAAAAAGGTAGGTAAAGAATGATTTGACAGTGGATTTGTCATCCAGAGAAATAAGCAAATTTCAGTATTTCTTAGCAATGCTTCCTTTGTTTTGATGCCACAGTATACTCCCCTGGACAAGGTTCCTTTTTGACTTTGGTGGGGAAGGAGGACTTGAGGTTGTCAAGTAAAAGTAGTCATTGCTCTGATCACCCCTCTCTATATGTCAATTCAGAAAATACCAAGCCATGCAAAAGGATCTTGTTTATGAGGCTGCCCTTGGATTTTAGCCAACAGAAGTACAAGAAAATTTTCTACAGGTTTCTGATGCCTTCACTGAAAAAAATATTTCTCAGATAGCCATATTTGAAATAGTCCTTTTTTTGAGTGTTCCCCAAATAATGACCCACAGCAAGCCTTAGGATGAGAGAGAGATGGAAAGGAGAACCTGGTTGATGTTTCAACAGCAAATATACTTTCAGGAAGAATTATTTTTAAATAGGGTCATATGGACTTGATGATATAGACATTAATTCCCTTAATTTTTTTTCTATTTCTACACATAGAACAAATTGCTAAGATATGGGTAGCCCAGTCCCCAATTTTAAGTCTTCAAAACAAGAGACACCTTTCTAAGCATTTGCAGCCATAATCTAAGTGGCTTTCTACTTTGCACATATGTCCCAATGATGTTTGAAATGTCTTCAGCAGCCTATAATAAAATATGGGGGCCATAACAAGTCCAACAGAAGAAATGGAGCAGATACCCCCTGCCCCAATTTTTTGTATCAAGGTCATACCCTTAAGCAAGTAATTTTTCTCTTCCGTTGTAACTCTAGCGTGTTGTCCATCTTTACTCTTACCTTCCTAGCCCAAACCAATGTCACCTTTCACCTGGGCTGGCAACAGCTTCCTGACTGGTCCTGCTTTCCCTCTAATCTCCCTATGATCTATTCTTGGACAGCGAGACCTTTTTTTCAAAGCTTGATCAGAACAGGCCAGTCTCTTGCTTATAAGCTCATAATAGTTCTTCATTAAACTTAAAATACAAATCTCTGATTACAGCTTCCAAGGCCTTGCCTGATGAGGCCTGTACCCACCTCTCCAGTCTAATATCACATTGTTCTCACCCTCACTATAACACTCTACCTGCATGAACTTTTTTCCACCCTTCAAAACATCAAGCTCATTTCAGCTTTAGAACACTTGGTGGGTCATATGCCTAGAAAACTCAAGCTAAAAGTTTTCTCATTCCCAACTTTTCTATTCCCTAATGTTTAAAAAAATTTTTTCTTATATAACAGAGAGTGATATCATACATGTTTGTGTGTATTTGATTTGTTTTCCTTATTTATATCTTTAGAATGAGACAGTATTTTTGTCTGTTTTACTCACTGATATATCAGCATTAGTACTTAGAACCTGGTATATGCTTGGGTGCCCAATATTTTTGCAATAAATTAGAGAAATCAGTTCATTAATATGTTGACCTCTGTATATGTCTTCCACCAGAGTATTATGGAAGAGATTTGGTCTAGTTTATATTGTTGTCGCTAGCACTCAGAGCACTGTCTGTAACCATTTAAAGAATGGTTTATTAAATGGGGATAATAATAATAACAGCTACAATTTATTGAAGACAAGACAGTGTTCTAAATGAATCCTCATAACATTTAAAATGGTTCCAATTAGCATCCTCGTGTAGGGATGACAAAATAGAGGGGTAGAGTTAGTGCACGTCTGAGCAGCAATTTGGACTCAGAGCTGTGTTATTCCATGGGCAAGCCTTTAGCCACTTTCTAATATAATACAGATTAAATGTTGGGCATTTGAGGAATTGAAAGTATGATGCTAAATGAAATAAGTCAGATACGAAAGGACAAGAACCATATGACATCATTCATATGTGGGATATAAGATAGAAAGTAACAAACAAACAAAACAAACAAAAAAACTCATAGACACAGACAACCGCATGATGGTTACCAGTGGGGAAGAGGGTGGAGGAGGGATGAAGAGGGCAAAGGCGGTCAAATATATGGTGATAGAGGGAAGCTAGACTTTAAGTGGTGAGCACACAATGCAATATACAGATGATGTATTCTAGAATTGTACACCTGAAACTTATATAATGTAATTAACCAGTGTTACTCAATAAATTTAATTTTTAAAAAGATTAAATGTTGGGGGTTGAAGCAGGAAAATATTCACGTGATATCCATTTTGGATTCTAACCCTTAACAGTAGACCAAGATTCAATAAGAATATAAAAGTATAGTGTCAGCATCCTTAATGATCAATTGCATTCCCAATAATCTCCAAAGTCCAATGTATCTCCGTCTTGTTAAGGTTAGATTGGAGAACATAGCTTGATGTGCAACAGAAGATGTAAGAGGGATGGTTAATATCGCCATTTTTAGTATAGTAGCCATATCCCACCAATAAGATGAACCCTTCTTAATATCTTAATGAGGAATGCATAAAGAAGTTCAAAGAAGCAATAAAACGATAAATCCAATACTTCCTAGGAGGGATAAGATAGTAAGAAGGATATAACACGAAGGGCCTCCTTGTGAAACAAAGCCTTACCCCACCAGAAGAAAAAGCCTCAAATCTTTAGCTTCATTTGGGTATGTATGTATTTATGTATTTATTTATTTAGCTGAGCCATCCTGTCACCTGTTGGCAGCCCAGCGGCAGCTCAGCTTGGGCTGGGCATCGAACTGCTGTTGCTCAGAGCTCAGCTTGCACTCTTGAGTGAGCTCTTAACCAACTGAGCCACTCGGCCGGCCTTTCATTTGGGTATTTATGACAGTTACACTTATAGATAGATTTTTTTTAACCTATAAAGGAAAAGCAAAATATAAAATATAAGCAAATATATTATGAAAGAATGTGTCCAAATTGTTAGAAATAATTTTGGAAATTTATAGACACTTTTAGCTTTCTGGGAATGTGAACATGTAGTTCAATATTCACAGATTTTGTTTCTATAGATGTTTCCAGAAATGCAGGTATCTATTAAATTAGAAGTTTCACTGGAAAAGGCCCTATTCTTTGCCTTCAAGGACCATTTCAACTTTCACAGAAAGAAAGAAGATTAATATAAGAATGTGAATGATACAAAAGAACGTAAGGCAAAGTTTTGGCTGTAATACCAAGGTGGGGTGTGTGGGAGGGGATGGTTGTGCAAAACTTTGAAAAACAGGTGCTATTTGGTTAGGGTGGTCACTACAGATAGAGAACACATGAGCATGTAGGGTGGGAAATGCAAAGCATGTCATAGAAGCGGCATGTGAGCCTGTTCTTGCAGCCCAGAAAAGCGTAGGAGGTTTGGCTAAGATACTGTGGGGATTCATCCCAACTAAAGATGGTCAATGTTATGAAATGAATGACTTCTATGACAGATTGCCAGTGCCTTTGCTCAGGCCAAAAACCAAAAACCAAAACAAATAGTAAGTGTCAGATCTGAACTCGGTAGGTGGGAACAGAGGTAGTCAACTATTATTTATTTATTGGAGGGGCGGAGGACTACAATTGTTTTAAAGCAAAATGAGTGCAAATTTATATTTAAAGTCTTTTCTCCCCCTCCCCAGCCCATTTGCTTCCTCTGTTTATTATAGGCAACCATATCATTAATTCACTTCATATCCAACCAGTAATTTTTGTGTTATTCTGAGGTATATCTGTATCCATTTATGATATGATTTTGAGTTGTTTTGAAATTTATATAAATACAATTATATAGAGGGGATCGCATTATTCACAGTTGAGTTCTCATGAGCCTAACTCATGAGAGTTGGACACTTTTGTCAATCAATCAATACATATAAGCTTCTTTTGTGTGTACTCCTCTTTAAAGGTACTTTGTTTAATATATATTTGTAATTCATTAATACTGAAACTGACAGTCAGCAGCACTGTCACTCATGCCTGAATAGAGTTATGTCACAGGGCTTTTCTCCATGAGGCACATGACAGCTTCCTTGGGCTTAGGAACACTAGTCAGTACTGTAGTGCTACACTGGAAGATGATTTTAAACTGTAAAATCACCAAGAAAAAGCACAAAGATGCAAAAGCTATGGCGCCAAACATACTGTGGAAAGGACACTTGTTTACAGGATGAGAACTGGAACAATAAAGCAGTGTTGCCTTTTTGGACCGTGGCCGAGAACATGCAGATCAGGGGACTTGACCGATGCTCTGTAAATGTTTACGGGGAACAATGGAAGCATCCTGAGTACTGATTTAGACTTGGAAATAAATTTCAGCTCATAGGTGAATTAGTCAATACAGAATCTGAGCATAATGGGGTTTCTCTTTCTCTCTCTCTTTATATATATATATATATATATATATATATATATATACACATATATATGTATGTACAGTATATGTATGCATATATATACACTCACATACACACATACCACACCCATATATACATGTATATACATACATGCATGCATTATATACACACATATATAGATATATATGCATACCATGTATATACCTACATTTTATATGATGTTATCATAATTCTACTACTTGTTTTGTTTCTTGTTTTTTTTTTAAGGGCAGTGTCACTGCCCCTCATATGTGGGATCCGAACCCAGGCCGTTGGCATCCCAAGCCAGCCCTTAACCATCACACCACTAGGCCGGCCCCTACTACTTGTTTTTTTAGTCAACATTTTGTCTGTCAGCTCTATCCATGGTGAGGTCTATAGACCTAGTCTATTGATTTTAATGAATGTGTAGTATCTTATTCTTAACTCAACCACTGTGTGCTTTCCCATATTGATGGAATAAGCACTTTTTACAGTGTATGAAACACCCTCACAAGCATGTACAATCTCTCTGTAGCATCATTTCACCAGAAACAAAGAATGGAATGAATACTTTCATTATTAAAAAAAAGCTTTGAATAAGTATTACATTTCCTACCTAGGCCTAACTAAAGAGGGAAAACTAAAATCTGTCCAAAAAATATTCACCTCCCCTCCTTTAGCTAAATTCAACTGAGTATGTTAATAAATATTGCCCACAGTTTTCAGTAGTTAAAGCTCTTAAAGTTGCATGGAGCATGTGTAATTTTGATATGTGTTACATATCAAAGAAAAATAAGATATGATACCCCTTTCATGGAATTCTAGTCCAACAATGAATCAACATGCATGTGAAACCAACGAATTCGAGTAAGTGGTGTGGGTTCTATGATTTGGGGAATATAATGTAGCAGAAATGTAAAGGATCGGTGAAAACTAACAGGATTGGGAATAGAGAAACCATTAGGTAATCTTGCTTGAAAAATACTCATATATAAGTGGTTTCTAGGCACCGTAGGGTTATATTAGACTGAGGGGTCTTCATGAAGAGAGGTACAAAAAGGAAAAACAATGTGGGCCAAAAAAGAGAATCTCAAATAATTTAGTATGCTTGGAGCATAGCTGATGAGGCAAGGGTTGGTGCGCGGGGAGGCTGGGAAGGTAGTGGAGGTCCAGGTGACAGAGAGCATTTCACCATAATAATCCATCTGGATTTTATTCTATAGATAAAGATGAGTTTGTGAAGTGCTTTCAAGCATGAAAATGGTTTAAGATTTGGGTCTTAGAAAGATTATGCTGGTGACAGAAAAAATAGATTGGAGAGGGTGGTAAGAGTAGGAGTCAGAAAAATACCAGTAAGGAGGCGATTACAATAGCCCAGGCGAGGGAAAATGAGGCCTGAAATGAGGGCATATTCCCTCTTGATGGAATTGCATTCAGCCTAATAGTATCCTCAAAGATTGAAGAGTGCCGAATTTATGTTATCAGTAGATCACTCATTTGTTGCTTTCGTAAGTTTCTGGGCACTATTCTCTCAAAATTATATTTCTCTATTAAGCAGACTCTTATCTATCTCCACAGGTGGAAACTTGACACCTCTATGGGCCAGGGCAAATGCATCATCTCTGAGTTATCATTCATTTATTGCATCATTTAAAGATTTATTTGGTCTTCATGCCTGATTGCCTTTGCCCTATTCCTTTCCTGGAGAGTAGGTGCTATTTCTTAATGCCCAGTCCACATCATTCAATTTAGTTTTAACTCTCCTCACCATCAAATATAAAAAATAAAATGAACATCAAAACATATCTCCTCCTGAAATAACCACCAACCAAACTCAGATGGTAATGTTAGTACCAGCTCCTTCCTTTTTCTGCTTTGACATGTCTGGAACTATTATCTGACTATTTGCAGGAAAAAAAAAATCCATTACCTTTTAAGGGCTTTTTACCTAGGCACACAATAAACAGAACTTTCCAGACAGTGCTAGACTGGGCTCAGATCACAGGAAATTTTTTTTGTTTTTTTTTTAGCTGAGCCATCCTACCACCTGTTGGCAGCTCAACGGCAGCTCAGCTCGGGCTGGGCATCGAACTGCTGTTGCTCAGAGCTCAGCTCGTGCTCTTGAGAAAGCTCTTAACCAATTGAGCCACTCGGCCGGCCCCCAGATCTCAGGAAATTTGAACCTAAGTTTTCTTGGATCATCTCCAGGTCCTTATAAAAGAGAATGCTTTTATTCTCATGTCACTAACCTGGTCAATAATTCAACCCCTTTGTGGGGTGGGGAGGGTCACAAGAAATCTTTTGGAGGAATTTTGTATATCGAGTATATTTCAATAAAGTTGAGAAAAAGTCAACGCTGAATTAAAATCCAAAGCATGTATCACCAAGTCTCCATTTGTTGTATTTAACTTTTTATAGATCCCAACAATCAATCAGATATTGGTATTACTTACTTTATCATTGAAGTGTATCATGTAGGTCTTTCCTTAACTGCTTCTTATGCCATTTTGACTGCAGTTTTAATTATGGCCTCTTGCAAACAAGAAACTCAGTTTATTTATAATCAAGCCACATGCTAATCTAATAGTTCAGCATTCAAATTATGATCAGAGCCTAAACCCTATAATAGCCCAATGTAAAAGTCTTTAATTGAATCACAAAGGGAGAAAGCCATAATCCTATAAATCAGCCTCAGGAATTTGACATGCTGAGAATGCTTTTCTGGAACTTTTTAATTGCATGACACAGCAGGCATCATAAATCTATAAAAAGGAATGTGTTTCCTATAAGCAATCATGTTATATAATTTAAAATGTCATGCTAGTAATACTAGTTTTTGAACCTACTGAATCACCCTCAGTATTCAAAACAAATCTGTCAGGCTTGCACAAATGTCTGTGTGAGCAAAAAGACAAATGGTTACCATACTCAGGTGGTAAAGTGTGTTGGTGATTGAATATATATAGATAGTCACGGGATGCGGATTATACTGTGGAAGAGAGTCAGAGGAAGAGTAATAGATATATATGATATGGGGGGGAGTGGGGTGGCGAATTGGGGGTGGGGGTTGTCACTTTGAGGGGTAAAATGTATAACTATTGCACTGTGTTGTACACCTGAAACTAATTAAAAATAAAAAAATAAAATAAAATAAAATAAAAACAAAATTCAATGGACAAAGAAGATGGTCTTTGGAGCAAGTCCTGGGTCTGAATCTCAGTGCTGCTCCTTTCTAGCATGTTGCTTTACATTTCTAGCATTTTCAATCCTGTCCCAGCAGAACCAACCCTAAAATGTTCATAGAAGCAGTACATAAGTATGACAATCTGGTAGAAAAGAGAAACTAGAGAATTGTCGTAAGCTGTCTTTGCATGACAAATTTGCTGTTTTTATTGATATTGAAGGTGTATTTTGGATGCCTTTAATAGAAAATATAATGGGTTCTATAGTCAAACTATTCAGCCATCTCTTGGTCATAGGCCTGAGCTCTAAAATTTTGCCACCTGGAGGTGGGAGATTCTGAAGGTGCATTAGAGAAAGTGCTTTGTGCCAGACACAAAGTATGACTTCAACAAAGTATAGTCTCCTTCCTATTCCTACACCCTTCTCTTCTCTCCTAGCCTTCTGTTCAGATCCCAGGCAAGGCAATCATATTAGCTCTGTCCTCTGCCCAAAGACATACCCCTTTGTCAACTATCCATGTTGGAACTTTTTTAGTACCAGTCACCATGGCAATGGGATGACTGAGTGGATGGATTCCTTATTCTGTTAATTACTCAAGATTACCCATCCTCAACATTCATCTCTTAAATAAAGAATAACACATTTTGTGGGCCATGTTAAATTTTTTCTTGCTTCATTAGTAATTTGGAGAACTAAACATGGGGCAGAAGTCCCAAAGAGGTACTCCAATTTATTCATTTTTTTCATTTCTTTGTGCCAAATAAACTAATAGCTTTATCCAAGATTTGAAGCACATTGAAAATAATTTTTAAAGATGCTCAGTAGTTATGAACAAAGGTAGATACTAAATAGACCATTTTTTAAATGCCTTTTTTCATAACTGATTCATAATTAAGCAATGATCTTTAAGGTATAACTGATCTGTGAATTCCAACCAAAACAATGTTCTGTTCAATGGGATTGGTCAAAACTGCTTGGTGGTCACTTCCGTGATAATTATCATGGTTCTGGTGTCATTTAAAAACTGTGCATTAGTCAAGATTTGTTCGGGGCTCAATAACACATATGTCATGTATGTGTGGATCCACATATATATGCAAAATATTATGTACAAAATATATGGAACTCGATTGACTATTACTGTGTAAACTGAATGCCTTTTTGATTTTCTTCTACAACATACTTTTCTCCCTCTCTTCTACAAATCTTTTTGTCCTACTTCATGACCAGTTCCAATCTCACCTCCCCTTGGATATCTGCTCTGGTAATAGTTTTCATGCTAGGAAAAATTTGTCCCTCCTTCTTCTATGCTCCCCCAGAAATTTGTAATTATCGTTATAGTGCTTAATCACATCATTTTATAATTGCTTACAGATCCTTCTTCCCCATGAGTTATGGTCTCTTTAAAAAGGTCACCTATTCACTATGTATTCATTTAGTGCATTCTAGGATGAGGACCCCTGGTGGACACTGGTTCCTGATTTAAAGGAGCTTAGAGCCTCCTGGGGGATAAAAATGTTCATCAAATTATTACACAATTTTCTATAAAAGTACCATTCTAATTAGTGCCACTATTGTTAAAAAGACACATTTCCATGAAGGCATAAGAAAGATAAATCTGACCTAGTTACAGGAATGAGGAAAGGCTTCCTTGAGTAAGAGACAATTGAGTGGAGGTGGGAAGAATAAGAGGGGATTAAATAGGCTAAGAGGAAGGAGAGGCATGGACCTCACGTATATTACTTAGCTGAGCTTGTATTAATAAAAATGCATATATATCAGCACATGTATACACACACAAATAATCACTGTGCTTTGTGTGATCAGGTTGCTTCAAATATTTTGAAATAAAAAGTTAGCAGCAGACTCATGCTCTTGGCTCTATGTTCACCTGCAGCAGTCCTCATGCCCCATGGCTTCCCTAGGTTTTCTCTAGCTCCCCAGAAGTTCACTATATACCAAGTCAGAGAAGTCTTGAAAATGCAGAATAGGGCCGGCTGAGTGGTGCGGTGGTTAACCACTGGCTTGGGAAGCCAGCGGCCCCGGTTCGAGTCCCGCATATGAGGGCCAGTGACACTGCCCTCAAAAAGAAAAAGAAAAAGAAAAAGAAAATGCAGAATAAATGCTGCTCCCAGGGGCAACCATCATCAAATGAGTGACAGCTGTTTGTGGCTAAATCTTGCTTCCTGAACTCTTGGTGGGTCAATTCTGAAATGTGTTCTACTCAGTTCCTCAGAAGTTCCACTGCGGGATGGAGTCTATCATAGCAACCTGCTCATGGAAAAACCCTTTACTGTGTTCCTCTCTCTTTCTGGTTCCATTAGCCCCACACCCTCACTTGTACTTTCTGGGATTAGCTTCCAGATAAACGACCTGTGTACAAGTCTCTGTTGGGCGTGATATGAGGGAGGAGTCAAGCTAAGAGTGGAAGTTGACCATCATTAAAGACACATGAGCAAAATACAAGTTAAAATACAAGATAAATACAATGTGAAATGCTTGCATTTAGTACCCTGAGCCTTGACATCACTGTAATCACAGCTGGTATTCATCATTGATTAACCTTTGCATGAGGCTTTATCCTCATTGGCATGTTGATCTGGAAGATGGTCTTCCCCTCAGAGTCCAGTCAGTGTTGTGTCTCTGTCCTGGGGTCAGCTCAGCAGTCAGTGATCCTGTGGCTTGTTTGACATGTGCTGCTTAGGATCTTCCTGACATGGATCATCAGAGCCTGACCAGAAAGGGTGGGACTTGAGAAGACGAGGTTGTAGGAGATGGAGTCTATTTCAGAAGAGAGCTTTATTTTTCTCTGGAAGTTTTGGTGTCATTGCATTAACGAGGTTTACTGTGGGTGGCTCTGTACAGAATTAGCCTGTAATTCTGGCAGTGGAGGTATGGCACTGCTTTGAAATATAATAGAGCTTTCGGGAAGAGGCTGATGAGAGACAGAAGGCATAAAAGTCCTGATATGACAGAATTCCTCCCTGACATGATGAGGATACACTCAATCTGTCTAAGGGATATTGACACCCTTTCCTGTGAATCCCTCTGTTTTCATGTTGCCCAAATGGGACACTTTCCATATGCGCATGCTGGGAAGGTTATGTCTAGTCAGGTCAAGTTAGTAAGTCTTGAGATTTCATAGAACTAAATTCAACCTTTGCTAGGTGCCTGCCCTTTGCTAAGCACTGTTTGCACACTTTCTCAGGGTACCTCCTTTAACTTATATGCCAACCATGTGATAGAGACATCACCATCGCATGTTCCAGATGAAGATGCTGACTGAGAAAAGCTAAGTTGCCATGAGCTGGCAACGGCAATATCAGGAGTTGGATATAAACCTGGGGCTCTTCCTAGCACTTCATGATTCAATAGATTTGAAGATGTATGATGTGGTGGAAAATCAATAGCCAACATAGTTATTATATTTCTCCTGATCTGGGCTCTTAGAAAATTGTTTCTCTTCTTAATTATTCCCTTTATCTTTTGACAGAGATAATAACCCTCCAAATGGCATCTTGCATAAGGATTTTGCAGTAAAACAAATGATGTCATTTATTCTTTTGTATTCTTAATGTAGAACATAGCAGCATTGTATTTACTAATGTAAAACCTCCAATTTGGGGTATCATAGGCATAATGAAACCTAGTCACAAAACCCAGCTCATGATTAGTCACAGAAAATGAGTGCTATTCCACCAGAAGACGTGAATATCAATTCCCAACACACAATACAGGTCATCACCGCAAACTTGTTCTCTTCCCTCCCTCTCTGCCCCCAAATAGACTTAGAAGGTTTAAAAGAGAGTAGCTGTGTCCATGTATTTTAATATACTCAGATTTATGGTTATATGCTAAATGATAGCCACATCAGAAATAAACATCTTGTTTATGAAGAAGGGTTTAATATGCTCTGTAGAATTTCATGACACTATAATCCTCAACACATAATATGTTACTCAGAATGGCAATGTATTCATGTTTGCTCAGATACTCACACAGAATTTTCTAGAACTCAGATTTGATGTTTATTTTCCCCATAATATATAGTTTGCAATATGCAAGATCTCTGCGTAGTGTGTGTGAAATTCAATCTTAGAAAATCCTTTACTTTACAGTTTCATTAATGTTAGAAATGTGAGTTAAAGCTTCCTGGAAATCTATTTTTAAAGCCCTCAGTTCTTTTTTTCATTGACAGAGACAGGTAGCAGATTGCTGCAGGGAGACCAAAATTAGAGGAGCTTTGCTTGATCCTAGAAGAGCAAGAGAAACTGACTGGCTTGTCTGGTTAACCCTTTCCCTCTGTTAAAAACAGTAGGCTGCAGACGAACAAGAGAACTGGTTAATAAGTATAATCTATCAATAAATTGAGGCCAAAAATTGCCAACTATCAGGCACAATTATATTTAGGAAATTGCATCTTTTTATTTTTAGGATATAACATTTGACAAGTGAAAGAGATAATCCATATTTTATATCTTCGTGGAAAGGGATTGGCTACCAAAAAGTATTGGTTCCAGATGACTAAGCATTTTTGATATAACCTTGAAGGCTCCTACCCATTCATTGCCCTATTCGAAGACGTGTTGGTTATTAACATCTACATTTTAACTAGGTGACGAAAACAGGTTTGGGAGTGAGAAACCCCAGTGATACAATAAGAGGCATTGTTTTAAATGTCCAGAAAATTTCTAACACCAATAGAACATTGAGTTAATTCCAAATTTGCTGTACAATCCAAAACCTTACGGAGACCCAAATTTGATCCTAAGATCAGATATACAGAGTATCTCTGTCTGGTTGAAATTTCTAGGACCCTTTCAGGACTTTTAGTTTCATAAATGACGTAGTAATACAACACAATAGAGAAAATGTTCAGCTCCACACATAGAAAGACCTGAGCCTTACTTCATCTCATCTCTTCATTTACTACTATGGAACATATCTCGAGTTACTTACTCCATTTTAGTTTCTTATTTATGAAATAGTTATAGTCAAAGTACCTAATTCATAGGGTTTTGTGAGAATAGAATTAAATAATGGACATAAATTGTTTGCCATGCAGTAAATTCTCCATTGTTAATTCTGATTTGTTTATTCATATATTATCCTGGGATCAACGGAGGGCAAGGAATATAAGAACTGATTCTTTCATCAAGAATGCAGTGGTCCACATATGTACAAATAAAAAACATAACCTAATGCAGGGAAATACTCTAATATCTTTATGGTAAAATACAAACTAAAATAAAAGCAATTGTTTTTGGCCATCTCAAACATGCAGTGATTGAATGACGTAAGTGAAATAGCCAAATATTCACTTATGATGTAGGATTTACCAATTTACCTACATACCTGCATTGTAACATGTTTACTGTATTCAATGTGCAATATATGTTAATTTTTAAGTGTTCTTATTTTTTTGTTCTCATATTCATCTTCAGTGTCAATGCCATTGACACCACTAGTGTTACTCTTTGCGTTTTCGAAAATGACTCCAGGGCACATATTCTTCATCTTCATGTAATTTGAGATAATGCAATGTTTTAATCCATCTGTAGGGCTACCACTGAAAAATTTATCCAAAGCCATAAGAATGCATTTAAATTTTATTAGAAATTTTTGGTTTTCATTTGTCGAATAGGTTTATGATCTCCATAATATAACTATTTACTACATTTTTATTAAAGCAATCTTTTTAAAGCCTGCTTTAAAGTATTGAGTGAAGTGCTTTGAAATAACTAGTTTTCTCCTGGAGGACTAAAGAAGGCTTCCCAAGGAGGTGGTGTATGAATTGAGCACCTAAATTGACACAGGTATTTAGCGGAGGATGGTGGCAAAAGTTCCTGAAGTAGATGAACAACAGGGATAGTGTCCCAGGTACTGTGCTAGTCTAGGAGTGGACTCTAGGCAGGAATGAACTAGAAACTGAATGGAAAAGTCAAATCAAGTAGTCACATCAAAGAGAGACGCACACAGGCTTCACCAAAAAAAAGAACATACAGTGACCAACTGCATGTAAGGGATGAAGAAGAGGTCACAATAGTTGCTCCAAAATTATTTGTGAAATGAATGGGGAAAGGATCCAAAATAAGCTCATGGATTCAAGCCAGAAAAGATACAGTTAGCAAAAGAAGCTTGTTCATTGCTCAAGAAGGTAAGAGATCCAGTGGGGCATGGCAAATATGCAATTGAAGAATAAGAACAGGTGAAATACTACTGATGGAATTTTCCATATATGGGGACGGGTGCAAAGAAAATGTAGTGCAACTGAGATTAAAAGCTGTCCATGCACTAAACGGCTTGGGTGTAGCTTTATATTCTTGAGTAGTTACAGGTGAGTGGTTGTGTTACACATAGAAAACAACTGTAAAATGGTAGAGAGGCTTGAAATCAAGAAGAACTGAATTCACATCTTAGGTTCAATAGCTGTCATCTGTTTGAACTTTGGCAAGGTATGTAATCTTGCAGCTACCTTATTTGTCATGAATTATGAAAAAGATCATCGTTCCCACTGTGAGAATTCAATGAGATCATCTACACAGTCTGAAAGAAACTGCCAGTCACATAGTACGTATTCAGTTAATGTATTTTTAATCTTAAACTAGAAAGAAAAAAAAATTGAGAAATATCTAGCTTTCCCTTGAAAGTTCCTGTTCCACTGCAGAACCCAAGTTTAACCAATGGAAGCGACACAGGAAAAAGAAAGCACCAAGGACAGAAGAGTCACCCAGTCTGACCAGAAAACCCTGTGTGAGTCTTGTCAGAAATCATGATGGCATCTAAGATTATGATCCTCTCAGAATGATATCTCTACTGCCACCCTTTTCCTGATTAAAAATACTTCACCCTCTCTCCATAAATGGGCATGTGATTCATTTTTGCCCAATACTAGATTGTCCCCAAGATTTTGGAAATGAAGCTAGATGAGAGGCTTATTGCTGAACTGGAAACTGTGAGCCAATAGAGAAACAACATGTTTCCTTATATGTAGGGGTTACACTGGAGTACCCATGGCACTTTGGCAGTCTTGGAGATTTAAAGAGGAAAATGGGAAAAGCTTGGCAATATCTCGATCCCAGCAGATGTGGCAGAGAGATTGGTACCAGAGGTAGCTATGAAGTGCTTTGGGACAAGTCAAATCAGAAAGAGGATGATAAGTGGCCTAAGAGACCTGATACCCCTGGTCTAGAATGTCTGTATTCTCAACACAAGGTTACTGAGTAGGCTTGTTTGGCAAACCAGCCAGTGCAGGAGCACCAGGAATTGGGTCCTGACGGGCTGGTTGTATAGTATGGTTCCGAGAATAACCTTAAGAAGCAGAGATGCTCAGTGGAAGATTCGCACATGCCTAAGCCAGTATTCCAGCAGCTCTACCTGTGGGAAAGGTGAGAGAAGAAGCCAGGTGGACTGACATACAAACAGGTAGACAGACACACAAACAGGTGAGCTACAGACAGCAACTCCCTTGGAGGCCACTTTCAGGGGAGGCAGACAAAGGGAGAAAAGCTAGGCCTTTTAACCTCAGTGCTTCCCAGGGATTTATAAAGTAGGTTCCTAGAACAGAATCAGATCTGTGCAAATGCAATTTACGGGGCCCTACCCTGGCCTAGAAATCTGCATTCCAACAAGCTCTGCAGGTAAATCTTAGGCACCTAAATTTTCAAAACTCTTATTCTGCAGTTTCAGTTAAAAGAAACAACCTGAAAGATAACTGCAGGATATGTATTGAATCTCTTCTAGTGTCTTCAGAAAAGAGCGGCAGTTGATCTTATGAGATCCTTACTCAGAGATTGGCTCTAAAAAGTATTTACCTGAGCCCAGTGTTCTCTAGAGAGGCCTGGACCACCAAGGAGGTTTGATTTCTTGCTTTCTCCGGTGAAATAAAAGAAAAAAATGTTATTGTTCCTCATCCTGATCCAACAGCAAAAGGCAATTTATTCTCCCTTCTTACCTCTTCAGCTGAATGGAAACTGAATACCATACCTTTCTCAGGTTAGCCTGGCCTCTCTCGTCATTGCTTTATGCCCAAGAGGCATTAATAGATACTGTTCAACAACTGGCTTTGGATTGTATCTATGTTTACTCCCAGCAATCAAAACCCTGCTTGTTCAGCATCTTTCTAATCTCTGTTTCCACCCAGACAGGCATGAAAGCATGAGACTATTCTCTACCTGCCATTTAGAAATAATAGCCAGGCTGAGTGACAAACATCCCGGTCCCTAATGCTTCCTATTCTGACAAGCTTTCATAATAGTCCCCCCTTGCTTCGCACCTTTGCTAAAAGGTGAATACATGTTGACACACCACATTTTTTTTTTTTTTGGATGCCTCTCTAGCTGCTGTCAGGATGAACTCATATTTTCTGCTTGTTTTACACATTCTGGTATAAAGCCCAGTAGTAGAGTCCTTCTTTTCTGGATCTAATGCAATCTCCACACTTGGAGTTTTCCTATTTCTTTTAAATACTGGTAATATGGATATTAAAAGTGCCTCTACAATATTCTAATTCTAGTTTAAATTGGAGACATTCAATGACTCCTCGATTCTGTGAAGAGATTCAAAATAAAGCCAGAATTAAGTGGTTAAAGATTTCATGCTGATTTTGGTCTTTGTATTTATACTAACCAATCTTCATTATGTCACTATGTTATCTGAGTGGGACATGCTTATAAGACAGCAGACAACCAGCTTCCTGATGATTAGGATTTCCCAACAAGATGGAACTAAAGAACTTGGAATAATTATGGGACAGGCGACTATTGTGTTTCATGTCAGAAGATGCCTGAAATGATACTCTATAGCTAATAGGGATTTATAGGTTTCAAATATTAATCTAGAATTAACTTTAGCTAATACATGCTAAGGACTAAAACTAGATTGCTTAACAATAAGAATTTGCGTTCATTATTTAAATTAAAAATTATTTGTATGGAAAGGAGAAATGGTGAAAAGAGGTGAGGGGGAAAGGAAGGTAAAAAAGCAGGAAGAGGAAGAAAAGAGAGGTTAGGGTATAACTGAAAGTACATTCACTTGGGGAGACATGGACTTAGGATTAAGTCCCAACTGACCCATCTACCACTTGTAACACTGAGTGAGCACATTGGTAACATTGGTGAGCATGTCACCCGCAAGGGTCTTGGTTTCCTTATTCTTAAAATATAGGGGATCATTTCTATTGGATTAATCAAAATTGTTGGTGACAAGAAACAGAAACAGAAACTACTTTAGCTTAAGTCCAACAGCAGGGTGGGTAAAGTATTGGTGAGATATTAGAAACCTTAGGAAGATGGGGGGGAAACTGAGCAGGAACCAAAGGAAGCCGTGTGCAGCCATGATCCTGCCACTTACGACTTTGGTGGAGTGGTGGATGGGAAGTTATTGCAGATTCTGTGTCATGGCCACTACCAACAGTCTCTGTACCACCTTTGAGTAACTCCCTCAAGATTCAAGTGTGTAAGCAGGTGGGCAAACCTAGGTACTCTGGCTGAGCCTCAGTTTCCAGGGAGCAAAGGAAGGTCCCACATGACACCCCAGCTCCTAGAGTTTATAGTGACACTGACTTCTGCCTCCCTCCAAACTTTGCAGTCTGCCGAACAAAGAAGAGTGTCCAGATGCTAGGAGGACTGATATTACCAATTTCCATTACACTAAAACACAGATCATCAAAAAGAGAGTAGTATTAAAAGAAATACTTTGGTAAAATTACCAGATACCTAGTATGTGTTCAATAAACATCATTTGCGTTATTCTTTTTCATAGTTACTCATTCACATGTTTACATACAGAATGAGGATTTCTATTTGCATATTAACAATGAAAGCATTGACATAAATGGAGAGTTTTTGTCCTGTCACATGGTAAATTCATGACAGAGCTAGGCAAGAGCTCTAGCTTCTGAGCAATGCAAAGGAGCAATGTCAGGGAGAGAGAGAGAGGAAAAAAAAAAAAAAAAAATATATATATATATATATATATATATATATATATATATATATATTATTTTTCATTCAAGGACAGTGGAAAAGGAAGGGCCTTCTTTTCCATTTCATTCAGATTCAGGTTGAATTCTTTAATTTCAATCCCCCAGGTTTACTCAGTTGAGCCGCAGATTTCTTGTAATGAATAGTGTAGCAGGATAGCAAGGAAGGAGGGTTAATATTAAGATATGTGTCCCTGACTGCTGAGTAAGCCAGTTTGGGTTCATAGATGCACTTGTAAATCCCGCAATTTTATCTATTTCCTGATTCCCTTAGGTGTTCGGAGTTAGTTGACAAAACTCGCCTCAACAGACCATTACTGAAGAATTCTTTATTATTTACTGGTATTTAAAATGTCCATGTAGCTCAAAGATAAAGTAGGAAAGCAAAGAGAAAGGGGGAATTGCTTACTTAACAGTTTTTCATTCTTCTAACAGTGCTTTCCTTTATGAACATATGTATAATTGAGTGCATTGTATTCTTTGTAAGGTTACCCTAAATTAACAAATGTTGTGTCTATGTCAACCACATTGGAAACCGTATATTAGAATATTAATGCGTGTATTAAACCATACTCCTTCTCTGGTGAAAACTAAAATGCATCATCCTATTTTTTCATGCTAATAAGCACTGAGAAGTGGTCAGCATTTCTTTGTATGGCATCCCTCAACTTCCACTCAATGCTAGGCGGTGACCCCTTTCTGTCCCAGAAACCACTTCTCTTTCTGTTCCCTACCAGGCTCTGGTGCTATTCCAGGGGCTGCTGCTGATGTGCCAAGACTGTCAGTCCTCTCAGGTGACCTCTTGTTCAAAAAGGAACACTCTATTCTCCCCCTAGATGCCATTTCCCCCCACAGTCTCTCAAAGATACAGCTATCCAGCTGTGCTAGTGCCCGAAACTCATTAGGAAGGAATCTATGCTTCCATTAGTTTTATTCTATTCTAAGGATCCCAGAGGTACATTCCTTGTGCCCTGGTATACTATAACTTCTAGATTAAAATGTTGGTTTTTCCCCCTATAACTAACTGCCTCTCCCCTGAGAAGCTTGCATCTGGAAACCTCAACTCAATGGATTTAAATTTCATTTACAACAGAGTATCCCAAATTGTTCCTTCCCCTCCAATTTCTACCTCCTCCTACACACACTAAATGCACTCTCTGTGAAAAGCCTTCCTTACTGCCCTTGTCCTAGTAGGATCTTTGAACCCTCATGCAAATACGCATGTGAATAGGCCATTGGAATTCCAACGACAAACATGAATTGTATCCCCACCAAAAACCCCTGTATATACTACATCCCATAGTCCTATAAATGACATCTAATGAGCCTGTTTCATTATAAGGATGCTTAGGGGTTTTTAGGTTGTTTGTTTTGGTGACATTCCATTACTGCTCTGTGTGAAGAAGCAGTTGTTTCATCATTCGGAAAGGACCCTTGATACAGTGCTGTCTGATAGAATTTCTGCAATGATGATGGAAATGTTCTTTATCTCTGCACTTCAAAATAGGAGCCACTAGCCACACGTTATCACTGAGCACTTGCTACATAGCCAGGATGGCTGAGGAACTCCCATTTTAATTCTGCTTATTTTAGCAACATTACATTATTTAAATAACTACTTACTCATACATATGGGTAGTGGTTACCACAATGGACAATACAGCTGAAGGGACGATTAAGAGCAGAAAATTCTTATTCTTGGTTCCAGTACATATAGATTGTAAATTTTAAAAAGATTTCTATTGAAGCAATTGTAAAGGATAAAATAAAAACCCTTTAATTCAGGTAAGACGCTGATGCCATTACATTACAAATGAAAACAAGAAAGAAAACAGAAAAAGGTTGCCAAAAAGACTGTCAACAACCCATAATTCAAACCATACATTGTCATTAAAACCAAAGGAGTGACTATTTGGGTTTCATGTCATTGTGCAAAGCATGAAACAATTAAGAGAAACTGTTTCAAGAAGTAAAATAATTTGGTCTTGAAGTGTAATGGGTAGAAGTAATTGCCTTGGCTGGCAGGCATCTATCTAATTTCCTGATTTTAATGTCTTAAATACAAGGCATGCAAGCACTAAAGCCAATTTTAAATAAACCCAGGTTTTTATTCCCTTGGCTATCAAGCACATTTAGAATAGAGAGAAGGAAAAAAAAACCAAAGTGGTAAGCAAAGGTGCCTTGGACCACCCAGTGATATAAAGAAAAAGCCAGCGTACAATTAGGAAATCCATAATCTCATAAAGGGAACCACTGCTTCTCCTCCTGCAGGGAATTTTAACTCGCTCCTCAGTTAAACGGATTTGTTGGAATTATGCTAACTTCAAAGCTCCAGGTCAGAGCACTTGGACATCTTGAGGTGGAGAGCCACAAGCCATTTAAAGATTGAAAAACGGGGCCTCTGACGTGTGTGCCTGGGACATGAGCCTTGCTTCTGTTGACTAGCAGGGAGCTGTGCTTGTTTTTAATTTTTATAAATCCTGTCGTCGCAACCGCCATGGTTCTGTGACGTGGTAAGGAACCGACACTTGTGTGCCTGAAACTCATTATGTCCTTACGAATTTTGATGTGTCAGGGAGTAACAGATGCAGTACACTGTAAAGTGTTATATGGAGAAGGAGTTGGCAATGAGGATAAAGAAAGGGACAGATCGATCAAGACAGGTGGCTTGGTTTGCCTGTCATGGTTCTTTTCGACTTTGTCGCCTTGCTTTTTGGATCCCAAGGGAAAGTGAGAGTGTAAAGGTGGGAGGAGTCCAATTCACAGCCCATGTGCAAGCCTTCAGAGGGCAACTGGTGAGAGGCATAAAGACAAAGAAGGCAAAATACTCTAACCCTTCATTTGGGGGCTAGACGCACTGCTTAAAATATCTTTCTCTCTCTGTATGTTGTATTTCAGTTTTAAATCGAATGAAAATTTGCAGCAGTCACATGACATACAAAATAATAGGCAGCACGGTACAGTGAAAACAGTTGCTTCGGAGCCAAGCGGACATGGATTTGAATACCAGCTCGATAATTACTTGTTGAAAGTCCTTGAGAAACTGAGATTCTTTTAGCTTCGGTTTGCTCTGCCATAAAGCAGGACCAAAACACCTCTTTTAAAGGCTTATGATGGGTGTTAAAAGACAAAATATTAAAAGCATATCACTGGTCCAAACTAGGCACTGAACCAAGGTTAGTTTCTTCTGTTGTTTTTTTCCCCCTATCTATGCTCTGGCCACCATGCCCAAGCCCTAAGGAGATCAAGTTGTTTGAGACAAATACATAATTTGTTTTCCTCGTTGGAGCTGGTGCCTGAAGTCCTGCCTCTTTGCTTACCCTGGTGAATCAAACTATGACAATTTGAAGGACAGCTGAAGGTCTCATTTATCAATTTCTTCTTAAGCTGGGAAGCTGGGACCAGCCCTGAGCAGCCTGCCCATACTAGCACTCCCCTGGCCCCTTCAGCTCAGTGGAGCCAAAAATGAAAAGCAAAGCAAAAGGCATCATCGCTGGCCCCAGGAAACAGTTAGTCAACTCTCTCCAAAAAGCAGTATTCAAAGGATGCCTCTTTAAATATTCATAAAAATCCTCCTCAGCACTCCCTATGAAACCGGTTCCATTCCCGGAGTGGAGACCACCTCTGTCTCCACAAAGAAAAGAAAATATGTGTCTCATTCTCTATCAATGTCCTGTGTAATAAACAACACCCCTGGGGGTCCTGATATTCTCCTTCTGCTGCCTGTGCTGTTCGCATGTCCGTGGGTGCCTTCATATTAATGGTGAGAGAAACGACTGTGTTATTACCAGAATTTATGGTGAGTGATTTCAGGGCCGTGGGATGGACAGTTTGTATACTTACAACAACCCTCTAATATATGGAGTGTGTGTTTCATGTCCATTCTACAAGGAGTCAAGCTAAGCCTTTCGTATGGTTGGTAAATGGCAGAGCTATAGCCTGAATCTCAATCTGAAATCCACATCTATGTTCTTATTACACTGCAATTTTTAGCCCTTTCTACCATGATTTTGGCTCCTGGAAATCAGAGTCCACACTTGATGAGGTTGGAGTAAGCAGGGGGAAAGGGTGTAGCTTCCTCGGAAAATGATAAGGAGACATGATGGGACAGAGAAAGCAGCAAGAACTGAAGAGTTTCTCACTGTCAGTGCAAAATCTTGAAACTGTCCTATTTTTCCATCAGTGACTGTCCTCATCTATACATATATAAATATAGTTAATAATCTCTGCCCTATGTGCCAGGATCTAATAAGATGTTTTATGTGAAAACTGTCTGAAAAGTATAAAGCCTTATGCAATGTTGGTGTTGTGAAAATTAGACATTATTAAATTTTAATATCCCTCCCCGCCCCCTGCCACAAGGGGCAGGGGGAGGGGTCTCTAAGATCATCCACAGATCATATTAAATAGAAGTGTACATTTTTCTCCTGCTCCATTTTCATTCATAAGAACTCTTTTTTTGGCCATCAACTTGGAAGCTATTATGAAAAGACAAACTTGCAGTTTGACAAACTTGAATTTGTATGCCAGCTCCAACACTTACTTGTATTTCATCGCTCTAATTATTTACAGACTCGTAAGCTATGTCTCATTTCCCATAGTTCTATAATGAGGCTACTCCCTCTTTCATAGGCTTTCTGTGAGGATTAATGAGAGAGCCTGGTAAAACACCCAGTTTTGTACTATGTATATAATAGAGAGTTGATAGCCAGAGAGTCTTTTTTCAGCCTTACTTAGGTGACCTGGGAAGTCTGTGCTAAAGCAGGAGGACTGCTCCGTGTTACAAAAGTAGCTTTCATTATTTAAATGCATGATTGCCATATGAAAATCCATGCCACGAAATCTTCAGATACACAAGGGGATTTTATTAAAAACATAGATGGGTTCCACTTGGGGGTCCTAATACTCTAAATCTGGAGTAGAGCCCAGGAATATGAATTTTTAACAGGTGTCCAAAGGAATTCTTACAGGAAACCAGGCTTGATTGAAAACTATGATCTTCAGTGATGAGTAATCTTTTTACACTGATGTGTCTGTAGTTCTTAATATATCTCATATGGATTATACTTTAGCGAATAACTTATATTAATGTGTCAGTGCATGGTTTGTAAATCACTGAAGGAATATTTTGAACCCATCATACAAAAACTAGACTTTGAGAATCAGTGTGAGTCAACAAACCTCAGCATTACATCATCTTGCTCCTTGGGGTCTTGGAGCCCAATTTGGTGAATAACCCCCCCTTCCACCTATTTGTTGGGAAACCAAAATGCCTTAGACACAGTAGGGTCTCGTTACTACTATCACCAATTCCTCACTTTTACATGTATACACATGGTGACTTCCTGGAACAGTGAAGGTTACTATGGAGACCACGACTGTCTTTTTAGTAGATTGACAGTTTCCACTTATATGTTGCTCCTTCGCTGTTATGAGTTAAAGCAGTGAAAAATTGCACAAAACAATACTAAAGTTTCCTAAGTGTTGAAATGAAATGTCTCAAGTTGATATACTTAGCTGTTGAAGGGAAGGAAAGATTCACTTCAATTCCTCCATTTTTCCTTTGACTTTCACATCTTGTCTTCACTTTTTCTTTGCAGAATAACAGCATTTAATCAATGATACAGGTTTGCATCTCTTTCATTGCAGTATTTTCCATGGCAGGTTCCTGACCACCCTTATGTCCTTGACGATCTAAAAGAGTGGCATGGAGGGAATTTTCCAGTGTGATCTCGCGTTAACCAAAATCTTTTCGCAACTCAACAGAGAAGCTTCCTCCTTTCCCTGGTTCTCAGGAAGGTGGTAAGATGGCAAGGTCCATGCTAATTTCCTAGGGTTTCCATAACACACCCACAAAATGAGTAGCTTAGAACAACAGGCATGTATTCTTTCACAGGATTGGAAGTCAGAACTACTAATTTTTATATGGTGACCCAGCAAATGTTCTAAGCATTATCATGAGCTCTGTTAATTTGTATGCTTTTCATGTTGTAACTTTTATATTAAGAATAATGTTATCTTCACATAATGGCATTTTTGTCTCCTTCAATCCTTAGAATTTTGATCTCTTCCCTTGACTTTTTCATGACTTAGGACTTGCAATAGAGTATTAAATATCAGGGTGAGTAGCAAGCATCGCTGTCTTCTTCCTGACTTTAACAGAATCCATGTCAAGTTTCACAATTAGGTAGACATTTGCTGCAGAGCTTTTGCAGGAATAGTGTTCCAAGTGCATGTATTATTTAAGGTGATGCTTGTTGCTGTAACAGGAAAACTCAAAAATTTCAGTGATAGCACAATACGAGGCTCACTTATAGTTCACAGAAAGTATTCTTGACAACAGGGACAAGACTCTATGTACCTCATGCAATTATTTGGGGACCTAAGTCACTGGAGAATTTGCCACTTTTAATCTTTAGTTTCCAAGGTGACTCTGGACAGTGATGTCTAGCTGACAGGTCAAGGAAGAGAATGAAAGGATTTTATAGGCTGGGTCTGAAAGTGGTAGGCACTTGACAGAACTCAGCAACATGGCCACACATAACGGCAATGGACACAGGAAAATATCATCAAACTGAATGTCCAGGAAGAAGAAAAAATGGGTTTGTTAGGCACAGTTCAATCTAAATGTGTCAAATCCATATAACAAGATTAAACAGATATAAAAGCTACCTAGTTCTTTGCTTTAGATCAGAGAGGTCCTTTAGAAGCATAGACACAACATCATTTAGACTAGAACAGCTCAAAATCGGTTTTGAAATTAAACATAATTTTGAAACCCAATGTTTTGCATAACTGGAAGAAGCAAAGCTGCTTTGATTAAATTTAAGGCCAGGGATTGAAAACAGCCCAAGCTACCCTGCGGTTCCTCCTAACACACCTTTGAAGAATCCTAAGGCACCACCCAAAATCATGTGGAAAACATCCTCAGTCTCATTCTACTGTGATGTTCCCTCCTCATTTCTGCCACAGTGATATTTCCAAACTGCACATCATGCAATATGACACTCTTTTTCAAATCTGTGGGGATTTCTGAGACCTTCGGGAGGGATTTCAAAATTCTTAGCACATATTGCAAAGTTCATTCCAGACTGATCCTCTTCCAGCTTTTCATTCATAAGCCCCTGCCATAATCCCACAAGCAAACACCCCTTGGACCCATCCTGATGGAAGTATTTGGGATTCTTGGAGCATAGAATGATGATTTCTGTTTCTGTGACTTAACCAGTTGTTTCTCTCTGCTTGGAAAGCTGTTCTCCCCTTGGTCTGCTTGAATAATTTATTTTGGGGGAAAAAATTATAAGTAAAAACTTGAGGAAAAAATTATAAGTAAAAACTTGAGTATGTCCATTCTCTGTTTTTAAAGACTTTAATATATTGATTCCATGATAGTACTAATCTTAATAAATATTAGTTATTAAATACTAATCTTATCAATGTTATTTGCACATACAGATTATATATTGAAAAGTCTTCTGTGGTCTATAAATATACGATACCAAATGATTTATTACTTGCAAGCAGTCACAGTTGAAGAGGTGTTATTGTTGCTAAAATAAACACAATGTTTTCTTTTCAGCCTCCCATGGAGGCTAAAAACCATAGTAGGAGTCACTTTCTGCCATTTACTGGTTTTGTGAAACTAAGAAAGTCATTTAACATCTTAAGCTTATTTTCTCAATTATTGATTGTGTTATAATATGGTGCTTACTAGAGCTGGGGTATCTATTCCTCCTTTCTCATATTTCCACTGAGGGAAGGAAATTTGATATTTACTATCAATGTGGATAAATCATTAGAGAAACACTCCCATCTCACTCCCATCTATTCTCTGCCTCCTCATTTATTTTTCCTTAGAAGGGAAATTTGGAAAAGGAAACGAGCCTTCCTGGTTCAGTCCCAACTGTATCTTCAGAGTCGTCTTTCTCCAGGAGACATACATTCTAGTCTGTTGTCTGCTGTGTTGTAAACACAGTGGGGAAGGCATCGCTACTTTTGAGAGAGTCCTTGGATTGTCCAACTCGTCCAGTAGCTAAGGGAGGAGTGTGTTTACATGGAAGTAAAGCATGAACTATCCTTTTTGGCTGCAAACATAGAGCTACATTATTTAATAATCTATATCAATAATAAAAATGATATTTTGCTTTCTATCTGTCCTAGTCCTGTGTACTCTATCTCAACTGATTTTTGAACTTGAGCAGAGGAATATAATATTGTTGATTAATTCCCCCAATAATACTGATTACAGGGGACAATGTATTAATAATATAGGTGCCTAACACAGGGCACAGCACATACTAAGTGCTCAATTAATACTAGTTATTATTATTGGATATAATTGGGCCTTTCTCACTATACATTTTTTTACAGCAGAACATACTTGTATTCTTGATGTGATAATGGAGACCAGTTTACCTTTCCACATTATGTGCATTTAGCAATAATAATATCCCTTCAAGAAGGCACTGATGTCACTTTGTGATGACAACCTGTATTGGGAACTAGACAGATCCCAGGTGCTTGGTGTCACATTGACAAAATATTAAGACAGTAGACTCAGGGGTTTATCGACTTGTGGACAATTTGGCATCGTGGAAGACAAACAATCCATAAGACTCCACCTTTGAGAGAGGATGTAATTAGGCTCGTTTCTTCCAGAAACCACTATTTCAATATTTCTCCATCATGACCTGCTTTTTAGAGTTGCCTTTGCATTTTATCACCTCTTCGTTTTATTGTTAGATTTTTATTTTTTTTCTGTTGTCCCCAACGTGAACATGTTTCAATCATTCAATACTATGAACATCAAGTGCCTCTGGCAGTTATCACTTTTAAGCAGCCTCTCCTATAATCACTGTCAGGAGCAGTAAACTCATAAAAGATGTCAAAATGATGGATGAATCTCTGCAGTGACCTTTGATGCCTTCAACGTACTGAGCTGTGTGGAAATGGAAAACGAGGAATTGCGTGTAAAGCAATCTAGAGCAAGAGGGATACGGGATCACTCTGACCCAAAACTGAAAAGCCTTTGTTTAAAAAAACAACCACAAAAAATATATTTGTAAAGAATATGCTCCATATATATGTGTACACACACACACACACACACACACACACACACACACACACACACGGTGCCAAAAAAAAGTATACACATTTTAAGGAAATAAATTGTATTAAAATTATGCTGATGGTAACCACTTTGAGCACTTCTTGTAAATGTGGAAGTCAAATGTGACTTGTATTCATCTTTTTTGTTATTGGTATATATTGAGTATTACAAGTTTAATAGTTTTTTTTTCCTTTCTTAAAATATGTATACTTTTTTTTTTGGCACCCTCTACATACTCTATATATATGGGGAGAGAGAGAGAGAGAGAGAGAGAGAGAGAGAGAGAGAGAGAGAGAGAGAGAGAGAGAGAGGGATAATAAAACAGGTCATTTCTAAGTAAACATCATAACTTCATTCTTTCATTCTGATGGTCCTTTATAGAAAAAAAGGTGTCATCATCTGAGGCCAGGGTAACACAGAGAAGGAAAGGAAGACCAGAAAAGGGCATCATTCTGGGCATCTACCACGTGAAGAGCACAATGCTTAACATGGACTCATCAGCACCCCAGTGCATGTGTACTACAACCCCCCTTTTCTTTTTAATATTTGGTGATACTGAAGCACAGGAAACTTCAGCTACTTTCCCACAGTCGCCGGCAAATGGATGTCAGAAACAGAAATCAAATCAAAGTATCTCCTTCCCAAGACAGTTATGAGGACTGAATTAGTTAACATGTGTAAAGACCTAAAAAGATTTCTAGCACACGGTCCACGTTCATTGAGTTATAGTTATTACAACTGTTCTACCACCGCCTGCAACATTTGACCAAGAATGCCTCAAATATAAAGACTTATTCTGGTAAATATTTAAGGAGTGTCTACCCTGTGCCAGAAAATCAATATCTAAAATAAGTTCCCTGCCCTCATGTAGCTTACAATACAGCAGGCAACATGAATGCTATACAAGAAATCAAACACATTCGTAATTACAAATTGGGATCAATCTTTGGCTCAGGTATTCATTTTTTTGCAAATAAACTCATATTAACATTGATGCTATACACTCTCATTGCTCACGGAAGACTATCTATGCCGCTGATGAATCCCCTGGCTCTTCCTAAAATCTCTAGGGATTGCTAAGAGCTATTCACTAATATTCTTGAACAACAGGAATTTGCTTATTGCTGCCACCTTCCTACCAGGCTTCCCTTTCTTCTCCACCACAGCCAGTAGGTGTTAAACCACTGATGCCCCTATTGTCACAGATCACCTACCTCATAAGATAAAGTCCCCCAGGGTCCGTCGAATCTGCAGACCACTATGTGACTATAATGATTCAACATTACTCTGGTCCTAGCTAGGCCAGAAACAAAAATCTCTGTTCTTTTCAGCTTTGGTGAACATGCACATTTTCTTCATGAACACGAGCCAGGTCCCCAAAGCCATACCCTCCTCCTCTTGTGCTTATGTATCTATCATTCTAGAACTCTTGGCACTTGGATATCCAGCACCCACATACTGCCTAAGCCTGGCCTAGAGCAGCCTTCAGAGTAAATATTCAGTGAAAAATAGGGTGTTTAGGGTAAAGGTAGAAAAAGAGAATGAGAAATATGTTTGGAACAGTTACAGCTGTGGTTATGAACAGCCTCTTCAAATTCTTGTCAAAGTCCAACTGCTGACTGACAATAGGAAGAAACTTGATTACCTATGGCTCTCTGGAAGACTTGCACAGTAAAAAGATTGGTTTGTACCATAAAAATGGAAATGTGGAGCTTCTTTATGTGTTTATAACCCCTAAAGCTATACGAATATGTGAGAGGTTGTGACCTGCAATTGTAATTATGGTTGTCATCACCCTGTGAAAAAGAGGCCAACCACTATAAATACTTCATGGCTGTAAAGGTTTGGAAATGACTTTTAGAAGACCTATTCAAAGGGAAGGAAGTGGAATGCTAATTTAAAATATATATATATATATATATATATATATATATATATATATATATATATATAAAAGATGACCTAATACCAACATGACTGCTTAATCTCGAAATTATACCATGATTACCTGATGATTCTTACAGTTTTCAACTCTGAAAATAGCACGCTACTATAATAAACTCCCCTTAAGTTGGAGCCAGGACTAAAACTAATGCTAAATTCTAAGCTATACGTCAAGTTCCTTTCCTGCCCTCCAAAGGTTATAGTCTGAAATGTAAAACTGTAAAATTCTCAGATTACTTTATCAAGGGCTCCTCTCCTGGCAGTTAACATTTTCTATTTTGTACTATATTTACTTCATCTGTCCTATTTAACTGTAGGCAACAGAGTTTAGTACAAAAGGGAAAAAAAGAACTTCAGGAGCTAGCTCCATGCCTACCACATGTACAAACTTGTACAAGCTACTTATTCAGTTTGCTTCTTTGTCAACTAAGAAAGATGATGCCTCATTATAGCATTGGGAGTATCAAATTGGTGAGCAATATATGGGAAAACAGGAATCATCATACCTGGCTTACAATGTGTATTTTTTTTAAATGTCCCTTTATCTCATCTTTGCTCCCGTGAGGAACACAGGTGTACCTGATTCATGTTTATAGCTATTGTTAAAGCCAGTCCTGTGACTTGGAAGTGTCTAGCACCCAATAATAATTATAGATTGAAAAAAAAAGAAGGAGAAATAAACCACTTTCTGAAATCCAGGAAAAGTTATGGGGATTGTTATCTTCAAGATTCTCTGAGGTTAGAGGTGCAGTTCAAAATTCATGGAATTTGGGTAGTTTTACTGCATGTAAAATTTTTGCATGAGAGTATTATTTATGAACTTCAGAGAAATAGGTGCAAAACTTGTTACAAAAATTAAATGTTTCAAAGTTTTATGAGGATTTGTAGTGATCAATTTCCATTGGTTTAATGGAAAGAAAAAAATCAGCAAAAGAGGATAGCATCTTTTTTTAATACTCTGTGAACTAATTATGGTAATTTATCTCATAGCAAAATAAATTTAGCATTTGGTTCCAACTATTCACCTATACAGCTCAAAGCAGCATAGTTTTCTGGAAATATAATATTTATATACACATGAGATGTTGGTCAATTATATAGGTAAAAATCATTCAAGTCAACTTGCAATATACACAGTTCAAATGTCACACTATCTGGAGACTTACTACAGGATATGAATTATTCAGTAGAAGCTATATGCATATTTTAACACTTTTTTTCAAGCATCTTTACTAGCATTTTATTTATTTATTTTTAAAGACACATTTATTCAGCATCATGATCAGACTATTAGATTTAGCAATCAACAGCATGGATGCAAAAACAAAAACAAAAACAAAACCCTACACTAAAACGCTTTGTTGTGATGCTTTATACTTCCCACAGAACAGAAAGTAAAATAACCTCTTATACAATTAGTCATAAATACAGTCCTCGAGTGTTTTGCCCACACACATGAGTATTGTCTCAAGCATGTCTTCTTTGTAGCAGCTAGGCTCTGCCACCACTGTGCTTGGCTGAATTCACAAATCTGTTGTAACCTGTAGCTTCCCTGTCACTTCTCTGGCTCTCCTCTCCTGCTAAGCTTTGTTTCTTGGCCATAATTAAGACCTTCTGCCATTGCCAAATCTACTGCTGCTGCTGGAACTGCCATAGCCACCTTGGTTTCGTGGTTTGGCAAAATAACGGCCTCTATCACCATAGGGGCCAGAGTTTCTATCTCCAAAGCCTCCGCCTTTTTGAAGATTGATTGTTATAACTGCCAAAATTACTGTAGGCTCCACCACCTCCAAAACTGCATCCATCATTACCAAATCATTTATAGCCATCCCCACTGTCACCATATCCTCCAACACTACGACTGTCACCAAAGCCACCTTGACCACTGAAGTTTCCTCCACGACCAAAGTTGTCACTCCCACCAAAACCACCTCCTCGATCACCACCGAAGTTTCCAGAACCACTTCGACCTCTTTGGCTGGATGAAGCACTATCCATCTCTTGCATAGATAGGACTTTCCTGACTTTACAGTTGTGGCCATTCACAGCGTGGTATTTCTGAATGACAGTGTTGTCTGGAGTCATGGTCATCAAAGGTCATCAAAGGTTATAAAAGCAAAACCTCTCTTCTCACCACTGCCTCTGTCAGTCATGATGTCAATCACTTCTTTTTCCCACGCTGTTCAAAATCATCTCTTAGGCGATGTTCTTCAGTGTCTTCTTTAGTACCACCCCCAAAAATCTTTCTCACAGTGAAGTGGGCACCAGGCCTTTGAGAATCCTCTCTTGAGACAGCCCTCCTTGGTCCCACAGCTCTTCCCTCCACCTCGTGTGGCCTTGCCTTCTCGGCTGCACCCACCACCTCCACGGTGGCACAGGTGACAAACCCAAAGCCTCTGGAATGCTTGGTGTTTGTATCTCTCATCACCAGACAGCGTGCTCAGAATGGCTCCTCAGACTCTCATCGGTTGTTTCAAAGCTCAGATCTCTGATGAAGAGCTTCCGCAGCTGTTCAGGCTCTTTGGGAGACTCCGATTTAGACATGAGGACCGCGGGAGGGGAGACTTGAATGATGCTTACTCGGCAGCATCCACCAATAGGAAGGAGTGATCTAACAAACATGTCTCTTACTAGCATTTTAAATGAATGTTAGTGATTCCCAATTTGACTACTACAAGACATCTCATAAAACTTAAACTATTATGAATATGAGTACGTGTGCTTCTAGTTTGCTTATACACTAGAAAGACCAATGCATTCAAATGCTACTTGTTTTTATTAATAACCGCATATAGTACCAGTGAATAGTCAGTCAAAATAATTTATTAGACATCTATGTCAGTTGAGGAGGGAAAGCGGGAAGTTTAAGGTTTATTCTTTCACAGGATATCTTCTGTATGTTAGAGAAATACAGAATCTGCTTTCCTGTTTTGTACTACAAAGACACTTACAGGATGAGGGGTGTATACTGGTAATAATTTCCAGGTGCAAATGCTGAGTGTTTAAGAAAAAGGATGGAAAGTGTAAAATGAGATTCATCCCGGGGCCCTATGCCCGTTCTCTTCTGAGAGCTCTTGAAACGCTTAGTATGTGCCCAACTGAAGTCTTCCTTGAGATTTGAAAATTGAAGACAGAGAAGCATGTTGCAAGACACATTGTTCTCCCTTTTTCTCCCTGCCCCAAGTCCGTTCCTTTTAATACTAACGTTCAGCCAGTCCTACGGAGGAAACCTCTCTCAAGGAGCACACAGTCAAGGGGAGACAAAAGTGAACCATGCTCCACCTCTAAGAGACATGGGGATCAGGGATGGGTGACTGGGAGAGTGAGCATCATTCAGAAACTGAACACTGGCTCAGAGCACACAGGTCATTAAGAATGCCAGGAAATTGCCTTCTGGTATTGGCTGAAGAAGGAACGTGATGAACTAGAAAGGACATTTGAAAGTCAGAACCCCATTTTGCTAGACTTTGTTTCGGTGGGCATTTCAAGGATGGGGGGCAGGGAGAAGGAAACCTTCCAAGGCAGAGGATGGAGCCAAAAAGAAGGCAGAAGGAAATTCCCAATCAGGAGCCACCTGTTACAGGGAACCCAGGATGAAGGATGTCAGGACCGTAATGGAAGTCGCTGCCTTGCATGGTAGAGGAGAGCTGGTGTGGATGCACATGTGGAGTTTCCTTTGTAAACAAAGCTTTCTATGGGCTTTGGTAGAAATCATCTGCAGCAAAGGCTGCATCAATAAAGAGTAGCTTGTTAAAAGTGAATACTGTGTTTGGAGTTGTTATGATTATATTAGTCAAAAATAATTATAGAGAGTCTTTATATATGAAAATGAGACAGTTATGTCAGTAATCTGTTTTAAGCATGGAAAACAGGCAGCTTTTAGCAATAATTACTATATTCTGGGAAGTGCTCTGCATAAATCAAGAGGCATATATCCCTGAAATCTTCCTCAACAGACACACATACACATATACAGCTAATATGCAAATCCCTGACATCTGTTGGGCGCCATGTACCAGCCCCTGTTCTGCGTTTTCATGTATTAAACCATTTCAATCTCAACACAGCCCTTTGAAATACATTATCATCATCTAGTCAATGGTGGAAGCATTTTACGTAGATGAACTTGGTCTAGAATATACACATACACATAGATACAGAATATCTATCTATCTAATCTATCTATCTATCTATCTATCTATCCATCTATACTTGAATACACACACACACACACACACACACACACACACACACAGAGCTGCAGAGTGAATTTTCCAGGAGCAGGCAGTGATGGAGCTCGGGGTTCTAGATATTATTTAGAAATCAATATCTGTAAAGGGAAAGGAATGCAAGTAGGATTGAGGAGAGGAAAAAGAATTGTGATTCATGCCCACCAACACCTCTGCCAGCTTGGCAAGAAACTCGGAAGCATAATAATGCCCCACATCTGGCCCACATGACTTAGATTATATACCCACACCATGCTCAGTCACAGAACCTGGGCTGTTTCTGGAAGGGCATGACCTTGGGTGGGGTAGATTTCTGCAGCTGAGGCCGACCCTGAAGGAACTGACAGCTAGAGGCTCTCTGCTGCCTGTGTTTCCCCAGAACTGGGCAACAAGTTCTTCCTTGTAGAGGGATCTTGGAGACACATCTGGTTATCTTATCTATACCCCTACCCCCCCACACACACTCATATACATACTGTGTCTATGCAGACATACTGTGACATACTTCGATTTATAAGCACACAAAATATCTGGTAGTGTTACATGTACTTTTTTTGTTTTAGTCTGCCTAGCATTTTTCTTTTGGAAAACCACCTCTCCCCAAATTCATGGGGTTTTTAAAGGAGCTAACAATCAATTATGTGAGATGGAAAGTTAGTTAATATCACCATTGTTAGCAGCTACAACGCACAAACTCCTGAACCACACTCGTATAAAGTCTAATGCAGATGTCCCTGATTGCTGAGCATCCTTCTGGGTTATTATTTAGGCATTAATGTTTCCTTCTAGTTTCTCAAAATCATTTCTATTCAGTTGGCAGATGAGGAAAAAGGGAGTAGAGGTCTGTTTGGTAGGTTTACATAACTGAGGCTTGCGAGAGAAGGACTTTGTTTCTATTCCAAATGTCATTGATGAAAACTCAGTCACTTCTTCACATCTAACTGGAAGGGAGGCTTGGAAATATAATTTAGCACCATACCCCTCACCAAAGGGAAAGGGGTTTGGTGAAAATAGTGATTTCTGCCAAAGCAAAGGAATTCAAACCTGAACAATGTAAGTGTCATGCCTCTTGAATTAAAGTACTTGGTCTAAGATGTGAGAATATAACCCAATTAAGTCAAGTATCTGATTAATAGTGATCTCTCAGTGTAGAAACAAAGAATACTAATTTTCCCTCACTGCTAAGTTGAATATATATGAAATTATAACACCAGGTGGCCATCTTCCCCAGATACATGGAGGAATTACATCTGCATTAGGAGAGCAAGAGGCCAACATACAGGAGAAATTTGAAAGGAGACCTACAAAGAGACATCAGCAAAGTGATAAATATCCAATGTCATTGAGCCCCTGAACCCAACCATTTTGAAGATACCTTGGGTATCCCAGTTATTTGAGTCAATAAATTGCCTTCTATCCTGAAACAAGTTTAATTAGGGTTTCAGTTATTTGTAAACATAAAAAACCTTTCATACATGCACCTACCAAGGTTGTAATTTTAAGATGATTAATAGAAAACTACAGGTAGTATATGGGTAACTTTTTACAGTCTTGCAAAGTTCAAGAATAGAGAAAATCTGCCAAAGTTGCGCCATCTTGAGGTGGTATGTGAAGGCAGTAGGATTTGTATGTATAAGCTTTTACTGTTCAGGTCAGAATTCAGGTATATTCAGGTTCAGATGAGCCAGTGCCTTGTGAAAGAGTTTACTGCTCTTCCCTTCCTTTTAGTTACTAAAAGCAAAGCAGGACAAAACATCATGAGATATGAAATTGAGACCCAGGAAAAAAAATGAAAAGTTTGGAAGGCTGAATGAACCATGACTTTCTCAAATATCCCACAAGCCAGAGAAGTATTCATCTCCCTTACCATAAATGTCATTCATTGGAAAGCAAACTTGGTTAGAAATCAGAATCCATTTGCTATTTCTTTCCAGTTTATTATTTAATTTTGCCCAAAGACAGAGGCTAACATGAAGGGTTTCAACAGAAAGCTAGGCAGGGGGCCTATTGCTAAACCTAGATATCCTTAATGTGGGGTGCAGATCCAAAAAGACCAATAAGATTTTTACCATTTTTCACTAGCTCATAGCATGCCTATTAAGCAATTTGACTGGAGACTCCTGGAGTTTTGAGTGAGTGCTATTGTGAGGAAAATCCCAGGACTGTTCAGCTGCCCAAAGCAATTTCCAAACTATAACCATGATGTAAGAAAGTGGTGAAGCCACCTGAAGACTAATCTTCAGATACTTCCTCCCAACCAGGACAATGGCCAACAAGAAATATGGACGCTCCTTCTAGCATATGGAATCTTTCTTTGACTGCCAAATCGGCTGACCAAGGAACTCACCCTAATGAAAAAAAGCCAGAATAAATGGACTAACAATGGCTGTGTGGTTGTTTTATTTCTTCTCTTTTCTGTATGGGAGTACTTTGGATATATGAAAAGGAGTTAGATTTATGATTTAGCCAGAGGTTGAAAAATACGATGATCCACATTTGGACCTGACCAAGAGAAGTTTGCCCTAGAGCCAGAGATGCTGAACATGGAACTAGAGACAAAATTAATTAAGACTTTGAATTGTCCACGTTAAGGGAAGAGATAAGTACATTGGTTTCATTTAATTAAATTAAGTGAAGAAATTTTGAAATTATATGAAGGGGATGAGGATGTCTGTATTTTTATAGCCAAAGGATACAATACCATGGAGATATACTATTTATCCCCTATGTAGCATTCTTTTGAGGAACTCTATCCATTCTATATAATTTTCTGAGGAGAATCAGTTTGATAGAGTGAGTAGGAAGGTAGACATGAGCAGGAGGAGGAAAAACGAGGAGGTTCCCACAGGTAACCCAGTAGCATCAACACTCTGCTGTGAGCAGCCAGAACAAGACTGGGCTAGTGCAAACAAACTAGGATGAAGGAGATGTGCAGAATTAAGAGAATGACAGGAAAAGGGGAGAAGGAGGAAGACCCGCTCTATAGGATAGAAGGCTGGGTTCCGAGAGAGACCCACTCTGGCATCAGCCCACTCCACGCTCAGTGTTCTTGCTTTGCAAATCAACTTTGCTGCTTCCTGCTTGCTCGAGTCCTGCCTCTTGATTGAATTCTTTCTTTCAAGAAGATAGGAACCAAGGAAAATCACCATTCCCCACGACAAGTTGTGGTGGTCAACCCCTGGTACATGGTTCAAACCTTCTCAATGTTAACATACTAGTTCTCTGGTAACAAAAACTGACCTAAATTATAGGGAAATTAATCAAGTGGGGCCATCAAGAGAGCATGAGGGGTAAGCATAACCAAGAGATAAAGAGTGTGATGGTGTATAATCCACTGATTTTAAATACTGTGCTCCTCAACATTGTGATTGTTGAAGCCAATATGTCACTAGACCTTCCTGTCTTGTTTACTCATTGATTCCCTTTTTCCATCAGCTAGTTGGAGTTGGGTTTCTGGTGCTTTCCATTGAAAGAGTTCTAACTAACATAGAGATACATATATATGCAATGTCATAAGCATCCATTCAGCTGAAGATCCACATGCATCTTCTAATACAGCCCATTGTTTCAGAGCATGTACTTTAGAGTCAGCCTATCCTGCATTCTAACCTCAGCTCTGTTCTTAACAAAGAGCTTGAAACACAGAAGGTAATTAATACATGTTACCCATTTTACATTACAATTAATTTACAATTAATACATTAACACCATGATCACTTATTCACATGTATTCTCATACATACTCATAGGCCTCCTCATCCCTTGATTAGCATTCACTTAATTCATTTTCAATGAACATTAAAATTACTCCTCTTTTCAAAATGCGCCACCATGCAAAGTCTCTGAACTTCAGTATTGTAGGACTCTTAAGTTTTCAGTCTCTCCCTCTCCCCACCACTCCAAAAAGCTAGGTCATTGTGATAAATGAGCTTAGTAGTGGCTGCCATTTTCCTGGAGTACAATAAGGAGGTGATTGCAAAAGAGCTCGCAAGAACAAATATCCATATTTCCACCGACAGCTTTTGGAATGCTTTACAACTCAACAGAATGAAGTTTTGTTTTTAAATTACATTTGATAATAAACAGTCCCCTGGGCTTCAATCCAAAGGCTAGAGATCTCCACTCAGCTCTGTTAAGCCTAGGGCATGTTACAGAAATCCTCTTAAATGTTGCGCAGTCATTTATAAAGTGGGAGTAATATATGCCTTGCAGATTGTTAAAACTATTAAAATTAAAATGAAATAGAAGTGATTTGTAAAACGTAAAATGTTAAATAAATGTAAGGCACTGGGGGATTACTGAAAACACCCAATGCCGTTTGAAAGCCAAAATGCCGTTTCAAGTCTTCCTTGTGTTTTGATCACTTTTAAAATGTCAAAGTGACCTACTTCCTCATCTTACACTCCCTCCCTCCTTTTCCTTCTTTCTATTGAGATGTCATTCTCTCCCTGCCCCTTAGAAGGCTTGCCCAAGCTGCCAGGGATGCTGAAGGCTTAAATCAGGCAGCATGTAAACATCATTTAAGCCCCTTTCATCTCACGTACCTTTCAGTATGCAGAGGAAGAGGAAGACAAACAACAACAACTGCACAGTCGCTTATTTCCCAGCTTCCCTTCAGCCAAAGGTGATTATGCAACTCACATCTGACTAAGGTGACATAGGAGGAAGTTTGCTTAGAAATTACAGGGATTTATTTTGATAGACACTCATGAGGAAGGCCCTCTTTCTAGCCTCCTTATTTCTTCCTACTTGGAATATTACCCATTAAGAATGTTTGGCTTGAAACAGCCATTTAGATACGAGGGACAATGAGAAAATCAGGACGATCATACAGTGTTCTGTCAGTGTTGAGCTGCTGAACCAATCTCCCAAAACTATCTACTTCCTGGCTTCTTGCATGTGAGACAATTCTTTTCCTTTTTAAATTAAATGTATTGGGGTGACATTGGTTAGTAAATTATATAGGTCTCAAGTGTACATTTCTATAATACATCATCTATATATTGCATTGTGTGCTCACCACCCAGAGTCAGTTCGCCTATCACCATATATTTGACCCTCTTTTCACTCTTCTACCATCCTGCTCCCCCCTTACCCTCTGGTAACCACTGTTGCCTGTGTCTATGAGGTTTTGTTTATTTGTTTGTGTTGTTCCTTTGTTGCTCTTAGTTTTATATCCCACATATGAGTGAAGTCATACTGTTCTCTAGTTTTTCTGTTTGGCTTATCTCACTCAGCATGAAATCCCAAGGTACACCCATGTTGTTGCAAATAGCAATATTTCAGCTTGTGAGATAATTCTGATGTGATATAAATAGATATGTTCATTGTTGATGTCACTGTGCATGGGGTATTATGTTTCTTGTAGTTAAACATATGCCAGTAGGTATCCTACCAGAAGTTCCCGAAAAGCTGTTAAAACTAGAATCTATGAAAGAGATCAAGTGTCAGAGACACTAATTTCAAATGCCAAAAACAGTCAAGAGTGATCAGTAAAGAGTATGAGCTAACAACTAGGACAATATGAGAACTTAACTAAACATGGATAGAAATAAGGTCGAATGGTTTATAATAACTACTAGAAACATTACTATCAATTCCTTGCATTTATGGGTCCATGCTTATGTAGCTTCTTCAGAAATTAGAAGTAGGCAGCTCCCACCAAATTAGGAAATCCTTTGGGGAAAAATAATTTAAGTTGACATGTGACTAGGTTTTTAACAAAAAGTTCCTGGTGTACGTTGTGTAACATTTAAAACAAAATATGTGTGGTTCCCATTTATTCACCTACAAGGAGCCTTAAAGATGAATGAATTTCATTGATTTTATTGGACTATGGGCTTCTAGAGAATGGATACTTAATAAAGCTCGCAACAAGAGTTGGAGGAAAATATAGACACAGACAAAATCTAAGGATAAATAACAAACAAAGTTGTAAGACAGAGTTTCTCAAACTTTTGTGTGCATTAGAATCATCTAGAAGTCTTATTAAAACATAGATTGCTGAACTCTACACCCAGAGTTTCTGATTTGGGTTGGGGTAGGGATAAATAATTTTCATTTCTTTAAAAAAATCTCTTAGGCAATAATGTTGATGGTCTGAGAACCACACTTGGTACAAGGCAATGAACATAGAGTAACAAAAGGGTAACAAAGTTACCATGTGGAGCATATTGAGTCCCACATAATCTGGTGACCTCATTGATTCTGGAAACAATGAAACAATATCACCAGAGCCAGAATGCTAGCTCAGGAATTCATTGGCAGTCAGTCTCTAACTAGAAGCATGCAGTGCATATAAGTGAGCTGATATGTGCTGGATCAAAGCTATCCGTTAAGATAATGTAAATGCTCTTGAAACAAAGGACTCTTCTCCCACTGTAGAGAGAGTTTTTGAAAAATACCAATTTTGTTACAATCCATCAAGAGGCCTTCATATTGCGATACATCTGAGCTACCATTTTTATGGCTTTTACAAGCAACTCTTTAGTTCCTCCCCAGGCTGCAAGTGAGCTCCAAAAGGGCTGTATTAGAGTGGTTTCAGAATCTATCATCTCACCAAGTGGAAGCACTAACCTCCTTCTCTCATTTTGATTTATTTCGTAGCTCACTACCTGTCTCTCTACCCATCATGAGAACAGCCCTACTGTTCTTCATGGCCACCAAGTCTTGGTTAGAAACCTTCTATCTAAGTTCCCTACAAACTCAAAGTGTTAGAGAAATAGTTTGGCTGTATTGACATTTCTCCCTGGAGTACTCATTCCAGCTCCTGCCATTGACCGCCTCTGGTCTACAATGACTTACTCTTTTTGGCCTGGCACAGAGTTTATCTGAACTAAAAAAGAAAAAAGAAATATCTGGTTGTGTTCCTTTCTGTTGAGGTACATCACCAACCTATTTACCATTTGTTGATGAGAGTACCTTTTCCCTTGTCTACCCTGTCATTTAGAAATCAGTTGATGAAATTATAAGAAAATGCTGTCCCTTCTTTAGTATGATAAATGTGTAGTCTCTGCAATATTTATTAATGTGACAGAAATCTATCAGGCAAAGCATCATTTTGAAAATAATTAAAGATGACCGCTCATTGTGGGCTATCCATATCATTTCAGGCTCAATTATCAAAGATAATTTTCAGTGGATAATCATGCATGTTGTGAACTAACTGAGGAAAAGTTGAACTACATTGGCATTCTTAGTCATTAACACTAACCTCAAATGCCTCAATTAGTTAAGGTGACAGAGAAGTGCCCTTCCCCTTAATTTTGTTTTGGTAACCTATGTGGTTTCTTCATTATTATGTTATTCATGTCCTGAATATCACAACAAAATACTTGGAGTATTCTCAGAAAGTTATTTGTGATGTATCTCCAGGCAGTTGGTTAAGATTTAGCACACTATTTAGGACTGTATAACACAGGGTGACGTTTTAGATGATGTTAGGGTTGATTGAATTTTTAAAGTATAACCCTCACTACCCCCACCATTGGGCCTCTAGGAAGTTAGGGAGAAAAGGACCTCTAATTACCCCTTCATGATGTTCCTTTATCTAAAAAAAGGGGGCTAATAAGAGAGAAGATTGACTCTTCATTATGCTGCCAGGGCTGACTAGCACCTGATGTGGTACTTCTGTTAGTTAGGATACTTTCAGCTGTGGGTACTAGAAAGGTAAGGCAACTTAGTTTAAACAACACAAGGTTTGATTGTTTTATAGAGAAAAATAGAGAGAGAGAAGGACATCATCAATCTAAAAAAATATCAGACCAACATCATATATTTTATTAACCACATTGATGCTAGAAGGCATTAGATTAGATCAATGCCTTTAAAGTTCTGAGGAAAATTATTCTCAGCCTAAAGTAAGGGTGGAGGGAGGGTGGTAGATGAGGGTAAAGTGGGTCAAGTATATGGTGATGGAAGAACTGATTCTGGGTGGTGAACACACAATGTGATATATAGATGATGTATTACAGAATTGTACACTTGAAACCTATATAATTTTACTAAGAATTGTCACTCCAATAAATTTAATTTAAATAGTTTTGAACACACCCATATTATCAGTATTGTGGAAGTGTCAAAGAAAGTTATTTTGAAACATGTATTAACTAAAAGGTGTGACTAAGGATGTATACAGCAAAATGAATGTATAAACCAGGGAAGATTAAACATGAGATTCAGTTATTCAGAAAAGAAATTAAATTAAACTTTAATTTGACCACTCTGATACAGGCATATAAAACAATTAGTCAATAATGAAAACGAGGGCCGGCCGAGTGGCGCGGTGGTTAAGCGCTGGCTTGGGAAGCCAGCGGCCCCAGTTCAGTTCCACATATGAGGACCAGTGGTACTGCCCTCAAAAAAAATAAAATAAAATAAAAAAATAATGAAAACAAAACAGAGAACTCAGGAGATAGGGTATCTAGAAATAAAGAAAGAGAAAATATGAGAATATTACAAAATTATATGGATTAGATAGCATGATCCTACCATTTTTTAGTAACCTTCATTTGCCTGTTTTTGTCTTTAAAAATGTAGTAAAATTCCACATCCAATGCTGTCCTTCCCATTCTAATCATCATTACGAATTTATGCATTTTCAGTCCATTATTGTTATTTTATTATGGTTCCAGGAAGAAGCATAGATCCATCCATGTTATATGCTCAATCTTCCCTCAAATAAGAAGTAGTCTTAAAATTTTTAAGCAACTTAGTAAGTTATTTTATTGAATGTTACATTGTTAATCATTTTAAATCATATTTGGAACAAGATACATTAATTATAACAAATACATAAAAACTTCTGCTAATATATGCAAACATACATGCAAACATGTGCAGGGGAGCTATTTTCTGATTCTGGGGTTAAAATTCAGAACTACACCTTGAGAGTAAATTTCAATGAGGGAGGAAATTTGGTCAAGGTCTTCAGGATGGGGCACTGCTAAGGAAGAGAAGCCCTTGGTAATATTTGGGTTGAAGGAAAACCAGTAGTATCTGAAATCCTAAGTTAGGGAGGAAAGTAGTACCTGATATCGCCAGTAGTATCTGAAATCCAAAAAATTGGGATTTTAGGCCCCCAAATCATATATTTTTATTTTATTTTTTTTAGCTGTGTGACCTAGAGCAGATCATGTAACTCTGACCCTCATTTTTCCTTCTTCAACCTCAGAGTTGAAGTTCAAGTTACCATGTAAGGTGTTTCCACAAATAAATTAAGTTATCTGTAATATCAATGCTACCTGCTAGGCAGCTCTCAATAGATTACATACAAGCGGGCTGAAGCAAATACAATCACTCATCTTTTCTTTGGGGCAGGAATTCTTTTCACACAAGTGGAGTTTTACACAGTGATGTCAATATCCCACGTTCATTTATCTTTATATATATTTGGTTCTACTCTTGCACCCTACTGACAGAATCCTTTATGACTAGCTCAAAAATCTGTTCTTTGTGAATTCTTCTCTGATTCTCCCAAGCATAGGAGAGAGCTCTATCTTTATAGCAAATCTTTAGCTAAATGTATTTATCGCTCCCCCACACACACACACACAACACACACACACAACACTCACACAACACACACATACACACACACAATATTATGAGCCCTGAGAGGCCACTGATATATATATATATATATATATATATATATATATATATATATTGTATTTTAGCAACAGAAAACATAAAAAATACATCATGACTTTTCCAGCAACCCAATACACACAGGTAGTAACCTAAGATGACAGATAGTAGGTGTTATATAATGTGGAATTGAATGGACGTTAAAAAAAGAGTAGCCAAAATATGGAAGGAAGCAAAATGCCCATCAATAGACAATTGGAAAAGGAACTGTAGTACATATATACAATGGAATATTACTCTGCATTAAAAAAGAAAGAAATCTTACCATTTGAGACAACATGGAAGGACCTAGAGGGTATTATGCTAAGTGAAATAAGTCAGACGACCTCACTCATATGTGTAATATAAAGAACAAAATAAACGAACAAAGCAGAAATAGACTCATAGATACAGAGAACAAACTGATGCTGACTAGATGGGAAAGCGCTGGGAGATTGGCTGAGAATGGTAAAGGGTTTAATAAGTACAAATTGGAAGTTACAAAATAGTCACAGGGATGTAAAGTACAGTATGGGAAATATAGTCAATAATATTGTAAAAATAATGAATAATGTCAGGTGAGTACTAGACTTATCAAGGGGATACCTTCATAAATTATATAAATGTCTAACTACTCAGCTATACACCTGAAAACAATATAATATTGAATGTCAACTATAATTGAAAAACATTGTCACAAGGATGTATAGTACAGCACAGGGAATATAGTCAATTATATTATAATAACTATGTACAGTGTCAGATGGGTAATAGAGTTGCTGAACTATTACTTTGTGAGGTATATAAATGTCTAATCACTATGTTGTTTTGTACACCTCTAACTAATATGTCAATGGTAATTAAAAATACATTTTTAAAAATTAAAAAAAAAGAGTCTGGATTCTAAAATGACTGTTGCACAAATTTTAAATAACAAATGTCTTGTGTTTTTATTTTTTTAAAAAGAAAGAAGTAATAAAAGTGACATTTAGTATGGGCCTTCCTTCTGCCAGAAATGATTCAATTATTTTAGTATGAGTTTTTAGTTTGGGAATATCATCCTTATAGGTATAGGTATATTCATGTTGGGTGCAATGCTTAAACACCTGGATAAAGATTTAAATTAAGCTCTATACAACTAGAATCAATCAATTAAATCAAATAATTTTGTCAATAGAACCACCACTGAAGATTATTAATTGTAGAACATATATTTTTATCTGACAAAATCATACATGTGGATATAATATACAGTTGATTCCTGTTATTCATGGTAGTTATGTATTGTTGCTGAATTAGCAAAGTCTGAACCATTGCTCCTAGGGGAAATACTGGGTTAGGTTTCCGTGAGCCTCTGGTCACTATATTTTCACCAACTGATCAATAGATGACATTTCTTTTAATATGTGTTTCAGCTTATGGGCACATTATTTAACATATATGTTTGATTCATTAACATTAAACTCATGGTTTAAATGCTGCAACTGATGCCTGAACCACGCTTGTCCAACACATGTACACTATTTTCTCTGTAAGGCAAATCATAGCTTCCTTGGGCACAGCACTTTCAGGACCTGCTTAAGGGCCATTTTAAACAGAAAATTCACCACCAACAAGCACAGATGTGCAAAAATGTGGCACTAAGTGGACCACAGAAAATATACTCGTATATTATAATAGGAGTGCTGAAAGAAGATGACAGGGAGTTGCTTTGTTCAGCCTCAGGTGGAAACATGCCTGCTACGAGACTCAAATTTTCAATACTCTGCCCACATCCTCAAATGAATGTGAAAGTGCTGCAAGCATTGACTTGGGCATTTCAAATAAATTTCAGCAAGTAGTTCAATTGGCAAATATGGAATCCAGGGATAACGAGGGTCGAGTATATCCTCATAATGATAATGCACATTAAATTGATCCATCAGCAGTGTTCTTTTCTCTTAGAAGAAAATAGATGTATCATTTATAAAAATCGACTCAGTAGCTATATAGTATTAAGATGGACTAATCTGTTGGTGGGGGAAGCAGCGATGGAATGTGGGAAAATATACCAAGATTCTATTTTTAAGGCGTGGTTTCTCAAGTTACCTAGTACTCTCCAAAATGAGTTGTCGCTGGAAATACTGTTTCAACATCTTTCTCAGTATAGCTCTGTTCTCTTCTACTTACACAGTAAAAGCTCAGTCAATGGACAAAATTATTTTAGATTGTGGGCCAACTGAGAAATATTCAGCTCAAGTATACATCTACACAATCTAAGACAGCTATAAAACAAACTATATTGTAAACCTTTTTTTTTTTCCACAGCAACTGTTAACATCTTACAGAAAAGAAAAAAGTTCTCCAGCCCTTTGAAATGTACTTACTGGTATAACTATTTCTAGAAAACCGAACTTAGCTGTCAATGTGCTACTCCTATTACAAATAATTATCAGTCTAGGATTTCCACAAGGTAACCCTTTGTTACCATAATCTGGGGTCTTGCATTTACCTAGTAGAGTATATGTATACCAGTATTCTTAGTACCCGTTTATGAAAAAACTTGGGAAAGATGTTATCTTAGATTTGTTTACACCCCACTGCAAAATATTATACTGTTCTTAGGCATTGTGTGTCTATAACTAATAGATTTCCTACTTGGTTGGGGAACTAAAAAGCTCTAAATGATTTTAAGAGTATTTCACAATTGTGAAAGATATTCTATTAAATACATGTTTGTCCTTATTTTCCTCAAAGTTATTTCCCAAATTCATTACTATTTTCTACTGCCTTGAATATTCTTCAATTTGCATTCTATTCTGTGATAAGTATTTGTATCCACAGCCACAAATCCTTTCTGGAATAGAAATGGACTTAAGTGCTTTGATAGTATAAAAGGTGATAGTGCAGTGTTTATATGAAAATAGCCAATAAAAAACATTTTAGTAATGTATTTATCATCCTTATTAAAATGTGATATTTTAATCTATATAAAAATTAAAGTCAAAGAGTTACAGAGGACTTGAGGATTAGACTCTAAATTAGTATGTAAAATATTGAGTATAATCAAATATATCAGTGAAAATTCCTAAGAAAGTTGGCCAACAAATTTCCTATCTTCCATTAAAAACCATATTACATGAAAAATATGGCTTTTAATCTCGGGCTCATATTTTCTTAGGAGATGCTTGCACCAGCAGATTCATGTGGAAACTGAGACTTATGGAAGACATATCTGATTCATAGCTCCCATCTCAACAGGATTTAGGAATATAGGTTCATTAAAAGGAATGGGAGAAGAATCTGCTCATAATATTGAAATTATTTCTCTTTCTCCCTTTTAATCAAGGCAAATTAAATATATATGATATATGATTTGGATCATAGACATATTACGGTCTGTATGATAAATGGCTAGAATACATACCACTAAAATGTGCATTTCATGAGGGAAAGGATTTTCTTATGATTTTAATCACTGATATCCTACACAGTACCTGTCACACAGTGGGTACCCAAATATTTATAAATGCATGAGTGCAGCTCTACAGTATATATACATATAAAATTATGCACACACAAAACTTAATAAATTATATTCCAGACCCACTGCATGAAGAGAATTAAATAGCCCTATTTAAAATGTGTTCTTTAATGCTTTAAACATATTCAGAACAAAAAGAGGCAAACCAGAATACATTAACCCAAGAATATTAAAAGGTGCCACCTTTTACCTAGCTGAATCCACCAAATATACAGTCAGAGAAATTGCCTAAATGATCTCATCCTCACAGAGTTAGCCTTGTTCTTTTAGACAAAATTTATTGAAAAACAATCTTCATGACCTTGAGGTAGACAAAAGTTCTTAGACATGACACACCAAAATTTGACTAGAAAAAAAAATTTGATAAATTGGACTGAGGAAAACTATTTGTAAATCACATGTTTAGCAAAAGACGTATCAAAAATATTAAATAACTCTCAAAAGTCAACAGAAAGAAAATAAACTAAGCTAAAAATAAATGGGCCAACACAATATTGAAGGAAAAGAACAAAGCTGGAGGACTGACGCTACCACTTGCCAAGACTTACTAAAAAGCTACAGTAATAAAGGCAGTGTGGGTATTGATAAAAAAAAAAAAGGGAGAGACAAATAGATCTATTTGTCTATTGGACAAACAGTGAAACAGAATGGAGAATCTAGAAAGACACCCACATAAATTTAGTCAGCTGATCTTTGACAAAGGAACAAAGGCAATACAATGGAGCAAAGATAGTCTCTTCAACAAATGGTACTGGACATCCATGTGCAAAAAAAAAAAAAATGAATCCAGACGCAGACCTTACACCTTTCATAAAAATTAACTCAAAGTGGATCATAGGCCTAAATGTAAACTGCAAAATTATAAAACACCTAGAAGATAACACAGGAAAACCTAGATGACCTTGGGGATGGCAAGGACCTTTTAGATACAACACCAAAGACATGATCCATAAATAAATAATTGATAAACTTGATTTTATTAAAATTAAAAACTTCTGCTCTGACAATATCAAGAGAAAGCCAGACTGGAAAAACATTTTTTACAAAAGACACATCTGATAAAGGTGTTTTATCCAAAATATACAGAGAACTATTAAAAATCAACAATAAGAAATAAAAATCCATAAAACTGGGCCAAAGACCTTAACAGACACTTCACCAAAGATTATATGTAGATATATATGCAAAGACACACATTATTTTTATTTTTTATTTATTTATTTCTTTTAGCTGAGCCATCCTGCCACCTGTTGGCAGCTCAACGGCAACTCAGCTCAGGCTGGCCTCGAACAGCTGTTGCTCAGAGCTCAGCTTGCACTCTTGAGCGAGCTCTTAACCAACTGAGCCACTCGGCCGGCCCTAAGACACATGTTAAAAGATGCTCCACATCATACGTCATCAGGGAATTGCAAATTAAAAGAATAATAATAATTATTATTCCATTGTCTGTATTTCACATGCTGACAATGGAATATTATTCAGCACTAACAAGAAATGAGCTATCAAACTATGCAAAGACATGGAGGAATCTTAAATGCATATTAATAATATTAATAATATTATTAATAATAAATGCATATAAATCATATCATATGATTCCATCTATATGACATTCTGGAAAGGGCAAAAATATGGAGAGAATGAAAATATCATTGGTTAATGGGTTGGGTGGGAGAAGAGATGAATAGGCAAAGCAGAGAGGATTTTTTAGGCCAGTGAAAATACTCTATGATATTCTACTGATGGATATATGTCATTATAATTTTGTCAAAACCCATAGAATGTACACCACCAAGAGTGAACCTTAAGGTAAACTATAGGCTTTGGGTGATTATGATATGTCAATGTAGGTTCATCCTTGGTTGAAAAAAAAACAAAAACAGTCTGGTCAGTGATGTTGATAATGGAGAGGCTATGTATGTTGGGGAGGGGAGGTTTATATGGGGAATCTCTGTACCTTCCTCTTAATTTTGTTGTAATCGTAAAACTACTCTAAAAAAATAGTCTTTGAAAAATGGGTAGAAGATTTGGCCACATTCTGTATTAAAGAAGACAAAAAGCACATAAAAATGTTCAGTATCATTGGTACAATGACAGACCTGTAGAAAAATGGCTAAAAAGCAAAAAAAGACAAAACTAACAATACAAGGTACTGGCAATGATACAGAACTATTAAAAAACATGTATGGTTGGTGAGAATGTAAAATGGTACAGCCACTTTGGAGACTAGTAAATAAATGTTCCCAATTCTAGTGTGTGTGTGTGTGTGTGTGTGTGTGTGTGTGTGTGTGTGTGTGTGTGCGGTGGGGGGGTACAGGAACACCACAGCAACAAGCAATTCTCTAACAGCAGCTGAGTGTGCTACAATTCAACTCAATTCTGACACTATCTATGTAGAGATAGCCTCAGACCCCACAGGTTGAGGAGTCAGTCCTCCAAGACTGCAGCACCCTCTTGCAATTCTGACACCAATCACAAATCCCATTCTTTTTTTTTTGAGGGCAGTGTCACTGGCCCTCATATGTGGGACCCGAACCGGGGCCACTGGCTTCCCAAGCCAGCGCTTAACCACTGCGCCACTCGGCCGGCCCACAAATCCCATTCTTTTGACCAACTGATTATAGATCAGAGGTTCCAAAGACCCCCATCTTGGGTTCCATTAATTTGCGAGAGCAGCTCACAGAGAAACATTTCAGTTACTAGATTACCAGGTGACTAAAACAGTACATAACCCAAGAGCAGCCAGATGGAAGAGATGCATAGAGCAAGGTATGGGGAAAGGACAGAGATTCTATACCCTCTCTATGTGCCATTCTCCCAACACCTCAGTATATTCACTAACCGGGAAGCTCCCTAAACCCCTTCCTTTTGGGTTGTTATGGAGGCTTCATTACATAGGCATGATTGATTAACTTATTGGCCACTGGGAACTGAACTCCATCTCCAGGTCCTCTCATCTCCCTGGAGATCAGGGAGTGAGGCCGGAAGTTCTAACTCTCTAATCACAAGATTGACTGTCCTGGAAACCAGCCCCTATCTTTAGGTGCTTTTTAAAAGTCACTTCATTGATGTAACAATAGACACCTTTATTGCTGTCACCAGGACAAAGACCAAATATATATTGCTTATTATAAATCACAGTATCAGAACCAGTTTTGTCAGTTTCCTTATAAATATACACTTATCACATGATCTAGCAATTGCATTCCTTGGTATTTATCCTAGATAAATAAAACTGTATGCTCACACAGAAACTTATACATGAATATTTACAGCATCTCTATTAATAATTGTCAAAACCTAGAGACTCCCCACATGTTCTTCAGTGGATAAATGCATACACAAACTGATTAAACCACACAATGTAACACTACTGAGCGATAAAATGCAGCAACTTGGATAAACCTCAGAGTCATGAGGTTGATGGAAGAAGCTAGTCTCAAAACACCACAAACTGTATGATTTCATGTATGACCCTCTGAAAAAGTGAAAACATGGTGTCAGAGAGCCGATCAGTAGTTGTTAGGGACTAGGTGAAGGAAGGCTATGACCAGGGAATGGTAGCATGGGGGAGTGGTTTGGGGTAATAAAACTGCCCTGTATCACAACTGTAGTGATGGACACACAAATCTATGCACATGTTAAAATTCATAGATCCATGTATACACCAAAATGTCAATTTTACTAATGTAGAGTTGTTAAATAAAAAAAAAACAGAGGAAAAACAAACAAAAAAAAAACACTGTATGAGCATCTTTGGAGAAGCAGCACTTCTTTTGGAGTGAAAACCTAACAGAAAGTGTCCCCCTTGGATTTGCTATAAGAAAACCCTGTGCTGAAGTGAACAACATGCAAATGCATTCTGGTGTCTCAAGGTTCAGCTACCCAGGCATCCATTACAATCAAATTTTTGTTCATGAATCTTGGTAGCTCCAGGTCTTCTGCTCCTACTAGCATTTCGGTCCCTGTAGAGATTGTATTTTTTTTTTTCTGAAGAATTCCTAATCCTCCATCTTTTCATTTAGAAAGCTGTGCTGGTGGTTGCTCAGAGTTGATACTAGCGATGTCAGGACTCATGTGTCATGAGTTGCATAAAGGTAAACTGAGTTCACTAGCCTAAATGCCACTGTGTCAGTGGTATTCCAGTCAATGCCCTGCTCTCCAGATAGCTGGATTATGGGAGATTCCATCAGCAAGGGTCACACTGAGCCCCTGAAACACTGAGGTTTTGGCTGGTTCCTCCCTCCCTACGGCTACTCAGGGCCTCTGTCATCCTCCTGCCTTCTGGTGTAGCCTGCCTCATCCCCACCATAATTCCACCATATAAGATTGTTTATAGGCAAACACCAATTCTGATTAAAGATGTCTTCCCCCTCCCCAAGGCTTCTCAGGCACTATGTATCTCAATGACTATAAATCCATCGCTTGAAATCAGGATGTCAGTCAGCTAATTCCACTACAAATACCACAGTAAGTTTTGCAGAGTTGCTTTTTTTTTGAGGGCAGTGTTACTGGCCCTCATATGTGGGACCGAACTGGGGCCGCAGGCTTCCTAAGCCAGCACTTAACCTCCGCGCCACTCGGCCAGCCCCAGAGTTGCTTTTAATAACATCCCACACTGCAAAGAGAGAAAGTGCCTAACACTAAAACAGGAATCAGAGCATCTGAGCCAAAGAGATAACGCTGTGAGCACATGGTTTCAACAGGTATAACATTTTTGAGAATATTGAGAAGGATAAATGGATTTCGTTTAGACAATTCTCCTGAATTACTTTTCACCAGACTTTGAGTAACGTTTGGGCAGTGGCAGCAGCAATAGCAGCCGCCGTGGGGAATTTGAAATCATATGTTCTGACAAGGGTCTAGAAGATAGATGGACGATAAGGCCAATTACAGAAGCAGCAGTATGCTTTGAGAAATAAACCAAAACAAAACTATAGCAGCCTCATCTCAAAAGAGAGGAGTAATAAAAGATATGAGGGGCAGATTCATGATTCTATTTTGAAATGATCACTGAGTTATTAATCTCCGAAATGAATTAATCACAGAAAAGTTATGTCTGAATTAGCAAAAATTTCCATAGACTTTTAGAGATTAGAATAACATAATGATTAAGATATTAAACTATGGATTCCGTTAGACCTGAGATGGAATTCAGTCCCAGAGGCGTGTTGGCTAGATTAATTTGGCAATGGGTTGTTTTATGTCTCACTTTCCCTCTGTATAAAGTGGCAATAATAATAGTCACTACTGCCTACATTGGTTAGGATTCATTTGAAACTGCACATAAAGTGCTTAGCAGAATGCTTTGGATAAAATAAATGCTAAATAAATATGAGCAAATTCCAGTAACATTTAACAAACAACAGAGTCCTGTGATTAAATTAGTCTTAAAAACATTGGGATAAATTAATTTAAGCAGGCTTCAGAAATGTGTCTCGTAATCTTTAAAATATTAATTTACAATTAATTTGCATTTGCAAGAGGGTGATAGTGTGTTGCACTTCCCAAAATATTTGGAACACAGAACCCTGATTTCTCAGAGAATCCCCAAAAAACTAATGTGCCATAAAACCATTTTTAATGGTTACTATTGGTATGCTGTAGGAGTTTGCCATACATTTTTATGATGATAGCCATTTTGATATAGCAGATTTGATAGTCATTTTTATGCAAAGCATATTTTAATATAAAGTATTAACATAGGTATTTCAAAATGGCTCATTTTTTCTTAATTACCAGATACCGTGCACAGCACTATCCCTGACTTTTGCCCATTACAATGTCCACTTTCTGTCCCCTTTGTACTCTATTCACTCCAGTGTCATTTTAGAATTTTTATGAGTCTGTGTTAATTGTATAAACCAGAAAAATGTGTTGTTTATTTTGGACTGGGTTATGTGATTTGTTATTTATACTAAAGCCATCATTTTAAAGTTTATTTTATGGTACTCTAATTTATTAGAACAACTTTTTAAAAAATTTAATTGAGGATGGACTATACAGTTGACAGTTAGTTCAAGGGATCTCTTTATGGACCCACAATTTCTTCTCCCTACTCCAGTGCCTAATATAGATTCAATCAAACAAAATTACTACAATTAAGAAGCCTACAGAAAGCAGATTAATTTACTGTCTTAATTTTCAAAGAGAAAGCAAAATAAATTCTATTAGCATTCTGAAATTATTATTGGCAAGTAAATAAGTATGACCATTATAAAGCTCATGAAGTAATTAGTGAATGTGAGAGGCAAATCACTCAGGATATCAGAGAATTGTTAGAAAATGAGCAAATACTCTGCTTAAAATGACTGAAGAGCTTTTCTCAATTAAGCTGGTACAATACACATGGCTTTTGCTTATATATAGTTCAGTTTGGGTGGTGCCTACCTAAGCCCTCCCTCACCCCATCTCTGACCAAACCTCCTCCCTGACCCCTGCCCACTTCTCTGAGACTCATCCTCACTCTTATCCCTCACCCTCACTATTCTTTGTCCCTACCATCTGCAGCCCAGCTTTACCTTCAAGACTATACCAGGGCCAGTAAAGCATGTTCAGCAACTCAGCAAGGCTCAGGAATTTGTGAAGATATCAACAGAATCAACTTCACTTCCCGGTTTCTGTGGCTCCACATTTTCTCTTGTTTTCTTATATTTCTCTTATAGATACTTTCCAGATTTCTTTGCCAGCTAATCCTCCTTGATCTAATTTTCAATTGTTTTTTTTTTTCTTTTTAAAGATTTTATTGGGGAATTGGGGGAGGAGAACAGCATTGGGGAATCGGGGAAGGGGAACAGACAAGTTGCTGTCCTTTGTTCTTCAGTCTAGTTGTGGAGGATGTTGCTTCACTGGCCCATGTTGGTATCATCATTGCACTCTTCCTGGGGGAGGCAGATCAGTCGCCGACCTCTGGATGGTCGCTCACCACAGCTATTGGCAGCTCACGCTGGCTGCTGGCCGCTCACGCTGGCTGCTGGCCACTCACTGTAGCCTATGGCAGCCCACTGCAACATGGGCTGCAGCCTACACCGTCGCCGGGGCTCACACAGCCCAGCTCCAGGTGGAGCTGTTGTTAGCTGTAGACGGCAGTATCACTGGCCCTCATATGTGGGATCCGAACTGGGGCCGCTGGCATCCCAAACCAGCGCTTAACCAATGCGCCACTCGGCCAGCCCTGTTTTTTTTCTTTTTTAGTCCTAGGTCACATCCTTTTTGGTCACATGAGGACCTATGGGCCATCTGTAGGCCCATGTATACTCCACGTGAAATCAAAGTGATGTACATGGATATATCACTTTAAAAAGAATGACATAACTTCTCCACTTTATACTCTGTGACATAGCTTGTGTGGTATTTTCCATGGAGTCTTGCTCATAGTTCCATAAAATTTTAGGTTTATTTATATTAAGCCATCCTAGGAAGACCAGGTAAATCCCCTAAAAGCATTACATAGATAGATACTCCCCAGTTAGTAAATACTACCAATATTCTTGCCAGAAAGTCTGTTGTTAGCATATTTATAGTAAGATTTGATGGGGTTATTATTATTTCTTTCCAGAGGTATTTCCAATAAAGGGAGAGAATACACTGCAGCCCAGCTGCTAACTTTCTTCCTATCTTCTTAGTTCTGGTGTGATGATGAGCAAGTTGCTCGAGGCTTCCATTCTCAATTTCCTTTTCTGCACACTGGAGATAATCACAATAGCTTCTTCAAGGGGTTACTGTGATGATTAAATGAGTAGTACCTGTATGGTTTTAGAAGAATGCCTGGCATTGGGTGAATGACCTGAAATAGTAAATTTATTGGAGCTCTAAACCTCTCCTCTTCGTGTCAGGCCCACACATCCAATTGCCTGCTTGTCGACCTCACTTGAGTATTTCATGGGAATTTCAAACTCCGGTTCAAAACTGAGTTCATATTTTCTTCCCTCATTTCTCACCCCACCACAGGTTTTGCTTTTGAAACAATATTAGTTCTATTAGCGAGTATTACAGCCACTCATAACATAGTTCTGGAAAGAAACCTCACACTCTTCCAAGATTCCTTCCTTTCCCACGTACCCTGATGTTCAATTTCCATAGATGGTTACTACTCAGATATGTCCACTTCTCTGCTTCCTTTGCCAAAACCCAGTCCAGGCTCCAATTCGTTTTTCCAAATTCATGAATATGCTCTACTCTTTCCCTGACTGAAAGCACAAATCCAATCATCTAACTATCCTACTTAAAAATAATCAGTGGTTACCCATCTCTTTTAGTTCAGAGACCAGAATCCTCAATGTAGACTCACATCCCCATATCATCTAGACCTGCTTCCCTTGTGAGATCCATCTATCTTTCCTACTGCTTTCTTTCCTCAACATTTTATTTCAGTCCATGGAATGATCCATTATTATTCTTGTTTCAGGGTCCTTGTACATTCTGTTCCATATTTGCCGTGCTGTCTCCAACTCTTGACCCAGTTAAGTCCTCCTCATTCTTGTGAACTCAGCATGAATATTGCTTTTTCAATAAACATTTCCTGGACACCCAGGAGATAAACCAGGTTTCCCTATTATGGATCTATAATGTCCCCTGATGGCATGCATCACAATGCAAATTAAATAATTATGTCATTTTTAATAGGTGTGTTACTCCAGCAAAAGGTAAACTCCATAGAGGAAAAGTCTGTATTTGTCATATTTAAAACTGCATTCCTAGGATCTCTCTCAATATTTGCAATATTAGCCTCTTGCTAAAAAAACTCTCTCTCTCTCTCTCTCTCTCTCTCTCTCTCTCTCTCTCTCTCTCTCTCTCTCTCTCTCTCTCTCTCTTCTTTCTATTACAATGCCCCAAATGAAACAACTTGTTTTTAATCCTAGTAAAAGTGTGTGTGGGTGAACCGCATCAAGATGGCTACACCAAAATATCATGACTCTAATTGTTTCATACCAGAGAAATATCTCAATATTACCTACAGAAAACATACAATAGTTTTGCAATGCAAACTTCAGGCAAATTTTCCAGGAAATTTTGGTCTAATGTAACATAATCAGTTGATAGCTATATAGTATTTTTGGAGATAAGATTAGAATTCAGCTACCCTCAAAGATGATTTATGTTTTAGAAGAGTTGGTTTAAGCTAGTTTCTAAGTTGTAAGACATAGGATAACTTATCTATTGTGTCTACTTATAAGTGGAGACAGTGAAACTATCATCATCTTGGAGGATAATAATTATTTTTTTGTCAGCATATCAGTATGTTTTGGATCTTGATCTACCAAATATGATTCAATGTCACCAGCATAATATTTTTATTTTAAAGAGAAGTCGAGATAAGAAACAAAACTTTTTAAAACCAGTACCTTATACCATCTCAATATTCAACCCGCCCATCAATAACTGTCCTGGCCCTGCTGGCTTTAGGAAGGTTTATATCCTGTCTGAGTCATTGCCAGGAGCTCATTTTGAGGTTATATTACTTACTTCATCATTGTGTGCTGTCCAGAGTCAAAGGCAGGTGAAATTCAGCAGGAAGACCAATACAAACTCGAAACAATCTCATTATGTCCCTAACAGATTTTTCCATACGGTATGAACAATAGTCAATACTGATCAATCTGCTTAAATTCTGCCTCTTCCTCAGTACTGTGCTATCCGGAGAAACTCAGATTAGCAATTTTTTGAAATGGAACCCATAATGAAATGTAAAGGGTATGTTCAGAAAACTGCTGAATCTATTATTTAGGAAAATGGATGCTACTTTTAAAAATAGTAGCCTCTTATCTGAACCTATTCAAAAGTTCTTTACCAATAAAAATAAAGTAATTGGCAATATTTAAGCTCTTTAATCTGAATAGATACTGAACTATATGGGGAAACAAAACAATCTTCAGTGAACAATTTTTTGAAGTTGAAGTTTATAATCAATTGTGGTATCATTAATCATACCAAATAAAAAAAGATTGAGAACCAATAAAGTTCTAGGCACCTTCTCTTGACTATAAATCTGAAATGGACTTCCCACTTTCCACAATTCACTGGAAGGCAAGAAGCATATTGAGTATCTCTTTTTATTTAACTGAGGTGGCATTGGTTAGTTAGTAAAATTACATGGGTTTCAAGTATACATGTCTATAATACATCATTTATATATTGCATTGTGTTTTCACCACCCAGCATTCCTCTACACTAACAATGAAATTTCAGAAAATTGCAACAAAACAAATAAAATACCTAGTAATAAACTTAAAGGAGGAAGGCTCTATACACTGAAAACTATAAGACATTATTAAAAGAAATTGACAAAGACACCAAAAAATGGAAAGATATTCTGTGTTCATGGATTAGGAGAATCAACATAGCTAAAATGGCCATAGTATCCAAGCAATATGCAAATTTAATGCAATCCCCAGCAAAATCCCAATGGTATTTTTTAAAGAAATAGAACAAAAAAATCATGAGATTTGTATCACAAAAGGCCCCAAAGCAAGCCTAAGAAAAAAGAACAAGGGTGGAGGTATAACACTTACGGGCTTCAATTTATACTACAAAGCAATACTATCAAAGCAGCATGGTATTGGCTAGAAAACACACACACACAGACCAATGGAATAGAATTAAGAACCCAGAAATAAATTCACATATGTGTTTATGGGCAGATAATTTTGGACAAAGGAGCCAAAAGCATAATGGAGAAAAGAAAGCCTGTTCAATAAACTATGCTCGGGAATTTGGGAAGCCACATGCAAAAAAATGAAGCTAGACTGCTATTTGTCACTGTGTACCAAAATTAACTTACAATGGATCAAAGACCTAAACATAAGACCTGAAACAATAAATTGCACAGACAAAAGCATAGGTACTAACCTTATGGACCTTGGGTTCAGAGAGGATTTTATGAATTTGACCTCAAAGGCAAAGCAAGTAAAAGTAAAAGCAAAAGCAAATGCAAAAAAACCAAAAATAAAAACAAACAAACAAAAAACCCAAAACAACAACAACAAAATGAGTGGAAAGAGCAGGACTATATCCAACTAAAAACCTTCTGTACAGCAAAAGAAACCATCAACAAAACAAAGAGGCAACCAACTGAATAGAAGATATTTGCACATTTATTATTTCATTGAGCCCACTCTTTACAACAGAGCAAAACCATAAATTCCAGAGTTGGATTATCTCACACACTGGCTCTTTGTTTTCCTTAAAATTGCTTCTGAATTTTTCCAGATGAGTTTCTGATAAGAAAACAAACAAAAATAAAAACTCGTCTATTTGTTAGTAAAGAGAAAATGACTGTGCATACTTAGTTTATCATGTATATGAAGCACAATATCTCCTCTTGGGCAAACTGTCTGTAAAATGAGGACACTTTGGTTTTTGTTTCTTGAGTAGATTATGCTATTTTGTGGTAGGTGAAGACAATGTCGTGGCCATCAGTGATCTCCATGTTTAAACCCAAGTGGTCTCATTTTTCAGAGACCTTGAAAAGCATTTTCAATGTTCTTCTACCAAGAATTTATCCATTTTTCAAAGCCTTCAATGTCATCCCCAGATTCATTTTTCTTAGGTTCTCCAAGAAGTTTGCAGTTTCCCCTCCCTCCAAAGCGATTTCCCTAGCTGGACACTTTGCAAAGGAGAGTTTTACCTGCTAATGTGAATTAAGTTCATGGAGGACAGTGAAATACACAACCAATCATTTATCAGGCTGATGTAGCCCAGAATCGGCTAACTCCGTTCTTAAAAGACCCCAAATTTTGCATTAATAGCAATGCTTGCAGGATAGACACCACAAGATTGATTAAATTCTTCACTGACTTTGCATATATAGATATTCTCAGATTCTTAGCCTGTCAGGATAGGGTTTCTTTCTTTTTCTCTGTTTCCTTTTCTTGTAACTAAATCGTATACTCCTTTATGAATAAACTGTTTTGAAAAAAACAGTTTTTGGAGGTTAGGATAACTATTTTAAGATATATTCAAAATTATCATTTTCTGACAGTAAATACCCTCAGAAGATGACAATCAGTTTTTTTCCCTAATTTTCTTGCAGTGTCATGATACTGGTTTGTATTCTATGCATGAATTTACTAATTTTATTATTAAAAGTTGTAGTCAAATATCTTTCATGAATCAGTAATGCCTACCATAAGTGGGTAGTATAATCTAATAGTTCATTTGTATTTATCTAAATCAAAAAACCCAACAAGAAAACCCCAAAATTTCACAACATACTAAACCCATATCTTTGGTCCTCTCTAGAATAAATAAATAAATTCTTGGTAAAAATATAAGGAGAGAAGTGATTTTTATAAAAATATTTTATAAAAAAAATAGATTTTATAAAAATATAAGTGATTAGGGCTGGCCAAGTGGCTCGGTGGTTAAGAGGTGGCTTGGGACATCAGCGGCCCCGGTTCAGGTCCCACATATGAGGGCTAGTGACACTGCCCTCAAAAAAAATAAAAAATAAAAAATAAGTGATTAGTCTCTCAGACTATTTAGGGATTACATACAAAGTTGCATGTAGATGAGGTACTATGAATAAACACACTTCTCTGTGGGTTTTCTGGGTATGATAGAGTTGATTGTAACTCATTAAACCTAAACAGAATGCCTATTAACAAGACAATTTGCTGAAACTTATGTCTTCAGGGGAACATGGAATAAATTCACTCCTAAACCATGAAATCTGAACATCATGGTGGACCCACAAATGGGCAGAAGTTGGTGACCTCCTATATTATGGAAAGATAAACACTCAGCAAGGGGAGGATAATTTCTCATGACTATGAGGATTTCATTTAGAAGACACGACTGAGTTCTCTATAATAGAATCCAACCAAATACATGTTGAAGCTCACTTTGATAATCTTATGAAAATCCCCAGAGAGTCCAAATTCTTCCCCAGAAAGTCCAAGGACAGTGGATTACCTCAGCCTAAACCTCCCGCTGCTCCTCTGGACAAGGGTCTTATCTCCTGCCATACTTCCTACCTTAAAACTAAAGTCATGCAAGTTAAACCAGGGAGTGCTCAAGAGCACTGTCTAATCCAAATCCTCCAACATTGATTTCTCCGACACTGAATCGGAGAACCCCAAATTTTAGTGACTTTTTCAATATCATAACATTTCTCAGGTGGAATTGCTGTTAGACCCTATGGCAAGACCACGTGATCCTTGATTGTATGGGCTTTGTCTTCTTCATCTTTGAATTCCTAGAACTCATCCCAACACCATCCACATTGTAGACACAGTTATTTATGCATGAACACAATCAATTAATAATAGCTTCTGGTTATTTAAGAAGCTTTTATTTCTTTAAACATTCATTCTTAAAACGTGGTCCCTGGACTAGTAGCATCAGCAATTTCTTAGAAATGTCCATTCTTTGGCTTTGTTTTAGTCTTCTAGGGCTGCCACAACAAAATATCATAGATCGGTTGACTTAAACAACAGAAATTTATTTTCTCATAGTTCTGGAGGTCAGAAAGTCCATGATCAAGGAACCAGCCAATTCAGTTTCTGGGAAGAGCTCTTTTGCTGGCTTGCAGACGGCTACCTACTTGCTGTGTCCTTGGAAGGTGGAGAGAGAAAGCTCCAGTGTCTATTTCCCTTATATTAGGTCACCAGCCCTGTTGGATTAGGGCTCCATTTTTATGATCTCATTTAATCTTTATCACCTCCTCACTTGCCCTACCACCAAGTCACACTGAGGGTTAGGGTTTCAACATATGACTTTCAAGGAGACACAAACATTCAGTCCATAAAGGCCCCAACCCAAATGTAATGAACCAGAAACTCTGGGTTTAATACGTCCTCCAGTGACTGATTCTAAAGCCATTAAAAGCTGATAACCAATGCTAAGGGAGGGTGTTCAATCCTAGCTATTCATTAGAATGACCTAAGGAATTTTAAAACATGCCGATACTTAGGGTTAACTCCACAATAATAAATTTAATGTCTGTGGCACTGATATTTTTGGGCACTGATATTTTTTAAAGCTCCAAGGTAATTCTTATTTGTACCAAAAGCAGCAAACCACCATTTCATCCCAAAGTCTCTCTGTGTGTATATACATATAATATAGATATAGATATAGATGTAGATATAGATATAGATATAGTAATTATATATATATATATATATATATATATATATATATATATATATATATAAAATATCCCTCATTTGGGATTTCATCCCAAAGTCTCTCTGTGTGTATATATATATATAATATAGATAGAGATATAGTAATTTTATATTTATATATATATTTATATATATATATAAAATATCCCTCATTTGGGGGCAGATATCTTTATCTCTGTCACTGTCTCTGTCTCTCTGTCTCTCTGTCTCTCTGTCTCTGTCTCTGTCTCTGTCTCTGTCTCTCTCTCTCTCTCTCTCTCTCTCTCTATATATATATATATATATATATATATATATATATATATATATATATATATCCCTCAACAATGAAGCCACTAAATTCAGGCAGATTGGAGATCAAATTTTATTTCTGTCCTTGCTTTTCTTTTCCATGTGACTTTAAGTGGGTTAAGTGACTTCTCCAAGACTATTTTTCCTTGTGTGGCATTGCTATGGCGTTTAAATAAAGTCATACACATAGCGTGCCTTGCAGAACACTTACCGTATGATAGACAACAAGTAATTTTAGCTCTCTTCATTTCCCCTGCAGGTATTCATATCTACATGTAAGTAAAACTATAAGAGTTTTTGTTTGTTGGTTTTTTTAAAGATGTATTCCAGCTGATTTGTGAAAGCAAAATTTGGAACACAGAGTCAACGTTTTTAAAAGTTTGTCTAATGGCATTGTTTCATAAGCTTCTGTCCTAAGGGCTGATTCTGTTTTCTGTGTTATTTTATTGATGGTTATTTCACAGCTGTCTGAGGAGTAAAGGAATATTTAAGAACTGAAATAATATTGAACTCTGTCTTGTTCACTTACTATTTCAGTAGTGAGCGTTACCATTCTCACCTGTTACTTATTAGTAAAGAGCTATGAAAAGCCTTGGTCCTGCCTCCCTTCCCAGAACACTGTATTTGAATAAGCACTTTAATTCAGAGTAAAATGCTTCTCCCCTTATATTTTTACCAACAATCCCTTGACTTTCTCAAGGTCATTAATGCTCTAAAAGAAATAATTTGCACTTACTTTAATGTGTAATAAAAGGTGTGCTAAATAATTTGTCATAGAGATCTTTTCGCAGTAAAAAAAAAAAATACTTGGAAAGATAATATGCCAGTATCCATGTAGAATGACAGAGACTACATGCACATGAGAAAGTGATTTATATAAATGAAACAGTATACCTAGACACCTAGAAAAATTCATCTGGGGGTGATTCTCATGAGCTTGATTATGTCTGCTGGCTATTTCAATAGAAATCAAAAACACAGCTGACCTTCCTTAACTCTCAGCCATATTTGGAGTAAAAACCATGAAGAATTATATCAGGTACTTTTAAAAAAATAAAAGTACTTTCAGCACACTGTAAATATCTCATTTTTGATCACTATTAGTTCGATTTAGGAAGATGTTACAGCGGAAAGAAACACTGGGAACATGGAGACTTAGTTTTATTATTATAAATAAATAATAAAATAATGAAACAAAGTTGCCTATTTCTGGGTCTCAACTGACTTGCCTATAAAGTGGAAACACTGCACTGCATGATCTCAAATAGTACTTTCAAGCTCTAACATTCTGGGAGGTAGCAAGGCTCATCAAAAGTTTACTCATTTCCATAATTCTTAGTTTGCTTTGGAAATTCTTAAATCATTGATCACCATCTTGGTATTTAAAGATATGTCAAAGCTTACCTTCAAGGGCATTCAAAGTCTGCATATAATGTTTGAGAGTTATGAAAACACTCTAATGATAACAAGGCTATTTAATTTAAAATAAGCATGTGTTTCGATATTATCCAGGACACTAAAAAGAAAATGAAAGTAATGGTCCAATGGTTTGAATTCATTAGGTTCTGCCAGCGGAAGGATTTACATAAGCATCTTATGTGAAAGGATAGGAAGAGGAATCAACCTCCCACTTCCGCACCCCGCCTAAACTCCTAACAAAACGCCATTTTTCAATGTTTGATGAATTTCTACAAGTAAACCGCAGAAGCAAAAATATAATTAGCATGGTTAAGACAGAGGGAAACCCAGGAGGCCCAGTAGAGCATGTGGTACCACTTAGGAAGAACTAAGACTCAAATCTATTAAACATAAGGGATACTGTAGAACATATCCCTTGAGACATTAAAGGCATTGGGGCTCCTTCTTGGCCAGTTTCTTTTTCACTTTAAAATTGAGGGAAGACAGGCTGGCCTAGTGGCACATTGGTTAAGAGCTGGTTTGGGATGCCAGCGGCCCCAGTTCAGATCCCACATATAAGGGCCAGTGACACTGCCCTCTACAGCTAAGATGGTGAACAACAGCTCTACCTGGAGCTGGGTTTTGCGAGCCCCGGTGACCTTGTAGGCTGCAGCCCCTGCTGCAGTGGGCTGCCATAGGCTACAGTGAGTGGCCAGCAGCCAGCGTGAGCAGCCGGCAGCCAGAGTGAGCTGCCAATAGCCGTGGTGAGCGACCATCCAGAGGCCAGTGACTGATCTGCCCCTTCCGGGAGGAGCACAATAACGATACCAACATGGGCCAGTGAAGCAACATCCTCTGCAACTAGACTGAAGAACAAAAGGACAGCAACTTGTCTGTTCCCCTTCCCCGATTCCCCATGCTATTCCCCTCCCCCAATTCCCCAATAAAATCGTTAAAAGAAGAAAAAAGAAAAATTGAGGGAAGAAGGAAAATATGCACTTGTCTGATGCAAAAATTAAAAGGAAGGAATGATGTCTATCCATTACAAATCATTCTACATTGCAAGGAAATTTTTAAAAAGAGAAAATTTAATTGACCTTTCCATAGTCTCGCAGGCAATTGAACTGAGGGAAGACACTTGATGGAGGAAGGCAGGTTGCTCGCAGAATTCCCATATTATCCCTAACAAATCTATAGTCATATGTCAGAGTTAGGAGCATAGAGATTCCATAAGGAGTATCCTAAGACTGAAAAATATCATTCATACTCCAGGCCATATCCAGGGGGTGGAACAGGGCATCTGTGAAGAAAGAAAAGGAGAGACATAATGAGAGAAATGGGCGGGGGTTGGGGGGAGCCCAGAGAGAGAATTAACTAACACACAGTAATTCGGAAAATAATTATGTATGCATGTATTCTTGGGTTGATGGGGCTAAACAAATATAACCTTGAAAAAAATGTGGAATATTACTGAAAATTTAGCTAACTACTCAAAATGTAATTAACAATCATTTTTACTTCCATGACCATGTTTCCTTCATTAACTGAAACTTTTTTTTTATAAATAAGGTCAATATTTGTGGAAGAACTAATACATTAAAATATAGCATTTGGGACTTATGCATTATTAATGCTTTTATCCCTCTTCCAACTCTTAGCTGTCTTTATAACAGGCTAAGTAAAGAATGACCCAGAAAGATCAAAACATGCTAATTATTTTTGCACCCACAAAAATAAAACTAATGTGGTTGCTCACAGTGACTGAATGTTTAATGATTCATAATTTGTAATTGTTCCCTCACCATCTTCTAACTATACCTAAGATTTGTTTTTCCTGAAAAGAAGTATATACATATTAGAAATAGTCTCTTTATCTTCATTGTGGTGATGGTTGCACATCTCTATTTATCAAAAATCATTGAACTGTATATTTAAAAAGTGGATTTTATAATGTAGGTATATTATATCTCAATAAATATGATTTTTTTTAAAAAGCCCAGAACTTTAAAAAAAAAAAAGCATACAGTGAACGAAAAGCTAATGTAAATAGAAGTAACTTATTTTAAAAATCAATTCTGCACAGATTATACATGTTCATGAAGCAAATTTCAAATGGTGCAAAAGGGTGTATAATGAAATCTCTGTTATAACTTTTTCTCTACCCACCCTATTTTTTTTTCCTGAGGACAACTGTCCTTCTAGTTTCATTAATTTTTTTTTTTTAGAGAAAGTATGTTACATATACAACTATAGCATATGAATATTCTGTGCATATATATTTGCTGTATTTTGCATATACATAAAGCACCATAGTCAAAACTTTCATTTTTTTGTGCTTAATATATTTTGGAGATGATTCCATATCATTACATATAGAGCTGACTCTTTTGTATAGCTATTTCATTTTAACAATGTACTATCAAAAGATTTTTTCCAGTCCCTTTTAGATTATCATTCAATATTTGCTTTAATCTTTTGCTATTAGCATAATACCAAAATGAATATACTTACAGATGTGTATATATACATAGAATAAAGTTCTGGGAGTAAACATTAGATCAATGAATGAGTATGTACACATTTAATTTTAATGGATGTTGTAAAATTTCCCTGATAAGACTTGTACTATTATTTTGCACTCCTGCCTGCAATTTTGATACCATGTTTACCCATATTCCTGTGAATAATAGAATGTCATCAAATTCTCTTTTTTTGTTGCTAATCTGATAGGTAAAAATGCCATAGTATTGAGCTGGCAGAGTGGCGGGTTGGTTAAGAGCTGGCTTGGGAAGCTCTTAACCCAGGGACCCCGGTTCAGTCCCACATGTGAGGGCTAGTGACACTGCCCTCAAAAAAAATTTTTTTTTTCCCTTTGTTTAACAAATATTTGAGCACCTGCTATGTGCTATCATCATGCTTTGTACTAGGAAGACAAAGCAAACAAAGAACAAATCCCTGCCCTCATGGAGCTAAAAGTCTAGTGAGGCAAGACAGATAATAAGTAAGATAATTAGTATAATACATAGTATGCTAGATGAGGATGAGTGCTGTAGAGAAAAAAATAGGAAGGCAGGAGGGAGTGGGTAGTGCAGTTTTAAATACAATAGACAAGGAAAGTCTTAGTAAGAAGGTGATATTTGGAAAAAGACTTTTTTTTAAAAAAGATTTTATTGGCGAGTTGGGGAAGGGAACATTGTGTTTTTCCAGGACCCATCAGCTCCAAGTCAAGTTGTCATCCTTTAATCTTAGTTGTGGAGGGCGCAAGCTCAGCTCCAAGTCCAGTGGCCATTTTCAAGCTAGTTGCGGGACAGGGGGCGGGGGGGGGGGGAGCGGGGAGGCGCAGCCCTCAATTCCATGCGGGAGTTCAACAGTCAACCTTGCTGTTAAGAGCACGCGCTCTAACCAACTGAGTCATCCAGCTGCCCGGAACAAAGGCCTTTAAGGTGGTGAGGAGAAAGCGAGCCATTTAGATATCTGGAGAAAGATGATTCCGAGCAGCAGGAAACAAGAGCAAAGCCCTGGAGTATTGGAGGAACTGCAAGGGGACTTGAATCAGAGTCTGTGGAGTTGGGCAGAGGAGGAGGAAGGGTAATAGAGGAACATGACAAAGATGTAAGAGGGTGGTAGATGGTGTTGGTCCTGGGAAGCTGTGGTTAAGGACTTTGGGGAGAATGTAAGCAATCAGACGATTTTGAACAGAAGGGTAGACTGATCTGCCTTACTTTTGGAAGTTCACCCTAACTTGTGTATTAAGAATGCACTGTAGGGCTGGCCAAGTGGCGTATTGGTTAAGAACTGGCTTGGGATGCCAGTGGCCGGGTTTGGATCCCACATGAGGGCCAGACACACTGCCCTCTACAGCTAAAATGGTGAACAACAGCTCCACCTGGAGCTGGGCTGTGTGAGTCCCTGGAACGGTGTAGCTGCAGCCCCTGCTACAGTGGGCTGCCATAGGCTACAGTGAGTGGCCAGCAGCCAGCGTGAGCAGCTGGCAGGCGGTGTGAGCTGCTGTGAGCCGCTGTGAGAGGCCGTCCAGAGGCCAGCGACCGATCTGCCTCAGAAGAGCGCAATGATGATACCAACATGGGCCAGTGAAGGAATATACTCCACAACTAGACTGAAGAACAAAAAGACAGCAACTTGTCTGTTCCCCTTTCCCAGTTCCCCAACGCTGTTCCCCTCCCGAATTCCCCAATAAAATCTTTTAAAAAAAAATACCATAGTATTATAGTCACATAATTTATATTTCTGTCAACCTGAGTACATGAGTAAGAATGAGCATATTTTCATATTTTTAAAAACTTGAGTTTCTGAGTAGCAATGAAGTCAAAGATTACTCTATAGTAAATCATGAAGCTGTACATTTATGCTTTAATCACTTACTTGTAATATATATATTTTTTAATTTTTTATTTTTTGAGGGCAGTGTCACTGGCCCTCATATGTGGGACCCGAACCGGGGCCACTGGCTTCCCAAGCCAGTACTTAACCACTGCACCACTCTGCCGGCCCGTAATATTTTTTTAAATTGCATTTCCTAGCCTCATTTTCATCTTGGGTTCTAGGGGAAATTTAGGTTCAACCAGTCAAATGCACTTGAACATGATTACTTAAAGACAGAAATTAGTTAAAAGTCATATTCTTTTATTTCTGCTGCTTCTACTTTTTCTGCTGCCAACTACAGCATTGGAAATTTCTGTGATAGCCTTAGAAAGGTCCCAGTAACCAGTCATTTGCTTCAGAGGCAGGAAAACCAAGTCCCTTTTGGCCAATACCTCTTGTAGTGCAATATAGCCCTGCAGCAAATAATAAGAGTGTCAATGATCCGTTGATGAAATATTTTTTATTCCTGTCTATTGAACACTGACGTATTGAGCAGCCTTACAAACCTTGGGCTGATGTCTTTTCTACCTTTTTTAAATCTATGAATGGTGTGAGTTTTCCTTAGACAAACCATCTTCAGGGGTCTTCTGTTAGGGGAAGGAACAGGATATCAGATTGAGGTATTCTCTCAAGATCTGATGGAAGCTCCATGAGGCACAGGATTGTAGATTATGTGTGTTACCTATTTTATCTTCTATTTCTCCCCAGCCAACAGAAAGAAATTTCCCCCTCCTTCATCTTGCCTCACTGATAGACTGCTTCCTACAAATATGGCATGTCTTCATGTGTCCTCATGTATCACTTCCTCCTCTGTTATTCTATTATAGCCAATGGTATCCAGAAAGTTTCATGGCCAACTTACACTGCCAATATCTATTATTCCAAAGAAGGATATAAATTTTGGCTCATAGATAAGTCAGTTACATCAAGTCTGGTTGAGAGCCATAACTGTAGGCATCTCTTCTGGTGTCTCCCAGTTTTATTAACAATACTGTCCATTGGAGCAGCACATTTTACTCTGCCATATTCTTGACCCCGGTTTTATTAACTTTCAATAAGATGAAGTGTTTGGCTTATTTATTCCATCAAAAAATGGAAGTACTTTTGTTTTGTAAGAGTAATCTGGGTTAGAAAAGTGATCCCAGATCTATTTATTTTTAACATCAGAATTTGTAGAATATGACTATCATAAAATAAGTGAATTAGGATGGCTGAGAACCTATCTCTAGACTTTTCAGGTTTATTTTGTCAAATTAAACCTATTTTTGCTTTCCAACAAATGTTCCTTGGAGTCTGGTACACACAAAAATTCACAGATAAATATCATTGGCTTATTGTCCCAGTTTTTATTCCTTTGTCCCTTTTTTAATCCATCATTGGTCTCCAAACACCAGTCTATCTATACAGAAATTACTTATTAAAAAACATATATTCCTGAGTTTCACCCCAGAATGAGTAGAAAAGAATCTCCAAGGATGTGGTCCCAGCAAATATTTTAGTAAACTACTAAGGTGATTCTGATACTCAGCCAATTTTGAGATCTACTGCCCTAGATTAGGGAATCTGAAGCCACCAAAAAAATTCAGAGTCCAACTTAGTGTCTTCCAAATTAATTTCATTTTTACACCATCAATTAGGGAAAACAGTTAAACTTGAAGACGACCAGCAGTATAGTGTCTCCAGATTCTCTGTACATGAAAATAATTAATAAGTCCACATGAGGTTAATCTCTTGGGTAACATATAACATAAGAGCAATTCAGGCCCAACAAATTTAATTTTATCTGTTTTGAAAGGAATAAGCATTTAGGATACGGTTTAACATCTACTTTTAGCAGAGTGACAAAAAGAGATGACTGAGTCTATCAAAAGAGAGAGACAAACTTGTTATTCACACAGGAGCACAACAACATTTACTTACAGACAAAAAGAGAACAAAATGAAAAGAAACCTATTCTGCAAAGAAAAGAAACTGGGTGTGTCTACCATGAATTCAAGCAACTAGGCAATTATTTTGACAGCAGGTAGAAGAGAAAACCTAAACATTTGCATTTACCAGAGACCAAAAAAAAATTTGTTTTGTGATTCACATTGTTTGCACTCTGAAATCATACAGAATATAAAGCTGGAAAGAAATGATCCAGCAAGGATGCCTGAGACCACATTATTCAACTAGAATTTTGTGTCAGTATGCACTAAAAACTCTGTTCTATGTTTCTTATATGTTATTTCAACCAAGCCTGGTAACAACTCTGTGTGTTAAGTGTCATCGCCATTCTACAGATGAGGAAATGGAGAATCCGTGGTGTTACATTACTTACCCAAAGATACTCTGCTAAAAAGTAGTAAAGGGTCACACTTGGATCCCATATAACTATTTCAGTGCTTTTTCTCCTATAATAAAATTGCCTATTTTGTTATATCTGTTAGCTTCTCTTAGATTGTCCCCGCTTCTGCAATTTGGCCTTCATTTATTTCTCTGGCACCTCCAATCTCCTTATTCCTTCTCTGATGCATCTTTTCATAACTGGTCATTCCCACTTCACCTTATTTCCAACCACCAAAGACACGCAACCTTCGTAGGAGGTTGGAGTAATCTGAGTAATATATGAGGACAGACACTAGGCTGGTTTGCAAAATCTTAAGAATATATGTCAGCTTCATGATGCCTGCTGGTATAATAAAAACAGGGAACGTGATGTTTAAAGTCAGTTTAGGGATGTAAACATACACACAATTTACATAAAAGTTAAGAGCCTCTTTCTCATTCCACAACATAATTGAGATTTATGTCTACTTGCCTTCTAATTGTAAAAATTATCCATCCACTATAATAAATAAAAAAAACAACAACAAGATCTTTTCAGGAGAGATAGGGAAAATGAGATTACAGATGAAAAAACTGGTCTCAGGATAGGTCTTGCCCGTAAGGGCCACATTCAGTAATCTTGTTTAATTATTTTTTTCTTACAAGCTCTTCACATTTTGTGTGTCAAAAAGTACAGACTCATTAACACTGGGGGGAAAGGGGATCTTACCTGGATACAGATATTCTTGAAATATATGTCACCCTGTGTTGGGCTGTCCATTGTTCAACAACCATCAAGGGAACATGAATTCAGGGCTGACATTCACCCTAAAACAATGACAGACCCCTAAGGATAGTGTGCAGCTGGCTTCTGAGTGGCTGGTTGGTACTGTGGAACTGTATGGTTGTTAAATATTTTGACAGTGACCTCTAAATAAATCATAAGAATCCAAAATTACCCTAGCCAAATAAAAAAAAAATAAGCAGGATAACAGTAAATTCCTTCATTAATTCATCAATAATTAAACAAAAATGAGATAGCTACTAGAGTCAAAATGACTTTGCAATATACTTTTCTGTGCTGCTTATTGCAATTACATCTGTGCCTCATTTTTTTTTTTTGAGGGCAGTGTCACTGGCCCTCTTATGTGGGACCGGAACAGGGGCCGCTGACTTCCCAAGCCAGCGCTTAACCACCGCGCCAGTTGGCCGGCCCTGTGCATCATTCTTTTTAAGCTCATTAAGAATGCCAAGTGGGAATATAGAGCTTACTTTTAGATACAATAAAATGAAAATCCTGAGTCTATGATCTTGACAAGCTATTTTAAATCTGTTTCCTCAAAAGTACTGTTCAGCTTATTTTAATACCTGTATTGTAAACTTTTTGTAAAGGTTGAATGAAATAAACCAATATCCAGCTCATAGATGGAAGAACAAATGTTAGCTATTGCCCTTTTTTTAAACTACACTTTGGGAAGATAAAGAGCTTTAGAGGTTCATGTCCATCTCTATTTACAAAAGAACCACAATGGAATTCTTTATGTTGACCATAATCCAAAGAAACAGAGTACTGATGGCAGTCAAATAGATAGCCCATGCCTCCCCAACAAGGGGACTAAGCACTAGTTTGAACTATTGTTCCTTTCATAATTTAAAACCAAGGCTCAAAAATTAAATCACGCATGTCAGAAATAATCCCTTGCTTACTCTTACCTTTTATGACATGGAAAGAAGGATGGAAAGAGGCATTTTATACATTATCGAAGTGGCACCACACACTTGCTCACATTACTGATTTGAGAAACAGGAATTCCTGAAAGGAAATCAATTTCAAACAAGGAGCAATGCTAAATCTTGCCACAAAACAACAAATCTTTGAGTAGACATTTCACAAATCGTCTTCTGTGTCATTAATTTATATCATACTGTATGCAGCAATTTGACACCTTCATTTAGCACCAATCCTCACAGCAAAATTTTATTTAAGATGCAGTCCAAAAGCAAAAGCAATTAGTGTACAGAAGAGTTTGAATACTTACAAGACTTATTTCTTAGAGACATGATAGGAGGCTTTATTCTCATATGCACCATCGAGATTTCAGAGTTGAGTCATCACCTGCCATACTATTTCTACTGCTACCATATAAAGGATTCTCCTGTTCCCATGAATTCTATGGTTGCTGTATTCCTCCCTAACAAGACAATATCCTCATCAGCTGCACTACCACTCTCAATACTCTCCATATTATCATCACCATCTCCACTGCCTATCTTCATCACTTCTTTTTCTTCTTCCTTCAGAATTCCATTGCCTCTAACATGTTTTACGAAATTAAATAATAACAATGGTATTCAACTCTTGCAACCTCATGAATATCCTTCTCCAAACTATTTTTCTTAATATCCAAAGCCCAACATAAATTTTATGCTCCGTCCTCTCAAGCAACTTGGAGTGTCTGTACCTAACAAAAGATTTTACAATGGAGTTATTGGCATGGTGCATTATTATTATTGGGAAGTGATCTAGGTTTACATCTGTTTTAAGTTTCAGTTAATTGCATGTTTTAGGATGAGGTTGACAGTAGGAAGAAAAATGCTTTTGCAACAATCAGGTTTTCCCTGGTAAGTAATCCAGGTGTTTCTTTTCTGTGCTTTTATAGCTAATTAGTGCAATTGAGAGAAAGTTCAATCTATTATCATATTTACAGAGAGATTACCCATGGCTGAGGTTTCAACCAATGTATGAAAACTCTCCCCATCTTTGGGATGATCAAGTGTAACTAACAGTAATAGCCAGTCATGGCTCTTCCTTCCCTGCCATTATATGGCCCTCCATTACAACCAACAGGAATGATTCAGTGATTATGAACCTAAATATAGTTTTCACTCACTGAAAGGCTTTCCTCCTTTAAAATATTACCAAACATCTGGTAGCTTCATAAACTCTATATCGAGATTTTAGCATGAGGAAGTAGCTACTCACAAAAGTTTAATGATTCTGTTGGAGTTGGGAGTGTCTTCATTTTTTCTCGCTCACAGGTTCTACCTAATGAAGACAACATGCACAATGGCAAAAAGGGAATTAAAGTAAGCTTTCAAAAGCTCTATGGTAAACCTGAATTAGACAATGTAGCTTGGATGTGAAGTCTCATTGTTGGCCTCCACACTGCTGGGCTGAAGACAAAGATGGCCAGAGCAAATGGCTAGTTTCAGTCAGAGAAGAAGCTAATCCCACCCCATCTCATTTCTCTCACTTCCAAGAGACCTTGTTCAGGGGGGCCTGCAGCATGGAACTTGGATACCCAATGTTCTTCATACTGATCCTTGAGGGAAAATAGCACTACTAATCACTTAATTAGATAATTTTCCCCCAGCACGGGAAATAAGTAGGCAACGAGTTAGTGCACTCTGTTAAAAAATATCCTTTCAGAGAAAAAGAACATCATCCAATACAAACTCCTTTAGGAAGAGAGCAACAGTTTCCTTTTGGGTGTGATCTCTCCTCCCTGAGTATGGAGAATAAAGGCATGTCCCATAGAAACCAAGGACATATATCCTCTGTGACCTCTTCACATTGTCCTGTGAGAAGACAGTAAAAAAAAAAAAATCTTTCAAAGAAAGATTTTGAAATCATTTTTGTCTCTTCTCTGAATCAGGTTCTCTGGTATTTAATATGATCTTGAAAATAAAACCTGTCTCTTTACTTTCACTAAATTCCACCGATGTAAATATTCTAAATGATGCTGAAATATAATATTGTTACAGTTAGGATCCTGGGAACTAGAGCTTGTTCTTCCTTCCGTAGCATGACATGGTCCTCTTTTATAACCAACAGGGACTCGGTTATTTCAATGGCATTGAATGTGAATATAGTTTTCACTCATGGAAAGACTTTCCATACTCCATCTTTATGATATGGCTTCATAGATTATTACGAAAGGAAGAGTGAAAGAGAATGAAAGCTCGATGGGAGCAGCTACTATGGGCCAGACCTGGACATGGCATTTACCATCAATCTCATATTTTATCACTGGAACTTAGTCACATGGCTGTAAGGAAGGCTCAGAAATGTAGTCTAGCTGTGTGTGAAGGAAAACAGAAAATAGGTTTTCTTAGAGCTATCTTATCTCTGTTACAAGATGTCAAAAGCAGATAGATGAGTAATAACTGACTTAAAAGACATAGGAAAGCAGATGCCTGAGCCTGTCAGGAGGAAAGGGAGGGAAGAACATGGAGAAAAAACTAAGGTTAGATAAACCTCAGAAAGCCTCACAAATTAGGAGGACTAAGGACCTCCGCAACGTAAGTGTGAGTCGGGCTAAAAAGAGAAGACTGTAGAAGATTTGCATACATAGAAATTATGTCCCCTAGATACTTTATTTCATTCCACTCAACCAAGTGACCACTACCCTCAACTCCAGAAACATAACAGAGTTTATTTTATGGAGATGTTTGTACCATTGAGAATAGAAAAGAAGTACCACACTGATGATAACATACTGTTTGCAGTTTACATAATATTGAGGGCTACTATAGCCCCTTTACTTTCCTTAACCACAAAACCCACTGGCAACTAGGGTTATACTATGCCCACTTCCATATAACAATATGAATATTACTCTCTGGGCATAGGCCCAAAGTTAAATGTCGGTGGATATTCAAGTATAGGAAGACTTTCCAATAATTAAAACAAACAAACAAACAAACAAACCCATTCCTTGTCTAATCATTCTCTAGATAGGAAGATTTGTCTACATGATGAGTTATCACCATGTCCTCATTCTAAATTTCCAGTCATCTCCTATATGACATAATTACTTTCTGTGAAGTATGCACTGTCAGTCAAGGATCAACATACATTGGGGGAAATCCCCTAATGTGAAAGATATAGACCAAAACTAACACAGCAAATGACCTCGGAAGAAAGACAATACAGAGAGCAGAATAAAACACTTTCAAAACTCTCTCAAAACTCTAATATTTTCAGAGAGATAATATATAGCATCCATAGAAAAAAGGGACACTCAGAGAATAGATAGAACTTTTAGAAATTTAAAACATTAATAGCAGAAATAATATGATAGACAAGGAGAAAAGACAAGTGCAAAACAAGTTGATCAATGGCAAGTGCTAAACATTACTTCCTCATTCAGTTTTTCACTTCGATCCTACACATCCAATTCATGAGCTTCTGCAGAGGGCTTTGACTAAATTACTGGAACACTTATTAGAACATTTGACCATGTACCAAAGTCAAACCACTTATATCGAATTCGATTTCCTATCCCCTTACCCAATTTTTCATGTTAAGTAAGTTTCTATCTGCTTCCCTATATTTGATCTTCATGCTGAGTGTTGCAACATGGTGCAGTCCAAAGAGCATAGGCTTAACATTTGGAAATAAGAGGATCTGTTTTGTGATCCGATTTATAGAATGGGCAAACTTGGTCAATAACGTCAACTCCTTAAACCTCAGTTTCTTCATCTTGAACATCAGGACCGATGATACCTATCTCATATGATTATTATGAGAATTAAATGAGATGAAGTATGTGACCCTGTATTGCACAGTGACTAGCATAAGGCAAAAGGCAAAACCATGAGAGGTGATAAGAGAGTGTGTGACATTCTGTGTCATAGCCCATTGAAAGGGAGGCCTATTGTCATCTGTATTACAACAAATTAACTCACAGAAGGGAACGATTTCTGTCATTTAACAATTCCTTTCCATTAGAAAAAATGAACAGAGTCAACTGATCATTTTACCAATTGAATGGCTCATTCTATTGGTATTGTCTACTTGTAATCTAAATTAGCAGTCAAATGAGTTCAGTCCCTCCTCCTTTTTGATTTTATGGTTAAAACAGCTCATAATGACACAGAAACCTCTATGGTGTTTCAGAGAAGGTAAGCGATTATTTGATTTCCAAGGACAAGTCCACAATTGTCTTTATGTATATGTTAACTTCCCATGCAGTGTGTCTTCCTCTTGCACACAGTGAGGACAGAATGAATTACACTCCTTTTATTTGTGAATAATACTGAGTTAGTAACCATTATATCTATGTATTCCATGCCTAACAAATAAAGCTTTTCTTAGCCATCTAAGAGACACAAAGTATAGTCAGTGAACAAAACTGTTTTCCTGCTTTCATCTTGAATGAATAAAGTCCTATTATATTCAGAGCATCTCTTCCTATACACTCGTATGCCGTATAAGAAATTGCTAGAATTTTAAAGAAAGCCAAACTGCAATTTTGTTTCACTTTCTAATGCTTGTTGGAGAAACTCATTAAAGAAGACTACAAGGTTATGGGTGCAAGCCTACAAATCACATGGGAGGTAGGCTCTCGTTACCCCAGAAACCATTGTTCCTTCCACACACAATAGTCACCTAGCATTCAAATAAGAAAAAGGAATTCTCTCAGTGTCACTAAATATATGTCAGAAATCACACCTGAAAGGCACAAGCGGAGGTTTTTAGCCCAGAGAGCCCAGGAAGAACATAGGGGAAATGTTGACTGCATTCTCCTCCCACTGCTAAGTACTGGTCTGTCAGTGACACAAGAACGGGTCTTGGAACTCGATTTCAATAATATCTAAACGCCTAATTGCAAATTACAGATACAACTGGCAAACGCAAACATCTAATTTCAATTAGGTTCTTTGCAGCTATATGTCTGTGACATGATTTAGTTCAATAAATCGCAGCAATGTTGTGTTTATGCGGTTGTTCTCCCGTCTACTGGTGTGTGGGTTAGGTTTATGTAACATGTTTGATTGATAGGAGCATGGGTTGGGGATGGAAGGGAAATCAACCAGAGAGGTTCTTTGCCATTCATCATTGAGATTAGGAAATGGATAAATTCATTCTGAGGTTTGGTGTCCTCTCTATCAAACAATTGTAAAACTAGACTTAACTGTACCCACTTTTCAACAAAAAGCTCTGAATGTGATTTTCTTCTCTATAATTACAAAATAGGGTCTTTCTTGAGAAGCATAATATTAAAGTTATTTAGGTTCCTGAAACTAGAATACAATATCAATGACAGAATATCATTTCAGGATTATTAGATGCTCTTAAATTTTTTTTTCATTTATTCATTAGTTTGGTTGATAATTTCTTGGACATCTATTATATATGTATGACACTGGGCTATGGCCTGCAGTTATGAGTCAAATTGTTTGTGTCCTGCTTTCATGGAGTTTATGATTCAATTGGAGGGATAGAAATTAAACAGCAAGTAAAGTTTCATATGTGCTATGGCATGAGAGTATATGACATCATGGAAGCACATAGTTGAGGGAGAAGGGGTCTACAGTGCAAAGAGGAAAAGAGAGACAAGGAATTTTTTAAATTGCATGATTTAGCCATAAGTACTTACTGGTAACTTTCATGAGAAAACTTTAATGGAATAATAAATGTTAAAATACAATTAGAATACTACTTTTATGCCTGAGTAATAAAATACCATTGTATATATGTAAAACATTGTTTTTATCCAATCATCCATTGATAGGCACTTAAGTTACTTCCATATCTTTGCTATTGTAAATAATGCTGCAATGAACATAGGGGGGCATATATCTTTTCTTTTAAAAAAATTATTTTTAGGGTCGGCCGAGTGGCGTGTTGGTTAAGAGCTGGCTCTGGACGCCAGCAGCCCCATTTCGAATCCCACATATGAGGGCCAGTGACACTGCCCTCTACAGCTAAGATGGTGAACAACAGCTCCACCTGGAGCTGGGGTGCTGTGAGTCCCTGGGGACAGCATAGCTGCAGCCCCTGCTGCAGTGGGCTGCCATAGGCTACAGTGAGTGGCTGGCAGCCAGCATGAGCTGCCAAGAGCTGTTGTGAGCGGCCGTCCAGAGGCTGGTGACTGATCTGCCTCACCTGAGAAGAGTGCAATGATGATACCAACATGGGCCAATAAAGCAATGTCCTCCACAACTAGAGTGAAGAACAAAAAAGGACAGCAACTTGTCTGTTCCCCTTCCCTGGTTCCCCAACGCTGTTCCCCTCCCCTAATACCCCAATAAAAATCTTTAAAAAATATATTTTTATTAAAACATAGCTAACATATATTAGTGTCCAGCATACACTATAGTTATTCAACACTTATATACCTAAAGAAGTGGTCACCACAAGTCCAGCAACCATTTGACACTGTACTATGCTGTCACAATATTATTGACAATATTCCCTATACAGTGCATCACATCCCCATCAGTTATTTGTTTTATACCTGGAAATTTGAACCTCCTATTCTTTTTCACCTCCCACACCCTTTTTTTTTCTATTACAGCTGACATTCAATATTATTTCCTATTAATTTCCAGTATACAGCTTAGTGGTTAGACTTTTATATAATCTAAAAAGTGATCCCTCTGACCAGTCTAGTTGGTAGTTACAAAAGTCATGGGGATATAAAGTAAAGCACAGGGAATATCTTTTCAAGTTAGTGTTTTGAGTTTCTTTAGAAAAATATCCAGAAGTGGAATTGCTGCATCATAAGGTAGTTCAATTTTTAGTTTTTTGAGGAACCTCCAATCTGTTGTTCATAGTGGCTGCACCAATTTGCAGTCCCATCAACAGTGTATAAGGGTTCCCTTTTCTCCAAACTCTCACCAATACTTGTTTTTGATTAACTGATTTTTTTTTTTTTTTTTTTTTAGGCCGAGCCATCCTGAATTTACTGATGTTTTTGATATTTGATTTTCTGACAGGAGCGAAGTTGTATCTCATTGTGGGTTTTATTTGCATTTCTCTGAGGATTAGTGGTGTCGGGCATTTTTACATATGCCTATTAGCCATCTGCATGCTCTCTTCAGAGAAATGTCTATTTAGATCATGTGCCCAATTTTAAATTGGACTGTTTGTTTTTGTTTTTGTTTTTTAGTGTTGAATTATATGCATTATTCATAAATTTTGGATATTAACCCCTTATCAGATGTATCATTAGCGAATATCCTCTCCCAGTCAGTAGGTTAGTCTGAAAAAATTATTTAAAAGTGAGCAAATGGAAACAAAAATAAGGACAAATATATTAAAAGGCTTAGGTGTAAATGAAGGAAAACTAAATGATATGCTAGGTAAAGTGGGGGAAAGAATGTTTGAGTTTGTATCTTTCATAACATACTTTCGAGGATGGGGAACAGAAACGTGGTTAAAGGTTTTCAAGTATCATACAGGCAGTATACATAGATAGTAAATGTTCATGTTAAAAAATATAAATTTACTAATCTCAAGATCATCCTATGTTGTCACAAATGATAGTATTTCATCTTTTTTATGGATGTGTACTATTCCATTGTATATATGTACCACCTGTTCTTTACCCACTCATCTATTGAAGGATACTTTGGTTGTTTCCACGTCTTGGTCACCATGAATAAAGCTGCAATGAACATAGGGGTACATATATCTTTACAGACGAATGTTTTCATAATTTTTTGGTAGATAGCTGGAAGAAGGATTGCCGGATCATGTGGTAATTCTATTCGTAATTTTTTTAGGAATCTCCGTACTGTTTTCCAGAGTGGCTGCATCAGTTTACATTCCCACCAGCAGTGTATGAGGGCTCCTTTTTCTCCACAGCCTCTCCAACATTCCAACATAAAAGTGTGTTAGGTCTTTTGCACGAACATTTTGCACTGAGTTTGAACACTTTCTCTAAGGTGACCACAAAGGAAACACCCTGGGAAACCAACAACAGTAGCTGACCCCAGGTTCTGACTGAGTTAGAGCCATCCATGCTTGCAAGGGTACAACAGAGCCCCAATGAACACTGCCTGGACAACTGTATAGGGGCACTTGGGAGGTTACATAAATCCTATCCAATAGTGTTTCTCTGGCAGAGGAGAAATAGGTACACAGCTAATTAAAGAGAAGTGATAGAGAGAACATAGGGGGAAGAGATTAGAGAATCAATCTGGCATTGACATTTGTGAAGGGAGGAATATACAGAGTCTCCTGTGTGAGAAGGGGCTGATTTGACTGGATTGTGGTTAAAAAATTGTTTCTAAGTTGGAAGACTTGACAAATCGACTACTGTTGACCAGGTTATATTCTGGGACCGTAGGCTGGGGAAAAAGCCAAGCAATTGACCACACACTGGTTGAACTGCCACCAATAGTGGAAAAATAAAAAACAAAACAAAATGCAACACATGTTTCTGAACTACCAGCATCACTTTCTAGTGTTTCATGTTAGCCAATGATTATGGGCCTGACTTCTCTTCCACGGAAGGTCATAATTAGCAAAAGATATTATCTAGCAGTCATCATAGAATACCTAAAGTATACACTTAAAGTGAGAAAGTCAGAATAACAACAACAATAAACATGCAGAAGAAAATTATTTTATATTTGATGGTACCTATTTATTTTATGTTATAACCAATTAAAATATGTTAAAAAATAAAGATGTCTTCCAAATGCATATCTGAAGTACATTAAAATTCAGAATAGTTGCAGAGGTAGCAAAGTGCAACGTATTATACAGCCACTTTTTTAGAAGTCAGCATTTAGAAAATATATGAACACATAAAATGTTTAAATGGGCTGTAAAATATCACAGAGTATAATTACTTATACATAAAGTATCACACCAGATAATACAGCCTTGTTTTTTGCTTATAATTATTACAAAACATTTACCTATGAAAATTGTACCCATGTTACATAGATTATAAAGTTATGGGGCTGGGAGGTGGTTGACTAGTTTTGATGTCATACTCTATCAGCCTGCTTTGCCCTGTAGCTGGCAAAGAAGACAACGAGGCCAAGATTTTTGTGTTTGTCAATTTATTTTTTATTTTTTATTTTTTTGAGGGCAGTGTCACTAGCCGTCATATGTGGGACCCGAACCAGGGCTGCTGGCTTCCCAAGCCAGCGCTCAACCACTGCACTACTCGGCCGGCCCCTGTTTGTCAATTTTTTTTAAATTTTACATTTCTTTAATTTTGTTCTACTATCAGTGCAGAAGACAAATGCTGTACTAGTGTGATTACTTGGGTTTTTGTAAAAACCTAGGGATGATCTTATTTTATTATAATCATAATGTAAATATTAGGTTGAGGTCCTTAACTTTTTTATTTGTATACGTGAGGTTTAATAACTTGGCAAAGGTCAATCAAAGAAACAGTGTAACAGAATTAGATTTATGTTTCTTATTATATAGTTGAGTTTTTTTCTGTCGTCCTATAATGTATTGTCACCTCGCTTAATCAGATCCTTTCTACAGCGGATTAAAATTAGTGCTCATTAAACAGGATTCTTCTCTTTTTCATTAAATACATCTTAGGAGGTAAGGCCTGGCAATTTGTATATACTCTGCTGTTTTAAAAATAATTTTGAAATGTTTATTACAAATAAAATGAATAGAAATTTAGCTTTTAAAATTATTATGGACTAGATACATGCATAATTGGTGTTTTTTTATTAATATATTTTTTTTAATTTTATTATGGTAATAACACTTAATATGAGTTCTACTCTCTTATCAAATTTTTAAGCACACAATAGATTATTGTTCACTATAGGTCCAATGTTGTGTAGCAAATCTCTAGAGCTTACTCATCTTGCGTGACTGAAACTGTATGCCTATTGATTAGTAACTCTCAGTATTCCCTTAATCCTGCTCCTGGCACCCACCATTCCACTCTTGGATTCTATGAATTTGACTATTTCAAAAACCTGATATAAGTGGAACCATACAGCCATTGCCTTTCTGAACTGGCTTATTTCACTTAGCATAATGTCCTCAAGTTTCATCCATTTTATTGCATAGTACAAAATTGGTTCTTTTTGAAGACTAAGTAGTATCCCATTGCATGTATATACCAAGTTTGTTTTTTATAATTCACCCATCTGTCATTTAGGTTGTTTCCACATCTTAGCTATTGTGAATTGTGCAGCAATAAACAGAGGAGTGTTAATATCTCTTTGAGATCCTGATTTCAATTCTTTTGAATAAATACCCAGAAGTAAGATTTCTAAATCATCTGATAGTTCTATTTTTAATTTTTTGAGGAACCTCCACACTGTTTTCCATAGCAGCTGCACAATTTTGCATTCCCACGAACAGTAACAAGTGTTCTAATTTCTCCTTATACCCACCATTTTTTTCCTTTGATAAGTATCCATACTGAAAAATATGAGGTCATATTTCACTATGATTTTGATTTGCATTTCCCTCAAGATTAGTGATATTTAGCACAGTTTTTCTATTTGCCACTGGTATGTCTTCTTTGGAGAAATGTCTCTTCAGGTCCTGAGCCTGTTTTTAAATTGGTTTATTAGTTTTCCTGTTGAGTGGTAGGAGTTCCTTATTTTGGAGATTAACCTCTTGTCAAATAGATGGTTTGCTAATATTTTCTCCCACTTAGTAGATATCCTTTGCACTCTGTTGATTGTTTCCTTTGCCCTGGAAAAGATTTTCAGTTTGATGTGGTTCCACTTGTTTATTTTTGGTTTTTGTACCTGTACTTTTGGTATCATATCCATGAAATCATTGCCAAGACCAATCTTATGAAGTTTTCCCCTAATGTTTACTTCTAATAGTCTTGTGGTTTCAGATATTTAAGTTTTTAATTCATTTTGTGTTCATATTTGTATATGCTATAAGTTCCAATTTCATTGTTTTGCATGTGAATATCCAATTTTACCAACATTGTTTTTGAAGAGACTATTCATTCCTCATTGTGCATTTCTTGGCACAGTTATCAAAAATCAGTTTACCAGGTATGCGTGGATTTATTTCTGGGCCCTATTCTGTTCCACTGATCTATATGTCTTTATGCCAGTACCATACTGCTTTGATTATTGTAGCTTTGTAATATATTTTGATACCAAAGTGCAATGCCTTTAGCTTTGTTCTTCTTTCTCGAGACTGAATTGGCTCTTTGTGGTCTTTTGTGGTACCATAGAAATGATACAATTTTTTTCTTCTATTTCTGAAAAAAAAAAAGAGGCCACTGGAATTTTGACGGAGATTGCACTGAATCTATTGATCACTTTGGGTAGTGCAGACATTTTAACAGTAAGAAGTCTTCTAATTCATGAACAAAGAATATCTTTTCATTTGTCTTCTTTTATTTCCTTCATCAGTGTTTTGTAGTTTTCAATATATAAATCTTCACCTCTCTGTTCATACAGTCCTGTGCCTGGGGCAGAATCTTCACTGACAGGATGTCCTAAATCTCTCTTCTGGCTTTGGTGAGTCTGCTTTTGCATTCCCCTGGGGTGCACCAGCCATCTAATTAGTTTCTGAATTCTCACAAAGGGAATTTGTACATACATTATTGCAGAATTCATGTGTTTGTGGGAGGAAGCATGGTTTAGGGTTACTTCCTCCACCATCTTGCTGAGGTCACTCACTCCTTTTGAAATTTCAATTTATATTCTTTAAATAAGTTTGAGAATTGCCATTAACAACATTCCCCTTTTTAAAATTCACAATATACATTTGCTCATTAAAAGATTTGCAAAGTTCTGCAATAACCACATGCCTACTAGGTGGTACAAGGCATTGTATTAAGTACTTTCAATGTCCATTCTAACAACTTGTGTAGTTTACATTATCTTTACTTTCATATGAGAACATAGAAAGGTGAATTAGTTTTCTAAATTCACCTACATAATAAAAACTTAGAGATACTGGGAATTATGTGTCTAACATCAAATGCTCATGTTCTTTCCATAATATACTTTTACATATGAAAATTAAATAATTCATAGTTTTGTATATATTTATATTCAGTTTGATTCAGAACGTCAAAATCAAATGATGTAATAAAACCAGGCTTTAATTTTTTTTTTCTAATTAAGAAGCAATTCCCAAAACAAGGATATGTGACTTGACTATGCATACCTAACATGCATGGTACTGTGGCTTTATTAGACTTTATCATTCTTTTCTGCAATTAATTTATCTGTAAAATTATAGGTCTTCAGAGCTAGGTTCATGTCAGGATTCTCTTACGGAGTAAGATGGTGTCTGGTCATCACTGTACTCACCGCCAAATAATGAAAGGCCGGCATCGAGTATGTCTTTAATAGGCATTGACTGAAGATGTGAATGATCAGCTAAATCAACCCTGACTGATTTCCCAGGTCCCTCTGCTTTCACCCATTTCAACACTGAAGTAGAACACAACACTTACCACAGTTAATATAAAAAACCCAGGGCCAGCGGAGTGGCGCAGTGGTTAAGCGCAGGCTTGGGAAGCCAGCGGCCCCGGTTCGGTCCCACATATGAGGGCCAGTGACACTGCCCTCAAAAAAAACCAAACAAACAAAAACCCCAAACAAAAAATCCACTCACCTCACTCTCAAAGCTGTACTTAGTGGTCTTGAGTTTACTGACAATAAGGTGGTGGGAGAAGACTTGCACAAAGAGCAAACTCAGTTCCAAACAGCATTGCTCATTCTTATTCTTTGCAAATTACCTCTAATAATGCTTCCAGAATTGTTCCTCTCTCTCTGATGCTTCACCATTTCACTGACTCTGACAATCCATTCTCTACAGTCCTACAAAATATATCCTTAGCTACAAAACACACACACACACCTGAATATAGAAATATAAAGTACAACTGAAGGAATGATTTTTAATGGTGTAGATCTTCTTATAACTCATTGGTTTCTATAATTAAATGAGAAAAGGAAACTTCCTTTTTAATTTACAGTCAAGCTATTTTTTAAACTTTTCCCTAAACTTTGAACATGGCTTTTTGTAACATATGAATTTTAACCTATGGAGAGTTATATAATGAAAATGCTCTGTTAAAAATGTATTTTTTTCCCTTAAGCTTCAAGGGAAGACTGTGTTCTTAAAACGATCTCAATTTGAATAAAAAGGCATTCATTGTTATCTGTAACAATAAAAATTTTGAGTCAATATTTACCTTGCTCTATATTCTACAGGAATAAACAGCATACATTTCATATCAAGTAGTTGAGACATAGACTATCTTGGACAATTTAACCCACAGCATTTATATAGCTGTAAAGGGATTGCAGTGCTTTTTAATATCCCATAGTAATACTTAAAGAGAATAAAAAATATAAACCGGAAGAAGACATGCTTATTTTCAAAGTGTTCTATGATCCTGTACCGCCGCATAATGGTGTATAAAATGTGCTACAATTTTGAAGTTAGAGGACATAGAGTATAATACGAAAAATTAGACTAATCATGAAAATCTGCCTATTATTTCTTTTAAAGCCTTTATACTTCAGTCATCATGATAGTTTGCTTAGATGGACTTCTAAAAACTCTGAGGTAAACTATGCAGCGTATCAGAGTATCTTTTGTTAACTTGTATTGGAGAAAACAAGCCCTGGGCTTTTGCAATCACACACCCAAGTCATTTAAGGCTCAATAATTTTATTATCATTGCCACCATTTTTTCCAGTGGTTTATTTTCAACTACCAAAGCACAAATGGAATCCAAAAAGTGGAACATTTCTCTAAAACATTTCTTTCTACTATTTAAGCAATCATCTCCTTTAAATCCATGAGAAATGTGACAAGATAACTACTTTGGGGTATATATTTGCAGATTTGTCTACTTTATCTAATGACCACAAATGTATCTTCATTTTGTATGCTTAAGGCCTGCAATATTACAATAGTAACTAGAGTTGATTTTCTGTAACACTGTATGCTTTATAGCTAAGGATCAATCTAATTCAATAAACATTTTAGTGATTCTTTTTGCCATGTATTTTCCTAAATTCAGGGAACAGAGAGGCAAGTGGGACAGATAAAATTGTGCAGCCAATTTGGAAGAGTTTGACAGTTCCTCAAAAGGTTTTTAACCTTTTTTTTATTTTAACAGCATTACCATATTATCCATCAATTTTACTCTTAGCTATGTACTCAAAAGAAATATTAGTCCACGCACAAATGTGTACATATATTTTCACAGCAGCATTATTTCTAATAGCCAAGAAATTAAAACAACCCAAATGTCCATCAATTGATAAATGGATAAACAAAATGTGATATATCCATGCAATGAGATATTGTTTATAATAAAAAGGAATCAAGTACTGATACATGGTACAACAAAGGTGAATCTTGAAAACATTATATTAAGTTAAAGAAAGCAACACAAACACAAAATATTATGATTCCTTTATATAAAATGCCAAGAATAGATAAATCTACACAGGAAGCAATTAGATTAGTTATTGCCCAGGGCTGGGGGTGGCAGTAAAATAGGGGGTGGCTGCTAATATGTATGAGTTTCCTTGGAGAGTGGTGAAAATGTTCTAAAATTAAATTGTGGTGACTCCAAAACAACTCAAGGAACACACTTTAAATTAGTCAATTTATGGTATTTGAATATATCTCAATAAAGCTGATTAAAAATCAAGAGTTGCTAAATTTCAGAGATATGTTCAGATAACATAATGATGTCTAAAACTTGAATTAAGATACATGGAGAGGTATGTAATTAATTAAACAAGATTAGCCACGGGTTGATAATTGTTCAAGCTGGTTGAGAGTTTCTGGGAATTTATCATTGTATTCTTTAAAGTTTTGTCTATGCTCAAAATTTTTAATAAAACCAATTTAAAAAATAAGTTCCCCAACCATTATTTGAAGATCATGCCCCCTGTGCTTAGAAAAGTTGATTGGACTGTACAAATGACCCTTATATTCTGTGAAATACCCCATTGATCGTGTCAAATGAACAATTGGCAGAGATTAAGCACATTTGATATATTAAATAAAAGTCCTAGAGAAATAAAATGAGAAAATGTATTCCCTTGTTAGCAGAATGATTGTTAGGTGATCTCTTTGGAAATCATTCACTTTCTTATTAGAATAGAGTGATGAGATTTTAAATTCCAACCCTTTGTTTATATTCTTTCATATATAGGGAATGAATGAATCATTCTGACAAGCTGTGGAAAAAAATAAAACACAAAAAAAACCTACCTTCTTCCTCCCTAAAGAATTCTTACAATCTCCCTGCTGGAAGAAAACTTAGTAAGGAATTCAAGCCCCATTTTTTTTATTATGATTAAGATAAAAGCAGGGAACCCTTTTTTTTGTCACTAATGATATGCCAGCAATCTTTGCCTTCAGGGAGCTAAATCCAGACTTAGGACGAGTTGCTATTAGGACAGGGATGGTAAATGCTTGGCACCCATGCCGTCATTCCCTCTTCATATATCAGGACAGACAATGCTATTTTATCAGAGAACTCTTTCTTACTGAGCCTTAGAATCCTTCTCAACAGAGTGGCCCAGAGAAAACACCACCAGCCAGAATTTATATGTGAATGAAAACTTATTTGTTTCCCAAGTTTTGTGTCGATGCTGATATTAAACATAAAGTTAAGGAAAGGTTAGGGTTTAGCTTTAGCACAAGAGTAAATGTTACTCCTAGGGCTTTAACTAGGCTCAGCATTAGTATTAGGGTTTCAGCTAAAATTAGTGCTAGGATTAGAGTTAGTTTTAGAGAGTATAATTACAATTTTATGCTGGAGTTATGCCTTAGAGCTTTTCCCTTAATACTAGAAAGGATGAAGTTAGAACTGGGTTTATTTTACTGTGATAGCTAGAGTCAAGAATATCTTGAAAATATTGTAAAGCCTCCCAATGCTGACATATTTCTTCTCTTATTATTTATTTTGAGCAATGTTTTTGAAAGAACGGTAATCAAAGAGATAAAACAACTCCTGGATGATACTCATAACTCAGCTCTTAAATTAGGAGAATTTTATTTTGTAGGTTATTCTATATGATTCATAGATTTTTATGAGTTAATTTTAAGATTTGCTTAATAACATTGGTTAGGCACCTTAAGAAACTCATTGCAAAGTGTTTCAAATACCTTTTAATCACCATTTCAAAAAAAAGAAAAAACCCAAATCAGAATGATCAGAAGCCACTAATAAAATGGCAAACATTTTATGGAGAACTGATCAGTGTATGCATGAAATAATGATGTCAAACAGTAGCTAAGTCTGCATTACCACAACATAAAATTTACATTCTATTTACATAACTGCAACACATCACACAAAAGTTGTTGCACAGTTCCAACTTTATCCAATTTATCATTCTTATTTCAAAATGGAAAACAGGAAATGCTTTATAGGAATTAGGAGTATGCCAAACAGAATGAAAATTTAAATCCCTTTAAGAAATTTCTCATTTTAAACTGTAAAAAAAGAAACCGTCCCTGATTGACCCAATGCCATTAAGTAAATGTAGCTTTCTTGCTTGGTTGCTGAATAGCTCTCTACCTCTATTCCTTTATTTTCCAAAAAGGTTTGAAACAAGGCAAATAAATGTAATGAATTAAGAACAAGAAGAAAAATAAACATTTTTAAAAACAGAGAATGGGAAAATAAGGGTAAAATATGTAAGACCAGAGGTACAAATACCAATAATGAATGCATGTCATTAGATTTCCTACATTTACCTAAGAAGAGTTACTGATTGATCCCAGACTTCCCTAATTATAAACATAAAGAGAAAACAAGATGTTAAGAGATCCAAATTGCCCATAAGGGGAAATATCCTGTTACTAAATTAATCAATGAACAATCATTTAAAATCTTTCTCCTCTTGAAGCACTCTTTGCTCAACACACATGCTTCTGTATGTTAAAGGATGGGAAGATAAAATGACATTATATTTTGTTATGTATGTATCCTTAATAAAATCTGTATTCTGAAGAACAAAGTTACAGTGCATTCATGCAGATTTCTTCAAGTAAGGCTAGGAGCTATAGCATAATAAACCTATTCTTAGTCTTGCAAGCCTTCAAGAGGATCTGAAATAACACTGTTTCATTGGGGCCAAGTTTCATTTCAGATAGTGTGTGAAATCTAATAATACCCAGCAGGTAACAGAGGCAATACATGGAGAAAATAAAGGCTACATGAAAACATCACCAGAGATGTTATAGTTGTGACTGAAAATTCTTGAAGTTCTTTTGTTTAGATTATGGAACCATGTGTAAGAAGAGAAAAAACAGTCACAGTCCTGGGTATGTTTTGTGACAAGTGCAATTTACTCTTCTTATTCTTCCCTTATTTCCCTTCCATACTTTCATACTTAAGATGTTTCTAGACATTTAACAGTCCCACTGGAGACCATGGATTGGGGAGAACACTTACTGGGGTCATAGACCCTGAACCCTAGTTTCGGCTTTGCCTCCAACTAGCCTTTCCTCTCTATTTCTTTCAGCTCATTTCCCCCATCTATCAAGGAAAAGGCAGTAATGACATGACTTGAGGCAAATTATTTAACCTCTCCTACCCTTCAACTTTTTATCTCTAAATGGGATCCAATCCTAAATCTTAGAGAACTTTTGTGAAGATTGATTAAATGAGCTATCAGACCGAGAAAGCTTACCAGAGTATCCAACTTGTAGTATATGCTCAATAAATGTTATGATTTTCCCCTTCTCTTTGCATTCTTCCTTTCAAGTCCCCTCATGCTCTAAAGTGTAGTTATTTAAGAAACAGTTGATGAAAATGAATGCCTCACCAACATGGAATATGAAATGGGGCCACACGCTTTTTAGTTTCCCTGTTAAATTACACCACGATGCCATGAAACTATAGAAATTGTTTTCCCCTCCTTGGGAAACACTGGTGCCAAGATGAGTGCATGAACCCCACGGAGTTAACTTGGTCCTAGTTCCTCAAAGAAGAAAGAAAAGATAGAAAAAAAGGAAAACTGTAGGCACCAAATTCATCGAATCCTGTGTTCTTGTCGTGCATGTGTAACTGTCACAACTGATATACCACTTGCTAGATGGGGTTGCCCAAAGTGTTCCTTACCTTCTCTGTGCTGGCATACATTCCCCTGATATAGATTTCAGTGTGTGTGCATGATAGTGAGGGAGAGTAGGGGAGAGAAAAAGAAGTCCCTCCTCCCCAGCGTTGTACTAAACAATGGCTACTCTATACCATTCTATGTCTGGGCCTGGATTTCCCCATCACATATATTTCCAATGTGTCTATTTTTTCAGTGTGCATTCATACACACATACACCGCTATTTTTTCCAAGATATGGAAGGGTGGCTGGGTTAGAAAAAAATCCAGCAATATTAACATACTGTTCCTACAACTTGCCATTCTTTTTTTTTTTTTTTTTTGGAGCTGAGTCATCCTGCCACCTGTTGCCAACTCAGCTTGGGCTGGCATCGAACCGCCGTTGCTCAGAGCTCAGCTCGCACTCTTGAGTGAGCTCTTAACCAACTGAGCCACTCGGCCGGCCCAGCTTGCCGTTCTTTTTAAGGCAAAGGGTCACTGCTCTTTTCCCACCCCCCGCACTATTTGCTTGGTGGGTCTCAGGCATATGCCACAGAAGTTGGAGCCTGTTGTGCACTCCTCAGACTAGCAGTGGTACAGGGCAGGGTGGAGATAAAGAGCAGACTGAAAACTCCGTACTGCACTTCTCCATAATCTGTTAACACTAGGAACCCTCCCAGACTCATCTGGTCCTTGAGGCCAGTCTTTCTCAGGCCTGATATATCTACCCTAGCATGGACAGGAGTAGAAAACCCCCTTGTCTTGCCCCTATGACTCCCAGAAGATAATCACAAAAGTTCAGTCTGACTTTAGTGTTTATTCAATGAGATGGGCTTTAATTTTATCATTTTGCTCAACTCATAGGAAAGACTCTCCAGGTATTCAAGTGGCTAACTCTGCGCTGAGGGTCTTAATAACCTGGATCAAGGTGGGGCTCATTCGTACCCAAAGGCACAATCGAAACGAAACTCTTTTCCTTGCATTCTCCTCCTGCTGAACGCCTCCTGCTCCTCTGCCTCTGTCACCTTTGGCTTCAGTGTCCCCATTTCAGAAATCCCTCCAGAGAAGGGGAACTCTTCTGGCTCTAATGAATGTACCAAAATTGTTTTCCTGAGAATGATTATGGCAGTCGACTTTATATGGGTAGTGGTAATTGCTCCCCACACTGCCTTAGCAAGGAACAGAGCTGTTGGGAACAGCAAATATTGCAATGTTATGTAAGGAGTCATTGCTCTCCTTCCCCCGCTGCTTGCTGGCTCCCAACGCAGGGATGGGCTACAAGATGCACCTTTGAGGGAAACTTGATGCTGTTTAAGGATATGCCACAAGACAGGCTGCAGAAAAGACATAAAACACAGCTTAGAAGTGGAGAGATGGAAACAAAGGTAAAGCAAGAGATAGAATATACAGGTGTAGGGCCACAGCAGTTGTCTCAGGTGCCAAAAAGTGCTCCCTCGAGAGAAGCCAAATTGCCAGCTGACTTATGTTCCTAATTCACTTAATTTGTTGCTACAAAATTCCCTCTACCATCCCATCACCCCCGTCCCTGTTTAGCAGTTTTTCTCTTCCTTTGAAGAAAGATGGGATGGAAAGATAAGAAACAGAAGACTTCTTTCTGAGATTTTGAAATGCTGGAATAGCAAGGCATCTAGTCCAGCCAAATATGCTCAAATAATGAATATGAAGTACATGGTTCTATGACACAGTGGTGTCATCACATTAATACCAGTGGGAGGTGGCTTACATGCTGGAACATTACAAAGTCAAAGCATAGGACATGTTTCTTGGAGAAATAAGGAACTTAAATCTTGGGTTTGGTTGAAAGATCAAACTTCCATGGGGATTTAAGAGGTTTAGAAGCCTGTGAAAGCAATACCTTCCTCTCACCTTTATTATTTAAAACCCCATTGAAAATGTTGGAGGAAAAACATTCCCTGAGCACTTAGTATGTGTTAGGCATGTTTGAACTATCCAGTTGGCCCACAGAACAATCATATGAAATATTTATGACACCATTACATGTGATGAGGAACTTCAGGCTTTAAGATTTAAGTAATATTTCCAAGGTCACACAACCATGAGTAGAGGCAGGATTGAAACCCTGTCCTGACTCCAGGGCCCATGCCACTTGCATCATGCCATGCTGGTGCTACCTCAATAGGCCTGGCTAGTGAGAAAAGTAGAGCTTGCTTCCATGGATAGCTCTTGATCTAGAGGACATATCATCTGTGGCACTCATTTGACACCTAGAACTCACAGCTTATATCCTAACTTGTTCTAATAGATGCCTGTCTTGTTTCCCATGAGTTGCTAGCTCAAGAATGGCTAAGTTCAATGTCCCATTCTACCACTAAGTAACTGTATGATTAACTGATTTATGGCTTAGTTTACTGATCTTTAAAACAGATAATAAACACACCTACCTCTTATGGATATTAATGAGTTAATATCACAAAGAACTAGTACAATATTTGACACATATTTAACTCCCCATAAATTTAGCCAACAATTTACACCATTATCTTCTATCCTCAAATAGCATGTAGTACCTCAATGCTATAAATAATAATAATAATATTTATAGAGAAAGATCCAAGATGGTGAAATAGACAAACACTGTGCCTACTTACTTCCATGAACACATTACAATTACAACTAAATTATAGAACAATCAAGCTGGAGAACCATGTGAAATCTGGCTGAACAGAAGTATCATAACTAAGGATATAAAGAAGAAGCCACATCAAGACTGGTAGGAGGGATACAAAAACAAAACAGGCTGGCCCCAAACCTTTGTGTGGTGGTTGAAAACTAGGAGGAATATCTCAGCTTCAGAGGTTCCCCCCAGAGAAGCGAGAGATCCCAGCCCCATAAAAGCTTTCCCTGCCCAGAGTACTCATGCTGGGAAAAGAAGCCCCCACAATATTTGGCTGTGAAAAACAGAGGGGGTTCCAACCAATCATGTAAGACAGAAGGCTGTGGGAAACCCAGACAGCCTTTTAAACAGCCTGCACACAGACTCACTTGCAGGAACTCGCCTTGGGCTCCAGCAGAAGGACAGTAACTTGCGGGGCATTGAAGGCATATGGGGGCAAAGTGAGGTGTGTACCTCAGAGTGAGGACTAGAGAGTAGTCACCATTTTCCTTGTATGGGATCCTTCTCCTGTGAAATCAGCAGGCAGACAACATCTTTCCTGTGTTGAGCTCTGCCGCACAGGCCAAATCTGAATCTGATTGGTCTGGTGAGCTCTGTGGCTCCACCCTGCTGACTCACTAGGATGCCACCAAACCCAACACCCCTAACGCCGGAGGCACTTTCTTGCAAACAGCCAGCGCCACTCACATTGCACTCTTTCTTGAAAAACTATCAGAGTCTGCAGGACCCAGGTGGGTGGCGGGTGGTGGCTGGCCTCAGTGTGCTCTGAGACTTGCTGAGTAGCTCCAGGCTCAGCACTGGCATGAAACCACAGTCTATATTAACCTGTTGATGACAATTCTTCCTGCTCTAGTGACTCCCTGAGACCCTGCCTCACCCAACTAGTGTAGCACATGACACTTTATTAGGGGCTGAACCTTAAGGGAACCAGCATGTGGCAGCAAGCCTCGGGTGTCCTGGCTTTTTGTGGATCTAACTCAGGCATGATACTGGTGGCAGCAGTCCTCAGCTCATAGAATGGCCTCTCCACATGCCTCCAGGGTTAGCACAGGCAGCAAACAACCACAGATTGCTTTATAGTTCCTACGAGGTACTCCCTGGCCAGTCATAGGCAGTGGCTGACCTGGGCCTGCACTGAAGCCCCTTGCAAGAGGCCCAAGAACTTGAAGGTTGGCTTCAGACCACAGCAGAGCACCATCCAATTAAACCCACAAGTGGCATACCCAAAGGGAAGTCTCAACAGGCACCAGAGCCCACTGGGGCAAATCCCACTCAGTGAGGTAAGGTCCCCACAGAGCAGCCTGTAAGCTGTGGATGTGGCCAAACCCCACAGCCAGTCAGCCTGAGGGTCAATCACACCCACTGATGTGTCAACAGCAATCAAGACTCAACTATAATAGGAGGGCACACACAACCCACACAAGGGACAAACCTGCAGCATCTGAAGCAGGTGATGAGGAAGACTGTCTCAGGGCTCCACAAGGTACCTACTACATAAGGCCACCCAGCCAAGACTGGCAGACATAACAGATTTACCTAATACATAGAAACAAATCCAAAGGCAGCCAAAATAAGGAAATAAAGAAACGCCTCCCAAATGAATAAAGGAAACTCCAGAAAAAGAACTAAAAAAAAAAAAAAAAAAATGGAGGCAAGCAAACTATGAGATACAGAGTTCAAAACAATGATTAGAAGGATACTCAAGGAACTCAGTGAGGATTTCAACAAAGAGATAGCAATCATAAGAAAATACACAGAAACCATGAAAAAGAACCAATCAGGAGTGCAGAATACAATAACTGAAATGAAGAATGCACTAGAAGAAATCACCAGCAGACCAGATGAAGCAGAGGATTGAATCAGCAATTTGAAACATAAGGTAGCATAAAACACCCATTCAGAACAGCATAAAGTAAAAAAGTATCAAAAACAAATAGATAATTTAAGAAACCTGTATGACAACATCAAGTATAACAACAGTTGCATCATGGGGGTACCAGAAGGAAAAGAGAATATGTGGAATTGAGAACCTATTTGAAGAAATAATGACTGAAAACTTCCCTAACCTGGTGATGGAAATAGACATAAAAGCCCACAAAGTGCAGAGTCCCAAACAAGATGAACCCAAACAGTCCCACACCAAGACACAGTATAATTAAAATGGCAAAGGTTAAAGACAAAGAGAGGATTTTAAAAGCAGCAAGAGAAAGGCAACTAATAACTTATAAGGGAGCTCCCATAACACTTTCAGCTGACTTCTCAACAGAAACTTTACAGGCCAGAAGGGATTGGCAGGAAATACTCAGTGATGAAAAGCAAGGACCTACAACCATGATTACTCTACCCAGCAAAGCTATCATGTAGAATTAAAGAACAGATAAAGAGCTTCTCAGACAAGAAAAAACTAACGGAGTTCATCACCACCAAATCAGTATTACAAGGATGTTAGAGGGACTTTAAGATGGGGGGAAAAAAGACAAAAATTATGATAAAAGGGCAATAGCTACATGTCTATCAACTATTACTTTCATTGTAAGTGGATTAAATGCTCCACTCAAAATACAAAGGAGTAAATGGATAAGAAAACAAAATCCTTACATATGTTGCCTACAAGAGAATCACTTTAGATTGAAAGACACACAGAGACAGAAAATAAAGGGATGGAAAAAGATATTTCATGAAAACGGAAACATACAAACAAACAACAAGTTGGGGTAGTAGTACTTATACCAAACAAGATAGACTTTAAAACAAAGTCTATAACAAGAGACAAAGAAGGGCCCAGTAATCCCACTTCATGGTATTTATCTGAAGAAACCCAAATGCTATTTGAGGGGATGTGTGCATCCATATGTTCATTGCAGCATTATTTACAAGAGCCAAGATATGAAGGCACCCTGGGCATCCACTGATGGAAGAATGGACACAGAAGAAGTGGTACATATATACATTGAAATATTGCTCAGCCAGGGAAAGGAATGGATTTTTTGCCATCTGCAGAGGCATGGATGGACCAGGAGGCTACTGTGCTGAGTGGAGTGTAAGACTGAGAAAGACAAATGCAATGTGAATTTGCTTATATGTGGAATCTAAAGAACAAAATAAAGAAACAAAACAAAAACAAACTCATAGATTTAGAGAAGATAGCAATAGTTGCCAGATGGTAGGGGTATCTGGGGTGAGTAAAAAACGGAAGGGATTAAGAAGTACAAATCGGGGTCGGCCGAGTGGCACGGTGGTTAAATGCTGGCTTGGGGAGCCAGTGGCCCCAGTTTGGGTCCCACATATGAGGGCCAGTGACACTGCCTTGAAAAAAAAAAAAAAAAAAAAAAAAAAAATATATATATATATATATATATATATATATATGTTGTTACATAGTAATAATGGGGATATAGGGGGTAGCATAAGTAATATAGTCAATAATATTGCAATAACTATGTATGGTGGAGGATGGGTACTAGATTTGTTGCGGTGGTAAATGGGAAGGGGTTGGGAGGCATGGTGAAAAAGATGAAAGGATTAAGAAGTACAAAATGGTAGTTACAAAGTAGTTATGGGGATATAAAGTAAAGCACAGGGAATATAATCAATATTATGGTAATAACTATGTATAGTGCTAGGTGGGTACTAGACTAGTCAGAGGATCACTGCTTAAATTATATAAATGTCTAACCACTATGCTGTACATTTGAAATTAATATAAAATAATATTGAATGCCAACTGTAATTGAAAATTTTTTAAAGGGGGGAAAAGATGAAATGGAATAAGGGGTCCAAATTTCCAGGTATAGAACAAATAACTCATGGGGTTGTAATGTATAGGATGGGGAAATATAGTCAATAATATTGTGATAGCATGGTACGGTGTCAGATGGTTGCTGGACTTATCATGATGATATCTTCTTTAAGTATATAAATGTTGAATAACTATAGTGTATACCTGAAACATATAATATTGTATGTTAGCTATGTTTTATAAAAATCTTAAAATAAATAAAAATAAAATAAATTTAATAATAATAATATTTATCATACTATTTAAGACAAAACTTGCCCTATTATTAGAGGTGTGAACTTGGAAAGTCACACAATGTATCTGAAGTTTAGTTTTCAAATCTAAATAAGTGATGATCATAATTCTCATCTTGTATAGTTAATTGTAAGGATTGAATGAGTTAATATATGTGAAGAAACCAAAGCTTAGCAGGAAGCCTGTATATGGTTACATCTCAGAATGATTTTGCTTGTTCTTTCCTTTGATCATTTAAAGATTTAAAGACACATTATACTTTACAAGGCATTCTGTTAGCTTTTCTATTTTCTCATAGGACCTTGCAATGCATTCATTTTAACACCTATCATACAAGACAGTTATTTGATTTATGTCTGTGGCTCATGAAACACCTAGTTCCTTGAGTGTAGGAGCTATGGCGTATATTTGACTTACTGGGGTTTAGCACGGTGATGTAATATAGTAGGTGAGGAATAGTAGGTAAAAAAAAATATGTGAATGTTTTTCCAATTTAGAGAAAGAAAGAATTAGAGAAAAGGAAGATTCAAAAGGAAGAGAGGAAAGGAAGGAAGAAAGGAAGGAAGGAACGAAGGAAGGAAGGAAAGAAGGAAGGAAGGAAAAGCGGAAGGGAGGGAGGGAGGGGAAAACATACAGAATGGGGAAGAGACAAAAACTAAAAGAACAACATCAATAATAAAATCCTCTTAAGCTATAGTCTAGTAACAGTTCTTTGAGGTGAAAAGCTATGTGCCATACCATAAAAAGTTCAATGCAGAGCAATCAATGCTTAACTTGAATTTTTTTTCTTTTTTTTTCTTTTTTTTTTAAATTTTATGATACAGGCAGCAAAACTTGAAGTCTAACTATCATTAAGCCCTATTTGGAGTTACTTTTATTCTTTAAAAACCTTTCAACTGGGCCGGCTGAGTGGCGCGGTGGTTAAGAGCTGGCTTGGGACTCCAGCGGCCCTGGTTCAGATCCCATATATGAGGGCCAGTGACACTGCCCTCTACAGCTAAGATGGTGAACAACAGCTCCACCTGGAGCTGGGCTGCTGTGAGTCCCTGGGGATGGCATAGCTGCTGCCCCTGCTGCAGTGGGCTGCCATAGGCCACAGAGAGTGGCGGGCAGCAAGTGTGAGGGACTGGCAGCCTGTGTGAGCTGCCAAGAGCCGCCGCGAGTGGCCTTCCTGAGGCCGACGACCGATCTGCCTCATCCAGGAAGAGCGCAATGATGATACCAACATGGGTCAGTGAAGTGACGTCCTCCACAACTAGACTGAAGAACAAAAGGACAGAAACTTGTCTGTTCCCCTTCTCCGGTTCCCCAATGCTGTTCCCCTCCCGCAAATCCGCAATAAAATCTTAGAAAACAAAAAAAAACAAAAAAAAAAAAGCTGACATGCACCTTTGCCTTAAAAAAAAAAATCTTTCAACTGCATATATAGAAACCATTACCTTCCCCTTACACCTGAGGGGTCCCTCATTAACGTAGTTGCCTTTGCTTTGTTTCTGTCCTTGACACAGAGTTTGTTTCAAACTACTTCCCTTTGAAGTGAATGAAGAGAATGGGAGGAAGTTAAAAGCAAAAGAAAACTTTTGGTGTTGGCAATGGGCTCGATTGGTGGCACACAAAGAGCACTGAATGTATATATATATATATATATATATATATATATATATATATATATATATATATATAGAGAGAGAGAGAGAGAGAGAGAGAGAGAGAGAGAGAGAGAGAGAGAGAGAGAGAGAGACAGAGAGAGAGAGACAGAGAGAGAGAGACAGAGAGAGAGAGACAGAGAGATTCACAGGATGTGGAGTACAGCATAGGGAATAGAGTCAATGGAATTGCAACAGCTATATACGATGTCAGGGCATAGTAGATTGGGGGAGGGTGGTTATCACTTTGTGAGGGGTGTAAACGTCTCACATTTACATTGGTTTGTACACCTGAAACAAACAAAAAATGGATATCAGACAGTAAGGCTGGAAAGGAGCAAAAAGTTGAGCTTGAACTTCATCCTCTAAACAGTGGATAAACCAGGGATGTGGTGATACACAATGAGATATATGGCTTTGTTTAAAAACAACACTGAGTTCTAATTACTGTACATGTAATGGTAATCATTTGAAAATGGTTATTTTCAAATTGGGCAGATCATTTATCCTACACAAATGTTTCTCAGACTTGATCATACATTAAAATCACCTGGGTGGCTTTTTAAAAACACCAATGCAAAATGTAACACCAGATCAAGTCAGTATTTGGGCATGGAGTCCAGCATCTCTATTTTATATTTATCCTGTGCAGCCAGGTTTGAGAAACTCTGTGCTAAACCATAATGGCAGTTCACCATTTCAGGGAAAAGATGTGAAGCACTGGGGCCCTGGTGTTTGTTTGTTGGTATCAGAACTGGCCCATTGATGTCTTTATAAGACTAAAGACAATAGAAGGTATAGAAGCTGACTTAACAAAGCTTTCTCACCTAGGCAAACTCAGCCAGATACTGCCAGATTTTAAAACATCAGGACTCCACTTAATACATCAATAATGGTTAACATGAGGAAAGGTTATGAAACTAGGAATTGATTCCCCCCAAAAAGGATGTTGTAGCGAAGATGGAAAGCTTTGGTGAAAATACAGGTAACTTTTTTTTTTTTTTTTTTTTTTAGGGCTGTGTCACTGGCCTTCATATGTGGGACCCGAACTGGGGCTGCTGGCTTCCCAAGCCAGCGCTTAACCACCGCGCTACTTGGCTGGCCCACAGATAACTTTTGATGCAATAGACAAGGTTCCTGACTTGGCAAATAAGCTTGATACTCTGTCTATGTTTGGAATTCCCTCTCTCTCTTCCTTCTCTTTTCACCTACCTGTGAACTTCCTTTGGTGGACTTTAAAAGCTATTATCTTACTACTGGTTGCTGTTGAACTCCTCCTGCTAGTAGAGCTATTCCCCACAAATGTGACCTTACACATAAATTTTGTCTTCTCTCACAAAAATAGGAACACTGAATATAATTTATTAAATTTCTTAACAAATTTCCCCACCATACAACACAGCAATCTAAAAAATTATTGGATTATTCCCAACAAATCAACTTTGTCTCCTCAATCAAAGTGCATACCTATATACATCCTGCAGCCAGGTAGACCACAGCTGACAGTTTCTAGGTTGAGTAAATTCTCTACTGAATAACATGCCATATTTTACTTGTGTTTACGTCCTACTTCATGTGTTTTCTACACAGTGGACAATCTCAGCTATTGCTGAGCTTAAAAATTTCAGGACTTCCAAATGAAGCGTATGCGGCCTTTCTGAACAATCAGCATAATTACAGAAATACAATTAATATGTTCAGTTCCTCAATGTGGCAGAATAGCTCTCCAGAGGTAAATCAATTGAAAAGCGAATAAACTATTTACTGAGAATTATCTTTGTGATAGGCACTGTGTAAGGCTATTCCCCTATCTTAAGTCATTTACTTTTAGATCTAATCATCGCAGTGTCAAGTCCTTATAGAAAGATAATGGAGGTTAAAAAAACGTACAATCATTTACTTAACATCAATAGTAAGTGATAATGGTGTGGACTCCTGACTATGAAACCTGGGCTTTTTTTTTTTCTACTCTAGCACCTCAGTGAAATACTTTTTAGTTTGTCTGTTTCCATAAAACATAGTCCTTGGACTGTTGGGTGGTGGCTTGGACCAAATTTGGGTTGAACACCTCCATCCAAGTGTATACACTGGAGCATTGGCTGAATGAGGGCAAGTGGATCTCAGGGGCAATGTATCAGGGGGCATTATCTTCCCTCTGATGTCAGGCTGCAATTCCTCTGGAATAAATAAATCTATAGGAGGTAGCCTTGCAATCAACAGTCGCCATGCCTAAAGATAACGACTCATTGCAAAATTGATATATATATATATATATATATATTGCTTTGTGGTACCTGCATAAAAAAGTACCTAAAGGAAGTATGTTCCTTCCTTCATTCCCCTACTTTATGTGTCTGTGACAAAGAGGAAGTGAGCAAATACAGGACTCAAAGACAGAAAGGGCGTTGCTAGCATTCTTTATGTTCACTAGCCACCCCATTTAGTTCTCCAGCAGATGCAGGTGTCACTATGAACTTTTCATTCTGCTCTTTCTTTCCTTCTTGGTGCATTCTAAATACCAGACTTGTCGATGTTTCCCAGTTAAGACTGAACAATGTTCAGACTCTCCTCCCCACTAATACGTACAATCTGCTGGCCCGCTATTTTGGAGGAGCATAATAATCTCTGTAAATGCAAGAAGTTTCACAACACATTACAAGGTGTTAATCTAATGGATACAATGATTCTAAAGGAGAAAAAAAAACCCTGTAGCTTACAAGTTGGAGTCATTTGGCACCTCTGGATCTATTCTGGAAAAGATCATTTAAATGAGACAATAAGAGGAAACCAATTTCCAACTTAAAATGAGCGGAGTTCATGTTTCCATGTTGCGAAAAGGCAAGATTAGGCGAATACTGTACAGTTATCATAAAATTTTCATCAAGAAGCTGCAGTACCTTTAATAATTCATTATTTTACCTTTTTGCAAGAACTCCTCTAGATGCTTTTAAAATGTTGTTTTTATTATATCCTGGAAGAATAGGTTTTGAAGGGGAACCTTTCTCTCACTACACGGTGGCTGATCTATTATCAAGGAGTTGTGATTAGTATAAACTAATTGTATTCCTCCACTTTATACATCTTTCAATTGATTGTTTGAACAAAGGCATCCTCCTTCCTGCCTATATCCCCTTAATGGCATGTTGAGAGAGCTACAGAATTACATATTCATATCACCCTGAGAGGTTTAAAGAAATTATAATGCATACACCATGATGTTTCTTATGAAGATCTAATATTCACAGGCATGGATCTTGTTTCACTGAATAGAGAATCCTTTCCAACGCCTTAAAAAATATGAAGCTCTACAGATTGCTACACATACAATCTGTCAAGAGGGTGACAATCCACCTTAGAAAGCGTTTCATTTAAGCATGGTAAAAGCTCCATGATATCACATTGATCATGCTGCGCGACTCATCCCAACTTCAGAGACAGATGAATGATCAAAAGTGGGCATGGTTGTCCGATCATTCTTGGATGTAGAGAAGTCACTGGCCCTTTGTTAGATATAATTTAATTGCACAACACATCTACCTAACTGTCACCCTGACTTCAGTGCCTCTTGTCAGATTATTCTTGAAGGCATTAGCTGGTGACTGAGTTAGTTGGTGTCAAAAAATGAAAATGTGCCTCACAGTGGAGAGAACAAAACCCAGCAAATTATTAGATTAAAAAGAAAAAATACAAAACAGAAAGCTTAAATCCACAATAAAATGTGTTGGCCTGAGCCCAAGATTCCAAATTAATCAAATGTGTGCTTTAAACATGTGCTAGAGGATTCTAGCATCCATGCCATGGTTGCATAATTTCCAAATTATGGGTTTTAAAATTTAATTAACCTAGGGAACAAGACAAGACAAAATAACAAAAACAGTTTCTGCAATTTCTTCACTTGGTGATTCCCATGATTTATGAAAAATAAACACTTTCTTTTTTCAAATGCTGTATTTATCAAATATATTCTGAGTGTTATTATTTATGATAGGAATAAAACGTTTCTAATTTTCATGGAAAAACTGTGAGAATCAGGTGCTCTCTATTTTCCTATAAAATCCTGAATTCATCAATACACATGTTTTGCAAAGCATAGATCCAATTCCTGCCCTCTCCACCTCAGATGCACAGCACGCTGCATGTAATTTGATGATTTAATGAGCTAAACCCACGCACAATGTCCAGCACATCAGAAGATATTTACTCAAAGGGCCTCTAAGAGAGGTGCGAAGTCACTTGACAAGTGTCCAAACGAAACTTGTTTGTTTAAAATAAATGGGATTTTGATCTCAAGATAGAAACAAAAGCCCATTTCTGTTTTGTCTTTCCATGTCCTCCTGTCAGCCACCCCCACACCCCCATCACTGCTCTGTGAGGGGAATAAGAGGAACACGTAGATGGAGGGAGCTTTGTATAACAGCACGAGAGAGTGAGTCCTCTTTGAGCATACTTTTTTGGACACTTATCCTCACACAGACCTTGATGTTGGTCATAGAATCAGAAGTATCATAAATCAAGGTGCAAGCTGGGAACAGAGCATGTGTGTGTGTGTGTGTGTGTGTGTGTGAGAGAGAGAGAGAGAGAGAGAGAGAGAGAGAGAGAGAGAGAGAGAGAGAGAATGAACTTGAAATGGAGAGGCTTGTAACTAAGAAAAAACAACAACCTCTTTTTAGGGCTTATATTCCTAGTGCTACACTTGGTATTAATAGATGGGTCTAAGATAGATAGATAGATAGATAGATAGATAGATAGATAGATAGATAGATAGAAATATGAGAGAAAGAGAGATTATGTATATCATATATACAGAGAGATATGGTTTCTCAGTCAAATGTCTTAGTTTACTCATCTTTAAAATGAGGTTAATATTAGAAGCTAACTTATAAGGTTCTTGTGAATATAAAATAAGATAAAATATTGAAGCCCATATCAGGGTTTAGCATATAGTGATGCCCAATAAATACTACCTTTTAGGAAGCCTCCTGATCCTCTTCTAGCTGGAGGTTCTATGCAACAGTTCATTCATTCATTCATTATCTAATATCTGCTGTGGGAACTTAATAATCTTATATAAGAGTGTTTAGTTTGTTTAGAACAAGACCCAGGTCAGCCCTGAGAGACAAATGTGAGTCCCTGGGATCCCCTTGCTTAAAGGACTGGTGAGAACCAGCAGAAATTCCAGAGAACTATCAAGTGGCTGAGGTTCAGGACACAAGGCAAAACCTCTGGTTTCCATGAAGGTCTAGAGAACAGAGTGAAACACTGATATAGAAGTTGGCTCTTCCCAGGCTCCTTTTTGTTTTGTTTTGTTTTAAACTGAGACCTTACGGGCAGAATGGTGATCCAAGCTAATCCCAGTTATGCCTAGATCCACGTGCCTGTGGCTAAGGAAGGAAGGAATAGAGGGTATAAGATGTTCGGGTATGTAACCAGACTTCCTGGGTTCAGATCCTGACTCCATCACTTACTTTGGGCAAGTCATGTCACCTCTCTGTGCTACAGTCTCCCTCTCCGTAAAATTGGGATGATAATAATATGTGCTTCATAGGTCTGCCCAAAGCACCAAATGAGGGAAGGATGTAGAGTATTGCCTGGCACGTGTCAGGAGAAGAGTAAATGTTGGCTGTTATTAATATTTTCACCCATCATCTGATCTGAAATTGCTCTGCCTGAATTAGAATGAGCTTTGAGTTCAGTGAGGCTGAGCCTGAAGAAAGACAACACTGAGGCCTGTAGTTGAGCAGGGCGGGTCAAACAGTAGAAATGAAAAGAAGGACTAGGGACAAAGAATCCAGGTTCAAGAGAGATACCAACTGTGAAGAGCTAACATAAAGAGTCAGAGAACGAAACATTCTGTGTCTGGGGGACAGCAGGGAATAAGGGATCCATTTAGTGAGATAAATTGGTGCTTTGAAGACTATCGGAATAAGAAGGTAGATTGATGAAAGGAAGTGGCATGATGGGTGTTTGCATGAAAACAAAACAAAACAAAACAAAACAACCTTTTAATCTCTTGTAGCAATTGATTTTATTCCTTCATGTTCCAACTGCCAAAGCACTTTCAGTTACCTTGTATTTTTGCAGACCATAAAGCTCAACAGCTCAAGCTCAATTTTAAAAATACCGTTTTAATCCATTGCAAGAATTTTTGCAAAGTTAGTACATGTCAGGGGGCAAATTAGCAAAGGAAGAATGATTTCAGAATAAGTCATACAGTGTTTATTTAAAAGGAGAAGAAAAAAGGCTTTGATATGTTATTCCCAGTCTAGGAACCAAAAACCAAATTTTCTCTCCATTTCCCAGAAGAGCATTTTCCGGCTTTAAAAATACTCAGAAATTCAGCAATTGGTATGTGGCTGGCTTTGCAGCACTAAATAATGGTTCTTATTGTTTGGAAATGTTAATTAAAATGACAACATTTTCCTACAAATCTCAGCAAGAGACTTTTATATCTGCCTTGTAGCTGCAGTTGTCTTGTGCTTAAGATTCAGAGATAATATCTGGGTGGCTTTAGGCTGGATCTATCAAGACTCTTGTCACAGGAGATGGCGTTGTGGGCTGGTAATGGGCGTCTGAGCCATCCACCTCAGGGTCACTAGTTCAGATGTGATTCAGACTAAGAGTGAATGAGAAGCATCAGTTCTCCCAGGGCTATGAAGAACTTTCTCCTGTACAAACCTGCAGTGTCTGGCCAATTTCTGGGACAAAGGGAATCTAATTACAGTGCAGTATTGCATTCATTAGCTCTGTTTTAAAACAATAATAACAGCTCTTTGAAAGTGATACAAAGGAACTAGTATCTGTTTTGTTCTTCGTTTTCCTTTTCTTTTTTTTTTTTTAAGTAATGGAACCTAATCTATTGACATCTCCAGGTTAACATAAGGCAGAAAATCAGAGGAAAGAGGCATTGGTTTTAGTAAGCTGCTTTATCTCCTGGTACTGCTACTGACGATATGCCAGTAGGAAAGGAACACAGATTGAAAAAGGCCCACATAGCATTGACTAAGCGTCATTATTCCTCAATTGACCTGAGTACTGTGTTGAACTGGGGTCATGGTGGGAAGGAAATAAGTTGTAGCCTGTATGATTACTGCAAGGCTTTGACATCTGTCTAACTCTGCTCATCTATAAAATGAGAATAATAATAATGGCACCAGCGCTTAGGCTTGTTATGAGTGTTCCATAACATAATGCCTGGAAAACCTTAGCATATTGAGGAGGAGGAGGAGGAGAAGGAGGGAGAATAAGATGACAGCTGAGTGTATTTGACTAATTAGGTTGGTTTGTGCATGTATGGTAAAAAAAATAGTGGTCAGACTAATAACATTATTGAAATGCACAAAGAGCATTGAGGCACTAAACAATCAAATACAGATATTTTAATGAAAAGAATGGAAAGGCCTCTCTTTCTACTTGACCTATAGTCATCCTCCCACCACCCACTTCTTAATTTTCCAGGGAACAACCTCCCTTTTCACACACTGGTGTCCATTATGTATGCACACAGGTTGCTAGGTGTGGCACAACCCTTGGAGTTCTGAGATCAGTGCATTGTACAGAAGGAACACTAAGTTCTTGGTCAAAAGAGGGTGCTGGGAATTCTAACTGTATCATCTTAGAGTAGTTACAACTATTTTGGGGTTCAATATCTACCACTGAAGATAAAGATATGAATAGCTACTTGTGAGTGATTACTTACCATAAACCAGGGCAAATATGGTCAACTTTAAAATATCTTGCCCTTAAAATAATGTCGGAGACAGCACTTGGTAAGCTGTAAATGCAGGAGTCCACATTTCCACATTTAAAGATCAAAGGAGGTACCATGAAGGCATGAAAGCATGAAGAAAAGAAAATCAGTAATAGTGAAAGTAGATTTTGGCATTTAGCATTCAGGGGCGGTAATAAAAGAACTGACATTTCTTTCTGTTGTTCTCTAGTCTTAGGTAAAGCTCTCCCAGAAGCTGACCCTGCATCAAGGATTCCAGTGCAGAAGTTTTATAAAAAATATGTGCCTAGGAGAAAGCAATAAGAGAGTGTGAGGTGGGACAGGTAAAGGGAAGATGCCAAATCAGGGTTCAATTTCAGGGGACATCTCAAGCCCTATGTTTGCCTTCAGAGAGCTCCTGAGGGGCATTACTCAACAGATGATGATGAAGCTGCTATATCTGCACTGTACGAACACTTGAAATGTGGCTAGTACAATTGAGGAAGTGATTTTTTAGTTTTGTTTCAATTATTTTATTTAAATGTAAATAGCCACAAGTACTGGGAAGGTCATCTAGAGCATATATCATACCTCAGAGTTTATTATATTGCCCCAAGGTAAAGAAACTGAACTTCTGTGTTTCTATACTAGTCAGTCATTGGCTATCACCCCACCCATAAAACACCAAGTCACTTCTGCTATCCCTTTGGTAGATGTTTTAAGTGTCCAAGGGCAATCTTCAGGTTGAAGCAATTAGCCACAAAACATGCAGAAACTGGAGCATGGGCATATACAGTTAAGAAAATCAAAGAGATCTGGGTAGGGCACCAGCAGAGTCTACTATACCTGGAGATCATTAAAACTCTTTCAGCCAATCTTCCACCTCAGGACTTAACTACTGAAGACATAGTCCTCCCAAGTGACTCAACTTTGGGCCAATGCTTCTTTGACGGGCCTGTTGGCTCTACAAATGTAGTCTCACATTAAACAAGTTACTCAGGAATTGAGTCCATTGATGTATCAGTGGTGACATTAAATGTTCTGCCCTGGTAGTGTCTACCCCCTTGAAAACTGAGCAGGTTCTCAAGTAAGTGCCAAAGAGCATCATTACTTTGATAGGTAAAGTAAGACCCTGGCCTCACTTGAACCTACTTTGAGAAGTCATGAGGCCTTACCCAAAACTGATCAGATGATTTTAATTTCAGAAATTGGGGATATAACTATCAGTTCCAAAGTCTAGTCTGGCATGCTGCAGGTGGGTATGCAATATGGAACCCCTCTTGAGGACCACACTATATGATATCACTTCTTTGTGCAAAGAGCTGACAACTATGCTAATTGTTTGACTCAAAGCATATACTTAGCTGGGAGTGCTTTTCTTTTCCAAGAATTTTAGAAAGAAAAACTAATGGAATTTTTTCAGTTCCTAGCAAAATTCATGACCATACCATTTGTGATGCAAGCAAAAATCACGTTGTTAAAAACTTCAAATAAGTTCTAGCTACAAAAAAAAAAAAAGTTGAACATTTAGATGTTATGCTATAAGATAATTGAAATATGACTTACTTGTTTTCTAAAGTAATCATCATTTTGTTGTTAATGTAGCTGCTTAGGACTGATGACCAACTGGCCTACAGATGACAGGTCATCAAGTCCTGTTGATAAAAAATTTATCCTAGATGTCGGTCCCTACATTGTCCCACTGACTGATGGTCTTTACATCTTATCTGAAGCTGTAGTATTAAAGAAGAAGAGATGAAAAGAAAAATTAAGTCCAACTTGGAAAAAATCCCAGCTCTCTAAAATCTTCACGTGGCACTCATCTCCAAGCCTCACTAAGTTCACTAACAAAGACTCAACATAATGGTCTTTAGTGATCTGGTCTTTTGCTTCCTCCTCTGAAACAGTGAGAATGGATGTGTGGTCTCTTCCCTAGAGAACTTCTCATGCTATTTTGTACTCTATTTGAAAGTACAGTGAACTGGGAGTGAAAAGACCTAAATTACAGCCTTGATTCCGTGCTATACCAGATAAGTACCTTAGGTTAGAACCCAGTTATTTTATCTCCTGATCCATTGTTCTTTGCATTTTATGACTCTGCATTTAAATGGTAGGGGGTGGGGGTGGGGTAGAGAGGACCTGGGAAATAACTATAAACAGTACTTCATCTGCTCTGGATTTGTGTTTAAGGAGATCGGTTCCCACACTCAGTTCCTCTTCACAGAAACCATGTAGATTCCTTTCTGTTTCAAGACAAAAATTTAAATGTAAGAAAGGACATTTCTTGGCTGATGTCATTTATAAATCCTAGAGATAGTTCTGATTTTGGACATGGCTGGATTTAGGAGCTCCAATAATGTCACCAGAGCCTGGCATCTTGCCATTTCTAGGCTCTACCTTTCTTTTTTGGGGAATTATGTCTAGGCTGTCTGTGGAGGCTCCTTGTAGCTCCAGGCTCACTTCCCCATCAATAGGTGTTCAGTGGAAAAGCCAGATTCTAATTCTGTTAGCTTCCACACAGATCCTGAGAATATCCCACTGTGGGCTGGAATAATCACTGTGCTCAGCAAAATGCAACCTCTGATAGGCTGGGCCTAATTACAGGCTTTAGTGCTAAAAGGGAATAAAATTCATTGGTGTAGGCCAGCGAGAAAGATAAACACTACTGAATGTTTACGAGATGATGTAAGTTTCTTTATCTGAAAAATAAGGATAATAATATTCCTCTCTAGAACATTATGAAAATAAACAAAATAATATTTATTAAGAACCTTGGATTCTGTTTGCAACACTAAAGAAACATACTAATTACAAGTTTTCCATACATATAAACCAATTCTAGATCTCTAGGGCGGTTTCTCAAAATATCCATGACTTGCTTGATTCCCAGAGCTCTCTTACAAAAAAGAAAAAAAAAATTGTATCTCTCTATATGGGTGATACAATAAACGTTATATACCCAACAAACTAGTCTCCCTTGCCCCATATTAGTTCCATGTTTTTGCCTAATATATGACCACACATGCAGTGGTTTAAATCAATAGGCATTTATTTCACATTTTCTGTGGGACAGATGCCCAGGCGTGGCTTAGCTGGTCCCTCTGCTTTGGGACTCACAAAGTTGCAATCAAGGGGTCAGATGGCTTAGGTTCTCGTCTGGGTTTTCAATTAGGAAAGAACATGGTTCTAAGCTCATTTAGGTTGCTGGCAGAATTCATTTCCTCGTGGTTGTATGACCTAGGGCCCCAGTTTGTTACTGGCTGTTGGCTGGAGGCCACCTTCAGATTCTAGACGCTGCTGACAGTTCCTCACCCCTTGGCCCACTCTATGGGCAGTTCACAATAGGAGTGCCTGCTTCTTACAGGCCAGCAGGAGAACCCCCTGCTCATTTGGCTAAGACTCAGAAAACGAAATCTAATCAACGGAAGGACATCTCCTAACCTTTGTCCTTTATGTTATATTGGTTAGAAGCAGGCATCAGGTTCTGGTTGCACTCAGGTAAGGGGGCCTATTCAAGGGGCCCTCTAAAGGTGTATCTATAATACTGGGTATTTGAAAAATTAAATTAAATTGGCTAAATTGGGAATTCTTATCCATATTCAATAAAAGAAAACTGAGATTAAGCAAAATTAAACCACGGGTCCAAAATGCATACGAGTAGGTAATTAGTCACAAAATCAAGCATCCATAGCTTTTTTGCATTTCAGTCTTGTCTTCTCTCTGCCACATCATGTTATCCTGTAGTGATTCCCAAATGGTAATCACTTGAGAGCCACCTTCACAAATTTTGCCAGTCTACAGGCTGACCTCATATTATATAGGTAATTATTTTAAAAATAAATAGTCCATTTTCTTTATTTAAATACAGCAATTTGAATAACACCATTTATATTGGTACTGTAAATGGAAGACAAGTATCAGTGGCAAATGATGAATCCACAGATAGTAAAATTAATAGTATCTGTGCTGTACCTGAATTCATATTGCATGTCACTAGTGTATGTCACACAGAGGAACAATCACTAACAGATATGTTGAAAGATACCTCACAAGGTTCTCTCTGTCCTCTTCCTAATTATGGCTTACAAGGAGGGATTTAGGGTGTGTAGCAATTTCTCCCTGCCTTTCAAGGGAGAAATGCTCTCCGTAAGGGGGCAATGAAGCCAGCAAGTTCCTGTGGCTGCCTCAGAAAGCAATAGGGGTGTCTCGCCTTAGCCACTGCTGTGTCTTTGGGGGAGGGAGCAGCAACAGAAAAAAATGCAATTAGCAAATATAATTAGCTCCAATGCATTTAAGCGTGCCTTCTTCCCTTAGTCTCTCCAAAGCTGTACAGAGCTCTGTGTATATTTTGCCTATCAAGCAATGCATACATTTTGTGTTTCCTCTTGCTCCTCCCTCTTTCTTTCAACACTTTTCCCAGTGCTTCCTAGGAGGCACTGGCGTTCACAAATTTGGAAACTAGCAGGGAGAAACCTCATCCTTGTTCTGTTTTTTCCCACCCCCTTTCCATGGATGATTTGTCTCAACGCTCCACCTCTCTAGAGATAGCTCTATTTCTGTTCAGGTTCTCTTTAAAAGGCTTCCATAACACTCTTTCATGTCATTTGTTTTTAGTGCTGCTTTTTAATGCAGATTCCCACAACTGTATTTATTACTGGAATTTTATTCCATCAGGCTCACCATGGACTCCTAGGAATATGCTCTTTAAATCAGCATACAGATTTTCAGTTCATATTTTGTCACAACAAATGCCACAGATGTGCTAATTCTATTCTCTTATCTTCTCTGACGGGAAGTAAGATTCATAAAAAATAAATAGGATATGCACAAATAGGGACAGAACAAATATGCTGCTTATGTATAATAAGCACGTTTAAATAATTAACCAACCCCAGCTAACTTCTGCATAATTCTTTTAACCACTGAAGAAATAAGGAAAGAAACATTTGCCTGGGTTTAAAGAGAAAGCAGGAACCCCAGGATATCAGTACTTTCTATAACATCAAGACAGGTCGTATAAATCCAGGATAGTAACAACTGACATTTGCATTGAAAAGCTCCTCTGCATCCATGTCATGCTTTTATCTGATCGTTGGAATAACCCTGATATGTATTTGCTCAACCCATGACCCCTAAGATACATCAAATCCTCCATGGAAACCAGACAAGATAATGACTTCGGGATGATTAGTTGCCACTACTAGGAATCTTCCTAATTGCCTATCAGATCTATTGCTGTTTGCCTGTATCATCTTGGATTGCTGATCTCCTAATCCCAGACCCTCCCTGATAACTACTTCTGCAGCTCCTGTTGAGTTCAGTGATCCTTGTAGACTTTCTTTCTGGTTTTCTCCCCTACCCCCTAACTAATTGCAACTCTGCACACTCCTTAAATTTTCATGCACTCAGACTCTGGCAAGAGTCACATCCTGCATTAGCCTTAACTCTGTGGAACTGTGAGACCGGACATAAATTGCATCATACACCAGAGTAAATTCAGACATAGATTAAAGATTTAAATAACAAAAAGATAGAAAGAAAAAAGGAAGTATTAGAGGACATGTTTATTATCCTGAAGAGGAAAAGCTTCTAAGCAAGGCACAAATACAGAAGCCATAAATTTTAGATCATCTGGCCTGATTAAACACTTCACATTTTTTATGGGTAAAGGAATGATTTCAAAAGTTAAAGGACAGGGCCGGCTGAGTGGCGCATTGGTTAAGCGCTGGTTTTGGGATGCCAGCAGCCCCGGTTCGGATCCCACATGAGGGCCAGTGACACTGCCCTCTACAGCTAACAACAGCTCCACCTGGAGCTGGGCTGTGCGAGCCCCGGTGATGGTGTAGGCTGCAGCCCCTGCTGCAGTGGACTGCCATAGGCTACAGTGAGTGGCCCGCAGCCAGCGTGAGTGGCTGGCAGCCAAGCGTGAGCTGCCAATAGCCGCGGTGAGCGACATCCATCGGCCAGCGAGCGATCTGCCTCATCTGGGAAGAGCGCAATGACGATACCAACAGTGAAGCAACATCCTCCGCAACTAAAAAAACTGAAGAACAAAAAGACAGCAACTTGTCTGTTCCCCTTCCCCGATTCCCCAACGCTGTTCCCCTCCGCCAATTCCCCAATAAAATCTTTAAAAAAAAAAAAAAAAAAAGTTAAAGGACAAATAATAGGCTGGGAGATTTTTTATTTTTTTTTGAAAAACGCATAATACAAAAATTGTATATTTCCAGCATCAACAGGAAAAACTCCTGGAAAAGAAAATAGGAAAAATTCCTGATAAAAACAATACTAAATTGTCAAGATATGAAAATGCACATTTCAGAAGTAATACAAAGGGCGATACATACATGGACAAATGTCCTATCTCACATGTACGTAGAGAAGTGAACATTTAAATCCCAGTTATACAGCTTTAGTCAGCTCTCACATTGTCATAGGATGCCTGCTCCAAGCAGGCATCAGAGCCTAAGGTTAGCAAGGTCACCCAGCTCTCTGTGGAGCAGTAATCACCATCAGATGGGTGAGGACAAAAGCTACCCAGAAACACTGTATAGTCCACTGGTACTCAAACTTGTGAGTGCAGCAGAGTCACCTAGAAAGCTTATTAGGCCTCCGGAATTTCTGATTCAATTGGTCTGGAACAAGCTTGAGATCCTGCAGTTCTAATGTGTCCCCAAATGCTGCTGCTTGCTGTGGGTCCTGGCCTCACATTTTGAGAACCCCTATTGTGTAGTTAAAGGAGGAAAAGTCGTGATAGCATCTACCATTTTACTCTCTGATAAGGGGGAGGCAGATTTATTTTCCTTCATTGTGGTTGAGTGCTCAAACCCTATGCTTGAGCATGCAATGTAGAACATTTAGAGGTTACACCGAAATTATTCACTGAGACAATCTCTAGGGAGCAGGAATGGAGGGCTGGAGGGTAGAAAGATAGGAAGTAGGACACAGAACCTGAAATCTTTTCAAAGTTCCTCAAATAATACTTTGTTTCTGAAGAAATCATTATACTATGTAAGAGCAGCTCTTTAACATTCCCATCAGACATGCCAGCCTCCAAAGTCCTCGTTCTCTGGCTCTGGGCGATTGGCCTCTTTGCTTCCTAAGCTGTATCAAGTCAGGGTCCCAGACAGACATGGAATTAAACTCAGATGTTTCAGGTGAGAAGATTTTAAGAAGGGACTACTTACAAAATCGTGCAGAGAGTGAAAGGAGCAAGACCCAGAGCTGAGAGATGGTGGGAAGCCCTATAGCTGAAGGGATCAAGCGAGGAGATGGTGGCTGTGAGCCCCAGCTGAGAGTTACGCCTGGGAACTATAACCTTGGAGAGTTCCAGCTTCTGTCCAAGATACAGAGGAAAATAGCCTACGCTCTTCCCCCCTGACCTTTGAGACCCTATAGGTAACTTCTATTGGTCTAACCCAACTGAAAAGTAGTCAGCAAGGGAGTGTAGGTGATACATCCACTGGGGTCAACCCAACCACCTTGCAAAGAGGAAGACAAGGAAGGAAGAATAGGTCTGGGGTGAAAACTGGAAATGATCAGCAGAGACACTCTTTTCCCTAAATAGCATTCACTCCAGCAGTTGCATTCTCTCTCCTTCATTGTAAAGAGTAAGCCAGAATCGGACTCCCAGAGAAACTTATGCTATGAACAAAATGCTTGCATTCTGCTACTCTGGCACTGAGCCCATTGAGTTTCAGTTGTCTATCTCTATTTCTATCCCCAGATTCTGAAATCTTTGAGGATGTTCTTTTATAAACTCTGCAGCACCTCTCAGTAGCAGAAGTGGGGTGAATGTCACTTGCAAGAATAAACAAATAAACAAACAAATGAAAACCAGGCAAATTCTCCAATTTTTGTTTTGTGCCTTAATAGCCCACTGGCTGTGATTTTTTTTTATGAAATATGGATGAATATGGATGTCTCAGTCCATGATTTTTGTGTGGTTCCTTCCCACAATTCATTCATAGTACTAATGCTGAGATGGAGAAATTATCTTCTGTGAATAAAGGAGATTAATAAATGATAACCCAAAGCCAATTTTTGTTTCACGCAATAGCTGTTTGTAGTAGATAGCCTGTTGGCAAAGAAGACATTGAAACTCTCTCTGAGCTATTCATATAGACCAGTGTTGTTCAAGAGAACTTTCTGCAGGGTTGGAAAGGTTCTACATTTGCACTGTCCAATATGGTAACCATTAGTTATGTGTGGCAATTCAGTATGTGAAATGTGGCCAGTGCATCTCAGAAACTAAATTTTTAACTTCATTTAATTTTAATGCATCTTCACAGCCACATGGGTCAGTGGATACCACATCAGACTGATCAGACAGACAAAGCATAACCTCAGTAACAGTGAATGTCAGATCTTTATTTGCTCAGCAATAGAGAAAATAATATTACTAACACATGATTCAGGTTCAAGTCTCTATTATGTGTTGGTGTTTAAAAAGCAGAACAGCACAACTTGCTAAAAATAAATGGTGCATTAGCTTCATTCCCATGCTGGAGATATGGGATTGCCCCTAACCTATCTGAATGAGGAAGAATTTGCTAAATTGGAGACAGCGATGGTATCGGGTCTGTTATATTCTTCACCCATTTTCTACTTGACATTCTCTTATCATTTCCTAAAAAGCCTCTGATTCCCTGTCTAGACTTCTTTCTTCCGAATCAGATGAGAATAGATTTAAATCTTAGCTGTGTTATTTAACATTATTGTTCATTTGGCAGGTTACTCCACTTTTTCTGCTATGTAAGATGACAATGCTAATTCTTATTAGTTGTGTTGGGCAAATTGAACATGGTTCTATATGCAAAGTGACTCTCATATTAGATCTCCAATAAATGTGATTCAGTCTTGTTGGAACATATCCTTTGGAAGATTCTAGGAAATTTCACTAAGATAATTGCCTGTTCCACAGACATTTTCCTGTGACTTTAGGTAAGCCAGTTAATCTTTAGGGAGCAGTTTATTTAACTTTGATACTACTACTTGTTTAGGGATGATTTCTGGATTAGGAATATTATCTATGCAAAGTGTCTTGGATTTAGTAGATACTCAAAAGTAACTGGAAAGATATCTCAGTGTCTATTATGACATTCTCAAGGACAAACTCAGTTGATAGAGTGTCAGCATTGATTCCAAATTAAGGTATCCCTGCCCTTTCCAGCAGCATAAACCAATTTTATTTCTGCAAAGTGACAGAAATACGGAAGGGAGGTATTTATTGATGTCTATTCTCATACTTGCTTCCTCCCTCATTTCCAGCTACCTGCCTCTCTTTCCAAATGAACAAGGAAACCTATTCTTTGACCTTCCACTCTCCTCCAAACGCTCTTTTAGTTTGCAGTTTAGATCAATAGACTTTTATATGCAATGCTTTTTATTGAGCTCAAGGTGACTTTGACCCATCCTTTGGACAAATCCGTGTGTATTTGTGTGTGTGTGGCAGCAGAAGAAAGAAGAGAAAGAGGCCTAGGAAATAGAGGGTTGCTGATGGAAAGTTAGGGCACAGCCTAGATTTGGTCTCCACATGCTTTCTCCAATTGCCTTGGATAGATATGTGTATTCCAGGTATGTTTCTAGAACCTAAACCCCACCTCTAGCTAGCCCAGTTCTGGCCCTCATAGAGGTTGATGAGGGTGTCTCAGGGAAAAGGATGTTTTTACTGCATCCTTACATATTTGTTAAATATGTTATATATTAATACTTAAGAGAAAGAAAAATCTTCATGTATATGGGCAAGATCAATTTTTTTGCAACTTAATTTAAAAGTAAGAATGAGAGCTCAGTGTAGGCTTACCTTACCTCACTGGTTATATTTACAATCCCCCAATTTGTGAAATCATTTATCATCTCTCTGAAAGACAGAGACACTGTCTTTCTGCACCCACATAAAATTAAGAAACATATGTGAAAAGTAAAATTGAATTTCAGACTAAGGAAATCAAATATTATTTAATTTTATTTAAGTTTGAAAGTATTTTGTATGCAAAGTTCAACCCAATCTCAGAACTCATCAGTAAAATGTTAAAACAAGTCTTTTATTTATATAATAGTATTTATATAGTGTCTTCCCAAAAAATTGGAGATATAAATTCATAGGGTTATTCTCAGGTTACTTTAATTTCATTCATTAATCCATTCAGCAAGCTTTAATTAAATGATAATCTATTGTCAGCACTTATTATCAAGATGATTAAGGCACTGTCACTGCCCTCAAGTGAGGGCTAGCTATCGCCATCATGGGGTTGAAAGAAATTAGGGCAGAGCAAGAGGATCAGAGCAATCATACAAATGGAGAAATCATAGACTGATTTATTCTTCTCAGAGCTTTTGGTTATAACTCTGTGAAGGCCAATGGTTAGTGTCTGTACTTTTTACAGAAGTATTTCCAGAACCTAGCACAGTGTTCACTCACTAGGTGAAAATAAAATGTCTAAATAATGTAATAGGTAACTTGATCAACAAACGAGAGGCACTTTTAATTAATAAATAGCAATTACTTATAATTATCACATCATAGTAACTATCTCAGAATGCTACCTTTACCTAATGACTACTGAAAGGTTTCTTGAAACCTTAGGAAGATCAGCATTTAACTTTCAGTTTCCAGGTCTTTCCTTTGATTATGTCTCTCTAGCTAAAGAAATGAACATTGAAAGTGTGTCTGTTTGTTTAGTGTGTACTGAGGGATCAGAGAACTCTAGCTTCGGCTGTTAAACTTTCCTAAGCAACACTAACAGATCCATATCTCAATCACCAGCTTCATTCTTACAGTTCTCCTGACTTTCAAGGCCCCATTATATTGACCCCACCTAACCATAATAATAATGATGAAGATGACAACCATTACTGTCATCATGCTATTAATAAGCACTAACCCTTATGGAGCACCTCCCAGGCAATGGGCTATGTGTTATGTGGGTATTATTATTCCTCATAGCCAGCATCTGAAGTAGAGACAATCATTATTCTCATTTTACACACAGAAAACAGGCTTAGAGATGTTCAATGACTTGAGCAGAAGTAGTGGATGAACTGGGATGTGAACTTAAGCCATCTGAGATAGGAGACCTCACTCTTCTTGCAGTCTAGGGTACAGATACTGACACATCCATGGCTGAATCTTAATTTTTCTAGCCACTAACTCATTCTATTTGACCTGCTTGACATTTTTGTTTGTTTTCTTTCCTTTCCTTTTACTTGGTTTTATAATTTACTTTAAAGTTATAAACTTCCAAGTTCACCAGAATCTGACACCCCATTCAATAATTTTAGGACCGGATGTTTCAAGCATGTGTTGCCTATCTGACCCTTCTTTGAAATGCAATAGAATTTTTTAGGAATTCCTATGCCCAATTTCATGGATTTTTTTACTATGCTTATCCAGTAAGGGAATAATAGTAGGGTTGGGAGAGAAGAAAAACAAACCAGGATAGCCATTGCATTGTTTTAGATCCTTTACATAAAATTATCTTTTAAATCTTATAACAGCCTGTGAGGTAGGTTTTATTATCCCTACTTTACATGTGAGGAAATTAATTATAGCTAAAGAATTTAAATAAGTTCAAGGTCACAGATTAATGAGATAAAAGAGAATAGATTAAAGTCAGGACTAATGCGTTCCAAATTTTAGCTCTTTCCCACATCATTTTCAGTGGGGATGAACTTCCTCACTGTGATTGAAACTCCCTGGTTTCATATCCACATTTTCCCACTCAGTAGAAATTATACTCCATATATCTTCATGGAGAAGTCAGGTTAACAAATTAACCCAGAAATCTCAGTTGTTTCATTCAACCAATCTTTGTTTCCTTTTCATATTACATAGACAATATTGTTACATGGGTGTAAAAGTAGAAAACTGTTTGACATGATCTCTCAAGGACATTAGCTGATAGGAATTTCCACCCCTGGCAATACCCTGGTCACCATGGCAGAAGAAGAGAGTAGTGGAGGGCCGGCTGTGTGGCGCATTGGTTAAGAGCTGGCTTGGGGGCCAGCCGAGTGGTGTGGTGGTTAAGCGCTGGCTTAGGAAGCCAGCGGTCCCAATTCGGGTGCCATATATGGGGGCCAGTGACACTGCCCTCAAAAAAAAAAGAGAGCTGGCTTGGGACGTCACTGCCCCGGTTTGGATCCCACATATGAGGGCCAGTGACACTGCCCTCTACAGCTAAGATGGTGAACAACAGCTCCACTTGGAGCTGGGCTTGCTGTGAGTCCCCTAGACGGCATAGCTGCAGCCCCTGCTGCAGTGGGCTGCCATAGGCTACAGTGAGTGGCCGGCAGCCAGCCTGAATAGCTGGAAGCCAGTGTGAGCTGCCAAGAGCTGTGTGGGTGGCTGTCCAGAGGCTGGCAACCCATCTGCCTCACCCGAGAAGAGCGCAATGATGATACCAACATGGGCCAGTGAAGCGATGTCCTCCACAACTAGACTGAAGAACAAAAAGACAGCAACTTGTCTGTTCCCCTTCCCTGATTCCCCAACGCTGTTCCCCTCCCCCAACTCCCCAATAAAATCTTTTTAAAAAAGAGAGAGAGAGTACTGGAAAGTCTTGAACCTATTTTATTCTTTTGCACATAATTAGTCACATGGCCCCTACATAGAAAATGTAGAAGAACCCTTAAAATGTTTCTATTGTATTTTCCTCTCAGCTACCATTTGTTTTCCTGGTAATCAAAAATCTCTCCACTTTCTTTCTCCCATACCTGGAACATACTTACATGCTCCCAATATAGAAAACCCAAAGACCCAGAATCTCTGGCAATGCAGACTAGCCTTTACATCAAATTTAATAGTCATGCTTCTTGGTCTAGATTCATATCAGTTAAATAGACAAGAAATCTCCACTCCTCCAGCACACCACCCAATACGGGTAGCAAATAACCACAGTAAATTATTAGAGTTGGAGTCGTGCAGCAGCTATAGATCTATTCTGCAATGCCACTGGGAAAACATTTAACAGACAGCAATCCTGGGGTGGGAAAGAACTTTTGATCTGGCTTTGACCCTGCTTTCTGGGGTGAGCACTCTTGTTCCTTGTCCTCCGTGGCTCCTGTGACGGGTCTGGGAGGTTCTCTGTTGCCCCCCCATCCTGCTGGCAACATACAAAAATAACTGTTTGAGTAACTCACTCCCTGCCCATTAGCAGGCTATGGCCCAGGATGTGCTAGACCAAGCACTTGGTTTCCTTATCACTCACAAATTCAGTAGACTTGATATTGATTTACATTCAGCCCTTTTCAAATGCAAGTAACACCCCCTAGTCATATCATACAGTTTAAAAAAAAAAAAACTTGGTCCTCACATTTGCTACATTTCTTTGCCTTCCTGACACCAAAACTTCTGTCTCCAGTTAGTGGTGGGCATATTGAGTTTAACTGAAACATAGTAGGTAGAAAGGACTTTTTAAATAGGACATTTGCCCTGAAGTACTTAATCCATTGATAAGAGCTTCTGAGCATGATATCCTTAATCTGATATTTGTCCTGTGGTACGTTCATCCATTGAAGGATTTTGACAACTGTTTTGAAGGTCATGTCCTTAAATAATTTTTCCTAAAGGTTGATACTGTCATTCAAGTTTATCTTTTGCAACATTGCTAGGTCAGGTATTTCTGGAGTTTTTTTTCTGTTCTCTTCCATTTCTATTTGTCACCAGCCAATTCTTTTGCAGATCTAGCTCTTCCATCTGTAATCCTAAACAAAGTAACCACAAAAACACACTACTATCATTTTGTTTTCCCTCCCTGTTCTCCCAGAGTTGGAATTCATCAGGTATACCATCTCCCTTCCAAGTTACTGCAGAGGACAGATTTATCAAACGTTTGGCTGTTGCATGAAAAGGATTGCTATCTGACGGACATGCCAGTTGGTTTCCTTAAGTGTCCTTGTACTCGATCATTTTTAGTCTTTTCTGTGACTATATCACACCACTGGTACCAAGTTTATTATTAATTATGACAGATACACTGCATTATGAATTAACCTCTAAGTGCCAATTAAACAACAAGGATTTCTTTCCTTTCCATACTACATATCCAACACAGTTGGGGGAGGGTCATGCTCCATGTGGTCACTCAGGGATCCAAACTGAGTGAAGCTGTACCATTTACAATCCAACTTGTCAGTGCTACAGGGAAAGAGAAGCCTGGAGAACCCACACTGCTCTTATGTGCTTGAGCCTGGAAGCAATAAACATCACTGCAGCTCAGGACAAGTCATGTGGATCTGCCTAACTGCATGAATGCTGGGGATTATGGGAAAACACGTGAACTATTTGGTGGGTATGTCTAGTTCTGCTACATGTGCCTTATTCTAAAGACCCAGAATCAGGTCTCTTCCTTGAAGCCCTTGCTTCAGAATTATGTTAGTGTTCACCAGGCAAACTATCCACAGACCCTTTTTTCCCCCAGTACCACCCCACAAATCGAACATCTCATGCAACCTGAGTGTTTGCTTGAAATCCTGTATTGGAACAGACTTGATTCCTCCTGCAGTGAAAAATGCTTCTATAAAAATGAATGGTTGTGCCTATACTGTAACTGTAGTTTAGATCCACTTGACTAAAAATTGAGTGCATCCTCTGACATTTTGAAGAATTTCTTCCTTTTAAAGCTGCTATATTTACTAACATTTCCACCCCCTGAGAATCTGGTTCCCTTGTTTATTAGCGCTACTAAAATGAAAGTTTGCCACCTGATTAATTTTAATAGTTTAGCCAGAAACCTGTGGGTAATGTATATTGGCTGCCAAGCTTGAGATAAATTCTGTTGGCTCTGTTGCAAAGATTCTGGCAGAAATAAAGTCTGCCCTTTGCAAAAGAAGCACAGAGGAGCTGGAGGGATGGAATTACAAAAGCAGGTGTAAAGCAAAAGACTGTTTTGTCTTCCTTTGTGACTTCCCATGGCTGCTGGGATCTGATAAACCCACTCAGCAATTCTTCTCTAGACCTCACATGTTTTATTTTAGCATTATAGGTAAGAAAGAAATGTAAGCCTTCTGTGAATAGCTGGACCCAACTCAAAGCCAGAAAAGCTTCATAGGTGGCTTGTGAAGACAGCTGTAGGTTGTTGTGATTTTTAAAGAGATTTAGACAACTAAACAACCTCTTAAGGCACCAGGACTTTACCGGGAGAGATGTGTATTGGAACAGAGCTCACTGTTGGGTGGTTTATTCACATCCTACGGTTTTGTTTTTCTCCATGCTGGTTCTTCTTCAAGACCTGCTACATAATTTGCAGGACCCAGTACAAAATAAAAATGTTAGGCCCTTTGTTCAAAAGTCAAGGAAAATAGTGTCTAGAAGTATTTAAATGTAAAGCATTTTTCCTTTTCTTTGTGGTCTCTCTCTCTCTCATGTTTTGTTATGATGTTCTTAATTTGCTATCATTTTTAAGTATAGGAAAACTAAAAAGTTATCATTAGCATGAGTCTTCCCATCCATCTTTACATCATACAATGCCACTTTTAAATGGAAGTTTCAGAGCATTTACCTTGTATGCAGAATCACTGAAATTACATAATTCTTTTTGGTGGCTTATCCTCAGAGAGTGCCTGGAGCTGGCAGAAGGGACAAAACACAAGCCAGGCTCAAGAAGACTGGAAGAAGGACTAGATGATGCCACTCGGTGTGGAGCAGGCCAGGGAAGCACCCTTCAGGCACAAGGATAGCGGTGGGGTGAGCCAGACTCTCACAGGTGCCCAGGCTCTGCTAGGTGATACAGGCCATGTGCACACTTGCTCTGCCTAACAGTTGCATGAACTACATGTATTTACCATGTTCTAGCCAGGACAGCATCTGGGGAAGTGAGCCAGGTATGTCCCCTTCCCACATGCTCACCTTGCCAGCCTGCTATATACAGGCAACCCCCAAGGGTACTGCAACTTGTACACCAGGATGCCCTTGGTACCTGGATTGGGAGCAGGGTACCTGCTCACTGGTGAGTCATCAGGCAGGCACAGTACCACTAAACCCTGTCCCTGTTCCTAGGGGGCCTGAGCATCTGTGCTGAACTCCAACACCCCATCTACACTCAGCTCCTCACCAGGGCAGAACGTGGCAATGAGACCAGGGTAGGAAACGGGAAACCAGGCAGGCCAGAGCACCAGGATAAGGGAGTAGGCAGTTGAGAGTTTGTAGTGGAGAAGCAGTTGGATGCAGTACTAAGTGAGCTAAGACAAGGTTCAGGCTCATGTGCCATTTTTCCAATGGGTTTTGCTTACAAAACTCAAGTTCAAAGGTAAAATTATGAAAAACTTAAAGAAAGCAGCCGCAGAGCATTCAACTCCATGCACATGTCTCCCCGAAGCAGGGCTCTGTGCAACAGCCCACAAAGTCACACACCCACACACCCACAAGGCCAGCCCTCCTTTCCTCTTAGGAGATGATCTTCTTGATATCATTCAGTGGTGCTAGAGTGGTGGCTGGCTGCTGAGGTTGTGATATTGCGTACAGATTTAAAGATGAAGAGCTTTGGTTCTGGGCTGGCCAAGTGGCTCAGTGGGTTAAGAGCTCACTCAAGAGTGTGAGCTGAGCTCTGAGCAACAGCAGTTTGATGCCCAGCCCGAGCTGAGCTACCACTGAGCTGCCAACAGGTGGCAGGATGGCTCAGCTTAAAAAAAAAAAAAAAAGCTTTCGTTCAATAAATTGTCTTTAAGAAAATGCTCTGCAGGAAAGGAACACACTCTACACACCTTCAGATAAAGGAGAGAGAACAACTTTCCCTGCTCATTTGGAACGATATTTGTTCAATTCTGGGCTGTATTAATCAGGAGAAGTAAATGTATGTGGCAATTCAAAATTGACCCTGAAATTCAGTGGCATAACATCAAGAGGTGGATTTCTTACTCGTGGTATATATTTACCAGGAGTGAGCAGGGGCCTCTCATCCACATTGTACTCAGGCATCCAGGTTGGCAGAGGCGCCCCACCTTTTTTGTGGCTGAGCCCTCTGGAGCCAGTGCTTCTGAAGCCACTAGGGCTTGCAAAGAGCAGAATGGAGGGTTGTACACCAGTATGAGAATGATTTGGCCCAGAAGTAACCTGGCTACTTCAGTAAATAGCCAATTACCTAGAATTAGTATCAGCAGAGTAGCTCCATCTAACTAAAAGAGACCTGGGAAATATGGAGAATTCATTTGGTAAACAGAAGTTGTCTTTGCTGCCCATGGTTTTCAGAGCACTAAAAGTTATGATTTTAGGGAGATGCACTACTTGCATTCATTGCTGGAGTCAGTCCAATCTCTCTCTCTCTCTCTCTCTCTCTCTCTCTCTCTCTCTCTCTCTCTCTCTCTCTCTCCCTCTCCCTCTCCCTCTCCCTCTCCCTCTCCCTCTCCCTCTCCTTCTCCCTGCCCCTCTTCCTCTTTCTCTCACAATGTAAATAACTATTGGAAGATCTCTTTACTATTCTGAACCAAAGTTTCTTTAATGTAAATAGTGATAATGAAGTCCAGCTCACAGGATTGTTATAGGATACGTGTAAAGCCCTTTGTAAATCATAATATGCTATTCAAATAAATACTATTGTATATCAGACTGAAAGAAAACCAGAGACATACTTACCTTGTCCTAAGCATCAAATCTATCAAAAGAATATTTAATGTATTATTTCTTCATCTCTGCAGCAAATCCCACAATGTTCTATGTTACCACATATTCTGCACTGCGTCCCAGAGCAATTACTACCTGCATTATAGTTCTGGTCTCTTCATGGAGCCTAGGAAAGATATTTCAATATTCCAGACTTCTACTGTTCCATTCATAAAATAAAGGTGTGATATCAGCACAGGACACATCAGTCTACTTTGAGACCAGTCACTTACTTCCAAGATAAAACAAGAGAAAAATGAACATTTTCTTCTCCCCTTAGCTCCTGTTCCCACTAGCCCCGTGGCTACAACTGTGATGCACCCCTGGGCACAAGACTATTGGAGATGCCTATTAAAAAGTGGCTAATCTGGGGCCCCCGGTTAGCTCAGGTGGTTAGAGCGCAGTGCTCATAACTCCAAGGTTTCCGGTTTGATCCTCATGCCCTTCACAACTAGATTGAAACAACACTTGACTTGGAGCTGATGGGTCCTGGAAAAACACACTGCTCCCCAATAAAAAATAAAAAAAAATTTAAAAAGTGGCTTATCTGAGTGTGGAAGTAATGATGCTATTTTTAGTTATTGAAATTATTATTTATTCTATCAGACTTATTCAGGAATTTACCTTTAGAATTTAGTTTACTCATCTCTGATGAGAAACGATTTTAGAAAGGGAAATCATTTTGTTGTGTCTAAAAACCAAACAAACAATAAGAAATGAGGTGGGTTAAGAGTACTGAAACCTTAAGCAAAATCTGATGAGTTCTTTTCAGACTCTCTACAGATAATATACTTTTCTAAAATATTTACTATAACAAAACATGGTAAGTTCTTCTAGAAAAACCATGTTAAAATGAGGCCATGCCACATACAGACCTGCTGAATTATGACAGGGGTGTTACCCTGGAAGGCCCTAATGTACTGTAGACATGTGGACATTTGAAACAACAGGCTGTAAAAACATGGGGCTGTAACGACAAAGCAAGCAACCTGTTCCTGCTACACCAGTTTCATATGTTGATGTTCTAGATTGTTTTTAAGGAAAGAGGTTCTCCAAAAGAATATCAAAGGAGCTAGTCACAAAGAGAGTTGTGGAGGGTAGAAGAGGATCACACAGAAGCAAAAGACTTTGTGGGTGGGGAGCAGGGAATGACACAAAGAGTAACACATCCCCATGATACCTTCTTCATAAAGAAAGATCAGCCAGCTAAGGAAAACCTGAAACACTCTTTTCCCTGAATAACAAAATTCAAATCTGAAAACATGTCCTCTATATGTGAAGTCAAATGATGCAACTTTTTCCAAACCATGGGACAATCCTTTATAAAATTTAGGAGAAATATAAACTTGAAACTCTTCAATATAAAAGTGACTAGGGATGGACTGCTTTAAAAGATACACCATGCTGAGGACATCCTACATAGCTACATGACACTGTAAACCTGAGCAGTGCAGCACAATAGAGCATGGGGTATGTATTAGTCAGGGCCGTCCAGAGAAGCAGAACCAAGAGGAGGTAGAGGTAGAGACAAAGACAGAGACAGAGATAGAAAGGTATAGGTAGAGATATAGTATGTAATATACATAAGATTATTATAGCAATTGGCTCATGTAATTATGGAGGCCAAGAAGTCCCACCATCTATTGTCTGCAAGCTAGAGACCCAGGAGAGCCAGTGGTATGATCCAGTCCAAATCCAATGGCCTAAGAACCAGGAGCTCCAAGACAGAAGATGGATGTCCCAGCCGAGAGAGAGCACACTTACCCTTCCTCTGTCTGCCTTTTTCTTCTATTCAGACCCTCAGAGGATTGGATGACACCTACCCTCGTAGGGAAGGCAATATTCTTTACTCAGTCTAATGATCCAAATGCTAATTTCTTCCACAAACACCCTCACAGACTCGCAGAAGTAATGTTTAACCAGCTTTCTGAGCATCCCTTAGCTCAGTCAAGTTGACACATACAACTATCCATCGCAGGATATAATTATTATGGTAACAATGAAAGGAAAAGATCATTTACTCTAAGTACTACTAGATATAAAGCAAGAAACATAATATAGCTCAAGGGAAAAAATTTTCAGATCTCTATGCCACATTTATAACACTAGAAATAAAAGGCCAGTATCATGAAGATCATGCCATTGTGTGAGGTATTTACAAACACTCCTCATTTCATTCAAATGACAATCTATAAGATAATTGTATTCTTGGACTTTTTGTAAAGACAATTTTTAAATATATGCTCAAAATCATGCAGTTAGTTTTACATGGAATAGTCAAGCATCAGTCTTTCTAAGTTTTGTCCTCGTCTTCCTATTGTCTCTCTCTGATTTCTCTCTAAGAAAAACTATTTCAGCATTTTCATTATGATCTGTGTACTTTGAGCAGACATCATTTAAGGAAGATGTATCATATTCTCTCCTGCTCTTCTCATTGAACACTATATGAATTATTTCTTTATTTCTACCTTGCCCTCATAATTGAATTTTGGTAATATTGCCTTGAGTGACTGCACTATAACATACTCAACCATTCTACTATTGATAAATAATCACTAGTTCCCTATTTGTACTCTTGCAGATAACTGTAGCATGAGCACCTTTGTGCATACTATTTTAAACTCTTGGATTAGTCTTCTGTGATTCATTTTCAGAAATGGAAATAATGGTTTAGATGAGTAAAAAATAATAATCAAATCGCAGAAACATCTACTACATTATGGAAAATTAAAAATTAATAAGGTGACATTTATGATATTTATTATAATTTTCATTGTTATTATGGTGGTGGCTGTTGCCCTGTCTTATCACAGTCACGTAAATCAGTTCAAGCTTTCCTTTGGCTATTGGGGGCCTTGAGGAAGAAGTGAATTAGATACTGTGCTAGTTATCAATTACTACATACCAATTATCCCCAAACTTAGTAGCTTTAACAAGCAAAATTTATTTTCTCACAGTTTCTGTGAGTCAGAAGTCCGATCATAGACTAGTTGTGGCCTCTAGTCTCTTGCAATCTCTTACAAGGCTGCAATGAAGATGTCAGCTAGCAGTACAGTCATTGCCAGGTTCGACTGGGGAAGGATTTGTTTCCAAAGGCTACTCATGTAGTTGTTGACAGGATTCAGCATTTCCCAGGGCTGTTGGACTGAAGGCCTCAGTTCTTAAGGCACCTTATATCATGGTAATTTGCTTCATCAGAATGAGTCAATGAGGAGAGAGGAATGAGGGGGAATGGCAGGGGGGGGGGAGACAGAGAGAGATTGAGAGAGAGAGAGAGAGAGAGAGAGAGAGAGAGAGAGAGAGAGAGAGAGAGAGAGAGAGAGAGAGAGAAAGGGAGATAGAGGGATATTAAGCTAGAAGTCATAGACTTTTATTACCTAATCTCTAGGTGACACATTCCAATCACTGTTGCTATGCTTTAGAGCAAGCCTCTTCTAGTCTATTCTTTAGAAACAGGTCAGTAGGTCCAGCCCATACTCAAGGAGAGGGGATAACACAAGAGTGTGGAAACCAAGAGGCTGGAATCACTGGGAGCCATTTTAGAAGCTACTTACCACAGAGACTCTAGTCTTCTAGCCTACCTTTTCATTCTTCATAAAAAAAGGCAAGAGTTTGTAAACATCCTTCTTCTCCCCCATTCTGTCATCGTCTTCGTGCAGTTCTGATTGCTGCAAATTCAGCCATTTTAACTCCCGTTTAACTGATGTGTGTTGCTGGTTTCTGCCCTCTTCTATCACTTTCACATATTTACCACAATCAGAAGAATCTTCCCAGTACCATACATTTATTATTTTATTTCACTCAAAATTATAATACATAAAGAGATACTCTAAATGTATTTCAAAGCAACTCTTACATACTCATATGAGACAATTTTCCACATCCATTTTCTTAGCAATTATCATTTTTTCTTTGTTAATGTGTAACATAGCTAAGATTATTACAATTATCTCAATTTCATTTTGAGTGGAATGAGAATTAATGAGCTTTCACTAAATCTACAAAAGGGGTTCATGCTGCTACTAAAATTTCTATGCATGACCCTCTACTCTTTCTTCTATTTCCATCATTTTATTAAAGTCTAGAAAAGTACTAAGATAATGTCAGACATTTCATAGGCATCCTTTTCATTTTGTCTACACATTAGAAAATGCTGTTCTCCTGTTTTGCTAAATGTTGTGATTGAAAATGGTATACTCTAAAACCACTTAGAAGTTTACATCTAATTTTATTATTTTTATTTTTTTTATTTTTATTTTTTTTTTAGCTGAGCCATCCTGTCACCTGTTGGCAGCTTAGCAGCAGCTCAGCTCGGGCTGGGCATCAAACTGCTGTTGCTCAGAGCTCAGCTCGCACTCTTGAGCAAGCTCTTAACCAACTGAGCCACTCGGCCGGCCCTAATTTACATCTAATTTTAGATAAGATCTTCTCCTCATTTCTGCCACCCCAATCCCTACCCCAGGTGTCCATTATCAGTCCTCTACGAACATCTTTATTATATTTGTCCACATATATGTTACTCTTTCTTTCATCTGAGAATTAATTTTGGACAGGCATTTTAAGCAGCTAGAAGAGTTCCCAGCATAATATTGAAGTGCAACAAGTTCACTGAATGAACAAGCTTGGCCTTCATACTAAATAAGTTCTCTTCTGGAAATTTGGGCTGTAAATCTTACCAAAACAAAACAAAAAACAAAACAAAACAAAACAAAAGATTACATGGAGTCTCATGAGACCCAATTATTTTAATATCAAAAGAAATGAAGATTACAAGCACACCTTTTGCTGAGGAACCAGGGTTTAGCCATGAGGGAAGGACCAAAATCCGCCTCTCAAATCAAATACATAAGCTTTCATGGAAAAACACTGCATCCTACAGACATAAATCAAGTAATGCATTTTTCAAGAGCTGGATTTGAGTAGAACTTCCCTCTAATTATTCAGAAGATTACATGCTATGAATATTATTTATTCAGGTACCTCCTGAGATCTAAACCCATGGTCCAGAGCAAAAAAATAGAATTGGCCATATGCTTTGAAGACACAGAAGCTTGGTACTTCTAGGGTAAAGAAGGGACTAGAGCATCCCAATCCAGGCCTCTAAGATGCAGGAAACAGTGTCACAATTTTCAAAGAGGACAGAATTTAGAGGAAACTTTGAAATGAACAAGTTCCCGGTGCTTTATTGATATCCTCTTATTCTTTTGACTGCTGGATTTTCTAAAAGTGCTATTGTAGTCAGATTTCCATTTCCACTTCTACTCTGCTCTTTTATTTTGAGTGAATTGGTTCATAAATGTCATATGTTCAATAAAAGAATCTATGAAGCCAAATATATTCAAATTCCAAACATGGTCCAAGAAGAAACTTAGGACAGTCACTGGATCCCAGTCATTTAGAAAAAGCAGGAGGGTAACATGATTTATCTCCCTGAGGCCACCATGCAGCTCACATCATAATATTTACCGCACACCTTGTGCCTAAGGAGGGCATTTTTACAAATTGAAAGCAAACTACTGAGCCCAAGAAATGGTACATGGTGTCACTGTAGCAAAATTAAAAGAAAAAAAAAATTAATTCAATTGGCATTATTGCTACGTGCTGTAAAACAGGGGTTTTTAGTATTAAATTTACAGTGTATTTGAAAGTGGACATTAGGGAAAAGCAGATCAAATATATGGTGATGGAAGGAGAACACATAATGGGTGGTAAACACACAATGCAATGTAGAGATGATATATTATAGAAATGTACACTTGAATGACTTTACTAATCAATGTCACCCTAAACATTAAATAAAAAGATAAATAAATAAATAAGAAAGTGGACACTAGCATATCTGTAATTATTGTGTATTTTTCCATTAAATAAGACTTATGTGTGAGCTTGCTTTGTGTAGTGCAGGCCAACTGTCTTATTTGGACTTACGTACTTCACTATGGAAAGATCCAAGTTCCTGAAAATTACACTTAGGTGGAAAATAATTTAAATGAAAAATCCCCTTAGCTATTTTAATGTAAGGGAGTGCCAAGTGCCTGTCAAAAAGAAGTGGGCTGCTCACTGACAACACATACAATGCATAAATAGGCAGAGATGAAAGGATTAGCTACTGAGACTTGAAGTAACAGATTTAAGTAGTTTTCATTGATTCTTTCTCAAAGACAAAACATATTTTCCTTTTATTCCCCTAGAAAATGAATTAGTCTTTTAGAACTGTCTTTATCTGTTGTGTGTGACATTTTAATGTATAAATGTTAATTCAACATCATTAATCCCCTAATCTATGCCAAACACTCTGGGACACATAAACATACACATATAAACATCATATGGTTCCTGCCATTATGAAATCTATTGTCTTGCCTTACATCAACAGCATCATTAATTCAATATAAATAAGAAAAATATCATGATAATACTATCATACATATTTCTGAAACAATGGACAAAAGTAGACAAAGCACTAAAATAGTAAATAAGAAATTGCATTCTATATACAATGGGGCAAAGACAGCCTCATCAATAAATGGTGCTGGGAAAACTGGACAGACACATGTTAAAAAAATGAAACTGAATCACTTTCTTATACCACATACAAGAATAAACTCAAAATGGATTAAAGACAAATATAACATCCCAAACCATTAAACATCCAGAAGAAAACATAGGGCAGTAAACTCTTTGGCATCACTCTTAGAAATATCTTTTGGGATATGTCTCCTTGGGCAACGGAAACAAAAGAAAGATTACAAATGAGACTGCATCAAACTAAAGAGCTTCTGCACAGCAAAGGAAACCAAAAGCAAAATGAAAATATAACCTACTGAATAGGAGAAGATATTCGCCAATGATATATCCAATAAGGGGTCTATATCCAAAATATATAATGTAAGACCAAAAAAAAAATCCAATTAAAAAATGGGCAGAGGACCTAAATAGACATTCCTCCAGAGGACATACACATATCTATTGGCCTTCTGCTCAACATCACTAATCATCAGGCAAATGCAAATTAAAACAACAATGAGATACCACCATATGTTGCCAGAATGGTTACCATCAATAAATCAACAAACAATAAATCAACAAAAAGTATTTGCAAAGATGTGGTGAAAAGGGAACCCTTGTACACTATTGGTGGGCTTGTAATTTGGTGCAGCCTCTATGCAAAAAAACTATGAAGGTTCCTCAAAAAATTAAAAATACAACTACCATATGACCTAGCAACCCCACTTTGGGGCATTTATCCAAAGAAATTAAAAACACTAATTCTAAATGACATATGCATCCCTATGTTCATTACAGCATTATTTATAATAGCCAAGAAATGGAAGCAACCTAAATGTCCAGTGATAGATCAATAGATAAAAAAGATGTGGTACATATAACAATGGAATATTTTCAGCAATAAAAAATGAAATCTTGCCATTTGTAACAACATGGATGGACCTAGAGGGTATTATGATAAGTGAAATAAGTCAGAGAAAGACAAATACCATATGATTTTACTTATATATAGAATCTAAAAAAGAAAATAAATGAACAAACAGATACGAACTCTTAGATACAGAGAACATTTTGATGGTTGCTAGATGAGAGGGGGATTGGAGGAATGAGTGAAAAAGAGAAAGGGGTTAAGATGTACAAATTGCCAGTTATAAAAAACAGTCATGAGGGTGTAAAGTACAGCATAAGGAAATATAGTCAATACTGTAATAACTTTGTATGGCGTCAGATGGGTGTTAGGCTTATTGGGGTGACCATTTTTTAAGTTATAAATGTCTAATCATTGTGTTATACACTTGAAACTAATATAATATTGTATGTCATCTACAATTAAAAATGTTTTTTTCATTTTTAAAAGCTGAAAAAAAACTAAAAAAATTAAAAAAAAAAAGAAATTGCATTCTAATAGTGTAGCAACAAAATAACTATGAGATCATAGGAATGCCTTGTCTTAGAGTTAACAGTTTTAGTAAAAGTAATAGTCATTATGAAGATAGGAGTAATAGTAGCAATGCAGAGGTAGTAAGCACTTACATGTCTTAACCAATTACTGGGTAATGGGCTCTGTGACAAGAGTTTCATGTAAATCAACACATTTGATTTTAATAATACTGTCCGGTAGATATGACTCTTATCCCCATTTTATACTGAGTCTAATAAGACAGGTTGGTTAAATAAGTTCCATTGCTAACATCCAGTCAAACTGGGATTGGGAATCCAAGTCTGGTACTTCCAAAGCCCAACTGTCCTAAATGGGATTTAGAAATAGGTAGAATGAGTTAAATTCTATTTTTATCATTTCCTATTGAGTGATCTTGGAAAGTTACTTTGGGAGTTAGAAATGTTCTTCTGTAAAGGACCAGATATTAAACATTTCAGGCTTTGTGGGCCATAGGAGTAGTTGCAATTACTCAATCCTGCAATGGTGAAGTGAAAGGAGCCATAGACGATAAGTAAAATTGTATTTCCAAAATCAGGTCAACCCCTGATTTATATACACTCACTCATGTTTTTGTCTACAAAATGGAGATGATCCTACCTTTTGGGATGGTTATATTTATTTTTAAATAAACCTGCAGAGAATATTGTATGACAAACATTAAGTGTTTAATACATGTTAGCTATTAGGATTTTTAAATTATTTTCATTATTTAGCTATTTCCTCTCTAAGCCATAAAATGAAGATAATCCATGTATTTCTGCCCTTCAATAAAAAGTTTACCAACAGAAGATCATGTAAATATCCTTGTAAAAGAGTGTGTGTGTGTGTGTGTGTGTGTGTGTGTGTTAAGAACATGAAACATGAAACCTAGTCTCAACAAATTTTGAAGTGCACAATAGCATGTTGTTAACTTTAGGCACCAGGCTATCCAGCAGATTTCTGGAATTTACTCATCTAGCATAGCTGAAGCTTTATACCCATTGAATAACACCTTCTCATTTCCCCCACCCCCTTGACAATCACTATGGTATTTTTTGCTTCTATGAGTTTGACTATTTTAAATACCTCATATAGGTGGAATCATGCAATACGTGTCATTTTGTTTCTGGCTTGTTTTGCTGACATCATGTCCTCCAAGTTCATCCATGTTGTCACAACTGGCAGGATTTCCTTCTTTTTTAAGGCTGAATAATACGCCATTGTTATGGATGTACCATATTTTCTTTATTCATCTTTCTGTCCACTAACACACTGCCACCTTTGTCAAAAATTAAGTTCCCATATATGTGTGCATGTGTGATAAGGGATAAATTATCTTCTACATTGTGGTAACTTTTAAAAATATTTTATTATAAAATATTTTAAATACAGGGGAAAATTCAGCACTTAGTGAACATTAAGATTTCATCATTTTTCAAATCTTAGTAATTAGAACAATATCATAGTCCCTTTTGAACAGTTCACCTATTCTGTCTCACCCTTTCTTTCAATCTAACTTGTTACACAATTTCCACTCCCATGAGATTCCATCTAACTAGCATCCCCCAGAGTTGGCTCCCAGGGTATCAGCCATGTTAGTGCTGTCTCCAAGAGTTCAAAACAGGTGAATGCATTTCTTTCCTGTTCATGTTTATACTTACACTCAAATTTATATTATTTAATTCAAAAACACTAATGTTTGCTTATTTGTAAATTTTAAATAAATGGTATAAATGGTATGCTGTTTGTATCATTTGGTATATTAGTTAAAGTAGTGTAGGCTGATTTTTTTTTAAGCCAAATATTTCACTGGTTTAACAGTCTAAGTTTACTTTAGTTGCACAGCAGCCATGGAAAGGTGTTTATGTCCTCAGGTTGTCTGTCTTCTGTGAGGTTCATTCAGACACCTTGCATTATTTTTCTATTCCTGCACAACAAACAATCACAAATTTAGCAGCTTAAAACCACACTCATTTATTAGCTCACAATTACGTAGGTCAGAAGTGCAGGCACAGCATAGCCGGAGGTTATCCTCAGTGTCCTCCAATGAAAAATTCAAGATTCTGGCCAAGCTACATTCCTTTCTGGAGGCTCTTGGGCTTTTGCTTCCAAACTCATTCAGGTTAATGGCAGAACTCACGATGAATTTGTACTTCCATGGTGAGTAACGGAGATCCCAGTTTTCTTGCTAACTGGCAGCCAGGGCTCTTCTCAGCTCATAAAGGTCACTCTCATTTCTTGCCTCCTCCATCTTCAAAGCCAGCAACAGAGAATATCCCTGGGATGAAAAATCCCTTTCAATTTTCAAATCTCCAGGAAGAACTCAGCCCCTTTTTTGGTCTCACCTGATTAAGTCAAACCAACCAAAGATTATCTCCCTATCTTAAGGTCAAATGATTTGGGATCTTAATTATATTTGCAAATTCCCTTCACAGTGGCACCTATATTACTGTTGGATTGAATAACTGAGCATACACCAGGGAATAGATAAATCGTGGGAGCCATCTGAGAACTATGCCTACTGTATTTTCAACGTATGGTTTCCAAAATTCTCCTGGGCATCAACATCTCAGTCATCATGATGGGGAAAAAAGTCTAGAGGACAATTCATAAGATTAGTTTGTAGACCAAAGCTGGAAGTAGCACATTTCACTTCTCTTTACAGTCTATTTGGAGATAAATTAGCCATGTGTTTCATCCTAACTGCAAGAGATGCTGGGACGTGGTTTCTGATGTTGTGTACAAGACAGAAAAGTAGATTCTGGTGAATAGCTGGTGGTCTCCACATTCTTCATGAAATGGAGATACCTCTCTCTCTCTCTCTCTCTCTCTCTCTCTCTCTCTCTCTCTCTCTCTCTCTCTCTCTCCCTCTCCCTCTCCCTCTCCCTCTCCCTCTCCCTCTCTCTGTCTCTCTCCCCTCCCTCCTTACCTCCCTCCCTCTCTCTATTTCCCTAACACCCTTACCTTTCTAGGTCTCATGATTATGTGGTTATGTCCACAAACTCTCAAAGCCCAATGTCACTCCTCCTTTTCAGATATAAATCTTATATGTGAAATTATATAGAAAGTAACTTGTTTCAGAATTTGTTTAGAGGCTCTGTCTGTGTTTTCTGCATTTATTGCATAGAGCTTCACATAAGCTGCAGCCATGGGCAGGGGTTGGCAGTAAATCCCCAATCTATTCCCTGCTTTGTGCCCTTGGCCTGACTGAGGTGCCTTTCTTTGTACCAGGTATTTTTGTGTTTTTTGTTTGTTTTTATTCTAATTCTACTAGTGGTTAAGCTCAGAGCCTCAGCTTTCTTCCTGTTTTTATATGTTGATGCCAACAAATCCATAGTTTCACTTTTATCACAACTTTATTCCCATGTACTTTTTTGTCAATGGAGATACTTATCTTAATTTTAAATGTTCTCTCTTTATATTTTAATTATCATTGGTTTATGTTGGAGAAGAGCTAAATATTCAAAAATAAACTCACAAATATCATCATTACCAGAGAAATATAAGAATAATGATTTTAACTTGAATCCTGGAGGTCTGTTTCTACTGCCCATTATTTCTTGATCTTTGGTTCGTGTTTCCCTGTCTCCTTTTGTTAGTTTCCTGTGGCAGCTATAACAAAGTATGACAAACTGGGTGGCTTAAAATGACAGAAATGTATTTGATAGCTGCCAGGAGGCTAGAAGTCCAAAATTAAGGTGTTGGCAAGGCCACGTTCGCTCTGAAGGCTCTAGGGGAGAATATAATATATATATATTATATAGTATATTTATAGTATATAATATATATTATATGTATATATAGAGTATATATGTAGTATATTTACTATATATGTATATTTATACATATATAGTATATATATTTAATTTTATGAATAAAAACAGTTATAAAATTTTTAGACAGTTCAAAAATCGATAAATAATTCGACAGTTAATACAAAAGAAAAGATAATTTGTTAGGTAATAATAGGAAAAACCTTATATATCATTTTGAACCAACAGATGTGTCTAAGATATAGTTAATATTATAAGGAAAAGTAAAATTAGAGCATATCCTAATTTTAATCAATACATAACTTTTGATGTATGAGCTTTCATAAAATTAAATTATACATGTGTGTATACATATTAAATTATTTAATTGAATTAAAGCCATGAATCTTAAGAATAATCTCTTTTGGGGAATTCTTAACATCTGGTGAGTATGAATTCAAAGCAGAATGTCAAATGAGTTACGTTCCAGTTTCAGAAAGAGAAATGGCATGTGCTACCATATCCTTCATACATTATCTTTGATCTCTCTATATTAAAGAATATAAAGAATACAAAATAAAGAAAAGTGTGAAAGCAAATGGGGTCTCCTAAAACAATTCATGTTGCTTCAGCATCCAAGCTAAAAAAGTGAACATCTATTTAAAATCACAGATGTTCAGTATAATGATTGTGGAAACAATCTAACAGCTGCCAGCCAAGAAGTTCTTTTTCCCTGCACTATAATACCAAACTTCCAAAACTGGACCACTAAAACTTTCATCTTAAAAAATCAATAATAGGGCCGGCCGAGTGGCGCGGAGGTTAAGCGCTGGCCTGGGAAGCCAGCGGCCCCGGTTCAGTCCCACATATGAGGGCCAGTGACACTGCCCTCAAAAAAAAAAAAAAAAAATCAATAATATTTAAATTTGTGGTAATACTTAAGATTTATTCCTGTATCCTAAAGGTTCACTCTATGATGGAACTATTGAGCTCAGCTGACTATTATTTTTAGCATTTAGCCATCTGGCACTTAGCTGAAAAAGCATATTCAGTCACATGTCAAAATATGTATCTTAAGACCAATTTCCCTTTCATCTTCTATTGTATATGGTATGTGTTACTGCTGTTTAACTTTAAATGTTAGTTTAAAATAGCTTTTACAAATTTTAGTTTAAAATAGGTTTTAAAACATTGATTCGGGACCATACAAACCTAGAAAGAGTATGAGTCCAAAAATCTTGGCCTTGATCTGGGTACACTAACTGTTATAACCTGAATGTTTGTGTACCCCTACAATTTATTGGGTTGTCAGAAAAGTCATGCATTAGTTTTCCTATGTTTTTCATTGCAAAAATGCATCTTAACTTTGCCAACAACCCAATATATGTTGAAATCCTAACTCCCAATGTGATAGTTAGGAGGTGGGACCTTTGAGAGGTGATTCAGTCATAAGGGTGGTGCTTTGATGAATGAGATTGGTGCCCTTATGAAAGAGACCCCAGAGAACTCTCTCCCTCTTTCCACCATGTGATGACAAAGCCAGAAGATAGCTGTCTATGAACCAGAAGGTGGGCTGTCACTAGACAATACATCTGCTGATGGCTTCATCTTTCTTTATTTTTTATTTTTGAGGGCAGTGTCATTGTCCCTCATATGTGGGATCCGAACCAGGGCCGCTGGCTTCCCAAGCCAAGTGCAAGTGGTGTAACCACTGCACCACTTGGCCGGCCCATCCTCTTGAACTTTCCAGCCTTTAGAACTGTGAGAAAGAAGTTTCTGTTTTCTATGAGCCACCCCGTCTATGGTATTTTTGTGATAGCAGCCTGAATGGACTAAGACACTGACTAATGAGAACCAGAATCATCTGTTTTATAATAAGGAAAAGTTAGTATTTATGTGTTTGTGTGAATATACATGTGTGCCTTAGTGTTTTGGGGGCAGCCTGATCACTTAGGGTCATGTATATTTAATAATTTTCAGTATTAATAATAGCAGCAGTAGTATTGTTTCTGTGGACTGTGTGCACATAATTTAAGCAAATGATAATTATATGATACTCTATGCCCCCCTGTGTCCTAGAGATCCAGATCCTCACTGTGGAAGAAAAGAGATCAAGAGGTAATATAGAATGGATTGATTTAAATAACAGCAACAACATGCTGCATTACACTGTAAGTTTGCATTCAGCAAAACTTTGGGAAACTCCACAGGTCAAAGGTACCTATTTCTCAACCAATAAATTTTAAGGAAAAGAAGGGGATGAATAAGGAACCTGCAAATTTAAGGAAACTTAGACATACAGATTTTAAAATGGAAAAAAAATGAACGATGGTGTCTAATGATGTACATTTGGATGAAAAATTTGTAAGGAAATTATGAATATAAGAGCAAGGCAGTGATAACATTTGAGGCAGAGAGTAGGTTGAAATGCAGAAGAAAAAAGAAACATTGGAGGGTTTTCTAGAAATGGTTGTAAGGCATTTATAAAGGTATTTACCTTATCATAATTCATTATGTTATACACTTTACACTTGTTTTGTGTCACTTCCTCTGCATTTTAATTTAAAATTAAATGATTTTTTTAAAAGATTTTTTAAAAGGTAAATAGGAATTCTGTGGCCAGGGTACTGATATTCCCCAAGTTAGTGAAAATGCCCAAATTACTATCTCCTTATACTCTTCTTGATTGCTTTTCTTTGCCAAGCTTGAGTTCTCTTAGACTTGAGGCAGATTCTTTGAACTATCTGATCTCCTTCCAATTAAACATATTTTGAAAAACCTGGACCATTTGACCTCTAAAGTTTCCCACACTGTGGATTTTGCTTCTTGCATAAGAGTGCTTACATTGTGATACAACATATTTTCCTACTCCCTGCATATATATTTATAAATGTGTGCATGTATAAATATATATACATAAATACATATTTAATAGAACTTCCTTTCTGTTAAATTTTTATTGATACAATTGGGAAACAATAGGCAGGTTATTTAATCTTCATCAGTCTTACTTTCCTCATTGATGTAATCAGCTAATAATACCTCATAGGATTTTTGTCGTGATAAAATTAGGTAATTAGGTAAATGATATAGTATAATGCACAACACTCAGTTCTCAGTAAACAATTGTTAGCATTTTTGTTTTTCATTACTGACTCGTAATGGGAGGGATAAAATATGATGTGCCTAAGAGCCTAGGTGACTGGCAAATGATGGAGCTGTTGATTGTAACAGAGAAGTCACATTGTGAGCAAGATAAACTAAATTTTGCTCCTATGAAATCTGCATTTTGTCAACTATTTAACAGTGGATTATCTTAAGACAATTGTAACCACAAAGAGAGTGCAGACTGTAGTACTTCTGGTGTCATCTGTGTGCTAGTGATATGATTCCGAACATCTCCAATGCAAATGCTCAGATTCAGTTCTGTCTCTCCTGTCAGCACAACAAGGGGAATTAATTAAAGTGCTTTCTGTGGGCTCATTAACCCACCAATTAGCCATAAAACTTTGATTTGGGTATTTGCTACTCCATAATTAGTCAAACATAACATGAGAGAAGTGGACTGAATAACAGAGGAATTCAGCTAATAAGTACTCATTGCCAATTGGACCAGTGCCATGGACAGTACAAAGAAGGATCAGTGATGGTTAGCCAATCAGGACTTTCTGTCTCCTCCACTCCCTTCAACCCACCACATATGTGTCAATCACTGCATGAATATTTTCTGTTTGTCTGTTTATCAGATGTGGCCATCTCCCCATCTTCTTTTAAAAAATATCTTGAATGCTGTCATTGCTCTCACCAAGCGTTGCCCTCTAAAACACAGGGATTATATGTATATTAGCTATTCATTGCTAATGAACTGAACACACTCGGGCTACTTTTTATTTTGAAAAGTCCTTTATTACAAAGTACTATCCAGCCTCTTCTATGGTGTGTATTCTCAATATAATTCAATATCAATTACTGATGAACACCATGTAATACTTGGGATTCTAACATAAATCATGAATAAGAGATGTGATTTAAAAACTAGTGATTTGCCTGCCTGTTCTTTATCATCAATCTTATTATCTAGAACACGAAAGGAACTATTCCTTTGGATCACTCGGCATTTTCCAATAGTTTGTCTCTGTTCACTGCTTTGTATTTTTGAAATATATGATCATCTCTATTACCTTATCTCCATACCTTCTAAGCCGTCCCTTTTCCTTTCTCTCATCTAATCAGCATATATAATATTTAAAAAATGTTTACTTATATACGAGTATATTTTCCTCCCTGAGCTAACATGTTCTTGCATTTTAATCTCTAATTTGCCCCATATTAGAAGTAAAGAAATGTGGAATTCCATGATCAATGATCAGTGTTGGTCACAAGGAGAGTAAAAGATGAAACCTAGTCTGAAATATAAGGCTCCAACTCAGAGTTCAGTGCTATTCACATGATACCAAGACACATGAAGTACCCAAAGTACACAGCTAGTTTGTAATGTGTTTTATTGTTGAGAAAAGGATCTGTACGAATAAATCTTTAAAATTCTATCCTTTCCTGAGGATACGTGGTCTCCCTCTTGTCCTTGAGATAAATGGGTATCCTTGGAGGAAGTGGTGCAGGATCAAACAGAGAACAGTCTTTTAACAGGACTATCCTTTGTGGGTTTCACTTTCAATTTCTTCATTTCCTTAGGTTAATATTCATTTATGTTTCATTTAATAAGAACTGATTGAAAATTTACTGTATTCTGAGTTGGATGAAAGATGATAATTAATAGTGAATAAGCCAAGGCCCAACATGTACTGAGAGGTTTAAAAGAACATTTGAATAAATGGTAATTAATACATAGCGAGTACTTAGATGAGAATACTTATTATCGTTATGCCAATTTCCCCAAGACTTTTGGCACCTATTGAGTATCATTGCCTGAGTCAGTTATTATATTGGGGTGTTCAAAGTGGTGATTTTCTGTGCTAACATTCTTTCTACATGTATTAACCATGGTCTTGGTTATCTATTGCTACATTACAAACCATGCCAAAAGGGAGTGTTCTCTGAGTTGACTGGGATCAGGTGAGTGGTTCTTTGTCTCCACATCATAATATCTCAGGTATAGTCATATAGGAGTTTGAGCACATGGCTGGCAGTTGAAGTTAGCTGTTTGCCAGGAGCTCAGCTACATCTTGGGATCAGTGTCTCAAGATTTAGCCTCCCCTTGCTTGGGATTCACACAGCATGGATATTGGGTTCAGAAAAGCAACATGACCATGCCAAGAGCCAATGTTCCAAGAATAAGAAAACAGAAGCTTCCCATTATCTTGAAGTCTAGACCCAGAATTGACACGATATTCCTTCTACCACATGTTTTTAAAGGTTAAATAGTCGCAGGTTGAGCCCAGGTTCAATATCCCACCTCCAAATGGAGAAAGTAACAAAGATATCAATCTGTAATCCACCACAACTGGCCTTCTTATATAAAGAAAACCTCTGTCCTTCTTTTTCCTCTTTATTTGGAGGGGTATACATTAATGTAGATTTATAGATATATTTTCATTCATTACATTATAATCTATTGCCATCCTGATTCAGTTGAGACTCTGATTATCCCAAATTTGGGCAGCTTAATCCCTTTCAAGCCAACTTCTGTGAGCACGTGTTCTTTTGACACGACCTCATTAATATGTGAGTGCTTGCTTGCTCTGGCACAACAGGGTATTCTAGGCTCAATCTGTACTTCTTCTAAAATTAGCAGTTTCTCCAAGAAATACTGATACTAAAAGTGAGAAATGGGATTTAGAAGGCAATAACTAGAAAATAGGTGTGCTAATTGGGATAGCAGTGTCATTGCTTTCTAGATGTTTTTTTTTTCTGTTAATCATGAGATCTTACTAATTCTTCTAATTCAAATTCAAAATCTTCTCCCATTGCAACATTACTGACATCAATAATGTTGTGAAGATCATGTAGGATGCCAGGTGGGTGCCGAACTTATCAAGGGGGATCATTTCATAGACTGTGTAGATGCCTGACTGCTGTACTGTACACCTGAAGCTGAAGTAGAATAGTACTGCATGCCAATATAATTAAATATGTATATATAGGAGGTGCCAAAAAATGTATACATGTCAACACTTTCATCAATATTTCTCAAGCAGTAGTTCGCCATAATCACAAGTGTCTGGATGCTGATGGTAACCACTTTGAGCACCTCTTGTCATTGCAGAAGTCAAATGTGACTTGTATACATCTTTTTTTTTATTGGTATATATTGAATATTACAATTTTAATATAGTTTTTTCCTTTCTTAAAATGTGTAGACATTTTTTTTTTGGCACCCTCCATATATTCATGGGATGTAAAGTACAACATAGGGAATATAGTCAATGGTATTGTAACAGCTATATAAAATGTCAGAGGGGTAATAGATTGGGGAGTATCATTTTGTGAGGGGTGTAAATGTTCAATTATTATGTTGTTTTGTACACCTGAAACTAATATAATAATAATAATAATAATAATAATAATAATAATAAATGTGGTAAAAAAAAGATGTGGTAAAAACAAAACAAAAAAACCTTCTTCTGTCCTTATTTGTATTTTCTTTCTTTTGTCTAATAATGAGAAAATCAGATCAAAAGTACATCTGTAGGGCTGGCCAAATGGCACGGTGGTTAGGCCCTGGCTTGGGATGCCAGAGGCCCTGGTTCGGGTCCCACATATGAGGGCCAGTGACACTGCTCTCAAAAAAAAAAAAAAATTCTATAAAAATAATACATTTAGTCATTCACTTTTTCCTACAATAATCAATAAATACAAAAAGTTTAACAATTACAAAGCCATAACCATTAACAACAAAACTTTCAAAGATCAAAAATTTTTAGTAGTTCATTTTGTCCTGAGGATATATTCCACTAAAGAAGTACAGTCAGAATACTGTTTTCAATATGTACTTGAATAAATTCTCTTATCTGTGTGGTTATATCTATTTTTTTGTTGGATGGCCTGTCAGTATGTACTTCCTGATGTGATGCAGTAGAAAGTACACATCATTGTTGTGCTGTTACTTTTAGAATTGCTTTTTTATTTGAAACTAATCATGGGGAAATATAAAAATCCAGAATATGGAAGCTTTCATGTGGACTCCTCAAATTATTCCATCTCATGAAAAACAGTGGAGGCAGTGAGAAAGTGCTAGAATGGGGAGTGTAATGCATAAACCTTGACTGGATCTTGGGTTTTAAACTATAAGTTATAAAATATATTTGGGTTAAAATTTGATAACGAATTATACGTTGAAGGATAGCATTAAATTAATGTTGTTTTTCTTATCTATGGTAACGATGTTTTATTGTGTAGGAGAATGAACTTGTTCTTGGGATCTATATACAAGAAGTGAAATTCAAGATATCTGCCATAGTTTTAGATGGTCTGACCAAAGGTAAGTGTTTATGTCTGTGAGTGTTAGCTAGCTAGCTAGAAGATAGATAGATAGATAGATAGATAGATAGATAGATAGATAGATAGACAGATAGATAGATAGATAGAACTTTGCAGACTAGGAATAGAAATGGTGACTCCCAAACTAAAATATTAAAATATAGGTTCTACTGGCAAGTACAACCTTAAGAAGCCTTCTACAGCTTTATATTCTATAAATCAGTATTTGACCAAACTGGGTCTACAGTCCAACTGCCCACAGAGTTACTAATGGGTTGTGATAAGTGTGGCTATCTAGAACACATGCCAGATCTACCAGATCATACCCAACATAGGCCCTGGAATTTGTATTTTGTCAAATGGCCTAAGTGCCTTTTATAAATATCAAAATTCTAGGATAGTAATAAGGACAGATTGGCTATTTAATAAATTATAATTGGATTAATTAAACTGAAGCTGCAAATCAATTAAGGTGTCCCCTCAACATTTTTAATAGCTCCCCCTTAAAACAAATTCAAAGTTCTTGGCTTGACATTCAAGATTCTGTGTCAACAGTCCTCAGCTCTTCCAAATCTTATGCCATTTGATTCTATTTGTGCCCTACATGCAACCTCCTCAATATTCCACTCCCAGCTAAACTTTACCCCTTAGTCATTTTGACTAGTCATTGCTAGTGTAGCATGCTTGGAACATTTTTTTCTTTTGTTACTTTGTTTCCATTTTTATCTCCCTATGCTCTATTTTTCTTCAGCACCAACTCTCAACCTCTACCAAGTCTAAAACTCACCCAAACATCGTAACTCTAAATCTCAACCCATTCTCATGTTCCTACTCTATGCTCCATTGGCACTTTGTACTTTGAAAGCATACATCACAGCCTGACTTGTAGGAGAAGCACTTCTCTTGTGCATCTATATGAATATATATCTGTATGAGTCCCTAGAGGATTAGTCCATGTCTTTTAATGCCCAATTTATCTAACATGTTGTTTTATTTTTGACAAATGCTCAATACTTATTTGTTGAGTTGACTATAATAAACATTTTTTTTTTTACCTTTTCTGTACCATCCTATCTAGCCTTGTAAAAATGTAAAGCGTTTCTTAAAGGATACCTAGTATTTTATTTTTTATAATAAATAAATGACTAGCTTGTGTCAGAAATAACAGTTGTTGTGACATAGCCATTACTCCTACTATAAGATACCAGGTGTTTGGTTTTCACTATGAAGGAAATAGGGGACCCTTGTAGGCTTTGGGAAAGGAGAAGGAATGGTCTGATTTATGTTTTAAAGGCATCACTCGGGCTGTTCTGTTGAGAAATGACAATAGGGGAGCAAGAGCTGAAGGGGGGTAGCCAGTTAGGACGCCGTTGAAATAATCCAGGTTTAAAATGATAGCGACTTGGACCTCAGGTGCTATAGTGGAGGATGTAAGAAGTGTTTGGGTTCTGAATAAATTCTCAAGGTAGAACGAATAGGATTACATGATGGATTGGATGTGGCATATGTAATAAATGGAGGAGTCAGTTTAGAGATTTTTGAACTGGGTAATTGAGAGAAGGGCTTGCAATCAACTGAGATGGGAAAAATATAGGAGAGCAGGTTTGTGTCTCAGGGAGACGATTTCCTGGAGTTTGGTTTTGACATGTTAAATTAGAAATGCCTAAGGAGGCAGTTGAAAATATGCACCCAGAGTTGAAGAAAGGGGTCTTGGCTGGAGATAAATTTGGAAGCCATAGGAGGTAAAGAGGGAGAACCAACAAAGGAGACTAAGAAGAAACAATCATGTTTGATGGAGAAGGAGAACCAGGGGTGTGTGGCGTTTGGTAGCTAAGTGAGAACAGTATATAGTGAGCACAGTATAACAAGGAAAGAAAGGTGGTCTACCACGATAACTTCTTCTCATAGGACATGTAAGATGAAAACTAGAACTCATGATAGGGTTCAGAAAATGGGTGGTTTGGGAAAGGAGCTTTGAACTACCTGATAGGAGACTGTTTAAAAGAAAATAGGAGCAAAAGAAGTAGAGATAGTGGATATAAATAATCCATTGAAGAATTATGTGGTATAGGGGAATACAGAAATAAGGCGGTAGATGTCAAGGAAAGTCAAATCAAGAGAAATGTTTGTTTTCGTTTTATTTGGGGATTCTTTTTTTTTAGAGTGAGAGAATTAGTGGCATGTTTATATGCCAAAAGGAATGCTTTTTCCAGCAGAGAGAGACAAGATAAGAGAAATGGAAACTTCCTAGAACCAGGTTCTTGAGAAGGTGTAAAGGGCTGGGCTCTAGTGCACAGGTAGAGAGACTGGCACTAGGTGGGGGTAGGCATTGTTCCCCTTGGTTAACAGGTAGTGCTATGGACTGAATGTTTGTGTTCCCTAAAAATTCACATGTTGAAGCACTAAAGAAAAATGTGATGGTATTTGGAGGTGAGGCTTTTGGGAGGTAGTTAGGTCATGACTGTGGAGCCCTCATGCTCTCTCTTTCTCTCTCTCTCTCTGTGCCATGTGAGGATACAGCAAGAAAAACAATTCCCCTGCTAATTAGGAAAAGAGTTCTCACCAGGAACTGAAACAGATAGCACCTTGACCTTGGACTTCCAGCCACCAGAATGGTGAGAAAGAAATTTCTATTTTTTAAACTACCCAGTCTGAGAAATTTTGTTATATTGTCCCAAGCAGACTAAGACAGGCAGGAAGATAGAGGTTATGTGGCCACTGGAGAAAAGGTAAGATTAGAGTCCCCAGGGGTAGAAGAGTCACACTGAGGCCAGGAAATCATCAGGGACCTAGTCAAGGGCATGAGTCAGTCTGGAGAAAATTTGCGGGACTGTTCCAGTGACTGAATTTAGAAGTTAAAGATTCAGTGTTCTCTAGACTCTTCAACCTGGAAAGCTCCATGGCTCTGTGGTTCGGACAGTTTCCCAGAGTGTTTCTACTACTTTAAATAAGAAAGATGCCCTACCTCCCCTCAGGGTTTTCAAGGATATCTGTTAGTTGCTACTCTGCATTTTCCAAGAATCGAGAAATAGAACCTGGAACCCCTGGAGGACCAGACACTAGGTTTCCAGGTTTCTTCCTCAACACTAATTTGCACAGGTAAGAGTTGGGGAGAAACTTCATCCCTAACACACCTATATAAGCAGCAAGATGAGCAATGAATCAAGGTGGCACAGCCTGATTATTAACTAGGGGAGGCAGGACTCAGCAGAATTCAGTTGCACTATTTAAGATAATGATCTCAGAGCTCATCTCCCTATCTGATAAAGTATTGGACAAAGATTCAATTACAAATTGGATTTCATATAACAAATGGATAAATGATAGCATAGATTTGGAAAGAGCAAAGAGTAAGCAATTTCTGTTGAGGCATGAGTTGAGATTCAGCCAAAAGGCAGGTTCAACAAGTAAGAAAGATGTTTCAGGGCTTCTGGGGGTGTCATTTGAAGTTCTTTAAGTTTACCGAGCTCAGCAGCATTAATTAAACTTAATTAAAATTAGCACATTAAAAATTAAATGCTTGCAGTTTGAAGGGCAATTTTGTGTTTTATAGAATTAAATCTCCCTATACATAATGATCTTCTATAACTTACTCTGAAATACTCGTTCCCTACAGTTACTGCAGTGGTAAATACTGCTGTGAAATAATGCCCATTGAGAATACATGCACTTACACGCAATGGCCTTTAAGTCATATTAAGAAGTGCTTGACCAATTCAATTTTTTAAACAAAAAGAAAAGGGGAAATAAGTACATTTGGACCTAAAGACCAGAGTTGAAATTCCTAGCTCTGAGATTTACTCAAGCTGTAATTTGGGACAAGTTAATTTAATTTTTCTAACCCTTAGTTTCTTAGTTTCTGCTCCACAGGGATAATAACTCTTGCTTTTACATTGTTATTTTCAGGCTTTAATAAGATAAAGTATATAAATCACCTAACATGGTCTAGGAGGTTATAGATATTTCATAAATATTAGTCAAACCTGAATCTGAGAATGGCAGCATGAAAATAACTCAATAGAAAAGCTGAGAGGTGTACTATTATGTAAGAAATGGGCGAGCAAGAAGGTGATACAGTTTCCCTGTATCGTTTGAGTTTCTGAATAGTTGCATCCATTTCTAACTTCCTAACTTTGTCTGAAGCTTGGGTTAAACCCTACCTTCCCTAGTCCTCTGCCAACTTCCCCTAATTCAAAGCTTCCACTATGAAAAAGTTACTCACCATCATTAAGAGTTGTGGGTACTTATGTAAACATGCTATTTGGAGGGTGGTTTGTTTAGGAACATGAGTAAAAAGGTATGTAGGAGAGAAGAAACAGACAGTATCTTATGGTTCCATGCTTGAATTTTCTCAGCAAGAAAATACTTGGTCTGGGTAACTGCAATGCCTATGAAGAAACAGGATTGGCTGTTGCAGTAGATACTGTTTCTGATTCATGTCACAATATAAAAAGTCCCATCATATCTGGTCAACTATTAACTCTGACTACATTATTAGGAATAAAGCTGATAGTCAAAGAAAGAGGGAACGAATTGATAAGTGTTGTCACTTCCAGATGATTAACATGAGCTCAACTGCAAACCCAAACCAGTAGCCAAACTGTTCTTGCTGCTCTCGTCCCCAGAAATATTAGCAGCGGACTTCACAGACACGGCATTCAACAGCGTACTTTGATTGCTAAGTCAGAAAGTATATGCCAAAAGAGTGAGTGCTGGGCCTGCCTTGCTTTTCCCCACTATGTGTCCAAATCTTCATTAGTAAAATTCGCTGTAGGGATTGAGAACTTCCTGGAGAGATGGTAAAGTATGAATTCATTTCAGTTCATGCGTAATGCCCTTGCATGTAGTTCGGGAGAAGGGCCAAGGGTCAGTACCCCTGTGGCAGGAGCAAGAAATAAAAACATTTGAGGAAAAGAGGTTTTCATTCAGACATTGCATGAGTTTCCTATGGCTGCTGAACAAGTTACCATAAACTGACTGACTTGAAACAACACAAATGTATTCTCTCACTGTCTTGGCAGCCAGAAGTCCAAAATCAAGATGCAGGTAGGGCCCCTCCAAAGGCTGTAGGGGAGAATCCTTCCTTGCCTGTTCCAGTTCCTGGTAATGATAGTTGTTCCTTGGTTTGTATCAGCATAATTTGAATTTCTGTTTCTGTCTTCACATGGCCTTCTCCCTCTCTGTCTCTCTTCTCTTCTGTAATCCACTCTTGTGTCTTTTATAGGTATACATTCCACTGGATTTAGGGCTCATCTGGTTAATCCAGGATGGTCTCATCTCAAGGTCTTTGACAAGGTAATTATGTCTGCAAAGACCCTATTTACAAATAAGGTCATATTCACAGTATAAGGGGTTAAGATATGGACACATCTTTTTGGAGACACTATTCTACGCTTTTCAGACATTAAAATGTTCACTAGCTGGGGTGCCAAAAGAAGTGAGTTCAGTCACTGACAAGAAGGGTCTATGAATAGATACCTTAGAACCATCATGGCTCAAAACTAACTCCACCCCCCCTCCACCCACATAGACAGTGGCTCAGCCAAAAACCTCTTCACTGCCTTTGAATATGGCAAAAAAAAAAAAAGCGGGTAGCAGCTTATTAGCAGCTTTTGACACGAATTTTTTCCTGTATCTTTTCCTCTACCATTCAAAAAATGTTTTTTTAAATTGATACGTTCTCAGAGGAGGGTCCAAGATAGGTAGACACTGAGCTCGCCCCCTGCCAAGACCACGTTAAATGTATACCTATATTTAGAGCAATTCCTCCTCAGAGACAACTGTGAGACAATTGAACAGCTTCTGCATAAGGAGCAAGGGGGGGGGGGCACATAGCGAAGATCGAGGAACCACGAGAGCTCATCAAGAGCTGAGAGAAAAACCCAGGACCCGAGGAACCCGTGAGCACCATTGTTACCGTTTGCCCTGAATGTGGAGAGCAGGCGAAGCTTCCATCTAGGTTCTCTGGCTGACCTGCAGGGAGCAATGGCATGTCCCCAGCCACCGCTCCTGGAGCTAGATCCACAGAAACAGGAGGGCACCAAGGCATGCACACAAGGAGCCTCTCCAGCTAAGATTGATCTGGTGGGTTCAGCAGGGTCCTGCTTTGTGTACCCACTGGGCTACACACACAAGTGGCTCCCCCACCTGGACAGAGTGCAGAGCTAACAAAATGCTGCAATACCTCCTAGTGGGGTTATCCTGTCCAGAGAAAGTGAGGAGATAGTGGGGTGCTACTGTGTGCTCACGTGGGGCTGCCTTTCCTAGAGATGGTGGGGAACTAGCAAAACACTGTGGTACTTATATGCAGGACTGCCTTGCTCAGAGACAGACAATTAAGTCCGCAAACTTGTTGCAATGATGTTGTTAACCCTTTTTGATATCAGAAGTATTATTCATTATGAATTTCTACCAACTGGACAAACAGTTAACCAAGTTTGCTATTTGGAAGTGCTGAAAAGGCTGTATGAAAAAGTTAGATGACCTGAACTTTTCACCAACAATTCATGGCTCTTGCATCACAACAATGCACCAGCTCACATGGCACTGTCTGTGAGGGAGTTTTTAGCCAGTAAACAAATAACTGTATTGGAATACCCTCCCTTACTCCCCTGATCTGGCCCCCAATGACTTCTTTCTTTACCCAAAGATAAAGGAAATATTGAAAGGAAGACATTTGAATGACATTCAGGACATCAAGAGTAATACGACAGCTCTGACGGCCATTCCAGAAAGAGTTCCAAAATTGCTTTGAAGGGTAGACTGGGTGCTGGTGTCAGTTTATAGCTTCCCAAGGGGAGTACTTTGAAGATGACCATAGTGATATTCAGGAATGAGGTAAGTAGCACTTTTTCTAGGATGAGTTTGTGAACTTAATTGTCAGACCTCATATATAACTATAATTATTCTAGAGGCTTCTTTTAGAGAAGTTTTACTTAATAACTGCCATGGGAATTATCATTTCTATCTGAAAATCTAAATTTTAGGCTGCTCTCAAAAATCAATAACATTGTAGAATCCACTTTCCTTCTTCTCATCCCTATAACTTTGACAATTTTGAGACACATGTAACTATAGATAATATCCACTTGCCAGTTTTTCTTACTGGCATTGGATTCTTAGGCCACCACCAGGAATGTTCTAGTTGTGAGAAAGGTCTCATTAAAACATGCTCAAAATCTACCATAACTCTCAGACAGTCTGATTGCCCAAGGCAAGTGATCTGACCTCTTCAATGTCTCATACATATTGTCAGTGAAACAATGTCTCCACCTAGGAAGACATCTTCTCTTTGTTTTAGAGTTGATCAGAATGAACCTCACAATTAAAATTTGTTTCATCCACCTGGATAACACTTGGCCTAGCTAGTTTAGAAATCGTTGATCATTGCCATTATTGATGTTTTAAGACAAATAAATATAAAGATCTTTTGAGTGACTGAGTATTTAGTATCAGTGGGGGAGTTGGGTCAAAAATTTGATGATATGATTTACCTTGAAAATAAGAAATTGCCAGTTAGCTCGTCTTTATAGTTGTAGATCTTCCATAAGATCCTAAGTCATCAAAAAGATTGGGCCAAGAGCTCACCCTAGGAGGAGCCAGGATTGGAGCTAGAATCAATCACATGGAAGGTAGACCTTTGATTGAGCAAAGAGGAGTCCAAATCAATGAGTCAGGACGAAGGGCAACTACATGCCTAGGCAGTCAAGGAGTGGCATACTGTAGGCACACTGTTGAAAAGTATATGCCTACATGTGTTTTAATCATCAGAATGTTCTTGTTATAAATATGTGAATCCATTTATGCAAGTAACTCATTCAGTAGCTTATCGTGGTGGTGGCAGAGGCTAGTGTTTCCGCTAAGCAAGTTGGAGGGGGGGCAGTGTTCATGCATTGACTTTCCATGGGAGTTTACTACATCAGAAAGCGCATGAGATTATGACCTAGACATGTCTACAGGATAGGGCAGGTAGCAAAGGAGGAAAGGGGGAAAATCTACTACTTATCAGGAGAGGATATCCAGTCCAAAAGAAAGAATATTCTGTTCAGAGACCCCAGAGATAGTCAAGAAGAAACAGCTCAGCCAACGGATGGCATCAAATATGGTAATAAGTGATATTGAGATCAGAAACATAGATGGGGCACTTCACTAGACCAGGAAAAATAGGAGAGAATGGATATGGGTCAGAACACAGTACCGGTAAGAATAGAGTTTTCAGGAAATAATTAACTAAGAATTAGCTATTTGATATAATTCTACCATTTATGGATCTCCTACTATATGCCTAAGTGGGATGACTCAGCAGCCAAAATAATCCCTTAGGGCCAGAGAGAGGCTGAGACCTGCTTCCATATGTTGAAAAGCCAAATGCGGAATGGGCCTACATCTATTTTGATTACCTTTTTTGAAGGAGATGAGGCATTTACAAAAATGCCTATTATAAGCCTACAATAAACACTCATATAAAGATAGCACCCTTCCACAACGTACTCAGACATTTTCCTCAGCTTTTCTAGTCCAATGTGAAAGGGAAACTAGATCTGGGAATGAAGGTGGGAAAACAGCATCTCACCCCATGGGTTAGAAATTGAGCTTCTGTTACCACAGACTTACATTCTCTTTTCCATATTTTGGTAATTTCTTATATATAATACCAAATCACCACTGTAAAATGACTACAGAGAAGGCTTATTTTATTTACTCCCAATTGCCACTTGAAATATCCTGTATTTTCCACCTCCTTCTATTGTAACCAGTTCAACACTGCCTTATTTCACTTCTTAGAACCAAATGTCCCAATACCAGGAGAAAATAGGTTCAAGACAAGGTAGAAAGATTTATCCAGTAGGAAGACAGATGGTCAAATACATAGGATGACCCTTTTTTGGTGGATCAGGAATAGGAACAGGAATAGCTCCTAAAATCTTCTATGAAATATGTATAGGAAAGATAACCCCACTTGTTATACTTCAGAATTATTTCTTATAACTTTAATTCACAGAGAGAATAAAAGAGGGACAGGGGAAAGCGGGGGATGAAAGAGAAGTGATTGATTATCGATGAGTTAGGCAGCATTCAACCAGAGAAGCAGACAATGTCATAGGAGCCTATCAGCTGGTCTCCAAATAGGCCTGAAAAGTAGGGGATTCTGCCCCTACAATAGCTAGCTTTGTTACCGAAGCAAATTATCCCAACTCCCTAAGCCCCAGCTTTCTCATCTGTAAAACAAAAAGGCTGAGCCAGATAATCCTTAAATGACTTGCGGCACTGACACTCAATGGGTGCCCATCCCTTCAGTGAGTGGCCCCCTCCTTGCTCACCCTTCATTTTCATCTAATTCAGCTCTAATCTGAACGTACCCTGCTCTGTTACCATGGAGAGCCCGTGTTCAGAAGGAGGATGACTCTCCACGCATCCATCTGAAGCTGATTTCTGCAGTGAGCGTGTTTCCATTCAGGTAAGGGGCGGCCAGGATGCTGCTCTCGGAGGTGTGTGGGTCTGCATGCCGAGTGCCAGGCAGCGGGGAGAAGGGGACCATCAACTGGAAAGACTGAAATGCTTGACAAATCATTCAATACTCTGAGAAACCTCCAGAAAAAGAAAAGGAGTGTATACCTGTCAATTGAGCAAAATGTAGATGTAACGAGGCTACTAAAAAAGGAGTAAAGAGCTCGGTATCTGTGTTCACTCCTTCCCCCAGAACAAGCTCATGAACTGGAAGAGAGCATGGACAACAGTTTGTGCAGAGGTTGGGCTGAGCATTAGAAAACTGGACTCTGTAGTGAGGAAAAACAGTGACTTTCAAGGGTCAGTATCGACATTTAGATGACAGATAGGGCTTTGTGGAACTGAGAAGTTTAAAAATACTCAAGAAAATCAAGGGTTTGGGGTTTGAGTAAACATCGTTTTAGGAACTCAGAAAAATTAGCCAGGCTTGAGTAATCATTGAACTCCCAGAAAAATAAGGAGAAAAAACAAATCAAGTGTCCAAAAATTGTCATAAGTATAGAAGACTTTAAAATTGTCTTAATAGTCAGTGTGAATAGTCAGTGTACTCAAGATGTATAATCAATGGTTGCAGAATGGTTGGAAAACTAGCTACTGCAGGGGCAAGAATCAAAAGAGAGAAGGGTGTCAAAGATGACTCATGGATGCATAGGAAGGATAACTAGATAGGGAAAAGGTGTCATTCACTGAGATAGAAAACCCGGGAAGATGATTAGTTAGGGATCACACTGGGTAGGTGGGGAAAATCACTGGTTCAGTTTGGGACATGTTCATTTCAGTGGACCCTTGAGACATCCAAAAGTATCAGCCAAGTAGACTACTGAGAGCTCAGAAAGGGTGTATAACTTGCATATGGTGGTAAAGAAAATCTTAGGGTGGAGAATATCATCTACAAAGAGAGCAGTGCATGAGAAGGAAGGGGCCCAGGGAGAAAGGCTTGAGGAATTCTGTCATTTACTGCAGATGAGGATGAATCTGCAAAGGAGACTGATAAGCAACCAGAGAAGCAGGATAAAAACAGAGCAGCGTAGCATCATAGAAGTCAAGGAAAAGAGTGTAGAAGAGAGCATCTAATACTGTCAGAAGCGACTGAAAGATCAAGTAATGGGAGGCCTGAAAATTAACAGGTTAAAGGAGATAAATGGCATGGAGGTTGTGAGTGATAGAACGAGAACTGTTTTTGATGGAATGATGGGGATAGGTGTCAGGCTACAGTGGCTTGATGATTGAATCAGAGGTGAAGAAATGGTATTATAAAGGGTATATAATAAAGAGAAGGGGACAGATGGGCAGCAAATGAAAAGGAATAGAAATTTGAGAGAGGGTTTATTTTTATAATTATTATTATTAGTAGTAGTAGTAGTAGTATTTCAATTGTGGAGCTTCAAGGCTTTTTTATTCTTATTTTTTATTGAAATATATTTGACATATAACATTGCATAAATTTAAGAAGTACATGTGAATTTGATACACATACATATTGTAATATGATTGCCATTACAGATAACTAGAACCTTTATCACGTTACATAATGATCCTTTCATTTAGTAGTTGGACTCATTCAAGAGTATTTACAAGTTGACAGGAAAAATTCAGACTACAGGGAGTGATTGAATATACAAAAGAGGATAATTTAAGGGATTAGCATTTAAAAATTTAGATTTAATTTGGTTATGAGCATCGCATGAGATATAAGCAGTAAAAATAAAAAATAAAAACAACAAGGAAAAAATGGAGAAGTGTTTAAAATAAGTGTGATAGCCTCACTTGCTTCAGAAATGGACCCGTCTGTGGCAGGCAGGGTAATGTAGGGAAGTGTAGGGTAAGCTTTATGGGCTACCTGGACCCAAACTGCTTGGTTTAAATCCCAGCTCTGCCACTTACTAGCTCTGCAATTCAAGCCAAGTATATAAAATCTACATGCCAGGGTTTACTGGCCACTAAAATGAGGAGTTATAATGGCATGTGCTGTGTGTATGTATGTATACACACAAATGTGTGTGTGTGTGTGTATGTGTATATATATATATATATATATATATATATATATATATATATATATATTATATATACTATTAGTTTTACATATACATACACCCACACACACATTTACATATATACACACACAAATTTTTACTTTTGAAAAGTACCCAGTAACATAATAATAATTACAATAAATGTGTGTCAGAAATGATGTGAGTAATATTATCATGAGATTTTCAGTAGGACAATTCTCTGTGAATACATAGGAAGTCGGGTTGTTAACTAATGTTTAGTTTAGCCTGTGTTCTTTTGAATCGGATTTTTCTGGCCCACATCTGGGCAATGGAGGCAGCTATGTGTACCATCCACATTCCGCACACGAACGCCTCATTAAAGAATTGTAAGATCTTCTGGGAGCTCACTAAGCACACAGCATCCATTTGTTTTATGTACTCTGTACATCTATACTGTGTGTGTAGTCGATGCCAGGCACTATGTAAAATAAAGGGGGATATGACACCCTCCTTTATCCTTGAGTGGTCAAAAGGGAGACACATGGACATATCAACAAATCATGGTCCAGTACAATAATAAAATACTGTGGGAGCACCAAGAGATGAGGACACCACATGAATAGGTGGTGACCATCAATTGTAGTTTCTGTACTGGACCAGTCAGGGCTACAGCACTGTACTCAGGTCTTGGGGGCAGTTGGATGGGGTGACAGTTCTATATGCCGTGAAGCATGGCACCAACAGAGACCTGAAAGCAGCATCTAAGGGTGAAGCTGGGATCAAGCCAAATCAACTAAAGCTGGACATCTCAAATTTGACTACACACTAGAATTACCTGGAGAGCTTCCTAAAAATATGGACCTCTGGGCCTTTTACCAGGATACTTAAATCAGAAATTTGGGGCTGTGAGGTCAGACCAGTATGTTTTAATACTCTCTAGTTGGAATTAACATGCAGTCCAAGTCAAGAACCACTGCATTAAAGTATCAAGTCAAAGGAGAGAAGTGCAGATATAGAAAAGAAACAAGGTACAGGCACGCCATAGGTCCTTCCTGTTCAAAGTGTGTTCCATGAATCCACAGAGTCGGTGACTCCTGGAAGCTCAGAAAAATGCAGAATTTTGAGCTTTGGAGCATAAGAATCTGCATTTTCACAAGTGTTTGTGGTTATCCAAACATTGATGGCAGAGCTTGTCAAATTTCAATGTTAGAGGAACCATAAAAACCAATGACCATGGCTGTTCCTCAATTAAAAAAAAAAAATTCTACCCTCCTCTCCAACCTCCAAGGCTTTCTTTCAAGACGACAATTTGAAACCCACACTAGGGCAATCAGGAATGTATCTGATATTTTTCTAACCCATTATCAGATTGGTGCTACATTCCAATAATGTACTTGGGTGTATAAAAAAAAAAAAGATCAGTTGCAGAGCTTTAATTATTAGAGGACCTGATGCTGACATGGAAGACCTTGTGAAAAATTGGGTCCCTTTCAAGCAAACAAGAAAATGGCTTGAAAACAACTATCTTCGGAATTGGCATTTAACACAGATCAAATTTCTCTAATTTTAAGACCATAGTAAATCCATAAATTATTGAACATTAAACCTGGAGTCCCAACAGCAGAAATTCCTATTTATTCTAAACCATAGAATTCAGTTCCTACTTTTTTCTATTGGAAATTGGAGTAGGGAGTTCAGAAAAGTCTAGGAAGTATTGGCTAAAGATGACTTATGCATCAAATATTTAGAGATTATTTTAGGGCTGTTTCCTTGTTTTTTAACTCAATCATCTACACAACACTCTTAAATACATTTTCTTATTCAATTCCTAAAATGACCGTATAGCACATGAATTATTTATTGTCACACTTTGCTGCAGACGAATCTGAGATGCAGAAGAGACATGGGGCTGCCCCCAATCCTGTAACAGTTTGGGTTGTATCCACACCATTGCCAAATCCGTACCAAAGCCAAACTCTTTGACTCCAAAGCTGAAACCCATTTAACTCCATTGAGCTGCCTCTCCTATGCTTTGATTAATCTCATTCTTGAGATTTGGCCCTTTTTCATTATTGCCCAAAGAATTTGATGTATAGCTTCTGAGGTTCTGAACAACTGAACAACCTTTTGCCATCAGAAAAGGAGTTTCCAGTTTCATTCTCCCAATTTCCTTAAGAAGAATAAAAGCAATCTCTTCAAAGCATGATCCCCCTTCCATTCAAAGGAAATTGTATTCTGTTTGTTGCTTATTGACAGAGCCCCAGTGCCTCCTCAAATCAAATTGATTCTAAAACAAATCAGAGTAGATTTTGTTTACAGTGATGAAAGCTGTGTGAAGAGGAAGTCTGTGTTGGTCCTGTGTTAGACATCAAGCAATTAGTCAGTCACAGTTGTGATTTCTGGTACTATTTTAGTCACAAGCTATAAATACAGGAGTTCTGTTTTTCTTGTTGTTATTTGTTTGCCCTGGATTGAATTGAGCGCTGACTAGCATAACAATATCAGCTCGTAAAATGAATGCCAACATTTAACCAACAATTATGCAGATGCAATTAAACTTAATGTTGGGAAATTTCTGTACCCTACAGGAGAACATCTGTCCAATATCCAGGTGGGCACATGTGAGTGGTATAAGAAGACCTCCTGCTGACCTGATCTTCATGAGAGAAATGCTGCATGAAGCTGACACCAGAGGGTACTTTGGGCCTGAAAGGAGAGATTGAGGCAAGGACCAAATAATACGGATATGTTTTCATTTTGAATCCATACAAAGAATTAAAAGACTTCTGATTAAAAAAAGACAGATTAGCATAATTATCCCATTTCTATCCAATTAGAGAGCATCTGCTCTGTATTTGCCTGTGAATTCTTTCCCTGCCCCTGGCCAAATCTTCAAAACTTATGGGAGATATTCAGTCCCATTCTTGACCAGAAGTTATTTTCCTTTTTTTCCAAATTTCTGTCCTTAATTATCCTAACACGTAGTCTGTATCTTTGCAAACTTTCTCAAATTCTCTTTGGAATGAAATAGAAAATCAATTAAACATTCATTCTATCATCCTTTTCTTTAAAAAAAAAAAGGTTTCTGTATCTAGTTGTCTGCCTCTCTTTTCTCTGTTCCCCACATTCAAGGCCTTAGAATAATGTTATTGTGCGGAGAACAAAAGAGGTGGGACCTCAAAGAACGTAATTTAATTCTATTAACAGAAATAACCTAAAGAATACACTTTCCACCTGAACCTGCTTCTTACTTTGACTATTTGGGGACAGAAACTTTATCTTGTTCTACATATGCCCATCAACTAGCACAGTGTTTGGTTTAATGTAGACAAATAAAAGTGCTTTTCAATTGAATTAAGAAATTACAGGTAAAATGGTGAAAGGCCTACTGTATGATACATGCTCAAGGAACCTGTCCTCAGGGTAATTTCTGTCAAAAAGCAGCTTTTAGGTTGAATTTTGGGACACAGCCTGCCATACTGGCATTAGTATTAACCAAAACTGTGAGATGTCCAACTCTTTCTGAAGCACCTGGTGATTTTAATAAAAATTCTGGGCAGCAGTTCAGAGAAATACATCATCATCATCTTTGATTATCTAGAGCTATTCCTCACTGAGCTGGACAGAGTCCTTAACAGTAATTAAATGCACAAGCTGGTGGACCCAGGTTTTAAACAAAGTTCCAACTACTTACTAAAGCTGTGACCACAGGCAACTCATTGGAACACTGTAAAACACACTTTCCTCACCCATATATTGGAAGAAACAATGGTTCCAACACCATGGAGGGTGGTGTAAGTGTGATATGGGGAAGAGCTTCATATAATGCCTGCGTACAGTGTATTATGCAATTAAGGTTAGCTGGTTCTGGCTTTATCCTCAGGATGGCTGCTTACAAGGCTACCTAGTTGTGCCCACATGAATTCATCTTCCAGATAAGATAAAACTGCCTTCCCTCATTCTCTGGCAGCATCATGTCCCATTCTCATGATCACAGTGTGTAATCACTCTCATTTTACAATCCCCCCCAAATTGGTACCCTGTTATCTCCTCTAGCTACTACCTGACATCCCAGCTCCCCTATACGGTAAACTCCTAGACAAGGTATGAGTTACCACAGCGCTCACTTCTATACTTCCCATTTTCTCTTGATCCACTTCCATTCAGTCTCCATCCCCATCACTCTGCAAAACTCACAACGTCAAAGTCACCAATATCCTTCATCTCAGCAAACCTATTGGTCAATGCTCCTCCTCCTTTTATAATATTTGATCTCATTGGGACAGTTGATTATGACCTTTCTTAAAACCATTCAGTCGCTTAACTTCTGGGAAACCACTTTCTTCTGGTGTTTCTTCTTCCTCATCAGCTGCTTCTCAGTTTTCATTGAGAGGAACTCTTCTCCCCCAAATGTAAATTTTGTATAAACCTGGTCTTTTGCCCTCTTTTCTATACAAACACTCTTTCCCTAGATGATCTTATCTGATTCCACAGCTTTATAAACCTTTGTAGCTGATGCCTCCTACATTTTTATTTCTGTAATTGTCCTCTCCCCTGAGTTCTTCACTAATATCAAGTAGATCGGTATCTCTACTTGGGTTTTCAATAGACCTCCCAAACTTATCAAGTCTTGATTTTACCTTGAAGCTTCAACCACATCTTTTTAGTAGATTGTATCACTATGCACACAGTCATTCTGGGGGGAAAAAACAAAACAAAACACCTAACTAAAAAGGTAAACTTTTTTCTGTGACCTCCTTGTTTCTTGAGTATCATCTTATTCATTCAGTGCCACCCACATTGGCCATCTTTCTGATCTTTAACTATACAGCAGCTTGTCTCAGGGCCTTTACTTGTGGCAATCCTTTATCTTTGATGGTCCGTCTGCTACCTTGAAACCATCTTTTCCTACATCTTCACAAGTCTCGCTCCTTCACATCATTCAGGTATCATCTGAACTGTCACTTTCCCAAATAAGTCTTTCCTGATTACCTTATCTAATATAGACTCCCCATCATTTTCTGTCCCCGAACCTTGTCTCAATCTGTTACATAGCTTCATTTCATCATTCTTTGTAATTCTATAATCTGTTTATTCATTTGCTTGTTGATTGTCTCACTCACCTACCAGAATTTAAATCTAATGAGAGCAAGGTTTTTTGTCTCTTTCTCCACTGTGTCCCCAGGTCCTGATTATAATAAACTCTCCGGAAGTATTAGTGGAATAGATGAGAAGCAGGGATGGGACTTGATTAAGGATCTGATTCATTCTTGGGCCCTTGAAGGCCATGTACAGAAAAATATATATTCTATTTATTTAAAGACTTGCTATTCTCATTCGTATCCCCAAAGCTCTTAGACATTGAAACAGTGCTAACTCCCAAAGCAGAAACACAAAAGTAGTTAGTAACTCTGGCCCCATCATTTACAATCTGAATCCCCTCAGGGAAAGTCACTTGAACTAGCAACTCAATTCTTCAAGTTGTAAAATGGTGATAACAACATCTGCCATAACTAACCTAGAGAACTGTCAGAGTTGAAAAGAAACCATCACTTATTCCGCACTTACTATATATCAGGCCTTGTAGTCTCAGATATGTCTCTCATACATTTCTCTCTTCTGAATTACTACCATGACTCCCTTAACTTATTTTACTGACTTCACCCATGCAATCTGTTTAAGATGGTCCTGGAATAATTCTAAGAATATAAACCTCATCTATCACTTTCCTCATGACCAGAACACCCTCCTACAGTTCTCTATGAAATAGATAATAGAGTCCAAATTCTTTGGAGTTATAAAAACAAACCTTTATGTTCTGGTCCCTACCTCTTTTTCCTGCCTCATTTCCTAAAGATCCACTTCCCCTGTTCCACCATGTGAAGTTCTCCAACTATCACCCACTCACCGGTCCTTAAATAAAACAGGCTAGTTGTTGTCGTTTGACTCTGTATTTCCTTCCTTTCTTTGTCTGCCTGTCAAATTCTCATTTATCCTTAGAATTCCAGACATGCAGTCACCTGCATGAAGCCTTTACTAGAACACCCTCAGGCCTCCAGGTGAGTCAACCACTGTGTGTTATTTCTCTATACCTTTTACATACTGCCATCATTCTTAATACATCGTATTGCATTTTTTTGATTGTCATTTATTCTACAAATTCCTTGTGGACTGTAACCAATTCATAATCATATTTGTATCCACAGATAATAAAAACATAATAAATGCTTTATGAGTGTTTGTTGAAGAATTAATGAATCACCTCGTATAATCCTACAACTTTCACTATACTGAGACATTATTATCCTGATGCTCACCAAGGAACACCATACAGATGGAAGTATTATAGTATCCATACCAGGACACGTTGGTACATAAAAGGGGCATCATTAAAAATTATTCCAGGAAAACAAACAATTAGGAATATTGGGCAAAACTAGGACTTAGGATCACCATACATAAAAGACCCAACAGGACCTAGTACCCCTTTTCCTCACTCCCCACACTCCAGTGAGGACAGCCCCTGGCACACAGCAAGCATGCTCCCACCTCAGGGAATTTTTGCTGTTCCCTCTGCCTATATCACCCTTCCCTTAGATATTTTTTTGGCTTACTCTTTGCTTCTTCTGGGTCTCTTATTAAATGTTACCTTATCACAGTGGACTTCCCTAATCACTATCTAAATAGCATACACACTCCAACCCATCTCACTGCCCATCACCTAAACTTCCTTCACTTTCCTCATAGCACCGAGCGCCATTTAGCATACCTGATTATGTGGACTTTTTTATTTTCTGTAGCATGTGTTGGGAAGTAATGCAAGGTTCAGTTTACAGGGTGTGAACAGTTAGTCACAAAAGGGATGTTGGTTCTAGAATAATGAGAGCTTCAAAAGTTTGACAGAAAGGTTGGAATACTAATTAGTCAAAAATGTGAAACCACTAAAATTTTTCACCAGGCGACTGAAATGACAGAAGCTATGCCTCAGAGAGATTAACAAGGAAAATGTGTATCAGTGGATCCTGGGGAACTGCAGAGTTAGGCCAGTCCCCTGATAATGGAGTTCTGGGATTATGTTCTCACCACTATGTGGCTGCTTTCAATCATCGTTTATGCCCTCAGAGTTCTCCTGCCTTTTAGTCAGACATTCTGAACATCAAGATTGATCTCAACAAGCCTGAGTTCATCCTATAGTAATGTGAGATAGGACCGTAGGGTCCATAAGACTCATCCTATCATAACATCTCATAAGAACAAAAAGATCTACAGGACTTCTTTCAATGAAGCAAGCCCTTTAGAGCTAGGTCAGATTCTCAAACTCTGGCTCCATTTTGTCCCACTTTCTTTCCATCTTCCATATTTCACAATGAAATGATCCCAGAATGCCTTGCATCAGAACCAGCTTGAGTTAAACCAGGAGTAGCAGAACTTGACAACATTTTGAAATGAAGGGACAGGGGGAATAGTCAAGAATGACACCAAGTTTTCAATCCCAAGTGATGAGAAGAATAAGAATCCTATTTGCATATGTGTGAGAAAACCAGAGAACAGGGATGAGGAGGTGAGGGGGAACTGATCATGTCAGTTTAAAACATGTTGATTTTCAGTTGATTTTGAAGGTATGGCAGATTTCAAAGATATTTACCATCAGGTAAAATAACTAGTAAGCATTTGGAAATGTGGGATTCAACATTAGGAAATTAGTCTACATCCAGGACTCAGATTTGGGAACCATTTGTATCAATGTGATATTTGAGCTAAGAAAATGAAATGTGCAAAAAGGAAAGCTGGAAAGAAAAATGTTAGATGTTAGAGCAAGATGGTAGTCATTTTAAGCAGGATAATGAGGAAAATGATGGAAGAAGTGTGAGGAGATGAAAAGGGAAGGTTTAATGGCATGAACGTGGTAGGTGGGTGTACACATTGGAGTAGCCTCTTTGGAAGAACTGCCCTTAGGAAGATAAGTAAAATAACATGATTATCAACCAGCCAAGAGGACCCAGCTGAGAGCAATCTATGAGGAGCTGAGATGGCATGGTTTATGACTTTGTGAAACCACCTAAGAGCAGGAATAGAACAGGCAAATAACGGATGCTTCCCAGGTTAGCATTTGATCTATACACTTAGATCCATCTGATATCAATTCCAATATACTTAGAATTGATCTGATATCTAGGAATGGCCATAGTCTGCACAATCTCTCAAAATGTAAGGAATTCTTGAGTATAAAGTAGCATTGAGTTGACAGCACTAGTGGAGAAGCCCTCCTTTTGTGCAACTACTGAAAAAAATCACCAAGGTCAATGAATCTAACTATAAAATCTGAGGACGTAATGAAATCATTGCGTATCAAAGCTGACCAAAAATTAATTCTGTTCCATCCATGGACTTATTGAGAAATTGACTGGGTTATTGAATAATTCAACAGGCCTTAACACAGATGATGTTTCAGACACTGTCCTCAGCTCTGAGGATGCAAAGCTCTCAGATGAAGAAAGACAGAAGTCACGGAGAGCTGATGCAACTTGATGAAGGTCCCATAAGAAATTTGTAGCAAAAACCTCCTGAGTTTTGGTCTATGCTTTTCTACTCTATGTCTGATTTCTTACATTTCTCTTTAACCAAATGCTAGTTTATTTTTTCCAAATCCAAAATAGTTTCTCTGGAAGTCCTTGGATCTTTTGGCATTTTCTAATTTGTTCTGATTTTATAGGTGGCCTCATTTAATCAAAATCCTGTTTCTCCAGCTATAAAATGATGATATAACTGCGTCTTGCCCTTGCTTATACATGATAATAAGCATAACAGAGATAAAGTCACCCAAGTTCCTTGGAGAAAGGCACTATAGAGACAAAGGCAGATACTCAATATTGCAAATAATCTCATTTTCTCTTGCTATAAAATGTTCATTTAAATTGCATAAGATAAAATGTGACTTCTTTAAATTTCTATTTTAGGAAGATATTCATTCTAATCTAGTTGTGCCATAAACGTAACAGTGGAAAACACCATTCTTTGTACTTGGAACACACAGAAAATGGCTGGTATCAAGAGGTAACTCACGTGGGCTGGCCCTATTAACAGTACAAGAAAGCCTCTTCCTATAAAAACAGTAATGGCATTTTGTTATACCTAATGGATTCTCTGGGAAGTAGGTGTGCCCTGCTCAGTGCTATTTAATACATTTTCCTCACCCTGGCTTTGCTGGGTTGTTCTACCATCACGTTGGTTAGGCTGGGAACTGCATTTCTCAGAACCCACTTCCCTGCAAGGCTCTGGATAGTCAAAGTTCCTGGATTTGGAGGAGGAAGAAGTAAAGCAGCAGTGATTCGCACACTCTGAAGTTTGTTGCTTGTTAAAGATAATGAGAGACAGATACAGATGTGCTGGCAGATTCCAGTTTGTCCAGGGTCTTCTCCATTCCATGTCAAGATCTTTTCTCAACTGCTACCCCTGATGTGGTAAGCAGAGTTCCAACAAAAGCCTGATTTCTTCCTCCGTGGTACACTTTCCTTGTATAACGCCCTCCTCTTGGAGGCTGTGAATGTGATGGGGTATCACTGACACAGTTGAGTTACTAATAATTTGACTTTGAGTTAATCAAAAGCAAGCTTATCTTAGATGGGCCTGTCAATCATGAGAATGCTTAAAAGAAGGTGAAGTGTCAGGTTCATTCCTGCTGGCCTTGAAAACACAGCTTCCGTGAATTCTACTGCTGCAATGGAAGAAATTCTGCCAACAATCACATGACCTTGGAAGAGATTCCCAAACCTTGGATGAAATCCCAGCCCTGGTTGACACCCTGCTTGCAGCCTGTGTGACCCTAAGGAGAGGACCAGGCTGACCTGTATCCAGGCTCTTGACCCACAGAAACTGTGAGATAATGTGTGCTGTTTTCAACTGCTCTATTTGTGATAATTTGTTACATAGCAACAGATAATTAATACACCGACTCACCGAAGAAACCCCAGGCTGACTATCAGACGCTTTGCTATAAATTCAGAGGCAGCAGACACAAAGAACAAATAACACCCATAGACTCCTTTAGCTGCCTCTCTTGACAGTCTTAACTCTAACAGCTGGATACACCAGCTTTACTATCCCCTTGCAAGTTCCAACTGTCCAGTTCCTTCCACAGTTGTGTAATGTCTAATTTGTATCAACACTTTCTCGTTTTATAATACTCATTATATTTCTGTTCCCCAAAATGTACCCAGACTGATACAGTCACTAGCACCAGAAGAGGTTCTGGGACAGCAGAGTCTTTGGAATGGGCCTCTAGAATTGATTGCATCATCTGATTAGACTAAAGGACGTTAATGACCCTTTCACTGATGTTAAAGATCACATTGGCAGTCCAAGGAATTCAGTGACAATACAAATGGCTAAATTATCATCTGCCGCATCTATATTCAAGCACCCATAGAAGGCAATGCTTTGGATGCCCCACGTAGTTGCTGCCATAAACATTTTTAGAGAAAATAAAGCATATTGAGGTTAGTTGGTCAATTATAACTGCATGGAGGACTTGGAGAAATAAAATGATGATCCTGTAGCTTTAAATTCCCACTAGAAGGTCTAGTAAAGGATCAAAAAGCTTTTATAACTGCTGCCTTCACTAAAGAAAAAAAATAAAAAATAAAAAAAGCCTTATCTCATGTAACCACAGGGACCAGATTTCTGAAAATCAACCCAAAAGTCTAATCCTGTGGGTGACTGAAGCACACTGAAAGTGGAATCCACAACCTTAGAGAGATTTTTAGGATAAATTTAGGGTTTTGGCTTCGAAGGAGAAGGATCTTGAAAATTTGGATGGAAAGATTTAAGGGGCAGATTATAAATGAAGCTGAGGACATCATACTCCAAAAATTTTGCCGAGTTTCCTTTCCCAAAAGAAGCAGACCTTGGGCCGGCCGAGTGGCATGTTGGTTAAGAGTTGGCTTGGGACTCCAGCTCTGAGCAGCAGGGCCCCAGTTCAGATCCCACATAGAGGGCCAGCGACGCTGCGCCCTCTATAGTTAAGATAGTGAACAACAGCTCGACCTGGAGTGGGCTGCCATGAGTTGCTGGCGATGGTGTAGGTTGCAGAGGGGCTGGCCAGCAGCTGGCGTGTGCTTTCGTGGGCTGCCATGAGCTGCCTTGAGCAGCCGTCCAATGGCTGGCAAGTGACTGCCTCCCCCAAGGAAGAGTGCAATGATGATACCAACATGGGCCAATGAAGCGACATCCTCCACAATTAGACTAAGAACAAAAGGACAGCAACTTGTCTGTTCCCCTCCCCCAATTCCCCAATAAAATCTTAAAAACAAACAAACAACAGACCTTGCTCCCTTGTCTATGTCAGCCTGCCTACGCTGAAGAACCTGCATTGATTCCCCGAGTTAGTTACCAACAGGGGGCTGCTGGTCCTCTCCAGGACCCTACCACCTCTCATTGCTTCCAGGCTTATCACCAGACCTGAGTTCAGACAGGACCCATAGAGTCAGGTGTGAAATACAACCCATGGAAAGGAGCCATATCCACCAAAAGAATGCAAGACTTTTCCAATTTGTATTGCAAGGTTACGCCAAAGCAGTTATCAGAATGGTTGAACTCAAAGATCTTTAATGTTGGCTAATTTATCATTTTGACCTTGCAAGTAAAATAGGTCAGCAAATGAGAGTTTTGACTTGTATAGGTAAAAAAAATTCCAGATCAAAACGAAACCTTTCTTGAATGTCAAAATAGTCACGTTTACAGACCCAGAGTTACTTGAGTGAAGAGGAAGCCTGGTCGGGCTGGCCGAGTGCCCCGGTGGTTAAGCGCTGGCTTGGGAGGCCAGTGGCCCCAGTTCGGGTCCCACATATGAGGGCCAGTGACACTGTCCTCAAAAAAAAAAAAAAAAAAAAAAAATAGAGGAATCCAGGTCCCCTTGACAACTGAAAGAAACCTACTACACAGCTAAAAATTTATACAGCATTTCAAATCTTCCTCATAGTCTTCCTCAGCCTGACCAGTGGTTATTTACCAAGGTGGCTTGGATAGAAGTGGGGGAGGGGTTATCCAGAATTTCAAGAATTATTAGACCATGGTTTAGAACTAAAACTAATTTCTGGACACCTACAATGTCACTTTGGTCTACCATGCAGAGTGAGAGCCAAGGAGACCATGTAATTATAAAATTTTGGCCCAGATTTATATACAGTGAGTTATCTAACTCCTCTATTCTACAATGCAAGTTAGTGGACATACTCAGAAACTGGCAGAGTCCCCAAATTGGTTTCCAGAAACATAAGCTGAGGGCTATTGTTGTAGGAAAGATCACAGAGAAGCCACCAGAATTGCCTCTACTAACCAAAATAGTAAACAAATGCAATCTTGCATTTTTGGAAGGATTGCAAATACCATTGCACCATCAAGGCCTTAGAAAATATAGGATGGTGATTCTTACCTATTCCACCTCCTTATCTGGTCTATGCAGAAGACAAAGGATTATTTTTAACTTACTATAATGAGAACTGCAATTGCAGTGAATGGAGTAAGTCCACACATCTACTGGCAATTGGTAACCAGCTATTGTTCTGGTAAATGCTTTTTCTACATATACCTAATAGTAGGACCCACCCAAGTCATTCTCATTCATTGTCCTACCTCAGGATTATATTACCTCTTAATAGCTATATCATCACCTACTCTGCAAGGTTCACAATTACTTCTCCTTTCCTTACACCGATCCATTTTATCAAGGATACCACATAACATTGCTTCTCACAGAGATCTGACCAGGATGGCAATGCCCTCATGCTCCTGGAGTTTACTGGTGTCACTGTGTTCCCTAGCTCCCTGAAATAGTTCAATGGTAGAATCAACTTTTGAAGACTCAGCATAAATTGGGTAATAACACCTTGCAGGGCTTGGTTGATCACCTCAGAGACACGGTAAGTATTCTTCATCTGCAAACAACATCCAGTGCTACCTTTCCTTATTCACAGATCAGGGATTCAAGGGTCATGGATGCATGCCAGTTTGACAAGGAGTAGATTGTGGTAAGTGATTCTATTGTCATTTTCCAGAATCTCCTTCTTGATGAAATTCTGGGTTAGAGTTTGTCAAAAATTTTGTAGTATATTTGAGAGGCAGAAGTAGCAACTATCATTCTGTGAGGTGAGAGATGATGAAAGATAGTACAGAGGCCATGGCAGATTTCAGGAGGTCCAAGCCTTTCCCCAGTCCTCATCCAGCTCTCCTTCCCGACTGCTGGTCCTTGTGATCCCAGGTCCACCACCAGAGGCTTTGCTGCAAACCCACAGAGCTGATGGCATGAAAAACCTCTATCTTACATAGACATCTACACCAGCTCCGTTTCCAGTCACATCTCACCTCCAGATTTCTCTCTAGGCTCCAACTCATTCACCTGCTCCCATGCTGGTTAGCGACCTCTTTCTGATCATGTAACTCCCTTTTTCAGACCTTCAACTCTCAAATATCTAGAGTCTAATTCCTATAACAAGTTCTCTGATACTTCAGATTGAACTCTCACTGATACATACACCTGCCTAAAATTAAAGATTAAACTTTGTTTATTTGGAAAATCAGCAATAATTTTATAATAAACTGAACATAAAATATCCATAGTATTGAGTCAAGGATATGGTGATGGAAGGAGACTGACTCTGGCTGTGAACACACAATGCAATATATAGATGATGTATTATAGAATTGTACACCTGAAACCTATGTAGTTTTGTAGACCCCCATTGTCACCCCAATAAATTTGAATTAAAAAAAATTCCTAGTATCAGCATCAATGCTGAAAATAGAACAGGCTTTAAAGTGCATACCACCCTTTCTTCTATGAATTTGCTAACCTGGCCTGCATAAAAAGCATCATTCTCTGAAACTGTGTTCATGTCTTCCTGTGATATTTCACCAGCAGACTGATGAGATACTCTTCTTGGGGGTAGTGGCTGTCTGGCCAACTCAGCCACTATGATCAATAGTATTGATTCTATCCAGGAGGCCAGAATGGGAGAGTAGTAAAATCTATTCCAGCTTATCTGAGTTAGCCTCATCCAATGCACAAATTCTCATTTATTAAACTGGACCCAAGGGGTCCAGGAGACACAGGCAGATTGAAGTATCTAAACATTGGTTTCTAAGGGAAAATTCAAAAGGAATCTGCATGTCTATGAAATATAATATAACTGATTTAACATATAAATTATTAAGTGTTTACCCTGGCATAGAGCCTTTAAGTAGCTGCCACTGCAGAAGTGCTTGTCAGCTTCTATAATAAGTAAAATGTAATCAGCATGTTGACAAGCATGACTCGTGAAATGAAATCATAAAGCCATTTTATCTTGTCTCTCATTGTTTTTACCCATTTATTTAGCGAGCTTTTGTCTTCTCTAACCCTATAGAAAAATTCAGGCATGACTCAAGATATTCTTGATAATTTTTAAGTTATAAACTATTGTTCCAACTTAAAAATTGAAATGTCTGGTTCTCTATATGTTCATTCCAAATATTCTTAAAATTAAGGCTTTGCTGTCACTTTGCCGCCACCCCTGCCTCCTTCCCTTGTCTCTGAACTATTGTTTGAGAAAGCCTATAGCAAGGGAAGAAGGTAGTTGGCCTGGTCTCTTTCTTCACCATTGTTTTATCCTTCAGCCATGTCTTAATTAAACTTTCTTACCTCTTCAGGTTGAAATTTGAGAAATCAAGTGGAAATAAATGATTAAGGAAAGTCCTTACTTGGATGATGCCTCATCTCTGAATTTAGCAGATGTTAAGAACTGACCCTTTTTCCCAGGGTGCTGTCATGGAATCTTTGGGGCCATGTTAGGGAGTTTTCACCTGCATTTTCTTTGATCTCCATATTAGTTGGTCTGGTAACTTTATCTTCACCCTCTGAAAATCAGGTGATACCTTCAGTTCATCTCTGTGGATAGCTATTTTTCCCTCCAGGTGACCCTCTGACTCTTTCCCAGCTTTATCCTGTATTTCCCAGCTTTATCTTACCCATCACTGGTCCATGAGAAATAGTCAAACACTCTTCACCCGGATGAATGTTGGGAGTCCAGGACACTACATATAGCCATTTCTATGTCTCTTTTGTCTACAGCTCATCAGTTCATGTCTTATACCATCCACTGCTCAGGCAGGAATCAGACACCGGGCCAGTGTATATGTTCACTTTCTGAGTGGTCCCAATGAAACCACTTTCATTGGGCAAAAGGTGAAAAACCCACACAACCGTTTTCCCTTGAGATAAGTAGGAGAACTCCATGCTCACCAGCAGCATTTCCCAAAATCCTCTTTCATCCTCTTTTAATTTTGATCCTGAGCTGATTTATGTCTGTCTGATGTGGATGAGGAGTTTAGAACTCATAAACTGTCTAACCACTGTTCACCCACATCTTTCTATGAATCCTCCATTAAAAACCGTTATGCTCATTTTTGGTGTTTGATACCTATTTGTTTACACCCTAAGACAAAAGTCCTTTGTAAAATACCATGACTTAAAGCAATACATGTCTTGAATCTCTAATCCTTACCCATGTGATGCCTCCATTTTTGCTCTGTTCCCTCAGCTTCCCTAGTTACCAACTTCACTGTTTAAAGTATAACTATATTTTCTCCTCAACCACTTAAAATAAGTGTATATTTCTTTCAGATAGTCCTTGGCATTATAACATGATTTCTATATCATAACTTCCTTTACTTATTCATGCAAAATATATTTTTTTCAATCAGGTCATACTACTTGTGAGGCACTATGCTGAACATCAGGACATCAAGGATCATTAAACTACAACAATTGTCCACAAAGAGATCACACAATTTGTAGGTAAGAATTATGAGGATGTGAGAGATACTCTAGCACACAGACAAAAGAGGACTTACCAAGGGAAAGGATGCATAAGCAAAGAGGGATGGAAGTTGAGGCATAGAGAGCCAGTTGAGGCATAGACAGAATGGGAGAAATGTGTGTCCAAGTAGAGAGACATGAGACGGGATGGAAGAGTGATTAGCCATCCATGGCTCAATGCACACAGAACACACAGACTGTATAGCTAGCAATGATGATTGATGAGCTGAACAAGTGTACAGCAGATACATCTTAAAGGAGTTTGCACACCTGTTGAACTTTGAAATTTATATCAAAGGACATTGGGAACACTACGTTTTATTCAGGAGAGTGTTGTATTAAGATTTAAATTTTGGAGAGAGCATTCTGACTAAAGGGTCACTAATAATTAAGGGTGTAGTAAAATGTATGGAAACAAAGCATTAGCATTCTCTAAAAATACAGATCTCATGCACATAAATAAAAAGCCAAACATTGCAATGGGGTAAAAAGGAGATGGAGGAGTTGATGAAAAGATATTCATATTTACCAAAAACAAAACAAAACAAAAAAACACATGAGAAAGGCAAATTGAAAATGAGACAATACTTTCCTTCCATAAGATACAAAGCCTGTAACATCAAATATGATAAGTGTTTGGGGAAAGAATCTCTTACAGCATTGTGGGAGTGCAAATCAGTAGAGATATTTTGGAAAGCGATTTGGCAATTTTATTAAAGTTGAAAATGTGACTCGTCAGGTCCTTCTGTAGGTTTCTTCCATCATAAGTACTCATAGGTGTGTCCAAGAAGGTTGGTACAAGAACATTCAGAACTGTATTGTATGGAGCAATAAAAACTCAGAAACGATTTGTTTTTAAATGCTATGAGGTACAAAATGGGGTTTTTCCTTTTTTCCTGGAACTGAAGTGCACAGCTAAGAACAAAAGACATTATATGCCTCTCATTCTGTAAGTACAGAGAACAACTCAATGTAGGGGGTCAAGCTATATCCCCTGGAGCTTACAGGGAGACATTTTAGTAGAACTGACACATGACTGCTCTGCCTCCCCTATCATCATTTGAGGAGATCTGGGAGAAAGGGGAGAGTTTCTGGTGAGAGGTTTTTCCAGTTTCCATTGCCATGAAAGGAAGGGAGAGGAAAATCACTGGGAACAGAATGGAGATGTCTATAAGAAATTTTATCACTGGTTAGCTTTCTGCTTCATTACCCAAGAGACCCTGCTACAGGGGGAGGGAACAACATAAAGGAGAGAGCATGGAGGGGCATCCAGATGGGGACACTGGCGGTTCACTCAAGTTCCCCGTGCCCAGGGGTCTAGAGAGTAGATCTTGCCTTGGTGCCCTAGACCCAGAGCCAGGGGCCACTGAAGGTAGGCAGACTGAGCCCTGTTCTCCTGCTGGGGACTGCTGCAGAGTGGAGCCACAGCTGCGAGCTAGTCTTGCAAAACCAGCTACTACTCATCCACAGCGGAATCAGCAAGCTGGGAAAGGGCTTCCAACCAAGCCAAGGCAGGACCCCTGGGTTGGGCTCTTACACAGATGATGTATTGTATTCCTCCCTTTCCCCTTGGCCAACACCAGGACAGACAAGAGGGGAAAGGAAAAGTGGGAACCAGGGGAGCGATGCATATTCACAGGCAGTCAGTTCTGTCCCTAGTCCAACTGCATGCTGGACTGGGTGCAGGGGTGAGCGAGAGAAAGGGGATAATACTTTGAATTGAATATGAGATTACAATGATAAAATGTATATTACTGAGTCTTACAGAACTGAAGCTGGACAGGCTTAATAACAGGAAGTAACCTGACTGAATCCACTGAGCCGTCCGGAAAGGATCCCTCTACCCAGCAGGAGCAGGCAGGAGAGGGTTCAACAAAGCACTGCTATTGTAGTTATTGAGAAAAACAACACTTTCTCCTATACACTTAGAGAACCAAGACTCCTGTTTATATCACTATATGAACCAAATGTCCAACCATAGCGGAAGGAAAAATAAACCTGTACATACATACACTGTGAATCCAGGTAGCATATGCCGCAGTTCAAAGGAATCTAGTTGCTCACGATTATCAGTATGAATATATAAGAAACATGTTAGCTGAAGAGTTAAAAGAACAATGCAAGTAGAAAAATACAAAACCGTATTGTATACTTTCCATTGGAGAGGTAGACAGATCGATAATTTTTAGAAGATGACTCCTCAAACTTATGTTAGTTCTTCACTTAGGGAAGAGAGACAAAAATTGAGGTGTCAAATCAAGGGGCACTCTAGTTTGATGTACAGTGTGCTTGTTAAAACATGAAACAGTGGCAATGTATTTACACATGACTTGTGTAACATAAACAACTTACAAACATAAAAAAAGAGTGAGAAAAATTTTACCAAAATAAAAACAAACTTAATCCTGTGTGATGGATATTTGAATGACTGTTATTTTGTTCTTTGTATTTTTACGTATTTTAAAATAACCTTTCCCCACAAAAAGATGGGAACAAAGTATGAGACAAGAACCTGAAGGTCAATTCACAAAAGAAGAATTTTTTTTTTAAATCAACATGCAAAATGATAATCAACCCCAATAGTTACATAAATTCTAATAAAAAGAATGAGACATTATTCCCCAACGTATTTACTCAATTGCAATACAGCAGGTAGGAGTAGATATTGTCATGTTCCTCTGGACAGCAATTTGGCAAGATGTATAATGAGCCTTTTGAAAAGTTCATGATACTGTATGCATAAAACATTTCCAAAAGATTATTTAGTGAAATGTTAACTGTGTTAGTCTCTGAGTCTTGGGATTTGGGATATTTGCTTATCTGTATTAATATGTTTTTATATAGTAGGGATGTGTTATTTGTATCAAAAGCATATATACATATGTACACATACATATGTAAATTTTCTACACTTTCACTTAGCAATTCTACAAGTAGGAATCCATTGTAAAGTATGAGATTTGTTCAAGATTCGGTACAAAGGTATCCATAGCAACATTATCCATAACAGCTGAAAATTGGAAACAACCTTCATGCTTAACAATAAGAGAATGTTTAAATACATTATAAACAACTATATGATGAAATAGAAAGTAGCCTTTTATAAAAATGGTCTTTTCAAAACACACTGAATTGCATGGGGGAATTTCTGATGATACAGTGTTGTGAGGAATAGAAAAGGAAGACAAACAGGGATGAATTACCAGGTAGTCCCAGGGGCATAAACAAACTTGAAATCCACACATTTGTGGAGAAATCAATCAACCTGGCTGCACGATTTTTCCCTGCTAGTGCTAGATACCCCAGTCACAGAGCACAGAAGATGGGCATTTCCTGGAAAGCTAATCCAGTGCCAAAGGTAATGAACTCTTGTGTTTTCTAGGCTTTCAGTGTCAGTTTCCAATCACCTTTGCCCACAGCCTCATATCCTCAAACAACCAATCAGCGGAAGGAACAGAAGACCTCTGCTCTGGACCATCCTCCACCCAGCACTTGTAGTCCTGCTGTCACATGCAAAAGTGGTACATGGAAGAACTTTTGGCTCCCTCTGGCTCAAGCCCTTACAGTTTGATTGGCAGAGTTCCCATAGGATCGTGGTTATTGCGTGTTCTGGAACATAAGACCCGGGAGCAAGCCCCTAGCCTGCACCTTTATGCCAGTGTTCAAGCAGACCACAGAGGTCCCTGCAACCTCATTGTCTTATTTGTTCTTCTAGTGGTTGTTTTGGTCGCCCAGTGTGTGGAATTAGATCTCCATAGGTGTGTACTAATTGATGTGTACACTAAAGATATTTTAGGTTTAGCTGAGAACTTTCTGGAAACATGTCTGAATTTCATAAATCCAAGGAGCTATGAAAACTATAAACTTTCAACGCAAACTTCCTTCACTCCCTTCCAGGGACTGTGACACAGTAGTCACAATTATCAAAGAGCAGTTTAAGCCAGCCACTCATGAAGGTTTCCAAGTGAATTGTTTTTAAGCATAGGTTATGCTCAGACCTCATCCACAAGAATTCGGACTTAAATGTATTTGAAGCAAATAAATCCTTGTTTTACTACAATCATGTTGCTGATGGCTAAGGCAGTCCCCTCACAGAATGACCCCTCAGAAAGTGATGCATGGCCATTGTCCAGAAGGAGGCACTACTGTACGAGCTTTCTTAATACTTCAGTCTTCCATCAAGACTCCCAACTGGGTCCTAGTTTTGTATGAACCATTTCAGGACCTTCACGTTTTGGCTTACCTCGGGGTTGAAAGCAATATTAGCAGAACACCTCAGATGTGTAAAGATCATTTCATATGCTATAAGCTCGCTGACCCCTCCCTATGGATAATAACTTGTTTCTGGCCAACTTCCCACATAAATAGCAGCAGCATCAGGGACACAGATCTCTGAAGTGGGTATCCTATCCTGACTTTGTATTTTAGTTATCAAAATTACAAACGCTCTAGAGAGTATGCACCAGCTCTGTTTACAAAGACTACCCTAATGTATGTCATTAATTCACATTTCATTTCCTGAATATCCAAGCCCCATTCCTCACTCCATTCTCTTGACTAACTGCCCAAGTTACCATGCACCCTGAACTGTCACATCCACATTCCAGTATTACCCAGTTCATATCTTTGGCCTTGTTGTTGTCCCATTTTAAGATAATAAATAACCTGAACATGTTAATAGGCTAAAGTGAAGAAGCTAGTGGAAAAAGGAGAATGGAGAATTAAAAGATAGAGGAAATATTGGTGAAGGTGGGTTCCTCTTGGGTTGAGATGGGATTAGACCTAGAGTCAAAATAGAACTGGTATCAGTATTTGAAATAAAACACTTAAGAGAAGGATTGTTGAGCATAGAATCTTGTGTCTTCAAATTATGGTTCTTCGATGTTCACGTAATACCAACCTTTTCTATTATATCTCAAGGAAGAATAAAGGGACATGGTTTCATGAACATTTTCCCTGTTTTTTCATTTGGTATCCTCTTTTTCTCCACTAGCTCCTTCATCTTAGACAAAAAGTTCTCAAGTTATTCGTTATCTTAAAATGATAACAAAAATCACAGCAAGGCAAAGATGTCACTGGGTTAATACACAGGCAAATGCACTTATTTGATTATTCTGAGGTTATGATTCAAAAGCTTAGCACCATGACCTGTTTGGCTATACTTACACCTGTATAATAATTTTGCCTGGCTAAAAACATGGCTGGAACCCTGAGGCTGAAGAGATTGAACCCCTTTGTCCCTGTCTCCCTAAACTCATACCTGGATTCCAAGCTTCTCTGACATGAAACTGATGAAAAGGAAGAACAGTCCAAGGAGAACACATAGCCAGGGAGAAGGGACAAGTCCAAAGGTCCAGGAGACTGTGCCCAGCCTTAGAGCAGACATGAGTCAGGCTCCATGCCACCACACTTAGGAATATGAGAGACAGTTCCAGTGCTTCAGAGCTCCCAGCCAGAGGGAGCAAAGAAGGAGCCCAGTAGAAAGAGAGAGAGATGTCAGGGCCTTTATCCAAGGATTTCTGCTGGAGGAAGGGAGACACACAGAAAAACAAAGACTCTAAAGCTGGATTTTCTTTGGCAGGCTCTTGGGCACGAGAGATACAGATTTATTTATGTTCTTCCTGCTAAGGCTCTATCCTTTAAAACATATATATATATATATATATATATATATGTATATATATATATATATATATATATATATATATAGTCTGGATGAGTTTCTAAAACTTGACAATGGAAAGCACTATTGTCAAGGAGCTGTTGTAAACTTTTGCTAGTTAACTGACAAGTGGATGCTAACCTTTTCCTTTGACATAACAGGAAAAGAAATGTTTAGGCAAGGCTGTTGGTACAGTGGGGGCTATTGGTATAGTTCCAGTGAGTCTGGAAATACGTCTTAACTCTACATGCTCTATTACAATAAAGTACAAGTGTTTTCAAATGATTACTTTTTTGTTTTTCTTGCGGATTAAAAATACATAACTAGTTTCAGGTGTAGTGATTAGACACTTAAGGAATTTACAAAGTGATCACCCCAATAAATTTAGCAGCCACCTAGCACCATTCATAGTTATTACAACATTATTGACTATATTCTTTACGCTATACTTTACATCCCCCATACTACTTTGTAACTACCAATTTGTACTTCTTAATCCCTTCCCCTTTTTCCGCTCATGCCCAACCCCCACCCATGTGGCAACCATCAAAATGTTTTCTGTATCTATGAGTTTGTTTCTATTTTGTTTGTTCATTTATTGTGTTTTTTAGATTCCACATATAAGTGAGATCATATGGTATTTGTCTTTCTCTGTCTGGCTTTCTCCACTCTGCACAATACCCTCCAGGTCCATCCATGCTGCTGCAGAGCAATCAGGCTTTTATCTGCATAGCCTTCCTTAGTGTAGCATCCGTACAGTTCTTGCCTGATGGCTCCCTGCTTATAAAAAGGTTGAAGATTATTAGCAAGTCTTCTTATGATGAACTCTGAAGTGGCCAGAGAGTTTCACCTACTTCTTTCTTTCCTAAGGTTCTGTTTTAACTTCTGTCATCTTCTAATCCAACTCATCCAGTGTCAGGCCAATCAACACCTCACCATCTCAAGGAGCTTTCCAACTTCTTTAGACTTTAGGCATTTTCTTTCACAAGATAACTTGCAAAGATTCTTTGGGGAAGCCACATTGCATTTCTGGTCCTCAGTGTCCTCACTGGACATCTGTTCTCTTTGACTGCCACTTCATGCCCAAAAGATAGATATATATTTTAAATTTATGAGAGCACGTTCAAGTTGAGCCCTATAATAATATCCATCTCACCCACTGACATTCTTTAGCTTTCTGGAGTGAAAAAGCAAATGGTAAAGTTAATGCAGCTTTCTGCTCATGAAAGAGGATATCTTCTTAAAAAATCAGTTCTGGGCCTTCTCTGATTCTTAGACCCAGTCCCAGGGAATAGTGTGTGCAGGACTGTGATCACCATTTGTGTGTAGGTTGGTATATATAAAAAAAAAATTGCTGATCTGACCCTACTGTTGGAAGTTCATAAATGGGAACCAGAGAAATAAAGTGGCTGACCACATTTCTAGAAGTAAATTAAGGGAAACAAAATTAGGTTCTCATAAATTCTAGTGGGAGCCATTTGCACTACACAAAGCTGTCCTCTATGTAAGGAGCTAACCAGGACATGAAAATGGTGTAAAGTAGCAAACAGAAGGGGTAGCATTGCCTCTGCCAAATTTCTTGGAACTTCACATGTCTCCATGTTTCCTACAGAAACCTCTTAAAGAAGGGTCATCTCTGTAACCTAAATTGGTTAATGCTTTTTGAACTCTTTAAATTCTGAGAGAACATGGAATACGCATTCTGAGTGAGAAAGAACTCGGAATTTTTGCTTTGACCTGCCATTCATTTTAATTTGACAAAGCCACTCTTAACACACAATTCAAATAATGCTGAAATGTCAATACATTTCTCTATGCAGGCCACTCCTTAACATGCAGTTCATTTATTCTCTGTATTACCATAAGAAAAACCATTCAATTTACCATGGGGAAGATGACCAATGGGAGCTCTAGTCTTGCAGAAGTGAGAAAATCATTAGCTTCTCCCACCAAGTAATGATTGCCAGTGCCTCTAGTGAGGAGCAAAGTCTCCTTGGCAAAGCTATTATTAGCATCCTTTTGATGTCAGAGGCATGAAGATGAAGGGGTAAGGATGACATATTTCAATGTAACCTTTAAAAGCCCTCTTTGAAAGACTTTGTGTAAAATGAAAATCTCCAAAGACTTGAACTTTTACAACCCAGTAAACAGTCACCCGTGATTCCCATTAAAGATGTCCTTTAGGGAGGAGTTAATGAGTGAGAAGAGGAACATCTGTCAGGATTTCCTACTTGATCTTTTGATCTCCTTATAAGCAGGTTCATCGCAGACTTGTCGCCAAAAGAAAGGGTAGAGGAAAACTTGTTAATGCTTACATAAAAGGAAGCAACATTAATAACTATAATTTGCATTGCACTTTATAATTTATGAAAAGCTTAGACGATTTGCCCCATTTGGTATTGACAAAAAGCCCTGAGAACAAAACTAGTGCTGTTACTACCATCTATAGATGAGGACTCTGAGAGATTGAAAATAGGTTATGTACTAATTATGCATCAAATTCTGTTTGTGACAATCTCTGGTACTGATGGGCTTCTCTTGACCTCGAACAATATTTCTATATAACGTAAGACCCTGCAGCTACAGGCTACAACATTTGCTCATTTACCCTATAAAATATTTTAAAATTATGTAGCCTATCATACAATTTTATATTTCAACCTAAAAGTTTCCATCATAAAATCAAATAACTGGAAAGTACATAATTTCTGGCATATTGTAAATATTAATATTTTAAAATAAGAGGTTTTTGTATTTTCAATATATTCAAAGAAATATAAATACCAGTTGAGATCTAACACATGTCTTATCCATGTATATATTACATGAAATAGTTACTTTTTAACGTTTAATTTTTTTATTATTTCCTTTTACTTTTGAATTTATATATCCATTTTACACACCAATGGAATTTTACCCTTCTGTTGTTATGTTTTTATATTTGAAAGGCTGCTATATTGCCATCCGTTGTACCATTCTGTAAGGAAAACTTGTATATTGTACATTTTATTTGTTGGAGTTTTCTGTAACTATAAGATTTTCACTGTTAACATTTATTCTTTTGGATTGAGACATTAAAACTTATAATTAGCACAAACTTGTTTTTAGAGAACAGGAAAATATTGTTCATGTTAATAAAAAAATTAATATAGATATGAAAATGTCATTTCCAATGCATCTCTTAATGAGATGGCAGGGGCTTGTAGGAGACAGAACGATGCTCCTCTAAAGATGTCCATGTTTTGGCCTTTTGAGCTTCCTTTGCTCGGCCTGCTCCAAACTCTTTGGAGTATCCTTTCTTTTCTAATAATGGCCCTTGAGCCATTCTCTACTGTTCAGGCCCACTTCTGCTTCTTTGAAATGTATTTTTACTTCTAATAAACTATTTTTCTGAAACTTTAAAAAAATTAAAATTAAAATTAAGAAAATAAAATAAAGATGTCCATGTTCTAATCCTCAGAATCTGTGAATGTTACTTTACATGACCCAAGGATTTCCTAGATGTGATTAAATTAAGGCTGCTGATGGCGGGAGGTTATCCTGGATTACCTAGGTGGACCCCGTGTAATCACAAGAGTCCTTATAAGAGATACCCAAAAGCATCAAAGTCAGAAGAAGGAGATGTGATGACAAAAGTAGAAGGTGGAATTTTGAAGATAAAGTAATGGGAATTGAAAAAAAAATTTTAATTAAAATTTTTTAATTAAAATAAGTAAGTTAATTTTAAAATTAAAAAAAGAAAAATAAAGGCAAAAACTAAAGAGTGTGCATTTTGGAATATTTTATGTACTTTATATTTTATATAATTTATTAATTAGAATAAGATTACAATTAATAAATTGGAACTCTAATTTGAAATGCGTAATTGACTGATTTCCATATGTATTTTAAGTTGAAATCAATTTATGTACAACACTAGAAAATGACTTAAGGTTCAGCATATTTATGTTTAATTTTTCAGGTTTCTATGAGTTAAGTAAGGTTGATAAGGCTTGTCAGTCAACAATTAGAGTACTTAAATTAAAAAATCATGTATATCAAATTTTGCACATTTTAAAATCTTTGAAGATGTTTAACTAAGGTTGTAAATTAAAGCAAACATTATGCAAAACCCCTTTATATGTGATTGCTAAAATTCTCTAAAACCTATGAATAGAATCATACTGTGTATAAGCTGAACTTAAAAGTATAAGAATAAGGGTGTTGGATTTTTGCTTTAATAAATTAAATGTTAACTTCTGAAACCAACTTAAACCTCTGAATTCTCTCTTCTGATACAAAAATTGCCCTGAAGAGCCCCGAAAAAATCCTAACATTTAACACCACTTACTAGCAGTATGACTACCATACATGGCTTAGCCTCTAGGAGTCTTTCTCCTCATTTATAAAATGGAGTGTGAGTCAAGATTAAGTGATATACTTAAACTCCTAGTCTTGTGTCTGATGTCTAGTAGGTATTTAACAAATAGTGACTGTTTTAAAAATGCTTCATGCACAGTAAAACACCATTTGCACAAAAACTGTAACTTCTAGAAACCTATCCCAAAGAAATACATACCTGTGTGCGTGGAAGTGTATGCATAATGATGCATTGTTTTCATAATGAAAAACAGAAAACAACTTAATGTCTAACAATAGGGAATGTGCAGTAAAATAAATTAAGGTGCATTAAAATTATAAAATATGCAAATGTTAAAAAGAGTAGGGTAGATCTATATATACTTACATGGGAAGATTTTTCAAGATACATTATCAAGCAATGACAACAAGTACAGAAAAATTAATGTTATCCCATCTCAATATAAACAAAGATAGGAATATGCTATAAACTTATAGCAAAAGAACAGAAAGGATTCACACCAAACTGTGAATAGCGATCTTATGTGGCTGGCAGCAGCATGGCAATCGGAATAGGGTGAGGACAAGTGAGGACCTGTTTTAATCTGCATTCTTGTATACTTATGCATTATGATAAGTGTATCAGGTAATGAGAAAAGGTGTCTGCACACATACACACGTATGTGGTATAATCAGGAAGTTCAATTAATGGTGTAATAAATCCACTTTTTACATAACAATATGTACTTAAATAACCTGCTCCACTAATATGTGACACACTTATCACTCTACTTCTCAGCCACATGTTGAAGCGCTTCTTTTGAAACTGTCCCAAACAGATCTACCTCAGTGGGTTTGACAACTCTGAGGATGTCAAATGGCTTTGCTTTTATGTTTCTTCACAAGTCATACAAGAGCTAGAGGCCATGTGGTAGTAATAATAACAATAATAACAATAACAACACCAGCAGCACTAATAAACTAACACCTACTGGCTGCCAGGCTCCGTTCTAAGAACTTTGATTTAATTATTCTAATATCAACTGTATTATACTAATATCCTAACTGTATTATCCTAATATCAACTGCATATGATAAACACCATTCCAGTCATCACATTTAGATAATGAATCCAGGGTACAAAAAGGTGGGGTAACCCACCATAACATCACATAGCTACTAAGTGACAGAGACAGGATTTAAAGTTGGGTTCTGGCTTCAGATCCTGTGTTCATTACCCTTGCCCCCTACTGCCTTTCTAGTGGAGGACAGATGGCAGTTATAATATAATGGATACCTTTTTAAGAAAAGTGCTGAGTAGCAAGAAGTGCCATCCTCAAGATGATGCTGCTTAACACTCCATTTTTTTTGAAAACTTGGAGAAACACATGCTAAAATGAATGAGGCTTCATGCATGTCAGTGAGATCAAGCTCATTGTTCACAAGGGTAAAGAGGGTTGTTACAGTCATGTCACCCAACAATGTTCCTACCACCTCCCAGTCATAAACAACAAGAGAACGACCTGCATTCTTCTACCACATGTCCTTTAAGGAGATAACACAACTTGACGAATGTCACGCAGTTATGGAGTGGAAGAGCTAAGACCTCAGAATTCTGGGCTGGAGGTGTGCAAGCTCACTCAACCATTTCTGAGAAGGAGTAGTCTAGCTTTATAATCCTGAGAGCTACAACCTGCTCTTTATGGAGACTAGAATGTAAAGTAGGTTCAAGGATGTCCCAGAAGCCATGTGAAACAGAAGGAAAAGCATGTAGTCTGGAATTAGAGCTGAGTTTAAACCCTAGCTCAACTCCTTACTATTCTGCCATAGTGGGGCAGGTTTTCAACTTCTCTGAAAAGGAATACTCTAATAAGTAAAATGGGGAAAATATCTATATATTAAGAGTATTATTATTGTTTAAAATCCCTTCTTAAATATATGCTCTTATCATCTTGGGCCCAAGTTATTTACTCTCTGAGTGTCTCAATATTCTTGCCTGTGAAGTGGGAATTTAAAAAGTATCCACTACTTAGTGTTATAAAGAGGATTGAGATAATCTATGTAAAGTCCTCAGCACAATTTGAAGAAGACAAGAGTCCCATCCTAGGCTGAGACACAAAGTGCTCGAAAAATAACCACTAGTCACAACAAATGCAAAGTCACTGTTTTTAATACAACCTGAGTAAATACATTACCTTTTTATGAATTGCCTTCAATATCCTTTACAACACTTTGCTGTTATGTTGTGTTGTTTTCCCATATTGAATATTTATGATTCAACGTACCTTTCTAAAAAATAAATACATTGAGATTTCCACATTTCAACTCTTGTTATAAAGTTAGCCTAATCCTCATTTTAAAAGATGACAAGGGTATTAAATAAAATGTATAAGACTCTTCTCTAATAAAATCACCTGCAAACCTTCTGGAAGAAGGAAGGAAGGAAGGAAGGAAGGAAGGAAGGAAGGAAGGAAGGAAGGAAGGAAGGAAGGAAGGAAGGAAGGGAGAAAGAGAGAAAGAAAGAAGAAAAGAAAGAAAAGAAAGAAAGAAAGAAAGAAAGAAAGAAAGAAAGAAAGAAAGAAAGAAAGAAAGAGCGAAAAATCAAATCCAGTGATAAGACGGATAATATACTAGGATTAAATTTGGTTTATTTCAGGAATGCAAGGCTTGTTTAAGATTCGAAATCAAAATCAAGGCATTAAGAAGCACAAATTGGTAGTTAGAAAATAGTTGCATAAATGTAAAATACAGCATAGGGAATATAGTTAATAACATTGTAATAACCATGTATGGTGCCAGGTGGGTACTACACTTATTGGGAGATCATACTGTAAATTATATACATGTCTAACTGCCATGATGTACACCTGAAACTAACATAAAATAATATTGAATGTCAACTGTAAATATTTTTTTAATCAGGATTCAAAATCAATACACATAGACAGGTTAAAGTATAAGTATATATGATCATCTCAATAGACACAGAAAAAAAAATCATATGATAAAAACCAATACTGATTCATGATATAATCTCTAAGAAAACAGATTAGATGTATATGATTAACAAAATTCACCCTCAAAACATGTAGCCAACATCATACTGAATGATGAAATACAGAACACTTTCCCACTAAATAATGAGGAGACAAGGTTGCTTATTATCATCACTTTTAATAAACATGATATAAAAGGACTTGATAGGGTGAAATAAAGCTGTCTTATTCATAGATAGTATGATTATGTACACAAAAATCCAGAAGAATATACAGAAAAACTATTAGAACTAATATGTATATTTGATAAGGTGGTTGGATACCAAATCAGTATATTTAAAAATCACCTGTATTTCTAACTACTAGCCCCAAACATAGCATATGGGTATGTTAAAAGATACATTTACAATAGTATCAAAAATCAAGAAATAAGCCTATAAACAAGGTGCAAACTGTTATGTAGGATATTACAAAATATGATTAAGAAAAATTAAAGAACTGAATCATGGGATATACCATGTTCTTGGATTGTAAGACTGTCTTTTAAATGTTATCTTTATAGATTTATGCAGTCAATGCAATCCCAATCAAAGGAGATTCTTCATGGTGGACATTAATAAACTGCTAATAAGATATATGCAAAAATAAAAAGGACCATAAATGGAGAACTTAGTCTACTAGATATCAAGATTTCCATAATGTATAATTTCAAGACGTGCAAAGGTAAATAGATAAATGTTCCTTAAAGAGAGTCCAGAAACAGACCTATAAAAGTATCAGTTTATGACAAAGATGACATTGCAGTGCAGTGGTGATGACAGTCAGCTCATTATGGAGCTGGGTCAACTGGATATTCACATGACCAACTGGAGAAAAATGTGAACGTCTGTCTCTCCTTTCTCTTTGCTTTGTACATCTTTGCATGCCTGCGTATTTGTTCTCTTTTCATGAACCCTACCTCCACCTTACTGGTGCCTTTTCTGATTGCCCTGTTTTGGGAAAACATTACCACTAACAGTCTTTGATGTAAATTTACTTCTGTTTCAAGTGACTAATCAGTCTGAGAGGAAAACCTCTTAGTTCTACTTCCAAATTCTTGGGAACAAGCTTGGGTTAAGTAGGCAATCCCACCCACACTCTCACTCCCAGGGCTCATCAGTTGTGACCAGAGGATGGGTCATAGTGGAGACAAAGGCCACCGCATGGATTGGGGTGAGGAAAGGTACCCAGAAAATGGTGAGCCCTGCATAGATGCAATTACAGGTTACTACTCCGTAGATCAGATGCCAAGAGTAGATTCCTCTAAACCAAAATCAGGACAGCAACACAAACAAAAAAAAAAGTCCACTGCCTACAACCTTGAAATCAGGATCAAATGTTGCCATCATTCAACAGTAAAGAACAAAATCTGTGTGTGCAAGCACTTGGGGTTCAAATAGGGAGTAAAAGACATGCTGGGAACTGAGCTCAATAGAAGTGGGGAATTATCTGGTTCAGGAATGACATGTGAAAGCAGCCTTTTAGTTTCTTAAGCCAAGGTGATAAAGGGTAACTGTGGACTCTGGGGCTAGGGTTGGCTTGTCTTCTATTTAACCTCAATGCATCCTTCCTGATGTGAGACAATAATAACTATAGATGAGAGAATTCCCCGATGGCTGGATCCTCAAGTGTTGATGTTTGTATTAGAGGGCATCTGAGGCATTCTTAAAATTGGGGATTAAATTTTAACATAGGAATTTGGGGTGTTAGACGTTCAATACTAGAGGAAGCTGATCAGGCAGAAGAGCCAGACCCAAATCATTGTTATCAATTCAAGGGTCTAGGTCAGGGAACACAGATAGATTTTGACTCATATACGTACTCTGATTTCTTTGAAATGGCATCTTGGGTTTCTGGGTTGAGAAAGATTCTGAGGCCATGGTCAGGCTAAGTGAAAAACACAGCCATCATCAAATACCAACAGCAATTGTGGGCACTGCAGCATAAGTGATGTAGGCTAGACAGAGGGCAAGAGCCAAAATGGAAACACACTGGATTTCACCCAAAATGAAAGATTGAAGTGGATGAAGTCAGAATAGGTGAAACAGAAAGTGCCACCCAGCTGGAGCACTTTTCGCAGCTTTATATGAAGGCCCGAAGGTCTTTGTTTAGAAGAGTCTGAAACTCCAGCGTCGCTTGGCAAACCCACCCAGCCCTGTATCTGAGACCAGTGAAACCCTAAGAAATGAGCCTGACCCCATCCTAGGCTCTGAGAATATAAAATTGAATAAAATATTCCATTGCCTTGAACAGCTGAAGATCAAATGGGATAGTCAGAGATGTGAAGAATATACCTAACTCTCACAGGCACCAAAATTAAGTAGAGAAATTTTTGCAGGTGTCCAAGCTCATGTGCTCCCCCCATCCTCCCTTATCCCAGATTCAGAGATATAACTGGCTGAGGACAGAACCTGGGGAGAGTGTTTCTTAAGATCACCCCACGGGGACGCTGATGACTGAGGATTGAAGAGAAAGAACTGAAGCCTTTGGATAAAGTAGGGAGAGGCAGTCAAGGCAAAGAGGACAGGAGGTACAAGGAGACGGAGGCACAAAAGGGCTTAATACCTTCAAGTTTTGTTGTAAGTTTGTCTTGTGTCACTGGAGCAGAGAGCATCTCTAAGAGCAGAGTAGCTCCTACCTAGGGGGTGGGCAAAGCCAGGTAATGAAAGCCACCTGCGATAAGATAAGCTGACTGAACTTCTGCCATTTACTTGAAGAAAGTTCCCTAAAAACTACAAAGCATGACACAGAAATGCAATGTTCTTTTTAGTATTCACAGGTAGCAGGAGTCTTCCCAGAGGTGTGCATTTTATATCTCTACCTCTCCTTCCTCCATCTCCCCTCTCCCCCATCTCTCCCTTTCTCTCTAAAATCTCAAGCAACATAAAGATCTGCCTCAGGAATTGAAGGACATGCCACTTGAAGGACATAAGGGAAACTGCACTTCAGAGGGACACCTGAGAAGCTACCTTTTTTGTTGTTGTTTTTTTTTTTTGAGGGCAGTGTCACTGGCCCTCATATGTGGGACCCAAACTGGGGCCGCTGGCGTCCCAAGCCAGCGCTTAACCAATGCGTCACTTGGCCTGCCCAGAAGCTACTTTTTTAAAATTCAGTTTCACCCATTCTCCCCTTCACCCATATTGATGCTACCACCATCGGAAATGCTATGTTGGACTACACGGTATAAAAAAGAGCCGCCATCACCAGAAGTCACTGGGCTCTAGCTTTGGCCCAGTGAAAAGTAGTTGTGTGTCTCTATCTGAGCATCAGCTTCCTCATCCGTAAAAACCAGGTAATTACTACCCGGCTTTTCCACCATGGTTTTGAGCGATTTAAATTAAATGAACATTTACTGAGCTTGTTAGATCTTCTCATGTGAGATAATGAGATAATCTTTTGTAGAGTTCATTGTAAACGTTAAAGGGCCATAGAAATGTTAAGAGGAAGCCATCGCTAATAAATATAGTGATTTACACAAACTGTTCATCATTTAGGTCAAATTACAATGCAGCCAAATAATGATGAAGCATATCATTAAGTAAGTGTCAGATGATTTCTTGTTGTAAGTTCTATTTGATTGCAATACTCAACTGATAATCTCTTAAGCATTCTTTGCTTATTGCCCAGAAAGCATGGTTGTCTGTTCACAGCCTTAGACATTAGAAGGAGTGTTATTTCTCAGCTCATCTCAGTGAATGAGCAAGCCCAGTGAGTCAGTAGCAAAGATGGGCTGTGAGAAGGAGTCTTGAAATTCTGAGACTATTACTTAGCACAGCAGGTCCATGTGCCTCCAGGAATAATTAAACTCTAAGCTGGGGAGGAAAAGAGAGCAACTGTACATCTGATGTTTCACTGAGGGTAGGTAATGGGTGATTTTAGGACTTGCCTCTCAACCCCTATTCTCTTTAAGCCTCCAGGTGCATTTTTTTTTTTTTTCTTGAGTCAGGACATTCTTTCAGGCAATCATGAGACTCCGGATTGTTCATTCTTTTAGAAAAGGGCCTCTGTAAAGCATATGTTTCTGAAATTCTCTCTGTGAGAAGGAAGGATAATAAACCTTTTTTATTATTGCTTTATTTATCATTTAGGAAAATGTACATGACCTTTAGACGGTTATGGTCAAATGATACATTGGCACAGAATAAATGCTGCAAAGATATCGGTAAAGATCTACATTAAACCCCTCTTCTGCTCTATGAGAGCAACTAGTTTCTAAAGGGTACATGGGCTCTAGGTTCCTAATTATAATCTCTTATTGTACCCTCGGTCAATCTGGGTTTGAATCTTGGATTTGCTACTTTGTTGTGGTACCTCACTCTCCTCTAAACCTTTCTTCCTTCATCTCTAAAATGAAAATGGTAATAGTGCCTATTACACAGGGGCTTGGGGGGGACTAAATTATATCATACATTGAGAATATGTGGGACATAAGTGCTCCAAGATTGTGAGCTCTTGTCATCATCATCCCAGAAGCTGTTTCACACTCGAAATCTCAAACAGTAAGTTAGACACATAAAGCAGAGATAGGATCTCCATTCCCCTTAGACAATGTCAAATCCCACTTTAAAGTTAAGTGCAATACGGGCCTGCCGAGTGGCTCACTTGGTTAAGAGCTCGCTCAAGAGTGCAAGCTGAGCTCTGAGCAACAGCAGTTTGATGTCCAGCCTGAGCTGAGTTGCTGCTGAGCTGCCAACAGGTGGCAGGATGGCTCAGCTAAAAAAAAAAAAAAAAAAAAATTAAGTGCAATAGAATTCCAACAGAGGAAGCATGCATGACACTTGAAAATTTAGGGGCTTGGGTTTTAGTCCCACCACTATCAATTGGCTAATTGTTTGGTCTTAAGCACGCTCGCTCAATTTTCAATCTCCCCATTCTTTCTCTGACATTTTCTCAGAAGTGGGGAATATGCTAAAGAAAGCAACTTAGCCATAGTGAGTGAATAGCTATGGAGGATGTGTCAGCCCCTCTTCCAGCTCAAGTGACTAAGTGCAAACCTACCCAGGTCTAGTCAATCCTGATCCCAAGAGCTCTATTTCAGTAGCCCTTGCCTCACCAGTGTGGGGGTAGCTGTGTCTCATAAAATGCTCATAACCGTCTACTGAGACATGTTAGTCTCTGTTGGAAGAGCTCCCTGAATTAGATCATGACACTCTTTGTACAGCTTGGCAGTTTCCGTACAGAACTGAGGACCCATTGGGATCCCAGTGAAAAGTAAGATTATTAAATCACAGTGATAATATGTTCTTTATGCTGGGGATTGCCTTCGTTGGGGATTCTTGCCCTGCTCTATTGACTTGTGTTATGGACTGAATGTTTGTGTTCCCCCCAAACTCATCAGTTGAGGCTCTAATCCCTAGTGTGGCTTTATTGGGAGATGGGGTTGCTAAGGAAGTAGTTAAGGTTACATGAGGTCATAAGAGCAGGGCACTGATCCCATAGGATTTGTGTCTTTATAAAAGACACCATAGAGTTCACTCACTCTATCTCTCTACACACATCCGAAGAAACAGTCACATGAGCACACAGCAAAGGTAGTCATCTACAGCCCAAGGGGAGAGTCCCTATCAAACACAGCCCTGCTGGGACCTAGGTCTTAGACTTCCAGTCTTCAGAATCATGAGGAAATACACTTCTGTCATGGAAGCCACCGGTCTATGGTATTTTCTTATGACAACCCAGGCAGACTAAGAACTGGCTTGGACTCTCTTGGTAGTGTAATCATCTGAACTATGTCTGAGGGCATTGTTCTGTTAATACATGGCAAATGTCTGGATTCCCCATCCCTCTAAGGACCATGCTAATCAAAGTGAGGCCTCTTAGTCCCAGTTTTACCCAAGTCAATTTCCTTCCCCATCTCAGCGTCTCAAGTGATAAGGTGCACTGCTTTTGAGATGTTTTTGAAGCATGAGCTAGCAAGACGAGGTCTTGAAGGAGATGAGTGCTGTGAATGTGTGAGGAATGGGATCACTGGTGTCTTATGAATGCATTTGCAGAAAGGGAAGCTAAATTACGGGATTTGAGAGACTTGAATTTCCTCCTCAAACTTAGGATGTAAGAGTTATCTGCAAACGAGCATTTCGAGGGAGAGAAAAAATAGGGAAATAGCCAAGGTTATGTCCATTTGCCTATTGGGCATATCAACTTTGATTGGGAGGTTATGGTAAACACATTTGTTTGTCTTCCAAAATGAAGAATGGTGGGTCTAAGGAAAGTGTAGGAAAACTAGACAGCCTCTGGGAGAGCAGAGGCCAAAGCAGCTTTAAAATTGGGATTGTTTTCTCAAAATATATGACATTATATAACTTCTGTCTTGCTTGGATCTTAGGTGATGGCTGGGAATGCTTTCACGTGACTATGGGTGTCTCCTTCTAATCATAACCACTCATCTTTTAAACATTTTGCATTTTCTCCAGCCATCAACCCTCCTCTCACTCTTTTCTCACTCTCATCATAAGACCTTCCTTTTCCTACTTCTTTGGGAAAACAACTACAGAACTTGAGTTTCAGAATCATATTCCCTCTGGCATAAAATGAATGTATTCTTTAAACTTTTCTTTCTTTTTGCTTTTCCAAAAGAAGATATCGACATTTTCTTTCTAAAGCTGATGCCCCTACCTATGTTTGCAACTTTTTCTCCTCTAAAGCATTGCTCCATCAATTATTCTGTCTGTTGGATATTTCAAACCTCTGCCATTGGCTTCTTCCCTTGATCCTACAGACATGTTCATATATCTACTATCCTTAAAAAATTCAAAATAAAACTTTATCTCAACCTTGTTCTCCCTAAAGTCACCGTCTCTCTCTTTTTTCCTTCTTCTCTGGGTTTCTTGGAAGAGTCAATAAATACTTTGTTTCTATATAGGTCTCTCCCACTGTTTCCTTAGATCACAGCATTCTAGCTTCTACTCCAACAACTTAAATGGCTTTTTCACAGGCTGTTAAAAACCTCTAATGAATAATCCTATTTGCTTGTCCTTTTCCTATCTGGACTTTTGATTGCATTTTATGCTGCAATAAATCCTCCTCTGAAAACATCTTTTCCCTTGGTTTTGGTGACATTGCTCTATCCTAGTTTTTTTCCTACAATTAATGCTCTTTTTTTGACTCATTTTTCTTTGTTCAATTATTTAAATATGAATTTTTAAAGTACGCCCTCTCCCCCTTTCTCTCCTTGCTCTACACACTATCCCTACTCAAATAATCAATTTTTGTAATTTTTAACTATCTCATTTGTGTTTGCCTACTTCTCAAAGATTTAAGAATAATTTTAAGTGCTTCCAAGCTCCAGGCTTAGCTTCTTTTCATATCCCCATGCTAAAGCCATCTCAACTCAATGTGTACAAACTTAAACTCACTAAACTTACTATATTTCCTCCAAGATTGCCTTCTTGATATTCTTCAACCAAATTAGAACATAGATGTCATTTCTCCACTTGAAAACCTCCACCACCTGAAAATGTTTACATTACTGGAACAGAGACTTTTATCCTAGGCACTTAGCTACTGTGTTTGCCAGTGTCCCTTTCGGGTAGATTCAGCCTTGTCCTCTAGTTCTAGCCACAGAATATGGGTGGAAGTGAAGAGCCCTCCATCCATCCATCCATCCATCCAGTACTGGCTTATAAAAACCTGCTGCCCTATTCTTTTCTTTTTTTTGAGGGCAGTGTCACTGGCCCTCATATGTGGGACCTGAACGGGGGCCGCTGGCTTCCCAGGCCAGCACTTAATCACCACGCCACTCAGCCAGCCCTGCTGCCCTATTCTTGACTGTCTCTTTTTCTTTCCCTCTGCTGGGTGGATGTCAATATCCAGGGAGTTGAAGATGGCAGAGTTGGCTTCAGTCTGAGTCCCAAACTGTGCAGAGTCAAAGACCATCACCCACCACTAAACAAGAACACTCAGTTACTTGAATGCAATCATTCCACAAACAGACTTCTGCATGTTAACCTATCAAGTTTCCAGGGTTGACCTGCAATCATCTTTGAATAGAGCCAAAACTCTGGATAGATAATCTATTCCTGATTGACTTTGCCCTCATAATCTGTATCATCCCACCTCACAGAATCTATACTTGATTCAAAGCATACTAGTTTCCTTTCCTTAATTATACCATGCTCTTCTATACCTTTTACCTACTCATAGAGTATATATTATTACAACATGAACCTCTCTGATCTTCTTCCCGCATTACATATACTTAGTCATTTTTATACACAATTCAAAGACACGCTCCTCTATGAAGTTGCTCGAATTCTCTAGATGAATTTCTGTTGCTTCTATGTTCCCATAACTCTTTATCACATGGTTTTATTTATCACATGAATCAACATTATTTATATTTCAATATCTCCATGAAATTTTGAGTATGTTTTAAGCAAGGAATTTATTTTTGTTTTCTCAGAACATAGCACACTATCTGATATATGTAGGTACTCAAATAAGAGAAAGAATAACCAAAGCAGCATTTCTTAAAAATTCAAAGTCCTGGAATTATAGGGTTTATATTGACATTGTAATATTGCTGATTTAAAATAGTCTATATTTTTCAACCTATAAAACATATAATAAGACTAATATACCATACGGTAATTTTGAGATTAAATAAAAATAATATGTAAATAATTATTAAATTTTATTTTTAAGTTTTCTAAAGAATAACAGCTCTTCCTAGAATTAGGAAAACACACATTATGGATATAATATAAGGTGACAATAATGGATACCCCCATCCCTTAATAAAAGGTGATGTGAAAAAGCATACATACAGCTGTGCCCATATACAAAGGTACTAGTTATTTCACCCTTGTGGAAAAGAGAGGTGAATATTCAAAAGGTTGGGGAAATTTTATAAAAAGCAGTAAGGAAAACTGTGACAAGACCCATGATGTATATTAACGTCTTAACATCCTGCCCAAAGGACACAGGAAACATTCCTGGGCCTGAAGGGCAAGACAGTGGAAGGGCCTTAGTGGTAAAAAAAAAAAAAGAAAAGTAAAGTTAAATTTCAGGAGGCAGTGAAGAGAGAGAAATATAATAGTTAGTCTTGAGCAAAGAGAACAACACAAAAGTCGCAGAAGGAAGGCATCTCCTGAAGCAGGAAGAGGGGGGAATATTTGCCTCACGAAATTCAGCCTTGACTAGTTCACAAAGAAAATACAGAAGGCGGTGGGGCCATAAAGCCAACAGGGAAGATGAAAGGTAATTTGCAGAGGAGCCCCAAAATCTCAGATTAATTGGGCCTGCAGGGACTGACAAGTAGAAACAGGATGAGAAAAATGCCAAAAGAAAATGAAAGAAGGATCCCAAGGAAGCTAGATGGGTGAACTAAAGTCACAGAAATGCTGGTCAGGGCTCATTCCCTACCAAATGCGAGCACAAGCCATGGAAGTCTATAAAAGTTTCATTGTCACCTACAGAGCTCTGAGGAAAAACACTAGGTATACAAAAATTAGTAGGAGTAATTTTTGTTTTGTTTTGTAATTTTTTTTTTTCCCCACAATGGGACTGACTTGATACTTGCCATGGTCAATGAGAGAAGAAACAGCAGTACAGGTAAGTGTATTATTTAAAACAAAACAGGACAGGGCCGGCAGAGTAGCTCAGTTGGTTAAGAGCTCGCTCAAGTGTGCGAGCTGAGGTCTGAGCAACAGCAGTTCGATGCCCAGCCGGAGCTGAGCTGCCATTGAGTTGCCAACAGGTGGCAGGATGACTCAGCTTAAAAAAAAAAAAAAAAAAAAGAACATGGGCCCGCCGAGTGGTGCGGTGGTTAAAGCGCTGGCTTGGGAAGCCAGCAGCCCCGGTTCAGGTCCCACATATGAGGGCCAGTGACACTGCCCTCGGGGAAAAATTAAAAATAAAAAAACAAAACAAAAAAAAGAACAGAGCTTGGCCAGCAGAGTGGCATGATGGTTAAGAGCTGGCTTGGGAAGCCAGTGGCCCAGGTTTGGATACCACATATGAGGACCAGTGACATTGCCCTTAAAAAAAAAAAAAAAGAGTGCGAGGTGAGCTCTGAGCAACAGCAGTTCAATGCCCAGCCCGAGCTGAGCTGCCGCAGGATGGCTCAGCTAAAAATAAAAAAATTAAAAAAACAAAACACATTTAGTAGACATGAATTCTGAGTAGGAAAATGTGAATTGGGTAACAGGAACATTACAAATGTATACAAGTGTATGTAAAAGGGAATTATAAATGTATATAAAGAAAAACCAAATAAATGTGTACAAAAGGAAAACAGCAGTAAAGGACAAAGCACCTTCTCTGGATTTGGTTTAAAGGACAGTGTTAAGAGGGGATTCTTAACTCAGTCTCTGGGAAAGAAACTATGGACTTTGGGGCATAAGTAACCAAAGCTCTAGAAATTGGGTTCATAACAAAAGGGCTGCACCAGACAAACTGACTGCATTGAGGCTGTACGGTATAATACACAAAGTTCAAGATACTTCTTTTTATGACAAAAAGCAGAATAATTCCTCTAAAGTCAGGAAGTTTTGTTGAACTATCAGGAGGATGTGTTCATCACTTTTGGAATAAGAATAAATGCTAAAATAACGAAGGAGTAAGGACGTGGGTGAGAATGAAAGCATTGTTTTCTTTTCAAGATGGCAACAAAAGTTGGGTCACCTAACTAACTGATAAGAGTGCTCTCAGGAAAGGAGTAATGCCCAAAGCTTAAATTAGGCTGACTGTGACCATCAGATAAAAACATATTTATTCGGAAGCCTGTATTAGGGAGCAGCAGCCTGTAAAAGGCTTCAGGGACAAGCAGATCGAAGATTGAAGGGTGACTCTGCCACATTCCAGCTCTGAGATTTTCCAGCTCTGAGGAACTAACTGAACTTTCACTAGAGCATAAACTCCATGAAAACAGGAACTTGGACTTGGCTGGTATTATTATTCACTGCTATATTCCCAGGTCCTAGGTCAGTGCCTGTCACAGAATAAGAACTCAATACACATATGTGGAGTTGATAAATATAACATGGCTATTTGATTTCATTTTAAAGGTCAGCAGGTAACACACTCAGTTTCTCTGCAGTTCATCATGTGACACTGAGCATCTCTAATGATTTTTACAGTCTTATATAAGCCACCCTGGCTATACTTTGAGTACATGTTGTATACCAGATACTTGAGAGGTAGCAGTGAATAGGACAAAATCCCTGTTTACAAAAGCCTGACAGGGTAGATTGGGGAGACACATAAGTAAACAACGTTAGTGCCAAATTAGAAGAATCTACCTGGCTAAATAGAATCAGCAGGAGAATGGCCTAGACTCTCCTGCTTGTCGTGCAGGGAGAGCCAGAGGAAACTCTGCAGAGGGGTTAAGACCTGAAATGATAAAATTACTAGTTTACTCCTGGAGGCCGTGGATTAACAGAGAGGATAATACACATGGTGAATGATGATGTGAGGGCATACTGCCACTTTAAGGAAATTAACTTCTATTAACCCAATGCATCTTAATGGTAAAAATAGGGATTATTTCACCAACCTCAAAGAGCTTGGGGTAGGATTAAGGGAAAAAACACTTTTGTGTATGCACACACACACACACACAGCAGGGCTTATACATATTGAATAAATGCTAGTCTTTTGTCTTCTTTCATTCAGTACTTGCTAAGCATTCATTATATGACAGAATTTCTGCTTCAAATAGGGATACAATATTGAGGAAAACAGACACGTCATCTTCCTGCTAGAGCTCATAGAACAGCGGCAAAGTGATCATCCTCATACATAAGCTATGTAGAAAACATGCACAGAACAGAGGAGATGCCCAATAGAGAGATTCCACCTGGAGGTGAGAGGGTTCTTCCCTGAGAATGTGGAATTGAGGCCAGATCTAAGGGTCATCATCATCTAGATCAAGATGGATGCATGAAGGACCCTCTCTGACAGGAAGCAAATGGCCAGAAGGAGGGGAAAGCATGAGAGATATAGGAGAATGATCCAGGGCCAGTGGGGCTAGAACACAGATAACGAGGGGGTAAATGGTGGAATAAGGCTCATGAGGTGGGCATGGGCCCCACTTGGTTGGTCATTTTCTCAGCAACTCATGATCTTGGTCAACCTCTCTGATAATCTCCAAACAGTCTCATACAAGCAATCCCACACCTAACTACACTGAAAGATTCCTGTTCTTTGAAATGCTTTTTCTGTTCATACCTCCTGTCTTCCTAGATGCTATCTTCCACTTAAAATTGCTTCGACCAACCTCCCTTTTTCCCCAGCTTTATTGAGATATCATTGACATGTAACATATGTAAGTTTAAGGTATACAACGGCCACCCTTTTATACTAAAGCTACTTTGCCTCCAAAACTCAGTTTACTGCCTCCCCTGATACCCCGACTTATTTAAACACTAATCTTTTTCCATAAGACCCGTGCATGATTTACTTGAAGATTTCATCACATTGCACTGAGGTTATTAACTCTATTCCCTGCTGGATGCTACGTCCCTTAAGGAAAACAAGCTTTATGTAACTTGTTTGCTCACACCACCTGGAAAAACAAGGCACTCAGGAAAGAGACATTGGATGAATTTATGAATGGAGGAATGTTGTGCCTTCTACGTAATTTTCTCCTGTGTTGAATAAAAGAACACTGTCAATAGGTTCTGACAACATTTAAACAAGAAGGGCAGCTTCCAATATCAGGTGAGAATGGCGCCTATGGTGATTTTGTTCTCTGATCCCAAGGCAGAAGAAAATTACCTTGAAAAATTTTCACTCATTTGAATAAGACAGAAATAATTACCACACTCAGTGAAATTATGCAATGAATGCCTCTCTCCTCTACCCCCATATTGCAGCCAAGGAACCGAAACATAATCAGATTTTAAAAGTTGTACTCAGGCTTTTGGTTTCCATGTTAAAATATAAAAACCTTGGATCACCCCTCCCCTCGCAACAAGTAAAAAGCTAAACAAACTGGAAAATGAACAACTCTTCTTAGATCTGTAAGAGAAATGAGGTCGCAGGGCAAATGGCTTCCCACCAAATTGGATAGACAAACAGGTGAGTACAGAGACTCACAACTTACCCGAGCAGAAACCGCCACAGGATCCAGTGTCCGTGCAGGAAAATCTGAGCTGTAATTGATGACTGGCTGGAGGCTCAATGTGGACGAGTCTGAGGGTTAAAAACTCCAGGGGGACCCAGTCATGGGGCAGGAGGGCTTTTGTGAGTTTTACTTATAGAAGCTCCATTAGGTTCTTACAGGGAGTATCAGAGGAAATACTGCAGGGGGAGGGTAAAAGGAACCATTTTTAAAGATTCCTAAGCATCCGGGTTCTTCCTTAAGCTCTGCCCTCAGGAAAAGCTAGTTAACCAGAGTCTAACTAACCAGCTGGAGTTTTATCAGAGCCTAACTGACCTGGGGGCAAGAAAATACCCACCATCAGGGGGCTCTAGCCTTCCACCATGGGAAGGAAGGGAAACACGCAACTTCACCCCACTCTAGCCATCCTGTCCCACTGAAAGAGGAGGGGAGCTGAGAAACACTTGTGAAGATTGCAGTCCAGAGACACAGATTCACTAATACTGGGACCTAATCGTAGGACTAGAGAATGCTTCGCCTGTCCCCAAAACTTACCAGCACATGACTAAAAGCCTACTGACAGCAGTTCCTTTTACACAACATACCATGCCCCACTATCAACAAAAAATGCCAAGGCAACTGGACATCATTAACATTAAAAATTTCTACTCTGAAAGGATATTGGCAAGAGAATGAAAAGACAAGCCACAGATGAGAACATATTTTTAAATTTGTAAGAAAACATATCTGACATACAATTGTTATCCAAAACATACAAAGAACTCTTAAAAGTCAACCATAAGACAATCCAATTTAAAAATGGGCCAAAGACATCAGCAGACACCTCACCAAATATGATACACAAATGGTATATAAGCATATGAAAATATGTCCCACACAAGTCATCAGGGAATTACAAATTAAAACAATGAGATACCGCCGTACACCTATTAGAATGGCCCAAGTTCAGGACACTCAGAGCTCCAAATGCTAGTGAGGATGTGGAACAGTAGGAACTCTCATTCATTGCTGGTGGCTAGGCAAAATGGTAGAGCCACTTTTGGAAATACTTTGATGGTTTCTTACCAAACTAACATACTCTTGCCATACAATCCAGCAATCACAACCCTTGGCATTTACCCAAAGGAGTTCAAGATTTACGTTCACTCAAAAACCTGCACATGGATGCTTATAGCGGCTTCATTCAAACTTGCCAAAATTTGGAAGCAACCAAGATGTCCTTCATAGGTAAATGGATACATAAAGTGTGGTACATTCAGGCAGTGGAATATTATTCAGAGCTAAAATGAAATGAGCTATCAAACCATGCAAAGACATGGAGGAAATGTAAATTTATATCAGTAAGTGGAAGAAGCCAATCTGAAAAGGCTGTATATGGTATGATTCCAACTATATGACATTCTGGAAAAGGCAAAACTATCAATAAAGTAAAATGATCAGTGATTGACAAGGGATGGGGGGAAGGAAGGAACAGGTGGAGCACAGAGGATTTTCAGGGCAGTGAAACTACTCTGTGTGGTGCTATAATAGTGGATCATCTCATTATACATCTGTACAAGCCCATAGAATGTGCAACACCAAGAGTGAACCCTAATGTAAACTATGGACATTGGGTGACAATGTGTCAATGTAGGTTTATCAGCTGTAACAAATGTACCCCTCTGGTGGAGGATGGTGACATGGAGGTGGCTGTGCCTGTGTAGGGGCTGAGAATACATGAGAAGTCTCTGCCTTCTCAGTTTTGCTCAGAATTTAAAACAGCTCTAAAAAATAAAGTTTAATTCTTAACAAGTCACACTCAACTCAAGGCCATCCCTTCTGCATTCTATATCTGTGAAACTCAAAGTTAGTGCCAGGAAATCCTTTCAGTGGCTGTGGATCCCTCCACTCATTTTGAACCAGGTGTTTTCATAGTTAAGATAACACATTGGGTTGCCGGAAAAGTTATGACGTATTTTTTTCTGTTTTTCATTGCAAAAATGCATCATGACTTTCCCAACAACCCAATACAATGACAGCCCCAGGCTCATTCTGTGGCCTCACCTTCCACCCTCACACCTGTGCATCCAAACTCCTACAACATTATCTTGTTTGCAATTAGTCAAAGTAGGCTCAGGATTTGTTTTTGTGGAGTTTTTTGCTTTTGTTTCTTTTTTTTTTTTTTTTTTGCCCCTTCCCTTGAGAGAAGTGTCTTTTGAAGTCAGAACTCCTACCTCATTTAAGGGGTAAACATGTTGATTTTACAGACCAGAATCATCAGAAAAAAAATCAGAAAGTGTATTTCATCCTTTGTTAGTCACAATTTCTTTTCTGAAGTTAAGGAATCCCTGTGAAAATCAAAACCGACCTGGGTAAAGTATAATCAATAATACAAGATATAATTAGAAACAAGGTTATTATCTAACAACAGGGGAAGAAAAGTAAGCAGGATATGCTGATTGATGGAGGTATTAATTGACAATTATGGTTTTGAGGAATTCTTATACTATAATAAATGAAAATATATATGATATATAATATACATTCATTCACACAGCAAATCTATATTATGTCGTGAGCAGCCATGATAGCTTATAGAAATCAACAGTAAATAAAACAGATATGACCCCTGGAGGCACGGTGCTAAAATCAACCTGTTTTCTCAAAGTTCTGTGGATGAGCAGTATCAGCATTACCTGGGGACTTCTAAGAAACGCAAAACGATTCTGAGGCAAGATCAATTTTGAGAATCACTAGTCCAGCAGAGAAGATACACATATTAAACAAAGTTATTGGTGGCAATTAAATCAAGTATCATAAAAGAAGAAATTGTAAGAAAGGGTTCCAGAATAGGGTGTAAGGATGTAAGGTCTTCACCTATTTGGGGATCCAGAGAAACCCCCCTGAAGTATGGATGGAATAAAAGTGGGCCGTTGAATAGAAGGACAGATAATAGATAGACATGTGATAAAAAACAATCATAATACATTGTTAATGGTAGAATCTAGGTGGTAGGTATCCAGGTATTTACTGTAAAATTTTTCTAACTTTTAAAGATTTTCATAATAAAATGTTGATGAAAAGAGTGGGCTTTTGGGTGGACTAAAGATGGTAGAAAGATGAGTCAAGGCATTCTTGATACCAGACTAATACGTTCCATGCTCCTCAGTTCTCATTCATCTGTGAAGTTTTATGAGTCTTACAAGTAACTGAAAGTAGGACATTGTGGTTGGAGCATGACTAAAGGGGAGAGATAGTCATGACAAGATCAAGACTAGAGGTAGTTTTGACAATGTAGGGTTGGGTTGGAAAGCCATATAAAGATTAGTTTGCACAATGTATCACTAGTTCATCCTTTTTATTGCTGAGTAGTTTTAAATCCCATAAATATATCAATCTGTTTATTCAGTCTCCTAGTGATGGACATTTGGATTGTTTCCAGTCATTGACAGTTATAAAGCTGTTATGAACTCTTGAGTGGCAAGTAGGGTTTCATTTCCCTTAAAGTGGAATCCCTGAATCACAGTCTAAATAAATGTCTAAAACACTGCTGAACAGTTTAGTAGTTTTCTGAAATAGTTGTACCATTCTACACTCCTATTGACAATGTTTGAGATTCTTCTTGCTGCATATACATGCCAGCATCTTCATTTTAGTCATGCTAGTAGCTGTATAGTGGTATCTCATTTGTTTTCATTTACATTTCCCAGATGACTAATGGTGTTGAACACGTTTTCATATGCTCATTGACTATTGGAATATCTTCCTTTGTGAAGTGTCTCTTCAAACCATTGGCTATTTTTAATTGAGTTGTTTTTCCTATTAATAAGTTGTAGGTCTTTTTTTATATATTCTAGATTTAAGTCTTCTGTCAAATATATACATTGTGAATATTTTCACCCAACCTGTGCCGTGTCTATTTGTTTTCATGATGTGCAGAGAGGTTTATTTTGATGTTCAGTTTATCGGTACATTCCTTTTACTTCATGTTTTTTTCTGTATTATTTCCAAAGTGGGCAGAGGGAATCTTTGGCTTTTTCAAAGTTGTGAAGGTATTGTTCTATGTTATTTGAAAACTTTTATAAATTTATCCTTTCTGTTTAGGTATATGGTATCTCAAATAAATTGTATTATGTGGTATAAAGTGTGTATTGAGTTTTACTTTTTCCATACAGATACCCAGTTGTTTCAGCACCATTTGTGAGAATACTTTCCATTATCCACTGAATTGCCATGACACCTTTGTATTTTTACCATAGATATGTAGGTTCATTTCTAGACCTTTTATTCTTCCTTGATTAGATTAGTTCTGTAATAACTCTTAAAATCAGATAGCATAAGTAATCCAAATTTTTCTTCCTTTTTAAGATTTTTTGGTAGTCTGTTCTAGGGTCCTTAACATTCCCCTCTAAATTTTAGAAAAAAAATCTTGAAAAATTTCTTTGTGGAAAGATTTTAAAGTTCAAATTGTTTCTTAAAAAGATACAGGCTATTTAGATTTATTTTTTTACTTTCTTCTAATGGCAGCTTCAGTAAGTGATGCTTCTCAAATTTTTTTTTCATTTCTTCTATGTTGCTGAACTTATTGGCATAAAGTTTTCCTGATAATAATCCCTCCCCTTTTTATCCTTTCAGTGTTTCTAGGATCTGTGATGATATCTATCTTCCATTCTTGATTGTGGTTGTTTATGTTGTCTATCATTTTTTTTCTTAGTCTTGTTAGGTTTTATCAATTCTATTAAACTTTTCAATGTACCAATTTTAAAATTTTTGTTGATTTTGTCAATCACGTCTCCATTATCTGTTTTATTGATTTCCACGCATTTTATTAAAGACTTTCTTCCATGTACTTTGGGTTTGATTAGCTCTTCTTTTTCTACCTTCTTCAAGTGAAATCATAGATCATTGGCTTTATATTTTCTTTATTCTGATATAGTCATCTAAAATTTACATTTCACTGAGCTTCTTTTCACAAAATTCGACATATTATGTTTTCATTTTTATTCCTTCAAAATATTTTCTAATTTTCCTCATTGTTTCTTATTTAATCCATGGGTGATTCTATAGTGAACTGTTGAATTTTCAAATATTTGGGCGCTTTTCAAATATCTTGCATTACTGATTCCAAGTTTAATACCATTGTGGCAAGAAAACATTCTCAGTATGATTTCACTCTTTTGAAACATAGTGAGATTTTTGTTTTATGGCCTACCATATGGTATACTCATATCTTAGCAAACATTTAATGTACACTTAAGCAAGAAGATGAATTTCTCACTCATTTTATCACTGGTCAGTTAAGGCTCTGTCATACAACATTATCATCCTGAGACCCAGGCTGGTAAGGCAGCCTCTATCTGGGGCATTGCTGTTCTCATGCCGCAGGAAACAGAGTGTATAGCAATGCAATCTCAGGCTCTCAAAAAGTCTACACATACTACTTTAGTGTGTAGTTAAAGTGACACATACTACTTTAATTCAAATTCTTTGGCTAAAGAAAACTAACATGGCTCTTTCTAATGTCAATCAGAGGAGGCTGTGTAGTCCTACAATAAAAAGAGCAATAAATATTTAAATACATATATAATCCATGCCAAAGACATTTTAGTCTTATAGGACCTGTTGATACTATCTCCAAGTACCTTTCCAATCAATTACTTCTCTGCATTCCCATTGCCCATGCTGTTGTCCAAGCTACTCTCATGGCCCATCTAGATTGCTGCAAAAAAGCTCTTAATAGATCTATCTACATTCACTTTGGCCCCTTGACAGCAGTTAGACTATTCAACAAAAACCTGAGCATGCCACATGCATTCTCTGCCCACCAAATCCATCACTATCCACCAGCCCCTACATTAAAAAGCCTTAATGGCTTCTCATTGCACTTAAGTTAAAATACAACCTTTCTGTGTGTGGCCCACAAGGCCTTGCAAAACTTAGCCTCTGTCTACCACGTCAGGCTCATCTCTAACCAGGCTGGCCTTCACTCACCAGCCCCATGTCTCTCTCAGTGCCTTGAAAGCATCAACCTAATCATAGAACCGTGGAGTGTAAGCAGGCTGTTCCCTCTGTCAGAAATTGTCTTTCCTCCACCATTCACCTGGCTCACTAATTTAACATCTATGTTAGAGGTCCCCCTACTCCTCTAATTCTTAATCATAGTATATTTTGAATTCACACCAGTTATTGTGATTTGTAGTCATGTATTTGATTGCATGGTTATTTTCTCTTCCCCTTCATGGACCACAGATTTGAGTTCATCATATCACTCAGTTCAGGAGTACAATTACATATGCCAGACAAATCTTTTGTTTTGCCTTTACCCTTCATTACTTTTTTTTTTTTTTTTTTTTTTTTTTAAAGATTTTATTGGGGAATTGGCGGAGGGGAACAGCGTTGGGAAATCGGGGAAGGGGAACAGACAAGTTGCTGTCTTTTTGTTCTTCAGTTTAGTTGCGGAGGATGTTGCTTCACTGTTGGTATCGTCATTGCGCTCTTCCCGGATGAGGCAGATCTGTCGCTGGCCTCTGGATGTCGCTCACCGCGGCTATTGGCAGCTCACTCTTGGCTGCCAGCCGCTCACGCTGGCTGCGGGCCACTCACTATAGCCTATGGCAGCCCACACCATCACCGGGGCTCGCACAGCCCAGCTCCAGGTGGAGCTGTTGTTAGCTGTAGAGGGCAGTGTCACTGGCCCTCATGTGGGATCCGAACCGGGGCCGCTGGCATCCCAAAACCAGCGCTTAACCAATGCGCCACTCGGCCGGCCCCTACCCTTCATTACTTTTTATCACTCCTTTCCCCTCCCTCTTTAGCCCCTAACTCTAGTCTATTTAAAGGGTGTCTCTCCAGGTTTCACTATATTGGTTAATTTACACACACACACACACACACACATACGCGTGTGCGCGCACACGCACACACAGTGTTCTATGTATTCTGATTCTTGCTTCCCCCAATTATTGTTAAATGTCTGAGCTCTGCCTGTGTTGCTATGTGACACTTAAGCTCATTATTTCTAGGTAACCCTTGGCGGTATTACTATCCCTTTACAGATGAAGTAACTAAAGCAAAGGTGAGTCGTGTCTTAAGTTTTCAAAGGTAGGGTTTTGTAGATCCATGAAAGGAATCCAGGCTTATCTCTCTCTAATATCAGTCCTTTACACCTCCCTTTCTATCAAGTCATCTTTGTTGTCACTGGATCCTTACTTGAGATACAGAAATGATGCAGAAATTTGCTGTCTGAGAGGTCAGACATCTACGTGCTAGAATTAGACTTAAAAACCCATTTCCCTCTTATTTCTACACAGCACTGTGTACAGGGTCAGTGTTCCTTAAATACACTGATTGGATTCAGGGCCTAACTTCCTGCCCTGAGTTTAGAATCAAGACTTCTTCCCCACCTTCTTTCCCCTGCCACCCACTCAACTCCAAAGCCAACTGCAGAAACTTACTGAAAACTCCAAGCCCTGTGCCAGCTCTCAGCTTTGTGTAAAACTTCCCTGTTTGCAGGGCCTCAAACCAGCTATTTAGAGTTGGCAATGCTGTTTACTTTCAATCCTCCTCTGCTGTCAATAGATTAAGCGGAAACGGTGATAACTCAGTGAAGCCCCAGGCTGCCTATCCATCAGGAACATCACCGTGATACATTTCTACTACGTACAGGAAAATTTAACCCTGGAACCTAAACAAACAGGAATTCCTGATTTTAACACAGACTGAATATTAGTGTTGTCCACCCGCACACTTGTTAGGGCAGAGTGAGGAAGTTGTGCAAACACCCATCTTGACTAAAATAGCCTTTGGGACCATGCAGGGTACTAACGAGCTTGGGGCTTACTAGGCAGGAGAAAACAGCTTCCACGGACTGGAGCTGAGATTCTCAAACGATGGGCAAGAGAAGCCACAGCTCACTCCCTCAACAATCGTTTACTGAATGTCTGCCATGCGGCAGGCACTGTGTTAGAGATGAGGGATGTTCAGGGTGGAATAAAGTCTCTGTGATCAGTGGGGTCATGGCCTAGTGGGAGAAACAGGGAAAGCAAGTGAGCGAATAACAGCAAGCATGGCAATGCCCTGCAACCCCCTCCATGACTAACGTCTAAGCCTTCCTGGAAAAGGTAAACCTCACAGCAGGATAGAGAACAGAGGTGCTATTCCTCCGAGCTACTCAAAGATGTTTTGAACACCTCAACAAGCCAAGTGGAAACAGAGCATCATAAAATAAGGCTGGAACGGCATGAGACTGAGATTTAATGGTGACATTACCTGTGTTAAACATCCTGGAAATTAACTCTCAAGGGGTATCAAAAAACATTAAAACTTCCTTTCCCTCGATTTTCTTATCTATAAACTAAAATACTCGCGTTACTCATTTCACAACTTAGCAAGCCACATGAGATGACTCACCAAGAAGGGTTATATAAACCTCAGCATATATATATATATTCTTACACTTGGTTTCCTTTATATGTGCTCTGAGTATTTTTTTCCTTTGCCTCTATTTCTTTCTAAACACCTCAGTGTCTCTCACTGCTGCTTCTCAGTTCCTGCCCTCTTTTTCTATTAATTCTTAATCATTTACTCAATGGAGAAGCTGAAGCTTTGAAATTAGAGATATAATACAAGTTTTTACTCAATAAATGTTACGTGTTCATCCTAGCAGTTAATTTTATAATGGAACGTTGTGTTTTAGAAACATAATATACCTTATGGGCTTCAAGATTTATACCCTTTTTGATTACTATTCTCTAATCACTAGTCTCTGCCTCCTTAGAACACACAATGACCACTTCTAGGGGAACATAAATTAAACACTGTTCTGTCCAAGCCAGGGCTGCTTTGTGGGGTGGCATAGATTACTGCATGGGGTGCTATTCATATCAGAGTTTAGTGGGCCGGCCGAGTGGTGCGTTGGTTAAGCGCTGGCTTGGGAAGCCAGTGGCCCCAGTTCGGATCCCACATGTTAGGGCCAGTGACACTGCCCACTAAAAAAAAAAAAAAAAAAGAAACACCATATCAGAGTTTAGTGAAAAGCACCCTGCAGTTGTGTAGGGCACAACTTGGGCAACTGAGCCCAACAACCGTGTCTAAGCTTACTTATTTTAGGGAAATTCTGCTATAAAATTAAGGGATGGAACACAAAGGTATCTAATGAAGGGATTGAATATGATGAGATCTAAGATTTCTTCCTGTTCTAATGTCTCTGACTCTAGATGGTCTATGTACTTGAAAGAAACAGTCATGACTTTGTCTTGAGAATAGCACTGGACCTTGGAGACAGAACTGAGACCAAGAACACTACAGCTGAATTGATCATGAAACATAGGACCAGAACTCCCTGCCTTGCATGCCTAGGAGTCTAACATCACAAGCCAGACAAGAAGGAAATGCCAGTAAAAGAAGGTCGTGGCTTGGTTTTGGCACTGAGAAACTGAAGTGGCCTCAGCCAGATATCACACCCCACGGAAGTCTTCACAAACTATTGCTCTAGTGGGATTGTCTCTGTCTTTCCCACTAGACTGGCCTCATTGAGAGCAGACCTCTTCATCCCATGCTCTGCCATCTTTCCCTCTGCCTAGATGTTCCCTCTCAGAGATTAACAATAAACATGGCATATTAAGCATCTGAGAAGTTTTATATTGAATCAACTGATCTCATTCTGTTACATCGCTGTTTTCAAACTAATACAACCACAGAGTCACTTCCTCACAGACCATGTATTAATAACTCATAAAACCGCCCAGGAATAGCCTGGACACCGCTACTTCAAGTGCTATTCTCCTCTTTGCTATCACTGAGTTGTCAATTCATACGAGTTCTTATTGAAGTCAATGGGATCCACAGATGTAGAAGTATATCCAGGAACAATGGCTTTTGTTTATCCATGCTCTAAAACACCACTGACTATTGGAACCCCAGCCATAGTCATGGGAATCAAGTCAAAGTTGCAGAAACTCGCAGGAAAGCTCCACACCTACTCATCCCATTTGGGATCAGGCTTCAGGCCAACGTCACCCCACCCAGGGCTGCATTGACCCCAAGTGAGAATATCTGGAGTTGCTCTTAAAAGAGTTACAGGTAAAAGGGGTCAGTGAGAAAGTTACACACTTTAATGCCTTTTTCTCCTCTGGTCACTATTATTAACCATTTAGGCATTTAGTCATTATTTTTTCCATTTTCTCTGGTTCCCATTGCCTGTTCTATACCTGCTTAAACTTGATATTTAATACTAGGCTTTCCAACTCTCAGTCCTAAGGGTCCTACTTTAGTATCATTACCAAGCCACTGTTTTCCTCCTCCAGGCCTAAAACAGTCTCTGTAAGCACGGGTATATATTAGTATCTAGTCTCAGGCCTTGACTGATCCTGTTTTATGCCTCTGGCCTCTCTCTGAAATCATCAATGTCTTTCATAGAGTGATAAGGGAATTTTTGTCCCCACTAATCAAGGGAGGCCAAAAAAAAAAAACAACAGGAAAGATGACTTTCTGTGGGCCCTGGTATACCAAGAACCCTGTAACATCTTAAACAAACAAAACTTACTCTTGTCACTTCTTTCCCTTAAAAGTCTTCCAAAGCTCTCCAGGGCATAAAGAGATCGTTATCTAGTTAACGTTTCTTGCTCACATTGCTTGAGTTCTAACCCTCACAGCAACTCTACAGAGTAAGTTTGCTTATTAAGCCCATTTTTATAGAAGACTTTCGTAGAACTGCAAAACTGGTCCATGATGGAGCCAGCATTCAATCCTAGCAGTCTGACTGATGGTTGGGCTTCACCACTGAGAAATACTGGATGAAGTACTAACTCCTTAGCTTGAAATACTAAGACTCTTCTCATTTAGGTCCCCAGTTAGCTTCCACATACACTCCTATCACTCTTGTTCATGCAGCCTACATTCATTCCCCTACTGTATGCCAGAATCTGAGCTAAACATCACACGGTAGCCACACCAATCCGGTGCAGTCTCTTCTGTCTGTAATAAGCTCCACCTCCTGCCTTTTGCCCCTTTCTGAAATAGCTTCTATGGGAGTGGAAGTGTTTAAGAGGCCAGTGAAAGGAAATGGGACTTAATTGTTATTAAAAAGCCAAACTATAAAAGGAGTTTTGATTTTTTTCTACCAAAATAAAGATAAAGGTTCTGATCACCCTTTACCAATATGAGTGTATTGGGTGTTGATTTCCCCACCAACAAACCACCCTGCAATACCAGCTGGGTGTCCTACAGTTCAACTCAATTCTGACACTATCTATAGGGAGGTATAGAATCAGACTCCTCAGGCAAAGGGCTCAGTCTCACAAGACTATCCCCCGTAATTACACTTCAGGTGCTAGTCCCAAGCCCAGGTATGCTTCTGACCTACTGGCTCAAATCAGAAGTTTCCACGATCCCCTCTTCAGGTTCGATAAACTTGTTAAAGCAACTCACAGAACTCAGAGAAACATTTTACTCACCAGGTCACCAGTTCATTATAAAAGGATTTAACCCAGGAACAGCCAGGTGAAGAGATGCAGAGGGCCAGGTATGGGGACAGGGTGCAGGGCTTCCATGCCCTCTCCCAGAAGCTCCCAGTGTTCACCAACCCAAAGCTCCTCAAATCCCTTTGGTGGATTTTATGGAGGCTTCATTACAGAGGCATGATTGATTGAATCATTGGCCACTGGGGACTGATTCAACCTCCAGTCCCTCTCCTCTCCCCAGAGGTCCTGAGGGTGGAGCTGAAAGTTCCAACATTCTAATTAAGTGGTTGATATGTCTGGCAACTAGCCCCCAACCTCAAAGCAGTCACTATATTAACATAACAAAAAACACCCTAGCTGCTCTCCTGGAGTAGGAAATTCCAAGGGTTGTAGGACCCCTGAGTCATAAAAGGGAGAGAACAACAAATATATGTTTCTTATGATAAATCACAATGTCATAAAAGGGAAGGTATGAAAGTATTTTACATTTAAGATGAAGTAATCAGGTAACTAGTTCCTAAAGATAACTCCGTCAGTAGAATAAAGGATAGAATTTTTGCAGGACACTGAGTTTAGCATCTAGCAGACTGTCACTAGTGGTCCCCTCTATGTACAGACAGTTGATAACAAGAGGGTAGAGAAGCCTCCTGTGAGGAGAAGCACAGTCCCTGGCCCAGACCCCTGGCAGGTGATGCTCCTGAAGTCTTTGGCTCCAGGCTGCTCTCCTTTTTGCTCTCCTGGTCTCCTCATTTGTTTTGCTTCCGAAGGAAATGTCAGGTTTTCTTGTGCACATGCTCTATTTAAGGAAAGCCTAATCACCCTTATCTGGGTGATTTCTAAACTTTTCCACTCTCAGCACGCAAAACTATAAATCCCCTATTCTAAGGCCTTCTTTATCCATAAGGTGTATTTCACTTACAAGTGACAGAAAACCAACTTAAATTAGCTTATGTAAAAACTGAATTCATTTGCTTATGTAATCAGAAAGTCCCGGAGTTGACTCTGGTCAGGTTCAACTGGAATCAGGGTTTCGAATTGTCAACTAGACTGTCATTAGCTGTTGGCTCACCATCCTCTTGTCTCGTTTTCACGTACACTCTCTTTATATGGTAGCAAAGGTGATGGTGACCAGCAGCCCTAGGCTCACACATTCCCCACAGCCTTAACCCAGGGAAATTATAGATCCTCCCTCTCCTCCCCCTCCACCCCCCCAGCATCTGCACCCATTCTCTGCAATGATGTTTGTCAGTATTGTTTGGATCTACATACTTGACTCTGGACCAAGCTCTGTGTCCAGAGGGATATAAGGTATCAGGAGGGGCCTATTGGCCGTGACTTGATGAAGTGGGATTGTATCACTCAACAGAGCCAATGCCATGCTCCTCTCCCCAAGGGCACATTTAGTGATGTCATATTGCTACTGTGAAGCCAGCCATGGTAGGAGTGTGGGAGACACTACAAATGCAAAGGAAATAAATGAGGAAAGGTAGGTTATCAGCCCACCACTGCCTGTGTATGTCAAAGGCTCATCCTTCCCTTAGGAAAGAATGGGTTATATGACTGAATGCTCCACCCAAGATTACATGGAGTAGGGAAAATTCCCAAAAAGAAGGCATAAATGACAAGACAGTCCAAAACAGAAGCTGGCATCGATCACCTTTAAAACGTATTCTTCGTTTTTCAGTCACAAGTGGTAAACCCCAACCTTTTTGATGAGTGAAGTATAGCTTTCCATATCATTTCAAATGCACATGTCCAAGGAACCTGCTTATAGCTACCTTCAGAAAAGAGAGGAAGGAGAGAAAGAGGAACAAGACATAGTCTCCTCACCCCGGGAGTTCTCTCTCCCCGAAGTGATCTTCTGGAAAAGTGAAGATCTGCAACACTCATCTTACGTAACAGAAGCACCACTCAACACATGGTGGGAGCTTAATGAACATTTCATACAATACCATGACCAACAGTCATCTTCGGTCTGCTGATATCTTATATTCGTAGGCTTTGTGAGCTGGACCACAGCTAAGATGGCCACTATGTAGACTAAGGTAACACCTCCCCCTAAGACATCTTAGAATATCCTAACTTTCAAAAAGTTATGAAATGGTGAGATAGGTGCCAGAAAAAATGCTTTGTTTTGATTGGAGCCCAGGAGCCAGGTGGAAAGGAAGGTGAAACTTATCTGGAATTATCATTACTTCTGACAAACTGTTTTCTATTTTCCCTTCACAACTGGAGAAGCAAATGACTCAGAATTAACATACACACACACACACACACACACACACACACACACAGAATTATAAACTAAAGAGACTATCAGCGTAGGGCAGATCACTTCCCTGAACTATGTTACAACATGAGATTTATGAGATTTGCTTATTCTCTGACCAGCTCTACCATCCTAACTATCCATGCCCTGTGGGAAATGAATGTCACATACAAATAGAACTGTCCCTAACATCTCAAGCATCTTTGCTGTTGTACCTCTCAGTGAAAAGTAGACAGAACTGGCAAAGATTTTAGTGAGATAGAGGAGGCCTGTAATCACAAATACATCCTGGGACTGCTTGGGGACCAGTAATCCAGGGAAAACAATAGTGATGGGGAAATAGCCTGACATCAGCAGAGTCACACTGGGCAAATGAGCAGAGGAACCACCGATCAGCAGGTAGCAAGACAGTCCCCCCACCAAACACCAGAAACTACAATAGAAAGATGTGGCCTTAGCTAGTCACCAAAATTAGAAAGAATACCTAAAATGCCTTCTGGATTCTCTAGAATAGTAACAGAGCGAATTCCCTGGAAAAGGCTTCCCTGTAGGACAGTGTGCACAGACTCAGAATGTAAAATGTGACCACAGTTTTAATCACCAGCTAGTGAAGTCAGCGGACGTTTGAGTTAAAGTGAATTATCATTTAACAGGGTTTAAAGATGGTGAAAACAACAGAGTGACTTATTACATGATTCTCGTTTCCCAATCATGAAACTTGATTCTACAATTCTTCTGATACTGCAACTCCTTGTTAAAAACTGTTCCATAATTGCTCATTTCCTGTAAGGCAATGGCTTAGCTCTGATTTGGCATGATATCCTGTGGTCTGACCCCTGCTTCTCTCTCTCCCTAGCTTTAATCTTCTTCTTTCTCTTATATATCTTGAAATATGGTCTTACCAGTCTGAATGTGTGCCAAGGAACACACGATGTGTATGCCTCATGCTTTTAAATATGCTGTTCCCTCTGCCTCAGGTGCTACACAAGGTCTTACTCTCTCTATGTGGTAATATATAGATTTTTTTCATTTTTTGAGGAACAACTGAGTTTTTAGCTTTTTGTGGCTCCATTTCTTCCTTGTTCACTCCTTTTTGCCTCAATCTGTCTGTAAGTGGTGTTAGCTCTAACTCTTTCTCTCTCCTCCCAGGTAGCCCTATGAGAGTATTTACCATGATTTGACATTTGAGTTTATGCACATCTTATTACTAGATCATGAGTTCCTTGAGAGTAGGGGTTTCTGTATAATCCTTTTCTGTACTTCTGGAGTCTAGCACAGTATTGGGTACCAAGTAAGAATTTAATAAACACGTGATTAATCTGAATGGAGAACAATATGATGTTTAACCCACTGAACCGGGGCCACTGGCTTCCCAAGCCAGCACTTAACCACCGCTCCACTCAGCCGGCCCTAAATTTTGAAAATATTAGAAACTCTACCAAGAAATATTTTCAAAGGTTTATTTTAAAAAAATAATAATCTATATCCAGATTTTCAACCTTCATGTTAAAATATTATATTGTTTACAAGGCCCTATGTAAGTACAAATTATAGAAAGACCTATAAGCTGTTTTATGATTTTTTTAATCTACTATTCATCAAGCAGGAAAAATATCCTAAAGTGGAGTAAAACACATTTCCAAATTCTATAACTAATTGATTCTAGACCAAGGAGGCATGTTGAATTGTTAACAATGGTGTTAATGAAAACAGAGCAATGGCCACTCAGTAGATAAATGAGCGGAAAAATACATCTCTTCAGTTACGTGTGAAAAATATGGCTGAAGAAATTCTAGCTGCACCAGCCATTAATCATAATAATTTGCAAATCATTTCAGATACCAAAAGTGCAATGATTCTTTTTTCTTCCCCAAAAGAATAACATTTTCATTGTGGAAAACTTTCTTTAACAAAGATGAACATTAAGGAGAATTAATGTCTTTTGAAGAAATGGATATATATATTTAACTCTTGGCTAAGTAGATATCCAAGAGTTAAATTCATCTTATGAAGGGTAGTCAGGAGACTGTATTGATTTCACTGACATTTCAAAACTATAGCATTAATTATCAGAAGCAAGCCACGCCAAAATTATAGTCCTTCAATATTTGTTTGCTATTATTATTGTCCATTAAATGGTATGACTAAATATTGAAATACAGTAAATAAATGGCGGATTGAGAGGTTGTAGGTGAATATTTCATGGACACTAAATCATCAGAGTCAAAAGCAGATGGAGAACCGCTAGTCATATTCATGGCCCAAGTACAACCCCTCCCCGATTTGATCACTGTCATACTTACTTGAATTAAAAGCAAATGTTTACCAAGCTTCTAATATGAGCAAAGTATTGTATAGAATTTAAAGATAAAATAAGACACAGCCCTTCACCTCAAGAAGCAAAGAATTCAAAAGAATAGACTAATACATTTGCAAGTTCATTCCAATAAACAGGTATTAAGCACTTCTTGTTTCTAAGGCACTATATCCTAGGGTCTATATCAGAGTGGTAAAGATGACCCAATTCCTGGCAATGTTGTACTGATTGAAAGGATAGCTAATTTCTACGTATACTGCTTGTCCACTTGGGTCACACTGACTTCTTTATTTATCATGATCTTGTCTAAAGTGGCTACTAGAAGATTTTCTCTTAGAATTGGAAAGTGAAGTCATAGAATCCAGCACTCATCAAAGACATGGAGGGAATCCAGATAAAACAAAAGAAGTGAATTTTATAACCAGTGCTGCAGTCTACAGGGACCCGGGCAAGGTAAGTGGTAAGAGAAGGCCAATCAATGGTATCACAGAGGTGAAAGGCTACTCAACTATCAAATAAAGAGCAACTGGAAGGATGCTTAAAGATGCAAAAGGCTGCTTTGGATCTCACCTGCAACCACAGCACACACCTGGACATACTGGTGTCCCGAATTAATGAAGGCTTCATCAGTCACCCCTGAGCCAGTGAGTGAACACACACACAATCATATATATATCCCCTGATAAACATTCTAGAAACTCCTTTCAGGCTAAAAATTAAAAGGAAGACAGCATAAGAGGAACATCCATGGATTAGAGTTGAGCTGGGCATTATTTTTCCAAATAAGCACATGAAATGCGCAGTAGGAAATGAGCAACCCCCCCACAAAAAGTAGCTCTACGTTATATGAGTATATACATTTCCTCTAATAAAGCCAGCTCCAGTTATATTTTAAAAAACCACTTTTAGAATTCCCCGTAGCATATTCCCTGGCAATTTTTGGTCATTTGAAGATGGATTGAAACTTGAAAAACAATCACCTTGCTATAGTGGACATGTTATTGACTTTGGCATTAAACAATTCTGAGCATGATATTACACTGAGAAACTTATTGGAATGACAATGAAAAACTGGGGATTGTGCCCAGGATGACTGTTCCTAACTTGAAAGTTGTTGGCAAACGCATAGCTCAGGGACTTAATGAACTTAGTAAGTCCTATCTAGTATTGTTTTCATGAAAAATATAAAAAATAAATCACATGGTTGATAAAGCAACCAATTCTAAGACGACCCATTTATTTTCATTTGTAAATTGTAACTACCGCTGGAACCATGCCAAAGGAAAAATTCCCAATATTTTGCATGGCGGGAATTACCACAGTGGGTGCATTACACAACTAGCCTCTAGTAGTGTCTGTTTTGAAGGGCACCATTCTTTCGGAAGCTTGAAGGCTGGAATATTTGTTCTAAGAGCAGCCTCTGTACTATAGTCACCCCAGACTCCCCAGATGCAGGCTCAGGGACAGAAGAATCCAATGCAGACTTGCCTCTGAGGGATCTGATCTGAGGACCTTAGCCAACAGGCACAGCTTGGATGGCAGAATATTACCTGAGCTCAAGGCTCTAAGTCTGCAAGCTTGGTTCTTCCCCCAGGAGAAAAGGATTTCTCTGCTTTGATTCCCCTTCCCAGGGACTCTGAAACAGATCTATTTGGGGAAACTGCATAAATCAGCCAAGGAGAATTAAGGCCATATGGTTGCAATCACAGTGCAGGATGGTATTCTCTCTCTCTCTCTCTCTCTCTCTCTCTCTCTCTCTCTCTCTCTCTCTCAACCACCTTATTGAGGTATGGCTGACATGTAAAATGCTGGACATATTTAATGTATACAGCTCCATGTGTTTGGGGCCATGTACTCATATATACCCATGAAATCATTACCACCCTCAAAACCATAAACATATCCTGTATCTCCCAACGTTTCTCCTGCCATTATTATTATTATTATTATCAATTATTAGGGGATAAGAACACTTAACATAAGATCCACCCTCTTAGCAAATTTTAAGTATACAATGCCAAATTGCTAACTTATGCAAGGGAAGTTCTGGAGATCTACTGTACAGCCTAGTGACTATAGCTAGCAATACTGTGTTGAACGGCATTCTCAAAAGGCCTCCCTTGTTCCTGGTTTTCAGAGTGACTGAGGTCCCTCCCATGTGACATGAGACTGGTTCACAGGCAGTAGGGTGGTGTCCATGTCATTTGGAAAATGCAGGTGGAAGGAGTTAGAAAGGTGGGTAATTAAGGACAGTGAATGGCCAACATCCTTTCTGGGGGAATGTATGATATGACAATAAACTTGGACAAAATCTCAATGCGGTTCACCACAGCAAGCAAATAGGAAGGTAAAGTCAATTTTCAACCTGATGATTATGATGGCCGCGGTAGCATTCAGGTGTTAAAAAGGCAGGGGGTTGGAGGTGCAAGGGAAGGGCCTGACCAAATTTGCTACAGATAAAAATATATTCTTTTGTATAATCTAATAATTCAGTATATAGAGTTTTCTATCAGCCCATGATCTCTTGGGGCTTTTATTATCATTTCTCCCCACTTCAGAGATCAATAAACCAAGACCTGGAGAAGATTGGGAACCTATCCAAGTAAATGCAACTGGAAAGTGTTAGAACTCAGTCGGAAACCCAGAGCTCTGGGAGCCAAACTCTTGGTTCATTCTCCCCTTCCACCCACATCTGTGGCCAAAGCTACAGCCACACTGCCACAATTACTGCTTCCACAGCTGCTCCAAGGGGCTCCCTAGTAAGAAGAATAATCCTGAGTGATAATGATCATTTTCATCATTTACTACATGCTTCTTGTGCACCAGGCTCTGCTCAATACTCTACACAAGTTATCCCACTTAATCCATAAAACAGTGTAGCAGTAGGTGGGATCATTAGCTCTATTTTTTAAATGAAAACTGAATGAGTGGGTTAAGAACCTGCCCAAGATCACAGAGCTTAGATCCAACTCTGATCTGTTTGATTTCAGGGCCCAGGTATATAAATCTTACATCTCCATAGTCCAGAGACCCATCAGCCTTCCCCCTGACCCACACAAGTCTCAGGGTTTCCAGCACACCAGGAAGGGTCGCTCCGCCCCTCCTCCCACCCCACCCGCTTTCAGAGCTTCCCTTTGGGCTGCTCATTACCCATGGTTTTAACTTCAGGGAACTGAGAAGAAATTTAGAAGCAAGCATAGATGTACAGACACCTGAGATTTCCAGAGCCTCCCCACAAAAGATCGTTTTCTTTATTCTCTGCATTGTGTAGCAAATATTTCTCTCTCATTTTTGTTTCACCCTGTTGCTATATACCTGTCTGAGGGATCCATGGGCTTAATAAAATACCCCAAAACAACATAAAAAGCACAGCCAGGCTAAAATGGATTTGTAGGAAACAAAGCAGGGCTGGCTTTGAGGGATCCCTGGAGCTGTTTTTCTTCTTGGGACCTTTAGCACTTCCTCCTCTTTGGGAACCTTTGATCCTGTGGCCAGCCCCATCAATTATTTTATTTCAGTGTTTCACGAGTAGGTTCAGATGTTCTCAGCGCTCTGACATCTTAATGAACCTAATTTCCTGGCTTCCCCTTATACGACTGGCTTTCAGGAGGTAAAGAAGCTGCTCCCTAAGTTCTAAAGCAGACGAGTTACAAGAGGATGACAGGAAGGGGTACAAACCCCACACCTGTTGGTCCACTGCAGCTGGAGTCTTAGGGTAAACTCTAGTTTCCCCTGGGTCATCCGGGTATTTGGAGCCTGGGTTTTTCCTCAGGTAGCATGAGCGTGGGTGTGAGACAAGTCAGCCAAGGGGCAAGCAGACAAGCAGAGTGGTCCTGGGTTCTAATCCTTTCCCTGTATCTCATTTATTTTATTCAGAAAACACCTAGGGAGTGCTTGCCCTTTGCCAGTTGCTGTGCTGCTAGCTATGTGAACTGCTCACCTGCCTTTTCCTTCTCTGAAACAGGAAATGATCAGGCTGGAAAGTCAACCAGTTCCCCCCAGCTCTTACATTGCTGGCTGCATAATGGGAAGCTCATGAATGTGATAAAGCTTAGTATGGAGTCCCTGGGTTAGATGGGGGGTCTTTATTTATTTGGTGGTGTGAGAAGCTGTGGAGGACAGGTATGGGAAGGGTACTACAGAGATAAAGAGACATAGGTTCAGTGCCATGTTCCCATACAACCACTTCTTTCTCATACTTCATTTCCCAATGGTCCTCCATCACTGACACAATGAGTCTACCCTAGGGATGAAAGCAGAGTAATCACCATCATGGCATAACCTCTGATAACGCAGGCAAAGAGGTTTAAGATTACCTCCTTCACTTAACCAGGCTACCCTCTGGCAGTGTGGATAGAGGGTGAGCTTAGGGCAATGAATAGTCCTTTGTGATGACTTGTGATCTCCAGTTTCTCTGCTAATCACTGAGCTCAGAGCTTGTCACCTCATTCCTTTATTAATACAACACAGAAAACATTTAGCTGGGCTTTCTGCTAAATGTCCTTTACTGTCCCCACTCCTGCTAATCCACAGTGTGTTTCTGCTTTTATCTCGCAATTTTAAACACACAACTAAAGCCCTTCCCCAGCTGATCCCTTCCACACGTGGACCATCCTTTCCCCTCTGTGTGACCTCACTGTACACTTTCTGTTTAAAGCTTAAGGGTCTTCCACACCTGTCCCCTGCTTTCTACCACGTGTCATCCTACCTATTCCCCAAAGCTCACATGTCTTTTCTTCATCATAATAATTATTCAGACCCTTTCAAAACCTGCCCATCTTACTTTTCTCTGCACCCCAGCTGGAATAAATAAGTACTAATTTACCCATTAGGTGCAAACACATGTTTTAGAACTGGAAATATGTGCGTGAACAAGCACAGTGTGTGGCCTTCTTTCAGTGTAATATAGTAAATTTCAAATATCCTGTACTTTGACCTTAATATTCATAGCAGTGTGTATAATTTATTTTTTTTTAATAAAACAATATTGTTAATGGTTGACCCTGTGATATTTTCTATTGTATTCTGTGTGTGTAAAAATGATGATGGCCAATCCACAAAATTGTTTTTATAACTCACTAAGAGGCCAAGACAGAAGTTTGAGAGCATTGATTTAGAGGAAAAGACAGATATGTAACCCCTTGTTATTCAAACTGTGCTCTGTGGGCCGGTAGTACCATCACCTGCGAGCTTGTTAGAAATGCAGGATCTCAGGTTCCACCCCAGCCCTACAACATCAGAACCTACAATTCATAGGCTGATTAAAGTTGAAAAGCACTGATAAAAACCACCATATGCAAACATAAGAAGTGTTAAGTGGACATAGGCTTGAGGGATGGGAGAAGAGGCAAGGCTTCAAGGCTAACTTTTATTGAATCAGGCAGTGGACTGGGTTCTTTCACATCATTTGTTACCTCCATTTCTTAAAACAATCCTACAGTAAATAAGTTAGATATTGTTATTTTCTGAGAGACTACTGAGGCTGAGAATCTTGACCCAGGTCACACAATAAAACGAATTTGCAAAAGATATATATACCTTAAAGGACTTGTATTCAAAACATAAAGAACTTTAAAAATCAATAAGAAGAAAATAACCCAATTAGAAAATGGACAAAAGATAGGAATGGACACTTCAACAAAAAAGACATGTAGAAGTCAGATAGCATATAAACAGATGTTCAATATCATATGTCATTAGGGAATTGCAAATTACAACAGCACTAAGAGATCACTGCATATCTATTAGAATGGCTGAATCCCAAAACATTGACAACACCAAATGCTGGCGAGGATGTGGAGCAATACAAACACCCAATTGCTGGTGAAAATGAAAAAAATTGTATAATAACATTGGAAGGTATTTACAGTTTCCTGTAAAGCTAAACATAGTCTTACCAGATAATCCAACAATTACATTACCAGGCCTTTACCCAAATAAGTTAAAAATTTACGTCCAGGAAAAACAAAACAAACTTGAGTTTATAATGATGTTTATAGCAGCTTTATTCATAATTCTATTTGCCAAAACTTACAAGCAACCAAAACATGCTTCAGTAGGTGAATGGATAAATGATATGTGGTCCATCCAGACAATGGAATAGTATTTGCCACTAAAAGGAAATGAGTTATCAAACCATGAAAAGACATGGAAGAAACATCGAAGAAACTTAAAAGCATACTGCTACGGAAAAGAAGAAAGTCTGAAAGACTATATCACTTATGATCCAACTATATGACATTTTGGAAAAGGCAAAGCTATGCAGACAGTAAAAAGATCAGCAGTTGTCAGGGCCTGGAGGGCAGAGAGGATAGGATGAATAAATGGATCACAGGGCATGGTTAGATTTGTGAAATATGTGTGTGTGTGTGTGTGTGTGTGTGTGTGTGTGTGTGTGTGTGTGTTGATCATCACAGTAACATACAATACATTACATTTATTAATATTATACACACACACACACATATATATAACTGTGATGGTCGATACATGACATTATTCATTTGTCCAAACCTAAAGAAATATACAACACAGAGTAAACTCTAATATAAACTATGGAATCTAGTTAATAATTATATATCAATATTGGTTTATTGGTTCTAACAAATGGATCACACTAATGCAAGGTGTTAACAGGACGAACTGTGTAAGGGGTAGAGAAGTATTTTCCACCTAATTTTTCTATCAAAACTAAAAATGTTCTAAAAACCACTATTAAAAAATTCAGAAGCAAAGCAAAATTTGAACCCAGGTCTGTCTGACCTGAAAAACTGCTTCAGAAAGATAACAACAGGACAAAGGAGATTTAGGGAGAGGGAAATGAGGTTCCCCCAAGTGGGAAATGGTGAAGAATGTGAGTGGTTCTATGTTACTCTTAGACTTTCTGCCTCATGGAAAACAAATTCCCTCTGAAGTAACAGTGACATCAACAGTGATTGAACTCCCATGGAATAACACCCAAAGATAAATCAAGAAACCAGTGCACACAAGCCCTTCCAGAAAATAGAAGAGGGAACACTTTGCAACTCATTTAATGAGGACAGCATTACTCTGATTCCAAAATCAAAGACTTTACAAGACAAAAAAAAAAAAAAAAATCAAAACGAGGTCTTGTAATTCAAGTGAACATGACCGGTCCTCTTTTTCCCTACAAATGCTCAGTCACAGATCAGAAAGACTCTCTGACGAGTGTGTGAATTTCTAACAAAATAAATTCAATTACCAACAAAGAAGCCAGGAGAAACAGCAACGATGACAGCACCAATAAAAACTGTTAGGCTTCAATTGATGAGACCAATAGAATATGTGAATAACATAAACCTACTGTCACTAAAACACAGACCTCCCTGCTGGCATGTCCTAAGGGACAGCCCTGTGACACTCTCTCCAGGTGAAGACTGTTTGTGGAAGGAAAGATGCCTCGGTGGTGTAGCTCAGTGAACCCAATCAAATCTCGCTAGCTCATATTTTTTCTTGGAGTTGGTGGCATTGTTCACAGGAATTTTATTCTACTTCCAATTGTTTCTCAAGAAATGAAAGGGAAATTAAAGGCAACTGTCATTGCATGAAACTCCAAGGGGTTACCTGGAAGAAATTATGAAGTCAGTAACTGTTTTCCACTCTTTAAAGAAAAGGTTACTGCTAAGGTTTAATTCAGTTTAGGGCTTAGGTGGTAGATCAGCCAAACTCCAGGCTTAAAGATCTCACAGACTGTTGGCTTTAACTCAGGTCTTTGGCAAACCCCCATAATTCTGACTGAACCAGGGTCATTTCTAGCACTGCTCCCCCAGAACAAGGCTTCTGGTTTTTCTGAAAGCATATTGCCGATCCTCTTGACTTTAATCTGTTTTAATTCTCACTTAGCACATTAATGGCCTGACAAATGTTAGACAATATGCTTAGCCCTGCCCATCTGCCATCATTATTGGATGCCTTTCCCATCTCCCTTCATTCATGTCATTGACACAAGATCCCCTTTTGTCCCCTGACCTTCTACAGAGCCTTAAATTCTCCACCCAGGAAGGTAGGTTAGAGTCAACTCAGCTCTGTGTCTGCTGACACTGGGGCCTCCTGTCACAAAGCCCCCTATCCCTAAGGCTCATGGAGAGCTAGCCTAAGTTATCAGTAAGTCTTCACAAGTTATCGCCTAAAGCCTGGAGTTTTCTAGAGCCCCTCTTTATTTTGATGCCAGAGCTCCCAGTAACAGTGCAGCCCTGGGTAAATATGCTGAGTTGGATTGTGGTCTAGCAACCCTCCTTACCTATGTGAGCCAGAGATAAATGTCTAAGACTTTCAGAGACTCTCCCACCTTCCAGCACCCTCCAGCACAATGCAAAGGACTAACAGCCAGGACAACAGGACCCGAGTCTAGTGTGGGTCACCTGCAGGACATGCCATGTTCTCTCCCCCTGGAACCCTAGACCTGCAGTGTCTGCACAATCAGCACAGAGTACATCCAAAGACAGCCCCAAATTGCCCCTAACAGCGATGACATAATGGTGCCCTCTAGTGACAACCGAGCGACCATGTCCCAGAGGCTGAGAGGTGAACTGAAGAGTCTGGTGAGCCTCTCTTTGTCCACTGAAAGTGGATGCAGAGGCCTACATACCTGCTCAAGGATGTGTGCTCTCTTAAATGAGGTGATTCTTCGTGCCTTTCAGGGTTCACTTGGTCTGTTTTTCCTCTGAAAAGACCCCTCCTGCTGGTTTTTTTAAAATCTTTACTGCGATCAAATTTACATACCATAAAAATTCACCCATTTCAGGTGAACCAGCCAGTGTTTTTCAATATATGTACAGAATTTGCGATAATCACCACAATCTAATTTTAGCACAGTCCTACCACCCCCCAAAAAAGAAATGTGCTCATTTGCAGTCCCTCCCCAATCCCATCCACGCCCTTTGCAAGCACTAGTCTATTCTTTGTCTCTATAGTTGTGTCTCTTCTAGACATTATATATAAAAGGAATCGTGCATGATGTGGTCTTTTCTGTCTGGCTTCTTTTGCTGAGCATAATGTTTTGAGGTTCATACATGTTGTAGTATGAATCGGTATTGTATTCCTTTTCATGGCCAAATAGTGTTCCGGTGCAGAGATATGCTACATTTTGTTTATCTTTCCGTCCTCTGAAATTTTTTTGGAATAGAACTCTTTATGGGATGAGGCACCAACACAGTCACTACCCATGATTCCTAAGTGTACTCTGTTCTAAATCTGGACTTCCAGGACATTGCAAATATTAATGTTGTCCTAACACAGGAAGGTAATAAGGTCATGAGAGCTTTCCAGGTTCACTTTTGTCAGAAGTTTCTGATTTCTTTTGGCCCCTGCAATATTTTTGTTACCTTACAATACTTACAGTACTGGGGAGTCAGCACCTCACATGACCTGTGGGGTTCAATAGTTGCGAATTCCTTTGAAAACACCTGGCACCATTTCTAGACCTGGTATGTCATGTGTCTGAAGCCTGGTTGATTCTTTATCATCTTCTGGGCATCACTCCCAGGCCAATGCTAACAAATGGGTATTTGAGATCTCTGATGTAGAGTTTCTGGGCCATACCCTGTTCATCCAAGAGGCCCCCATCTGGAGAAGATGGCATAATGTACAGAAACATTCACCCAGTTGATCTAGGATTCCCCACAATTTCTGCCATATACCACAATCGCTCTTATTCATTTTTATATTCTATTCCCCCACAAAAGTCCTAAAACCTGACATAACTAACCCTTTATATCACCCCTGGAAGCTCATATAGCATTAAAATGTCTAGGGATTTAATTCTATTCCAGCCTTATACTAGCATATTCTGATAAAACCCTACTTCATAAATTTAAGACAAGCCTCTCATTCAGCTTTTTAATTTTTTTATGTTTTAATTAAAGTTGACATACAATATTATATTACTTTCAGATGCATGACATAGCAATTAGACATTTATATAACTTACCAAGTGATCACCCCAATAAATCTAGTGCCCATCTGACATGATACATAGCTATTACCATGTTATTGACTGTATTCCTTATGCTGGACTTTTGTCTCAAAGCAAGACACCAGTTTCCTTGAGACAGAATATTCACCCTTGTTCTTATCACTGTACTTGACTGCTTGACCAGTGACCCTGAAATTGTCTGGTTATGATGAAAATACAATAGAGATGAACACTCAGGCATAATTCCCCCAGTAATGCTTGTACTAAGGTTTTGAAGTTTTTATAAGCTAACAAATGACTATAATATGTAAGAAAATATTTATCAAAAGTTGAATAACTGGATAATGGCTCTTTGATATCACTTCCGTTGGAATCTGAAGCCAACAACATCAAACAGCTGTACTTGTTTCATGGAATATTGAGATTCTCTAGCAGCAAATAAGTAAAGAGGACTTTAGGAAATAATGTTTGAGTTATTCATGCTTCACTTTATCTGTTTTCTAAGGACTGTGCTAACACAGAAAACTGTCCTTCCAAAACAAGGTCAAAGACAGCACCAACATTCATCAGGGAACCAGCTAAGGCTCTGCTCTAGCCATGTAATGTGATAGAGGTGATGCATCTAAAAGTAAGCTCAATAGCCTTAACTGAGAAGTGAGGAAGAAAATGTCTGTCTCTGTCATTTTTGCTAGAACTGATAAAAGACAAGATTAATGGAGACAGTTTTAGGGTGAAAAGAGACAGGAATTTCACACACCAGGTTTTACTCTCAAGTCAAACAAGACTGGGATAGATGACATTGCTTAGACCCCCTTTGTATCTCAGTGAACAGCTTGGGCACTATAACAGAAAACCACAGGGAAGCCCAGGGGGTATGGATTTTTCTTTGGAGGGCAATAGCTATGACTAAACATCTAATAGCAATCAAAAGTGAGTCCCAAGGGGCAAATTCCCTTCCTTCAATGTTGCTGAACAATAGCAGCAGCACTTTGGATACTTGAGAGCTGATGAATGACCAAGGTTGCCACAGTGGTGTATAACTTTTCAAAGCCAATTCTGACATCAGAAAAATTGAGACGCGTGGTAAGCAAGACTAAAAATGGCAAAGGCCCTAAAATAGGCTCTAAAAAATAATGGGAGGCTGAGTAGCTGCAATCATAATACGATGCTTAAAGGACAGTGAGCCCTATTGTCATCATCCAGTTTTGAAAAGCACCACAAAAATCCTAACCCTACTTCTCTACCTTTGAAAGGCACACCCTTCTCCCTGCTTCCCATAAAAAAAAAAAAAAAAACAGGGGAGGAGGGGGTTGTAATGGAGGTCAGCCTATATTCATAAATGGCCTTGGGACTCAATTTCTAATTAAATCATGAATGATGATAAATTTATAATAATAAATACTATTATACACTAACAGATTTTGAAAGTGACAATTGCTGGCATGATCGTATTCTCATTTTTCAAACTGTGATTTTAAGTATTATTACTAATACTAGTTTACAAATGAAGAACTGGAGTTTCTAAATGGCTAAGTTACTTGCCTGTTATACAATTAGTAAAGGAAGAATTATAATTTGATCCCATATATTTTGATTACATAATTGCTGTGTTTACTGGCATCCCATGGTTTTAAGTGAATTTTGCTAATGAAGTGTATGTGATACACTGGCCTCATAGTAAATGTTCAACAATAAATGTCTGTTTTCCTTTTTTGCCTGTTTGGGAACCAAATCTTCCCCTTCACACCTAACTCCCTATTAGAGTTCAAACATCTCTGAGGATCCTTCTGAAGGAACACAAGCCAATGTTTGCAAAACAAACCATGATTCACATCCACTGGGAGCAATTTTTCACAAATTATGCTACAGGATTAGCATTGTTTTTTCTTAAAATAATTCTCACACCAAAGAATGACACCCTTCCTCTTTAACCCACACAGCGTTAAGTAGGATGCTGGGAAATTTTTTTCCCAGAGAAATGTCTTCATTAGTGATGAAATATCTGAACCCTACAATCAAGAGCTAGGAGAAGATGGAGTGAAATCTCTGGAGTTTGGAAGATTTTCATGACCACTGGGAACTAGACAGTCTATAGTTTCTCCAACCATCAATAATATACTTGTTCTCATGGTTGGTAAAAAAAAAAAAAACAGATGTATTTTTAAAAGTTAAATTCTATTTCTCCATTGCCTTACATTTGAATTTCAAAGATGAGAGTCCAAAGTAAAAGTGGCCCCAAGACATAACAAAATCATCTTTGAAGGTTCAGCAAATGCCCCATTTAAAGGAAAATAGTATGCATCTCCTGATAAAATATGGATGCGCTCAATGTATATTTCCATTAGGATGAGACAGGACTTAAAGGAGTGGAGTGCAATTGGAGACTAGCAGCTACCACTGGGCAGGCCCCCTGTAGACATGTGTGCATATATGGCTCTCTCAGGTGTGCAACCTGAATGGCTTACTTGTTATCTAGCCCTAGGAAACCTGGCTCACACCAGTCAAAGTCACATGGGATTGATTGGTATTAGAAAACCACTTTAATAAATTACAAAGAGAAATCCTGAGTGGTGGGATTCCACTATCCACAGCAGCCAATCAGTGCCCCCCGCTTCCCAGTTGAGAAACCAATCAGTGCCCCCATTTCCCAACGCAGAAACCTGCCTGAGAGGCCATCTGTACCACAGGCATTTTTCTAGAGAACTCAATCATAAATTGATGGCAAGCCCGCATCTGCTAAAGGATTATTTAAGACGGATGATATCAGAGAAAAAGAATCTAATGGACTATGTAAATAATCTATTCTTCCAGATTTTCCAAGTTGTTAAATCATCAGACAAAAAAGTGCTGAACTAATATTAGCTCCACAACCCCCATCCTGAAAAATGTGCTCTATTATCTCCCAGGTTCCCAGATTCCCATTCAATGAATGTTGTGATCAAAATATTCCTTGAGTCTAGTTATAGGAGAGTATGGAGAGGAGGAAATAAAATGTTGTCTCTTCACTTGAAAATTGCACAAAACTTATAGTCTTTTAGTCACTAGACAGATTGTACAACAGGTGTCATTAAGCTCCTACTGGGTGTTAGGCATTCTTCAAGATGCTGCAATTATAAAGTTGAATAAGACACAGTCCATGTCCTGAGGGAATTCATAGTCCATGAGAAGACACACGCTTAAAAAAGCTAACATAACCAACATCGGAGGAAGGCCCAAAGGGTGGAACCATGCACTCAGCCAAGGTGGAAAAGAGGAAATGGTTCGGAAAGGCTGTCAGAGGAATTCACAAATAAACTGGGATTCTATACATGCATGAAAAGGTATGTGTACTCTAGACAAAAGAAAAGATCATATGTTTGCTAGTCAGAATTCTTCTGGTTGAAAGTAGGGTAGATACCCAGTACAAACTAGGTTGGGGGGAAAAAAAGGATTTATTAGCCAATAAAACAAAAATACCCACAGGGGTAGCCAACAGTCACTATTCATTTTAGGCGTGCCTGAAACCAGTACCCACACTGCATCACTGGGTTTTGTCTCTTTTTCTACATTCCTCATCCATATTTCCATCATCGTCGGGGAGGTTGTCTCCACATGATGGGAAAGAGAACACCCAGCAAATCCAGCAAATTCAGGTTTGCTTGTACCTTGCTGCCTTGATCCTAGAGGCTATCCAAGGGTGTCTTTCTCAACAAACTCCTGCAAAAGTACAGGAAGGGACTCTGGGTTTGGCTTGTCCAGCATGTCCATCCCTAAAATAATAATGGTATCATTGTTGAGATGCTCTTAACTGGTCATTGGGGGTGATGGGGGCTAATGAGAATTATTATGACATCAGAATAAGGGGGTCCCTATAGGGAGGAAATAATAAATACCTCCTTTGTTAAGATAAATAATATGTGTCCACTACTCAATAATCACCTGGATACATATGGCATTCTAGAACACATCAGTGACTACAAGTAGATACACATCAGACAGTAATAAAAAAAAATTGATCAGAAATATCAGGTTGTTACTAATGAAACTTTCAGAAGAGTAATGCATCCAACACTATGATATATAAATAGTTCACTAAAGGGATTGGTGTTTATTTTAAGCATCAGCAGGATGTCATCTACAAAACTAAAATATGCCTAGTACCTTATAAAGCACTTTCATGTACATCATTACATTGAATCCCCATACATTCCTACAAATTAGGCACCATCAACTTCATTTGACAGATGAAGAAAAGAAGCTCAGAGATTAGGTGATTTGCCCAAGTTCACAGGACGAATACGTAGCAGAGCCAGGATTCAAGTCCTGATATAGTTCCAAGGCTCATATCCTTAATCCCTCCGCACTTATGCATATAGTAGTGAAGAAGAGTGGCTTTAAAATGCACAAAGGGTGGAACTATTAGTTCAACAAAGGAGGGCAGTCTTTACTGAGAAAAACAAAGGAGAGTTGAGGACTCCGGCACTGACCTAGGGGTCTGCTACCTGACTATCTGGACACCTTGGTCAGATGTTTAGTGAGGGAGTGTCATTTATTAGATTACCAAAACTTGATTAAAAAAAATACCCATTTCTTCAGGTCAACCAATTCACACCCCTTCTCTGTCCTACCTCTAATTGCTAGGTTGTTCTCATTTGCATACTGGTGTCTGCAATTTAAGAAGCTCCTCAGGTGTTGCAAATGGGTAGGCATCTTTGGGGTACAGACATACCTCATTTTATTGCATTTTACTTTATTGCACTTCATAGGTGTTGAGTTTCTTAATATTGAAGGCAAGACCCTCCAACAACAAAAAGATTTTCACCCTCTTCATGGTGATACTCACTTTATTGCAGTGGTCTAGAACTAAAGCTGCAATATCACCAAGGTATGCCTATACATCATAGCAACCATCTTTCAATTCCAATGTGGTTTTATCCCATTTGGTGCCTTGATTTTTATCTCAGGAGCAAAGGGTTGGAGTGATTAGTAAAAACATCAGTTGAATTTCTGCAACTCTATACTTAGGACAAAGGGTAGCTGCCCTCACGTTCACTAGAATTCATAGTCTCTTGGCTCAAAATAAGCAAAGCTAATTCTCTTCTTCCAATATTCGCTTTAATATTCTAATTCCAAAGTTTATTTGAGAAAGTTTGTTTATCCTAGACATCCTGGACATTTTAGAATTGGAGCTGATTCATTGCTGCAGCTTTAAATTTCCTCTGACTTTAAAAAGCCATGATTACCTCAATATCTTTCTCAAGTGTTTATTTTATCTATCCTCTATTTAAAAATATCTTTTCCTTGTTTATAACTCCTTTAATAATCAGAACCAGAACCATTTCATTTTAAATCCTTTATGGTTACAATTGGAACTAACATTTATTTCCTTGTTCTGAGTACTGCCAAAGATAATCATTCTTTGTGTGTGGGGTGTGTGTGTGTGTGTGTGTGTGTGTGTGTGTGTGTGTGTGTATGTTTCTGCTTCACAAATTCTAGCAGAAATATCAGTGAAAAACAAACCATCAGGAATTGATGCCTGGATGGACAGGAGTCTATGTAGTACCTTTCCTAAAACCAGATTGAGAAGGATGAGGGGAGGATATGAATGCTGTAGGTATCCATATGGGACCAGCCTGGAAGGGAAGGAGAAAAAGTACACAGAAAGGAAAGATTTGAGGGAGAGAAGAAAGCATTCTCTGTTTCATATTTCCTTAGAATATTTCTCCTGCTTGAGTTCCCCAATAATTCTCAGGGAGATGAAAAGATTCTGGGCAGAAGAACATGAAACAGATATTTTGATGTTTCAGCATGCCGAGAGGTTTTCCAAGAGTGGGCAAGTTCAAGAACATCTATTCACTATTTCCAAAGACCTCCCTACAAAATCAAATGTGAGTGAACAATTTGGAGATCAAAACACGTAGGGAATGTTATGTATCATCCATCTATGAGTAAATGGAGAATCACCATAAGCAAGAATATTCAGTAGTATTCATTTCATTAATATCAAACATCGTGGGAGCTACGTGAGTTTGGAGAAAGGGTAACTGATTTCTTTCTGTAGGAAAAGAAAGAAAGCAAGTTTTCAAACTGAGAGGGAAAATGAAAACTTAATTATCAAACATTTTCTTGAAGTTAATTTCCCTTGCCTTTGTCTCAGCGAGCAAGCTCTCTATCAGCGAGGATTTATGTGCATCTTATTTTAATTAGCAGTATGGAGGTAAATGTTCTGTGAAAAGTGAGTGTCTGTCCTCACTTCACAAGGCTGCAAAGGAAACACACTGTGAAATATGTCATACAAGCTCACTAATGTCAGACATTATGTTTTCAATAGTTTTTCTTTTTTAAAAGATGCTTATTGTTGGCCCCTGCCATGATGGGTTAACCAAGAAGCTAATAAATCTCAAATTCCAAGGTACCTATCTTGTACAGGTTCTCCCCGAGGCCCTGGAAGGGATCTAATCAATGGTATATGGTCATATATATTTTTGTAAAATTTGCTTAAATAAGATATATTTCCTATGATCATTAAGATGACTGTTTCTCTCCATATCAACTGGCTTTCCATTCACACTTTCCCTTATGCCAACTAATAGTAATATTGTCACAGGCATTTTTGGAATCAAGTTAAGAAGCTGAGTTGGGGAACACATTTATTTTGTATTTAGTGAGATATAGTTAAGTGGTTTGGAGTTACTTCTGTGTATACTTCAGTTATTGCCAAATATCCCAGTGTAAGAATGGCTCCCAGAAATACTCCTCCTGCCCATTGTGACAATTCACTGTGACATGATGTGAAAGTACAGAGCCAGAGACCTTATCACAATCTCAAAGTATCCATATGACCCAGCAATCCCTCTCCTGGGTATCTACCCAAAATATCTGAAAACATTTATCCGTAAAGATACATGTGCTCTGATGTTCATTGCAGCTTTAGTTACGGTGGCCATCATATAAAAACAACCAAAGTGTCCTTCAATAGATGATTGGATAAGGAAGGTGTGGTATATATACACAATGGAATATTACTCTGCCATAAGAAAAGATGAAATCGTGCCATTTGTGACATCATGGATGGATCTTGAGATTATTATGCTAAGCAAAATAAGTCACACATAAAAAGTCAAGAACCATGATTTCATTGATACGTGGGATATAAAACTGAAAGCAACAAAGGAACAAGACAAACAAATAAACAAAACCTCATAGACACAGGCAATAGTTTAGTGGTTACCAGAGGGTAAGGGGAGTGGAGGGTGGTAGATGAGGGTAAAGGGGGTCAAATATATGGTGATGGAAGTAGAACTGAGTCTGGGTGGTGAGCACACAATGTAATATATAGATGATGTGTTATAGAATTGTACACTTGAAACTTATGTAATTTTACTAACCATTGTCAACCCAATCAATTTGAATTAAAAAAAAAAGTATCGGGCCGGCCAAGTGGCGCATTGGTTAAGCGCTGGTTTTGGGATGCCAGCGGCCCCGGTTCGGATCCCACATGAGGGCCAGTGACACTGCCCTCTACAGCTAACAACAGCTCCACCTGGAGCTGGGCTGTGCAAGCCCCCGTGATGGTGTGGGCTGCAGCTCCTGCTGCAGTGGGCTGCCATAGGCTACAGTGAGTGGCCTGCAGCCAGCGTGAGCGGCTGGCAGCCAAGCATGAGCTGCCAATAGCCGCGGTGAGCGACATCCAGAGGCCAGCAACCGATCGATCTGCCTCATCCGGGAAGAGCGCAATGACGATACCAACAGTGAAGCAACATCCTCTGCAACTAAACTGAAGAACAAAAAGACAGCAACTTGTCTGTTCCCCTTCCCCGATTCCTCAATGCTGTTCCCCTCCGCCAATTCCCCAATAAAATCTTTAAAAAAAAAAAAAGTATCCTTTAGATCTCAGTCACGAGAGGGTGTGAGCAATGAAGGAGAAACAAAGTTTGAATTTTGTGGAGCCAGAAGCTAGTCTCTGGAGATCTCTTCTGAATATCACAAGCAGAGGGTTTGTTTCTTGATACAGTCTATTCAAAGCAGAAGTTTCCTTCTGTCATGAATATACTAATCGTGCAGCTTATACTTATAAATATACCCATAATTTTTATGGAAATCAGGCAAAATAGGATTTGTCAGAACTCTGGTATTTATAGGGGGAAAACATGCAACAGAAATAAAAAATCAGAGAGGGTATATGCATGGGGATTTGCACATTTTATGAACACTCAATATAAACATTTTTTTGAAATATGTCGTTCATGTTAAAGACTGAATTATTTGTTCAGAATCTACCTAGAAAATATTTAAAAATAATTGTCCCATAAAGAGGCAGCTTAAAGAGTATGCAGCCAAAAGGTGACAAAAAGAAAAAGTTACACTGGTGCATCAATCGAGCAGTTGATGGAGGAAACAGTCACTTTTCTAGATTTTGTGATATTTATGGTATTCATCAGTTTTATAAAATTTGTAATTTCTTTTCAATTTTCGATATTCACTTTTATAGCTCATTTGTATTTATAGGTCTGCATGTTTACTCTTATAGACAGCCCCCAAATTGAATAAGCTTCAGGTCCCTGTAAACCTGGATCTACCTCTGCAGGCAGCATCCTCTAGGGATGAGGTCTCTTGGAATGGAACAGATGCTCTTATTTGCAGAGCATAGCTGTTCTCCTTTCTAAAAAACAAGAGGTAGGATTTGTTCCAGAGATTGTCAAAATGGTTAAATTTAGAAAAATCTGTTAATGTAACTGCTCCACTCATTGATAAGGAGAAAAAAAATCACATGATCACTTCAATAGAGCAAAAAAATATGTATTGGATAAAATTTAATGCATGAGAGAAAAAGACTCATAGCAAATTGAGTATGGAAGGGATCATCGTTAACCTGATAAAGGGTACCTACCAAAAAGTGACAGCAATGATTTCACATAAGGTAAAATATTAGAATCAATCACTTTAAAATCAGAAACAGAATGAAAAATCTCCACTATACTGCTAACTCAAGCAAAAAGGCAAGGAAAAGCAATAAGAGGTAAAAAAATTGGAAAGGCAATTTTTTCTTCACAGATTACATGGTTGTGCAACTGGACTATTAAATACAATCTGTAGGAAATTACTAGAAATAATAAACAAGATTGTTGTATTGAAGATACCAAAATTAATTATAATCCTATACACTAGAAACAGCAATTTAAAAATTTTACTGATAGTTATTAAAGACACTGTTCACATTAGCAACAGAACCTATTGCACAGCCAGAAATAAATCTATCTGAAAAGGTTCAAGACCTATATGGAGAAAATGAACAATATCTTTACTGAAGGACATAAAACAGTCCTAAATAAATGGAGAGAGATACTTTTGGTCATGGATGGGAAGTTCAGTTTCATAAAGGTGTCAATTCCCTCTAAATTAATGTATAAATTTAATGAATTCCTATCACAATCCCATCACAGTTTTTTATAGACTGTGACAAGCTGGTCAGAAAATGCATATGGAATACAGTATATATCCAATAATGGTCAAGTTCATTTCAAAGAAGAATAAGGAGGAAAAACTTACTCAATCTGATAGCAAGACTTATAAAGTTATAGTAATTAAGGGCATATTTATTCAGGGATAGATAAATAGATCTTTGACACATAATAGAGTAGGATCCTGACCCTCACAAATATGAGGAATTTCTGTTTGACAAAAGTAGCATTTTACAATTCAACAGGAAGACAGTCTTTATCATAGGGAGTGCTGAAATGAATAAGATCCATATACCAAAAAAGACAAAATTAATTATGTAGTTTATACCAGTGGTTCTCAATTGGGATGATTTGGGCCCCCACTGGACATCTGGCAATATTTGAATCATTTTTGGTTGCAACTGGAGAGGGGGGTACTACTGGCAGCTAGTGGGTAGAGGGATGTTGCTGAACATCCTACAAAGCATAGGGCAGCCCTCACAGCAAAGAACTTTCCAACCCCAAATGTCAAATAATGTCATAATTGAGAAAAACAGCTCCAACCAGAACAGATAACCAGATAACCACAAGGTTAAGTTCCTTACCAAATGTCCTCTTCTCAATAAGACTATTTTAACCTGTGTCTTTAAAATTACCACCTCAATTCTTCCTTCCGTGAAAATCCTGATCCCTCTTATTCCACTCTCCTTTTTCTTTATTCCATAGCACTTATCTTCTAAACATCCAATAACATTTACTTATTTATCATGTGCATTGTTTATTATCAGTCTGCTCGAATGTCTTATTTGGTTCACCGATTTAGCTCCAACACCTGGAATGGTGTTTAGCACACAGCAGGTAATAAATATTTACTTAATAATAAATAAACATGCCCCATGTGCTAATTAGTATGTGAAGTAGCAGGACCCCTCCAAAGCTGCTGGTAAAGAGGGTAGCTTTGGAGGGGAATTGGGCTTCATGAAATATCAATATATGTGGAGACGTACATATCAGGAAAGTCAATGTGAAGATGATGGGCTGAGTCACCTTCAAACTTCCTTCTCCCGGCACCTAGGCAAATGAGCCAGGCAAGTCAGCACCTAGAAAAAGAATCATCCAGTTACTTTTGAGGAATCACACAATCCATAAACTTCAACACCATGTAATAAGGAAAGAAGCAGATTAATCTTTCACTGTGTTAATTGATTTCAAGGGTTTTTTTTTGTTCAAAATGTGTCAGAAACCCACAAAAAAACAAAAAGTTGATGTTTTGACTATTTTGTGCATTCAATAATAACAATTCGAGCTGCTTTGTATATAAATGACATTATTTGTATGTATAAAAATTTCCTAGCATTATTCATTCTTGAAAAACACAAGAATATAGAAAAATGTACATCTTTTTCCTAAACTCCTTTTCTGGAAGTTTCCATCCACAGCCAGCAGAAGGAAATATTCATTCAGATATATCAGATCATCACAGCAAAAGGATTGACAGGAGAAATGTGCAGCATAGCAATTCTCCTAACCCAGCTCAGTTCCCTGTCAGTATGCCCTGGTCTTCTTAATTTTCAGATAATAAAAAGTGATTCATATCTTTTTAGTGATTTAGTAATAAATAGTGATGCATATATTTTTTTTCTTCTAATAAAAACAATTAGTTAAAAAAGGCTATTATCCAAGAGCACAAATCTAGAAGAATCATATGGGGAACGTGTGTGTGTGTGTGTGTGTGTGTGTGTGTTTATATATTTATAGCCTGATGCCAACCCTACACCTACAGAACCAGAGTGTCTTGGTATGAAGCCCAAGAATCTCTCTGTGGTTTTTCTTTTTTTTTCTTTTTTAGGTTTTTCAGCTGATTTTGAATGATCGCCCACATTTGATGACTATTTATCTAGTGGGTTTTCAAGTGTGTTCCAAGAAACCGTGGGTATCTAAGTCACTGCGGGTTATCTGAGAAGTCATCTCTTGGACATTCTGGAAAAGCTGATTTTGTCTCTTTTATATAGGAAGATTTTGTGTAAGCTATTGTTTGGAACAAAAAGTACTGTTTCTTAAACAACAACAACAAATAATGGTTTGTAATCCAGTGATCTACAGAAACCTTGGGAACTGACTAACCATTAAAGTCTGTGGTAGATAATGTGATGCGCCACCTGGGTCTTCAGGAATGAGGACACTTTCCTCCCAGCTGTTGGGAAGTCTGCCAGACAATAACCTTCAGCGGCCATTCATCCTTGAGGATTATCTCAGGTGAAGAAAACTGCCTTGTCTAGTCAGCTTCCTTCCAGGGAAAGCCTATATCCAAGGACTGGTCTACAGAAGTGTAAAAAGGCATGTCCCCTCTTGCCTCAACTCAGGATAACCTTGGAGAGTCATCCCAGTCCCCCCATGGGGTTAGCGGAGTCCTCCGTTAGGACGGTGTCACAGCTTCTTCTCCCAATCCTGCTCCCTGCCCCTCGCCCCTGCTACATCCTCAGAACACTCTCTAACAGGCATCCTATTTGTGAATCTGAACCTCAGAGTCAGCTTCTGACAAACCCAACCTGCAACACCAAGTGAGCTTATATGATGATGTCATGCACGATACTACCATTGCCCAAGAGAATGAACTGACCAAATGGCTGAAAAGGAAGAAAAATGTACCACATGCCTATACCAGGTTGTTCTTCATTCCTAAAAATGAATGGTCTGGAAATTATGTGAGTTAAGATGGGAAGCTTGAAAGGTGAGCTGGCATGATGTTGGGATGGATACATACGTGTAGCATTAGCTGGAACTTATGCTGCTGCCATCACCTGCTTAACCAGACACACTATTTTGGGAATACAATGATAAGTAAATAAATTAATTAAAACGTATACACATTAATACCTGAAGAAAACATGCATACCAAAGTTTTGGAGGTGAGTGTACTGGTGGCAAGTTGCTGATAGGGTGAAGGGGACCCAGTTCGCCTCACTGTGAGTAGGGACACGGGGCCAGTGGTGGGAAGCATTCCTGTTTTTGTAACATCTGAGGCTGTGCACTTTCTGAATTCTTGTGTTCCTGGAGATTTATAGTTGTGGCTGCTGTTTTACCCTCAAATTAATTCCTGTCTAGAGAAATGTCAGTTAATGTCACAAGAATGCCATCAGATGAAGAACCATTGGAAGAGGTGAAAGGATCACTGTCAACATGGAAAAAAAAGCCCAGTCACAGAGATAGTTGACAGTGCTGACAAGATTAAAGGAGGTGTAAGGTCTGGAATGACTGAATATGGAAACGCTTTCTAATGCAAGAATTTCTATGACAGAGAAGACAGAGAATAAAAGAGCTGATAGTTTTATTCCGCATCTTCGTGGATCACTGTCTCTAACTTTTGTTGGATTATTTGTTTCAAGAATTCAGATTTGTATGCATTTATTTCCCCTAAAGCCTGTGTATGTATTATTCCAATAAGCAAATGTGGCAAAAGCACACAAGAAAACAACTTCAATGTAACATTTTTTTCAACCTGCTATCACATTGATTCTACTTAATATTTTCTTTACTTCTCATGAGAACATATATCTTGATTTGAGTGTTTTCCTAACTTCTTTCCACTTTTCATAAATTTAACTACCGTGTAAATAAAAAGACAAACATAATCGTGTAAGAAACCTAGCAAGTTTTCTGAAATCCAACATATGTTAGTTACTTACTCAAACTTTCTCCAAAGTCTAAAACTTGGCTCAATACAACCAGATGAACAATATTGCTTTGAGTTTTTAAATGTCATCAAAATGCTTAGATTTATCCCAAACATGAATTGACTGCTAGAGATAAGATTAAAATAGTCTTCTGTTTTCAATGACTCTTTGTTATAATATACTATTTATTAATTATTTAACTGCCAGCAATAAGAAATATAAAACTTCTATGTATTGGTAACAAGATTGAGAAATACAATTAAAACCGTAAAATACATCCCCACCTCATACAGATGGGTAATGGAAAATAAGACACATTGTTGAAGAATTTAAGTTGACCAGAGTAATTTTGACATTTATGTTCACAAAAGGAGCCTGAAACTAAGCCTGTGTTCTAGAAAGAGCTAACTTGCTCTGTATAAAAACACAGAAAGTATTTCTTTTTATGTCTGAGAAAAAAGGGACAGAGAATAAAGGGTGAGAAGATAAAGAGAAAGAATGAGAGGTAGGTAAACAAATAGCAAGGAGTAGGAGCAAGATTTGTAGAAATAGCTAAGACAGTTGAAAATGCAGAGGATCTAATAATAAGATAAGAATGTTTGTGTGGTTGTAACCACTTCTTATTCCCAAATTTTCAGTAAAGTCAGTTATACCCATAAAGGTCTTCAGTGAGGTTTGTATGAGTGGTGTGTGTGTGTGTGTGTGTGTGTGTGTGTGTGTGTGTGCGCGCGCGCATAAATGTGCATGTTCTATAATAAAGAGCAGGAGTGAATCCTGTAGTTTCATTCATAAACCGATGCATATACAGGATGGTGAATAGAAGGAGAACTCAGGTCAAAGGTGAACTTGAGAAAGGAATTCCTCTAGGAATTTGCAGACTTCTTGAGGACATCCTTGGACTTCTCACAAATCATAGCATTGGTGGGGGGGGGGGAGTTAGCTAGTCTTATATGTTATACATTCACCCCAGTTGACACTTGGGGTCGAAATCTAAGCATGGCACATTTTATAATTTAAAATTCATCAATGCCAGTTGCTGCTAAATATAGCTCTGGTATTCTCTAAGGACTTGGTTTCACGTCATCATGACTCTTTCCTTAAGATCGGAAACCTCCTGAGTTAAGCTGACTCAAACTTAAAACCAATGAGAACCATCTTTCTCCACCCTGCTCCCTCTACTGCATTAAGAGGCTGATGCTAACTTCTTCAGTTAGTTCTTAATTTAAGCTTTCTTCCCCACTTCGGAACCCCAAATCCTGCCACCATTCCTAGCCTCCTATTAAGCAACGCTTGTTCCAATTCTCTACAAACCTCTCTCTTTTATCACAAACTCAGGTATTGGAGAAAAGCGCCAACACAGTGACATTCTCCCTACATGCCTAATCAAGACAGAATGGCTGTTGGAGACTTTCCTCTCCATGTCTTTTCCTCCGCCTGTCTCTTCCTCTTCTTGGAGCATTTGTTACTTATTGAATATGTAACTGCAGTTTGCTTTTCAACTTTTAGAGATTTTTCTCATCTTACTTTCCATGGATAGGAACTGATTCTTTTCCCCGCCTCACTGAAAAGCAGTGTCCTTCTCAGAAAAGTTTTTTGTACTGGGTTTCATTTGTTCTATTCCAGAATCAGATTCCTAAAGGTGAGAAAACAATGGTAATTCGTCTACTACCTCCCTGCAACTCTTCGCAACAAACAAATGACTAAAAAGTAGTGGAAAGAAAACACCAAAACTAGGATGTTTTCCATAAGCTTGTAATGTGTAATGTATCTCATCTATGTATGTTTACTGTACAACACATATTGTCTGCTACATACTTGTTGGTCCCTCCACATTAAAATACTTAGTTTCATTATTGTTTTTCCCATGCCTGATTTATAAAACATATGTTCCTTTCAAGAGTTAACTGAATATAGATATAAATAATTAAGAAACTTTTTAAAAAAATCACATATAACTAGCATGTCTGTATTATTTGTTATCCAAACTGGGACCTTTTTAGAGTGAAAGGGAGTGTTATTACTTTGGGACAATTGACTGTACCAGGTGAATTAAGACATGTGATCATCCTAAGAACATTCCAAAACTTATTCTATGAATATACACTATAGAGTGCCTATTTAGAAAAATTGGATTATACTATGCATAGTTTTGTGGGCTCTTCTTTTTTAACATAAAATGAATCTAGTTACTTCTTTGTCAGTAGGTACAGAGAGCCATGTAATCATTTCAATGGCCATAGTGAGTTGCACTTAGTAAACACTATAATGTTAGGTATTCTTATGAGCTATTAAAGTTATGTTGCTACTAGAGTCTCCTTTTGATAAATAAATCAAAAATTATTTTTTAACATAGTTATTACTACTTTGTTGCTCTTATAAGCAATGTCACAATAAATATTTTTGGCACCTGTAAGTTTATGCACTTCTTTAATTATGATACAATTCTAGAAGAGGAGTTTTGCAATTAAAAGTATGTAATTTTACAGCTGGTGACACATTCACATGCTATTTTTTTTTTATGGTATCAGTGTATGGGCCCATTAGAAATGTATGAGAGTGTCAATATTTCTATAACCTTGATAAAAATGAATTTAATCAATCTTTTTTATCTTTGCCAATTTAATGAATAGAAATTGTACTTGTCAGCAGAGAAGCAGAACCAATAGTCTATAAATATATAGAGTTTACCTTTGAACAACACAAATTTGAACTGCCTGGGTCCAATCACACACAAATTTTTTTCAGTAAATACAGCAACCCTTTGTATCCATGGGTTTTGCATCTGTAATTCAACCATCTGTGGATCAAAACAGCATTTCCTCATTCCCAACCACAGGTTCCCAACCGCGGATGGAAAATAGTGTTTTAAATCTGTAGTTGTTTGAATCAGCAGATGCTAAGGGCTGGCTGCAGTTAACTTTTGGTGGGAGTCAAGTTATTTGCAGGTTTTCAACTTCATGGGGTGGCAGCACCCCTAACCCCCACATTGTTCAAGGAATAACTGTATATGGAAAGAGATTTATGATGAAGAACTGACTCATGGGATATGGAGGTTGAGAAATCCCATGATTCAAGTCTGCAAGATGGAGGCCAGGAAAGCGGGTGTTGTGGTTCCAGTCCAATTCCAAAGACCTGAAAACCAGGAGCATCAAAGTCCAAGGACAGAAGATAGATGCCCTGGCTCAAGCAGAGAGCAAATTTTCCCCTCCTCCTTTTTCCAGAATTTTCCAGGGTGAAATTGGAAACTGGCTTTCCTAGGAGGAGGGCAAGGAGAGCCAGAAGAAAGAAGCAAGCCACTCCAGATTGGTAAGTGGCAGGTTTAATAAGTAAGGAAACTTACTATGAGGCTTGTCTTGGATGCTGTAAGATGAGTTAGATGTCCATGCCCTCCCCGCAACAGAATCTTAAAGTTTATATAGAGGCTTTAACTGGGTTCACGTATCACGTATACGGTCCAGGTAGTCTCAACACTCTCCTCTCTCAGGGCTCTCCTTACTAATTATCACCCCTGCTTGAAACAGGTAACTTTAATATGGCCTTAGTCAATCTATTGGTATGCATGGTCCCTAGCATATGCCCCAGTTTTACTCTTTTTATCTCAAATTAGCCACGTAAAAGTCTTTTGTGCATCCTTCCTGGGAGGGAAGGATAGGTTTTTTTGTGTGTGTGTATGCTTTGTTTATTTTTAATTTAGCCTGCATTTTTAAGATGTTTTCCTTTCACCTATTCCTAGGAATGTATCCTTGAAATATGTACCCTCTCCAATGAGGCCAGCTACTTCACACTGTAGCTAGATACTTCCTGAAATAACAGCATAGGGAAACATGCTGAAGTGCTTTTTAAAGAATCAGGATCTAGAATTTATTGTGGACCAAAAACTCTGCTCCCTGGTAGACCAAGCAGCCTTTTCACCCCTAGTATATGTGACTCAAGTAGATTCTGATTTTATGCATGTGGGAGGAAGGGGTGGTGGGGGAGGGCTAAAAAACAGACCCAGTTTCCTTAACTCAATGGTAAAGAACAACAGTCTACTGAGCTCTTTAGATATGAAGGTTATTAGAAGAGTTTAATGCATTTGGCTAATTAGAAGTTAGAGCAGAAGAACCTCTGTGGAAGCTAGAAAAACCTTGGGAAACTATTTGTTTATCAATACAAAGTTCTCAAATTCCTGCCCAGCACCTAGAGTTTAATAGTGCATGTGCATTAGAACATAATATTTAGGAGTAGGGGGTCCCTATAAATTAGTATTTCACAGGGAGTATAATCATACAAAATACAATGTCAAAATAATATTTGAGAAAAATGTCTCACTTAAGGGGTAAGTAATGTTGGTATAAATCGTTCAATAAGAAACAGGTGTTTTTTTGGGTCTCTAAGTACAACTGAGACGAAATGCTGCCTAAGTGTCGATTAAAGAAATAATGGGAAGATAGAAAGATCATTTTAAAAGATTCAGGTGGAAATTTGGAGTCAGCTGTTTTAAAATTTATGAACAGCAGCAATAATTTAACTTGTGATGGGGACAATTTTATTTCCATTCCCACGAATGCTAATGTTCACTTTTAGTTATTAAAATTAATCTGACTCAATTATATTCTGTGGGCTGTGTTCAGCTGTACTGATTGATAATAGCAACAAACATTAAGTATGGGTTTGTGATCTGTGATACTATATGGCTATTAACACAAATAGAAAAGGGTTGACAGGGTGTCCTTTCGACCCAAAATGCAAGACCCATTAGGAATTGATGCTAATGATATTTTAAAGATAGTATCATTCATTTATTTGACAAATATTTACTGACTCTGTCCATAGAATCATGCTTAGAAAAGGGAAACTAACATTTATTGAGCACTTCAGAATATGCCAAAAACTGTATTCGGCTTGCTACACATTTTTAATTTAATCTTCAAGGTGGTCACATGAGAATAGGTGTTATTACTGTTTTCAGATGATAAAATATAAATTTATCAAGGCAGGTAACTTTCTCAAAGTCAAACAAAGGATAAGCAGGAGCACTGTAATTCATATTCATAGCTTCTGTAATTCACATTTTCAATTATTTTCATTGTGCCATATTCCTAGTTACTGGGTGAAATCCAAGAAGCATAAGACATTGTTTGTTTCTATTGTCAAAAGCTTACAGCCTAATTGAAAAGACAATATATGCAAATGGTCATTCATTCTACAAACATTTTTAAGCCTTTATAATGAACAATGTTTTATAAAGGTGGAGAAAAACAGAAGTCGCTAGTAATTTCAGATTATACCCCTTGCATCAAGAAATTCAGAAATTAGTTTCATTTGTTCTTTTATGGATAAATATTATTCATATTTTAAAAATCGACCTCAATAAAATACTCTCTTCTTTGAAATTATTGCTAATAATCTAAAGCATGAAGTTTTCCAAGGTGTGACCATTTTCTGATGCTTACAAGCTTAATGAGAGCCTTGGATTTAACTAAAAACGAAACAGCCGGCCATAGGTGTGTAAGTGGAAACCAAATTCATGAATTTTCTGGTTCTTATGCATGTTTGTACATATGTGTGATCATAGAATACATTGTCTCTTATATTAAAATAGCTCAAGCTTTTTCATATGTCACTTGGGAATCAATAGCGTGTTCATTGTATCCAAAAGAAAGTCCCTATTTATATCCCCAAACTTGTTTCCATCCAGCTTTCCATCTCAGTAAATGGCACCACCATCCATCCAGTTGTTCAAGCCAAAAACCTAAACGTCAGCTCTGATTTCTTCCTTTTTCAGCCCATGATTCCATCACCTGTGTAACCAATCAGTACATTTTTCACTTCTCCACATCCACAGCGTGTACCACAAATGCATTCTTCTCTCCATTTTCACCTCCTCCGCCATAATCTACCCCACTGCCTCCTGTTCTGCCTTATGACAATAACTACCTCACTGATCACTCCACTGCTATTCCTGCCCCACTCCATATCTGCTCTACATCATAAATCCAGTCTTTTTTTTCCTTTTAAATACAATTCAGATCTTGTTTCTTATCTATTTTAACACTTAATAGTATTCAATTCATTGATTGATTGAGTGCTTTAACAATGACATCATCTCAAACTCTTTTTTAGTTAGTTTGTTTGTTTTTACCACTCTAGTCCTAAGATCTTCTCCTTTTAAGATGTTGGGAAAAACAGCGTGACATTCCTGGCTAAAGTACAGATACCCTGTGAAATCAGGCACAGTGGCTCACATCTTACATTTCAACTCCCCCAGGGGCTTGTACTGTAGCAATAACAGGGGACTTCTCCTTTGATTGTTTTGAGATAGATTCAGACTGCTACTCTATGATGTTCTTTGATGGGGTTTTTTTTTTTTTTTTGGCTTGAATACAAGCATTTTCTTAGCTCACCTTGGTTCCAGAGACTGAAATATCCATCAATCCTGGGAAGGGAAGGGAGCATACATATACTTTTAAGGCAGGATAGACTCCTTAAGAAGATTTTTTTAAGCCTACTTTCACACATTGATCCCTTTTGAGCTGAGAGTTTCTTGACATGAGGGATGAAAAGGAGAGCATCATTACATCCATATGGATCTCGCTCTAGAGGATCCCTGGACTCTTTCCTTGGAAGCTTTGCTCAGAGGTCCAGTGCTGTGTGAGCAGCCACCTCCTGGTAATCCTGGGGAGGGGATAGCAGGCCATTAGAATGTGAAAGAATAAGTTCATTCAAGAAGGCTGAATGATCAGAAATGATGGGGTCAGAGTATGATGTGGATACTTTTATACCAGGAAGAATTAATCCACAGAGAAAATATAAGCCCCAAGGTCTTCTTTTTATACCTTCAGGGGTATAAAAACTGACTTGGTAACATATCAGGTTTTCTACCCAGAATCCACCAGTTTTGTAAACCTCTCATTAGTGAAAAGCAAATGATGTATTAATTTTAATGTAACCTCAATAAAGATTTTTATGTTGCATTTTCAATGCCACATGAATTTTTATTAGTGAATGGCTTGATGGTTGTTTTGAATCTTCAGGGAGCATTCTTACAGAAGTCGCAACAATGCCAGAAATTATGAAAGGTGTAGAATTTTAAATAAAATCATCAGAGTAGAAGCAAATAAGTGAGCGAAGGAATAATGTGTTGTCACATTGGTCTGTTTACTTGTTTATTTACAGATTTTGACTACACACACAAAGGGTAAAGATAAAAATGAGATCCAAAACCAACACAAGAATGGAATCATTACAATATTTAAGCAATAGAGTGATGTCTGGGCTTCCAAGACAAAATAAGGAAAGGGATTTTACATAGGACTTACATGAGTTTTATTATCTGATAAAAGGAAGCTTACAAGATTTTTTTTTTTTTTTGAGGGCAGTGTCACTGGCCCTCATATGTGGGACCCGAACCGGAGCCGCTGGCTTTCCAAACCAATGCTTAACCACCGCGCCACTCGGCCGGCCCAAGATTCTTTAAAAAGAACTTTCCTGCCACTAATGGCTAAAAATAACTTATATCATGGATATTTTTTTTTCTTTAACATTTGTTACAGATGCAACAGTAAAGAACATGGATTTTGGAACACAGTTCCTGAGTTCAAAGCCTCGGGTCTTGCTTTGAGACTCAATTTCTACATCTGTAAAATTATAATAATAATAACAATATCTACCTCATAGAACTTTTATGAAGATTAAAAGAAAATTAAGTGAAATGTAATGTGCTGTTCAAGAAAGATAGTAATATAATTGAAAAGAGTTTAGAATAGTTCTTGGCACATAATAAGCACTCAGTGTGCTATGATGGTGATGGTGATGATGATGCTGGTGGTGGTGATGGTAGTGATGATAGTGGTGATGATGGTGGTGATGATGGTAGTGATTATGATGGTGATGATGATGCTGGTGGTGGTAATGCTGGTGGTAGTAATGATGGTGGTGATGATGCTGGTGGTAGTGATGGTGGTGATGATGATGGTGGTGATTATGATGGTGGTGATGATGGTGATGGTGGTGATGATGATGGTGGTGATGATGCTGGTGGTGGTGATGGTGGTGATGGTGGTGATGATGGTGGTGATGGTGGTGATTATGATGGTGATGATGATGATGCTGGTGGTGATGATGGTGGTGATGATGATGGTGGTGATAATGCTGCTGGTGGTGATGGTAGTGATGATGATGGTGGTGATTATGATGGTGATGATGATGCTGGTGGTGGTGATTGTGGTGATTATGATGGTGATGATGATGCTGGTGGTGGTGATGGTGGTGATGATGATGGTGGTGATGATGGAGGTGATGGTGGTGATGATGGTGATGATGATGGTGGTGATGATGATGGTGGTGATGATGCTGATGGTGGTGGTGATAGTGGTGATGATGATGGTGGTGATGGTGGTGATGATGGTGATGATGATGGTGGTGATGGTGGTGATGATGGTGGTGATGATGGTGGTGATGGTGGTGGTGATGGTGGTGATGATGATGGTGGTGATGATGATGGGTGATGATGATGGTGATGATGATAGTGATGATGCTAATGATGGTGATAATTACAGAAGGGCTTTTCATAAAAATCACCAGTTTCTTTCCATAACCCTCTCCTGCCCAGTCTACCTCCCAAGAGTTTCCTATTTTTAACCATGTCCGGGCTCAGCGTTCTGTTAATTTCACAAAGCTAAATAATATTCTAACATTTGGTTTCTCAACTTACAAACCCTACCAGCACCTTCTCTTCCCCCATTCCTGTGTCGTTATTCTCATTGCTCAACTGAGCAACTCTGTAACTTCAAGGAACGTATCTCTTAACATGTGTTACTTATTCATTCAACTAGGCAGTATCTCTTGACTCAGGTTAGGGATAATAAGTGATATTAAGGAAATTGTCTTTAAGCATCATTCCACAGAAGCTGAAAAAACATAGGCGATCTCACAAATTTTTATATTTATCTCCCATAAATAGTAATGGCATATTATCAAATCACTTTTCTCAGGAGAGTTCTGCAATACCCAAAGTATCAATATTAAAAAATGCTATGCTTTCTGGTGATGTGACCTGATAGGAGGATTTTGTGAGAAACCAGAGAACTAGGTGAGCTTGCTCAGTTTAACCATGTACATAACAGGAAACAGACCACATGCAGTTTCCGATTAGAGTGTAGATGTTACTTGTTATTGATTGAAGGTAAATGCATATACTTGAATTGCCAAGCTTTCACATGGGAGTCTTAACATTCTGCATTAACAGGGAAAAGCATCTGAAATGTGCTAATGCTTGCAACTTGCTTTGAGACTCATGGAAAATAAGACAAATCAATGGACGGGCAGATGCATAGATAGAGAATGGGTATGTGATAAAACAAATGTAACAAAATACTAACAATTGCAACATCCAGATGGTTAAATGTATGGGTGTTCACTATACTATGCTTTTAATGTTTCTGAATGTTTCAAAATTGTTATTATGCGAAGTTGGGGGGAAAATAGAAAGCCCTGATGTTTTTCTTTCAGCATTGATAATGAAGGTAGTGTCTGGGGGAAGTGCTACATGATTTTTTGCAGAAAACAAAAACATGAACCTGTTCAAAATCTGAATTATGCACTCTGAGGCCCTAAAAGTCTTCATCATAATGTAGGAATGAAATATCTCTGTCCTGAATCTATTTAAGATAGATATTAACTATTAATAAATTTGATAGTTCAAAAAGTCCAGTAGGGTATATCACTTTCAATAATGTTGCCTTCTAATAACTCTAGAATGATGAGCTTTCATTGAAATTTACCACCACCACCACTCCCACCCCCTCCACCCTCCACCCCCAAATTGCCTGTGTTGACCTCTGAGACAGATTTTCTAATTCTTGTCTCTCCAAATGTGAGATAGTGTCAGGAAAGGTCAATAACTTGAGATTTAGCTTCATATTGGAGTATGACCATTTCTGAATCCAGGTTGAGAGAAGTGCATCCCAGGAAGAAAGCTTAAAGCAAGGCATAGAAATATGAGGCTTGTTTAACAAATGATAAGGAACCAACTATGGCTGGAGTAACTATGATGGAAAAATAGGTCTGAGAACGTGGGAAGGGTCTCAATTAAAAGTGAGGATCTGTGATTAAGACTATTCCACAGGGTATAAGAAGAGATCAAAAGGTTTTTGTTGTTGTTGTTGTTTAATCAAAAGGGTATGACTCAATTTGTGGTTCAGAGAAGTAACCGCCCTGGAACAAGAGAGAATGGACTCAAGATAAAATGAAATTAAAGGCAAAATAACAGATTAGTTAGAAGTTGTTCATTCCTCTCTCTCTTTAACCTCTCACTATCTCACCTCCTCATTTTCTTGGCTGCTTTACTTCTGTGTGTTGGGGAAAGGCACTAGTATCTATTTATTTGTGCATATATGTGTGTGTGCCTATACACATGTATATCAGATTGAGTCTCAAACATTCATACATAACAGAATCCCCTAAGGAGGCTGCTAAAAATGCAGGTGCCAGGGCCCCACTCCAGACCTTCAAACTACTGAAACAGCTCATTAGTGAGGTGTCCTGAGCATTACTAACAAGCGTATTCCACAAAATGATGTACCTATAAACGAACTTTTAGCAAACAATCCACTGATTGTTTCATAAGGGCAACATCTGCCCTGCCTTTGGCTTGATGTTTCATTGAATTTTTATGAAAAGTACAATGTGATGTCTGATTTGAGTTATCTCAGAAATTAGGGCTTTAAAGCCATTTGCCTGAGGGGCTCCCACTGAAGAATTAACAATGACTTCATTATTTCAGTGAATTGTCATTTAAAATCTTATCGTAGGAGAGGAAACAAAGCCAACTGCCAGTTCATGAAGGTCCATAGACACAACTTGGCACCCAAATTACTGTTTTCCCAGGGGGAAACTGTGAAAGCCTAAGCCTCTTGAGGACAGTGCGCCACTGTCGCCATAGACAGTGAGTGGCCTTACTACCTAATGCTGTTCATTAATGCTGTGCTTCTTAGAAGTGACAGATCCGCATGCCTTCAATATTGTGCATTCTCTCATTCACTCATTTACTCTTTCATTTAGTTTGTCCATACCCATGAAATTTAAATTAAACAAAAATGTTACAGCTCACATGTGAGTATGAAGCAAACCTCATTGGTTAGAAATGGGCTGAGTAAGTTGTCTTCATCACTTCCTTGATAGATCAACTTGGAAAAACCACTGAGACCCTCAGTGTTTTCTTTTATAAAATGGAAACCCCTGCCTTACAGACCTGGAAGACTTATTATAGGATCAGTAAGATAATGGACATAAAGTCACTTTGAAAACTATAAATAACATGTATGTACACTAAATAACTGAAAACTATGATAACCACCTCATCACTGCATTATATGCTCAAATGTGTTTCACAACAAAAGAAAAGATAACCTTGCCTGTGTACAGTACATGCATGTACACACACACACACACACACACACACACACACACACACAATTCTCCTTGGATAACTATGCACCTCAGCTAAGCCTCTATACTCCACAGCCAGGTGATGAGCCTAGTTGACCAAGTGATCTCAGAACTGACAGGGAAAAGAACAAGGGAGGAGAGAGAATCATTTTTTGTTAGCACCATGCTGGGTGCTTTTTATGCATTTCTCTCAGTAAACCATATAATCTAATTTACTATTATTACCTATACCCTTTGTACAAATGTGGAAACTGAATTGTAGTAGATAAGTTATTTTGCCCAGAATCACAGGCTAGTAAATGGTAGAGCTGGTTTTAAGCTCAAGTGTGTTTAACCCGCAAGACCTAGGCTCTTTCTCTTTCTATGCTTTATTGAACAAAATAATAATAATAATAATAATAATAATAATAATAATATAAAATAATAATAATAATAATACAGAACAATGCAATGTTTTGCTTTAAGCCTTCAATATATTTTTTTCTATAGTACGTTCAAGTGGCGGTATCTCAATGTCCCACAATATCACCATGACAACTGATCCAACTCAAAGCTAGCTGTCCTTTAACATGTTCCAAATGGCCTCTGTGGCTGAGGTGCACCAGGGTTTGCTAGCTTTGTGAATTAAGCAGAGTCAGCCAGAGTGATAAGTAACCTAATTGCCACTAAACGTCTGGACTCATCCACTTTTGATGTGCAGAGCTGGATGTCTGGGTTCAGCCAAATGCAAGGAAAGCCTGACAAGGACTGAATTGAAAACTGTGCAAGAAGTGAGGATTGAAAATAGAACAGAAGGCTCAGAATCCTCTTAGACAGGACAGGGGTTTGCCATTTTCCTGTCTTTGCCCTCCCCACTCTTCCTACCAACACACAAACTTGTCTTGGAATCCTGTGTATGCTCTCCCATATGTGTATGTTGTAAGGTTTAACCTTAATTTGCTAAACTACCCCTTCTGTCTACCCCAGGACACCACAAGGAATTCAGCTCTGTGTTTCAAAGATAGCCTCTCTCTGAATATTATGTTAAGTGAAATAAGTCAGTCAGAGAAAGACAAATACCATATGATCTCACTTACATGTGGAATCTAAAGAACTGAATAAACAAGCAATGTAAACAGAAATAGTTTTAGAGACACAGAGGAAAAACTGATGACAGCTAAATGGGATGGGGATGGGCATGAGGGAGAAGGGAAAGGGACCAGGCAACACAAACTGATAACTACAATACTACCACAGAGACAGAAGAGACAGTTTAGGGAATATAATCAATAATGTGGTAAATACGTTTTTAGGGGATTCATGTCTTGTCAGGGAGATCACTTCATGGATGGTGTAGTGGCCTGACTACTGTACTGTACATCTGAAGCTGCCGCTGAATAATATTAGATGTTGACTATAATTTAACACATATATAGTCATGGGATATGGAATATAGTATGGGGATGGAGTCAATGGAATTGTAATAGATATGTATGATATGAGGAGTAGCGGGACAGGAGAGAGCGGAGGGGTTAGTCACTTTGTAAGGGGTGAAAAAGATAATTATTACGTAGTTTTGTATACCTGTAACTATTAATAATAATAATAAAAAACTAAATTAAAAAAAAAGATAGCCCCTCTCTATCAATCCTACAAGGTGTGTAGAAATATGAGAGGGAGAGAGCATTAAACCTGTAACAAAAAATAAACTTTGGGCCGGCCAAGTGGCATGGTGGTTAAGCACTGGCTTGGGAAGCCAGCGGCCCTGGTTCAGATCCCACATATGAGGGCCAGTGACACTGCCCTCAAAAAATAAAATAAAATAAAATAAACTTTATCTTAGGGTGATGGATTAATGAGCCAGCCTATGTACTTCTCCTGAATGACTAGAGTTGACTTGGTTTTAATAAGTTTGAAGGTAGGTGCTGAAGAGAGCTGAAGAGCTATGCTTAATAAGGAGACATATTTGGGGGGTAAATTGGGCAGAAGAGGAGTGAAGAAATGAAAGGAGAAGATTCCATGATGTGCCTTTTCTCTTCCATGACCTCTGTAATTTTCAGAAAGTATAATAATCTTACAAAATACTCCATGTGAATGGATTGCTCATAGAAACTGGTGGAAGCATTAAGTTTCATGTCTGAGCTGATGTGGAACAAAACAGAAAGTATACGTACAAATGCTAGTGTAGGAAGCATAGTGAATCTCAAGAGCAGATGACTTATGAAATATTGACAAGGCCTTTAGACTTCCACAGAATATAAAATCTGTAGTTAGAAGCAATTTTAATTCGATCTCTTAAGGGTAGGAGTATTCCATGTTGCATATGAATGACATGTGAATATGTACAAGAGTTTTCACCTACTCGTCTTTTCATTCATTTGTTCATTCATTCAACACCTATTCTAGTCACTATGCTAGACAATCTGAGTAGAGAATAAGTCACAGTTCAATGCTGCTCAAACTTTGCCTAAAAATTGTATGATTACTGAAGGTGCAGATTCTGGAGTTTTTCTCCCCATCTCCACTTAAGCTGATTTCCTAAGTCTGAAATGGGGCCTCAAAAACTCACATGTTGCCTATGGACTGCACTTCAAAAGAATACAGACCTAATCTTTCATTCAAGAAACATACAGCATAGTAGGGAAGACAGAGACATAAATAAAGACAATTATGGTAAGTATTGTAAGTGCTGTGATTGTCGCATGTACAGTCAAAAGAGAGACCGCTCATTGCTTCCCATGGAAAGGACTTACTGGGGGTTGAGGTGACACTAAGGCTGATATTGAAAACTGACTAAGAGTTGAACATGGGTGGGAATAGATTTCTAAAGAGGAGTAGTACCAAACAGGTATGGAGGCATGAGTTGGCAGAAAGAAAGGCAAGATGTTAGGAGTGGTTGAGTCTGGGATCAACAGAGAATGCAACAAAATATAGTACTAGAGATGAGCATTGGTGAGATTGGGGAAGGCTTTGCCTGCCATACAGGGGCCTGGACAATAAGGGAACCGTTGGAAAAATTCGCCAACAGTACGCGGAAGGGTAATATAGTTCACCTTTCGTATTTAAGGTTTAATATGACTACGAAGTAAGAAGATAACACAGAATCATGGTGAACTTCTATGAAAGCTTAGAAAGCTGACTCTGATACAATCTCTAAGCCGTGAGATGCAATTCCGTGGAAGACAAAGGTAGCCTCTGAGTAATCAGAAAGAGAGCAGTAAGAGCACCCTTCTCCACTATGACCCAAAAATGTGAGTGTGTGTCTGCTGTGCCCATATTATCATCTGGAGTAGAGAATAATCGGTTTCATGAATGTCTTATGTGGACCACCAAGTAAAATTATATTTATTTTTATCTATCTCACCAATAGACTCTTCAGCACTTCCAGGCTCCTCCAGCATTCCCCTGTCCACCTCCAAAAGCTTGAATTTCTAAATTTGCAGGCTGAAAGGAGAGATACGTGGTCTTGTGTTCTGTTTTCACCTTCTATCCTTTATATCTTCACTATTCTGTAAGTTGGTAGCCAAAGATTTTCCATAGTCTGACTTTCAATCTACATGTTTGCAAATTGAATTCACTATTTATATAATACCTAGAAAGACACAAGTCCAGTAGTCATTCTGAGTCTGACTCTGGTGTCAAATCATGGCTAGACTTGCTCATGTGAGGGATCTATAGAATTGGATGAACTGGAGTAGTATCTTTACTTAGGTAAAAGGGAGGAGCCAGAGATAAAGGTGGTCATGCTCTGTTTATTCTTTAATTTGTACTAAGTATCAATTGTTGTCTTTATTCAGGGCTGAATGGAATCCTAACTACCTGGCTAAGTCAGTTTGATTTCCAAAATGTCCCACTTGCATACGTTTCTATTTAAAGGTGGTCAATCTGATGTCCTTTAGATATGGATTTGGTAAAATCTTATCAGTCCTAGTAAACAAACAGTAATTCAGCAGATGATTGAAAAAAACAGTATTAAAGACAAGCAAATAAATATTAGCATCATCCCAAGTGAATATAAACCAGTAACATGCTATCACTCATTTAAAAGCAAAATTTAGGCTTTAAAACAAAACACGTCTGCAACTATCTGTTTAGTTACCATGACATCAAACAGTGGAGATTTAGGATTTGAACCAAAGTCAGACAACCTCATATTCCATTTTTCCAGTTAACCAATTCTTTAACAATTATTATTGTAGTAGTAAGTACTACCATTTATTTGTCACCCAGAGAGCTTAAGATTCTTGCTCAAGGTCCCACAGATTTTGGGTAGTAAGACCTAGCTTCAAACCCAGGTCCATAGATTCTAATGAGCATACACTAGCCACCTGAATTACCCTTCCTGAACGTCTCTGCCTCCTTCCAATGATAATGATACCCTCCTGACAACCTTGTATATTAATTGATGGAGTCTGAAATGGAGACTGGACATTGAGGAGCACAAGATTTTATCCTACAATTTGTCTTCAAACTCTCAGTAACTGTAGCCCTTTCATTCCTGTACCTGCCTTGAACAAACTCCCGTTGCTTTAAGATTGTCACAAGCAATGCTGTGTATTGCTGTCCAGAACAAGCATAGCCTACAGGAGATGTCTGGAATTAGAAAACTCAAGCCATCAACCAGGTCTAAAATGGCACTTATTCTTTTACTTTAAAGTGTGAAGGGTGATGCAACTAATGCCAAGTCCATGAAAAACGTCAGGGCTGCGTTTTCCTCAAATCTGAGCCACTGAGGAAAAGAGCAACACTACGTGAGAATGAGATGCGCTTGGGCTCTGATGCCAAGATGAGCCTTCCTGACATTTCAAGAAGAGGATTCAGGAGAGAAAAATAGTAACAGCTTGTTGATATACCAGCATTTTCCTCAGGATGACTTCTCACCTACAAAAAGTGCTTTTTCAACAAGAAAAACTGAACTCTGGTCCTGTCTGAGGCACCAATCAGCTTTGGGACTTGGTAGGTCAAGTCACCCCGTTCCCTAGACCTCACTTCCTAACCTTTGCAATGGATGCATTGAACTAAATGATTCTTAGTGCTTCTTTCCAAATCCTAACTTTCTAGGACCTGGAACAAAAGAAACCTCTGGGGGAACTATGTGAACAAGAATACTTGTATTAAGGAAGCAGACAATGTCTCCAAGATACCACGGGTCTTCCTGCTTCATTCATTCCTATGCAGTAACTGGTAGTGACAGTGTCATGTTTAATGTTTTCATCGGGAAATAAAAACAGATGACACAGTCACGCTTTTAAAAGTCTATACTTGTGATTCAAGTCACTGGGGATGCAAGAAAGCAAGTTGCAATTCAGAATCACCTAGAAGCTTTTCCGAGCTACACTGACCACCTACTCCTCTGCCTTCAAGGGTAAGTGGAGAGCTGACTGTGTATGTTGGGAAAACTGCCTAAGGGATTCTTTTAATCAACCAGTTGGAGAAAGCAGTGGCATAAACCAGCAACCTCTGTGGCAGGCTTGAGCTTGTTAAGAGGAAAATCAGCTAGGAGAAGTTGAGGAAGGAAGAAAAATAAAGAGCAAGAAGGAGACAGTGGCAATGTCTCCTGACGGTCCTGTGAGAAGTGGCCCCTTCTGTGAGTAGCAGCCAGATCAGGATGTCTTTCTCTGTTTTCAGGAATTTCAGATTTAAGCTAGTGACTCTAATTGTTGCTCAAAATTGGTTTTTCCTAGATGGAGTTGTGTGTGTGTGTGTGTGTGTGTGTGTGTGTGTGTGTGTGTGTGTGTGTGTTTTATAGCTGCATATTTTTACTATTTTACTGTTGCTATTTTATGGAGTGAATTTTAGATTATTTTATTTCATTCATTCAATTGCTCTTTTACTTTCATTCTTAAAAGTGGAACAAGAAGTGGCAGAATGATGGAGGTGGTTATGAGAATAGTCCATGTCCCAAAGAAAGTAAATATCTCCATCCAGTTAGCTCTGCATAGCTCTGGGGTCACAGCATGATGCTGAACTCAGTCAGTTCAGACATGCTGGAAGCGCTGTATTAGATAACAAGTGTTGGGAACAATGTGGAGAAGAGGGAACCCTGACACACTGTTGGTGGGAATGTAAATTGGTACAGCCGCTATGGAAAAACTCAAAAACTTAAGAGCAGAGCTGCCATATGATTCCGAAATCATATATTCAGAAGAAATGCAATCAGTATCTCAAAGCAGTGTCTGTAGTTCCATGTGATTTGCACCATTACTCACAATAGCCAAGACATGGAAACAACCTAAATGACTATCCACAGGTGAGTAGATGAAGAAAATGTGGAATAGACATATAAGCAAACATCATTCACCCTTAAAAAAAAAAGGAAATCCTGCCCTTTATGAAATCATGGATGGATGTGGAGGACATTATGCTAAGTGAAATAAGACAGGCAAAGAAAGATGAATACTGCACAATCTGACATATTTGAAATCTCACATAGTCAGACTCATAGAAACAGTGTAGAGTGGTGGTTACATGAGGGGCACAGTGGAGGAGGAAATGGGGAGGAGGAAGAGGTACAAAGTTTCAGTTACGCAAGAAGAATGAACAAGCTCTGGAAACCTAATGTCCAGCATGGTGACTAGAGTTAACAACACTGCGTCGTGCTCTTGGAATTTCCTAAGAGGGTTATCTTATTAAGTGTTCTCACCACAGAAAATAAAAATCAACAGAAAGAAAATGGTAGCAATGTGAGGTGATCGATATGCTAATTAGCATGATTGTGGTGATCATTTCAAAATGTGTACGTAGGCCAAAACATCAAGTTGTACATCTTAAATATCTATAACTTCTAGTCATCAAATATACCTCAATAAAGCTAAAATAAAAAAAATAAAAAAGAGAGAGGGAGGGTTAGGGGAGTGTAAAGACAGAGAGAGAGAGAGAGAGAGAGAGAGAGAGAGAGAGAGAGAGAGAGAGAGCGCCAGAGGGGGAAAAAGAAGAGAAAGAGGGGAAGGAAGAAAAGCAAAACTATTTACACAGGGGACCCAGAAGAAGCCCCAGCCAGAAATTCAAAGCAGCTTAAGAGTAGGGAATATTCCTGGACCAGTACTCTATCTTGTTTCAGAATTCCTAAAAGGGAATTGGTTGCCTAATAACTTAAATTCTGTGACATAAATTTACCTAATAATAAGAGTTATAGCTGGATAACAAAATACAGAAGAAGGAACTCAGGTTCAAAAACAGGCTCTAGGATCAGACTTCCTGGGTTCAAATCCCCAATCCACTACTTCTTTTTTTTTTTTTAAAGATTTTATTGGGGAATTGGAGGAGGGAACAGCTTTGGGGAATTGAGGAAGGGCAACAGACAAGTTGCTGTCCTTTTGTTCTTCAGTCTAGTTGTGGAGGACATCGCTTCACTGGCCCATGTTGGTATTGTGATCACTGAGCTCTTCGCGGCTGAGGCAGATCGGTCCCAGCCATTGGATGGCATCTCACGGCGGCTCGTGGCAGCTCATGCCAGCTGCCAGATGCTGGCTGCCAGCCACTTATGCTGGCAGCCAGCCACTCTCGGTAGCTTACTGCAGACCACTGCAGCCCCGATGCAACCTAAGCCATCGCTGGTGATTCATGGCAGCCCAGCTCCAGGTTGAGCTATTGTTCACCATCTTAGCTGTAGAGGATGCAGCATCACTGGCCCATGTGGAATCTAAACCTGCGGCCCTGCTTCTCAGAGCTCACGCTCCCAAGCCAACCCTTTAACCAACGAGCCACTCAACCGGCCTCCCAATCCACTAATTCTTCCATCACTTACGAGTTACATGACCTCAGGCAAAATATTAAACATCTATACATCTCATTTGCTTTATCTTTAAAGCAAGGTTAAGAAGTTTATCTTATTGGGTTATTCTGAAGATTAGATGATACATGTAACTTCACATTGCCTGACACAAATGATCCGTAATTCTTAGCCCTGATTACTCATTGTGAATTGAACATGTACCATGCTCTGAGCTATGTGCTCTAAGCTACAGTATAACTAATCCTTACCATATGCCTAAATCAATTCTCCCATTATATTAAATATTGTCTTTTTCTCAGGATCATGAAATAAACAACAGACCTGTCTGGTTCAAAAGACTTCATGTTTTCTGCCACATCTCTACCCCTAAAATAAGATTTTACTAACAAAAGCAATTGGAGGGAAAAAAAACAACAAAAACATGATGATGTAAATAAAACTATAAGCCTGAGACAAAATAAATTAGCACTAATTTAGAGTATTCCAATTTTCATGACTTTGATTTCTACTACAACTAAATTTCAGGAATGAAGAAATTATTTGCATAGTTGCTCTCCAGTCAGTTTATTGGATAGAGTAAACGGGTACAATTTTCACTTTTTTAAAGTTTTCATGAATCAGGAGACTAAGAAAAATAATAAGAATGTACATAAATCAAAAGGAGAGATCTGGGTAAGAAAAATCTAAATGTGGAAAATAGAAACTTTTCTTTAGATCAAACAAAATTTCAAAGTTGTAGAATCCAAGAGAAAAAAATAGGCAATAATTATCAAACATTTCCAAAACAGGACTTTCTAAAAATCTACAGAAGAGTAAGATATTGATTTTGATTAGTAAGATGCTCGAAGTTGAACAATACATCCAAACTTCCCAGGTACTATACAACAATGAATTCCAGATTAAAATACATTTGCTCTAGAGCTCTGGACTGCATTTGATGTTTGCTGAGTTTGTTATAATTAATGTCATCGCCCTGAATGTCAAAGGAATTAATAATGATTAGCCTCTGATTATAAAGAGCTGCCTATCCAGGGTTATTATGTTAATGTTAAAAAACAACTTGCTTTATTAAAGCGTTTGTTTTTGAATTGTCAACAGCAATCTGTAAATCAATGAGTTGCATTTTTCAGGATCAGGGATCCCATATAGGTCGTTGGTTTTCTTGCTGGAGCTGTGTTCCATAATTACATTATTCAGGCAGATGATCAATATGAAAAGGAGGAAAAGTGAAATTCCTTAAATAAGATCTTGACATTGCCCATTACCCTGTGTGGAGTTATGTCGACACTTAATAAATTGGAAACAATTTTTGCTGTTTGAAATGTAGAGTGTGTCACTAGTTATGGTCTAATCTAGATCTAGAGGACATAAAAAATTACTTTTTATAAAAACTGACACATTGGCCTTTATTAAATGCCATATGTGTCTGAGTTTACAGAACAGGTATTTATGAAAATCAACTAAAGTCACTGAAGCCCGGGATGGTGCCCTTCTGTTTATCAACTGCAAAATTCTAAAAGGTTTAAAATTTGCGAGCGATATGCCCTACAACATGGTTGAATTTTTTTTTTCCATTTGTTTCTTTTCTTTTTTTTTTTTTTTTTTTTTATGAAGGCAGTGCCATTGGCCCTCATATCTGGGACCTGAACTGGGGCCACTGGCTTCCCAAGCCAGCGCTTAACCACCACGCCACTCGGCCGGCCTGGTTGAATTTTTAAAGATTTAAAATTTTCATTGATACAATGAACCTGGACACCTGAGGAAACAAAGTAAAAACTGATTCCAAGAGAACAATGGAATATTTAAGTCAAAGGAAGAGTGGAGAACACTGAACGATCATCAAACCCCAGAGAACAAAATCCTCTAGGGGTTTAAGGAAGATGATTAGGTTTGGACAACATGTGAAAAGCAGGAAAGCATCCTTTTCACATGTGCATGCAGTACACTGGCCATCGAAGATAATTTCTTTCTTTCTTTCAGTGATGCATGTGAAATTAGCATCTGATTTTGCCTATACTGAACCCTTTAGTCTTTGTCATGTTCTTAAAGAGAAATTATAATAGAGAGTTTTGAACCTTCAATAAAATGTGATTTGAGATATGGAAATTAGACAAGCTACCAAACCGCGGCTCACTTGAGCTGTGCATGAAAGGAACTTCTAATGCAACAAACAATATAAGGATACTATACACCTGCTGTGGGGAAAAAAAAAAAAAGAGTACCTTTATTATTTATTCCTTTCTTTTCCTGTTTAAAAAACTCTTTAAAAAATAAACAGAACAACAAGATGCTTGCTGTTTTGACTTCTACTCGCATATATATCACCCCCATGAAAACTTCCATGTTAACATCAGGGGGTATCTTTTAAAGAATGACAGTAAAACCAAGCAAATGAAACCTATATTCTGTAGGAAAATCAGTCACAACAAACCTGTGGCCACTCTTGAGAAAACATTGCTGCTCTGTGCTGCCATTCATTCCTTGACTAGTATTATTTCCAACCTATGGAACGTTTGGAATGCTCGATTGAAATGTTTCCCTTCTTTTCTTCCTGAAAGCCCAATTTCAGATGTTTGCTACTCTGATAAATCTCTGTAATCTCTCCCCAGGGAGACCACTGCATTTGAGTATACTAAACCCTTAGCACACTCTATTAGAATGATTTGTTTCTGCTTCTGTATCATTTCACTTGACCCAGGTATTACAAGTTCTGGTCACATTTGCATTTCAGTGTCTCAGATGCACCAGGCCCTAGCTGGCCCCTGTTCACTGACTGAAATACTCATAATTTCTCACAATCAGACTAGTTGGTCATTCAACTGATCCAAGGAAAAATCTGCTGTACATGACTGATTCTAGATTTTTAAAATTTGCTTTAATTATCATTTTGGAGTGTGTAATAAAGAAATAAGATAGTGCTTCTTAAACTTCTTGGTTTTAAAACCCTTTGCATTCTTAAAATGTACTGAAAACACCAAGGGCTTTTGTTGCTATGGGTTATGTCTGTTGATATTAAACATTAGAAATTTAAGATGAAAAGTTCTTAAAACACAACTGGGAAATCAAGGCTCAAGTTGAACAATTTACCAAAAGACACACAATAAGCATCAGAACCAAATTTCAAATAAAGTTTTCTGACTTCAAATCGTTTATTCTTCATATGGTGCTAAAAGATGCCTTGCACTGGGATCTTGGAGAGGTCTTTAGGGTATTAATGAGTAAGGGGTTTTTTTTCAATTTAAAAAAATACATTTTTCAGTTTTACTTGTGTCCTTTGGGTTATAGCTCAATACTGTCAGTATTTATTTTATTACTTTTTAGCATTGTCTTACTTTTGGGCCCTGTAAAAGGCTCCAGGGTCATCCTGTGTTTTCTGTGCCATAGCTCTAGTTTCAGTCATTTCTCCAAGGCACTGTGGCTTCTCTGATTGGAGAACGGTGTTTAGAAACCAAGATCCAGGTGCTAGGTGTGCTCATTTCTACTGAGATATCATTGCTGCTAGGCCCCCTCAGCAGACAGGATACACACACACACACACCTATACCTATCTGTCTACCTGTAGTTATCTATCTATAAACATGATGACATTTCTGACTGTTACCCAGTACCAAAGGGATTATTCTAGCCTTCTCCTCTTGCTCATGTGTAAGTTTTCTATCAGTAAGATGCCAGGATAGTCTGTGTTTTTAATCAATATCCTTTATCTTTCCAATTCATACATAAGTGTGTTCTAAAAATTAACTTGGGAATTGGGGATGCGTTTTCTCAGAGAACAGGGTGCCCTACTGTATACAGGAGTTAGGTTCCCAGTCTAACTTATAGAAACCTGGTAAGCCCAGGTGCAAGACTTAGAACTCACTTCCCTGGTTAGAAGCCCAATTTACAGTATTATCAAATTTCAGTGAGTTCCATTCCCATTAGTACTATACTTACTGCCTCATCTCACATTTGAATAAGACTTCTCATTTAAAAAGTGCTTGTACATACATCACCTTATTTAATCCTCATAAAAATATAGGAGCTGGGTGTTATTATTTATAATCCCTATTATGTTAGAAACGAGGACCTTGAGAATCAGAGTGAAAAATTAATCATTAATCATAGGAAATATTTATTTGTTTACTGTATATCCTATTAATTTTACCAATATTAATTATCATTTATGTGTAAAATTAACAATGCAGTAGTACTTTAGAACCTAGAACAGTGCTACTCAAAGTGTGCTCATCGGAATAGCAGCAACATCAGCTGAGCACTTGTTGGAAATGCAAATATTTGGACCACACCCCTGACCTATTGAATCAGAATGGCTGGACTTGGGGCCAGGAATCCATGTTTGAACACATTCTCCAGGTGATTTTGGTGTTCACTATAGCTTGAGAGCCACTGCCTTACAGAAAGATAAACCCAAGATTCATGAGGATAGGACTCGAGCTGGGCTTTCTCTGGGTCAGAGATGGGTTTTCCTATCCAGTTAGGTCATTCTGGCCATAATTTTCATTTTAGACATTTTTAAAAAGCAAGTTGCAAGCTAATTGTTCCCTTTCCAGGCAGGCCCTGGTTGAAAGATGTTGAACGCATTCCTGGAGGGCTGATAAACATGTGATTCTCATTAGCAAGGCTAATCTATATCATGCTTGGCTTTTCTCAAAAATAAAACAAAAGTGTTTTGGTTCTTATTGTTACCCATGTTCACTCTGAAGAATGAGCCTTGGGTGTGGAAAAGAATATTCTTGGATGTAAAGCTCTGGAGAAGATTCCGATGGTCACTGAAGCTCATCTTAGGAAACATCTCAATCCCCTCATTAGTATTCACCATGCCCAATCAGCAGCACTTCTGAGCACAGACTTTAAATCAAAAGCTTTGCTCAAAATTCTCATCTCTTTGCAAATCACAATGAATGTCAATGATGAAAAAACTTACAGCAGAGAAGATTGCAAATGGGCCTCAGAAATCATCTGGTCCAGCTCTATGACTTTACAGATGAGGAATCTGAGGTATAGAGAGATTCATCAAGCCAGGGTTTGTCCATGGTCACACAGGGAATCAGAGCAATGCTGGGAATAGGTCCTAGGTTTCCAGCCTCCTCGGTTATCTGTGGATATGTAAATCAGAACCTAAAAGCAGGATTTTTTGCTCCCATGTCTCTTCCAGCTTATCACTCACAAATAGCAACACTCTTATAGGAGAGGGGCTCTCTTAGATGTCTCCACATCATTGTCAGGCTGCTTGGCAAATATGCAAGACAATGCAAATGGCAGAGATACCAGAGGCCCCAGTGACTTAATAGACGTGGAACAAACTGAAATAGCCCACAAAAGTTATGTTTGTCAATATCCTGAATCACTTTGTGGTGATTCACCTAATTTGGGATGAGTATACATCTAGGCATAGACAGTTTAAGTTTTGATAGTCAGGTATTTATTTGAGAGTGAAATGAGAGTTATAGGGTTTTTTTTATAGAAATGTACCAACCAAGGGACAGAGTACCTCATGGAGGATCATGTGGGCATCGAAAGTGACCCTCCAGAGACAAGAGGATTTAAAGGAAGAAAGAAATATGGCAATTGTCTGCAAAGAGGATTTGATTCTTGCCAGTGCATCAACAATTCATTGATAAGGAGCAGCACGTTGAAGTAAAAATATGTAAGCAGTCTCAACTAATAGCATGAGTCATCCAATCCTGAAAGCTCATAACCGAACTTAACCAATGCACAAATATGGGAGAACAGCTGAGTATGTTCAGGAGAGATCTAAATCTTCAGGACAACTTGAATGTACAAACTCTAATTTATGCAAGTAGATGAAATAATTGATTTTGGAGACTGAAGTTGCGCAGAAATTGCCAGTGTCTATATACAGCCCGTATACTTCACATTGAATAAATGTGTTATGTAGTATTTGGGGGTTAATTAATGTCTCACTATAGGTGCATGGTAAGAGTACTTAACCTATTTTAAAGCTTCCTAGGAGTCCTATAAAAGGTTTATGCACTACTGACAATATCCCATGAAAATAACCTGGCAGAATTCATGAAAATGTCCATGGAAAGATGTGTTACAGAAATAAACAACTCTTCTTGGTGTCTTATCATTGCAATTTTCTGAATCTTGAAACATTGTTATTTTATTCAGAATTGACTGTATGTCTATCACTCTCCTAGGTGCTGTAAGAGATTCGGAGAAAAATAGACACACAAGTCAGCACATAGAGTTGAATTCTACAATCACCAGAAAATTGTGAGTCCTGAATTAAGTGCTTATATACTAATTTAGGAGAAAAATCTAACATGAAACAAGGAAAAAACTGTGAAGTGCTAAACTGGACAGAGGATATGATGGGATTATCAAGGCCTGGAAGAGACAAAGAATATTTCATAGAAGAATTGGAATAGAAGTTGAATCTTAAAGTATAAATAGGATTTGGATAGATAAATAAAAGGGTCAATGTACTTTAGGCTAGGAAAAGATCAGTTAGGCAAGTCATAGCATGGCCAACATGTATAAAAGGTGGGGGAGGATGGGGAGGAATGATGATAGAAGTGATGTCCAGATTATGGGGAACATGTAGGAGAGCAATTGTCATGGTTAATTTTATTTGTCAACTTGACTGAGCCAAAAGATGCCCAGAAAACTGGTTACACATTATTTCTGGGTATGTCTGTGAGGGTGTTATTTGAAGAGACTAGCATTTGCACTGGTGGCTTGAGTAAAGCAGATGGCCCTACACAATGTGGGTGGGCATCATCCAGTTTGTTGAGAGCCTGAATAGAACAAAAAGACAGTGGAAAGTTGAATTGACTCCCTCTGCCTGACTGTTTGAACTGCCACATTGATCTGCCCTCAGCATGTCTAGTTCTCAAACCTTCAGACTCAGACTGGTATCTATACCATCAGTTCTCTGACTCTCAGGCCTTCGAATTACGCCACCAGCTTTCCACTTGGAGAGGACACATAGTGGGATTTCTCAGCCTCCATTGTCATGTGAGCCAATACAATAAAATAACTATCTAGATAGAGTTAGATACAGATACAGATATGGATATGGATATAGATGTACATATTTTATTGGTTCTGTTTTTCTGGAGAACGCTGACTAACACAGAGGATGAAGTCTGAGTGGTATGGGACCAAATTATATGAAGTTCTGAGATCCATGATGTTTGGACTTGGTGCTGAGAAAAATAGGAACTCACTTAAGCAGGGGAGAGACATTAAGAAACCATTGTTTTAGGAAGACACTTTACAGAAAAACAAAAAACTGAAGAGGGAACTAACTTATGTAATGAAATGTTATGAAGTTATACAAGCAGGACTTTATGAATATGTTGTCTAAGGTATCAATACTGAGCTTATATGACTGATATTTCAAAAGCATGAATAATAAATTTTGGTGTCAAATAGAATGATTTACTAAAGATAATGTTTTTAATGTTTTTAAGCTTGAGATACTCAGGAAGAAGTACTGGATGACTATTGGAAATAGTTTATTATATAGTTGGTTAACTACAGTTTGGAGAGGAAGATGATGAGTTAGTTTTGAGTTGAATTGAGCTTGAGCGAGAAGGTTGTGGTAGAGAAAATAGTCTCTGTTTACCAAATCCCATTTGATCTGTTTCCTCTAGTGCTCACAGAAAGACTTTTATGAGTCTCCTTCATATTAGGTTGGGATCATGTAACTAGGTTCTGGCCAATAGGATGTAGTTGGAAAGGATCTATACCATACTTCCACATCAGGGTCTGGTCAGGTTACCATGAGTTTAGGAAAAGGATCTGTATCCATGAGTCACTGTTTAGAAGAGAACAATCTGCCCCACACTGGGTGTGACACGAGTAGCAATAAAACTTCTTTTGTACTGTCACTAATCTTCCAGGCTTCTTTGTTTGTTATTGAGCCTGCCATGTCCTAATTAATATAGATGTGCCATCTAAGCAGACATATCCTATAAACAGTGTTGGAATGTAAATAACCTGATTCATAGTTTGAAGCTCAGATTTGGAATCCATTGTTCCAATAGTAATATTTGAAGAAACAACTCTGCATACGCTTTCTGAGGGAATGAGTGAACAAAAATAAAGGCATGGAAGATGGAGCATGGGTGGAGATTCACAGCTAAGCAATAGGAAAAAGGTGCTTGGAGATGACAAAACAAAAAATTTCAGAGAGGAGAAGGCTTAAAGAAGCAATCAATGCCTGATCAGCAGCATCTAGGATCTCACAAATATTAAAGATAGTGATAATTAGGAAAGGACATTTTTCAGAGTAATTTCTCAGTGATATGAACGATCATAGATTCAGTAGAGTGATGGAGGTCTTAAGTCACACTGATGATAATTGGTTAAGAGAGAGAGAGAGAGAGAGAGAGAGAGAGAGAGAGAGAGAGAGAGCGAATGAGCGAGCTTGTGTATTCTGAGGTAGGGAAAACTGAAATTTTTGTCCACCCAAATTTCCCAAGAGACACCTCACTGCTTAATTAAACTATATACTTCTTAAAATGGCTGAACAGAAAGCACCCTGCATATGAAGGAATTCTAAGGGACAAACCTAACCCAATGTGTTCTTTTAATCACTTTGAGACTTCCTGGTTTAGACTGGTCCACACAGTGGCTTCCAACTGCTGTCTTCCTGTCAGATTTCTTCAGAGCACACACTACCTGAGAATGACTTAGTTGCCTTTTCATCATTTTATTCTCTCATCTATCCAAGAGCAAATTGGTGATTTTTTTTTTTTCATCTTCCAATTCCATTAGTGTGGAAAGTCGTCCTATCGTATGCTGGATGCAGCTAAACAAATCCATTCATCTTAATATCAGACCTTGCCACATCTAAGGTGTTTTTGAGGGACTGGCTATAATCATGTCTTTGTTCTTATCATTCTCAGGCAAATCACATTTCCAGAACTCTGGCCAGGTCTTCAGCCCTGTCATATTCCCCACACCAAATTCTCTTTCTCTTCCCTGCTTTGTTTTAGATAAGGTTTCTGTCCCACATATCTGAGGAAAGGTTGGGAGCCTACTGTGTAGGTGGCAATTTCCAACAGAACAGAAACCTGATTTCCCCTGGATACTTACTTGGTATTTTTATTGGGATTTTATTGCTCAAGTTTGAGTGAATTTTAATGACTGCCTTACAAACATATCAAGGACTGCCTGTCACAGAGCATTGCCATTAAGAGTTTGTTTGCGTAATTTGAATGCTTTACAAAATTATATCCCCCGTGGAATTAAATTCATGAAATTCTCATTTCTCCTCCCTACATTCATTTCTAGATAGTCCTGATATAACTTAATAGAGCTTGAGAAATTTCAGTATTTGAGGCAACTTAAATTTTATTTAGTCTAATTATCTAAATATAAATCCCCTTGGTTTTCCTCTTCTGCCCACTGAGCTGCTGTCTGGTGAAGAGGAAGCCTTGGCATTCTGAGTCGCCAGAAACACAAAAATTAATGCTGAGAATAAGGCGAAGATCAGTATGGCAGGTGCAAAGCGTGTGTCCCTGGCCACGGCTACAGCCTCTGAACCTGAGCTCCAGCCAAGAACGGCTCCCGGAGACATCGGTAACGAAATCAGTGAACAGCCACAGGCCAAATTGCCTCTGAAAAAAGAAGCAAAACTTTCGCTGCTGGAAAAGTTATTGCTAAAACATCTACCAAAACCTCTAGAAAGGGCACTGGCACCTGTGCCTATGTTGGTTGATTCTCCCTCTCCAAGCCCAGTGGAAACATCTGGATGTGTCCCTGCAGACAAATACCTGTGTCAGGCTTTCTCTGATGTACTTCTTGCAGTGAATGCGGAGGAGGCAGAAGATGAAGCTGATCCCAACCTTTGCAGTGGATATGTGAAAGACAGCTATGCTTTTCTGAGACAACTTGAGGAGCGCAAGTAGCCAGACCAAAACACCTACTGGGTCACGAGGGTACTGGAAGCATGAGAGCTGTCCTAATTGACTGGTGGGTGCAGGTTCAAATGAAATTCAGGTTACCGCAGGACACCATGTACATGGCTGTTCCATTGATTGGTTCATGTGAAATAATTGTATGCCCAAGAAGAGGCTGCAGCTGGTTGGTGTCAACGCCATGCTTATTGCCAGCAAACATGAAGAAAGAGTCATTTCCCTCCCTTACAGGCTGGGCTGGTGTGTGACTTGCTTTGACTGAAGGAATGTGGCAAAAGCAAAGGTCTTGAGACAATTGGGAGCTTCCTCTTTTCCTCTCAGGGAAGTCAGCTGCCATGCTCTAAAATCTTTGGTTGTGTCAGAACAGTGGTTCTCAGTCGGAGGCAATGTTGCTTGGGGACATTTGGCAATGTCTGAAGGTATGTTTGACTGTTGCAACTAGGGCGTGCAGGGAAAGGCCTGCCACTGGCATCTGGTGGGTAGAGGCCAAAGATGCTGCTAAACATCCTACAAAGCTCAGAACAATCCTACAGCGAAAAAATCATTCAGCCCAGAGGGTCAGTAGTGAAGAAGTTGAGAAACCCCAGTTTAGACTACAAGTAGTGAGAGAAGGAACATGTGGAGAGACAGAGAGCGGCCATATGGAGGACCACTGAGACACCAGACCTCTGAGTTGAAAACTTATTGGATCTTTGGCCTTGGCCTAGGTGTTGGCTAAATGAAATAGAATCAGTGAATGACCTCAGCTGGCACAACTTGGAGCAGAAGAACCACACAGCTGAACCCTGACCACATCCCACTGCTACTGAATTGTGAAATATCATACATTTAAGCCACTGAGTTTTAGGCTTGTTTGCTGCACAGTGATCAGCAACTGAAACGCTATCCTGTGAGCCATATTTGGATGCACTAATTCATTTGTCAGAAAGGATTTATAGTGAAATGCAACTGTACAATATCTCCAAACTGTGACATATTAATACACTTAGATTAGCAGCATTATTAGAGTTTTAAATGTTCTCCTGTGTGAAGTCCGAAGCAACTCATTATCCCGATGACCTTCCTGTTGATTAAAATTTTGAATTCTATTTCAAATGTGGTGTGTCTGACACCTCCCTCCCCCATTTCCTATCTGAGCAGCTGACTTTTCAACTCAGGCCCAGACCCTTACATTTAATTCTTTTAAATTCCATGTTGTTATATTCATCTTATCATTCCAAATGGTCAAGTATTTTTTTTTCTGTCTCTCTCTTTTTTTTTTGCATTTGAAAATATTTTCTGTATCCCTGAGCTTCGTGTCATTTGAAAATTTGATAAACCTGCCTTCAATTTGGCACAAAAATCCTGAAGAGGCAGGACTGAAAACAACACCCTGTATGTATCATGCTCTTAAAAATGCCTGTTGCCCAGGTTGACATGTTGGAATACACTATGTGACACACACACACACACACACACACACACACACACACACACACAGTGGAAAACTAGGATGAATTGTGAATTTTTCAGGTCCAGGAGCAGCAGTCTATGGAAATGAAGTATATAGAAGTGTTGAAGTCTCAGAAAGATGTTGTCTTGTGAACTGGTCGACAATAAACGAATAAGCATGAAATTGTTCATATAAACACGTTCCTAGGATGCTTTCATTAATTATATAATTATTTTGGTAGTAATGAAACAATCCCATTTCAGGTCGAGTAACATCACATTCTCAATGAACTCATGTAAATTCAGTTGTTCTCACTTGGTCTATAAAGACAAAGAGATAAACAATGATTTTAAAAAGTATGTGATTCTATCTACTATTCCACTTGTTCAGTTCATGCCCAACAGCAACCTTCACAAGGGATGTGTTCTCTGAAGCCCAGGTTCCTCAGCTTCTCGTAGCATGGACTTCTCATCCTAGTGTGGTTATAACATTTAAGGATACACATGTTCAGTATAACTTCACCCCCACATGCAAGACAACTAATTTTTATAGTTGTATGTGATGTGATTTTTTATCTAAAAAAAAGGGTTCCAAGGCAGAAAGTGAGATGCTGTGTTAAACTTCAGTGAGAATGACCACCTCCCTCCCCACAACATAGGGATTTTCTAAGAATTTCCAAGGGCAGTTTTGACTAACCTAATATTGTGTTATACTAAGTTCCGTTAGCTTCTGATGCTTAAGGTTGTCATCCCACCATACAGTGCATTTGCTATTTTGGTTATTTACTTACCTTGATAGTGATTTATGGAATCAGTCAGTAAACCAGCATTTTGGAATATCTATTATATACTCGTTCAGAGGAAGACAGCCTCAGGGAACTCATTGTTTTCTTATATGGAATCCCATGTTGTACACCTGTTTAATGGATTTGGCGTTTAAGAAAGAGGATTTGTACCCCAAACCTGGGGAGACTAATAAGTAAGGGGTGACAAAGCATCATTGTTATACGTTTTTATGCTGTATTGGACTGAAACCTCCTGCAGATGTGGTCAGGCTGCTGTTGTCAGACTGTCGGTCTTTTCCATCTCCTCCTTCTCTTTATTTTTCTTTTATTTGCACATCTAGAGAGTTCTGAATTATAAATTTAAATAGGAAATACTTCAAGTACATGTATGGGAATGGGAATAATGTTATGGATACACATATACCCACAACTTAACTTAACACTTCATCATTCTGGCACATTCACTTCAGAACATATTTTTAAAGAAATGACAATGAGGATGGTTGGAGCCCTCCTCCCCACCCCTTTCTCTACAGAGGAAAACATCATCCCAAGAAAATGTGCATGATCCTTCACATTTTCACTATATATGCATGTATCCCCAAATTATACAGAATGTTATTTTTTGGTTTTTTTGGTTTTTTGTTTTTAAAGTTCAAATATGACATGACACTGTTCAGTATTTCATTTCATTTTTTTGGCCACTTAATGTGTTTTGACATTTATCCCTGGTACGTATTTGTTTTGTTTTTCGATTTTAACTGCTACATGGAATTTAATTAACTAAAAATGGTATAATTTATATATTTATCCTCCTATTGCTTTCTGGGTTGTCCAATCTTCAATATTACGAACAAGCCTAGTCAACATCTTTGTACCCTTGGGTGTATGGGAAAGGGTTTCTTCAGAGACCATGCTCGTTGTGTCTTAGGTACCCACAGCTCCCACTTGGTACAATGTGTGCTCTTTCACAGGGTTGTACCAACGTACCATTCCATCATCAATAGGGATGGGTTATCTCTGTCCACATTCTCTCCTTCAGTTGGTCTTAGTAGAGTTTTCAAGTTGCCTTATGAGACAGGTATGAAGCTTCATTTAGTTGTTTACTTTGCATTTCCCTGATCACTAGTGCTGTTGAGCATCTTGTCATGTACTAATTAGCCATTCCGTTCAGGTTCTCTCCTCTGAATTTCCTATTCATTTGTAAATTCTTTTATTGATTTGGCAAGTGCTCTTTATGTATTCTGTATATGAATTGTATTAGTCATTGTTCTCACTTGCAAGCACAAGAACACATTCTAGCTAGTTTAAGCAGAAAAGTCATGTATTAAAAGGATGTTGGGTCGGGCCGGCCGAGTGGCGCGGTGGTTAAGCGCTGGCCTGGGAAGCCAGCGGCCCCGGTTCAGTCCCACATATGAGGGCCAGTGACAGTGCCCTCAAAAAAAAAAAAAAAAAAGGATGTTGGGGGCCGGCCGAGTGGGGCGGTGGTTAAGAGCTGGCTTGGGATGCCAGCAACCCCAGTTCGGGTCCCACATATGAGGGCCGATGACACTGCCCTCAAAAAAAAAAAGGATGTTGGGCAGCTAATGGAATCTCTGGAAGTTCCAAATGGTTGACTCTGAGGTCCTGTGGCCTGCCCAAATCACACTGCCGGGTTGTCACAGCAGAGACCTCACTGCCCCACAGCTGGGCCCAAACCCTGAGTGTGCTACTAATGAGGCTGGAAAATGAAGGCTGGCAACACTGCCTGCTGTCCCCTAAAGCCAGGGGCTTCCTTTCTAATCAAAGTCTTGCTGGTGCATCAGATCATGGACACCTAGGCCCCACCCCTAAGCCCTAGCTGGTTTCTGCTTTGGGAAGGCAGTGCTCGCATAATGGAGAATTTGCCAAATATTAGGAAGGGTGTGAAAACATGTGGGCATGGTTAACGCCCACCTCACTAAATCATTTATTGCCCATATGTAACAAAAATATCTACTTCCTGTCAGTGGCTCCTCTCTTAACTCTATTTTATCATGTGTTTTGTTGTATAGAAGTTTTACATTTTAATTCTATCACATTTATTGATCTTTTTCTTTATGTCTTATGCCTTGTGTGACTTATTGATGAAATCTTTCTCCATGCTAAAATCATAATAATATTTTTCTATCTTTTCTTCAAAAACATTAAAGTTTTGTTGATCACATTTGTGTATTTATTCTATCTGGATTTGAGTTACATGTCTCATGGGAGAAAGAGATGAGACATTTTTTCCTCCAATTTTAACCCAGTTGTCTGAGCACCATTTATTAAATAGCCTCTGATTTTCTCACTGATTTATACTGTTATCTGTCTCTCATACCAACTTCCCTGTTTACATAGGTCTTTGTTTGGATTTTCCATTGTGTTCTTTTAGTCTAGTTGGCAATTTTTGCACTACCTGGTTTTAACTACTAAGGCTTTATGATTGGTCAACATCTCACAGAGTGAATGTCATTTCCTTATTATTTTTCTTGTTTTGCTTATTCTTACTCCATTGTATCAATTTTCTTAATTTATCAACCCGTGATGTGATTTTGGTTGCAATTGTATTGAGTGTATTGATCTATAACGATTTGTTTAAATTTTATAAAATACATATTTTTTGTTATAAAAATTTTAATCGATTTTTGCCCATGCATCAGTAGGTCATTGATTTGAGCATTTTAAACTTGTGTTAGATAAACTTGCTGAATCTTTTATTAACTCATTCATCATTAGATTTTTTTGTGTATTTCTCTAAATGCAATTATTCCTCTTCAAATAAAATGTGTTTCATATTTTCTTTCCCACTTTGGTACTATGAGTTTATATTGTCTTAATGGGTTGTCTATGACCTCAAGGCTGGGTTAGAATAAAAGCAGCAATAGTAGGTATCCTTGCCTTTTTCCTTCAATGAAATGCTTTTGCCATTTCATAATAAAGCACAATGCTTGGTGACAATTCTTGGTGGTTACCTTTTATCAGATAAATTCTATTCTGTTTTCAAGAATAGACGTTGAAATATATCCAATTCTTTTTTCTTTGTCTTTTTAGTTAATCATATATATTTTTTTTCTATTACTGTGGTTAATTATGTTAATAGATGATTCTAGGATTTTTAGAATAAACCCTAATTGCTCATGATGTGTTTACACTGTGTGTATAGGTTTGTGTGCATGTGTATGAAACAAGACAATCCAAGTTTTGTAGGACCTGAAACTTACACATTTTTGGGGCCCTCTCTAAGGAAAAAAATTCCAAAATTAAGCAATATGACTTAGAAGGAGCTCTTGTAACTGAAAGACTCTGGAGCTTAACTTTCATTATTACCATGGTAAATTCACCTGTATATGTCTATGAACACCTAGATTCTGTTTGCTAAATATTTATTTAAGACTTTATTATTTACATTGGAAAGTAAAATTGGCCTATAATTTGTTTTATGCACAATTGCCTTTGGTTTTAGTATCAAGATCATACTATCATCATAAAATAAGTCGGGTAGCTTTTCATCATTTTTTTTCATCTTTAGAACAATTTGAATAATATTGGAGTTAGTAATTCCTTGAAGTTTTCAGTCTAGAGCTGGTGCTTTCATTAGTCTAATTTTGACAATAGGCCTTTACTTCAAAGAGGGGGAGGGAAAGGGGCAGGAGAGGGAGGGAAGAGTATTAGAAACCCCTTTGTGTGTGGTAACTGTCTTATTCTCTACTTTGGCTTTAACAAGGAATAAAGTGATTCATCTCTCCTTCTTTCTTAATCTTTTGTCTATAGCAATTGATTCAGAACTCAGAAAAGGAGAATCAGAATGTCATTTATCAGCATCCCCAGCCCCAAAACCCTATTCCTTAAGTTACTATTAGTATGACTCACATTTAGAAGCCTGACATATGGGCATCATATGGACAACCTACATTCCATGGGCAAGCATCCACACTTCTGCAAGTGGCCCGCCATCTAAATGTTTAGTGAGCACATACACAGTGTACAGAAACACTCAAGACAGATTTTGATTAGTAGACACTGTCCCTGCCCTTGGGAAATGAAGTTGAACCCAACAATGAAGATGTGCTTCTGCCTCTGGTTTTACAATATAAGTCTAATACTCATCACATCCCAGCTACCTTTGTCATGAAGGGATAAATTATTCTCCATAGGATAACCCAGATAAACATAGATTTCCAAAGTCAACATCAAAACTGTTTTATTAAGTAGTTTAATAGGAACATTGCTGAATTTTCTCGACCTCTGTATTTTCTTATTTGAGGCAGCATGCCTCAGGGCTCTGGGTCCACATTGCAGGTCTTTATGGAAACCTTATATAGCAAGGTCCTAAGGAAACACTCTTATGAACAGAAAGCAACCAATGACAGTATCTGCCTTGCGAAAGTTTAAGCTGAGCCAGACAGAGACCAGCTGAGTAAGACAATATGGGGCACTGGAATTGCAAGGTCATGAGGCTTAGAGACAAAGCCAGGCTCCTCATAAGCTATTGTCTGTGCAAGCCACAATTATAGGGGGAAGGAATTAAGAGTCTCACTGAGAAAACCATTCTGAAACAAAGCTATGTTCAGGAAGAGGCCAAGAGGAAGAATTTTATTAGCCACAAGAAGAGCAGTAGAAAGAGGTTGCCTGAAGACTTTTCAGTGTCCTGATATGCAGTTCTGTTTTCTGCAATTGGTTCTGCTAGATCCCCAGATGGCCTTCACAAGGGGCATCATTGAGTGGATTCCTTATGTTTGTAACCAAATAATCCCTAAATAAGAAATATTTCTAACATAATAATGCAGATTATGTTAATGTAAATGTATATGATCAATGTTTATTATACAATTAAAATTTTCCATCAGGTGCTGTTTTTTAGGAAGCGGGTACCCACCTGATCCAAAGACACAGAGTAGGTATATTAAGCTTAGTCCAGAGTTGAACAAATGGGTAATATAAGGGCAAATAGTCATTCACAGAAATTTGTATTAAGTTTCCATTATGTCCTGGGAATGAGAAATACAGATAAAACCAAATAAGCGTGATCCCTGACATCATGGTTTTTAACATTCTGAAAGAGGTGGGGTGTATTTTAAATAATTATATGAAAACTACAGAGTAAGTGGTATGAAGGCAAAGCATATGGCACGATGCACCAGGAAAAGAGGGCTAGTGTATCTAAATTTGAGAAGGTCAAGGTTCTCTTTGAAAAAGTTGCTTATCAGATGAAACTAAGGTCAGAGGTTAGAGGTTGGCAAGACATGGTGATGAGAGTGAAAGAGAGGGCACATCCTAGGGACAGAAACAGCCAGTACAAAGCCCTTCAGCCTGGAAGAGAGACAGCCAGTGTATATGTAAAAGGGAGGGAGACTACAGACAAAATGGAGAAAGAAGAAAGAGCCAGATCATTTAGAACCTTCCAGATGTCATTAAAAGGTCCAGAGGTTACTCTGTTAAAGGAGATTGCAAGCCACAAACTCAGTGCCCTTCATTTCTAGACTGGATTGCTTTTTTATGAGGTTTGATCCCTGGCAGGCATTTAATAAATGATTTTAACATATCCATAAAGTAGGAAAATATTGATCTTTCTTCTTCTCCCTTCCCACAGACACCCAGAAAGTAAAATAGAAATCAGATGTAACTGAAAATGATCTAAAATACATTATCAACCTTTAAAGGAATATCCATTTCATGTATGCCTGCTACCCTGGGTAAAAGATCTAATTCTTCCAAGAAAATTATTTCTCCACGGTGTGCCAAACGACCCTACCTTAATCCCAATTTGAGTGGGTGATATGAAGAGCAGTGTTAAAATGTATGGCACTGAACAAAATGCCAGATAATCAATAGACAATAAATTGACATAACAAATCTCAGTCTTGGCGATCATGCAATCAAATGTATAATGGAAGCATAATGATAGCTAGCGTCTCTAACTAGTGTGGGCAACATTCTGAGAACTGCTTTGCTTGTAATGTACAGAGTGCTCCAGAATGAACTTTGCTGAGTCGCAGGCTGCAGAGGCTGCTGGTAAGAACAAGAACATTGAATTCAGTTGGGGGGGTAGAATTTGATGCATTTCAAAGCAAGAGCTAAGAGCTGTAGGAGAAGGAAATGCAGCTGACCTGCTGTCAGGACCAAAGCAAATTTAGTAGAATAACTTTCCTAGATTAATTGACCTATTTTAGCTGCTGCCACACCGGACAGGCCCAGGGACAAAAGGCATCATCCTTTAATAAACCAATGTCCCAGTGACAGTCAAGTACGCGAATAGAACTGACTTTAAAAGGCTTTGGGGTGGATAAATATAAGACAGGCCCTCTATTACAAACCTTCTCTGCACTTGGCATAGAAGAAGTGAGGAGTGAAAGAAGATAGATATAATTTTCAACTACAATCAGAGAATGTTAGAACTTGGAGGAACCATCAAAACATCTGTTCATGTGTCTCATTTTACAGGTGGTGAAGGCCTAAGTAATGAAGTGACTTGCTCAAGGTCTGTAGTTAGTGAGCAGCAGAGCCAGGATTGGAGATGAACTCTGACTCCCAAACCTGGATGTAAGAACATCCTGTGTTCATGTGTTTCTTTCTGCAGAGAGCTGATATAACCGTATTCCACAGTCCATGGCACACTATCTGCAATTGTCCTAGAAAAGTTGCTCTCTAGTTTATTATTTGTCTGCCCTCAAGACAGATCCTAGTGATCACCCGTTCCCACCTTTCCAATATACCTTGCATGACACCCATTACTTTCCTTTTTATTATTACTATTTATTTACATGATAGAAGTACTTGAATATCTCTTCTGCAAATTTCTTTGTAAATGGAGTATTTTTTACAAAATTATGACGTTATTTTTGGATAGGAAGGCCTTTGGGGAAAAGGTCACAATAGGTAGATGGATATTGTATTCTCCTGGGAAGTTTCTCTCATTTACCACACATGACATTCCAACTCTGTGTTACGTATCTGATATGCAATCATTTATCTCCTGCCTCCCTTCCAGGATGATTTCTGGCAAGCCCTAAGCCTTCATTGGTTTGAGTTTACTCAAATGTAAAAGGAAAGGTTGCAACAGATCATTGGTTTGCAGATGTTTGTTATGCTGATATTTTTTTTCTTGTTAGTAGCATTACCGTTTCTTTGAAAACACTAAACAGATTAAAATGGAGAACTTTGCCACCCCTCAAGTGGCATCAGGGACAACTCTGAGAATCCCTAGGGATCCATGTTCTATAACTTTAAAATGCTGGGGGAGCTGACTCACATGAGCCTGTTTCGCTGTGACACTTTTTACTGATTAATTCCCAGTCTATCAGGGAAAAACAATACTAAGATCGAGACTAGGAAGAAAACTTGATTGTCATGCACATACTAGGCATCGGGGACTATACTTACTGCTTACATGCATTATCAAGTTTAATACAGCCACCCCATGAGAGAAGTACTGTACTCCCATTTTACCAACAAAATAGCTATAATTTACTCACTTCACTACAGAGCAATTCAATGACTGTCCTGGTCATGGGGTTAAGAAGTAGCTGAGGCAGAATTTGAACCCATTCTTGTTGGCTCCCAAAGCCCCTTTCTTTCCACCATTAGGAATTTGAGTTAGGAGGTTAGAAGTTAGGCTCAGTATTAGACTATTAATTTTATCGATCCAGAGGTTTCAGCTGCTCACGAGTCGGGTAACAAGGTCAGGTAGACCATCTGATTTCTCTCAATTTGAAGTAAGTCTGAAGTGGTTTACTAAGTCTGAGTGATCTTGTCTCCCATACATATTCAATTCCCCTTCCTCCCCATTTCCAAATCAGCTGTCTTTCCATGCTCTCGAAGGACACAGAGATATAACAAATGCTTTGTCACAGTGTTCCTTTTTGTGAAGGACAAATGGACATTTATTGAGCACCAACTGCATGCATAAATTCTGAGCTTCCATATATATTGTTTCATTTTATCATCAACAGTGCTGCAATATAGAAATTATTATGTGTAGTTTATGGACAAAAGAAATGACAACTTAGCTAAAAATGGCACAGCTAAGAACAAGTGAAGCTGGCATTTCAAATCCAGGCCTCCTGGCTCTAAGCCTAACCCTCTTGTCATTTTTCCATACTGCCTCCCTAATGGTTCTCTGTCTAAACTAAATCACAATTCAGCTGCTCTTTCATCCTTCCCTTTTTAAGGTTGGTATGCTTAACTAGATTTCAAAATAGTTGGCAATCGTGGCCTGAGTGTTCAAAGAAACATTTATTTCCTTCTGACATCTTTGCTTCCTCATTACTTTCAAATGCTGGTAAATTAACTGCCAGTTTACTTTGAAATTCTTGTATCAAGAGATAACGATTACCAACAAAGGGTTTAAACCCAGGGATAAAATAGAAAGATGAATGTTAATTTTGCAGCATGGAGGGTCTCAAATGCTCTGTCATGTCACTGAAAAAGATTGCTTCACTTTAAACAAAGAACCTCTTTCAGATGAGCACTGTATTATGCCTGGAAAGTTATTACGGGGTGATACGCAAATGACACAAACCTTGGCTGCTGGGCTGATTGCCCAAGTGGAAGGCCCCAGTACCTGATCATTGGGACTGATTGTGGCTAAGATTGAGTCTGTAGTGGAGACAGTCTTCTTAAAGAAGAACTATCCATAAGTGTGATGCTTTCCAATCTCATATATGTTCCCCATTCATTCACCACTCATTGATCATTTCCTTCTTTAGACCAATATTTAATTGCCTGCTATCCTCTAAGCACTGTGCTAGGCCCTGGAGATATGAAGATGCATAAAGTCTCTGCTCTCAGGACGTGCACCCTGTAGATGAGGGGACAGACATACACCTGACCATAATTCTGTGTAATACGAACACCCTTCGTAAATTTCAAAAGCACTGGAAGGGCCCTGATAATGCAACAGTTCTTGCAGCTCGAAGGATGAAAGGTGTAGAGAAGGACCCAGTGGGGACACTCGGCTGGACTGTGAAAGAAGACAATTAATCTGCTATACAGAAAAGATGGGAATGGCACCGAAAACAGCACATGCAAGAGATTAGAAGAGCACTTGGCGATCGAGGAATGATAATGAGTTGTCTCACATAACTACCACACGGGCTTGAGGGCTGGTGGTGATAGGAGACAAATCCAAGGAGCAGGTTGATGCCAGATTTTGAGAGTTCTTGAATGCCCTGCTAAAGGCTGAAGACAGGATTATATTGGGTGTTAGGAAGCCAGCTTCCTTCCTGATCTGGGGTCCTTCTCATCACTCGTGGGAAGAAGGTAAAGGTCGCAAGGACTCTGGACAGCTGTTTTCAGCTCACACCAATCACACTGCTCCTGAGCCAGCATCATATATTAGAAAAAAAGACGCAATGTTCTCTCCATTTCAATTTTCATTTGCACTAAAATGGATGGCCTTTTTACACACTATCAATAATGCCTGTGCTGGAGGAGCTTTTAATAGGACAAACATTCATCATTTTAAAGTTACTCTTTCCCCAAAAGCACGAGAGCAATCTGTTGGTAAAATGGAAAAGCCTTGTGCACTTGGCTGCCCTACTGCCTTTGCAACCAGGTGCTGTTCACTGATAGGAGAGAGCAGTGGGAACTGGGGACAAAAGGCCCAGGAATTACCATTTCTCTGAGCATCTCTTCCTCTAGGGAAGCTGTGCAACATAGCAGAAAAAACTGGGATAAAAAACAGTTGACCAGGGTTTGCTACCAAATAATTGTGTCATTCAGGTAAATTGCTTCCACTCCCCAAGCCTAAACTGCCTCATCTATAAAGTAGACCCAAACTATGGATTTTCAGTTGTCTCCTGTAATTGTGAAATCCTGTGTAATCTTGGTACAGGTCAGATAATAGTTTATAGAAAAAGCAGCAATGGGTTGTTCAATGTTCCTGGTACATATATAGTTTCTAATATATAATATATATCATCTGATATTATAATACATATATGCTATGTGTATTATATAATATTATATATTACATAATACTATATATAGTATTATATATAGTATATATAATATATAGTATTATATATAATACTATACAATAATATAATTTTAATATAATATATAATAGATATAATATAATATAAAATATACATATATATGTATATACATAGTTTGTAATTCCTCCAATTTGCTTCCTTTCCCCTTTTCTTGTTTTGGTCTCTTCTGTATTGGAAGCTTTTTTCAGTTGTCTCAGGTATTGATGGATTATGGTTTATCTGCTTATAATTCATGGTAGGCAATAAAAATCTAATTGGAATCTCTGAGAGTGTGGCTAATTTAAGTCACGGTTTAGGATGATCCAGGTCGGCTCTTTGTTGAGGAGCCCTTGATGTGAGTGTGGTGGGCTGTTCCACTGGTGACCCCCAGGGAATGATTGCCTCCCAAAATCCATGAATGTTCACGCTGACTCTGGGCTGGGCTTACACCTGATTTAATCAATAGAACACGGAGGAAGTCACACTGTGCCAGTCCTCAGCTTAGCCCTTTTCCTTTAAACTGCTCCCATTTGAAACAGTACTTGGTAACCTGACTTCATGATGTGACGCAGCCCTGTGGAGAGAGCCACAGGGAGGAGATCAGAAGCCTTTAGCTGACAGCCCCCGCTGAGCTCCCAGTGGAGACTTCACATGGCTCCATCCATCCTAATACCTCAGCCAGGGCCAAGGGGAGCCGAAGCACACTGCTCACTCAGCCCACAGAATCGTGAGAGATAAGTTATTTTAAGCCCCCCGTTTCACAGTGGTTTATCGTGTAGCACTAGAGAATTGAAACAGTATGGTCTCCTTTTTGCTTTGGGCTTGTCAGGTTTCCCAGGGAGGAGTCCTTTTTCAAACCCCTATCTGGAACTCAGAGTTCCTTGGCCTGTATTCTGAGATCTAACTAGAGAAAAGCTGCTCAAGGGCATCAGTGGTCAGCATAAATAGAGTCACTGAACACCTCTGTTTTTCAGATGGTACCCATGTTCCCGACTGGGGCCGTTGATCCTGATTAGAATAAATCTCACCAAAGAATAAATACCCTTCTTCTGTCAGTGAGGAGGCTGGGCAGTCACTCAGAGTCACGGGATGGAGGGAGAAGATATGGATTCCTAACGAATTCTCAAAAATATTGGACCCAATGAAACATATTTTAGCTCCCCGCCTCGCTCATTCCCTCATTTCTAGAAGTTCCTGGAATTGCCAGTACCTGAGCCTTTTAGGGGCTTTGCAGGGTTAATTGGATTGTTTCCAGCTATACTGCTGGCTCAGGATTTGCCCCTATTTGGTATACTGAATCCATTATGATGGGTTCTAAAACACCATCAATTGTCTTCTCTCCTCTTTTCATCATACCCTTGTACTTCTGGATGTAAGTCCGAAGGGATAGGGGCGAGGGGGTGGGGGGGGATATTTCCAGTTCAATCTGTCATCCTGACAAGGAATTCCTGATTATTATTAGAACTCCTTTTTTTCCTTTCATTTTGAAATAATTAGAGATTCATAGGAAATTGCAAAAAAAAAAAATGTACAGAGAGGTCTCAGGTACTCCTCACCCCGTTACCCTCAATGGTAACACCTCTCAGAGCTAGTTAAATATTAAAACCAGTTATTTGACACAGGTACAACCCATAGAGCTTATTCGGCCCCAGCATTACATGCTCTCATTTGTGTGTATGTATGTGAGCATGTGTGTGTGCGGTTCTACGCACTGTTATCACGCGTGATACAGAAGTGTTCCATCACCACAAAACTCCCTGTGCTACATGTTCACAGCCATACCCATCTCCCTCATCTCTAACCTCTGGCAATCATCACTCTAGTCTCCATTTCTATGATTGAGCTACATCAAAATGTCATATGAGTATAATCATGCTCTATGAGCCTTTTTTTTTTTTTTTTTTGAGGGCAGTGTCACTGGCCCTCACATGTGGGACCCGAACCGGGGCTGCTGGCTTCCGAAGCCAGCGCTTAACCAACCGCGCCACTCGGCCAGCCCTATGAGCCTTTTTTTGAGATTGGTTTTTTTTTTACTCAACAGGCTCCCTTGAGGTCCTGATTGGTTTTTTTGTTTTGTTTTGTTTGTTTGTTTGTTGCATTCTGGAATCTCAAAAAGCTGTAGTCTTCATCAGAGAGGGACCATGTTTGGCACACACATACTGGGAACTAACTTAAAATGATTGACTTCATGACCAACTAAGTTCTTGTTCCTGACCCCCTTTATTCATTAGGATAATTTTAGCTCACAGTACTAAAAATAACATCTTAAAAAAAAAGACTTAAAGAAGACAGGGATGTTTTATGTCACATATCGAGAAGTCTGGAGGCAGAGTAGTTCTAGCAGTAGCCCAAGGTTACTATCAGGTACTGAGGTTCCTCTGGGACTATCCTCCCTAATGGTCTCAAGACAGTCACCACAATTTTAGACATTACCATGCAGATGTGACAGTATTCAACCAAAGATATTGTAGGGCTACTAATGATAAAATGGAGGTATTGTTGCAATAGGATAGTAAGATCATTTTCACCTCTGACTACTCTATAATTTTTTAGTAGAGCTTGTCACTCCTATAAACCCAGTATCTGCATTTGTTTTGAAAAATCAAATTGTTCTAAAATAAAGGTTAAGCTGTGAGATGAGTTATATTTATGATGCATCAAAAACAAAACAACAACAAAAATGAAAACTTTTAATCTTATTAAGGAAATTTACCATTCCACTTTTCCCCCGAACCTTTCAGTACAAGTTCCCATTGTCCTCTCATTGATCACAGCTCACTCTTCCCTTAAAATGGTATTGCTATATCCAAAAAGACTAACAAGATATTTATGAAATGAGAGGAGATGGAATGGGTGAAATACTGCTAATCGAAGCTCAACAGAGACATAGAAACCAGCATCAGCAATCTCAGAGGCCTCTGAGGCTATGGGTGGGTTTGCATTTTGACTTCTTAGATATGATTTTCTCCCTTATGAAAAGAACATTAAAGGAGTCTGCTCTGTCCATAATGTTCTTCCTAGACCCTTCATTTCTGTTCAGTTGCATTAATTTGGTGCTTAAATTTATTGCTCTGGAGTCTAATGTGTATTACTCCTGTCGGCATTAAATTTAATTTACTGCAGCTGGGCAAAGGGGTTGCTGAAACCAGATTTTAATTCCCCAGCCATTAAAACATGTTGTCCTTGATAAGCAAGATCTTTATTATATACCACCAGTACAATGTGTGTGTCTGTAGAGTTATAGCTCTACAAAATGTGCTTCTTTGGATAGCTTTTACTTTTCTCTTTTTAAAATGAGCTTTAGTTTCTTTCTTCTGCATATATGAATGTTCCAGAAATGTTGGGCTATTGAAGCATTTTGTTCTATGATTTTTTTTTTTTTTGGTTTTTTTTTTTTTTTTTGGATGATAAAATAGGAAATCTAACTCCAGCCGAACACTAACAGAATTCGGCGGTATTCCTGCTGAGATCTTCTCACCAGTGGATTATAGCCAAAGACACAATGTTGACTTTTTTTATAGAAGGGCAAATACTCGAGACAGCAGAGATTTCTTTATGGTCAAAATTAAAATAGATATTTTAAAATCTTTAAGAATTTTAAAGATCATTTTGTTGTTGAAGTCATATATGCTTGTAAAGAGTTCAGTTGGTATGAAATGTTATATATACACTGTGAACATTTTCTCATATCTCTTTTGAGATCTCCCTTGTCTTTCTCCTTCTCTCTACTCTCTCTCTCTATGTATGTATATGTGTGTGCATATATTTGCTGTATGCATGGATATGTATTTGTGTAAGTATGAGTGTACATTGGCTGGCTATGTACATTTGCTGGCTATGTACTCACTAAACTCTATTTATATGCATAGTACACAATAATCATTCAATAAATGTTCCTAGAATATAGTCATATGCTGCATAATGACTTTTTGGTCAACAACAGGCCACATATACAATGGTGGTATATGATATAGCCAAGACGTGTAGTAGGCTATAGCATCTAGGTTTGCGTAAGTATATCCTGTGATGTTAGCACAAGGATGAAATCATTTAATGACTGTAATTGACTTGACTAATTTATTTACATTATTCTTCGTCACTTATTAACTATATCAGTTAGATGCATGGTATTGTAGATAAAACGAAACCAACAAAAACAGCCTCAAGCTGCCAGAGATGTATTAACTCACATAAAAGGAAGCTCATATGGAAGATGGACTTCAGGGTTGATTTATTGGCAGCTCTGTGATGTTTTCAAGGCCCTAAGGTGTTTATGCCTCCCTACCCTGTGATCCCCAATAGAAGCTGCATGTTCAGACAAATCCCCTTGTGTCCATAGCAGTTAGAGCTCCATGTTTCCTCACTCACAATTGGCATTCTCAAGAACAAGGAAAAACTTTCCCAGAAGCCTGTATTATGCTTCTTTTCTCACATTGTTAGCCAGAATTGGTCCACCAGTGCCTAGTAAAGTGGGTGAGGGCTCTACTTATCCATCAGGCCAATGCCTAGTTTATCCTGAGAAACAGAACAGTGAGTCTGAAGGGTAGATAGCTAAGCAAAATCTAGTTTCTAATAATAATAAGAAAAGGCAGAATGTACCTGAGTTTACCCCCACCAACATTCACTAGAGAAACGCTGAGTGTTTGAGGCTCTGAATGTTTTGACATTTTCCTTTGGATTCACTCATTGACCTCAAGACTTATTGAAGATAATTAGTTTTCATTTTTTAGTGTGTGTTTGGTTTTAAATATTTGCTTTCTGATCTGGATTTCTTTTTTGCTATCTTTTGCCTTTTTCCCCTTTTGGTTATTTCAAAGCTTTGAATTAAAATGATAGACTTTGCAGTGGTTATCTCTTAATACCTTATAACTTTAAAATAGTATACCGAAATTCTATTTACTAATTTGGCAAATATGACAGTATCTATTGACACCTTGCCCTGAAAAATAAAAACAATATTATATTTAAAGTGTCTCCTATCTATTGTGTCTTCCTTTTCTTGATATTGATTAGTTTATTACAGTATAATATTTTACACTTTCAGGTTTTATACTCTTTGCATTATATTCTATGTGCCATTTAGCATGGATTCTAAAGTCTAATTTCTGTATTTACATACATTCAGTGATCTCTACTACTTCTTTTATCGTACACCTTCCAAATTTCTGAGCTATTTATTCCGATTCTCCTCCTTCTATCTCCTCTTTCTTCTGATTGGCTAGATTTCAAAAAGATATTTATCTAATGTGCAGTTTTTCTCAAAGTTCTGAAATTACAGACACTATTTTCTATGTCATTTTACAGAAGCAATAACTCAGCAGGGTATGAAATTCTTGTATTCACTTTTTTCTCACAATTCTGAAAATATTGTTCTAATGTATTCTGTTGAAGTGTTTCTGAGGAGAATTGTGGAGCCAATTTTATATATATTTTTTTGTCTCTTTTTTGATATTTCTGTTCTGCCTAGATTACAATATTGTTAATTTTTATATCCTGGAATTACAGTAACTTCATCAGGGTATGTTTCAGTGATTGTCATTCGTTAGCTGTTTTTTCGCCTTGAATCACATAGTATTCTTTCAATCTGCACATTTATGGCTTTATTCATTTTAGGAAAGCTCTCTTGTATTATGTTCCTGAATGCTTTTTTGCTTTTCCATATGTGATGTGTGCTGTGTGCTCTTTCCTCTGTTTTAGTAACAAGGATGGTAATTATCCATATGTTGACTATATTTTCTGTGTCCTCCAAATATCTCTGCCTCTCCCTAATTGCCTTTATCTCTACCCTGTTTTATATAATTTTCATAATCCAATTCACCATGCCCCTGTGTTTTATCAGCATCTATTTCAAACTTCTTCTACATTTTAGTGTGTCATTATGTCTTTTTTGACATTTGGCAGCTCACTCTTATTCTCCTTTATAGACTTAATAACTTTTCTTTGATTGTTTATAATTTTTAAAATGCTGGTGTTCCTTTGATTGTTTGAGAGTATAAGAGAATAGTTCTTGAAAATGTTCTTTTATTAATTAATTCTTTTTAAGATACACATTTTCCACTTGCCTTTTAAGTTTTAGCTCTCCTTGTTATTATGTTAATTTCCTTGTTTGTTTGTTTGTTTGTTTTCTGAATGGAAGTCATTCATCTGTGACCTGCTATTTTTCTCAAGAAAAGGAGGGGAATGTAGAAAGAGTTAGGGCAGGCCATCCCTCCTTCCTGCTTTGTTGTCTTAGAATACTCTTTTATCCAGGCTGCGATATACACTGTGGTATAAGGAGACTCCCTCTCAGGTGTCAAAGTTCCCTCTTTTGGGGGGTCATTATATCAGTCAGGAAGGGGATTCATTTTAATCAGCAAACTTCTATGGCTCATAGGAAGTTTCAATGAATAACACAATGACTATTTAGCTCTGTTCAGTTATATTCAGGGACTACCGATACCAATGCCTTTTTCCCTATCTCTTCTCCACCAAACCTGATCAAACAAAAATGTCATTCTGCACAAGCCTTCCATTGTCCTGGTCTCTCCCACCAACCTGAAATGAGTACCTGGCCCCCCAAAATGTATTCCCAACATATGATTATGACCACAGGTTCTGTAGTCAGTCTGCCTCAGTGAAGTCTTGGCTTCACCTGTGTCTATTGTTTAAGGTACCTCACCCCTCTATGCTTCATAGATGTTGCCTTCTCTGTATATTATCTGCCTTATAGGGCTATAAGAAGGTGAAATACACTAGTATACACAAAGCGCTTAGAACATATCTAGTATTCACGAACTCCTTGAACCCTTATATTGTTACAAGATGTTTGGCCTCCCAAGAAACCTTAACTTTCAGAATTGCATGCTCCTTGTTTGAAATCTGGAGAGACAGGAATACACTTTTGATATCCTCTTGATTTGAGAGAAAAGTCACTATATTGCAGATACTTTTCATAGCTTAGGGACTAAAGTTTCAGTGGCTTTCTGTTATTACTGTTGATGAAGTTTTATTCCCAAATCTTTGTTCTTATCATTTCTTTAGTATGCTTTCAAGGAGCATAGAATGAATATATTTTTACTGTCCCTTATGTTTTATTATTATTCTAAAAATATATATGTCCTCTGCCTAATTTTTTTAAAAAACATTGCAATAAATAAAAATACAAAGATCAGTACAAATCCTACCAGTCAGAATTAATTACCATCGACATTTGCAGAACATCTTTTTAAGCACTTACATATGCACAGGCACACACATACACAAGCACACACACACACACATACACACTCATACCTGTTAACTTGAATTCACTTCTACATCCTTCTCCTTCCTTCTACAATCTTGTGTTGAACTTCTTTCTATGTAAAGAAATACATCACTTTAAACAGATACATATGATTCCAGTGAATGAAAATAATTGAATCTCTTGATATACATTCATTTTGCTTCCAGATTTTTTGGGACCTTTTCTCCTGTGACAAATAATGTTTTAATGAGCATAGTGGTCCAGTGATATCTTTAATGGCATGATGCAACTTATAGAATGAGACAGCAGATCTGGGCCTGTCCTCAATTAGCCTGCTCTTTGAAAGTTCAATCTCTTGGCCAAAAGGCTGATAGTTCTCTCTTTTTGTCTAAGGGATAAGTCATATGCTTAAAAAAAAAATGCTATGTCAGCCAGCACAAAGATGGACTACGACTTAAACCTAGAATGAAACATATTTTCCCTTCCTAGGGGAATTCTGAAGTATTAAAAGGATGGATGTAGGGTACTGAAAGAACAATTACACTCTCTTATTTCTTCCTAAACTGGCATCACTACCAGAGGAAGCTCTAAATATGAAATCCACTTGTACAACTAAAGCCTTACTTTGTTCAGTGAAATCCAAGCTTGAGGGCTGTCAAGAATGGTGACTCTCATCGCTTGTCAAAAGCCCAGAAAAAAGACAGGCCTATAGAAATCAGCTAGAAAGGAAAGAAAGGGAGCTCTCAGATGTCTGGTATAGAAATCAAAACTCAAAAGAGTTGGAAAGTCTACTGCTTCCTTTTGCATTTATATAAATTTCTATTTCTGGACATTTGCGGAAATTAATGTGCTAACCTTCCATGTCTGTTAATGACTCTTAGGTATATGGGAGTGAATCATCTCATATGGTTCCTTCTATCATGCAAATTGTTCATGAAACTCCTTTTGTACAAGTGTATATCCTTTTAGGTACAAATTCAGTAGTATTTTGGGGTGGTTGCTCTTTCCTTGCATTTTTCTCATGCAGAAATATTCCCTTTCCCTTGTAGATATTTATCAGGTAGATTGTAGCTACATTGCAGAGAGAGTTTACTCTGCTGCCATTTTTCTGCATGTTAAATCGACAGCCCTGAAAGAGTAACCATGGGTATAAAATGTTCCAGTAGAAGTACAAAGACAAAGATGGTCGGGTATATATCAACTAACATCACGAGTCTACTCTGTTAATGGACATTATTGAACTCTGTGAAAGGCACTTTGGCTGATCCCAGCACCCTCCTAAGATTCTCTTCTTCCAAATCTTTACCCCCCACGAAAGCTATTATATTCTCCAAATAAAGTAAGAGCAGATTTATTCAGATTTATCTTATAACCAACTTTGCTATAATGATTGCTGGAAAAATATTAATTTATTCCACGGTGATTGATATACTAAGGAACAAGTTAAGTATACCTCAAATGTCCTATTGGCTTATGCATGATTTTATCTGGAAAACACATTAGGTAAATACAGGAAACCACACTCAGTCGAACCCAGTTAAGTAGAAATACACAAAACGTAGTGCATATACACATAGATTTCACATTTCTGCAGCTGCTTCAGTTTATTGTTGATGAACAGAAGCCATACTCATTCACGCCTGGACTTACAACTTTCTGTCTTATTTCAGATAACCCTCCTTCTACCTGACAGGTGCCATGGGAGCAACGAGCATTATGTCTGTGTTATTCCTGCCAAAGATGCATGAAATGAATCTAGTTATGATAAAATATTGAACAAAATTAAATTAAGAAATATTCTACAAAATAACCCATTCTTCACAAGTGTCAAGGTTGAATAATCAAACAAAGAGTGAAAAACTCTTCCAGACTAGAGACTAAAGAGACATGACAACTAAATGCAATGCCAGGACCCTTTCAGAACATTGTAGAACATTATGAACACATAGAACAGTATGGGAATACTGGAATGGGGTCTGAGGATTCTATAGCAGTGCAACAATGTGAATTTCCTGATTTTAGTAGTTGGGTTGAGGTTATATAAGTGAATGACCTTGTTTGCACAAAAGATACACCCCAAAGCATTCAGTAGTGATAGGACATTAAGTTGACAACTTTTTTATATTAATTTAGGGAAAATAGAGTCCTTTGTACTGTACTTCCAGGTTTTCTGTATGTTTATAATTATTTCAAAAGAAAATATTTTTTAAAGTCAATAACATTTACATTTTCTTCTTTAATGTTTAAAGAGGTAACTGCTTGCAATGTGTCACAAGCTTCTTGTAGTTTTAGGTGGCAACTTAGCTCAGTTACATTTAAAGCAGAAGACAGAGTAAAGCAGGTTACTCTCCATAATGTCATAATATGGATGAGATTACCCTCATCAGATGCCTTCAGACTCAAACTGCAATTCTTCTCTGGGTCTCTAGCCTTGACAACCTACCTTGCAGATTTGGGGCTTGCCAAACCTCCATAATGGTGTGAGCCAATTCCTTAAAATCAATCTCTCTCTCTCCCTCTCTCTCTCTCCCCCGCTCACTACCCTCTCCCCTCTACCCAATGTATATCTATATACATAGATATGTAAGTAGATATCCATAGATAAATAAAGATATAGATAAAGTTGCGATAGAGGTTGAGGTAGAGGTAGAGATACTAATCCTAGTGGTTCTTTTCTCTGGAGAACTTTGACTAATACACTGCCCTTCTTTTCTAAACTAATATGATTGCACGAGAATTCAGGCTCCATATTGAATGAATTTAAAATCATTCAGGAGAAGATAGGAAACTAAAAATTTTAATGTGAACTACCTCATTTTGAAAATACCGATTCATAGTTCAGTGAAATGTTATAAGATCAAACCAGACACATCTATGTGGCAGATCCAGTCCTCAGGATGCCAGTTTGTAGCCTCTGCTCTCCCAACACCACACTGAGAGCTTTGCCAGCATCGGGGACTGCCACAGCTGGAGGATCAGAGAGGAAAGCTGGTGGTCAGGGCTCAGGCATCTCACCATGGCTCCAACCTGAGTAGTTCTGTTTTGTATGTTTTCCATATTAGTTTTCTCCGTAAGGTTTCCTTTGACAGAAGGATTTCAATGCTGAATATTTAAGAGGTAAAAATCAGCTGCTCTAAAAAATCAGCATCAAACCCTTTTTAAATGGCAAAATATCATAACAGAGATGCTCTGAGTCAACCTCTTGCTCAACCCCCAGCCCCACAGGTACCACTGTTCATTGTCACCATGAAATGTGATGATCTCACAGCAGACTTGTCTCCCATCACATAAAACGGGCCTCTTTAGAACTTTCAGAACCTCTTTCTTGAGGGAACACTGGAGTCCTGTTGTTTGTATGTGCTGAGATGAAATGAAAAACAAAAATCAGTGAAGATTTCTTGGTAATCTCAAATGTATAATGATGTCCAGGATACCTTTCCTCTCTTCTTTTTTTCTTTTCCTTTTGATTCCTTGTGAACAGCCCTACTCCTGTATCTCAATAGCCACTGCTTAGATCCTTTCCAAATTCTTAATGTGTATGGAAGGGCAATAAACAAGATTCTAGACAATCAAGGACCCAAGAAGTCTATTTGATTACAGAGAAGGCTTTGAGGACATAATATAAGAAAAGTGAATATGATAGTATGACAGTATCAGAATCCTAAAAGAGGTCAGCACAGGGACATCACAGCAAGACAGCACCGCAAAGATCGAGGTAGCATCACAAATGTAAAATTCAAGCATCCTGATTTGTGTGTCTTCTGAATTATTTGCCCATATGTATCAGGACACCAAAAGATATGCTAAGAGCATGGAGTATAGAATTTAGCAGTCAGGAGGAGGTTAAGCTGGGTAGTAGAACTCCAACCAAGTATTTGAGATGTTTGGTGGAAACCGCAGTTCTGGGATAAAATTGAAAATCTGCTCTAGAAAAGTGGGAAGTCTACGGATATAAAGGGATAAAGACCCAGTCTGTAGGACCAAACTGATCCAAGCGATAGAGAGTGCTACAGTGTAGGGTCACGTATTCATCTGTGACTTATTCAATAGTGGAGTCTGGGTCAGGTTGTCAGTGATAGATTCAGGTAAAACATAAAAATGTGGCAAGGCATGTAGGGGACCAGAGGTCATGGCTCGGCCATCACATCTAAAAAGTAGGCAACGTGACTTTATCTAAGCCCCTAACAAATAGCTGAGTCTGACTGAGCCACCAAGGTGGGGTTGACTCTAGTACTCAGTGGCCAACTCTAAGAATACAACAAAATGGTAGAAAATGAATAAGAAGCTGAAAGGAACCTCTGATGGCCACTCCTTCCTGTACGGCATTAGTCACACACCTCTCCTTACAGGAAGTCTCATTTCCCTGGAAAAAAAACGGGAAGTCCTTGGGGCAAGGACTGATCTGCCTTTTTGCATCCCCAGTGCCTCTCACTGTGCCTCACATGTAGAGATTTTCTACCCAATCTTTATTTCCTCCCAAGCCCTGGGAGCCTCTGATTTTTCTATGTAAAGATATGTGATGATTCTTATCAGGGCATAAAACAATCACAGCTCACAGAGGCTTTACAACCTGCCTCCAACCCAACTTCCCAGACTCTCTTTATATCCTCCATGTGAGCCAAGCAAACTGCTCAGTTCCCCAGGTGCATCAAGCCAGAAATAAGTACTGAACTGTACCTTGAAAAGACATATGTCCAAAAGTGTCTTATTTCTTTGTTCTCTTTCAATAAACTTAAATCTAACATGGCAGCCATTTTACCAGGTTGAATGTAAATTCCATCTTAGTCCCTCTGGTGCTGCCACTGCCATCACTTCCCTAGGGATCTTAAAGTTTTATAATGAGCAGAGTATTCAGAGAGCCTCCTCTGTGTCATCCACACTGGTCATGGTGACATGCCTACAGCCCAAGCCTCGGAGGTCTGTAGCCCTCAGCTTCCCTCTTCCTCTCCCCCCGACACACTCTAGCTCTATGTCCCCACTTCTCACACCTCCCACCAGCATCACTCCCACTGGAAGGAGGTCGCTTTCAGATAATGTCCTTCAGCCCCCAAAACAAAACTTCTGATTATTTATTTATTTGGCAGTCTTAGGAATGGAAAGGCAGTGTTGTGGAGAAGGGGACAAAAAAATACACATAAAGAAATCAATAAAGTATGCTTCTTTTACTCTCAGTGTTCTCTCTACCGAGGACACACTTTCTTCTCCTTTTGGTAATTTTGCTCCCTCCCTCCTAGACCAGCTCTGTCACCTCCTCAGTGAAATCTTTCTTCTTTTTTACCCCCTACTATTGTAGAATTTATAGCTCCCTCTCCTGGTATCCTGGCACTTTATACAAGCCTTTCCTACAGCATTTACCACGTGTACTGTGTTTTTATTTACCACGTGCATGCCTTGCCCCAAATACTGTGCATTTCTCAAGGGAAGGAAAGATGTGTTCTTTTTGTATCCTGAGTCTTTAGCATAATACCTAGAAAATGATGAATGCTCAATAAATGCTAGATGCAATGAATGGAGTTAAAAATAATTTTCTTGATACTTATTAGATCATGAGTAGATATAGATCAGTATGAAGATATGATCATATATGTATAGCAACCAAAGACAAGACACAGTATGAATAAATAGGTGTAACTCATTACTCCTGCCAATGTCGGTTCCCTTAGGACTGCCATCTAAGACAGTCACGAGACCCCCCCTCAAAGACCAGCCCTGACCAGGGGGCAAGCAGCCTCCTCTAAAAAGGCAGAGCAGAGTCCAGGTGGCAGATACTTCTCCCTTCTTAAGGAAAACATTTTTCTGTAATGCTTCCAACTAGAAGGTTATCTCCACCTGGATTACTCAAATCAGACCCGGAGATATGCATTTGAGTGTGAGTGATTTGTTAAGTAAACTTGAGGGAAAACCCAGTGAGTGGGGATAGCAAAAAAAAAAAAAAAAAAAAAAAAGGCAAAAGAAAGAGGTCAACAAGGATGTGATTTCAGGCAGAGCTTCCACTCAGAAATGAGAGTGGGGAGCAGATAAACCTTCAGGCACTTCTCACTTTTTGTACTTGAGGCTCAAGTGGCTCCAATGGCCTGAAAGTGACCTTTAAAGAGGAGACACAGGTACAGCCTACTGAAGGCAAAAGCCTGCAGCCGTTTGGAGAGGGGCTGGAAAGAGTAGAAGAGGTGTGCCTGGGGGAAGCTCTCAAAGGGCACCGCTGCCCCTGGGCAGCAAGCTGAGCCTCCCCACAGGGGCTCTGGGACAGGCGACATGGAAACCACTATCCTGAGTCAGTAAACCCCCTACTGCCCACTGCAGGTTCGTGTCAGTGCTGTACATGCATCATCACCAAACGTGATTATTGTTCTTAGATACCAGGACTTTGCACAGTCAGAATATATGGGGTATTACTTAAAATATGTATGTTGGGATTGGAGAGATCGGGATTAAATTCAGAAAAAAAAACCTTCAAAATCTTTGCTTTCCATTTAGTCATCCTTTAGATAGGGATAATAACATCTGTTGTAGAGAATTATCATAAGGATGAAATGAATGTAACAAAAAATTATGGAAAATCTACAGTGAAACATAGGTACTCAGTACATGGCTTACTATTTTGTTTTGTTTTGTTTTCTGTTTCATTCACTGCTGTTGCCCAGTACCTAGAGCTGTGACCAGTGATAGTCTCTTGTTAAACAAATGAGTACATGAGTGAATGAATGAATGTATTATGGTACAGCCATTCTTTTATTCCCCCAATACTTAACACAAGTCAAATTACTATGGGGGATTCAAACAACCCACATCCTAGAGGAGCTTCTAATCTAATAAGGAAGAGGAAATGTTAACAGCTATTATACCTAGAACAACTACTTGTTCAGGTAAAAAGCTTTCAATGTCTTAATAAAGTGCTATAGAAGCAGAGGAAGAGAGGAGAAAAACTGAAGGTAAATAGATGGTAGGGCCCAGAGATGACTTAATGGAATAAAGTGCCTTTTAATTTGGACTCAAGAAAGGGGTGATTCGCCTTTGATATAATATATGATACATAAAGTAAGTGAGCAGTGATGACTCCTATGGAGAAAAACAAAACAGGAAAAGAGAAATAGAAGATAACGTGGTTTCTGATACACTAACAAGCCAAAGACAACGGAAGTCTTGCAAATATCTGGGAGAAGAACATTTCAACCAGGAAGATAGCAAAGTGAGAATGACAGTGAAGAAAGACCCTGGAGCAAGAGCAGGTGGGTGGGTTTGGAGATTGACAGGGTGACTAAAGAAAAGTGAGTGGTATGAGATGGGTTCAGAGAGGTCATAGAGAGATCATGAGCTTAGTAAGCAATGGAGAAAGTATCTTTTAGTTCACAAGGTCACAAAGCATTCAGCTTAGATCAAGTGTGGGGCATGACGAGGAACACCAAGCCAATTTTTCTTGATGAATTGATACCAGCCAGGGCAGTCAGCCCACCTCACACCATTTTAAATCTCTTACACAAAAAGGGGTTGGTTGCCTTTGAGAAGCTGGCCTGCCCTTACTAATCGCTGGGGCACAGCCTGGCTGCTGTCTCCTAAATCTTTGCTTTCATCCTGTGTCATCAAGAAGACCAGCACGCTTGACCTGTGAGCCAAGCAGGTGGGAGATCTTGAAAAAGAGAAACGGTCAGCTTGGGGCGTTGCATGGATGGTGTTGCCTTTGGCTTCACCACCTCGGTGCAGCATAAGATCTGCATTTTCAGCGAAAGAGAGTTGGCAGGGAACAGACTGGCTCACGTTGTTTGGGGTGACGCCATTATTTATCATCCCTTAGCTTCCATCTGCTGACATGTGTGACAGCTAAATGGTAGTTTGGAGGGGTTTTCTAGGATGCTGAGGAATGACTTAAAAGCAATGAGGGGACCATGGGCTTGGCTATTAGGCTAGACTTATTGCCAGCATATGGTATCCACAGGTACCTGAGTCCCTTTATGACAGCTGGAAGAATTCTGTGGCAGGACATACCGGGCTTTGTTGGCACGAATGAATGATGCTAACTGTGCCAGGAGTTTCTGAGTTATGGAGATGGACTAGCTGGCAAACTGGAGGCCTGTAATTACTTCCCACACAGCTTATTTGGGGAAACATGGGTACTTTCCCCCCAGATTCAGTTTCAGGGAATATGTCCTCCTGTTTATGAAAAGGAGCATCTGATAGATGAAAAATTCACATAATCTACCCTCTCACACCCACCTTGCTCTAACTGTTATCAAGTCAGGCAGCCAGCAGTAAAACAAGAAGGTTGAGTTAAGAAAAAGTCTCTAGGTATCTAGCCCCAGAAATTAGGAAAAGGAAAACTAACTTCATTAAGATGTTACTTTGGTGTAAGATTTGCCATGTTTAACTTGTATGTGTATATACAACCTGTGTGTGTGTGTGTGTGTGTGTGTGTGTATTTAAGATCAGTTTTTATTCATCGGATTATCATAACAACACAGCAAGGTATGTGTGGACCAGATAGCATTACCATTTTAGAGATAAATAAACAAACATACAAACCAGCAAACAAAAACAAAACCTGAGGTCCAGTGATGTTGTGACTTTCCACAAGGTGAAGACTGGCAAAACCAGGTATTCTTATGCTTTCTCTTTTGCATGCATTTTACCTGATGCATTTTAATTCAGTACTGAACACAGACTACAATAGATTGTCTACTATTGGCCTTCCCTACCTCTATGTATGCATTGTTGAAAGAAATTAAAACACAAATCAATAGAATGACATTCTGTACTCATGGATCGAAAGGATTAATCTTGTTTTATGTTACCCAAAGCAATCTACAGATTTAGTGCAAATCCCTATGAAAACACCAATGGCATTTTCCACAGAAATAGAAAAAACAGTCCTACATTCATATGGAACCACAAAAGACCCTAATAGCTAAAGTAACCCTGAGCAAGAGGAACAAACCTGGAGGCATCATTCTTCCTGATTTCAAACTGTATCACAAATTCATAGTAATGAAAATAGTATGGTACTGGCACAAAAACAGATATATAGACCAATGGAACTGAATAGAAATCCCGGAAATAAACCAAGCTAGTGTGAAAAGAGAGTAATTAAAAATAATCAGTGGGTATTGGTGCAGTGGTAGACACATAAGCCTGTGGAAGAGAATACTGAGTCTAGACACAGAAACACTCATATGAGGTCACCTGATGGCAAATACACCACTGCAATTCACTGGGAGAAACAGTGGTATATTCAACAAATAATACTAGATCTATTGGATATCTCTGAGGAAAGAAACAATTTTGTCTCTGCCTTAGTTTTTATTTTTTTCCAGCTTTATTGAGATATTGACATATAACAAGGTGTAAGTTTAAGGTGTACACTGTGATGATTTGAAATACTTACATATTGTGAAATGATTACCACAATAAAGTTACTGAATGCATCCATCACCTTGCATAGTTGCCTGTTTTTTCATGGTGAGAATTTTAAGGTTTACTCTTTTAGCAACTTTCAAGTATGTAATACAGCAGTAGTTACAAGTATGCAATATAGTATTAGTCACCATGCTGTAATTAGAGTCCCAGAACGTAGTCAACTTATAACTGGAAGTTTGTACTCGTTGATTATCGTCACCCATTGTCCCCACCCCCTCAACCCTGACAACCACTAACCTACTCTCTCTTTCTATGAGTTTGTTTTATTTAAGTTTACGCATATAAGTAAGAGTATATAATATTTCTCTTTCTCTGTCTGACTTATTTCAGTTAGCATAATGCCCTCAAGATTCATCCAAGTTGTTGCAAATAGCAGGATGGAGCTATAGGACACGCCCTGAAGTTGGGTGGGGCCCCAAGCTGGGCATTGACCTGTGCCTGTACTTAGCTGTTGGGCAAGGTTGCTGGCTGGGCTCTCTGGTTGGGGGAGGCCTCCAGCTGTACCCCACTGTTGGGTGGAACTGAACACTGTGCTCTGCATTCGGGTGGGGTCACTGTCCAGGCTCCTTGGTTGGGTGGGGCTGCAGTCTTTGTTCCCTGATTGGGCAGGGGGTCTAGCTGGGCTCCCTGCGTAGGGAAGCCACAGGGGGCAGGGCTGTGTGGTGGACTCAGCTACTGAGTAAGGTGGCAGTCTTAACTCTGTGGCTGGGTGGTACCATAGGCTGTACTCCAAGGCCGTTGGGTGTCTGCAGCCACGTTTCCTGGAGGGCTAACCCTGAAAGTCATGCTCAGCAATGGACAGCAGTGGGAAGTTGCTCCCCTGCCGGGGCAGGGTCTTCATGTGCTCCATAGCTGGTATAGCCCCATGGTCGGGTATCCTAATCAGCAGCCGCCATGTCCAAGAAGAACTCTGGAAACCAATAACTTCTTTCTTAATACTTTATCTCCTTCCTTAAAGAAAACAATTAAGAAATTTAAAATGATAATGAAACTACTCGTTGCAATAAGTTTAAAGATAAATCACTGATAAGGTTTTTAGGAAGAAGGAGGAAAGGGAAGAAGCAATTAATTTTTTTTCTATCTAGAACAATGCATAGGTAATAGCCCATTGTGTGCACAAATTACAGTCAAGCTGCAAAAATACTGTATAATTTTAACATTCTGCTAGCTTTTCCCAATCAATCTCATTGATGCTCTTTCCAAGTATAAAAAAATTGAAGCTTGGCTTCTTCAACTTAAGGAAAATATAAGATCTCATTCTGTGCTTCTCAGTTTCTTTGTTATGATGCTTTAATGCCACCAGTATAATTGATTTCTTTCTTTCTCCTTGAGTTAATGCTCATTTTTGATTCTAGAATGATAGAATCGGCTTCTCTGAAGCTGTGATGAATGAAGTATAAATGAACTTCTCTAACGCTTCTGTTTATGTCCAAAAGATGTGCTGGCAGAAGGGAATTGCTGGTTGCCAGAATCAGAGGCTCATCTTTCCACACTGTGAAATATTTCCTGACTCCCTTTGGCACAACCAGAGAAAAAGTGAGCAAGGCAGTCACCATAAAACCTGAAGGAAGTAGGCAAAAATCCCTTACAGGCTAACCCAGAAAAATCCAGATCAAAATCTGGAAAATGCATCAATTGCAATAATATATGGATAAGCATTTTTAAAAAATTTTTCTTCAACTGCCTGTTAACCACCCAAACTCCCAAAGAATCTATGAAATGTAGAATTCTCACTAGAGCCAAGCAATGTTGGGAATGCTAGAAACATCATGCCAATTTTTATTAAATATCCTAGGAAATTGTTAACATTAGTTACCTTCCCAGAGGAAAGCAATGTGACTCCTTAGCTTAACAGTCACTCCCAAGGTTACTGAGATAGTAGGTGTTGAAATGGAGATTCGAACCCAGAGCCATGTCTTCAAAATCCAGGCTCAACCAAACTATCTCATTGACAAGGATGTGGGGAATGATTCTAAGGTATAGTCTTCAATACTTGGCTGGGTCTAAAAAAAATAATAATAATAATAATTCTCCATCCCACTGCCCCTCATACCAATCAAAAGACACATTGCATCTCCTACTCCCATCAAAAAAAAGGACCATAATTATTTTTAATACCTTTTTTGGACTCCAATAAGATACAATTTGAGTAGATACTGTGACAGGTGGTGAAACCTAGTTTAAAAGCATTTTGTTTTATAGGCTTAGAACTTTGTGAAGGTTGATTTTTACCTATTTGCTGCTGATATAATTTAGGTGCACTGCGGGCAAGCGATGGTAGGGTGTTGAAACTATGCCACAGCAGCAAAATCGCATGCTTCCTTATCTTTCAAGATAGTGGCTTTCATATCTAACTCTGCCTTGAAACAATACTTTGTATGTCCAATACTTTATGTTAACATTACATCTCATCAAAAATGAGTTTTCTTTCTTTTTCTCTCTGTCTCCTTAAATTTGTTTCTTTTTTTCTCTGCCATGAGCCTACTCAGGACCAAGAAATATTTGTGTTTGTGTTACCTATGTCATCTCCACTAGGAAAGAACTCTGGTGTCTATTTTCTACTGAATGCCTAGGATTACATAGCCAATAAGATGAACTTAAAATTTAAGCCCAGATATTTCTTATTTATTTATTTATTTATTTATTTATTATTTTATTTTATTTTATTTTATTGAGGGTAGTGTCACTGGCCCTCACATGTGGGACCGAACCGAGGCCGCTGGCTTCCCAAGCCAGTGCTTAACCACTGCGCCACTTGGCCGGCCCAAGCCCGGATATTTCTGACTTAAAAGCTCATAAACTGTTCACAATATCATGATGTACTTCTACTATCCTTCCTTGGTATCTTTGACTTTATTTTTCTATATGATCCCATTTAATTGAATTTCCTTTTATTGTTCCTCTAGCCAAAGATATACTTTCACTCCTGTTCCTTCCATCTCTTTCTTTTTGCTTCCCTAATTCGCCTGCACTAGACCACCACCACCAGGTTAGCTCTGTATTTCTAGGGTTATATCATTCATTCATTTATTCATTCATTTTACAATCAAATCAATAATTCATCAATCCCTTCATTTAATAATTCACAAATATTTATGGAACATCTAGGAACATCTAGTACCAGGCCCCATAAGAATCACAAATATAAACAATAATATAACATGCCCCTTCTATCAAATAGTTCATGGTCAACCAAGACAAACATGCTATAGTGGAAAGCATAACCAATTCTAAATATTATGCAATGCTAAGGAGGCAGGAAGGCTGGGTGTTCCATTTTATAGGAACAGGAAAGTTTTTCTCCATATTTTTTTCCTCAGAGTTAAAGCCTTAATTGTTTATACAGTTTGAATCTTAAGTAACATTATTTATTTATTTATTTATTTATTTATTTATTTATTTATTTATTGGGGAAAACATTGTGTTTTTCCAGGACCCATCAGCTCCAAGTCAAGTCATTGTTTCAATCTAGTTGTGGAGGGCGCAACTCAGTGGCCCATGTGGGGATTGAACCGGCAACCTTGGTGTTATGAGCACTGCACTCTAACTAACTGAGCTAACCGGCCGCCATTTAAGTAACTTTTGAAAATCCAACTTATCATACATATTTTCTAGTGACATTAAGTATTCTTTGAAATATTATTTTAATGACTGTATAAGATCAATGCCTGGATTTGTTATAATTTATTTTTAAATTCTCTGTTGGTTTTAGAGGTTGTTTCCAATTTTCTTTTTACTCTATTAGACTTAATGTTGCAATGATTATTCACATTTTTTATTATACTTATAAGATGGATGCCTAAGAAGCTGAGCATCTGATTAGAAGAAGAAATACTGTAAAGTATCCTTGATACATCTTGCTGAAGTGTTTTCCAGAAGAGTTTCAAATATATGCCTACTGGCAGTCAGAAAGGGGCCACCTCACAGCACTCTTCCCAGTATTCAGTAACATTAACAAAATAATCAAATTTAATACATGAAAAAGAATACTTCATTTTTACTTAAAGTTGTATTCATTTAGTTATTAACAAGGTTTAAAATATTTCCACATATTTATTGATTATTTGAATTTGTTCCATTTATTTCTTTGCCCTTGTAGCCTATTGAGTCATTAGTGTTTGTTATAATGATTTATAAAACAAACCTTTTCATGAAATGTTAATTTTTATTAGAATTATTTTATTACTTGGCATTTTGTTTAAATCTTATAGAGTATTTTTGCATTAAATCAAATATTCATACAACATTTATTAGAAGACTACTGGTTCTAGATGATTGACTGAGCATACAGTGTTTTTCTCCCTCTCTTCTGAGTTCCAACTAAAATTATGAGACAGTGATAAAAAGGGAAATAAAATCAAAGGAACAAAAGGAACACAAGGGGCTCATTAGCAGAGGAGAGATTTCCACAGATTTTTGTGTATCAAAAAAAGATGGATACATATAATAGGTGTATATACAGAGGGCGCCAAAACAATGTATACACATTTTAAGAAACAAGAAAACCATTAAAATTGTAATACTCCATATATACTGATAACAAAAGATGAATACAGGTCACATTTGACTTCTGCAATTACAAAAGGTGCTCATCGTGGTTACCATCAGCATCCAGACTCTTCTGATTACAGCAAGCTACTGCTTGAGCAATATTGACTAAAGTGTCCACTTGTATCCATTTTTTTGTCACCCCCAGTATATGTCGAAACTCATCAAAATGTATACATTAAATATGTGCCGTTTTTGGCATATCAATTATATCTCAATAAGGCTTAACAAAGTTAAAAACTAGATGGAAGCATGTTGATAATGGAAACAAACTGGAGTAAACCACAGCCCAGAAAAGCAGGAGGGGAGTAAGCAGAAGGGGACCGCATCTGTCCAGGAGACCACCATGGAGGGTCCTGATGAGGAGAGGAAGGATGGGTGCAAAGAGGAAGGCTACCCTTGCTCATGGAAAAACTCTGATGGCCAATCCTACCCCCTTACCCACGCCAGTCTACAGTGAGAGACAAGCAAACAAAACCTAGCAGACATAATGCCAAGTAAAATAAGCCAGGCACAGACAGAACAAAATGGCATGCTGCCACTTATATGTGGAATCTAAAATAGTCAAGCTGATAGAAACAGAGAGTAGACTGACAGTGGCCAGAGCCCAGGGAGGGGAGAGAGGAGGGTGATATGAGGAAATGTTGGTCAAAGGGCACCAAGTTTCAGCTATGCAAGATGAATGAGTTCTGGGATCTAATATATAGCATGGTGATAATAGTTAACAATACTAGATTGTATGTTTAAAATTTGCCAAGAGGATAGATCTTAAATTAAATCTTCTCAGCGCGCACGCGTGCGCGCGCACACACACACACACACACACACAATGTTGGCAACTCATTTGGATGTTTAAATAATACCATGCCACTGGACTACGTGATGGGCAAAGAAATTCTCTCTAGGTCTGGGGAAAATAAACATGGTGGTAGGTAGGCTACCGCTTAGTGAAATGTGGGGACCCAGGGTAACTCTATAGGTAGTCAGACTCCAAACCTAGGAGGCAAGATGACCCCTCGTTGCCACCAATGAGAAGCGATGGGCCCCCCGACACACTCCTTTACCCAGGCGGGACTAATTCAGGAATGGGGCAGCACTGAACCTCTGGCCCAAATCTCAATGAATCGACCTGCTGCAGGCCCAGGAGGCTGAGCTTGTTCAAGTAGGAGGTTTCTGTACTGGGGGAATGAGAGATGAGGCTGAAGACTTAAGAAAATGAAAATCCAATTTGTTGTAGAGGAACATTACCAGGGAATGAGGCCATTCAAGAAACAGATCCCTCTGCCGTAAGTGGAAGTATGCTGAATGTACCAGAGCTTGGTTTGTCTAATAGAAATATTTGCACACGTGTGAGTAAATACACCTGTCTTATTAGCAGGCAGCCTGGGACCAAGTGAACTAGAAAAAAAAATGACATCACAAATGTTACAGCAATTCAAATTCTCTCTTTTATTTATTTATTTATTTTTTTATATACTATGCTGAGCTGGCCCTAAAGCTAGGGGCATCAACCGCAGGAAAGTTTGGAAATAATATCCGCAAAACGTGAGAATTGTGAGCTCCTACCTTTCTACTTCAATTCCTAAATGTATTCTCAAAACTCAAAAGGAATTATTCAGAAACCCTTGGCTCTCCCTCTTTCCCTCGATCTGCCTGACATCGCTTATATCTCTTTGGAGAAAGAGTGATGACAGTTTTTGAACAAGAAAATGGTCTTTGGAACTTGGCCATTTACCTATTAAAGGGAACAAAGGGGGGATCTATGTCTAAGCCGCTGTCTGTATGTACTGACGGGCACCTGAGAATGCTTTGCCTCAGCACAATCTCCCAACAGAACCAGTCTCCATGCTGCCTCAGGAAGTCACATGGCCTGCTGACAAGAGGCCATGGGAAGCACTCTGCCTACAAACTACGTACTTAGGCCTTTGATGATCGATTTCAAACCACAGAAAAAGACCCAGAGCAGCGACTCATTGGTAAGAATAATTATGCCGTGAGATATGGATCTGCTGTGAAAGAAACAGACGGTCTTGAACCACGTAAATTCACATCTCAGAAAAGTCACACTATACAGCTGCCTGTGCTTAACTATACACATTCTCTCAGTCTAGTTTGTTTCCTCAAATACCAATTTTTCTTTATCAACATCTTCATCATCATTATCACACCATCACCATAATCACAGTAACTGTTAACAAATATGCACCATTTATGGCGTTTATGGCCACTTTGCTAAACAATTTTTATGATTTATCTCAATGAATGCAACAATGCTACGGGGTGGGTACCATTTTTATTCCCATTTGACAGACAGGGAATGTGAGGTTCCAAATAACTAAGAACTTGACCAGGGTCCCACAGCTAATAAACGGCAACATCAAGAGTTGAACCTTAGGCTCTCTGAGGCCAGAACCTACACTCTAAATAATTTGCCTATTCCCTTAAATCTTATGGAGAAATTCCTAAAAGGCATGTTTACTGAGTGGGGTATTTCAAAGATTTCATTTATTTGTCAGTTTCTATCGGTCCTACCTTTCTTTTAAATGGGTCTATTTAAAATGCTGGGAGCTTCTGGAAGTTTGTCAGAATCTTGCTTTTGTTGTCAGTGTATTTGCAGACACCTCATCTACCTCAGATTACTCCATTTTCACACTTCCTGGCTCTGCCTCTCAATTCCAGATTGTTCTGTCAAGCGCTATTTACCCCTGCCACTGTTTTGAACTATCCTCTCCAACTCAACACTAAAGTTTTCCTTTAAATATGCCCAATAGTTACCCCTTTTTTTGACAAATGGCACCTATACCTTCTTCATCCCAATCCTAGCCCCCAAAGGAGTCAGACAACCTACATCTATCCATCGGGCCCTCCCTTTAGAAAAGAGAAAGTTGCCAATGGATAACCAGTTATGGAATTTTATCTAATTTTACTTTAAATTTCCTACCTTTTCCTCTTGCTTCAGTAGCTGGCACTAACATATGGAGATTTTCACACAGCAAATGTCAAAATCCAGGCAACTCTGCCTGCATTTCAGGTCATTATTCCGTCTATAGCTGGGGCAGGCAAAACAGGCAACCAATTTACAATAAGCCAATTATAGGTCCGCGACCAAAGGCTGAGCCTGACCCAGGTTTACAACAGCCTGAGATAAAAGAATTAATGAGAAGCAAGAAAAACAGTTTGGTTTCTGTTTCCTGGCTTTCCCTCACTCCAGACCCACGGCCTGATTCCATGTGTTCAGGAACTGTAAGGCAGGGCTTTTAATGGGCTGGTTGCCATTCCCCCGGGAAGTGCAACTGAGCTGGATCTGGAGTCTGTTTGCAGCTAATAAGGTCAGAGTGTGAATGCCCATCCCCGAGTGGAATAATAATATATGGTCATTTGGAGTGAGAGAATTAAATTCCCATCATTCACAGCATTAAATAATAATGCTAAAACGCCAGCACTCCATGGTCTAATTGTGTGTCTGATTCCTCCAAAAGGGTGAAAAGCAGTGAGTTCTTTGGTTCATGCTATTAGATATTTACTATGCCCAGGGTTATAAAGGCTTTGTCCAAAGCCCTGCATGGGAGCTGGGGGCCCTGATGAAGATCATATAGCTATTTGCTTCATTAAGCTAACATACGAGTAATTTTTCTTCAAAAAAAAAATCCAATTAATGAAATTGCTAACTGATCTCCCCTGCTGTTAGTCCCTACGCATATTTTTTCTTTATATAAATATACACTTGCACATGCATGCACACACATGCACACATGCATACACACAGCTGCTCGTGTTCACAACACTGTAGGTCTTGGGGCAATTAAACATTCTCTTGCATGCTCCTGTCCTTGGCTTTTGCTGATTCCTCCTGCTGGAGACGCCTTTCGCTTTTCTGTCCTCACAGACTCTGTCTAACTCAGACTCAATAACCAGTGTGAATGGCAGTCCTCTGGAAATTCTTCCCTATCTCCTCAGGTAGAACTCATTATTTCTTGCAGTTAAAACTCCAGGCATAACCACAGTCATACTGAAAACTGCTGTTCCATTTTATACTTTATGGGCAAATATGTTGAAAGCCACGTAAGACAATAGTTTCCTTTGACTTTCATTCGCCTTTAATCCTGTATCTAGGAACAACAACAACAACAGAAAACTTAGTATGTGCTAAGTGTATTACCAACTGGTAATATTTATTACCATTTCTTCAAAATCTGTACTCTAACAACAGTGCCCAAAGTAGGAATGATCCACTATTGAAAGATGACATGTTTTCATCATCTGCAAGAATGAACTTCCAAATCTCTTTGCTATTTTAAAATGTGTGTTTATGTTAAAGTGAATCAGGGCCTGTGTCTTCTCATCATAGAAATAGGAGGCTAAATATTCATCTAGTATATTTCAAGCAAATATCCACAGGGCAAATGATCTTGGTTAAGCTTATATTGTTACTGATGTAGGGGCGTGTCATTACTCTGAAAAGAAAGGGTGGCCTTTGCACAAAATCTCGAACACGTAAAGGGTCTATATTGACTCTGAGCTTGGGGTCACCAGTGAGAATGCTGATGCTAGCCTGCAAATCAGGGCAATCCTTCCAGTGTCCACGTGAAGGAACCCTTCACATTCACATTCCAGCCCATCCAAGATGTTCAGCCCAACTCACCTTAGACTGAAAGATAGAAATCCAAATCCAAGTGTATGTGAACGACGAGGTTGTAACTTCTCAGTACCTGAATGCTCATCTTGCCCAGCCTGGGCAGGAATCACAATTTGAGGCATGTCTTGCCTAAGCCCTGGGAAAGCCCACTGACAGCTTTGTTTTCAATATTCCAGATTACTTCCTTCGGACAGACTGTATTCATACTGATAAAGTTGATTACTCTTGATCCCATTTTATTTTTATTAAGGATGCCCTCTGTGTCGGCCATCTGTTGTTGCATAACAACTGTGTTCAGACTTAGTAGATTAAAACAACAACCATTTATCAAGGCTCACAAGTTTATAGGTCAACTGGGTGGTTCCATTGATCGAAGTAAAGCTCAGCTGACCCTGACTAGGTTTGCGCTTACATCTGCGTCCACTGGCAAGGTGGCTGGAGGTGAGTGTGTCTGTAATGATCTCACTCATGTGATCGGCAGTGGGCTGGCTGGAAGCTGGGGTGAGGCATGAAACTGAGCCCTGTGCCTCTCCTCCAGCAAGCGAGCCTGGGCTTGCTCACATGGCAGGATTCCAAGTAGGAGTGCTGAAGCTTCGACTCGGAAGTGGCATGCCATGACTTCTGTTGAATTCCATTGGCCAAAGCAAGTCACAAGTTCAATTTTTTTTTTAAACATTTTATTGGGGAAATTGGGGAGGGGAACAGCATTGGGGAACCGGGGAAAGGGAGCAGACGAGTTGCTGTCCTTTTTGTTCTTCAGTCTAGTTGTGGAGGACATTGCTTCACTGGCCCATGTTGGTATCATCATTGCGCTCTTCTCGGGTGAGGCAGATCGGTTGCCGGCCTCTAGACGGCTGCTCACAGCGGCTCTTGGCAGCTCACACCAGCTGCTTACGCTGGCTGCCGGCCACTCACTGTAGCCTATGGCAGCCCACTGCAGCAAGGGCTGCAGCTATGTTGTCCCCAGGGACTCACAGCAGCCCAGCTCCAAGTGGAGCTGTTGTTCACCATCTTAGCTGCAGAGGGCAGTGTCACTGGCACTCATATGTGGGATCCGAACCAGGGCTGCTGGCATCCCAAGCCAGCTCTTAACCAACGTGCCACTCAGCCGGCCCACAAGTTTCATTTTTATTCAAGGACCCAAAGGGTATGGATGTCAGAGGTGCTTCAACAATAGTGGGTATTTTTGCAACCTATTCTAACCTCTGCCTCCTTGCTCAACACATTCTTTCTTTAGGTGTGTTAATAGCATTGATTAAGCAATAGTCAAGTATCTGCCAGCCTATTTTCCTGAGAGGCATTCTGGCTCTTACTATTCCTATAAATTCAGGATGTGTCTTGGCTGTAGTCATTATCAGGCCCATAGTCTTAGGGCTGACATTGTCATTAAGTTTTCTCTCCACAGAAATATTGCTTAGGATCTGTGCGGCCACAGTCAATGAAAGGTGGAAGTGCCACTGAGAACAGGGACCTTTTTCCAAAAAGTGGGAAAGGGAGTTGAATAAAAGTGGATTAGTTACTCCTTTTTAATTTAGAGAGAGAAAGAGAGAGAGAGAGAGAGAATTGAATCCACAGGTTTTTTGGATGACTGCTATTTCCTGCTAAAACTATTACAACCTTGGTCTATTACATGTCTCTTTGGCATATTTTGTATTCTGCAGGAAGTTTTGAATGGCATAACATGCAGTAACTTCAGGCATCATTTTTATAACAGATAAAAATGGAATTCTTGAGACTGTAGTCTCAGCCAAGTTCTGAAATTTATTCCTGAAGGAAATCCTGGTTTGATATCAGGAACCTCTGTGCACGGGCCTACTGGCCTCAGATTCAGGAAAGAATACAAAGCATTTATTTCAATTTTCATGATGTTGTCTATTCTGCTGCTTTCCAAGTTAATGGGCCTCTCATTAGTTAACAGTTCAGGATATGTTTCATCCAGAATCTCAATAGACCCTATTGAATGTGAAAAACCTACAGTCTAGCATCTGTCAGAAATCTAGGACATTAAGATCCAACTTGCAAGAATCCACTAGTGGGAAGTTTAGGAATATAAACTTCTTTAAAGTTACATCATCTTGCATTGAATATCATTGCGAAGTACTGTAGAGAGAAAACTTCATGGAGCACACTTCAGAATCAAAATTCAACAATGTGGAATTTTCTGCAGCTTGATCATTGTAGGTATCGAACCTCATCCCCAAAGTTGTTTCCATAGGTAATTGGGATTCAACATATATAGGGGAACAATCTTTAGTTCAAATAGATCAAGGTTAAACTGATCTCATTGGGAAGACTGTAAGAATAATACACTAGTGGAAGAAAGGAACTGCTTGAGTGTTTTATCTGTAGCTGATTCTAATAATAATGCAACAGAAAGCAACTAGTTGGGGGAGTGAGATGAGGGAATCAGAAGGCACATCTTTTGAAGAATGCAGTTCTTCAGGAAAAAAGAAAATCATTGTATATGCTATCCCTTGGAGGATCTGCGCTAGCCTGGATGTTTTGATAAAGAAGATATTTCAGACGGTGAACACCAGGCTGTAGTTTCGTAGGAGCTGCTTATGAATGTACCCCAGACAGAACCATCAAGCTAAAAAAGATATCACGCTGGCTGCAATGATGCTGGGAAAGCTCAGAGGCCCAAGTCATGTGTAGGCATAGGGTCGCAAAAGGATAGACGAAATGAAATCAGATGATTTGGCCATGAATGATTCAACCCATAAAAAATGAGGGCAGTATCCTGTATCCACAATTGCATGTCTTATTTGCACGGCACCTTCAAATAAAAGATGTTTCCTGCAGAGTTTTCACAACTTTCAGTTTATTTTATCCACACACCTTTCCTTGAAGACGGTTCAGAGCAAGTCCCATAAAAGGTGTAGCATTTTGTAAGAGAGGAAATGAAGGATAATTCACCTGGCTAATTCCAATAAAATGAAAGGAAATATTTGTCTGAAAGAGATAACATAGTCCTATTTTTTTTTTATTATTTGAATATATTCAGAAACACATGGCTAAATACTTCCAAACTAGAAGTAATGTTGTCTGTTTAGTTAGACAAAATACTATGTCATTTGAATATTGCATGAAAATATTAATAAAACTATGAGAGAATTAAGCAAATAGACATTTCTTCACTGAAGTTTAGGCATTTCATTTACTCTCTAAACTTCTGTGATGGTCTTTTGATGTGTCAACCTTGCTAGACTACAGTCCCCCGTTATTTAATCCAATACTAATCTCGGTGTTGCTATAAAGTTACAAAAGTAGATGCACTAAAGTCTATACTCAGTTCAGTTGAGGTAAGGGAGATTATCCTAGATGGCCTGGGTGGGCTTGATTCCATCAGCTGAAAGACCTTAAAAGCAGAGCTAAGGCTTTCCTAAGGAAGGAGAAATTCTGACATGGCCTGCCGCTTTAACTGGTGCCAGGGAGTTCCAGCCTTCCCTTACTTACAGCCGCTCCTATGGATTTCAGACTTGCCTAGGTGGTTATATATTTAATTATATAACTATGCATGTGTAAAAACATTGTATATATTTGATGTAAAAATAATTTATATATACACAAAAGATGAGACAATTAAGGTCACGAACTTTCCACTGTGTAAGCATTCAGTGGAAAGTTTGCGAACTTAATTGTTAGACCTATTGCACATGTGTGTGTTTGAACTTTATGACTTCGCTTTTTTGCAAGTCAAAAGAAATTCTCAGGAAAAACATTTGAGATTTTACTGTACCTTTGAGAGCTAGAGGTCTCAGCCTGCTTTATCTGACAAGTACTAGTGAAATGTAAGCACTCAGTGAGCCTCAGTGATTAGCTGGGGCTGCTGATTCCCTCACAGTCAGCATAACACACTGGGAGCCTGTAAGGATTTCTTGAACGAGATGGGCAATCCCTCTGTCTTGCTGTTCCCGAGAGCACCGGGCACTCCCGCTGGCTTTGTGGAAGAGTCCAACTCATCTCCTCTCAAGTCTTCCCACCTGGCACATTATCAGACTTCAGTGTCATCTAAATTCCTCCCAAGCCTTTCGCAGAGTTTAGGACTGGGGTTTAAGAGCAGTGAAATATTGCAAGGGTCCAAACAGCCATCTCTTTGTGAACCCAAATCCTCAGAATAACAAACTCCCAAGTAATAAGTTCTTGCTCCTTTCATTCTCAGACAAGCACAATCACTACCTTCAGGTCCGAGGATGTAATCTTTCTGGCAACCTTCCCCCCACAAATGTTGCAGACACCCCTATTGTTCCCTGAATTAGATCCAGCATAATACTGCAATGAGGCCACAGGTTTGCTTTGAATTGGACCAAAACATCTCTCCTGCCCAGACAAAGCCAGGAAACTCTGCTTTGTGCCTCTCTCAGCTGATGTGCACCTTCCTATTATGTGAACAAGCTGCCGCAATCCATCTTCCTTTCGAAGGTCATGATGCTGCTCCCCAGTTCCTGATGAACTAGCAAGGCCAATTAAGCATTGCAAAGAATATCCATAGCCAACTAACCCCATGAAGAATTGATAGATGCATTAATACTCTCTCTTTTATACATGAGAATTACTGGGAAAGAGGACTTTTGTGTTATTTTCCAGCCCTGAGAAAAGCAGTTGTCAGACTTCACCAACAAATGTCTTATTTCTGTTATGAACCTCTTGGCCAACGAGATTCAACTAACATTACTGAATGTCTAATGTGTGCTGGGAGCTAACCGAGTCTGTGTCATATCTATAATGTCATTCAGTTATCATAATAATGACAGATGGAAGAATCACTATGTGATGAAAATATTGGCTCTCAAACTTGCCAAATCATGCAGCTAAAACAATGGCAGGCCTGAGATTCAAATGTAAATTTCTTAACACCAAGTGTGATGTTCTTTCCATGCTGTTATAGCTTTTATGTATATTAGCGCTTGCTTTTAAGAGATGAATCACATCATTGGATGTATATTTATTAGGATGGCTTCCCCCAAATGTCTTCTCTTCTGGATACTCTCCCTCTGGATTCTTCTGAGTACTTCCTTATATCCACCTCCATTGGAATTTTTTCTCCATAGATTTTAGAAACAGACTAAGAGGAAAAGTGAGTCTCACCCTGGATAACTGAAACTGAGAATGGGTAACCTTAGGAGCTGTTAGTAGCTATGCCCTACCATGATGTACTCCACCTCTAAGGAGGATGAAACTATGGCCAGGAGACACATGAGCAACAGCAAGAGGGGAGATAACATTTGATTCTTCTAGGGGCTCTGGACCCTTTCTTTAGTCTGTTGTTGGCATCAGCCCACCTTTGAATATCCCCAAAATACCCCAGAGTCTTTTCCTTTTTCTTAAAGTAGGCAGACAGTTTCTGTTCCTTGGACTCAAAGGAGCTCTGACACACCAGAGAAGTCACAGAACAGACTTTGTCATTGGAAACTAATAGAGGACTGTGCTTGGATTTGTATCAGGCTCCTGTTTGAAGCATTACAGTGGGAGGATAAGGCAAATTGTGTATAAGACCAAAGGAGTGTGGGTGTGGAATTGAGGCCAACCTAGGCATTAACCAAAGCCACTGGGGAAATTGCCGGAAGACAGATAGAGATTTCAAGAACTTATATCCACAGATATCACATGTAAATATGAGCAAAAAAAGACAGGCAAAGAAAAAGACAGACAATTCATGGTTAACGAAGTAGAACCAGCACCATAGTGTTGAGTCACAGAAATTAATGCGTATACGTCCGGATGGAAATAAACCTTCTACAGCAACTGAGCAGGAGAGAGGGTGACGTGATGGGGAGCTGAGAAGAAAGGAATTAGAGGCCATTTCTGACTCATGAGAACGTTTCTCCATAAAAGACATAGGCACAGCACTCAGATTGCAATGGGGTGCAGGTGGTAGGAATATTGGTGCACTGAGTGTAGATTACTTTTTTATAGAACTTTGGTGGTAAATGAAATGAAAAGAAGGCAGTATTTTGAAGGGATAGCAAGCTGAGATTTATGTTTTTTCAGCACATGGGAAATTCGAGTGAACTATTACCTAAGGAAAAAGCACACTCGTTTCCCTGTAGTAATCATCTAGCAACACATGGCAGAGACATAATTTTCCCACGATACCTCTTCCCCCCTTCTCCTTTTTAGTGAGAATCTCCTTCTACCATGATGTGCAAAGAATATGGCTGCCCAGCCAGGTACGACACATCCCAGTCACCCTTGCTGCCGCTACATATAACATTTCTATCATAACTCTCATCAATGATGTAGAAATAATGTGCGCAACTTCCTTAAGTAAAAATTTCTTTCCCTCTTTGTGAGTTCTTTCCCTTTTCCCATGAACGGGAAAGTGTACTTGCTGATGGGCCAGCTCATCCACCACTCTAAGGAATGGTAGAGCAATCAGAATGAAGGAGCTTGGGCTGCTAATAGAGTAATGCTGTTTGCTGTTCCCCGTCTGATAACCCATAGACTTCTGAAAGAGAATAAAACTACTGTGAAAGAGAGAGAGGATGTCATGCTTGCGTGACTGTATTTTATTTGGGGATTCACATTTCAGAAGTCTTTGTCACAACACATATCCCTATCAAAGAGGAAAACTGCAATTATCCTCTGTAGCCTGTCTTCATAACTGCTGACTATGGTCACTGACATGGAAAAAGTTGGGATCTACAGTTCTAGATCTTACAGATCTACACCAAGCACTATAAAGATATGGCTCTTCCTTAGATGTGACATAAGACTGATTTGGGACATCCTCCTTCCAAGAAAGTAGACGGCTGACTTCAGAGAAAGAGAAATGAAAATTTTAAAAAGATTCACTAGATTGATCTATAAATGTTCAGGAAAGTTAGAAGAGTCTTTGTTAAGAATGGAGGAAAATTCCATTTTGATGTTGGCTATGGAAGTTGGGTCTTGCAAGTGACGGGAACAGACGCTGGTGAGCTTAGACAACAACGGGGGAATTTACCGACTCACGCAACCAAACAAAAGTCAGGAATAAGACTAACTTCCAAGAAAAAGGAGACTGAGGGGTAGGTGAGTGGGGCATTGGTTAAGAGTTGGCTTGGGAGTGCAAGCTCTGAGCAGCAGGGCCACTGGTTCGGTTCCCACAAGAGCCAGTGACACTGCGCTCTCTACAGCTAAGATGGTGCACAACAGCTCGACCTGGAGCTGGGCTACCATGAGTGGCTGGCAGCCTGAGTGAGCTGCCGGCAGCCTGAGTGAACTGCTGTGAGCCTCTGTGAGCGGCTGTCCAATGGCTGGCGAGTGACTGCCTCAGCCGGGAAGAGCGCAATGACGATACCAACATGGGCCAGTGAAGCGACGTCCTCCACAACTGGACTGAGGAACAAAAAAGGACTGCAACTTGTCTGTTCCCCTTCCCTGATTCTCCAACGCTGTTCCCTCCCCCAATTCCCCAATAAAATCTTTAAAAAAAAAAGTCTCCTCTCTCTCTTCTCTCTCTCCCTCCATCCCTCTCTATATTCTGTCTCCCTCCCTCCCTCCCTCCCTCTCTCCCTCTCTGTATTCTCTCTCTCTCTCTCTCTCTCTCTCTCTCTCTCTCTCTCTCTCTCTCTCTCTCTCTCATTTTCATTGCATGTTAGCTTCAGCTTCAATCTTCTAAGGGTTTCTCCACAAGGTAGAGAATCCGGACATGGAAACTTCCAAACCTCTCATCACTCAATCTTACTTTCCCAGAAGACCTGGGGTTTACTCTCTTATTCCAAATTCATGAGACCTGGAGTAGGGCTCAGGCTGGCCTAGCTTAGCTCAGGTCTCCAATATTGGGTCAACTATGTCTTGGTAGGGGGAAAAGATCCCGAAGAAAATAGCAACATTTAATTATTTATTCAATAAGTTATCCTGGAAGCCAAGCACTTTACTTGCTCCAGAAGGCTGACTACAGCATTTTGGGAAGTTTAATACTGTTTATTCTGCTTCTCGAAACCCATATATCAAAAAAGCATTCTTTCTATCTTACACTATACAAAATTTAGGTCTCTGAACAGAAGCATGCCTGGCTCGGGATAACCTATAGGACAAACTTTTGCCCTTCTCACCTTTCCTGCTGTTTTCTAGAACAAAGGCAAAATGAATTTGTAGAAATCAGGCCTTAAGTTATTTGTTAGAAAATAGTTTATGATTGCAAACTTACTATTAGGAAACAAGAAAATCACAGCCTGATAAATATAGGACCTAAAAGAGTTGAAATATCTGGAAATAATGCCCAAAAGAAACATGGGGTGGCCTTAAGAGGGACAATATCTGAAAGCATTTCAAGGTGGAAGTCTCACTTGGCACCAGCCCCTTGGGGGCCCTTAAAACAAGATATCATTGGCCATGAAGCTCATTACCAATTTGAGTCAGGGTTTTTTTGTGGGTCCATAATCCACTTCATAGTGTCATGATCAGCATCAGCTTTGAGCATCAGCCCCATGAAATCCATGATCATATCCAGATCGGGGCCCATCTTTCTCTTTCTTGTTTGGTTCAGTGAAAGAATTCAAAGGGAGCACTTCACCCAATAAAAATGACCTCTGTTTGAAGCTAAATTACGACTTCCAGATTCCAGCCTCTCCGTCTTGGCCACCCCAGGGGAGCAGATGCTCTGCTGGACACTCACCTGCGAGTTACATAAAATAAGAAGCTGGAATTTCTGAGTCCAGGCTATAAAACAAAATTGGATGGATCTCCGCAGACTCTATAAAATATCGTGTCTTGTCTCACAGAGATGGGATTATTTAGCCTTCACACAACCTTCAAATTACACATTGTGCTCCTTTTAATCAATCCATAATTCAAAGAAGATACCCTTTAGTATCCAGAGGTTTTCACTATGCCTGTAGTGTGGGCAGGTGAAGATGAGGTATGTTTTATTATGAATGTCAAAGCTGGCTTGGGCCATAATTGTATAAATCTCATTAGTGATTACAGTTTCTTATGTCCAAGTCTGATAAAATACCATTGTTTACTTTGTCAGGAGGAGGGATCCCAGCATCTCTCCACCAGGCCCAGGAACAAAGGGATGCCTGGTGTGGGAAGGCTGTGCCTGTGCTGATAAGAGCGTTGCTGAGAACCGACTGTCCTGTGTTTACAAACAGCGCCTTAATGAAAGGTCAGAGAGCAGAGCAGCCTCCCTCTGCATCTCCCAGGGAGAGAGGTGAGGAGTTTTGTGAATGTCACAAGAGACAGCGCCTCTCTGCCTCTCATGGCCTGGTTCTTCTGTACGGCCTGGTGTTACACTTGGAATAGACAGTCCTTCCAATCACCAACTGCACAGGTACTTACAGAAACTGAACTGTGGACTTTCCGAGAGGTTAAGTTGCAGCCAAAGAAACCCCTAATGGAAGATCGTGGCAGCCCCATCAATCAGTCAACAAAGCAGCCATTCCTCCATGGCTACGGATCTGAGCTATGCTAAGAGGGAAGAGGCAATTAATATTCATTGGGAAACTATTTCAAACACCAATTCCAGGCAAGGCCATGGGTTAGGGGCTGGGGAGACTTTTCATACACTCAGGAGGTAGACAAAGCAGTGTGGCGGAGGCGGGGGGGAGGCGGGGGTCCTAGAAGCAGCCCTTGTACAGGAGAGTGGGCGTGGTAAGAAATCACTCCAAAGGAATGACCAGTGGATGCCATGTGGTCTTGGGGGACTGTTAAAGAAATGCAGAAAATGAAACCTGAGAGATGAATGGAACAGAGTCCTGGTAGGAAAGAGGAGGAAGAATATTTTAGATAGAAGGAACAGGAAGCACAAAAACACTGGTACCAATCTACATGTTCAAGATTTGGGGTTATGTTTTCATAATAACATATTATGATGATGATAATATGTATAAATAATGTATAATTATATCAACCATTATATATAGTTATATAAACTAGAAAATCCTAAGAACTATGAAAGAAGACATAACTTTAATTGTATTGACTTCAAAGAGTGTTCATAGTATGCTTTAGGTTAAAACAAAACTGCAAAATAATAATATCTGTTCCATTTTAATTTTTTTTTATTTTTCAAATACAGTTGACATACAATATTATATTAGATTCAGGTGTACTACATAGTAATTAGAAATTTATATAACATATGGGGTGATGACCTGACAAATCTAGTACCCATCTGACACCACACATAGTTATTACAACATTATTGACTATATTCTTTATGCCGCACTTTACATCCCCATGGCTATTTTGTAACTACCAATTTGTACTTCTCAATCCCTTCCCCTTTTTCATCCACCCTCCAAAACCCCCTTCCACCTGGCAACCCTCCAAAAGTTCTTTGTATCTATGAGTTTGTTTCTGTTTTGTTTGTTCCTTTATTTTGTTCTTTACAGTCCACATATAAGTCAAATCATATGGCATGTGTCTTTCTCTGTCTGACTTAAGCTACTCAGAATAATGCCCTTGAGTTCCATCCGTGTTGTGCAGATGGCAAGATTTCATCCTTTTTTACAGCTGAGTAATATTCCATAGTATATATGTACCACCTCTTCTTTATCCATTCATCCACTGGTGGACACTTAGGTTGCCTCCATGTCTTGGCTATTGTAAATAATACTGCAATGAACATATGGATGCACATGTCCCTTCAAAGTAGTGTTTTGGGTTTCTTTTGATAAATATCCAGAAGTGGAATTACTGGGTCCTTCTTTGTGGCTTGTTAAAGATTTTGTTTTAAAGTCTATTTTGTCTTGCATAACTATTGCTACCTCAGCTTTTTCTCCCCTGTTTTCATGAATGATCTTTTCCATTCCTTTACATTCAGTCTGTGTGTCCCTTTTGATCTGAAGTGAGTCTCTTGCAGGCAATATACATAAGGGTCTTGCTATCCATTCTGTCCCCCTCTTTTTTGATTGGAGTATTTAATCCATTTACATTGAAATTAATTGTTGATAGCTATGTATTGGGTTGTCGGAAAAGTCATGATGCATTTTTGCAATGAAAAACATAGAAAAAAATAGGTCTTGACTTTTCCGACAACCCAATAGTTATTTCCATTTTATTATTCGTATTTTTGATGGTTTTCTTCTTCTTCAGTTTGGTGGTGATGAACTCCTTTAGGTTTTCCTTGTCTGGGAAGCTCTTTATCTGGCTTTCAATTCTACATAATAGCTTTGCTGGGCAGAGTAATCTTGGTTGTAGGTCCTTGCTTTTCATCACTTTGAATATTTAGCCAATCCCTTCTGGCCTGCAAAATTTGTTGAGAAATCAGCTGACAATCTTGTGGGAGCTCCTTGTGGTAACTAACTGCTTTTCTCTTGTGGCTTTTAAGATCCTTTCTTTGTCTTTAACCTTTGGCATTTTAATCATGATGTATCTTGGTGTGGACTAATTTGGGTTCATCTTTGGGACTCGCTGTGCTTTCTGGGCTTGAATGTCTATTTCCTTCACAGGTTAGGGAAGTTTTGTTATTGTTTCTTCAGATAAGTTTTCACTTCCTTGCTCTCTCTCTCTTCTCTTTCTGGTACCCCTATGATGTGAATGTTTGTATGCTTGATGTTGTTCTGGAGAGCCCTTAAACTATCCTCATTTTATGGGGTTCTTTTTTCTTTTTGCTGTTCTGATTGGATGTTTTCTGCTACCTGATCTTCTAAATCTCTGATTCAATCCTCTACTTCATTTGACTTATTATTGATTCCATATAATATATTCTTTATTCTAATTATTGTATTTTCATTTCTGACTGGTTCTTTTTCATGTTTTCTATCTCCATTTTTATACATCTTCTCTCTTTGTTGGAGTTCTCCCTGAGATCACTGAGCATCCTTATAACCAGTGTTTTGAACTCTGCATCTGGTAGATTGCTTGTCTCCATTTTTTTCTTTTTTTTTTTTTTTTTTTTGAGGGCAGTGTCACTGGCCCTCATATGTGGGATCTGGACTGGGGCTGCTGGCATCCCAAGCCAGCTCTTAACCACCATGCTACTCAGCTGGCCCTGCTTGTCTCCATTTTGTTTAGTTCTTTTTCTGAAGCTTTGTTCTGGTCTTTCTTTGGAAAATGTTTCTTTCTTTGTCTCCTCATTTTTGCTGCCTCCTTGTGTTTATTTCTAAGTATTAGGTAGAGCTGTTATGTCTTCTGGTCTTAGTAGAGTGGCGTTGTGTAGTAGGTGTCCTGTGGAGCCTAATAACGCAGTCTCCTTGGTCACCTGAGCCAGATGCTCCAGGTGTGACCCTTGTGCAGGAGGGGTATGCCTTCCTTTTGTAGTTGAGCCTTGGTTGCTGTTTGCATGTCAATGGGAGGGACTGACTCTTGGGCTGATTGGTTGTGAGGACTGGCAGTGGAGGAGCTGTTGTGCAGGGGCTGATCCTACTGAGCAGTGTTTACTTTAGCAGAGCTCTGGTGCCTGCCCAGTATGCCCTTTGGGTGTGTCATCTGTGGAGTCGGCCATGGCATCTGTCCTGCCCAGGACCACCTGCAATGAGCCACAAAGCAATTCATAGATGGCTGCCACCCATGTTAAGCTTAGAGGTGCCGGGAGAGAATAAGCTGCAAACCAAGGTTGGCAGTCGCTAGTGCCAGGCTTGGAAATGCTCAGGAGGTATGGGGCACACCTAGGGCAGATGCTGCTTGTTTGGGGTTTGTGAATCTTGAGGGAGAGTCTGCAGCATGAGCCAAGCCCGGACTTTTATATGGAAAAGCCACTGCAAGTGGCTTGGGTGGGCCGGTAAGTTGGGTGGGGTCAGGTCTCTGGGAATCAGGGCAAAAAAATGGTATTAGCCAGGTTGATGGAGAGACAGATATGGTAGCCATCTGTGCCTGCATTCTGGGGGAGGGAAGAGCTCAACAAAGGAATAGTGGCTTCTGCCAGCAATTCTGTCTAGAAGGTAGCTGCCCCTCCAGCCCTCACCCTAAAACCAAACAATTCAGTTCCTCCCCATATGTCCCTGGTGCCTTTTGAATTGCTGCCTCAGTGCTGGAGCTCAAAGTGAATCCATCAGCAAGTATGTCCATGTATGGGCCCTTTAAGAGGAACATATGGGACTCCAGCAGCTCTCCATCTTACTCAGCCACAATCTCTGCTCGTTTTTACAGTCAGAAGTTATGGAGACTTCTCCTCCCGGCACTGAAACTTTGGGCTGGGAGCTTGTTGTGAGGCTGGGACACTGCTTCAGCGGGAACCTCTGAGATATCACTCCTGATTTTTCACTGCCTCATGCAGATATGGGACCAGCCCGTTCTGTGTCTCTGCCTCTCCTACCAGCCTGGACATGGCTTCTTCTGTCTGCCTTTAGTTGTAGGACTTCTATTCAGCTATACTTCAGGTGATTCAGCTATACTTCAGATGGTTGTTCTCTAGTTTAATTGTAATTTTGATGTGGTTGTAACAAGAGGAAAGCACAGTGTTTACCTACTCTGCCATCTTGACCCTCATTGTATCTGATCCATTTTGATAAACAAAAAGGGATAAATCAAACTACTTTTAATAGGGACACATACAATTATATAAATAAAGGCAGTGGGTTTGGTAAGAGAGGGAGAGCCTGTTTATTTTCCTTTGGAAACTTCTGTAGTTCTTGAATTATTCAGTTAGCTTATCTGACCTAATTCAAATTACTGAAAAAGAGATAAGCAATTCAATACATATTATAAAAATAAAAAGACAGAAAAACAGAAGAAATGTATCCAGCCTCCATCTAGGTTCATGACAACTAGGACATAAACTGGCATTGTAAGAACAAGCATGAAAATCACAGAAAGAATCAAGTAGAAGAAAGTGTCATGTGGGCTCAGTCCTTAAGTGAGGTTAGGTTGTTATTAGAGGAGAATGCAATCTAATATCACCATCTCATTTTAATTGGCATCTCTTCATCATTATTGGTGGTTTTTTCATATAGCCGTGATCCAATCACATTTCTTCTTCTTTGATTAATCTGCCTGTGTCTTTCTTATTTTCACTTAAATGTATCAGCTTATAAGAGTTCTACTTATCTTAAGGATATAAATACCTGGGAACAAATTCTTACCTTCTCAAAGTTCCAGCCTGTCATCTATGAAATGAGCACAATAAAACCTACCTCACAGGACAAACGCTCCATTTTTCCAGATAGAAAATATCAAAACTTATGAAGGAAAGCAAAATGTGATGTCTGGCCACTCGTGCTAGTTGTTGAATTTGAAAACATATTCTGGGTTCCTACAATGTGTTAGCCACTCTGCCAGGCTCTGATAAGAGAAAGATGTCTAAAATGAGTTCCTAACCCCAAGGCACTCATGTGTATAGGAGACAGTGAAATAAGTTGACAGTTGTACTAGAGTTTAATAGGCGTTATAATAGAAGAAGCCTTCACCAACACTCCCAATAAAACACCTGCTTTCCTAACTTTATGTTATCAAAGAATCCTGCACTTTCCAAAATTGCACTAAATTAATTATGGTTTATGGTTTGTCTCTCCCATGACTTGACCACAAGAACTGTTAACCACACCTAGAATGTCGTTATCATATAGTTAGCTTTCACTAAGTACTTATTGACAGAGTGAAAGAATGCACTTTATCTTGTGGTAGGACAAGAAGAAAAGGCTATGATAGGGTGCTTAAGGAAAGTTTGCATAGGAAATGAGATATTTGATTTTGTTCTGACAAGAGATAGGATGCCCCAGATGGATGAGAGCAGAAATGCCAGCATGTTCAATGAGGATAACAAATATGATGGCATGACAAGAACATAGAAAATAGAAGTGGTACAAGTTGAGATTGAAGACTTAAGCCGGGGTCAAATCCTAGATAATGATGCTAAAGAAGTTAGAGTTTTTCCTATAGGCAATGAAAACACATTGAAGAATTTTAAGCAAGGGAGTGACAAAATCATATTTGTGCTTTCAGAATATCATCGAGTGACAGCATAAGAAGAAGCAACTCAGGCTGAGCAAACAGTCAGTAGAGTAATTATAGCAAGGAATAAGCTCAGTAAATACCTGTTAAATGAGTAAGTGGGACAATCAAGACAGTCAAACAGTTACATTATCAAAAAGGTGCCTCTCTTTTAATCTTGCTTTATCCATGTAGAGTCAACTGATTGCTAGCATCAGATTGCTTGAACGAGCCAATATTCCCAACTCTTCAGCAAAGAACCAAATCGTTACATAGCAAGCAGGAAAGCAATACGGAGAGTGTGAGTGAAGCAGTTGATGAGGGTGGTAATGGATTTCATCAATGACCGGAGATGGAATTTCACTACTTTGCATAACAGTTGCAAGAACAATTTAACTTAGAATGTCAATTGTTTTACCCTTTTTAAAAAATCATGTGCTGAGACAATTTGGGAAAGTTTCAACAGTAACAAACACTACCAGTTAGAGGGAAGCTAAGAAAGCAAAAGTAATGCATAATTTATCCTCGTTCTATATTTTATTATGAAAACTAAAGCAAAAGTGAAGATTTGAAGGAGATTTCATTTTTTTCCCTTGTCTTTTTTTTTTTTTTTTTTTTTAATTTTGGTGGCTTCTGGTCTCCTGGTCTGCATAACATGAAGTTTTAGCTGCCTGTATGTAGAGGGTGCCCAAAAAATACATACACATTTTAAGAAAGGAAAAAACTGTATTAAAATTTTAATGCTCAATATATACCAATAACAAAAGATGAATCCAAGTTATGTGTATACAATTTTTTGGCACCCCCGATATTTTTCAAGGATGTCAGCAAGAAAGCAAGACAACATTCTCTTTAAACTTGAAAAGCAACTGTCCCAGGGTTGCAAGCAGGCACATCATCATTTTGCTGTCTGTGGCTCCACTCTTATTCTAATAAACAGGGGAATTTTTAAAACAGAATTTCCCTCTACCCCGCTTTGAAGGGCTGTGTGAGCTATTACTTCATTAAATTAAGAAGACACACCAGGAAAATAATGTGTCAGCTCCTCCCCTCCAAATTCCCAAAACTGAGATCATTCTGAATCTAGAGTCAATAAATATTCTCTTACCAGGATAGTCATCAAATGAGTAACCCTGAAAATTAGCCATTTCTCTCTGGGCCTCTGTTTCCTCATTTATAGGGACTTTCCAGATGGTCACCAAAGGCCTTTTCAGTTCTCACACTCCAAGATTTACAAGAGAAGACCCAACTATCAATGCACTGGGGACAATTAAGGAACAAAATTCCTAATGATAAGCAGGAATAAGGAGGAACCGAAACCCAGGGCTGTTGGCTCCTAAATACCAAGTGTTTTCTCATTCTCTTCAACCTCTTCATTGGTAAAGTACAATAGACATAGAACTCTTTCAAATGTCCTAAATCATGTACATGAAATTCTTCTCCTCCCCATACTTGAAATGCACTGCTGCCATTTAAGTTTTGAGTGACTCGTTAAAGTCACTTCTGCATTTTGTTTGTTTTTAATACAGTTCATTGAACATGGCTGCATTTTGTCTACTACAAGATCCACACTGGCTGTCTGCTCTCAAGGGCTTCCTACATATATCTTTGGTTCTAGACACTACCCGTGTGCATCATAATACCCTTTGAATACAACTTATGTGAGCTTATGCAGGGAATAATGGGGGGCAAGATATTGGACATCTAAGTCACACACTGTGTGAGCCATAGGGGAATCCAGCCTTATGCGTTTTCAACAAAACCTCATCATCTTTGAAGATGCTGGTCCAGCTCTCTGCTCAACACAGGTTTGTTTCCAGGACATTTTCCCCCTCATCAGCCCTCTTCAAGCTCCTGCAAGAGAACTGTGTTGTTAACTGCAGCTCCAGAGACTTTTCATTGTCTCAATATAGTAGCTTTCTCTCATTTCCTTGTTCTTTTATGTTTCTTAATTTCACAGATACCCAGCAGAATCAGTGTAAGTGCCCTCTCTGCAATCTTTCCGAAGAAAGAAGTGGGGCAGGGGGGCTGAATTTGTTCTACTTGAGTGTTCCTGTTTTTCTCAGTGGAACAATTGGATGTTTTTAATGTTTCCGGTGTCTCTCACCCGACCATTTTAGATTTCCCAAAATAAAAGTGAAGATTCCAAACCCCATGCTTCTCTCCTCTTCTGTCTCACTCTCACTCATAGACCAGGGTTTGTTAGGATCATGTGCCTGGATTCCTCAGCATTTTCTTTTATTTCTTTCTTCTCTTCCTCGCTCTTTTTCATTTGCTTCACCATCCCAACATTACCTCTAGTCTTGGCTGTGTCCCTGGACTCCCACTAATGAAAAATGTAATTGTAATATCTTTCTTCTCTTATTGCTTTCTGGGGTCCCTGGCTTAGAAGGCCTGAGGGGGAGCTGGAAGTGGGTCTCTATGTACTTGTTCTCTTCTGGTGACTTGGACAAAACATATCTCCTGCTTTTTTACTCATCTGCCTGGGCAGTTTGCTCAAGAGACATGAGAGATAGTCAGGGAGTGGGGAATATCTCATAGAATGCCTAAAAGGAGAGAAATTGAAAGAATTTTTACAAACAATTCAAAAGGGAGAGCTTTTAGCACAGTCCCTCAATATCTTTAACCTGGATTCCTCCCAAAATGTCCTAAAATGTTCCCCAGCCACTAGGCTTACAAAGTCTAAACTTTCATCAAAATCCCACCAGTCATCCCTCGAAATGTCAAATCTGATTGGCACATGGCTATTTACATCTTCCCACGCCCCCTCCACCCCATCACTCCAAAGCCTCCAGGATAATGTCTTGGTTTTCTGGCACAGTGTGCAACGCTCTCCATGACCTGGCACTTCCAACTCCCCCAGTTTCACCTCTTTCCTCCCAGCTCTCCCTAACTTGAATCCTATGCTCCACTCAACTTGAACCCAATAATCTCCAAGTCACTGAATGCACCCTGCTCAATCTTTCTCTCCATTTTGACTCCATTCACCCATGGAATACCTCTTTATTTTCTAAACTTAGCTCAGGCTATGAAGCCTTTTTCTGACCGCCATCTTCAAGGAAAATTGAAAACTCTCTTTAGAGTCACCAATTTATCTTACACAGATATCTATCAGCATGTGAGTAAGCCTTCTTAGATAGACAACAAAGAGTCTTTTCTCTTCCCCAGAAAGACTGTAAGTTCCTTAAGGGCAAGAGCATGTCTACCCTGTTTATTGCTGACTCTTCAAGGTCTAGTGCAGTACCTGTCATGTAATAGGTGCTCAGTAAATATTAAATGAATGGACAATTAGGCACATTATTTTTGATCCTAAAAATTGATCCCAAAGCTCCTTAGCTAAAATCTAAACTGGAATCAATTTAAACTTTTAATTCTTCTATATTCATTCTGTCCTGTACTTTGGACGCTAATCCAGAAAAGCACCTCTCAGTCATTTTGATCATTTCATCCAAAGACCACAGGACCGCAGGGGAAACACTGGGTCAACTGTGACATGTACTATGGTGTTTTTTTTTTAATTATGCAAATAGCCATCTGTTCAGATACTATTTTGGACTCATTTAATGTGTACACTTTAGAATAAAGGGGGAACTAGGAAAAGTGCATCTCACTTTGGACCCATAAAAATCTGAGTGCTACCTGATTGATTTCAAGTTATGAAGGGTCTCAGTTTTAATGGTACATCCTTTCTCTTTGGTCAGAATTCTAAATCTTTTTAATTGCAGTTTAAACACCTGCAGTCAAATCTTAAATGTCGCTCTCATTTAAATTCTAAACATTAAAATCCCAAACACTTCGATTATGTAAATGGTAAAAGTCAGGGGCAGTTTTCTCTTTAAGGTTTTTGTTTTCATTTTATTCCCAGTACCTCCCACTGCTCCCAATTATGATTATTCTCTATGCCCTGAACAAGGTGGCCAAATTTCCTGGATTCCCCCAGAAGTTTATTTTTGGAATTGAACAGGAAAGCTAAATCCTGGCAGTGAGTTTTCAAGATAGCAAAAATGTAAAAATAACTACCATTTGTTCAGCACCTATTATTTGCTGGTCACTGTATGGGGCCCTTATAGCAAAATTCTTATATATATTCAATTGTCACAACCGTATAGTTTCATATGATCACGCCCATTTCTCAGTTCAGGAAACTGATGCTAAGGTACATAAGCAACTTGCCCTCCATTATATAGCTAGCTAATGGTGAGGCCAGTATTCAGAATAGGTGAACTTTAGTAAGCATGACCTCTTTATCACACTGCTGCCCTCCAAATGCTATCTCATTGTTCTCTGCCAAAACACATTATTGGAAATTTTCTGAAGAATTGCAATCAGTGAGGAATACCGTGATTAGATGGACTGTGTCATGGAGAAGTATGGCTTAATCCAAAAAGAGGACAATATACAGAATGAATAATATCTATAACCAACATTTGTTTAAAAAAACAACAACGATCTGGCACATAGGTGAGGAGGATACACCATCAGGGAGCCCCATCCCAACAAGGCCTTAAAGAGTGTCCTTTTCCGTTTGAGACCAACTTCTGTGCTTCCACTCTGGCCCGGTTTCCTGTGAACCCACCTCCAACCCTGTTCCACCCAACTCCTACGTGGAGTGATCTTCACTAGTTTAATAGTACAACTCTGCTCTTGGATATTTCTGATGCTTTTTCTATGACCCCATTTGTTTTCCCTAGATTCAAATATTGCAGTCTGTTCCCTCCCCCCTGCTAATCTGTCTCTGATAATTGACCCTGGCCATACCTGAGCATTCCTCACCCTGAGCTGTCTTCTCTTTTACCAAGACAGCAAATTTTCAGCAATAGTCTGAATCCTTCTCCTTGTCAGACAGAGGCAGCATTAGGTATGGAGAAAAAATCCACAATAGTCCAGTTGTATGAACTCAGGATATTTTAGCTCTGTGGCTCTCAGTTTCTCCATCTGAGAAATGGGGAGAGTAAAAAGCTACAGTCCAAACATGTGTAAGATTATGAAAATAATGTATACATGAATTCTTCTGACACTAATCAAGTGTTCTGTGAATTGTATTCTTTCATTCAACAAATATTGAGAGTCCTAGCTGTTCTCTCTTCTCCATGCTTGGGATACGTCAGTGAACATAACAAAGTTCTGGAGCTTTATTCTAGAATGTTGAGTCGGATTTTATCACAAATTAATGATGTATGTTATAGAGTGATAAGTGCTATGGATAAAAACAAAGGGAAAGTGGAGTATAAACAGGAGGCTTGGCACTGTAGTGGAAGGCAAAGGAAGAGATGTAGTTTGGAATATTTAAAAAGATGATGAATGAGAGGGTAAGAGAAGTAGCCAAGCAGGTTTCTGGAAGAAGACCATTCTGGCCAGAAGAAAGAGCCACTGTCAATGAGATGTCCAGGAAACAAAAGAAGACTGTGATGTTGTAGCTAAGTAAGGGAGGGGGAGAGTGATGGGAGATGAGATCAGAGAGGTGAGAGGGATCAGATATGCTGGCCAGGGGGCCATTCATTGTGAGGACATGGACCTTTACGCTGAGTCAGATGTTAGTAAGATGTTGACTTACCTTTCCTTTGTAATCTGGTATGACAAGTTGATTCTTCAGGATTTTTCCCTACTCTCATGCATCCTTGCTATTACAACTTCAGTGCTAGCTATTCAAGGGTAGGACCTTGTCTTCCTCATCTTTGTTGTGTCAAAGCCTAGCATGGTGCCTGGCACACAGGCCACACTTAATGAGCCTCTCTTGAATGGATGCTATTATTTTAGCTCCTTATCCTGGGACATTTTTTTAGGTAATGTAATGCTTTTACATGATGAAAATATATATCACTTCCAAAGGCCAGTAGGAAAGGTAGCTTTATAATAGATTTTCTTCAATTTATCTCAAGTCATAGCCATAGGTGGATGTGTGCTCCTGGTGCATAATTACTAAACTGTATATCGCACCATTTAATAAAAAGGTAAGGGCTTGAAACTCAGAAGTCATAGATTTGACTACCAGAAATATCACTTGGTAGTTATGTGGCCTTACAAAAATCCTGTCTCTCAAAACCTCTTATGTCATGTCACCCTAAATGATACCCAAATCACAAGATGAAAACAGGATCTGAAAATATAATGCATAGAAAAACATTTTGGTAAACTGCATTGCAATATAAAAATGCTAAATGTTATTATAAAAATTCAGGCACTAGCTAATATTTGGCATAAAAACATGAACTTTTCCCTTAAAAAATTGATATATATGTTCCTTGTCAGAAGAACCAGAGATTGTGTTTTGTTTCTCCAGATCCACAGTGAGGAGAAGACCCACTTCACTAAAGAAATAAACACTTCTTGTTCTAACAGCTTGCCATACTGTTGAATTTCTCCCACTTTTCTATAACAACTTTACTTGTGTTAGACTGTTCTTTCTTTTTGAAATTTTTAAATTAAATTTATTGGGGTGACATTGGTTATAAAATTATATAGGTTTCAAGTGTACAATTCTATAATACTTCATGCGTATATCACATTGTGTGTTCATAACACAAAGTCAAATCTCCTTTCGTCACCATATATTTGACCCCCTTAACTGTTTTCTACCTTTCACCTCCCTTGTTTCCCTCTAGTAACCACTATGCTGTTGTCTGTGTCTATGAGTTTTTGTTTGTTTGTCTTGTTCATTTGTTGCTTTCTGTTTCATAGCTCACATATAAGTGAAATCATATGGTTCTCAACTTATTCCATCTGACTTATTTCACTTAGCATGATAATCTCAATATCCATCCATGTTATCACAAATGGCAATATTTCATCTTTTTATGGTTGAGTAATATTACATTGTATATATGTACCATATCTTTATCCAATGTACAAAAACCCATTGTGTTCCTATATACTAACAATGAAATTTCAGAAGGGGAAATAAAAGTGAAATTCCTTTTGCAATTGCAACAAAAGAATAAAATACCAAAAAATAAACTTAACAAAGGATGTGAAGGACCTATACACTGAAAACTATAAGACATTATTAAAATAAATTAAAGAAGACACAAAGAAATGAAAAGATATTCCATGTTCATGGATTGGAAGAGTGAACATAGTTAAAATGTCCATGTTGTCCCAAGCAATATAGAATATTCTTAAAATAGCAATTTGCCTAATTAAGAGGCCATTGGAGATGCAGGAGATTTTGTGCCAGATCAATAACACTAGTCCAAACCATGTGATCTACACAAAAACTCAGTTACAAGGCTATGGAGACACTCAGCTCTCCATTTGCATTCTCTTGATTATTTGGCACTTCTCTGGGCAACTGTAGCAGACCTGAAGGTGGAGACTCCCCTACCCCACAGGAGTTTGCTGAGCTCATCCCCAACTGGTATGTTGTGAACAGTCTGGGAGCACCTCTGTGGAACTAGTAACACAGCTGCCCAATGGATCCACAGGGTCCCACCTCCCAACTTCAAACCAATTCTTTCCAAAATTAAGTGTGTTTGTAGATTCACAGTCTTGAGCATTTCCCCACAGAAGACTATATAAACCTACAAAGAAAATAGAGATACATTCATTTCCCATGACTATGTGCGATAATATATTCAGTTTTAATTGACTCTGGGGAATCCAAGTCAATTAGATGAAGGGCTTAATAAGAGCTAGAAGCTGTATTATTTTAATAGCTTGATTATTTTTTTAAAATAGAAAGAAATAAATGTAAAATTTGAATAGTCCCACAGCGTTGAGCTGTACCATCTATACAAGGCTGTTTTGAGCCATTAAGGGTTGATTTCTTTATTTTTAAGTGAGCTGAAAGGAGAATGTGAGTGTCCAATAGTCAGAGTCTTATGTCATCCTATAACACATTAGATCATTTCTGGTCAAGTGAGCAAAGCGCTTTTGTGGCTTAAGTATATTTATGGGAGTAGGACCAAATGTCCACATTTTTTTTTTCTGAAAGAATGAGTTTAAATACAAGAATTCTGAGAAAAACAAGAAGGGATCCATTTAATATTGATTAAGCACCTTCTATGTTCCACACACTGAGTTAGATTTAGGGAATGGAGGCATAAATAAATTCCCTAAAGAGATTTTCAAACACTAAAGACATACAATCAAGGAAATGTTATTTGTTTACCATGTAAGTATTACTGGGGGAGGGGGCACTGAGGAGGAAGTAGTTAATTTTGTGAAAAGAGAGAAGTGAATTATAAAAGTTTTTATGGAGGAAGTGAGGTGAGTCTGGTAAAATTAATAGAATTTCAAGAGACAAAAGTGAAAGGGATAGCTATTCTAGGCAAAAACACAGTCATATAATTATGAAGGTAGATGGAACGTACAGGGTTGGGAATAGCTCTGTCTGGCTAGCTCATAAGGAACATATTGGGAGAGAAAAGTAAGAAAAAGGAAAGACTGGGGAAATGGAAGGAGATAAGGCTGGGTGTGTTGATTGAAACCAGATTATTTAAAAAAAAACTGTTCTGAAGATTTTGAACTTTGTACTGTAAGAAATGGAAAACTAAAGATTTTAAAGAAAAGATATGACCTATCTAAGTGGGAAATTTAAAAAAAAATAGGTTGCTAAATAAAAAGGAAGAAGAGATAGAAACGTATGTCCTGAAGTACTGTTATCTGCATTCTGTATCAAACTGATAATTCTTTGCCTAGACCTTGCAATAACCACTGATCAATCACTGATTCTTTGAACTTAATCATTCTTTTATTCAACAAAAATTTATTGAAATGCACATTGTGCTAGATGTATGGGGCACAATGTTGACCAGACAAATATAGTTCTCCTGGTCCTCATGGAGTTTAAAATCTATTTGGGAGATAGATGTTAAACATGTAAAAGAGATAATTATAGATTGTGATAAGTGCTGCCACAATAACTTACTCAGTGGCCACAGACCTCACTGACACTGGGTTACAAAGATTTCAGATTGAGCTCATCACCATCATCCTCACCAAATGACTGTGGAAGTTACCTTTTATGTTTTTAATAGCAGAACTACATTCTCCTTTTGAGCCATGGCGTTCATCTGTGAATTTGGAGAAAAGTAGCCTCAACACAAACCATTGTAATATCTGCAAGATTTTTGCTATTCCAAACATTTATACATTACTGGAAATCATTATATTTTGCTGAAGAAGAGAAATAGTCAAGCTTCTCTCAGCTAGAGTCTTTGAAATGCATGGGTCCACTGGTAAAAAGGACAGATGGCTGAGCTAATGTTAGTAATTACAGAGAGGAAAAGTCCACTGTTGACCTAAAAATGTAACAATCTCTTCCTTTATAACTTTGCAGTGACTGTTGAGCTCAAGTCCTAATTATTACAAAATTGAGAAAAGAATAGCCTCACATCAGAACATGAGAATACTAGGGCATATCTCTATATGTCACTGTTAGCCCATTTACTTAATGATTTATTTAATCTTATTTGGTCTGTGATACGTTGAGAATTTAATTAAGTGTTCTTATGTCTTACTACAAGAATGAAGAAAAAGGTTAGCAGCAGTAGAAAAGTAACTCTATCTAATATAGATTCTTATGAGATCGCCTTTTTCTCTGACCACTTAAGTTTTAATGGAGTCATTTTAAGTGTGTAACCAGTGCCCTTTTCCATTGTGCTAACATTGTATTCGTTTGCTAGGTCTGCTGTAATGAAGTATCACATCTGGGTGGCTTAAATAACAAAAACGTATTGTCTCACAGTTCTGAAGGTTGGAGGTCAGAGATCAGAGTGTCAGCAGCTTTAGCTCCTTCTGAGGACTGTGAGGCATAACCTAGTTCATGACTTTTGCTGACCTTTGGATGGTTTGCTAGCAATCGTTGGTGTCCCTTGGCTTGTAGAAACATCACACAGATCTCTGCCTTTTCCAGGTGTGCATGTCTGTCCAACTGTCTCCATATTTCCTCTTTTTATATGGATATCAGTCATACTCGATTAGATCCCACCCTAATTACCTCATTTTAAATTGAGTACCTCTGTAAAGACCTTATCTCCAAATAAAGTCACGTTCTCAGGTACTGGGGCTTAAGATTTCCACATATGAATTTTGGGGAGACTCAATCCAACCCATAATCATTCTATGAGCTGAAGAACAAACTCTTTTTTCAGCCACAAAACTTCAGCATCTTTGCTATAGAAGCATCAAACTGCTCTAATAGTTTTCACTCTCAGATATGTGTGTGTGTGAGGGTGTGTAGTGTATTTTCCTCACAGTCTGTAGTTGAGCATTTATGAATGCTTTACTTGTGAACATGTTAGAATCTGAGGTGTGTAACGTACAATGTTGGGATGGCTGCACAGCTTAAAACAAACACCCCTTCTCTAAGACTGCCCTCCCCTCCCCAGTCCACAGGGGTGTATCCCAGAAGAAGCCATGTCCAGCTAGTGGTCCCACCCCACTGACCATGATGGTTTAATCCAAAGATAGACATCTAACCCAAAATGATCCAATGAGATTTTGATATTTGGAGTGTCAATATTCAGAAACTAAGAACTGATTTTTTTTTTTACCTCAAGAATGAGGCCCAAAACTTCTGCTGATACAGTGTCCATGCTGTCATTCCTTCCCTCAAGAGCCTCAGTTATTCATCTCTTCCTTTAGTTCTGTAAGAGTCACATTACAACCACGATAAAATGTTTTTGTTTTGGTTTTAATGTGCTTAAGTTTCCCAAGATTATTTTATGTTGCATGAGACCAAAAGAACCTGAACAAATGGAGGTGGCTCTACAGTGATCTGTGTCCCAATGTGCACTTCTGTCCTATAGCTCATCCCGTTTCTTCTGCTTCCTGATTGCAGACAATACTCCTAGCACCTGTTAATAATGTCATTGGTCGTAATGGGAATTCAGAGAAAGAGTTTGGGGCAGAAATGTACCCTACTTCCGGAAACAAAAAGCGTGCATTTTATCCATGTTGGGCCTAAAATATGATCTTTGTTCATCTAATTTTAAAAAATGATATGATGGACTGCCAGGTTCATTTTCTAATTTAAACATCTCACAGTGAAATCAGTCAGGCTGAGAAAGACAAATTACCATATGATCTCAATTATATGTGAAATCTAAAGAACAAAATAAATGAACAAAGAAAACAAACAGACTACTTATAGATACAGAGAGCAAGCTGATGGTTCCCAGAGGGGAGGAGGATTGGGGAGCTGGGTGAAACATGGGAAAGGATTAAGAGGTACACATTGGTAGTTACAAAATAGTCACGGGGATGTAAACTACAGCATAGGGAATATAGTCAATAATGTTGCAACAGCTAGGTAGAGTGCCAGGTGCGTACTAGACTAACAAGGGGGATCGCTGAATAGATTATATAAATGTCCAACCACTATGCTGTACACCTGAAACTAATATAAAATAATACAGAATGTCAGCTGTAACTGAAAAAAATAAATAATAAAAAAATAAGAATAAATAAAAATAACACAAAGTAGTAGCAAACAAGTCTGAGGGTCAACATAGTCATCCTTTATTGAGGAAAAAGTTGCAAATATAGACCCCTGGAAATTAATATTTACTGCCCATGATTGCCATTCAGGTGTCTCCATCAGAGTTCCTGCTTCTGTCATCCACAGAGGCAAGAGCAATCACTGTCACCTGTGAGAAAGGGCATACTAGATGTGGGCAGGAGTGCACAGCACCCAGTCAGTCCCTTGTGGTCCACTCATTCTCAGTCAAGCACTTCTCAATGCCCAAACATCATGCTCAAGGTCTATTCAAAGTTCTGTTATCCTTTGTGTAAATAAAGACCAAAATTAGAACGGGTTTGTTTTTGATTACATCAAGTTTCTCTGAAACAGTTCCTAATCAGTTTATCTACTGCTATTTCAGGCATTGGTAAGCGTATCTGCAAGGCACTTTGGCTGATGGAACAAGTAACAAAGGAGAAAGTTTGAGGTACATAGACCTTGTCCCAGAAACAGAGCCCAGCATCAGAAGGAAGGGCTGATCGTCAGCAGGACTCCACATTATCCAGATGACTCCCTACTCCACCCAACCTCTTGGGAAAGAAAAGAAAGGGTTGTATCACTGAAACTTCACAGTAAGTCTCTGAGAACTTTTCCATGGCTTTCCATCAGAGAGGAACCGCAGGGAAATGAAGATAGTATGAGAATATTAATGCCCTCTGTAGCTCAGCTTCACCCATAGTATGTACATCAAGTTTTCTTTTCCCCACAGGTCTCCCGAAGACTTCTGAGCTCAGGACTGCTGAGAATAAGGAGCTATGGAAACTCATCAGTGGGAGAAGAGAAAGAACCTGGGTTGGTAGAGAATCTAAGTGGATCAATTAAAAAACGGAGGATTAGCACCTGACAGTGGTGAATCATATAGTCCAATCACAATATTCAGAAGGATGTGGTGCCCTTGAGCTTACTCTGATCCTGTGCTCTCTGCCTACAGAAAATAGCAATGGATACAGTTAGTGGATACAAGTGAAACATCCGCATGGAGCAGGACCCCAGGCAGCATCAAAGACATCAAGTGACAGTGCGCATGTCTGAAAGAGGTGAGTGTTAAGGACTAGACAGGATGTCAAGGTCTCAGCAAAGTGCCCTGGGCTCCACTAAAGGAATCAACATGCACATCAGGACACCAAAGCTGGATGAAGTTCAGGCCCGATGGTGGCCAAACTAATGAGAAGCAGAATAGTGGTATAAACATGGGAGTGGGGTTCCCAGCTTGTTGGCCAACAGGCTGCAGACAGGAGGATTCCCAGGCTCCATCAGGTGGAGTGGCTGATTTTGAAACTTTGCTCAGATTTGGCAAAGACCTAGGCACGTGAACCTGTAATTGACATGGCCTTCAGTATCTGAGCTGACTCGTGGCAAAGGAGAGAGAAGCCTGGATTCACGGAGACCTGTTTTATCAGCCTACTCACTTTATGTAGACCTCTGCAGAGTAAAACATTTTCCTCATAAGTTTATGCAGCCCTCACCGTCACTCACATAAAACTTAGGTTTGATATTACCTGACAAAAGCTGTTTTCTGAGTACCTATTCTATCCCAGGTACTCTGCTAGATCATTCATATACAGTAGTGCTAATTTTCACAACATTGCAAAATCAGTGTCTTTATACTCAGAAGAGATAAGCAACTTGTTCAAGGTCATAACCCAGGGCCAAGATGTAAACTGAGATCTGTCTCACTCCCAAGCTTGTGTGTCTTGAACTACATTCCACTGAGGAATGTTTGAAACAGATGATTCATGTTGATGTGATTTTCCTTTGTGTTTTTAATATAACCAATTAAACATTAGCTCTTTCCTTCAGATTGAGTTGGGTTGGAATGCACATTCGATGTTTTTAAAAATACTTTTCATGTTGAAAACCAATTTTAGCAGAATAAGCACTGATGAGAGATGAGATTTGAGATCTCATGCCAGTCAATCATGTGACCTTGGGAAGTCCTTCACTTGCCTAGGAAAATTTCCTCACTTGTCAAAAAGGAGTAAAGATTGAAAGGTCGTGGTGAGGATTCAAACTGAAAAATTAAACTCTCAGAGTCCCTTCTAACTCTCCCAGCTGTAAGGATCTATCGAATCCTTTAAAGCACACTTTCTTACGGAGATACCTGACCACTGTGCTATATACCTGAAGCTGAAGTATATTCAATATTATTCAATATTATTATATATATATATATATATATATATATATATATATATAGAGAGAGAGAGAGAGAGAGAGAGAGAGAGAGAGATTCATTCACAGGAGGTGGAGTACAACATAGGGAATATAGTCAGTGGAACTGTAGCAGCTAAATTTGATGTCAGAGGGGTAGTATTTTTTTTCGGGGGTTATCACTTTGTGAGGGCTGTAAATATCTAATTATTACATTGTTTGTACATCTGAAACTAAAAAAAAAAAATTAAGAGTAAAAAACAATGAACAGAGGTCAGAAAAGAAAGCACACTTTCTTTATGTATTTTCAACACTGACTTTTGCACAGAAGTCATAAGAACAAAATTTCACTTTTATTTTTAAAGAAAAATTCCTCAACAGCCTGCATAGCCCAACAAGTTAGTCAACTTCTCTCACTTGCATGCAGCTTAAGAGAATAGCAATTATAATAGTTGAACTTGACAATTGAAATCCATTTGAAGCCTTGTTGACCATGAAAATAAATAAATACATATAGCAAATAAATCCAATTCTTCTCTTTAACTAGAAATGGATTTTCAACGTAATTCAATTTAAGGAACTGGTGTCTTAATTTTAGCCACAAAAATGTCATTAGATGAGTTGAATGAGAAAATGGAGACTGAATTTAGTCATGTCCTTCACAAATCCTGTCCTTTAGTCATGTGAAGCTGTCCTTCACAGCTTCATTAGCTGCCCCATTAGTAAAAGGTACTGCAGTAAAGACGTCTAAAGACCTTAAAATAAGGAGGCCATGGAATGTTCCAGGCAGGTATCTGTAACAAAATAACCTATCTCACTGCCTCTATGGCCTAAGTGAAGGACCACATAGAAGATAGAGAGGAAAAGAGAAAGAGAGGGAGGGGTAGAAAGACCTAGAAACACATGCATAATGGACTCTTTCCACTAGGTAATTTTTCACAAGATGGTGGATACAGACGGTTAGAATGGTTCCCTGTGATATTGCAGTCTGGTCTCAGATTTATCGCTGGAATTAATTCCCACAATCCTGTGAAGGGCATTATACATTCCATTCCTACCATTTTAAATAATAAATTAATTTTAATGCATTTTTGCTGGAGCTTGAATGAGAAGGATGAAGAGCAATTGATAGGCTCTGAGTTTTTAGAACACCTTTCAACAAGATTAAAAGCAGAAGGCATTTAGAAGTCAGCTCTTCTAAAAACAGAAAGTAGCCATCTGCTGGAGCTATAAAATTATTCTACTCCAAAGTACTGCATGGTCCCGTACAGTAGCCACCACCGAAGGGACATTCAACTCGTTGGCCAGACTGATCCTTGGGCAGTCACGGCCCCATTTGCTTTCAAGCAGCATACTTAAAGATGCTTAATTAAGATGCACTCTGTCTCTATTTTGCAGAACTAATGAAAATAAAGAGGCTACTTCCAGACCTGGAAGATGTAAATACCTCCACCGAACTCAGTAGTAATCTTAAAGACTCCCTGGGTTTCATTACATTCTGTCTGGTTAGCAGGCAGAACTACAGAGAGTACCTTGCTCTTTATAAAGGAAATGCTATGTTGGGACTTGAGCAGAGAGAGGAATGAAACCTTTTTAATTCTGTTTGCTCATTTTATTTTGTTTCATCTTTTTGGTATTTGCTTTCTTCTGGCACCTCTTTCTTGTTTCTGAATCATCTTCTATCTGCAGCCCTTTCGTGTATATCTTTGCACACTGTACTATAGTGCAAACTTTTGGAAGGGGGCTTCTTGAGGAGCTCCTTTTCACCTAACATTCCTGAGGTGCTTCTAATGGGTGCGTTTTCAAAGGCAAAGTGTAGAACTAGGGTGGCCTTCTCTGCCACCAAAGGCAGAACTCCATGATATTTAAAGTTTATTGATATCTGAAGGAAAGACTACTCATCTGAAAAGATACGCTGACCCTTAATAATCTTTAATGAAGAATCCTTCCCCCACTAGAAGGAGCTTTGAGAACATAATGCTATGCTTGATTGCTCAACAAATGGTTGTAATACTGATATGTTCAAAAAGAGACTTGTGGCAAACACTGTTGGCTGGCAAGCCTAACACCAATTTTCAGGCTCCTTCTTCCGTGTCCACCTCTATTATCAGGGCTAAGAGATAGTTTCCCAGCCTTCCACGCAGCTCAGAGTGACCATGTGAATTCCAGGCAATGAGATGGGGGCTTCCAGAAGTCTGATGGGGGCTTCTAAAAAATCTTGTGCTATTCTAATGAAAAGAAGAAATAAGGCTTGTTCCTTCTCCCTTATCTCCCATCTTTCTGCTTTGGATGCAGATGTGATTCTGTAACTGCTACAGCCATCTTTGAGGAAGCAAGCATAAGGACAAAACCAATGTGATAAAAATGATGGATCAGAATAGAGACAGACCCTGAGTCCCTGAGAGCATCTGAACCAGCTGAACCAACAATTTACCTCCATATTTCTTATAGATGAGAAAAACAGTCTTCCATTTCTTAAGTCACTATTTTCCTGGATCTGTTTTTTACAGTTGATATCATTAGAAAGGATAGAGAAATTGTGATTTTGAAATCTGATAAACCATTTATGTATAATGATATCTTGCAATTTTTTTAGCATTTTCCCAATTGAAAAGTTGTTTTGCCACACATTATCTTATTTAAAATCTGCACAATAAGATGGAAAGGCAGGAATCATTACCCTAAGTATAAAGGTAAGCCAGTTTAATCTTAAAAGGTTTACATAACGTGTCTAAAGTCACACAGAGATAATAAGGCAGAATTCAGTACTTGAGCTCTTAGCCTGTGATTCTAGTTCTTAATTCACTCTACTTTGTTCATGTTGGAAGCCAAATTCTTGTCTTCACATGGTTATTACATTCTTACTAATCCCTGAGCTTCTATTAATCAGCCTTTAGAAGAAAACAAACAGTAATCGGATAAAATTTACTGCAATCATTGTCTGTCTGGAGTGAACTAAGGCAGTGGGGAAGCCATATGATTTTAAAGATGAATAGTATGAAGTATCCTATTTTGAGGATTTCACAGGGAAGACAAACATGAACATCAGATATTTTAAATATGACACAGAGTGGGCCATAAAGGATGTATGTTCACTGTAATATGAAAACACTCATTCTTACTTTGGGGAAACCACTTTTTCCAATGAGGTGTGGGTGAAGGAGAGTGCCAAGGAAACGCTGAGTGTGTCATGGGGCCATCTTGTATGGCTGTGTACATTTTGGGGAGTTGTGATTTATGAGGCTCCAAAGTGAACTGCATGTGGGTCCTAAAGGTTCGCATCAGTCCTGAAGTTTTGTATTTATGTGGGCAGTTAAGATTGATAGATTTCAAATTCTGTATTACATAGAATTATATTCTTGACTACTCTTCTGGCATCAAGCAGTAAACTGGAGGAAGTAGACAAGACAATATGCAGGAAGTGATAAGGATACTGGTACAATCTTCCTAGCAAAAGATCATAAGATCACAAAATCAAGTTGTGTTTGTGGATGGGTGAGAGAAAGTAGATTAGAAGGATATTCAAATATTAACATCTATCTATGGGCTACTATAAACAATTAGACATGGTTGGAGGTGTAGTTGGTGTGTAAGAAGGAAGGAAATGGGATTCTGTGGAGGTTTCTGGCATGTACTTCTAAGAAGGTGGTAGTGCCATTCATGATAAGAAATACTAAAAGAAGTGTAGAGAGGTGCAGAAAGGCATAACAAAAGAAATAAATTTAGCTTTGCATACATTGAGTTTAGTGGTCCTTTAGAACATCCAGATGGTGATGTTTATAAAAGAATTGGAAATAAAAACCTGTCATTCAATATAGAATTCTGACCTAGAGAAATGAATTTCTGAAGTTATGGAAGTCAACAGGATCTCACTGGGACATGCGTAGAGAGAGAAAAGATGAGACTAGAACTCTGGAGGAACACAAACATTTAAAGAAGGATCCAGCAAAGAAAATTTAGGGAAATCAGATGGGTAGGAAAAAAGCAAGCAAACAAACAAAAGTTGTTTCCAGAAAGCCTTGGAATAGGTCTCAGGAAATCAGGGAGTAAGCAGGAAATAATCGTAGTAATAACAGGTGACATTATGGAGCATTACTATACATGCCATATTGCTTTTCATCTCTGCACTGTCAATTATTGTGAAGAGGTTAAGTAATATAAGGCCTCGATGCTTACAAGTGGGCTTTGCCACAAGCCTATCATTAGTGACCTTTGTCCTTTGAAAAGAAAGTTTCAGCCAAGTAGTAAGAGGAGAAGCCAGGCTGCTGTGGACTGAGAAATGAGTGGGAGTCGAAGAAAGAGAAGACTGTGCGAGGAGTCTATTCTTTTTAAGAATAGAAAGAAAACATCCCAAGGTCCCAGGGTTATTTTTATAACACAATAAAGACTCTATCTATGAGAAAGGAGTGGAAAGAGGGAGATCTAAGGACAAAAGAAAGATTAGGGTGATACTACAAGGTCCCCGAAGTAAATGGGGTTAGATCATTGCGCTCATCGAGGAAGAATTAGCTCTGAATAGAAAGAAGCATCTTTCTCTGAGAACAGAGGGAAGGCAATATGCACAACTGCAGAATTTGATGACAAGCAGATATAGATTAGATATAGATATAGATATAGATATAGATATAGATATAGATATAGATATGCAATGAAGTGGAATGAGTATACATCTAACTAGACAGTTGCTTACAGCCATTCCAGTAGCCATTGACCAATGGTCATTGGTCTCCACTGATGCTTGTGTCCTTCCATGTTCAATCTAAAGGAAGATAATTTGTGTGCATTAATGACTTTTTTAAAAATTACAAGTTGATTTGTTAACCGCAGAGAACTTTTAATATTCTCTGTCTTCAAGTGCTCAGAGTTTGGGGCTAACCTGACCTTATGCTCTCAGGATGAGACCAACAAATGAAATGTAGGACAAGGAAGGATGGTACTCAGAGCAGTGCCTTTTAGTTCTAGAAAGAGAGAAAAAAAATTGAGGAAAGAAGAGAAGAGACCAGAGATCAAAATGGAAACATAATCATTTTCATCCAACTCAGAAGTAGGAGGCTACCTCCTCCAGCTTATCTGATTGAATGAAACCAGAGTCAATCTAGTATGACTTATTTGATTTATGATTCCTCCACTTCAAACCATATTTCCTCTCTTATATTTGTATACTGTCTTATTTTCCATCAGACAGCTACTAGTTGCATGAATAAGCTTAAATCAATTCAAGAAGTAGCCATGGAGAGTGCACTGTGTGTCAGGCACTATGCTAAATGCTGAGACACAGGAATGAGTAAGATAGAGTCTCTACCTTCAAGGAATTCTAATATGGCAAGAGAGAAAGATGTAAACAAATTATAATTCCCAGTAAGTACACCAATACAAGCATATACAAGAGACAAAAATAATCTTGAGGAGGAAATGATTAAATACAGACAAGTCATAGAAGGCTTTCCAAAAAGATGATTACTGACATAGGATTTGAAAGATGGATATGACTTCCCCAGCCATTAGCTGAAGAGGGAGAGGCATATCAGTCGGCGGCATGGTAAGCATAGGAGCTATGAAACAGCACGACTCTGGGTAGATAGAGAAAACAGCCGAGAATTCCACTATAAGTAGCTTGGACTTGGCAACAGAGAGCCATAGAAGTTTTAAGCAGGAGAGCAATATGATGGATATATAATTATGTGGAGAATACTGTGTATTGCTTTTCAGCAAGCGAGGTGGAAACCGGAGACAAGAAGACTAATTAAGATGTTATAATGAAATTCCCATTTCTGAGATATAGCTAGCAGCCCTCCTTTGGCCGAGGTGGTGAAGAGTTGGAAAAGGACAAGAAAAGAGAGAAAGGAAGTGATATTGAGGAAACTGCCCTAAGGTGGGCTGAGCAAGCCCACAGGTACTCCAGATGGCAGTGAGGATTCAGAATTAGCTTACAGCTCAAGGAGACATTTTTGCAGAGGAACAGAATTACAAGCAGCCTTTGGGGTAAAATAAAGCCTGCACACAACACTTATAAATATATAAGACATCCAAACAGTCTTCCTGATTCAGCTCAAATTAAACACACTTCCTTTTGAAAGGTTAGCAGGCTTGGCTTTTGCTGAAATATTCTTCTCCACTCTTTGTTTTAATATTGCACTGACAAATGGCCTTCACTTTGAGGATTTAGCTCCCTTCAGATGTAGCTCACCAAACAAGAGTTGTGAAGTCATAACACTTCAAGAGCGTAATTAGTGGTGATGGGTAGAGAGCGGGGGATGGGGTAAGGAGAGGACTGTTGTAGAGGGCCACCTCAGGAAGCATCTCCAGAGCCAGCTGAACAGGTCTGCGATGCAGGTGTTCAAAGTGTCATGAGCCCTTCCTCTCATCGGCCCTCTGGTATGCCACAAAGTGAAATTTCCACACTTGCGACAAGACTGGGTAATCACAGTCATACAGCCCAATGGTCCTGTCTCAGATCTCGTTCAAGAGTGATCCTCAGAGAGTAACTTGGAGCCTGGGAATGGAAAGCTGCCTTTTCATTTAGCTCCGAGCTTCCAAGGGTCTTGCCCTGACAGCCACTAGACCCTTGTCACTGAGATGTGAACAAAGCAGCTTCCAGGCAGATCCCACAGCCCCTCGGGCAGACTCGTAGGAAAAAAATAGTCTGTCCTATTTTGGTTCCAGCTCTGTGAACTCCCCTGGCAACCGTGTCTCCAACGTATTTCTGTGATTGCAGCTGGCACTGGCTTTTCCAATTCATTGAGAAGGAAGCCTGAAAAAAAGATCAGGTATTGGGAGCTCACAGAGGAAGGGGATGGTGAGGGACTTAGCAAGGTAGCATCCTGAGTAAACCTTCAATCTACGGTACTTGTTTTTGTGCTGCTGGTGCTGGTGGTTCTTCCTTTGATGGTGGGAGGGAGGGCAAGTCCAATCTATTACCATGAAATGAAATTCGATTAGGCAAACCTGAACTCACAATCCTAAAATTCTGAGACCAAGAGTAGAACAAAATGTTCCTTTACTTTTCTCATCAAATCAGCTATTAGTTCTTACAAGGGGGTGCCCTGGGGCCCTTTAATCATTGGCTTCTTGTTCTTCCTCCTTACCATTGCTTCCTCTTTCTTCCCTTCTATACTCTCCCAATAGTCAGAGTTTCATCTTGGAGAGGGGGTAACATCTTTTTTTCAGACTTAACACTCTGAATAGTGACTGTGGGTCTTTCTGCTACAGAGATGAACTTATTCAAGACAAATTCGTCTCTCTGCTGTATTGCCTTCCTCCCAGATCACAACTTTAATGTATTATTATTATACAAACACTGTTCTCTGTTCTATCACTTTTCTTATTGAACACTTCCAATTCTATAAGGAATAAGAAAAGGCAGAAAATGATAAATGTAAAACATATACATATCCTGCCACATTACTGTTGCTGTTGTGGTTGTTATTTTTGTTGTTATTATTATTAATATTATTATTATTATTATTACTGCTAAGTTATTAACATAGCTATTGATAAGAGTTCTCCACTTAGATCTAACCTCCAGAAATTGAAAAATGCCTACACTTTTATGTAATGGACATTCATATCCTCATTTTTTTCCAGCGAGCAATTCAAAAACTTTTTTGAGGTGGCAAAAGTTCAGTGATTATAGAAAGTGACTTTGTTATTTAAATGGAAAAAAAAGGAAGAAATATAAAAAGTATACTGTCGCCCAATAGCCAGTATCAGAAAAATGGTGGCAACAGTTTCAACAAGGTGAAGAGAATCGGTTTACAACACATGACATCCAGGCATTAGGGTGAGATCAAAAACGAATTAGGAATAAGATTATTGGGAGGCTGATCCCAAAGTTGGTTTAGAACTGGAAGCAATACTTACTCAAAGCTGAGCCAAAGTAAGTGACATGGAGCTCCTTCTATCCTCCCTGCCTGGAGTCAGGATTGGCTTTGGAGTCCACAGTGCCCTGGGTTGCAGGGTAGGATTAAGGAGAAATAGCTCCCCCATCCAGAGAATACAAGAAGCGAGCTGAGGTTCCTATCACTGGTTACTAAATATTTGTTATTCACATTTAAGTTCAAGGAGAAATCTCTCAAAAATAGCTAACCATAAAACCTTTTCAATTCTGAATATTGCAATGTTTCCTGAATGTAAGTTATTATTTTAGTATCAATTAAACTTTGAAACCTGTTTTCTAAGCCCCAGTCTGGTCCCAGAAAGGGACAAAGGTGAATTCTCAAGCTAGCAAATAAATACTCATAAAATATCTATTGTTTCCTGTTTTCAGATTATAGCATAATATCTGTATACAATTAGATCTGCTATAATAGCACACATCTCCTAATTATATGGTTTGGACCCGCTCTATTTTTCCTTCTTTACCTTTCAGAGAAGAGTTATCACTGATGCATTATTTAGCTCTGCTCAGATCACAATAGAGCTTCAGCTGTAAAGCTCATGGACATTTCTATTCTTTCCTCCTCAACTCACATCCAAGGCCAGGGGAAACAGAGAGACTGGGCGTGTCTGCACAGTGGCTTCTTCTCTCCGTTGTCCTCTTCTCCACACAGCAGCCAGGGGGGTTCATTAAACCAATGGTGTCCTCCAAGAGCCATTTGGCAATGTCTGGAGACATTGTGGGTTGTCAAGTTGAAAGGGTTTAGACACCAGACTTTAAGGCACATATGCTCTGTGATTGCCCCATGAGCCATGCAATGTCACGCACTTCTGGGATTAGCTTTTCCATTCTGGGGAAACAGTGTTTAAATATTTTTTTTTAGGGCCAGCCGAGTGGCGTGGTGGTTAAGAGCTGGTTTGGGATGCCAACAGCCCCGGTTCAGATCCCACATATGAGAGCCAGTGACACTGCCCTCTAAAAAAAAAAAAAAATTAAAAAAAATATTTAGCTTGGCTAGATATTTAAATTATGATGATTATTATTATAACCTCATCATTTTCATCAAGGATTTCTGTGTTTGTAATAAGAGGGAAGAGACCCATAGAACTCATTTGTCCATCTTGTCTGAAAGACCCCTCTTTACTTTTTTCGAGGTGGTGTTTTTATTTTCTTAATTATAATCCTAGATTCAATAAAATGTCTCTCTTAAGACATCATAAGACTATACAAACATATTATTTAAAATGCTATCATTGAAAACAGTAGAGTTCTAATACACTGGTTAAAACACAGAAGTCAAACTGATAAAGCTATCAGGGGCCACAAACTCAGTGGACTTCTCCTTGTGATGCTACAAGCCAGAATTGCCACAAGCTCACTCATTTGAACGAGAGAGGGAGAAAATGAGAGCAGACACTCTCCTGCGAACTACAGGATTCCTAGATGCTGGTAGTGGTTACAGAGAACAGAATCCCAGGTTTGATCCTAACAAGAAACACACCAAATTAATTTCCATCCACTTTCTTAAAGGACCAAAACAACCAGTCTGCAATTCTGTGCAAGTAGTTCATTGCATCATTTTAAGATACATATCAAGAAAAGAACAAAAATCAGTGTTTGATAAAACACTGGCATCTTGTAGCCTACATTTTATAGTAGACTTCTCAGCTTGAGTGGTTTCCCCTTAAGGACTAGAAACTAATGAACTTTCTTTTTGTATGAGAACAACTAGAATACATTTGTAAACAGCTCCGCCTGATCCCCAAATATTCCTGCATCAACAATTGCGTCTTCAGCACATGTCCCAGACTTCCAGTTCTGCCAAAACAATAGACTAGATAACCATAAAACATCCTCATTAAAAACACCAAGAAAGTCTAGACAAATATATTGAATATCCTTTAAACTCATAGCTAAAATTCTGAGAAAGGAAAAGAAATTCTCAGGGAGCAGATATAAAGAGAAGACTGAAAACTCAAATGTATGTAGGGGAGCAGAAGTTGCAACTGCCCTGGGAGGTACCGTCAGTCTCAGTGATCTGTGTTTTATAGTGTTATATTTTATGGCCATGATAGATGAACACTTTGGCCAATGGGATACAGGGAAATGGAGCTGACTTCTATGTAGAGTTCACACCCTTGGACAGTTGGATTAATTAAGTACTTGTATATCCAACAGATTTTGTGTCTGCACAGTATTTGAATGAGAATATGGGTTTCCCCTAGAAATTCATAATTATGAAACTGTCACATATGCATTTGGAGTTGAATGTATACCACCTCTATGGTATGTGGACTTTAAACAGAGAATGTTAAAATCAATCCCAATTTGTAATCCCTCCAAGCTCTAGGCACAAGAAAATTCAAAACCACCTTAGAGAAATGCCCTTTAGCCAGGCCATACAGACTTCCATAGGAAAAGCTAGCCTTAGGGAAGCTCTCACATTAAAAAATAGAAGGGATATGAGAAAAAGGCCCACGGTGAGCAACAATCAGTGAGCTTGCAAGTGAGCGCACGCGCACGCGTACACACACACACACACACACACACACACACACACACACAGAATTAGGCTACCAAGAAAATCGATTGTAAAATAATCTAGAATTACATTATTATATTTAAAATGATTAGTAATGTAAGAGAATGAATTAGGGCATAAAAAATAGTCTTAAAAAGAATGACCGTATTTGAGAAATAACCACATGACACTTCTAGAAATTAAAAAAACTGATTATTTAAATTAAAACTCAACACATGGATTAAAGAATGGACTGGACACAATTACAAAGAGCTGGAAAATATGTAGGAGAAAATTACCCATCAAGAAAAATAGAAAAATAAAAAAACGACAAAAAATATGGGAAGTTAAGAGACATGGGAGGTACAGGGGAGATTTACTATATATCTGATAGGATTTCCAGAGACTCAGGTCTCTGTGATCTTGGATTTAGGCAATGGTTTCTCAGATATGATACCTAAAGCACAGCAAACAAAGAAAAAAGAGATACATTGAATTTCATCAAAATTTAAACTTTTGTACATCAAAGGACACAATGAAGAAAGTGAAAACAACTCACAAAATGGGCAAAAATATTTGCAAATCATGTATCTATAAAAAGACAAATAACCTAATTTTAAAATGGGCTCAGGATTTAAGTACATATTTCTCCAGACATGATATGCAAGTGGCCAATAAGCAAATGAAAAATGCTCACCATCATTACTCATTGGGAAAATGGGAACCCAAATCATAAGACACTACTTCACACTTTTTAGAATAGCTATCATAAAAAAAAAAAGAAAGAAAGAAAATATCAACTGTTGATGAGGATATGGCAAAATCGTAACCTTCCTATGTTACTGGTGGAAATTTAAAAATGGTACAGCCAGTTTGGAAGTTCCTCAAAAAGTTAAACAGGAAGTTACCTTATTACATAGCAATTCTACCTCATGGTATATTTATACACAGAAGAATTCAAAACATGTATCTATACAAAAGCTTATACAGTGTTCCCCCCTTATCCATGATTTAGCTTTCCATGGTTTCAGTTACCTCAGGTCTACTGTATTTAGGAAATATTAAATTTCCCCAACCATGGACATCATCTGCTCCTGACATCCTACCGTGGATATTGTCATGGCTCAATGATCCGGGGTCATCCAATGCAGATGGTCCTCCTTCAGATGTACCCTTGGAAGGTCAACAGTAGCACAATGATTCATCACAGTGCCTACATCATTCACCATCCTTCATCTCATCACATAGGCATTTTATCATCTCACATCATCATAGGAAGAAGGATGCATAGAGCACAGTAAGATATATTGAGAGGGAGACCACATTCATGCAACTTTTATTACAGCATATAATTATAATTGCTTTATTTTATTATTAGTTATTGTTGTTAATTAATCTCTTTTTGAGCCTAATTGATAAATTAAACTTTATCATAGATGTGTATGTATAGGAAAAATATAGCATATATAGGGCTTGGTACTATTTGGGGTTTCAGACATCCACTGGGAGGCATATATACATGCCACATATATGCTATATACATAAGCAAGATTATATGTAGATGATTTATACAGGGTGCCCACAAAATGTATACACATTTTAAGAAAGGAAAAACCTGTATTAATTGTAATACGCAATATATACCAATAGCAAAAGATGAATACAAGTCATGTTTGACTTCTGCAACTACAAGAGGTGCTCAAAGTGGTTACCTTTAGTGTCCAGACACTTCTGATTACGGCAAACTACTGCTTGAGCATATATAACATCTCTTAAAATGTGTATAAATTTTTTGGAGAATATATATATATATATATATATATATATATATATATACAATTTCTTCTAAAATAATAGAAAAGAAAAAGGAAATAAAGACTACTTAGTTGAACCAAGAGGTAAAAAGAAGGAAAAAATTAGGTAAAGGGGAAAGAGGAAGCTTGGGGAATAGCAAGCATGAAGTAAGACCGTAGAAATAATCCCAAACATATGAGTAGTCACAATAAATGTAAAATGCACCAAAGTCATTAGTAATACATTTATATGCTATACATAAATGAGAAGAAAGGAGGGTTTTTTGGTGTTTTTTTTTTCACCTCACTAACAGAATACAAATATACACTTTAGACTCTTCAAGTCTGGCTCTAATGACAATAATGATTTTATTAGTGTTTGAAAGCACTTTGCTTCAAACCAAGGACATTTAAACTCTCTACAGAATTTTCCCACATTTATGCTCATAGCTACCCGACACTGTGGGTGGCAAATAGTAAAAGCTAACTTTTTCAAGTGGAAAAAAATAAGCAGGTCCACAGAAATTTGCAAGTGGTTTTCCAAGGGTATGTTGGGGAAAGCTAAAACACATTCAATCTCCATGTGAAGATGCCGCAAGGGGGCGGTCTGTGACAAGGAGAGATCAGCGGTCTCCTTCCTCTACTTACTGTTTGGAATGGTCTGGAAGTACAGTCCAATATGGAAACCACTATGGAGGGCTAGAAAAGTAGGCAGAAAATGGTGTCTGATGACAGTTGCTACAAACCACAATTCCCTTATTAGATTCAGAACTCAAAGACTATTTTGGCTTGAATGAGGCAAATAGACAAATATCCCACAAAGCGTTTAACAGAACTGTATGGGAAACAAAACACAACAAGCTTATCTAACTGATGTCTGTGCTTCCTTAATTCCTAAGAAAATCCCCATGTCTCTGAATTCATTCTTTGTCATACAGGCTGCTAAAGGGTGCAACCCACATACAGAAAGGGAATTCTAGGCAGTGACCCTCTCACATGGGGCCACAGAGGACAATGACAAAGGGAGAATCTATCTGAAAAGAGAACCTGGAGCTAACAGATTGACTGACCAAGAAATTTCCTTGTCTCTCAGAGATCAACATTCCTACTTTCTGACCTGCAGGAGATAATCTTTGCTTTGGAGGCATAACCATTATATATTATTTACCAATATCTATGTCTCCAAAGAAGAGTTTTACACCATCCATGCCCCACAGTGTATTGGATGAGTTCGGTGTGGTAAATTTATAATTTAGACTTACATCAAAAGATAAGGAGATGCTATATTCCAAAGTGATCAAGAGAGTTTATACACGAGCTAAGGAGGAATCCTGAGCTTTCTCCTTTTCAGTGAATTTTATGTACAGAAATATAGATATGTAGTCTATTTTGGACAGCAAGGTATGTACTTTCTAGGATGCCTGTGGTTTTCTCCCAGCATCGGTTTCCTCCCCTTCTGGGGAAAATGACCATGAATTTCCTTGGGGAAACTACCCCACCTCCTTTCTCAATCCTGGGGACTGGATTGGGTTGACCACATACCTGCTCAATGGACCCTGAATAGCTTAAGCCAATCAATGAATCCAGCCCCCATCAGCAAGCGCCACCATACAATGAAGTGAACTCTATCATGGTGGAGAAAGACAATAATTGACTATTTTCCTTTCTAACTCAATATAACTAACTGCGTGTGTATCTGTCGATATGAGATTATTTAGTCGTTATTTTTTTCCTTCCTTAGTCACTGTGTAATTGTAGAAAGGTTATGTAAACTCATGCTTCAATTTCCTTACCTGTAAAATAAGGACAATAATCATAGCTATCTCAGAAGGATAGAGGGTGGGATAAATGAATTAATACAAAGTTCTCACTACAGAGCCTGATATATTGCAAACGTTCAATAACTGTGAGCTACCATTATTGTGGGTCTCACAGATGCATTTTGTTATATTTATATTTACTTATTTATGAAGGGTCTATCTTGAAATAATCATAAGGCCTATTCTCAAATATGAACCTGTTCCTAAATACTTGAGTTCCTTCAGCCTATGACAAATATTCAGCAGAAATAATTGTGAAGACGAGGAAAGAAACCTACAGAGGGGCACACCTTGTAACTGTGGTGGCAACACTTAATTGAGCTTAAGTTGGGGGTTTTTCTGTTTGCATTTTAAGCATACATGTGATTTTTAAGCAAGACTTGGATTTATTAGAGCAAATGATCTGATTCCAAAATTAAGGCCTATAATTCTATACTAAAAAGTGAGAGGATTGGGGGTGAGGGCCATTGTTAAGCAGACTCTAAGTTGTGCTGGAGTCCTTAGTTTTTAGTGATATTTGGACCAGGACTAATGCTTCCAATGAAAATTCTGGAGGTTAACTGCAGCTTCTGCAAATGCACCATTTATACTCCCCTCCAACATTAGACCTTCGTCCCCCCACCATTTGTAAGTTGGTGGTACCAGCAAGCGGAAAGCACATCTCCAGTTACCCTTCTTCTAGGGTGACCCTTAGAGACTGGGTCTTCTCTGCAGAAACAGTATGGGAGCAGATGTACGATTTGTAGTTTCTTCTGGGTTGCCCCCAAATAAACAAAGTTCCCTGTAAGAAAAACTTGGTAGTCATTCCTGAAGATGAAGAAGATGATAATGATATTAATAGAAATATTTTGTGTGTGTTTTATCAAGTACCAGCACTTTAGACACATTGTATAACTGGACCCCTGGAACAAGTCTGTAAAGTAGGCATATCCTGGTCATCTTTTGTGGGAGAAAACCAAGACACACCAAGGTTCAGCCACTGGCCCAAGGTCACAACAGTATTTAAACCTGTGTCTACCTGAGATCAGAGACCTTGATGTTGACCGTTGTAACTGACTGCTTCCATAAAGACTGCAGAGAGGAGGCCCCCTGTCACCCCACCTCACCTCACCCCCAGAGATTGCCTCTCCCTTGTCTCATTTTTCCATAGCATCCCACTTCACATTCATTGTTTGTGTTTACTTATGAAGGGTTTTGCTCCAGTGATTAAAGACCTAAAGCAGATAATTACCCTGTGATTTGCAAGCAGTGCAGTGGCTGGTGTTTCTCGAAGTCGTATTGCCGAATAAATATTACCCGTGTGCTGTGTCAGCTTATCGCCCACCTTGAGAGCAATCTGCCTGTTACTTTTATGGCACATTAAGTCTCCTTTTGGAATGAATTGGGTTTGTACAGTGGGGTTGGTTACATCAGAATAGAAGGGTAAACAGTGGGGATAACTGGAAAGCTGTAAAATAGAAGCATTAGGGAAAGGAGCGGGGAAGAGGAGGGGAAGTGTTTAAAAGAGAGATCTAAAATGATAAACTAATACAAACGGGGTGACAGTCAGAGAAGATTATATTTAATGCAGAGAGTGTGACTGTTACAATAACGGTGAGTCAGAGGATGAAATAATACTTAGCTCTACAGGAAGGAAATTATTTGAAGAAGGGAGGGAAGAGAAACATTCATGTTTATTAAACATCTACTGTGTGTTTCCCCCAGTTTTAGGGCCCAACTGGATACCTTTGGAAGTCTCCCAGATGGCCTCCCACACCGTTTACCATCACCAGTGCCGTCAAGGGGAACAGCAGAAGGAAAAGATGAAGAGAGACTTAAGTACTATGTGCCAAGCACTTACCACACCATGCCAGTGCTGACAGGTGTTTCCCCTGCTAGCGTTATAACTGTTTGAAGCCAGAAAGCATCTTGTATATCTTGGTATATCCAATATTGGCACGAAGTTCTCAATAAACATTTGTTTATTCAAAAAGAAAAAAAAATACAATGCAAATACTGAGCAGGAAATTCTATCAACTTGCCAGCAGAACTGGATTTCTTGGCATGAATTTCCATACAGGATTCGAGCCATTCAAATGCAGTTTCATTTACTAATTACAGAATACTGGGGGCACAGAATTTGATCAGAATCCTTCACTTAAGCACTCTATTAATTTTGAGATTGATTTGTGTTACAGGTTTGAAATTACTTTACAATACTCGGCACAAGAAATACAATATTCCTCCATTTACTGTTATGGAGGGCTTTCTGTGAGGGATCAAGTGATAAAAAAAAAAATGCAAGATCGGGAAAAATGTTTAAAAAGAGAGTATGCCAACATGTGTGTGCTGGGTTGGCTTATTTAAAACAAATAAATAATAAATTGAAAAGAAAGAAAATGGTAACCTGTGTGTGGATGGAAGAAAAGAGGTCTAGAAGACAGATTATAACATAATTAGAAAATAAAAATAAAATTGAAAAAGCAGTTCCTGAAAATTGAAATCATAATGAAACAAAGGTACCTAGCTGGATATTGTGTTGGTAGCATAGCCATACATAGAAGAATTATTTCAAGCAATTTAAGACATATTTATTATACTGAATATTTCTAATAAGATGCATCCCAAGGACCATAAGATTATTATTTTTTAAAATCTTAGTGATCATGTCTTCATGGAAGCATCGGTATTGTTTTTCTGTGACTATCATGAATTTTGGATTTTCAAAAATTAATAATTTATGTTAGTGACACTGGGAACAAAGACTTTCAACATGAGACAATGATATATGGATCTAGACTGATGAGATTAAGGTAAAACTTAGAAACCCTAAATTTTAATTGGAAGTATAAATGTGTAATGCGTTTTATGTTTAAATGTAAACATAAATAAATATGCATGTATATGTGTGTATAGACACACATGTACATATGTATACGTATATATCTCTATATACATGCTATACATATGCATATATATTCTCTGTACATTGAAAAGACCTTAGAAACAAAGACCAGCCCAGGAGCAATGAGTATCCTACCACATAGATTAATGTCTTAAACACCAAGGCTCTTTGAGAAATTGTTGACTCTAGATTCTGGACCGGAATTGTACAAGTTGAGCCTGCAACATCTCCTTATACCAGAAAGCAAGGAGGTTACCAAAGACAACATTGCTTTTTTACTTACCAGCATATTCTGAAAGCAAATAGAAATATTTTTTTATTAATTATTGTTTTGTGGTTGTTGTTTTTTTATTATTTCAAGATTTTATTGGGGAATCCGGGAAGGGGAACAGACAAGTTGCTGTCCTTTTGTTCTTCAGTCTAGTTGTAGAGGACGTGGCTTCACTGGCTCATGTTGGTACTGTGATCATTGCGCTTTTCCCGGGTGAGGTAGATTGCTTGCTGGCCATTAGATGGCTGCTCATGGAAGCTCACGCCAGCTCACAGCAGCTCACTCCAGCTCACGCCAGCTGCCGGCCAGCCTCACTGCATCCTATGCGGTTGCCAGTGACTCAGGCAGCCCAGCTCCAGGTTGAGCTATTGTTCACCATCTTAGCTGTACAGGGTGCAGCATCACTAGCCCTCTATGTGGGAACAAAACCGGGGCAAGCTGCTCAGAGCTGGCATCTCCAGCCAACCCTTAATCAACGTGCCACTTGGCCGGCCCCTGTTTTGTGTTTATACTAGGTTTTCCCCCATTAGTCTAATACACACACACACACACACACACACACACACACACTTCATGAATTTGTGGTAGATAAACGTAAACGTGATTACATTTGCAAAAAGAGAAAGAGTGAACCCATTAAAAATCCATTTAGATAAATTAAAACTACCCTTTACCTCTAGTGTAGGGTCTGCTGAAATCCACTCTCACTTAGAATTGCTGTTATATGCTATTGATTAACATGAAGTCTTGGCCGTTCATTGGCTTTTCATTTTAGCTTTGATTTCAAATAAAAAGTATTTTCAGTTTTTTCTGTTTTGCTCACCTTCTATGCTCTGCTTTTCATTACTAAATTAACTAAACATACAGTAATTTTTATGCTTTTACTAAAATCAATAAAAGGGTTATGTTGCCTTTAGTAGAAATTAAATATAGAGGAAACTGGATATAATAAGCTACTAGACTATTTCAATTATATAATTTATAGTTGTATTAAAATCTCTCAGAATATTGAATATTTCTCCTTTTTTAAAGGTTACATTTTTATATAGTTGATGTTTTATTAATTGGCACATAAATGTTCACAAGCGTTGTCTCTTTATTAGAGACTGTGCTTTTAGTAGTATAAAATAATCTATTTATATCCATTTAATGGTTCTTACCTTGAATTCCACTGAGCTGGAACAAAAATTTTCACCTTGGCCCTCGTTTTCCTGGTGCATTTCTCCAAAGCAGCATAGCATTAAACTTCGATTGTTATTAAGTCAGCAAGTGTGATGAGGGGGATAGGTCTCTGCCTATGGAATTTCAGCAGGTATAAATGCCCCTAAACCAGAAAAACAATCCTTTTCAGCTCAGCTATAATACTGTAAAGGGGGAGAGCCTGACTACATACTTTGTTGTCTCTTAATGGAAAGATATTCAAATGTGCTCTGTGGACCATTGTGTCAGAAGCACATGGGATATTTGATAAAAAGGTAGGCTGGAGGACTCAACCTTAGATATGGGGTCTGAATCTTTGGGGTAAATGGAGTCCTGGTACCTGCATGTTCAGCAAGTTCCACAGGTGATCCTTATGGTCATTGAGAACCACTGATCTAAAGGATAATGAAAAAGCATCACGAAAATAAATTCTGTTCATATTGATTTGGATGATTTTAGAAGGAAAGATCCCAAATAAATTTTTCTCTGTGCAAGAAAAGTTAAAGAGTTAATACTCTGTTTTCCCGAAAATAAGACCTTTCCAGATAATAAGCCATAGCATGATTTTAGGTACCCAAATATGGCACCTTGGTATACTGAATATTTTAAGCTGAAGGAGTTGGTGGAAAAGGCACCTTCTTCCTGAAAGGTCATAAAACCCTCATGTGCGGGGTGCATGCCTTCCGTGTTCTGGAGGAATCATGCTACGGCTTCTTCTGTGGCTAGGTCTTATTTTGGAGGAAACACGGGGAGTTTGACAAGATTCACAAAAGATTTTTTGTTTTCCTATTGTTCTCTTACTAACTCAGAATAGCAGAATACTGGAGGGTAGCCTAGTGTTCAAATTTGCCTTCCCTCCTGCTCAAGATTTTTCTCTCACTTTCTCCAAATGTTTCCCATTTCTACCGTCCTTCCATCTTGAGCTATTGCTGCTTTCCTATTTATATTTCATGATCCTGACCTACAGGGTCTTTTGTATAAACAAACCAAGACTCTTTTTCAGGTGTTTTTTTTCCCCCCGCCGCGAAAGGGAGAAAACACATATTTGAAATGATAACAGTGTGTTAACATGCTCTGATTACACAATCAGAGTTCCCTCTGTTTTTATTCCTATGCACCAGAGTTTCAATTTACCAGGCCAAATATCTCAGTACTTTTGCTGTCAATCAATGAAGCTATAATATATAATTCAATCATCATGCATTTCTTTCCCCACTGAACAAACATTTACTGACTTTTCAGATTAATCTTTTGGCTGAAAGAACTCGAAACATTGTCAAATACTTAGTGGTATATAATAAGTAGATTGAGCCTTTTCCCTCTGCCCAAGGCACTAATGAGGCAAATTTCTGTTTATTCAACTCTGTTTTATTAGGTCAGGTCCCCCAAACGGGAATCTGCGTAAGCTTTAAATGACATCTCAATTCATCGGGTACATTTCTAATGGAATTCTATACACTTTTTCCCTTGGGAAATATTTCTCTTAAAAGCCGCTAAGTCTCCAGCAATGTCACTAATGGGTTCAAAATATCTACTCACAAATAAAGGTTATGTTTAATCCTTAGAGACATTGCACAAATGAAGTAAATGAACTTTCAGAGAACATCGAGTTTGTCCTTTAATTTTTACCTATACGGAAACTGAGGTGCCCAGAGATGGAAAATTTCTTGCTCAAGGCCAAATTATAAATGACAGGGCTCAGAAAAGTATGAGTTCCTACTCCAGTGTTGTATTCGTTGTGCCATACTGTCAATCAATGGTCAGTGGTATGTGTCACGATATTATTTTTCCCATGTCAATAAAGCTTTTCATTGGACCTACTGATTATTTTTACCTGTTTGCAAAACCCATTATATGAGTATCCCACAATAAATTCCTTAGCTCCTCTAATTTTTCTATCCCTATAACCACCAATAAGTCCTATAGACACTACCCTTGAAACAGATCCCCAATCCAACCACTTGCCCTAGTTCTAGGCTTCAATATCTCTTGCTATGATATTGTGATTTATAAGAAATATATACCAGGGGTGCCAAGAAAAATGTATACACATTTTAAGAGACATTAACACTTTGGTCAACGTTACTCAAGCAATAGTTTACCATAATCAGAAGGATCTGGACACTGATGGTAACCACTTTGAGCACCTCTTGTAATTGCAGAAGTCAAACATGAGTTGTATTCATCTCTTGTTATCAGTATATTGACCATTACAATTTTAACACATTTTTTTCCTTTCTTGAAATGTGTATACATTTTTTTTGGCACCCTCTGTATATTTAGTCTCCATCCCTATTTCTGGCTTCACTCCTAAAACCCTTGGAATTATTCTAAGTGATAAGAGCAATAAAGATGTCTTTTGTTATTCTAATGAGGTGCCTTTTGGAAAGCTCTTAGTTAATCTCAGGATGGGCAGCTGTTTGCTAGGGGAACCAACCTGTAATTAAAGGTTTGGAATTTTTAGTCCCACCCCCAACCAACTTTAGGGTGAGAGGAGAGGGGCTAGAGGTTGAATCAGTCACCAATGGCCAATGATTTAATCAATCATGCCTATGTAATAAAGCCTCCATTAAAACCCAAAAAGGATGGGATCTGGAGAGCTTTCAGATTATTGAACACTCAGAGATCCTGAGAGAGTGGCCCTCCTGAAGAAGGCATCGAAGCTCCATACCTTTTCCCCATATCTTGTCTCCATACCTTGTCCTAGCACTTTAACTAAGCATCCCCTCCATCTGGCTGCTCCTGAGTTATACCCTGTCATAATAAACCAGTGACCTAGTGAGTAAATAGGTTCCCTGAGTTCTGTGAGCTGCACTAGAAAATTAATAGAACCCAAGGATGGGGTGCAGGAACTTCTGATCTGTACCCAACTGGTCAGAGGGACAGGTAACAACCTGGGCTTGCAAATAGTATCTGAATTGAAGGTGGGGGAGGCAGTCTTGTGGGACTCAGCCCTCAACCTGAGGAATCTGATGCTATCTCCATAGAGATAGTGTGAGAATTGAGTTGGATTGTAGGCCACATGGCTGGTGGCCTGAGCATTGCTTGTTGGTGGGGAAATATCCCTGCCCCTACCCCATCCCTCCACACATACGACCACATAGACTGGAATTGCTGATCAGAACACTTATTTACTTTTCTAGTCTGCAGTTGTCTCCTCTCCAAAGTGATCCCCCTAGGCCGGCCGAGTGACACGGTGGTTAAGCGCTGGCTTCAGAAGCCAGCGACCCCGGTTGGGTCCCACATATGAGAGCCAGTGACACTGCCCTCAAAAAAACAAACAAACAAACAAAGTGATCTCCCTGCTTCCTGTCTCCATGGCCTCCTCTCTACCCTCACCCAGGTCAATTCTCTACACTGGAGTCAAAGCCACTGACCTCAAGATGATGCAGTCCTTGATTAAAACATTCTAATGGGTTCCTCATCCCTCTTGGAATAGAATCCAAACTGATGAGCATGCCCTACAAGGTTTGACAGCATCTTATTCATGCCTATCTCCATGACTTCTCTTACTACTCTTTCTCTTGTTCATTCAACTGGAGCCACATAGGTCTCTTATGGTTCCTCAAACATGCCAAGCTCATTCGTTGCTTCTGGATCTTTGCACTTGCTATTAGCTCTGCCAGAAATGCTCTTTCCTCACATTCTGCTGGTTTATTCCCTTGCTTTGTTCTGTCCTTATTTAAATGTCACATCCTTAGCAAGGCCTATCCTGATCACCTGATCTCAAACAGCCAACCCCTCCTCATCTCCTGGTCGTTCTCTGTTACCTTACTCTGCCTTAATAATTTCCTTGACATCTATCTCTGGTATTTAATTATATACTGACCCATTGGTTACTCTTCAACTAGAATATAACCCTCATGAAAACAAGAAAGTTGTCTAATGTGTTCATCTTTAATGTCTTACTATCAGGAAGATTACCTAACATGTAGCAAGACCTTAATTAATATTTACTGAATAAATAAACATCATTGTTTCTTTCACTGTCTGGCAAAGCAAGAGCATATAGACACACACATGCACAACCATAGAACACACACACGTGTGTGCACGTGCACACGCACCTTGCTGTAGTCAGACCACACTTGAAGTGAATGCATTTAATTCTTGATAGATTCAAGAAGCCAGGTGATTTATCCTTTAAAAAATAATTCAGGGAGAGTATAATGAAAAATTCATTGAAGACCTGAAAAATCTGATACATGAAAGAGGAGTAAATAGAGCATGGATAAAGTCCAGATACATGAAAATTTTGGAATAAAAATTACAGGAAAACAGATTCTAGGTCCTTTATAAGAAAGAACTCCTAATAGACATAAATAACCACAGATAGATGGGGATACAATGTAGAGTCATGAGTCCCCCATGAGGTGTGCAAGCACAACCTGGACAAGTGTTAATGGGCACAGCTATAGAAAGGGTTTTGGTGTTAAACAAGTTGTGGAGGGAGAAGGGCTGAGTGGGCCTCCCAAGCTGCTCTCCTACATGTTTTGCCCTTGTCATCACTCTAGGACACTTCTGTGAGTCTTTCTTACAAATTGCTTTCAAAATCTCGGTCTCATTATATATTCCTTAGAATATATTCATTAATGACAAGTTCAAGTCCACTAAAGAAAGTGGGGGATAAAGCTTGTTGATACATTTTCTATTTTTTTAAAAAACAATGGTTGTGACTGTAACATAGATAGTTTATTTGGCATAACTTTTAAAATCCATTTTCAAATAAGAATTCCCATATGATTTTGAGAATGATACACTTGTTGAAAAAAACCCTTCTCTGAGGTTCTTCCTTTGAAGAACAAAATTATTTGAACATGCAAATTCTGCTCTGTGTGAATAGAAAAAAACACACACACAATAAAAGATCCTAAGATCGTCAAATCACATTATAATCTCACCTCATATAATATTAATCAACCTCCATAATATAAAGTGCTTTAACTAAATTTCTCATTTTAACTCTTTCAAAACACATTTCCTAACAATCATAATATTAATGCCTCCATCTTTGCTTATGTATAAACTGATGATCAGAGATGTTAAGAGGCCTGCTCCATAGTTACATAACATAGTTACATAACAAATAGAGTGCAGAGCGTGTCCCAAATGATCTGATGCCAGGTTCACGGTCATATTCTTCACCCATGCTCTTCCGGGGTGAAAACCGTCACCAGCACTGCAGAATTCCAGGCCCCATGGAAGGGACATGGAAGAATTAATTCTGGGAGGTTTTACTTTTTATTTCCTCTCGAATTGTATAAGGAGCCTCCTATTCTGGCCCTTTGTTGGACGGCTCTGGCTATAAAGCACAGTAAAAATGTTGAAAATTATTCTCTTCTCCCATAATGTGGGCCTTTTCTTGCCAGTGTGTAGAAGGCAATGATGGATTTTCCACATGCTTTATAAATTGTCACACCCTTATTATTTTGTTTTCCAAAATCTATTTACATTCCATGGCTTTATGTTAAGCTTGGGTTGTTAACTTACACATTTATTCTAAACTTAATTGAATTTTTATTACTTATGATAAAATTGGTGTTTTGCATTTTGCACAATATTTCTCTGCTGTGGGTGTCATGAGGTACAGTTATACTTGAATCAGGGCCTGGAGCAATTAATTATTAATGAAGGGAACAAAGATATTAATGTTTATCTGTAACAAATGGGAGGCTACATTTGCTTCTTTCTGTTGTCACAGCACAGTCTGGAATTTGATGTCCTTTCTTGGCCTTAAATTGGTAAATTACAATCAAAGTCTACCACAGATAGATTATATTAACATTAAGAGATCTTCTAAGGGCCGGCCGAGTGGCACGGGGGTTAAGCGCTGGCCTGGGAAGCCAGCGGCCCCGGTTCGGTCCCACATATGAGGGCCAGTGACACTGCCCTCAAAAAAAAAAACAACAAAAATGAGACCTTCTAAGACAAGGTCTGTGTGTTTATGTGTATGGATGTGTACACGTATACACATACATGCATGCCCATATATATAGATATGCATATAAACATGTGTATACATATAGACACATGTATATGTTCATATATATGTAGACACACATATATAAAGTGTGTTGTGCTGTTTTTTTTTCATTAGATCCACTACCCAGTCACCTTGTGAAGAAGGGAGACTCAGTTTATAGCCTCTTAGCTTTAAAGATGAAGAAACTAAGGCTTGGAAATTTTAAGCACCTTACCCATGATCACACAACTAGCACGTGGCAGAGCTGGGACTCACATCCATGTATCTCTGTCCACAAAAGCTGAGTGTCAGATGATGGTAACAGCCCCATGTAGATAAGGGCTTACTCTGTACCAGGCACTTTAACTGTGTTATCTAATTTATTCCTCCAACAGCCCAGGAGGGTAGATATGAATCCACCTAATACAGGAAAAAAAAAAACTATTACAGAGTCAAAAAACAAAACGAAATAACAATAAAAACAAAAACTCAGACTGGGGAACTTTGAGTAACTTGTCCACGTAACTTCTAAATGGCAGAGCAGTGAGTGACTTCAACCCATGTCTTCTTCCTATTTCAGTTCTCCAAGCCTTGTCTCCATGATGTTTTTTCCTCCTTGATAAGAATAAGAAAAAAAAGGGATTAGTTAGTGAATATCAAATAAATGGTACTTGAGATATAAATATCTGCTTGTATAATTGCCTACTTCCCTTTACTTCATCTTCCTAAACCCCAGCTCCATCCAGCTAACTAAAGGTCATTGCATTGGCTGTGGAGGAGGGATATAGAACAGGCTGCATGAGAACCATAACTTGGTGTACACCAAGAGCCTGGTCCATGAAGTTTTAAAATTCCTGGTTACCATGTTTCATGAAACACATATGCACTTCCCAATTATAGTTCCATATAGATTAAATTAATTAATTAGTTTAATTAAAATGATTAAGCACCCATAATGAGTGAAATGCTTTAATGTATACTATTATATTTAATTATCTCAATAATTCTATATGGAGGATGGTTTTTATTCTGCTTTTGCAAAAGAATTAGTGGCTCAAACCACGTTTAAGTGCCTTTTGAAATCCCATCGCTGGTGAATGGTGGACCTCCGTTTCAAACGCCAGCTTTCTGGCTCAGAGTCCAGTGCTTCTCTATCCACTGTGCTCTCCACAGTGCCTAAGGTTAGCACAACTTTGAAGTAGGGCGATTCACCTCTCCCTGCCATCCAGCTTGAATATTATAGTTCATATTGGACACTCTCTTTCTGTGTTCCTATAATGGTCGTTATGTCTGTAGATCAGCTGTATTGCCTTTCTCACTCCGATCAAGTCTAACTCAGGGTCAAGTGCCCAGACTGGAAGACATCTCTTTTCTTTTTGCATTTACCTTGTTATTTGGCAGGGTCTAGGGCCATGGAACTGAGACACCATCCTCGGTGCTGCTGGCACTTTGGGAGCTGGCCCCAGTCATGATTATGAGAAAGGCTCAGCCTGTGACTGTGGTGGAGCAAGTCAAAGCTATGAGACGCCTAATTCAAAGGTAGGGAAAGAGACTGGGGTAGGCTGCTTAGTTTCAGAGCACAGCGAGAGATTCACACAAAAACAGGTTTTTGGAAGATCAAATACATATAAAATTGTGGATAAGATATCAGAACTTCTGGTAAAACAGAGAGAAAAGTACTGCTTCTGTCTCATCAAGCCCTGTGTAAAGCAGCTGTGAAGCCATACTTCACTTTTAAAATCCTGGGCCGTAACAACCGATGCAGCACTACAACATTAGAGGATAATTTTCCTCCATCAAAATCCCATCAGTGTTGAAATTAGTGGGTGTGCCGGTATTAACTTATCACCTTTTAGTTCCCAATCCTTTCATGCTCTGCTTTGTGGTGCTGCGGCTGGGTCTTTCTCAAACACGTTTCTTTTGTCAGGTTCGCCTTTATTAGGTTTTGCCAACAGAGGGTGCTAGAGAGACATTAGAAGGCAGGAAGGGGTTGGGGGAAGGAATTGATCCATTCAGCCTTGCATCCAGGTTTTGTGCCTCCTCAGCAGCAGTTGGTCCACTTTTCAGCATCCTCAACACCAGTCTTCATTGTGCTGCATCAGAGATACTGGTAACAGCTGAGTCACACTGCCTCCTCAGAGGCCTGAGTTACAGCCCCTCCTCTCAGCGTCTAAGGTACCAGTGCCAATGGGAAGCACCTTCTCTTGAGAGGCAAGATGTCAGATCATCAAGAACCCCTGCTCTCTGGGCTTCTACATTCTGATAATCCCAACACCTTTGCTTTATCTCCCAAGCCCTAATGGTGATAGCTGTTTCAGTTACTCTCTGTGTTCATTTAGTGTTTACTGTCTCTAGCCCCTGTTTAACCTATCCTTGACATTAAATTCTCGCAGAAAAAAAAAAAAACTATTGGTTTTGTGTTCCTGACAGGACCCTGCTTAGCTCATTGGGTCTGCAGTATCTAGTTTGGGTTTCCACTGGGGTAGCCAGCACTGTCTTCTGTTCCATGGGGAAGGGTTAGGCTGAGGTTCTTAAATTCCTTCACCTCTAGTTACCATCACTTTAAGTTTGGTCATTGCTTCTCAGGGTGGATAAGGCATATCCGGGCTGACTCAAGGTTGCACCCTGCTGGTTGAAAGTAGATAGCTGGTAGCAGATGATGTGAGGAAGCTCTCCTGACAGAGCTCAGCTGGACAATTTGGATTAAAACCAGTTTCTGAACCACTCTAGACCCTACTTCCTTAGACCAATGAGCCTATTCACGTTTTCCATCATTTGGGTTTTTTTGGCACTATCACGCTGCATCTCCTTACGAGGCATTGTACTTCGTGTATATTAAAATCAACTTTCTTTGAAAATGTTATGAAATTCCTGAAGGTAAATGAGAAATTTTGGGGAGTGACACTCATATGAAGCTTGATCAGGAGGCCTAGTCCCGTTCTTTGGTTAATGAGGACTATTGAACAAGCTAACTCAAGTAGTTATTGACTGAAAAGAACCCAAGTGTCTGAAAACTATTAGGGCAGCACCCCCACAATCACCACCACGTCCGTCTGAATTCAGTTATGCAAGGGGAGAAAACAGAGCTCACTCTGCTCATTTCCTTCCTCACAGAAAACCTGAAGTGAAGATGGAAGGATGCCAGCCTCTTGCCCATGTGATGGGAGGGATGGTGAGAAACAGCCACCAGGAACTCTTACTTTATTATGAGAGAGATTAGCGACTTGAAATGAAGACAATGCTCTTTTTCTTTTTCAAATGGCTGATAATTTAAAATATATTTAAGGGGCTGGCCGAGTGGCATGGTGGTTAAGCGCTGGCTTGGGAAGCCAGCGGCCCCGGTTCGGTCCCACATATGAGGGCCAGTGACACTGCCCTAAAACAAAACAAAACAAAAAATATATTTAAGATTTTCATTCCCATCCTTTTAAAATCCATTTTCCTAAAGACATAATAACTTATGGGAGATTAAAACAAGGTGTATTTTCATGTGTAATATTTATGTCCTTCCCCCTCCCAAGAGGAAACTCAGCATAAGGAACTATCAGCTCATGAGCGTTTTAAAGAGCCATTAAGAGAAAGTATTTGAATTAGTGAGATGAAGGCCATCACTTCATTAGAAGTTGATGTGACATTCACCACAACCTTGATATTTTATAGTACCTGACAATGGCACATTTATATTTTTGTAACAAAGGCGCTAGACTTACAATCCCCTTTGGTCTCAACTGCTGCTAGCTCTGTCATAGGGCTATGGTTTCTCATACCTCTCCTATTCTTAGCAGGAGGTTCCTTTTAATTTAATGAGTTTTCTCCTGGGTCAAGCAGCAATCAGAGAACAGATTTGGAACTTTTTGGGATTCTTACCATGGTAACTCAACTTCTGCTTTATAAAATCCACACAGTCATATCAGGAAGAAAAATTCTGCTGCTGAGGTTCATTTAAAAAACCTGGAAATCCCATTTGCAGGAGAAGAAAAGCCAAATGTGGAGACCTCTCCAGTGGGCTCCCATCCTCCATGTTGACTTAGAAATAGGATTCATTTCAAAGCCTACCAGTTGCGACATCCCTCCTCATTTATTGAACATCTTCAATGCTTTGAATGAAGGGAATGTTTTTCACATAAGCATGTGATGATTTATGCCATTGGATGGAGGGAGGAGACAGGTACTGATTTCCTAAGGGCAGACTGCAGTGCTCATAAATGTATACCTAGAACTGAGAGTGTGGCCAAGAAACGACTCTTTAAATAAGTGTGTGTGGAAGAAACATGGACTTGAGGCACTTGAGCTTGATACATCTCATGGAAGCATGAAGGACACCGTATCAAGCTCTTGGCGATGTGAGTCGGTGTCGAGGGTGGGAAAGGAAGGGACACGGACCATAGGCTCGGGGAAGGACAACTCCATCAGATTTCCTCTTGACCTGGTCCTCCCGATATTTGGGGGTGGATCTGTCTGCCACATTCACTATTTGCAGACTTCCCTAGCAAATAAATGGGACAGATGTCTCTATAATCTAGTATGTAGAAAATGCTGAGTAGTGAACCAGAATGTGCTTTTTTCAAGAGAAAAATAAACATTTAATACTTGTAATTTTAATGCTAATCATTGGGGAAGCAAAGTGAAAAATAATCTTGGCAAATAATTTAAAAACCTAATGCATTAGTTACTAACTCTGAAATGATAGAGGCTGAGATGGGAGCAAACTGTTGTCCTAATTAAAGCCTTCCTTTAAACTGGAGAACTATTATGAATGTAAAATCTGCTATACTGATCTACAGTTGCTACCTGAACTTACTGCCATTGGCTTAAGAAGAGGAGACGATTCTTGTGCATATAAAAGTTCATTGAAAGATGTTTAATGTAAAAGAAATACACACCACAAGACCACACACATATACTCGCACACACACACAAATGGTGGGGTGGAGTTGAAAGCACATTGGGTAGAAAGCAAAAAATCTGGAAAAAGCATCTTCTACTAAGTTGTATGGATTTGGAAAATATATTTCTTTTCTGTGTTTCGGCTGCCACAGTGTGTTACTTGGTAACAGCAAAAAGAGGGATTGAGATGAAGGGCTGTTGGAGGAGGTAGGTCTTTGACCATAGAGCTCGACCAGGGATATCAGAGGCTCCTCACCCCATCTCCTGTCCATGGAATGAAAGTTCCACTCAACAGTCCCACCCTAGGATTCATTTCAAGGATGCAACCTTGAGAGAGTAAGGTGTTGCTAGGACCATCTGGGTAGTATACATAACTAAACCAGTTAGGGCCTCTCTTAAAATTTTAAGATTCTGGCAGGAGGGTGCAGAGTTCTACTGGTCTTGTGGTCACCCAGGACAAGCCTCAGGTAAGTTTCCTTGTTTATTAAAACTGCTACCTAGCAATCTGCCTCTTTCTTAGGTCTCTTCTTGCCATCCATGCATGAGGGCCAGTTTTCAAACCAAGAAAGATTTAAAAATAAGTAATAAGGAAGATTGGAGTCAATTTCTGCCTCTGCCTCTACTTCTGTCTGTATTTGAACTTGGACACATCATTTAACTTCACCTTAAGCTTTCATCTTCTCACCTGACAATTAAGAGGGCTAGACCAGATCAGTTCTGAAATTATATTGATGTGTATTTGAAATATACTAAGCATCTATCACATATCCATGACAAAAAATGCAAGAAAGAACAAACAAAGTGTCCTTCAACAGATGATTGAATAAAGAAGATGTGGTATATAGAGACAATGGAATACTACCCTGCCATAAGAAAAGATGAAATACTCCCCTTTGTGACAACATAGATGGACCTTGAGATTATCATGCTAAGTGAAATAAGACACATAATGCTGAGAACCATATGATTTCACTCATGTGTGGGATATAAAACTGAAAGCAACAAACAAACAAGACAAACCAACAAACAAAAAATCATAGACACAGGCAACAATTTAGTGGTTACCAGAGGGTAAGTGGGGAGGGGTATGGTAGAAGAGGGTAAACGGGGTCAAATATATGGTGATGGAAGGAGAACTGACTGTGGATGGGGAGCACACAACATGATATGTAGATGATGTATTATATAGAATTGTACACTTGAAACCTATATAATTTTACTAACCATTCTTACCCTAATAAATTTAATTTTTAAAAATGCAAGAAAGATTTTAATTTAAATAAACAAGCAGATAATCCTATTCAGTTTTCAGCAATCATTTACAGAGTGCCTGCTATTTATTGGTTGCAAATAAGTCTTGAGTTCAGAAGGCTAGATATTTGAAACAGAGATGAACTGTGATGAAAAGAAGAAAGGTATAGCACAGATTTCACTAGCTTCCAAACCAATGCCCAAATCATTAGCCAAAATACCACAATGTTAGTATTATTTCCTAGACATTACTCACCTGCCAAAATTTAAACAGCAAATAAGGCATGGCATTTTATAGTAATACAATGTCTGCTATTACCTTTTAAAAACTAAAATTCCCTATGTTGGTTATAAATTCTAGCATGGAGGAGAAGAAATCGTATTTCAAAAATATAATGAGCACTGATGTAACTAACCTATTATCCAGTCTGATATCAAAGAGAGGAAAATAACCTGTTTTGGTAGTCTATGCCATTTCACCATCCTCACATTCTATGTCCAGAGAACTGAGTTACTTTCACTCAAATACATTATTAACATCCCCTTTTGATTGACTGACACAGAACAAAGTCTCGTGCCCATGTCTCCGATAACACTCCTGAACTCACTGTTGAAAAGTATAAGGTACACTACTGAATAGTCTTGAAAAGTGGCAAGCTTTCCTTTTTACAAGTACTCCACAAGATGCTCCATTGATCTACATTTGGTGTCTTTCATGTAACCGAAATATCTACCTGCTTGTGGTAGGTGGAATAGTGCCCACCCCCCACAGACGTCCACACTCTAATCTGTAGAACCTGTGAATATGTTCCTTACATGGCAAAAGCGATTCTGCAGATGCGACTAAATTAAGGATTTTGAGATGGGAGGTTATCCAAGGGTCCCAATGTAATCATAGTGCCTTTATCAGGAAAAAAAAAAATGTAATAGGGAGTCAAAGAAGGTGTGATGGTGGAAGCAGAAATTACAGGAGAGCCCTTGGTGAAAGGGAGCCATGAACAAAGAAATGTGGATAACTCCTCAAAACTGGAAAAGACAAGGAACACATTCTCTCCTCAAGCTTCCAGAAAAAACGCAGTTCTACAGACACAATAATGATACTAACCCCATAGGACTCCTTTTAGACTCTGACCCCCAAAACTGTAAGATTAGAAGTTTGTGTTCTGGCCGGCTGAGTGGCTCAGTTGGTTAAGAGCTCCCTCAAGAGTGTGAGCTGAGCTCTGAGCAACAGCAGTTCAATGCCCCAGTCTGAGCTGAGCTGCCACTGAGCTGCCAACAGGTGGCAGGATGGCTCAGCTTAAAAAAAAAAAAATGTGTTCTTTCAAGCCACTAAATTTATAATATTTTGTCACAGCAGCAAACCGGGAACACATACACTGCAGGCTGGGTAGCAGAATCCTAATCTCCTTTTGAGGTTCTTCCCTCCCACTAACCCCTGAGAAGTCCCTGTGAAGATGACTCATCTGCTAACAATCCATGTCACCCACCATGGTCCTCACCACCACCACCACCTCTTTCTTCCAAATATGGGGTTGTCGGAAAAGTCATGACGTATTTTTTCTATGTTTTTCATTGCAAAAATGCGTCATGACTTTTCCCACAACCCAATAGCTCTCAGTTCTGCAATGGTCTGCCCTTTGAGTCATGTCCATCACACTCTGCAGTTTGGGGCACCACCAACAGCTTTCTCCTGCTGCTTCTACCACATCCACATTGTTTTGGGAACTGCTGCAACCCCCTTTCCATTGTAGCCCAAGTGTTGGCACAGATATTTTCCAAATGTTTATCAGTAGTCATCTGAAGGGACAGCATTCAGAGATTAACTTTTAGCTGGTTACTAGATACAATTACTCTCAGGTACTGAATTACATGCCAATCTGATTGGTGTGTGTTCCTGACTTACTATAACACTTCCTCCCTGTCTAGCTCACAGCCCACATCTCAGTGACAGAATCCAGCCCTCCCTTCGCCATTAAACGTGCCCCTGCATGACTCCTTTGCCTCTCATCCTAATTCAGTGAAAAGGAGGCATTCCTTGCCCAGCTCCACTCTAAGCCTCATCTTCCAAGTCTTCATTTCTGTCCCAAGATCTGCCTCTCTTTAGGAATGACTGATGGGATCATTTCTACTACCTTCAAGGGAAATCTCCACACTCAAAAATAGGGGAGTATATGCTATGTTCCCAACAGAATAATTACATTACAACATCGTAGCCCAATACCTGTAAGATGGATAAAGATACAGATATAAAATATCAGAGCTACCTACTTCTTTACACAATAGCTTCCAAATGAAAGAATGAATTGAGAAAGAGAAGGTGGATAAAGAATCCAAAGGATTTCAAGATTGTCCTCTCTTGGGTGTGGACTGTAACCCCCTGCTTTCTATGGGGCAGTTGGAGTTGGCTCTCACACTTAGGCTGAGCCAAGCCTCCTTATATGTGTAACATACTTGCACTGAATTTGTAGTGGAGAAATGTAGAGTAGCAAAGAGACAAAAGGTGATGGCAGATATAATAGAGAAAGATTCTTTGTAGGTAAGATATGGGTACAAACTCAGTAAAATATGAAAAAAAAAAATGCTAAGAATAAATATTTTCCAGCTTCACAGCGTTTTTTTTTAAGCTATTTTTGTTTGTTTGTTTTGTGGATTAAAAGATAAATAAAGAGTGACGAGAGGAGATTCCTACTTACTACATGTTTTTACTGAGTTGTTTTCTGGATTAAGAGAGATTTTCTTAGAAAACATAGAGGTTAAGCCTAAAGATGACTCAAGAAAACATTAGGTGTTTTTTTTCTTTCAGAAAATGTTAATATAGAAGCTCAGTGTTGAGGGACTGTTGAGTTCAGTACTGTATTTCAGGAATAGAATTAGCACTCAGCAGGCACTCAGATCTTTCATTAGAAATGCCTTTGATTACTCCTAATTCCCAGTAATCTTTTCCATCTCCCATTTCTATGGTAGTTAAATTTTAAACTGCGTAATCTACCATTACATTTCATCCTGCCTTTAATTGACTTCTAGCTGTGTAGTGTGTGGATTTAGGCTCCACTTAAGCACAAAGTGACTCACCCAAGATGATACTTCCTCATTTTACAAAGCATGAGGGGAGATGGTGTAGCATAGCCTCTGAGTTTGGAATGCCTGGCTGTGATCTCTACACTACTAATTGGCAGCTGTGAGACAGTGGGCAAATACCTACCCCAGGGCCTCTGTTTTGTCATCTGTATAATGGGAGTAATAATGATATTTCTCTCATAGGGATGATGATTAAATAATATCATCATGTAAAGGATCTGGCAATGCCTGGTACATAGAAAATAATACATGCATGCGGTTATTTTTACTTGATCAAATCCTATCATGCGTTGATAGTTTTTGTTTATTTTTGTGTTGTCTTTAAATTGAAAGTACTTGGTGGCAGAGGAGAGATGAAGTATTTTTGAGAAGGCGAGTGTACAGGCTGAAAAATTAAGTATTATTTTACTGGCATTGGCTCTTAATGCAAAATGTAGAGGGCACATGGTCTGTAAACTTTCTGAAAGCAAGGATTACAGGTTTTCAATGACAAAATTCGAGCATCTTGCCACAGTGCTTGACAAATAGAAGGCACATACTTAATATTTGCGTCATTCATTAATAAATAAATTGGTCCTGGTATAAAAATCCAGGCACCCGGCTTCTGCTTCCAGAGAGAGCTGTCCTGCTGGCCGCAAATTCGGCTCCCAAATGCAGAAGGTAGGTCACTGTCCTTGGTGCCAGCACCTCGCTAGGATCGAATCTGTTTGTTCATCTTCGGCAAACTGCTGTCTCCTCTCCCTTCAAAAACTCCTTTTGTGCGGTGGACTTTCAAGGCACAGAGACAAACACCCCCTCATAGGTTCCCTTAATGGGCTACTTCTCACTATCTCAGATTCTTTTAATGTTCTGAGGTCTCAATGTCTTTCCTGCTGAGCCTCGAGCTCTCTACATAAGAATCCCGATCTTTCTTTGCGTGGTCCTAGATTTTTAATATGTTGACTACCTGGAGTCCTTGGCCGTCATTTCAGAGAACATATATCCCTCGGTTACACCTCTTTCTTAAAGGGTAGGCAAGTCTGCCCGCAGTTTTTTTTGTTTTTTTTTTTGTTTTTGTTTTTGTTTTTGTTTTTGTTTTTCCCCGAATCCTCTGGAGGGGAACTGGAGGACTACGCAGCGGCGGCTCCCAAAATCGGCCCAGCCCAGGAAGCTCCTGCTGCTCGGCTCTGCTCCCTGTCAAATTCCCCTCCTCCACCCCTGTCCGCCACTCTGCAAAAAGACCCGTCAGACTCCTGGGCGGTTGGAGTCAGTTCCAGAATCCGGGGGAACGCTGCAGTATAACTCCTTTGACTCCAACGCCGCACCCTCAGATGCCACGCAGCCGGGAAGACTCGCTTAATTGACTCTGTGCGGATGAACGGTACCCTCTGCCCTTCACCCTCTCCACTCTTCCACCCTTTATGCGGTTATTAGACCGAGACTCACACTGCGATGGCTTCTAAACATCAAAAATAAAAATGTGCAAAAAATCCCCTGCGGGTTATGGGTGTGTGTGCGTGTCCATCCGCACTTGTGCAAAAATCTCCAGACGTCATAGTTTGCAATCCGGACAAGCGCTCTGAGAAATCCGAGCTCTTCCCAGGGATTCCCCTATACTCTGCCTCCGCTGCTCCAGCACACCCAGAGAGGTAGGTCTGGGGCTTTCTCAAACCGCCGCTGCAGCGATAGAGGCCATGCAAATCGGCTGCGATTTCCCCTCTCTTCTTTCGCTCCCAGGCTTCTTCTCAGGCGCCGGGTCCCGAACGCAGGGTTTCCTTCCCATTGCCCCGCATTCTGCATTGCAAGCGGCTGCCCAGGTGCACCTGCTTCCCTGGCCTCGGACAGCCTGCTTCTCTGGAGACCAGCGGACCCGCCGGGCTCAGATCCCCGCCTGGGCGGTGGGTGGTGCCCCCGCCGCCCCCACCTTCCCCTGAGGCCCTGGGAAGCTGCGCGCTGGGCGTGTGTGCGCGCGCGCGCGCGGAACTGGTAGGGAAACCTTCAGTGGAAGCAGAGGAGTGTCGGGGGCAGAGTATTCTGGAGCCCAGCAAAAGCCTCCAAAGCACTTGAGCTTCCCCTAAAGAAAAACAGACTAAAAGAAATAACAGAAGGGAAGCCCGTTCCCCGCTTAAAGCCCGGATTTCCAATAGTCCCGGAGCTGGGCAGAGAGAGGCTCAGCCGGACGCTGCAGCAGCTGCTCGCACCCGGACTTGGACGGACGCTTTTTTCCCCCCCCTTTCGGGAGGAGGGAGGTAGAGACTTGCAGGAAAGAGTTGCACCAGCTCTAGGAACCTGCAGAGAGGAGAACTCGGGGGTAAGTAGCGTTCTGGCACCGGAGCGGAAAGGGGGAAAGGGGAGGGGGGCAGGAGAGGGACGAGAGAGGGAGAGGGCAGGGAATGAATGATGGAAAAAGAAAAAAAAATCCGCAGCAAAGGGAGAGCGCAGCACAGCACTCCCAGGATGAGTTCTACCGCAGGCTCTCGCGCGGAATCGGTTGGCGCGAAGTTCTATTTGAGGAGAGAAACTCCCCAAATCCCGGAGGGTGACAGAGGCAGCCGGGGCGGGGCGGAGTCGGAGCCGGGCTTGGGCCCAGGCGGTTGCCGCGGTGGCCCGAAGCTCCAGCCCCGGCGCCCGGATCCTCCTGATGGCCGCGTGGAGCCCCCTCTCCCCACCGCGGCCTGCCGTCTCCACCCCCGGGAGCGGGCCGCGGGGCTCTGGTTGGGGCGCCCGGCGGCGACCAGGACGCTCACCTGGCCGAGCCTCCTCCCCCTCCCTGTCGCACCCCCACCTGCCCTCCTCCTCCCCTCCGCCTCGGGAAGCGGCGGGATTCGTAGGCGAGGAAATAACGACCCCTGCAGTTGCATTGCGGAAAAATCTCGTCCGCGGCGGCGGCGGCGATGGAAGCGAGGGTTCTGGGGAGCCCAGGAAAATAGCCGAGGAATCGGAGGCGCGCGCGCGCGCGACGTGGGGAGCCCGCGGGTCTCCGAAGCGCCCGGGTCGCGGGCTCCCGGCTGTTCCCGCTGCGCGCCCAGGACGCACCGCCCCGGCCGGGCTGCGAGCCGACTTGGGGAGCTGGGAGGGGCGGCGGAGGCGGCCGGCGGCCGGCGTTTTCGGGGCAATAATCCCTGCCTTTCTCTCTCTCTGTCTCTCTGTCTGCCACGTCCGCTCCTCCCCGCGACCCCCAGAAGCAGGAGAACGGCCCCAGAGCGGAGCAGCCACCCCCTGACCATGCCCCGGTGAGGGGGGCGGACTTCGAGGGCAACTTGTCGCGGACTGCCTAGGCTCCGCCGGCGAGCTGCGCGCTGCCGGCGTCCGGACCTACGCGGCGCGGCCCGGCGGGGGGCTATCGTCTATGTCTTCTTGGGGCGCCAGGCGGATCGGGGTCTCGTTTTTGCAGAAAGCGCCCAAGTCTGGTGGCTTCAGTTGGCTGCTGCCGCCGCTGCTAGTGCTGTTTCCGCCGCTCGGGCGAGGAGCAGAGCCCGGCGAGCGGGGAGACCTCCGGGGCAGCGAGGCATCGGACATGTGTCAGCACATCTGGGGCGCACATCCGTCGAGCCCAAGGGGAGATTTGCCGGAACAATTCAAACTGCGATATTGATCTTGGGGGTGACTGTGCCTGGCCGGCTGTCGGGTGGGAGTGCGAGTGTTCGCTCGCTCGGAAGTGTGTGTGCGTGTGTGTGTATGTGTGTGTGCCGTGTCGGGCTCCCCCCTTTCCCCCCCTGTTTTCCCGTCGAGTGATGCACTTGGAATGAGAATCAGAGGATGGAAATAGTCTGGGAGGTGCTTTTTCTTCTTCAAGCCAATTTCATCGTCTGCATATCAGGTATGGGGCGCGCTGGAGTCACGGGCGGTTTTGTGCTGTGTTGTTTGGAATGTATGGGGTTTTATTGTGTGCAAGACACTCAAGTGGCCTCGCAGGGCGGGAGGGGTGGGGGGTGGTGGCAGAGATCGTTTCAGCTCTGTGGCTTTGCTGCCTTCCGTATTACAACCAAGAGGGGTGTGTGTGTGTGTGTGTGTGTGTGTGTGTGTGTGTGTGCCCGGGGTAGTATCTGTATGGAGTCCTGGAACGTAGAAAGGATAAGAGACGAGCAAAAAGAGGCAGATGGGTGTTGATTTTCAACTGCTTTCTGGCTGAGAACTCTGGCGCGGAAATCTGAGCCTTGGCAACCCCCACTCCCATCCCCTGGCTTTCAAAGTTCTCAAACTCGGTGGCTCTGACTGGCAAAATGGACGCAGAGCTCTGCTCTGGTATCTAAACACTTTCAAGAGACTGCAGGAGAATGCGGGACTAGAGACTACCAGCAGGAACCAGAGGGATGTGGAGGTCCTTCATGCCTTCCCCAAACCCATCAGAATGGGTGCTGATGGTGTGAAACATGCTAGCCCACCCCTCTCCACCCCCAAATAAATGCCAAACCCATAGGAAACAACACAACATCATAAATACCGTTTCCCTAATTCCCCGTGGCAAGGATGTGCTGGCCCAGTCCCTGACCTCAGGCTACTGGTGCCAGTCTGTGGTTTTCACAGCTAATGGGAAGCCAGTTGAGGTGAATGAGGTAGGCGCCTGCCTGCGCTTGTGTCTGTGTGTTGGGAGGGATTCTGATTTCCCAGCAGTGTCTTTGTCAGTGCAGGGAGTTGGGGGTGTGGAGAGGAGCTGTGAGAAAAGGTCCCTGGATCAGCAGTATTCCCCAGCTCTGTGCCTCCTCCCTTTTCCCTTCACACCTGTCATTTAGGTGCCCAGGGAAAGACCCATCCCTAGTGCTCCCCTCTGCCTGCATTCCTGCTGCAGAATTGTGGACTCAGCCAACTTCCCATGAAGTCACCAGGAAAGGAGGGCAGGAACCCTGCGCCTGTGAGCAGACACATTGGAGCAGCATTGGGGTGCCCGGATATGTTTCCTGCATCTTCCTTCAGCCTAGCCAACCCCCATGGTCTAAGCCAGACCTGATTCTGGGTATTGAAAACCCTTGTCTGCCCTTACCCTAGACCCAGTTCCAAATACCACTATCATTTTCAATGTTCTCTTCATAGGGCAGGAATAGGAAATCTTTTGTTCAAAATCATTCTTTAGAGGGGCATGGCCACCCTGCTAAGAAATTTGCCTCTGTAATACTGTGGAGATACATTGTATACCTGGCAGATAGTAAAAGTGCCCAAAATCCTCTAGTGGGACCTCTTTTACCCTATCCTACGTGTAAGAGGAAAAATTCCCAGATGACATGGAAAGATTTATATCAGTCATATATCTAGGAATGAACTGGGTGGCATCTCACAAGGCCACATTTTATATCTTTCTCTTTTCTGTGTCTATTTCAAACTCTCTCTTGTTCCATAATATTTCACTAGTTGTAAAATAGCCTTTCCCTACCTCTCTCCAGCATCATAAATAATTTTCAAATGAGGCAAACCATCTGAGTCCCTTTAAGGTCTAGAAAGGACTAAAGGCTCTGGACCCCCCCCCACACACACACACACACACACACTAGCATCCTTTACTTCCAGCCTCTACCCTGTATTTGGTCAGGCCATCACAGGGGGCCCAGCTGAGAATGGGTCTGTTCTTAGCCTCCAAAAGAGGTATTAGTGGTGGGATATCTGTCACAGTTACACTTGATTGGGTGTATCAGCAGCTAGATTACATAAATAGAAGCATTAGTTTGGGGATGGGGTGTATTTCTAACCCAGGAGGGGTGCTATGGAGCACTTACTTGGCCTTTCACATGTATTTACTAAATAACCATCATTGCTATGTAATGAGAGGATAAAGTGTAAGTGAAATTGCTAGCTATTAGCTAAACACAGAAAACCAGGTTAGCGTTCCAAATGCCTAGTTAGGATCTGCATTAATTTGCACTTTATGAAGACATTTAGGCAGAGATGCACCATTATGTACTTTATAGTTACACATGTATAAACTTTAAAAGGCTGTTCTTTCTCCAGGGCCAAGGTGGCCTCCGCCCTCCATAAACAGAACTACTCATTCAGTGTCACAATTCTGATTAGCAATATAATTATGACTCACAATTTGGGGGACTTTGTTTTCCCATCTGGCAGCCTTAAGAGGGGCAGGAATGAATGTGAGGCACCGAGGTTGAAGAATTGTGTCTCAGGGAGAGTTTAGGAGGTCTTTCATTTCCGTTTTCATGATTTGCAGTTTTAATTTACTCACGGCTGAGCTTTACCAAAAGCAACAGAGAGCTCTTGATCATAGAACCTACTAAATATTAAATTAAAAAAATATATATGTATATATTAAAACAAAACTTGTCTACTATCTTGGGATGAATGGCCCCACCCAGGAAATGACTACTAATTATTCTTGCTGAGTTACTAGGCATCAATGATTGATGCATTGATGCATAGGGTTGGCTTTAGTACTGAGGAATGATACCGGATTAGAAAAGGCCAGCAAATGTCTGCAGTGCAAACATTTGGCAGAAGGAAAATTTTGGTGGAAGACCTGGCCTGTAGAAGGTATTTTCACTGAATTTCAGTTGGTAACGTTTGCTCTCAGAAACACTCTGGTGCTTGCTAGCTTAGTGTTTTGTTAATCAAAGGTGCCTACCCGACCCCGGCCCCCAAATTACAAGTATATCCAAGGAGTTTTCTCCCTGGGTCGGTATAAATACATTCCTTAAAATACAAAGACTTAGGTTTGGTATGTTTGATGGTTCTGCAGTAATCATTTGGTTGTGACAAAGCTGTGATACTTCCCAAGGTTGTTGATCCTATAGGGTAATTATAAGGCACAAAACACTCTTTGTAAAATACCTAGCTTAGTGTGTAGCATGCAGCAACCACTGACCACAAATGGGACTGAGGGTCAGCTTGTCCAGGCTTAGCCAGCTGCTGAGAAGTAGTATGTGTGCCTTCCATTTGAGAGATTGTATCAATTTTGGCTACTTAAGGACAACACAGCTAGGCTGATGAAGGTATGCCACCATCTGGGAGTTCTTGAGGCTCCACGTTAGTTGCAGATCTCATTTTCCGAAAATGTAAGGCAGCCAAGCTCTGTGTGTGCATATGGTGGTGGTGGTGGTGGTGGTGGTGCAGGGGCACGGGGGGAAAATGGAGAGAGAGAGAGAGAGAGAGAGAGAGAGAGAGAGAGAGAGAGAGAGAGAGAGAGAGAGAGAGAGAAATAGATGATTTTTCCCTGTGCTAGCAAGAGCACCATTCCATTCTTACAAAAGCAGCTCAGATCAGTGAGAATGGACGCTTAGCAGCACCAGAAGAGAATTTCCTGATTTAAAAACAGCTGTCTGATTTCATCTACACAACTCATTCTGCTTCCCAACATGTAACTTGCCTTCTGTGTCAGTTTATTTATAATAATAACAGCAACAACGCTTAGAATGATGTGGTGCTTTCACATCTATTACATAACATTGCACATATTTTAACTCATTATTCTTAGAATTCGTAGGTTAATTTTTGTATGTCAGGCAACCAACACCCACAGAAGGTTCAGTGTGGACGAGTCACAGCCAGGTCTGACTCAGAATTCAGTATATCATTTAGGTTTTGGTTCAAATTTTCTTTTAAATGTTTTTATTTGGTATTTTTTTAATTTTTATGTCTCCAATAGAAAGAATAAATTGTGTTAAGTGGTTGTAAGTCTTAGAGAGTTTAGAAGTGGAAGTTTAGGGTGATTGCAGTTTAGAGCTAGAATTCAGGTAGCATTTGAGTTTTACATGACTCTGTCAATCAAACAGAGGAGACCAGGACCCAAGTTTGTCCATAGCATCTTATGATAAGCCATCTTCATAAGCAAGAAATATCTCATACATTCCTTTTCCTTACCTGAAAATTGAAATGGTTTAACATCAGCTTCTTTACATGTAGGGGATAAAAAGTACGTACCCCACACATTTGTTGTGTGGATTAAATGAGATAATGTTTTTCAATTATTTTTCTCCTAGTATCGTATTTGAGGCATAGTAACTTGCAATAACGTAATTATTTTTGTCTGACTAATCTGGCATTGTACCAGTTTTGTGAGGCAATGATGGAATAGAGCCTTTCCCTTCCTTCTCTTCAGTTTGTTAGAAGCAAAACATCAGCAAACACATTTCATAACATTGAGCATGAGTCCTACTTTTAAGGAGGCCTTGACTTAACAACTTTGAAAGGTCTCTTAATTTTGTTTCTCATATAAATGAGACTGGCAGCATCAGGCATTGGTACACATTCATGAGTATCACCCAGCTGATCCCCTTGAGCCCAATATTGAAGGGAAGTTTGGGAAGTTTAATAAATCGCCCAGAAACAATGTAGCGCTTATTACCCAGGGGAGCAACTGAATTGTCCTGTTTCTGCTGATAAGTTATGACTTGGTATAGAACCCAACTTTAAAGTGCTGCCAACATGGCAAATTGCAGATGCTGTCAGGATGGCTTGAAATAGAACATTTCATTTAAATAGAAGAGCTGCACCCCAACAAAGATTGCTTACCCGATGACCTTATTAGCAGTGTGGTTTCTTTAAATCCAGTTTCCCAGGTGACGTCATATAGCCCAGTCACTGACAGATGCCATCATCACAGATGAGACTTGCCTGGCAGTGAAATGAGAGTCTTCCTGAGTAATAAAAAAATCCCTGGGGGAAAGAGAAATGTTAACGTGAAGAAACATTTTCTTGGGTGGGGAGACAGGAGTGGATTGCCACTCTTGGGAGTCAGTATCTAACATCCCAACTTTCACCTTAGTTAAGCAGTTTATATTTGAACCTGAAGTTTAGGTTAAGAAGAGATCCTGGTACCATAAAAGTATATGGTAGTAGGCCATCGTAGAATCACTACGAAAGTTGGAAGACCCAACCTGCTCTTGGAAGACCTAACTCTTCCTTAATTATCTAGGTGACTTTAGGCAATTCTGGTAGCCTCTTAGTGTCTCGTTTCCTCATCTGTAAAATGAAAATTAAATTGCCTTTGCCTATTTCAGAGAATTGATTATCATATTATGGAAGAATCCATGCTTAAGATATGGTTGTAAAATCAAAGTTAAGATCCACATACACAATGCAGTATGATATAAAATAATATGAATAATGTTTAATTGTTAAGATACAGATATAACAGTAAAGTTGTAATGCACAAAATGTATCATGATGTAAGACAATAAGAATAAGGTCTAATTGTTTGATAAAGGGAACAAATGCTATAGAAGAGAGAAGCCCAGACATGAGGGAAAAGGAGACTATTTGATAGATGTTGGAGGTTGGGGTAGAAGAGATGGAGGATCAAAAGGAGGGGACTAGGAATGAGATGTACAGTGAGGACGGTTCCAGTTGGAATGAAAGGTTCCCTGTGGGAGACACTGGAAAGTTGGGATGAGCCCACTTAGGGGGCAGTTGAATTGAGAGAATGTGAAATGGCCTAATATATTTAATTGCTTGGTAATTTTTATTTTTTCTTAGTATAGATCTTTGTATTGATTCAATGGACTGAACTTGGTTAAAATTTGTGGGAGATTCTAACATTTCTTTGGATTTTAAGTTTGTGTGGCCTGTCTCTAATGACTGCTGTCCTTTGCCTCATTTCTAGCCTATTTAGGATTGTAGACAGTTGAGTTTTGAGGAGACTCCAGTTTTCTTACCCGTAGAGTGGAGATAATACTTGCCACAGTTGTTGACCCTCCAGGGTAATTGTAAGGACTAGAACGGTATTTGTAAAATGCCTGGCATGGTGTCGGGAACACAATAACCACTGTTGAGGTTACATGTATCATGTGTGAGTTAGCAGGTGCTTCGGGATAAAGATAGGCCTAATGTGCATCCTGCATTCCGGGTTCACTCTCTGTGGTCTTGGAAAAGTCCCTTAAAAGTTCTCTGAGCCTCCATAAAATCTGTAAAATAAGGGTTGGAGATAATGTCGATGAGATCCCTCCAGAGTGCCTGGCACGTAGTGGTCACTCAGTGAATTGGAGCTGCTCCCGTAAAATCATCATTGTCGCCATCATTGTCATCCATAACAATGCTTGTTATTGGTGCTGTGAAACTGTTCTTGTAAATTCCAGTTAATTATTCAGCCATTTTTTCCCATGTTCCACAAAGTAGTGTTGCATCTAACTATTTGCCTGACACAGGAATCATAAAAATGAACACTGCCTGGTCCTTAGTATTTATAAGGAGGCACATGTTAGGTGCTAGAGGTGCCAAGTGCTGTGGGCATCTAGAGGGGAAGCATTCACTCTTGGTGGTGGGTGCAAGTGAGGGACTGGAAGGGTTTAGAGTGGGGGAAAAACATTTGAACTAGGCCTGGAAGGATACAAGAGATTCCAAAAGAACAGAAAAAAAAAAAGAAGACATACCATAAGGCAAGAATAGTATTATAGGGCCGGCCGAGTGGCGCGGTGGGTTAAGCGCTGGCTTAGGTTTGGGTCCCACATATGAGGGCCAGTGACACGGCCATCAAAAAAAAAAAAAAGAACAGTATTATATGTTTATAGACAAGAAGAGATGAAAAAACAAAGTATCAGAAGTATGGTGAGATGAGAAAATGAAGTAGGTGGGTTGAATTAAGTGACTGGAGATAGGGCAAGAAAAACAACCAGAGCCCATGTGAAGGGGCTTGAAAGCTAAGATAAGTTTAGACCATTACTTTTTGTATTATTTTCAGTTCTGAGGGGCTAAGGTAGAGATAAGAAAAAATGACCTATGTTTGTGTGCAATTTAATAAGATACTTTTATACTTTGATTGCAATAAGCAATAATTTAGAAACCCAACTCCTGTCTTCTTGTTAACCTTTATTCTTGCTCATAAAATTCATTAAAAAAGATTGGCCTACCAGATGAATTAGGCCATTATGAGACATTCTGGGTGACAAACTTAAAAGAAAAAAAAAAGACAATTATGTTATGGACCAGATTTACCCTCAGTCTTGGAGATTTGGTATTTTCATGTTAAGCAACTGCAGATGTCTCCAATTTTGTACTTTAATACTACTACTACTACTACTAATAATAATAATAATAATAATAATAATAATAATAATAATAACAACCACCACAACAATAATATCTTTAGCATTCATTGAAAGCTAAAAGAAATGAATCACCATGCATGCATTTCTGTTGTGAATATCAATTGTGTGCCAAGCATTGGATACACTATTGGACATGAAACAGATGCTTAAAACACTGAAGCATTTTATGACAGTTTTACCTTATTACACCCTGCACAACTTTCCAATAGACTACATGTTCACTTGGGAGAGTATACTCAAGACCCCCTATATTATATATCCATTTCCCCTCTCAGGGGTTACTATAGAGTGAGTGTAGAGACCTCAAATGAAATGACTTCCTTTGTCCACTGAACCATTCAACATTTAAGGAGGGTGTCCTACACGTACAGCATTGGGAATCCTACGAGAATGAGGGAGACGCTGGCTTTTCCCTCCAGGAATTAATAATCTAGTAAGAGACTGATTCTGAGAATATGAGTAGTTACAGCAGACTGTGATAAATATTGCAATGAAGAGAGATACAGATAGTGTCGGAGTAGAACAGAGGAGGAAAGTCTGACTCACTCGGGAGGTGGGAGGAGCAGAGGAAGGAGTGTCCCTTAGAAGGTGTTTGGCTGAGTCTCCAAGGATGCTAGAGAGTTGAGTTTGAACATTTTGGTTGATTGACCAGTGGAGTGTGATCGGGGAGGGATGACCATAGGAAAACAGCATTTACAAAGACAGGGAGATCAAATAGGACAATGATGGATTCAGGGGACTGTCAGGAGGTCAATATGGCAACAACTAGAGTGGAGTATGATGGATGAGGCTGAGAAAAGCCTTTAGGAGATATGATTCCAATAAGAGTAAAATGTTGAGCCAACCGAGTGGTGCGGTGGTTAAGAGCTGGCTTGGGATGCCAGCGGCCCTGGTTCGGATCCCACATATGAGGGCCAGTGACACTGCCCTCTAAAATAAATAAATAAATAAATAAATAAATAAATAAATAAATAAATAAATAGTAAAACATTGAGTATAATTATAGTCAAAACCACCCTTTGGCCTCTGTGTGCAGGGAAAGCATCCTTTTAAGACCTAAGAGGGTAGGTCTAATTTATACCTTACTCTTTGTTCGGAATAGAACGGTCAGAGTTCTGACCCCGGTCCAGCTGTGCTCTATGTGGCCCAGATCACTAGTTATTTTCCATTGTCTTCTCTAGTTGCAGGTGGCTTCCCAGAAGCTTTTGTGATAACCCAGAGAGAGAGTACAGAATTTATCTACTTGCTTAATTTGTCTCCATGTATTTATACCTTATGAAGAAGAGCCAGGACCCTATTGGTTGACCCTGGATGTCATCGTGTGACAATTATTATCTTACCTGCTTTGATCATTGAATCTTTCCTACAATTTTTTGCAGTTTTCATCTCCAGTAACCTTAAACAAAATTTTAAAGGGTTTCTAGCATGCATGTGTTGGGGCAAGGAGCTATAGATGGTAAGGAATGGTCTGGGATTGCCTTTCTAATAAAGCAATTAATTGCTCCTTATTATTAGCAAACTGGACTAGTAATGGGGTAGCCAGTGTTTGGGTTCGATTACATTTGCATTCAGGTGCCATTAGAATGGCAGCAGAGAGTTTATCAGTGGTTGTGAAGGAGACAGCCTACAAATGCCTTTCCCTCCTGATCTAGGAGGGGCGGGACCTTGGTCACAGTAAAAGCAGAATGAATCCTTAACTTTGTCCAATACTTCACACCCAGTGCATGAAGGGGCTGGTGTGGGAAATGAAGCCTGTGACTTTCAGGTGAGCTTTCCAGAGCCAAGTCCTGCTGGCTTCACAACCCATTTGGCAGCAATACCAGAGCTGGAATAAACACATTTACTGAAGGATATGAGTCAACACACTCCCCTTTCGATGCCCCTTCTTCTATCACCCTGTTACCTTTTAGCCTCAAGGAAAACAGTTTTGAGGCAGCACTTACTGAGTGAGCATAGGCCACTCCTCCTCCATGAGGAATAAAAATAAATAGCCTCATAGGATGCTTGAAATGAACTAAAAAAATTATCTACCTATGGAAGGGTTCTCTCCCACCTCCAAGGGGTTTAATGTCTTGGCTCATTAATCCCATAAACTCTAATAATGCCTCCTAGGAGCCAGGCACTGGGCCAGGCAGAAGGTAAAATATCATAAGCAAAACACCCATGAGCTTTGCCTTTGTAGAATGTATATTTAGGGACATAAAAATATTGGTTTCTTTTCCCGTTGCCCAAACTGGTGTTTGGTAGATGCTCAATAATGAATGATTAAATTAATATGTGGATGAATAACAAGGAGTGATTTAGATTGGTTTTCCTTCTTTAGCAGGAGACTAGAAGACAAGATCTGGGGCTAGGAGGGAGGGGAGATGAAGAAGACATCGCTCTGTTAGTGAGCCTCCCTTCTTGCTTCTGCTGCATGGGTGTCTTTGAGTAGGCAGAGTCCGAGAGAACTGGAACTTTGCCAGCAACGTATTGGATAGTTTTCCATTTCTTTCTCAGACTCAACTCATATCTGCATTTGACAAACCAGTATCATTTGGGGCACTTACAGTTATTTTAAGATGTATTTCAGCTCCTTTGTGGTCTAGGATACCATACTAAAAGACTTGAACTAGGATGATTAAGGATCAATGGATACATTGCTGTTCCTTTCTCCATGTTATCTCTGTACTTGTTAAAGGAGATTGCTTAGGGTAAAGTGTTTTCTTATTGAATTCCATCTTGGGAAAAACCAGAGATAGCTCGCTGCCCCTTAGTTAAGTACCGAACTAGACTAGAGGGCTTTTAGGGGAAAGTCTACCTCACCCTTTAATCTTGGTGCAGAGCAACACAGGAAATGGCCCTTGTCCCTAAGGTGTTTCAGTCTTATGTCCGAAAACGAAGTCCCCCTCTAGTCTTCTGTAACGGAACTGTGGTACAGCTCACTAGTTCATACCAGGGAGGAGAGCCAGGCACCTGGAAATGGAAAGAACATGGGGGAATTTGCAGGTCTTGCCTATGCATTCTGCCTGTAATATCCTACCGATCTTAACAGCGTTGAGGCAATGGATAGTTGGATGGTTTGTTGTTTGTTTGCTTGTTAAATTAATTGCAGGCAAAAATAAGGGGAGGTTCTAGAACAAAGGCCCCTATTCCTAACATCTCAGTAGATATGTGGAGACTATACTGATAGTGAGAAAGTGAAGCATCTATGAGGAGTGACATCCTATTGGATGGTCTGGGTCTGAATAGAAATAGGTCATTATCTGTCTGAGTTCTATAATATACCATAATGATACCAGCTCTCTAAGTCCCAGTGCCTCAAATCCCTGTAGAATGAAACGTAAAGTAATGAAGTCATTATTTTTTTATGTCTGGGACGAGTTCTATCCATTTTTCTGCACTGTGGTGAGGCTCTTCATGGCCTTTTCATCTGGGTCTTTGAAGTGCTGTGAGAGTCGTATGCAATTTCAGGTGCATGAGTTTGGTGCAGCCTTTTCTTTCCCCCTCCTGCTTTGAGAACTGATGAAATTGGAGCTTGACTGAGCCAGGTAAAGCCTTGTAAAGATAAAATGTGTCAAACAAATTAAAGAAGGAGAGTTTTGTGTATGCATTTGCTGTGTAGGCTAATCGTGTGCGCAAGTGAAATGCCTTTCCTTGATCAGAGCTCCTTGCAGGCCAGAGACTGTACATGCAAGTGTTTTAGTGCCACAAGCATGAGGGGTGATGGAAATCGCTGAGTTCATTTTAACACTAAAAATGCTATAACAACGGTATCAAAGAAAATTTAGGAAAACTAACCGATTTCCTCATAGACTAAATTTTATTTACCCAAGTTTTTCAATTATAACTTTTTCACCCTTAAATATTTGTACTTTTTTAAAAACTTTACATTATATCATAAGTATTCCCCCCCTGTTGCTTCCTAGTTAGGTTAGTTCAGGAAATCCTCGATTCTGTGACAAATAAACCCCAGTCTCAGTGATATAACACAATAGAAGCTTACTTTCTGCAACATTAATCACCCATTTATGTCAGAGAGAGAGAGAGAACAAGAGCGAGAGAGAGAGAAGAGAGAGATGGTGGGGGTGGTTAGGGGGCAGAAATAAAAGGGAAGGAATGTCTTTGTATAGACTTGGATGTCTCCAGATTGATGGAGGCTTGGCTCATCTTCCAGTTATGGCTTCCAGTGTTGTCCTGGACACCAACATCAACAGGTGGGGGGGAAAAAAGCATGGAGGAGGATCATGGGAGAAGTTTTTATGGGTCAAGCAGGAAAGCTGTGTACATCACTGTTGGTCAGTCCCATGACTACATCTTATTGCAAAAGAACTTGGGAATTGTAAGCTAACTTTATGTCCAGGAGCAGAGGGGAAATGGTTTGGTGAAAGTAAGTATCTGCCATTTTAATATTCATGATTTTCTATGTAATAGTTCCAAATAGTTTATTCACCTAAAATGGCATGATATATATTTATCTTTTCCCCTATTTTTGAGCATCTGTATTTCTAGTTTTTGCCACTTTTTTGGCATATGTTTTCATGACGATAAATATTTATTTCTAATGAATTATTATTTTTTAAATAATCCCAGTATTGTGATTACTGGGTAAAACAGTATGAAGTACTTTATGGTGTTACCATATTACATCTATAAGTAACATATATTATAAGTCTCCAGGAATACACCTGAGTCCCTTGAGGAAGTAAGCAAGTGCATAGAACAGTGATTAAACTTTTAAAGATCTTTCAACAGTGGTCCACCCCAGGAACTATATACAAAAACTGAATAACCATAGTATTTAAGATGTTATTTTGCTTAATAAGTCAGATCAAATATAGAAAATCATGGTCAAGAACAAGCTAATATCTGTTGTAAATTCAGAATTTTGAGACTTCTTAAGTATTGTTCCCAGAGCCTATTTCTATAAATTATAGGTTAAGAGCTAACAAGGTGGATGGCAGAAAATATTATTGGGATGTTGAAGTTAGTGTTAGCTTTACCGCTAGTAGGTCTGTGACATGGGGAAGTCATTTTACTGTCATGGGCCTCAGTTTTCTTTTTCTTAAACAGGGATATTGGACTAGGTGATGTCTAGGTTCCTTTCAAACTTGGACATTTTATTGTCTTAAGAGACTTGTACAGAAAATTGTCCAAGTTTGCTGTTGATGCTAAACTTCTCCAGTTTTTGAAACATTGAGGCAGCAAGATTAAATCATAGGAAGAACTTTCAAGACTGTGAGTGAGCAGAACAGTGGCAAATGACTTTCAAAATGCGCAAGTGTTAGATAAGGCATGATAAGAGAATAACCCAAACTATTTGTAGAATGATGACCCCATGGCTCTCTAGTAAGACTGTGGGAAAAAGTCGAGGGGTCATGATGGCTCTGTAAAGCATTTACTGAAAACCTTGGGGTCTGTTACTGGAGTCTTGGAATTTAATCTCAGTTCTGCTCTTGTGCAACCTTGGGAAGTTACTTAAAATTTCTAATCCTTGGTCTTCTCTCTTATAAACTGGAGGTAAAAGCATCTATCTTTGCAGTTAAGGGTGGCTGAAATTTAAGAATGCATCATAGGACTTGGCACACATAATGTACTTGATCAGTGGTGGGTTTTGTATTGTTATGACTGACGCTGAAATAACAAAAGACATGTTGGGCAAAATTAAGAAGGTATTTGGCAATATCATGTAAAACATGGGGATTAAATGAGCCAATTCATGTGGAAGTATTTAGCACAATGCTTGCACATAACCCATAATCAGTTGAGCTTGGTTGAATCTGGTTCACTAGAGGAAGCTAAAATGTCTGGGGACAATTTTAAAGGTAACAAGAAAGAAGACAATCATGCCTTTTTCATAAAGTGATCTTCAGAGGCAATTTACTGGGTCTGGCCCACATTTTTCTCTAATTAAAACAGTTTTCAGTGCCACATATTTTCAGGTTACAACTAGGATTTAGACTTATCAAGGCCTCTAGGTGTCTGGGCTCATGTAACCCAGTCAGTACTTGGCCTTCGCAGTGGTGGCAAGCAAAATGCTGATTCATTGTTTTCTGGCTTGTTACGTTAGTCAATGTTGGCTTATTGTCCAGAGCAATAAAGAAATGAGGGTATGATAATCCAATTCATTTATGATAAAAGGTGTAATATTTACATGTTCTAAAACTGTCACTGGCTTGTTTTTATTGGTATTTGGTTACTGTATTTTCTTTTCATTATTCAACCTTGCCAGCTTCCCCAAGCACTGATTTACATGCACATGGTAAACCTTAGCCATGTTTTTTCAACAAATTTGTAACAGGCAGTGATAGTTTTGATTTATATTTCATATTCACTTGAGAGAGTGATTTTTAAAATGATAATTAATTGTTACTCTGTTCCTAGGATTGCAACATGGTTCCTTCTCAGATATATCTAATCTGAGAGTTTCAGCAAAAGGCATAAAAGGAAAACCAACAAGAAGAAGGACAGATGACAAATGCTGTATTGATGTTAAGACAAGCAAACTATGACCTAAGCGTGCTGGTCTCTAGAGAGCCGACTTGGGAGCTTTTCTGAGTGTTTGGATTTTTTGTGGGATTTTTCCCCCAATCACATTGGTAGAGTCTGGATTACAACCGAGAACGCAGAGATTAATGGCCTGTTGTGACTAATCCTTAAACCCCTACTCCGATTTCTCTTAAATTGATTGACTTTAGAGAAGCCAAAGATAGACCCACACTAGAGAGCCTGATATTAGATGCCAGTGAATTCATGACATCTAATAGCTCTAAGTACATGTAACCAAGAATCAGGGAGCCTTCATGGAACAGAGGCACTTTTTGCATTAAGAGAATTATTTTATTAGTTGCTTATTGGATTAGATCCCAATGTGTTGTTTCATAGTCTTTTTTTTAAGAGAACATTTCACATGATTACACTTAAAATTTTTAACACTGATAAACCCAATTTTAAGTCATTTAGAGAAAAAGAGATAAGGATCACCTGTGATCACATAACCTGAGCGCAACTGTTATTAATAGTTTGTTCCCTTCTAGGTTTTTTATTTATAAATGTTTTTGTGTGTTTGAAATTGAATTCCACTATTCTGTTTGAGCAAAAAGTCATTTGAGATAAATATATGGCTTGTGTGCATTAAAGCAAGGCCCACCTAAAATGTAGACAAAAACAATGTGAAAATAATTAGATACATAGATGGATAGATGTGGCATTGATGGAAATCACAATTTTATGCTAAATTAGTGAGCTCAGATTGGATAAAATTTGAGCAGAAGTGAAATTTCTAAATCTTTAATTATGAACCTGTTGCTCCTGAAAAAAAAATTAATAGGAAGATAAAAAGATGAGAAATGTAATCATGTATTGGGGATTTTTGAGTAGGAGAAATACTGGAAGAGACCGTTACAAATGAAGTTTTTAAAAAAATGATTCATTTAACTATTAAAACCCAGAAATATGTTTAAATGTACTGAGAGACCATTTAGAAGAGTGATTAAAAGCTTTAGAAAAGTGATTAAAAAGCTTAAGCCCATACTCTGCCTCTTCCAAGCTGGAGGGCTTTGAGCAAGTTAACTTCTGCATCTCAGTTTTATGATCTATATATTGGGGATAAAAATAACCTGCTCAGTGATTTTTTTAAAAAATAAGTATTAAATGACATACAATAGTAAAGCACCTAGTATGTTAGTGTCAGGCAGATAATAATGGCTTAACGAATGTGGCCTATTTGTCACACCATGCAACATGTAACATACAGCCAGGCACATTACCTTTGTAAAGGAGGAAGATTCTTTGAGTTGCCTGCTTTGTAGGGAACGTACTAGAAGCTGAGAAAACTTCAATACCTTCCTCTGACTCTACAAAAAGAGTTCCCACTATCAAAACTGATGTTTACAATCTCTATAATGTCCCATAAACACAATCTGTGAGCATACTTTGTACATACGAGGTGTGACAATTAAGTTTGCAAACTCATCCTAGATAAAGTGCTACATACTGCATTTCTGAATATCATTACAGTCACCTTTGAAGTACTCCCCTTGGGAAGCTATGCACCGATGCCAGTGTCTAGTCCATCCTTCAAAGCAGTTTTGGAACTCTTTTTCTGAAATGGTCATCAGCTGTTGTTGTATTATTACCCTTGATATCCTGAATATCATCAAAATACTTCCTTTCACTATTTCCTTTATCTTCTGGTAAAAAAAGAAGTCATGGAGGGCCAGATCAGGTGAGTAGGGAGGGTGTTCCAACACAGCTATTTGTTTACTGGCTAAAAACTCCCTCACAGACAGTGCCCTGTGAGCTGGTATATTGTAGTGATGCAAGAGCCATGAATTGTTGGCGAAAAGTTCAGGTCATCTAACTTTTTCACACAGCCTTTTCAGCACTTCCAAATGGCAAACATGGTTAACTGTTTGTCCAGTTGGTACAAATTCATAATGAATAATCCCTTTGATATCATAAAAGGTTAGCAACATCGTTGCAACAAGTTAACTTAATTGCCAGACCTCGTGCTTACCTGTGCCTTTGTGTTGTATTTCTCCATCTGGTTGTCACCCACCCGAATCACACCCATCTCACAAGTTCAGCCAGAGGAATCCTTCTCTGTGAATGCTGTTGTCATCTGTACAGTTTGCAGGGATCTCTTGGTCTCTACACCCCATTGGCTCTTACTGTCCTCACTGCTGCTCATCACTGTCTTTCTGCCTCCGTCATGTGGAAAACTCATTGTGGTCAAGATTTCTCTTAGTCTCTTCTGTTCCCACTCCTAACACGGCATGCTAATTGGTTGGGTTTACTCCCCAATCTGTAATGGTAATGATAAGATTATCTGTAGATATTTCAAGTATTGTTTCTTAATTTATTTCCTTTTCCTCAACCCACTTGTTGCCTCTTAAAGATACTATAGCTCAGGACAGGGCTCAGCAAATAACAGCCTGTGGGCCAAATGTGGCTGGCCACCTGGTTTTGTAAACAGAGCCATGCTCATTCATGTATGTATTGTCTATAGCTGTCACCAGAGCAGCAGAATTGAGTGGTTCCAACAGAGACTGTATGGCCTGAAACACCTACAATATTTACCATCTGGCCCTTTACAAAATAATTTTGCAACCTCTAATGAAAATGATGGATTCAGATGCTTCCAGCAGGTAGCATAATACACTGGGTGCCTGGATAATCCATTGTTGTCTTCAGTGAAAGATTAGTTACATGTTAGATGAAATATTTTTTAAAATGTCTTAAAGCTGCGAGGCTTTATGAACACCAGACTTGTCTTGATGTTTGTGGCTACCTTGGCAGTTTTTACCACCCCAAAGCAGTTCCGTAAGCTCCTACCATGGTCAGAAACCAGAAGAGAAATCTCGGTGTGTAGTGACCTGGATTTGGAAAGCTCCCTGTGCAGTCCGAGGAGCTTGGCACAGCTCTGCCCCTGCCCAGAGGACATTCCGAGGGGAAGCCACCCTCCCTTAGGGGATGGGCTGTACTGGGGCTGGCAGCTTGGCAGGGAAGGAGCAAGCTTTCTGAGAGTACTCTTCTGCTGACAGCTCTTTGAAAAAATAAACCTCCTCTTTGGGGAATATGAAGGTCAGACTGCATTCAGAAATAAGAATATCACCCGGAAAGACAAGCAATTTCAAGAATGACAACCTGAAAAATCAAACCTTTCCCCCTGGTGATTGAGACAGGGTAGACACATAGCCTGAGCCATGATCAGTTTCTGCACTTGGATAGAGCATTTCCTCCCAAATAACAAGCTGAATGAGTTTTACGGAGCTCTGGGAGACGGTTGCCATCCTTCCTGGACCGACGGGGAAATTGAAGTCAAGAGGCAGAGGCCTGGCCTGACCACAGAGGGAATCGGTTCTGGCAAGAACCCCGCAGGACACACTGGAGCTGGAGTCCCTGACGCGGCATTTGCGCCGAGAAGCCCCGAAAGCAGGTTTCAGAATGCGGCTTGACAGAGGCTCTCCTGAACTCTGGAGTAGGGCTTGGCAAACAATAGCCCACCAACCAAATCCAGCCTGCTGCCCATTTTTATAAGGCCAAAGGAGCTAAGAATGATTTTTACATTTTTTAAATGGTTGGGGGAAAAAATCAAAAGAATATTTCATGACACATGAAAATTATAGGAAACCAAATTTCGATCCGTAAGTAAAATTTTAGTGAAACACACCCATTCATGTATGTATTGTCTCTTGTCTGTGGCTGTTTTCACAGTACAATAGCAAAGCTGCGTTGTCTTAACAGAACCTAGCGGGCAAAGCCTAGAATAGTTACTGTCTGGCTCTTCACTGAATAAACGTTGCCACCCGCTGCTCTAGAGTGCATGGAATATAATACTTAAAATCAGCTTTATTGAAGTATAAGTCCTATATAATACACTCATTTTAAGCCTACAGTTCGATGGGTTTGGAAAAAGAATACAGCCATGGAACCACCACCACAATCAAGATATAGAACATTTCCATCATCCCCCAGATTTCCCTGTGCCCCTTCATACTCATTTGCTCCCCCATCCTTGAACTCAGGCAACCACGGATCTGATATCTGTCAATAGTAGCAGCTTTTAAATGATTGTTTCCTAGCATTTTGGATCACTAGAGACTGTGTTAAAGGAGGGTGATGGTGGGGGTAGGTGAAAACTGATTTTATTCTTTCATTTGATAATTCCTAGTTCGCTCCAAACGCCCACTCCAAACAGCCACTCAGCCGGTTATCATATTAGTAACTGAGAGGCACTGGTTAAAGAACTCTCCATCTATTATCTCATTCAATCATTTGACCTTGTGAGGGAGTTCTTATCCACCTCCCATTTCACTGAGAGGAGATAGAGGCATCCAAGTGTTAAGATGTAACCTAAGACTTGAGCTTGGCCACTGCACTATCCATGTATTCAGTCTTCTCTACAAGCCTGCTTGGAGGTACAATACCAACATTTTATAGAAAAATGAAGCTCAGAGAGGTTAAGTGACTGGTCCAAGTCACCCAGAGTCATGATTTGAACTCCAACCATCAAGGAGAAGGCACAGAACAAAGCAATTGAAAAAACATGAATTTGAAAAATCACCCTGTCCTCCAAAGGACAAAGAGCCATGGGTGAGCGAGCTATAGATAATGCAGAGGTGAGCATGGCAGTGGGTGAAAAGCAGTCTTAAGCCAGATATACTTTTGCTTTCTAAACTAATGGATATTCCAAGACTATTTAATATAAACAACTAATGGCAGTAAAGTGCTTTGAAAAACCCTGAGGGGTACTTCCATGCTGACCAGCATCAATAATCAGTCTCTCTTCCTATCCCTTCACAAGCGGCATTATACCTGCATCGGTCTGTTTAGACTGAGACTGAAAATCAAAGTTGCAGAGGAGAGAGCAACAGGGCGTTTTCTTTCTGTCTTCCTCTTCACACCTGCTATTACAAAGGATGGTGCCATTTACTGACCCCTACTTTTAATGATTGCACTGCATTGCTTCAGGGCTTTTTTCCTAAGCACTTGGCACCTAAAAAGCACCCCCAAAGTATTGTTTGTTGTTTCCTTTTTCTAGGAGCACTCCATCAGCCTCTCTACAGGCTCTTCTTACAACCTAGGAGAGGAGACTATATCCTCTGGAGTCTTTAGTTGTATATAGTAGAACCCCTTTAAGACAAGTGGAAGCAGGAAAGAAATTTATTAAAGCATTTGAGGTGCTCTCCAAATCTATGGGTGGGCCAGAGAATCAGAATTGGAGTCTATGCTTACAAGAACGTGCTATGAAATTATTCCAGGAAAGACTCCTGCTTCTGCCACTTCTGGGCAGAGGTAACCAAATCCCATCACTAGACACCACTGGTGTCCAGAAAGCTGGATAATTCTGCCACTAACCTCACCAGAAAATGGACACCACATCAGAGTACTTCCTCATGCACTTTAGAACTGAAGTCTCAGGCATCTGAGATTGGCCAAATTCAGTCATGTGCCTGTGCCCTATGAAAAGTAAGGTTCAGGATTCTACCTGGGTGGGATTGAACAGAAAAGGCAGAAAAGACTCCAAATACAGTGGGATGGCTGAGTAATGACCTCCCGAAGTTGTCCACATCCTAATCTTGGGAACCTATGACTATATTACCTTTCATGGTCAAAGGGACTTGGCAGATGTGATTAAGGATCTTGAGATGGGAAGATTATCCTGCATTATCCGGGCAGCCCAATGTAATTACAAGGCTCCTTCCTTATAAGAGGGAGGCAGATAGATTAAAGCCAGTAAAAGGAGATGTGACAATGGAAGCTGAGGCTGGAGTGCTGTGCTTTCAAGGTGGAATAAGGGGACCATGAGAGAAGCACTGCAGAAGGTTTCTAGTAGCTGGAAAAAGCAATGAAACACATCCCCCCTTGCCCCCCGAGCCTCCAGAAGGAACACAGGCCTGCTGACACCTTGATCCTAGCCCCCCTAAGACTCAGTCAGACTTCTGAGCTCCAGAACTATTAAGATAGTAAATGTGTGTTGATCAAAGCCTCTAAGTTTATAATAAGTTGTTACCGCAGCAACAGGAAACGAATACACATAGGAAAAACATTCAAAACGGTGATGGGAAACCAGAAAGCATGACAAATGTTCAGCATAGCCACCTTGAAAGATCACTAGGAAAGTTGTTCCCCACGTCCAATTGATAGGGTTTTGTCTCTCCACCTTTGAGCACTTCTTAACAGAGTCCTGCAGGGTGAACAGGCTGAGTAAATTGTGGTTATTCAGTTTGTTCACCTATTTTATTCATTCCATGATTTGTTCAACAGATGTTCTACTCGTTAAATATTTACTGGAGTTAAGAGCCAAGCACTGTGAAAGAGCTTTTGGTGACAAAGGAAAATGAGAGAATAAGACTTCGAGCTAACAGTCAAGAAGTTCAGAGACACTGGGTTTAGACTGAACTAATTTACAGTTGTCTTTATCTATCAAATCCCAACCCAAAATCCACATTAGGTTGGTTTGGAAGAGTGGGAGTAAGGATGTCCCGATGACTCCAGAAGAGGAGCCCCAATAATTCACATAGAAAGGCAGTATACCTGGAATAAATATATATATATATATTTCAATTCATGTCTATTTTAGCAGTAGCCAACCCTTATTGAGTGCTTCCTCTGTGTTAAAGATAATGCTAAGTATTTTATATGCTTTATTTTCATAGAACTGTCAAATCAACCCCATGAGGTCTAAACAGTTATTATCCCCATTTTACATATGAGGACACCAAGGCTTAGGAAATAAGACCAAATTCACATGGCTAAGTAACAGAGCTGGGATTTGAATCTCACTCAGGTCACTTGACTCCTGGGTACACCTTTTGCCGCCCTGCCTGCTTGTGTGCCAAGCACTGGGTGAGGGGCTAGGGATTCACATGTGTAACAGAAAAAATATCCCTCGATAAGTAAGCCTCAAAATTTAGTAGGTAAAATAAGCCATGAGAATGCAGACAAAGAATTACATAGCTTTCCAAGGTGACTGATTTTAAAGGGGAAAACCATCATTGGGATATATAATTTCTGGTCCATTTGGTGAAAGATCGCATTAGTTTGTAACTGAGGTAAGAGCAACCCCTACATCACTTTCATTGATTTAGGTACAAAATGCATTCTAGATTATTTCAATTTTAAAATCGTATTCCATAAGGAATATATATATATATATATAGATTATTATATATAATATATATAGTCCTTATATTTATATAGTATATATTATATATAATGTATATTTTTATATATTATATATAATATATTATATATATATTTTTATATATATTACGTAATGTATAATGTATATCTCTATACCGGTGATGCCAAAAAATGTATACAAGTGGACGCTTTGGTCAGTGTTGCTCAAGCAGTAGTTTGCCATAATCAGAAGTGTCTGGACGCTGATGGTAACCACTTGGAGCACCTCTTGTAATCACAGAAGTCAAACGTGACTTGTGTACATCTTTTGTTATCAGTATATATTGAGTATTACAATTTTAATACAGTTTTTTCCTTTCTTAAAATGTGTATACAGGGCCGGCCGAGTGGTGCGTTGGTTGGGAGCTGACTTGAGACGTCAGCGGCCCCGGTTCGTATCCCACATCTAAGGGCCAGTGACACTGCCCTCTGCAGCTAAGACGGTGAACAGTGGCTCCACCTGGAGCTGGGCTGCTGTGAGTCCCTGGGATGGTGTAGCTGCAGCCCCTGCTGCAGTGGGCTGCCATAGGCTGCAGTGAGTGGCCGGCAGCTGGTGTGAGCTGCCAAGAGCCACCGTGAGTGGCCGTCCAGAGGCCGGCAACTGATCTGCCTCACCCGGGAAGAGCGCAATGATGATACCAACATGGGCCAGTGGAGCGATGTCCTCCACAACTAGACTGAAAAACAGGGGGGCAGTAACTTGTCTCTTCCCCTTTCCTGGCTCCCCAGTGCTGTTCCCTTCCCCCAATTCCCCAATGGAATCTTTAACAAAAAAATGTGTATACATTTTTTTGGAGATATATATATATATATATATATATATATATATATATATATATATCTTGCTCTCTCCTCTCCCCTCCTTTCATTCACATTCACTCACAGTTGTAGCTAAGGTCAATATTTTGGTCAATGCTATTATTTACATTAATGCCACTTGAAGCCTCTTTCCAGAAAGTGTGAGGGTCAGAGATGCAGCCCTCCAGCCCCCTGTTCTGAAGTGAGTGCCTCCCCTCTGCAATGGCTCATCAAGCACCCACAGAAGGTGTTGAGGCTGGGCTGGCCTGTGAGCAGGAACACACAGATACCACTTATCACTCCCAAGCTCAGGAAGTAGGGTGTATAAGATCTCTTGACCACTGAACCAAGAGCTGCATCTCACCCAAATGGCACCCAGCTGTTCTGCTCGCTGGGTTCTGGAAGCTACTGTTTGCCCAGTTACCACTCCGCAGCCCTGTTGACAGATGGTGTGCCTTCCTCATTAAATCAGGATCCTCTCCACTCCGAGGACCCCAGGCTTGTTGGGAAACAGACTTGGTGGTGTTTTCTAATGCTGAATGGTCTGCAGCTCAAGAGCATGAAGATAAATATTCTACTTCATTGTGCATCCGCTAACTTAAGCCTTACTGTGTCTATTCCCTTCACTTTGACAGGGCACATTTAGAAAAGTGAAATGAAGTGCTTTTAGGCACCTAGCTTCTCCATCCATCACTTTCTCTTGTGCTATACCAACTTGGCCCTATTTCTCTGTGACTTGTCTTCATGCAGTGCTTTCTATCAGTTATCTACGATATCTTGAACCAAAAAGAGACCTTTCCAGTCCAGAGTTCGGGGCTCACCTTTGTTTTTGAGGCAATATTGTGTTAGCCTTATTTCTTTGGAGAGCTTGTTGGAAGAAAAGACGACAGCCCATACAAAGAGGGAGCCCTGATATAAACCAGTATGTCTCCAACCAAGATAATAATAAGTGTAATTATAGGGCCGGCCGAGTGGCACGGTGGTTAAGTGTTGGCTTGGGGAGCCGGCGGCCCTGGTTCGGGTCCCACATATGAGGGCCAGTGACACTGCCCTCAAAAAAACAAAAATCAATAAAACAAAACAAGGGGCCGGCCGAGTAGCGCGGTGGTTAAGCGTTGGCTTGGGAAGCCGGCAGCCCCGGTTCAGGTCCCACATACGAATGCCAGTGACACTGCCCTCAAAAAAAATAAATAAATAAGTGTAATTATAGCACAACCATGTTATCAAGTTGTGCGTTTATCCTAAGAGTAATGGGTAGCCATGAGAAGGCCTTAATCTAGGGTGTGAGGTGGTTATATGATCGCATTTGAGTCTGAAGTTTAAGGAGATCTCTTCAGCTACGGAATGGAGAATTGACTGGAAGTGAAGTGCAGTGAGAGAGTCAGGTAACCTTGAGAGGGGCCGTCAGGAGACTGAGTTAGAGATGGAAGTAACCTGATGAAGGTGCTGGTGGATATGGAAAGCAGTGGAGGGAATCAGGAACTTTTAGGACACAGATCAGTGGAGTTTAATGAATTGTATATGGTAGCCATGAGGAAGAATGGTGGGTCAGAAGGAGACTCAGGTTTCTGGCTCATGAACTGGGTGGATGGCTGTGGCATTCGTGGATCTGTCATAATGGAAGAAGGGATCCACAATGCATTGAGTCACAGAGAATTGCAAGAGTCCTTGAAAGGGATGCAGAGTTGGGGAGAGGGAGAAAAGGAAATACTAATGAAGGAAAGATAAGACAGTCTCTTCTATCAGAAAGTATACCAGGGCATAAGAACAAACAAACCTACTATTATTACTGCATTTAACGAGTACCGGCAACACCGCTATTACTATTGGTTGCTTAGTGTATGTCTAAGCTTCTATTGATTGCTCAGTATATGTCTAAACCAGTTTTTACAAAAACCATGATAGGTATCATTCATCATCCCTATAAAGCTGAACAGACTGAGGCTCAGAGGTACTAAGTAATTTAGCTGGAGTTAGAAAGCTAGAAAATAGCTGAGCTATGATTTGAACCCAAGATTGTCTGCCTCTAAAGAATATACTTATGACTTCTAGGGAAAACTGTCACCCCAAGGGACAAATAAACAGGTGCAGGGTTAGAATGATGTAAGTTAAGAATTAAGTAATGAGATAACAAAGAGTCAGATAGGAGGTTATTTTAGGAATATTTCTTGGAGAAGTTGAGGTCTGCTTTATTTGAATGAAGCTATATACACCAACTTCCTGCATGCAAGCACATTCGTTTGAAGTAGAGAGCAAATAAATGCGTTTAGTAACATGTAGGGTGAGGAAGGCATTGGAGGTAACTTTTTGAGACCATGTTCTGCTGTATAACTTTTTTTTTTTTTTGAGGGCAGTGTCACTGGCCCTCATATGTGGGACCCGAACCGGGGCCGCTGGCTTCCCAAGCCAGTGCTTAACCACCGCACCACTCGGCCAGCCCTGCTGTATAACTTTTGATTATGCTACTTTGCCAGTGCAATAAATGCTTAGTTTGGCCCACGTGACTCTCGTAACAGGCCAATATACTTTTATAGACTCACTTCCTGCTTTCCCTCTGTGTTCCCTCTGCTTCAGCCGTAAAGGGTCTTCTTTCCCTTTCTTCCCTCATCCCTCCCTTTTGCCCTTCCTCCTTTCTGTCCTTCCTTTCCTTTCTTCTTCCTTCTGTGTTTCCTTTCTTCCTTTTTTCCTTTATTCATTCTTTTTGCACTTGTTTATTCAGTGATCATAAATGGAGCGCCACTGTGTTCCAGGAACTGTGCTAAGTCTTGAGGGTCTTGGAGACATAAAAATGGACACCCTCAAGGAGATCATGGGTGGCTCTTCGTACGTTGCATTCATAATTCATTGTCTTGTACTTTGAAATACACCATTACAAACATTGGGTCAGGTGAAAACAGAGACCAGAAGAGGGCGTGTCTAAAGGAAGTGGACTTAGAGTTAGGGTTATGAACAAGTGGAAATGTCAAATAAGCAGAGGAGTTGGGCTTTTCTGGAAGACTTCATAACATGTGTCTAAAAAAACAGCAGGTTTCTTTTAGGAGAATGAAAAACAGTGTTCTACAAATGTCTGAACCATTTCTGAGATGTGACCGTTATTTTTTTCCCTTGTTACCACCTTTCGCATTTCTATTCCCAAATCCTGAGGCCACTTCTTCTGCTGTTTTCTCTTCTGCTTCCTTTCACTCTTTCATCAACTCTCTGAATTGAACTCTTCATTGCGGATCTCTGACAATGTCTCCTCCGCTTTGCTAACCACGTTAAAAAATAGACATTCAAAAGCCTTCTGTGCGTCTCCTGCTATGTTATGGGTCTCCTGCTGTGTGAATTGATGCTCCCTGCCCAGAGGATGCCTGCCTCACCTCTGGGGCCCTGGAAGCTAGGAGGCTTGTGTAGAGGTGTGCACCATGGGCTGTGCCAACTGCCAGCTTAGTGTCCACTCCCTGGGGTTAGTCACCTGCCATGTGCTTGCCTTCAGCAAAGGGCACAGCACTAAATTGCTTGCTCACCAACAGGGTGAGCCTGGACAGGGCAGTGAGGCAGCCCCATGCAACATGGATCAGGTCCATCCTGACTCCTAGTCGTTTTTGTTTTTCCTTTTTTCCCCTCCAATGTCACATGATGCCTACCTGCATACTCAGCGTACCTATGACTCTTGGACTGCTTCTGAGTGGGGGCAGGGCTGATGTAATCCATCCCTCCCCACGTATTGGGCTCTGCTCCAAAGTACCCTTTTTGCTGCCTTGCCCTGGTCCTGTGCCTCAGGTGAACCCTGAGATTTCACCTGCCTCTGGGACCACATTCCCAGTTTGTGGCTCAGTCCTGATGAGGGGTCCCTCTCCCTTTACCTGGTGCCTTCATTTCTGCATGCATTACACAGGGACCTTGGAATCTCTAGGCTTAGGGCTTCACTCTCCCTAAATTTGTTTCTACTGCCCATTGGCTAAGCTCATTAGAACCCACTGGACTCAGATTGCCAGAGCTGCAGGAAAAGGTGCTGAATTCTATATACCCACTCTGTCTTTATTCCCCATTGCTGCACCCCGTATACAAGGCAGGAGCCCAGATACCAGGTCTTGTTCTTCATTCTAATTATTATGAATAGCATAGCAGTTAACATGCACCTCCTCTTCCCATTACTGTGCTAAGCACTTGAGAAGAATTAGCTCACCTGCTTCAAACTGGCTTCATGACAAAGGTATTCCATGGCCCTGGGATTCCAGCTCAGGCAGCCTTGCTCCTAAGCCCATTTTCTTAACTAGAATCCAATTTACTGTCTGCCTTGACTGGAGCATGTCGTCTTGTCATCCTCAGTGCTTTCCCAACCAAACCAACTTTCAATAGCATCTTCCTCTGGGTCTGCCTCTCCAATGCTTCCATAGTTCTTTTGGACAAATCTTATTCCAGTCTGATCCCTTCCCCTGTAATTAGACCATGTGCAGTTGAGTCTCAAAATGATCATAGAGTGGACTAAAGAATTCCAAAAGCATTGGGCCAGCTGAGTGGCTCAGTTGGTTAAGAGCTCACTCAAGAGTGTGAGCTGACAGGCTGGCCGAGTGGCGCATTGGTTAAGATCTGGTTTTGGGATGCCAGCGGCCCCGGTTCAGATCCCACATATGAGGGCCAGTGACACTGCCCTCTTCAGCTAACAACAGCTCCACCTAGAGCTGGGCTTTGCGAGCCCCAGCGACGGTGTAGGCTGCAGCCCCTGCTGCAGTGGGCTGCCAAGGCTACAGTGAGTGGCCGGCAGCCAGCGTGAGTGGCTGGCAGCCAGCATGAGCTGCCAATAGCCGCGGTGAGCTACCATCCAGAGGCCGGCGACCGATCTGCCTCATCTGGGAAGAGCGCAATGGTGATACCAACATGGGCCAGTGAAACAACCTCCTCCGCAACTAGACTGAAGAACAAAAAGACAGCAACTTGTCTGTTTCCCTTCCCCGATTCCCCAACGTTGTTCCCCTCCCCCAATTTCCCAATAAAATCTTTAAAAAAAAAAGAGTGTGAGCTGAGCTCTGAGCAACAGCAGTTCGATGCCCAGCCAGACCTGTGTTGCCATTAAACTGCCAACAGGTGGCAGGATGGCTCAGCTAAAAAACAAACAAACAAAAAGGAATTCTAAAAGGATCATTAGGGTCAAAATGTATATCAAGCAGCCAATGAATATTTATTGGGTAATATTTCTGTGCTCAGCTGTTTGCAGTGCTATAAAGAGAATACATGGAAGAAGAGGTTTCAGTGGTTACACCCATAGGCTCTAGAACCAGACTACCCAGACTTGAATTCTTGCTTTACCACATAGTATCCGTGTGATCTTAAGCAAGTTACTTATCCTGTCTATGCCTCAGTACTCTCATCTGCAAAATGGGGATAATTATAGTACGTCCCTTATAGGGTTCTTATAAAGATTAAATGAATTAATTTTTGTAAAGCATTTCTGCACACAGAAATAATATTTGCTATGATGATATTGATGATGATTAAGGAGAACATGGCAGTATAGATTCCGTTTCAAGAAGCTTTTTTGTCTAATAAGACAGACCTTAAATCACATAAAGGAAAATGAGACCATATGTAATTAAATATTAGTTTGGGTAATGGATATCAGAAGTTTAATAAGATTCTCAATAAATATTGTGGAAAATTGGAAAAGTCAACATGGAAGAGGGACTTGACCATGGCTTTTGGGATGAGTATGCTGAAGAGAGGCAGAGGGGAAATGGGTGGTTTAGTCTCCTAGACATGGCGCTGTTTCCTTCAGTAGAACACTGATGGTCCTTGTTGCAGTGTTTTTTATTACCTGTTTGTCAAATCTCCATCCAAATAAACAAATCTCAGGATTCTGAGTCTAAACTGAAATTTAGGGGGCTTGCACTAGTCATGGGGGTAAAGTGTGATTCTCCCTTGGGTAGCAGACAATGGAATGGAAGGTGATTCAAAAGATGGTGTCCAGGGGTAGAGCTGGCTAGGAAGCCAGAGAGTTCAATCAGGCTTCCACTCAGCAGCTGAGTTGGAAGGCAAAATAAAGGCATTACCACAAAGATTGGAAATGGCGGGTAAATGTTATAACAAGAGGGCTTGGAATGAAAGAAAACAGAGCATAGAGATGGGGAGCAGCAAACTGTGAAGGGCTTCAACTGATACATTAAGGCAAACAAATTCTAATTAAGGCATCCAATGAATTAACTCAAGTTAAATCATCAGATCCTGCATCATTGGAGTCCTAGGGGAATGGGCCATAAGGCAGATGGTTCCTAATGGTAGAGATGGGACTAGAAGAGATCCATGTCTAGAGGTTCTGATGTGGGAATCAGTCTCAGGACAGATGCCACAGGAGGTGACCCAGGAAGGCCATTGTCAGATTCAGCTTGGGGGGATGCTCAATGACCTTGGATTGTATGGGAAGAAATTTTATGAGCTTGAATGGTGAGTATGTTGCTCTTTCAAAATATATTTATGTTTCTATCATGTTGGATGTCCTGTACTTTTGGAAACAGTAGTGGGGGACAGAGATGACTCAGCCATGTGTCTGTCGGTTGAGAGGCTAACAGTCTAAAAGATAAGACAAATTCTAGTCACAGATAACTAATACAAGGTAGAAAGCAGCACCTGATGTAAAGGGGCAGAGACAGAGAGCCTTAGGAGGGCAGAGGAGGGAGTGACTGCTTGAGTGGAGCCTGGGGGCTCGTAGTCTTAGAGCCAGCATGGGCATCAACTAACCTGGCTCCAGATTTCTGCTCCAACACTTGATAGATGTTGTGACTCTGGGCAGATACATGGAGCCTCTTTGACTATATAAAATGTGGAGCAAAACAATATCTATCTAACAAAGCTATTTTTAGGATTCACTGAGATTGTTCATTCAAAGTGTGTGTCACTTAAAACATGATAGTTGCTATTAATTCCAATGGACTCTTTCATTAGGGTCATATCCATGGAAAATGTAGGTCCAGAGGACATCCAGTATCAGAGATCTAGGGCCAGCTGAATAAAAGGGCAAAATAGCAGAAAGGAGGGGTTAACTTGAGCATAATAGAAGAGGGAGAATTATTGCCAGGCTGAGCTCCTGCCACTCTTTCAGGATTTACCCACTGGATGTATGTACCTAACTCCCAGAGAGCTAGCAGGCGCCAACTTCTCCTTCATTACCCACTTCCTCCCAAAACAGCACAGAGATACCTCCTGAATGGAGTGGATCCTGATGGTGAACGTGTACATTGGAATTCCATTATTGGACAGTGAGTCTGCAGTGTCTATTAAAATCTAAATGGAGAAAAAATGGGAGTGTCCCTGAAGCCACAATTACACCTCTTTCTGTGTAGGCAGGAGAAATGCACACATGTGCACTAGAAAGCACATACAGTGTACTCAGTTTGGCATGGTTTGAGCCTAAAGACCTTGGAAATAGCCCACATATCCATCTACAGGAATGGGATAAACTAAGATAAATTATGGTGGAATCCCATCATACAACACTATGCAAACGTGACAAAGTAGGGGGTATAGCTCTTTGTCCCTGTGTGGCGGGGTCTCCAGAATACATGTTGTGAAACAAACTTGCTGGACAATATGCATAGTGTGCTATTGATATAAAAATATATATGTATCTATGTTTATAGTTATCTATTAAAAAGTCTAGAAGGATACACCCTAAATTGATAACAGTGATTACCTCACAAATGGAATGAAGTTATGGTGGGGGGGGAGCGCAAGGAGATAAAAGGAAATTGAGCCTTAATAGGTACTGTCAGCATTACTCTGAGGCTGTGTTGATGTTTTATGGTATAATTACAAATAAACAAGTAACTATGTAAAGTGAAGAAGCCCAAAGTGTTCACCCCCATTTGCCATATCTTCATGCCGTCCTAGACACCTTTCAAAGGGTGGATATTAAACTCTTCTTTTACAAATGCAATATAGAAAAGTCATGGCTTAGTTTATTTTCATATGCTAACCCTTTTAAAGCTAGTTTTAAAAAAATGTATCTTGCCATTTAAAAAAATATTTTTTATTTTTTTTTGCAAACAGCTGCAAAATTAAATTTGGTTCCTCAATTTCATGGAGAATGACTTAATATTCTCCCACACATTGCTGGCATGCACATATGTCCTAAATAAAAATGAGTGACATAGAAATATAAATAACATTTATCTGAGATGGACAGTCCTTTTTAGCTTATTTTCCCAAATGGGCATGAACATGTCCATTTAAAATTTACATTTAAACAGGAAAATTGCCATTATCACTATAGTAAAAGCAAAAATAACAATCCTAGAGGTTGATGCTTTCAAGTGCACAACAGTAAACGCATGATTTTTCCAACCATGCGGATATGTTGACCAAACATTCAGATGCAAACCAACGCCAGCAGCCAGATATTTGTTCATTTTCAAATGTCTAAATGACTGATGAAAATTTTAAAATTTACATATTGGCTCTTGGAGAAGGTAAATAAAGACCACATTACATCAAAATAAAAATAATAATAATAGCATATTCTTACTATGTATTAAAAAAATGCATGCATATCCCTGCATACCTGAACCTACTAGTTATTTAAATCAAATATTATTAACGCCATTTTACAAACTATGATGTTGAGTTTCAGAGAGATTTAGTAGGTTTGTCCAGGATAGCACAAACAATATCATAACCACTATTTTTCCTCATAGCCCTGTCACCAACATACATTCCATTGCATGTTTATGTTTTTAGTTCTGATCTGACTCCCTCACCAGAATGAAAATTTTATGAGGACATGGTCTTTGCCTGTTCTCTTCATTGCCTAGAATTGTACCTAGCATATAGATAGGAAGTACTCCATAAATAGCTATTGAATGAATGAATGAATGAATGAATGAATGAAGAGGACCTGAGACTGGGCTAACACCTAGTTCAGCATTCTTTCTACCACATCTAATCATCCCAAAACCTTATAGAGTGATGATTGCCAACATGGAAAGGGATCTCCCATAAAGAAAATCATGAACAATCTAATCATAGACTCTCTTCATGGACTGTCTTCTGGGATAGAAAGGGAATATGAAAGAAGAAATAAAATCAGGGGTGACATTGAGAGAGTCAGTCATGAAATACTTATCATGGTGAGTGGGTACCATTAGGGAAGGAAGAGTGCCACCAACCCTGACTCAAGGGGGCTTCCTGGAGAAAGTGACATCTCAGCTGAGACCTCCTGGAGGACTGAGTTGGAATTTTTCCAGCAAGGGGGATGAGGGAGGCTGAGGGACCTCCATGTGCAAAGGCTGAGAGGAGGGAGAGCCAGTGATGTGGGTGTAAAACTGAAGGTTGTTCAGGATGGATAGGGAATAGTGTGAGAAGGCATGATAAGTGCTGGAAGAGATAAGGCCGAAGATGTAAGAGCCAGATCATGAAGAGCCTTGACAAGCCATGAAAATGATCTGAAGTTTATCCTGAGAGCTATGGGAGGCTACTGAAGTAACACCATGCTGTGGGCACAGAGGAGAGCAAGCCTCACTCTGCAAGTTTCATAAGTCTTTCTTATGCAGGCTCTAGAAGGATGAATAGGAGTTCACTGCGTGACTGGGAGGGGCATTGCAGGGGAAACCACTATATAGTATGGAGGAATGAAGATAGAGGGTGAAGAATTCTATAAGGTCAGCATGGCTGGGGCACTGTGGCAATAGCAGGGGCAGTGGTGGGGAAAGAACTAGAAAATTAGACAAGCCAAATTATGAGAATCTTGTATATCAGGTTAAAGAATTACTATGTTATTCCATAGGCACAAAAAGAGATGGAGAACCTTCTTATGTGACTTGTTACATCGCTTCTTACATCAGGCTTAAATCAACTACATGCTACATACCAGGCCAAGGTCCTTGGTAATATAACAGAATCCTGTACTCATATGAAGGTGGTGGTGAAGTGATTGCCTCGAGGACAGAAAGCCTGTTTCTGAATCCTGGATCTATCACTTACTGGGACCTGGGGCCGACACACTTCACTTTTCTGCCCCTCAGTTCCTCCCTCCATAGAATAGGACCAATGACACCTCTTGCTCTGTCAACTTCATAGGGTTGATGTGTGGACCAGCTTTAAAAATGTGTAAGAAATTGTCCATGCTGGATTAACTAGCATGTGTGGCAGGGGGTGGGGTGAAGGAGAGGAGGATACATGCAGGACTAGAGATGTAAGCTAGAGTATTGGAGAGCCTGGAAGTACAGGAAGGAGCCCCAAAGTCAAAATGAAAATATCAGAGGTTGTGATCAGACTTGGATACGAGCTCAAACGAGAGACTGGAGAGCCCAGGTAGGACAAATGCAAGAGGAAGAATCTGTGGGACAGATCACTCCTTTATTAGCTAGTAGGTGTAAATGGATAGAGATGCTCCATAATGTCTCTTAATGATTGTTCCTGACAAGATGCCTTCTATTTTTTTTTTAAGATTTTATTGGGGAATTGGGGAAGGGAACAGTGTCGGGGAATTGGGGAAGGGGAAATATTGTGTTTTCCCAGTACCCATCAGATCCAAGTCAAGTTGTTGTCCTTCAATCTTAGTTGTGAAGGGTGCAGCTCAGCTCCAAGTCCAGTTGCCATTTTCAATCTTAGTTGTGGGTGGGCACAGCCCACCATCCCATGTGGGAGTTGAACCGGCAACCTTGTTGTTAAGAGCGCACACTCTGACCAATGAGCCATCCGGCCACTCCCCAAGATGCCTTTTTAAATAAAGGGCCTATTGTAAATAAAGGGCCTAAAACTCTCCTCCCATGGGATGCCTGTATTGCTTGTAAAGGCAGCTTCTTCCATCCTGATGCCTTCATGTGTGAGAACAATGGTGATATAATAAAGGACTCACTTATTTATTTTTTTCAATAAATATGTACTGGTCTGTCCTGAGAAGGCTCTTTGCAATGTACTGGGACACATAGATGGTTCCTGCAACTCGGTGAGCTTATCTCCTAGCGGATAACCTTGAAAAGCATCTAGAAATGTCATTTTCTTAATGAAATACAGAGGATGCCAAAAACAGATATATAGCTTTTTAAGAAAGCAAAAAACTGTATTAAAATTGTAATACTCAGTATATACTGATAACAAAAGATGAATTGAAGTCACATTTGACTTCTGCAATTACAAAAGGTGCTCAAAGTGATTACCATCAGCATAATTTTAATGCAGTTTTTTCCTTAAAAATGTGTATACATTTTTTGGCGCCTTCTGTATATTAAGATTCAGTCAGTGGCCTTTGGCCCATCGACCTGCTTACCATATATTCATAATCCTTCTATTCATAAATGTTTGCTTAGGAATTCATAGTTCCACCAGTTCTCCTTCAGTCTTTCCCCATAGCTGATTTGTTTTCAACATAACCGTGGTTCTGCCTTGAAAGTTTTTAGACCCCAACAAGACAAGGAGCTTGGTAATGAGATCTGTATTCTTTTTCAACTCTTAAATGAAAACAGCACATACTTTTTCTAAATTATCTGTAATCCTGTTAGTATATCAAACTATTTGGCTTTTTATGTATTTGTCTTTTTATGTATTTCTTACCTCTTTATAAACCTAAGTGAAGATATGATATACCCAACGTTTTTTTTTTTTGAGGGCAGTGCCACTGGCCCTCATGTGTCATATGTGGGATCCAAACCAGGGCCGCTGGCTTCCCAAGCCAGCTCTCAACCACCGCGCCACTTGGCCAGCCCAATATACCCACCATTTTTTTATGTCACTTCTATTTATTTATTTATTTATTTATTTATTTATTTATTTTTCATTTTTTATTAGTTTCAAGTGTACAACACAATGCAATAGTTATACTCTTTACCCCTCAAAGTGACAACACCCCTCCCCCAGTTCGCCACCCCACTCTCCCCTCCCATATCATACATATCTATTACAATTCCTTTGATTCCCTTCCACAGTATACTCCACATCCTGTGACTATCTATATATTCAATTACAGTTGGCATACAATATTATACAACATCAGCTTCAGATGTACAGTGCAGTGATCAAGCCTCTACTCCATCCACGAAGTGGTCTCCCCAACAAGACATGTGACCATTTGACATGCCACAAAATATTTACAACATCATTGTATTCCCCAAACTGTGTTTAATATCCCTGTGGCAATATTGTAGTTGTCTATTTATGCTGTCTAATCCCTTCCCCTTCTCCCTTATCCCCACCCCCCTCGCAACTAGCAACCCTGTTTTTCCTCTATATCTATGAGTCATTCATTCAGTTTTTCACATTCCACATATAAGTGATATTATATGGTATTTGTCTTTCTCTGACTGACTTATTTCACTTAATAGTCTCTTCACAACATTATCAATTACATTCCCATATCCCTGCGGCAACATTGTAGTCACCCACCTACGCTGTCCAAAACCTTCCCCCTCTCCCTCATCCCCACTGCCTCCCAGCCAGCAACAATCAGTTTTTCCTTTATATCTGCTTGATATGACTTCAATCTTCTTAAATTTACTGAGACTTGTTTTGTGGCCTAACGTGGTCTATCTTGGAAAATGTCCCATGTGTACTTGAGAAGAATGTATATTCTGTTTTTTCAGGGTGAAATGCTCTAAAAATATCAACGAAGTCTAGCTGGTCTAAAGTGTCATTTAAGGCCCTTCTTTCTGTGTTGATTTTCTGTCTAAAGGGTCTGTCCATTGGTGACAATGGGTGTTGAAGTCCCCTACTATGATAGTGTTACTATTGATCTCTGTCTTTATGTCTGTCAAAATCTGTTATATGTAATTAGGAGTTCCTATGTTGAGTGCATAGATGTTTATTAGGGTTATAGTGCCCTTCTTTGTCTTTTATTGTAGTCATTTTAAAGTCTATTTTGTCCAAAATAAATATTGGTACTCCAACTTTTTTTTTTCTTATTTCCATTTGCATGAAATATCTTATTCCATCTGTAAACAGCATATACATGTGTCCTATTTTCTTATCCACTAAGCCACTCACTGTCTTTTGATTGCAGCATTTAGCCCATTCACATTTAAAATGATTATTGATAGGTGTATATGTATTGCCATTTTGTTATTTGTATTCCTGGTCTTCCTGGGTTAGCTTGTTTACCCATTTCTTTTGTTTAAAAAAGCCCTTTTAACATTTCTTGCAATGCTGGCTTGGTGGTAATGAATTCCTTAAGCTTATTCTTTTCTGAGAAGCTCTTTATTTCTCCTTCAATTTTAAGTGATAGCCATGCTGGGTAGAGCAATCTTGGTTGTAGGCCTTTATTTTGTGTCACTTTGAGTATCTCCTGCCACTCCCTTCTGGCCTGCAGAGTTTCTGTAGACAAGTCAGCTGTTAGTCTAACAGGAGTTCCTTTGTATGTAACCTGCTGTCTTTCTCTTGCAGCCTCTAGGATTCTGTCTCTGTCTTTAAACTTTGCCATTTTAACTATGATGTGTCTTGGTGTGGACCTGTTTGGGTTCAGCTTGTTTGGAACCCTCTGCACTTCCTGGGCATGTATGTTGATTTCCTTCACCAGGGCAGGGAAGTTTTCAGTCATTATTTTTTCAAATACATTCTCGACCCCTTGCTTCTTCTCTTCCCCTTCTGGTATTCCTATGATTCGAAATGGTTGCGTTTCACCTTTTCCCATAGGGCTCTTAAACTATTTTCATTGTTTTTTATTCTTTGGTCTTTTTGTTGTGCCGACTGGGTGATTTCTGCTATTTTATCTTCCAAATCACTGATCCGCTCCTCTGCTTCATCTACTCTACTGGTGATTCCTTCGAGTGTGTTCTGCATTTCAGTTATTGTATTCTTTAGTTCTAACAGGTTGTTTTTTATGGTTTCCTATCCTTCTTTATGTACTCGCTAAGTTCCTTAAGCATTCTTATCATCAGTGTTCTAAACTCTGTCTCTGAAAGGTTGGCTCCCTCTGTTTCATTTAGTTCCATTTCTAGAGGTTTCTTCTGATCTTTTACTTGTGACATGTTTCTTTGTTTCCCCATTCTGGCTGTCGCTCTGGGATTGCTTTGATGTATTAGATAGATCACCAGGAGAGCCCTGGCTGGATCATGCAGGCACACAGCTCACGGCCCAACACTCCCAGGAAAACTCCCAGTCTCACCGTGTCCCAATCAGCCGCTCGCAGATCAGGCCGAGCAGCCCGACAACCAATTACCAGCCTGGCAACTCTGCAAGCGCAGTGCGGAGAGCGGGGACCCCAGGCAGCTTGCGCACTCCCGCGTCTCAGTGAGCAGCCTGTTGGAGCCGGAGCACGCCCACCAGGCGTTCCCCTGGCAACGCAGTACAAGCCGTGCGGAGAGCAGGGACTCGAGATGGCTCGCGCACTCCCGGCTCTCAGTGAGCAGCCTGTTGGAGGCGGAGGGGACCCGCCCAGCATTTCCCTGGCAATGCAGTCTTTATGTCACTTCTTTTAATTAATATTTCATCATCATCATTTTTGAGAATGTCTCAAATCTCAAAATATTTGACAAAAAGTTTGACATCCTTGATGAAGCTGTACTGGCTAATCTGAAGTTCAAGTTTCTCTGCCTTTAGTTACAATTGTGTCACCTCAGCCTGGCAATCACAGGTTATCTCCCATTGATCAGAAGATGGGATTGGCACGTATAGATATCTTAGCCTATTAAAATGGTGGACAGAATTTATTAATAAATATATTAATAAATGTTTAGGGGGAAAAAAAGCAGTTTTCCAAAAGCAAGTTCTAGTTATAGGCTGGAAGGAATAATGTCTTTGATGGTGCAAAGATTGGGAATTACTGATTAAAATGGACCTTGTTTTTCAAAACAAGATCCATCATAAAAAATAAAAGGAGAAATTAATGCTAAATTTGGGGCTTTTTATTAATAATCTCTTTTGAAAAAAGCCATGGCATTTGAACCCAAGGGGGATATTTAACCAGTTTAATAATGCTTAACTGAAAACTGGCCTCCATTCTACTGTACTAATTCTGGGTCTTTTTGAAAATAAAATAGAGTGGGTAGCAGTGTATTGAAAGGCTATGTCGGAAGCCAGTACCCTTGATTTTTCTAGTGATATAAGGATGCTCAATAGTTTGAAGAAGGATAAGGATGGAGGGCGATATTAACGAGGCACTTGCCTCTGGTGCAAACCAAAGGGGGAGCCCCAAAACTCAGAAATCAAGATAAATAATATTTTAATGCAATATTTTAAGGAAATCAGAATTAGTGTGAAAAAAAAAACCCCCATGATAAACAAAATATCCAAATTTTTAATAAACACAGGATCAGCATTACTATTTTGGTCCTTTTATCTTAGGTTCCAAGATGATTCATCACAGCACTGTTGAATTTCGTTCTAATTTAAAATTCGATATTTTGTTCACAATGGATTTTTTGGCATTAACTTTGAGTTTTTAAAATGGTACATTAAAATATTATCCACCTTGGTTGCTGAATTTGGGGGCACACCTTAAATTTTACCTCCCTTCCATAATCCGAGTCCCCGCATGTGAATTTGACTTTGCAGCTCATTTGTCTGTGTGTGTGTTTTTTAACTTTTCTCCCTTTCCAAGCTGATTGAAGTGTGCATAAAGGAATATTTGCTACAGAATAAAAGGCAGTCAGAAGTATATTTGTGGGAGAGATTTTGGTTTGCTGACCCCAGTGCTGGGATAATAATTGTTACATTCTGAGAGCGGCACCAGAAGTGGGGGAGAACTGAGTAGGTCCAGAGTCCTAAGGACCAGCATCATGCCTAAGGCTCCTGTAGGTGGTTGGATGGGAGGACAGCACAAGTGTGCACAGGGGCAGGCATGTTATTTGGGAGACAGGTGGACTTTCTTTTCGTAACACATCTTGTGCTGTGTGTTTTGAGTGGCAAGTTGTGATAGGCCTGGTGTCTTCTTCACAGTTATTGGAAATTAATATCCAGCATTTTATTTGCCTTGACGTTGTGTTTGTATTCGTGTGTGTGCGTGCGTGTGTGTGTGTGTGTGTAAGATAGACAGGAGTGCCCGCAGTCTTTCCCTCTTTTATGTGATTGCTGGAGGGTGTTTATCAAGAGGCTGTAATTCTCTTTTCTTTGACATGAAGGTCTCTTGCTAGTGAAATCGTGGGATGGGTTCATAGCTCCACAGACCTAAGCTTTGCAGAGTGATTTATGGAAGAGCCGTTGAGCAGCTTTGTTCTGCATATACGCTGTGCGTTAGGCTTTCATTTGTGTGCTAAGCAGCCGTCATATTTTTTGAAGCGCTATCCCAGATCACTTCCATCGTCCCCCTATTTTAATGCTGTTGGACAGTTTTCCCCAAAGTTGCAGAATCAGGAGGAGCTCTGAATGTCTTCCTTGTCTTCTCATTTTGTTAAGCCAACTGACCAAGAGGTGACTCAGAGAAGATGAGTCCTTTGAGAATGCTTAGGAGAAGCTCTCTGTGCCCTTGCCACAATGTCTGCACAACAGTGGATGGATGATCCAGTCTTTTCAGGCTACTTGCCATGCGAACTCTGATAGTACTCGAGTGGTTTAGATGCCAAACTACAAATGCAAAGATATAGACATCAGGAAGATTCTTGGAGGCACAGAAGGTGATGGGGCAAGGTTCCAATGGGATGATGGAAGATATCCAGGTAGACATGGAGTCATCACCAGAGCAGTGCTACCATCAAGATTCCAGGAGGGGGCATAGCATAGCATTAGAGGGACCCAGTGGCAAAAGAAGGACTGGGATGCAAAGACTGGATCTAGTCCTCAGAAGGATTGACATAAGTCAACACAAAGGGTATCCAACAGAGAAAAACTGTGGTACTTTGAAACCAGGACCTGATAGGTAGAAAGAGAAAATTAGAATCAAGTTACTAAAATAAGATCCTCTGGGTAGAACCAGGGTTGGAGTAAGATACATACGGGGCCAGAAACAAGATTACCAAATAAATAAACTCAGACTTGTTATATCCTTCCTTGTAGGGCCGGCTTTGGTCCCAGAAAAGGAGGCAGGGCTGCCCTGTCACTGGCAGGTTAAGTAATAAGGAATGCAAAAACAGGGTATGACAACTTATTAGGTACTATGTATCAGGGATGGTTTTTCAGTCCTCGCCCATGATGAAGTCAACAGTATTATCGTCTGCATTGGGATAAGCAACTTGCTCAAGATCATAGAGGCAGAACTGGGATTTGAACTCAGGTAGTTTGGTTTTGGAGCCACACTCTTTGCCACTGTGCTGTGGAATTTCTATAAGCAGATCGTCACATCCCCAAATTAGAACTTCAGTGATCCAAAAGAAATAGAAACCTGGATGTATGGTTAAAGTTGAATTTGGTGGCATGTCAGAATAAACCCCACTTCCCAAGCATCTAGGAAATAAGGATGCCTACAGTGAGCTGGTGAATGTGTTGGAGAAGCCTCATCAAAGGGTGTTTCAGCTTGGTCTTTCTAGAACATTCTAGCATGCAGCCCTCCTGCTCATTCCTGCTGACTCTGGGGAGGCAGTTCTCTGAGCTCTGCTGTGTCTGACCGCTTTTAGGTCCGTTGATGCTCTTCAGGACCCCATCGCATCCTCCTGCTTTGGCTGTGGGTGTTGTCCTCTTTTCATATCTTCACCAAACCACACATCCTGATTTGTTTCTGAATCTCTTGGTCCAATCTACACATTTCCTCCAAAAATATTACAACAGAAGTTAGAAAACAATGTTTAGCAAGCTGGTTAACACATTGTTAGCCTGGGAAGCTAGTTAATTCACGTCCATTTTAAACTAAAACACCTTAAATTACTCACTTGAAATGTAAATACATATTTAACTTTAGCATGTTATCTTCCTTCAGTAGGAGGAAGAAGTAGGAGGGCCATTTTCTCCTGTTTTGGTTAACAAATTCACAGGGCACGTGGACCTGTTCTCTGAAATTTCTGTGATGCTGACTATCTGAAGAACTCCTTTAGCAACAAATTACTTATAACATGGTCGGTAGCTTTTCCATTGTTGTCTTGTCAAGTTATTGAACTCATTAATTGCTGTTTAACTTTTCATGGGCTTGTCTTGTATTCCCAAGTGGATTATTAACTCCTAGGACAGGAATTATATACCTCATGATTTTTTTCCCCATGACCTCCAGGGCAATACCTTGCACATGTGGGTATCAATATAACTTTTTTACTCATAACACTGACCTTTTATTATTGAACACTATCAGAAAGAGAGGGGAGGAAAGGAGAAGGGAGGGGAGGGAAGGAAAGAGGAGGGAGGGAAAGGGAGGTGAGGGGAAGACAGAGAGGAATAATCTACTCATCCATCTGCATTTTTACAGGGAGCTGGGTTAGTTGTAACTTGTGCCGTGTGCCTGACATTCCTACCTTACAGAGGCTGGGCCCTCTGTGCATTGAGCAGCTAATCTGTACACACTGGTAAACCCTCTTAGTACCTCAGGGTTGGTATTTTAAACCACAGCCCTTGGATCCTACAATCAGAGCCCCTAATTGATTTTAAAGGTGAGAAAACATTGTTAGTTGGGTAAACAAATCCGTTCTTTTATCACAGATGTTAGGCTGGCCATTGAATATTTTAGTAAGAGACAGAAGAAAGAGGTATGAAATCTCTGCATGAGCTTTTGATGGAGGAACTTTTCTAGGAATAAAGCAAGGAAAGGAAAAAACAACAGTTTCCTTTCTGCATGGCTGCTATGCAATACCTAGAAAGTGATCTCTCTGCATTTGCTGTAAGTTAGGTCTGAAAGACATTCTAAATTTATATCTGGGAAAGGGCAGAAAAGTGTCTGGGCGGTCCTTTCAGCAGAAGAGCCACTAACATAGATGGGGAGAGGGAGGAGGTTTGACCTGGCTGTTTCTAAGAATAATGTAACAGTTATTGGCTCATTAATATGTTCTAGACACTCTTCTAGGTGCTTTGATTATTATAATTCATTCAATCTTCACACCAACCCTATTTGGTAGGTGGTATTAATTTCCTCATGATAATAATACTGAAGAACTTTCTCAAGGTAATGGAACTAGTAAGTGATGGAGCCAGTATTTAATCCCAGGGAGTTTGACTGTAGAGCAAAGATCTGCAAACATTTTTTTTCTACAGGGCCAGACAACAAATGTTTTTGAACTTGTGGGCCAACATGGTCTCTGTGTCACCTACTCCACTTTGCTATGGTCACATCAAAGCAGTCATAGAGGATATGTAAATGATGGACGTGGCTGTGTTCCAATACAGCTTATTTACAAAAACTGACAAAGGGCCAGATTTAGCCATACTTTGCCAGCCCTAAATCCAGAGCTCAACTATTTACTCTTCCTAAATTAGAGACAGCTCACCCCCTTTCCCATTACTAGGAATTTACATGTGAGGGATTAATTACTTTGTGGATTATCTGTACGAAAGAGTGGGTATTATTGGTATTTTTTTCTTTTTCTTTCTTTCTCAAATACCACGTGGTCCTCATAGAACAAAAATGAAATCTGATGAACTAGTGCAACAGATCCACTTGTTTCAGATACAGGAACCTTTCCAAACTCAACAACTGGTTGTTGGGCATTTACTTCCTTGATCTTGTGATGGCGGTGCTGGTGTCTGGAATCCCTGTTCCCTTGTTATATGACACCAAGGCTACCCACTATGAAGGTTCTCCTAGCACCTGCTGGGACTTATTTTCTGAGTTCACTTTAGTCCCTACCAATAGACAATGTATTGGATGACAGTGCAAGAAAAGAGCTGGTCACTCCACCTGGTTGGGCTCCTTTTTACGTGTCCCCAGTCACTAGAAGAGAAACCGAATCTCTGAAAAGTGCTGATTAATTCAGAAGATGTGGGGTCAGGGGATTTCAAGAGCATTGAACATAAGGTTGATGGTAGAAGATCAAATATTAACACTAATAATTGACCTTTGTAAAGCACTTTACAATTTACAAGATGCTTTTCTCCACTCCTAGTAATGACCAGCCCAGTTCTCCCTGCCCTTCCCTGGGTACCGGGGGATTTGTCTTAATGGTGTTTCAGAGAGTAAGGCTGCTGATACAATATAATCTGAGCAGGTACTGGGACTTGGGCACATTACTTATTCATGCACTTACTGATGGAGATGGAAACCCAAGCATGACATCAGTAGATCCAGAAGGCGATGCCTTTACATCTTCTCTCTCTTTAAATCTGGGTCCTTGCATGTCAAGGAGAAGAAAAAGTACATCATTTAAAAGTGCATCTGTCACTTACGTGCTTGGAAACATGTCACAGTGAGTGGTGAAACATTATTAATTCTTTTTGCCTTCGAAGAGTAATTCATGCACTTACAAGTATAATCTGCATCACAATGAAATATTTGGATGTAAGCGTAGGTGTAATTAACGCCAGAAAATCTCTGAAACAAGGGAAGCAAGGAAATTCACTGTTTCGCTGGCTTCAGAAATAATCAGTGTGCCAAGGAATTTAGGGACCTGCTACAACCTTGTGTAGTCTTAGTAATTATGAGGGCTAGTGAAGGGAAGAGCTGCCTCCAAGATTTTGGACCTGTGACTGAGAACTGAGCTCCTCATGCAGGTTTGCACACTCCCCATAATTTGTATCCTCTCATTTAATTCAATGTAGTAACTATTTATTGAGTCCTTGTCATATCAAATGCTCAGATCTAGACATGGAACTTATAAATATAATAATGGTGTATCGGGTGCTGTTGGTACTCTGCCCAGATCTCCCTTACATGGCTGCTGTGAATATTGGCTGCTATCAGCTCACAGCTGCCCTCTTCTCCAGAGAATTGTGCTTAGTTAAATGGGAACTGCTTGGCCGTGGAGGATAAGTCTTCCTCTGTCCCCTGAGAGGGCAATCTATAGCCAGTAATTGACTGACATGGAGGGCTTGGATGGGGGAAGGTACAACGAGTTGGATCCGTTCCAAGGTGGAACTAATTCTTCAATGCAATTTATAGTCCAGAGCCCCCGGTGGGATCAGGCTGAAGCTACATTTCAGTTTAACTCCTTTTCCTGCCATTTCTTGCTTCCCTCACTCCCTTGTTCCAGAGACCTCTCCTTCAATTAAATCATGGGAGCTTCAAATTCCCATCTCAGATTTTGCCTCTAGACAGTCCAACTTAAGACACAGTACTGTATCACTTATGGCATCAGTTATTAGGGGTGAGGCGTTGGTTAAGCAATTTACATGTATTATCTCATTTGATCTGTATAATAACTGTTTTACTATTAGAATTGAGGCTCAGAGAGGATAACTTAAGATTCAAAGTCCCAGTTAGTAGAGCCAACTTTCTGAGAAGAGGTCTGCCAGACTCCATAGGCCTTGTTCTACGAGCTGCCTGAGCTAAATAAGACACATGATCATACATGCTCCCTGCTCACTGGAGCTTACAGTTTAGGAGGTGGAAAAAGAAAATGCAAACCTGTTATCAGAGAGATGCAAGAATGGTTATGGGGATTCAGAGGAGGGAGAGCTCATATCCATTTGCAAAGCATGACTGTTTGTAGAGATTTTATCACATACTTACACCGAGACCATGCTGATCTCTCAATTTTTCCAGCTGGACTCCCGTTGATATCTAGTCTGGTGTATTTTTTAAGCTTTGGACCTGCAGAATACTTATGTGGATGAGATTTGAAGGGGTATGAGCACACATAGTTATATCATATGAACTCCTACATAAGCCTGTTGCAAATAAAATTTGTAACCATAGTAGCAAAGGAGGCGTGCGATGTGTTGCCTCCTGATTCCAGAAAACAACAGGAACAGAGTTTCAAACTCTTTAACAGTCAGATAGGAAAAGGACTCCTCTTTGATGCACCCCTCTCTGAAACTGGCTACCTACCTTCAGTGGACCTTTTAGACTGCTAGTCTAGTATGGCAATAGAGATGGAGAGAATGATGAGATTTAAGACATCTTGTGAACATCTTATTAGCTAATAGATTTTTTTTTAAAGACCTGCTCATGGGATTGGGTGTGATCTGCATGAAGTTTGCTCTCCATTATTTTCCAGCCCATCAGAACTAATAGCTGCCATTTTGTCCACAGGCCTCATAGAGAACAGAATTGAATCTGTATCAGTCTGCATAGCCTGCTCCCCAACTAGGTTGGGAGCTGGGAAGGGATGATGGCTTCCTGTGACGTTTCCCATACAGTGTGTCTTAGGTGTTCAGTCAACGTTCTGGGTGATCATCACCTTGAATAGAACTCTTGTTTTGGAGAAGGGGGTGCAGAATCAAACTCAAAGATTTCTTTTCCCAGCTCTGTTGTTCTGGTTCCCCTCTGGTAACCTATGGTTTATTTCTCTTTTGCTCTCCTTGGAAAAAAAGATACACACATATATGTATACATACAACCCTAACATCCTTAAGAGGACTGCATATTTTTCTCAGAGAATCCATTAGAGCATGATTTTAAATATCTGAAAACAATAGTACTTATTATTTGTGTAATTGGGTCTTTATAGGCAAAGTACATAATTTCTTCAGTTTCATCTACCAAATGGCCTAATGATGCTCCTATCGACCTCTTCCCAGTGTCACTTTAAGAAGCAAATAAAAGTATACATATGAAAGTTTGCATAGAATAAATGGCTAATTAAATGTAAGGAAGCTGTTATTTTTGTTTTTTAATTCTTGTAACGTGGTAAATTTGTACAGGCCAAATCATTGCGAGGTCAATCCATTCTACACTGATTTATGTGGCATTTTGTACTTCCCTTCTGGTAAAAAGAGATGTTCTTCCAAGCATTGCCTTGCTCTGACTTTCTTAAATGCTCTCAGCATTTGTTTCAAGGATGGAGAAATGCACTGTGCTCACCTTGCCTGAGCTAATGTCTCCTTTGAACTGTGACCAGGGACCGGGGAATCCAGCAGTAACTGATGGAAGCGAAAGGTTGCTAATGACATTGCAAATCTGCTGTGTTGAGGGCAGCATTCCAGCTTTTTTTCTAAACGTTTCTCTGTAGGTTCTCAAGAGGCAGCTGTCCTTCCTTGGACTTGAAAGGCCTCTTCACTTCACATTTTCAAATAATAAGAACCTGCATCTAGAATCTAGTGTTGGTTTTTTTTCCTCCCCTATTTTCTAGACAATAAAAATGTGAGAGTTTGTGCAAATTGTCCATGTGGAGACAGTTATGAGTTGCTATGTAAGGGATATACACTGCATTTTCTTAAGAATTTTCAAAGGGAAAAAAAATGTTAAGGGTTTTCACTGGAATTATCCTTCTAAGATATTTTTTTCTCCCCATCATTTTTATGTGGTCAGGCTTAGTGTGACTTAGGTCTTAACATGTTGGAATTCAAAAGAACCCTAGAATTCCATCCCTTCCTTTGTTTACTTTATAGCATGAGGAAAAGTTAGAATCAGAACGAGATCCCTGAGCACTGGGCACCTAACCTGAGGCTGTATGCCATGGCACCTGGAGAGACTGCGCTTGCCTTACTCAGCTGTCTTTCAAAGATGAGAAGACAGGCCCATCCATATGAACTCAGGTCTCTTGACTCCTGTTACTTTATAAATCACCAAACATATGAAATCAAATAATCTCCTTTCAGGAAGCAGAATATTCAAAAATAAGGCAGACAGCTGGGGTTTAGCACACATGGGTCTCCCTACTATATTCATAATTGAAGCTTAAAAGCCCAGTACTTTCTAAAAAGAGTTGTAGTTTTTATAGGAGCTGGTCATAGCCAGATATATATCTATATATATATATAGATATATATCTATATATATATATATATCTATATATCTATATATATATATATAGATATATATATATATATATATATATATATGCCATCCTATGGCCAGTAGAGGGCGATCACGTTAATACAATCTTTCTGAGCTGTTGGGCTTTCAATTAATGTATGGATATGAATAAATAAAACAAAGAACCAAGTTAGCCTAAATGCTTTCAAACAAATCCTTTAATCAATATCCACTAAATGGGGGAAACACATTTTGCCTTATACACTGTATTCATTCACCAAGGAGTATTACAGAGTTACAGCACAGCCTGTAACAACATTTCAGTAATTAAGCCACTGAAATTCAGGCAGCTGGGTCCTCCATCACTGTCAGGGCTCCGGTGGCCATCAGGTAGAAGACACAGGCATGGGACTTGCCATGTATTTTTGTAACATTAGTAGAATTTTCATATGAGCAACAACAGAAAGCTCTACTCTGCTAGAGTGAAAGGACCTCATATCAAATGTGATAGGGAGTAGCTCTTAATTCATTCTTCATACCTCCCTCTCCCTCCCTATTCAATTTTCAAGGACTCAGCAATAAACAAAATCAGTGGTGGAGGATTCTGCCTCCCTGGCTCGCTCCACAGGCAGCATAAATCAGGGCTGTTCTCGATTAGTGCTGTGGGCAGGTTGGCAGCCTTTGGAAACAGAATGAATGGCTCCATGGTCAGTGAGGTTTTCACAATCTTGCGACATGGGAAAGATCAATGTGAGAGTGGAGGCAAATACACAGTCCCTGGTCATTCATTCATTCACGTATTCCGGGAACATTTTGTTGAACCCCTGATGTGTGCCAGCCACTGTGCTGAAAGCTGGAGAAACAAATATGAGTAAGACATTCAGCCTCATTTAAGGAGCCACGTTGGACCATTTTTGTGAATAGTAACTGTATGATAAATACTCAAGGAATATCAACCTTGATGGAAGTTCTATGATGTGCAGTTAGAACAGCAGATATTTATTAAACATTTTCTATGTACCAGTGTCTGCTGGACACTTTACATGCAATATTTCATTGGATCCTCATGATATACTTTGTCCGTAGATGCTGTTTATAATCTCCTGATGCACAGAGGGGTTAAGTAACTGGCCCAAGACTCTGTCATTTATATATGTGAATTACAGAGCTTGCCCAAAATAAGTGCCAAATAAGTGCTTAAAATTCTAATAATAATAGCTACCTCTTAATGAGACTTGCCAGGTGCCACATGTTATGCTAAGTGATTTACATCTTATTGACTCTCCGTAAACACTTCTGCAGTAGATACTGTTGTTATTGTCATTTTAATAGGTGAGGAAGTGGTTAAGTACCTTACCCAAAGTAATATGGTAGCAAGTGCAAGAGGAGGGATGTGAACCTGAGTCTGACTCCAGAGTGGAGACCTTTACAGGAAGCCAGTGGAATTTTAGGCTGTAGGGAGTGCGAGAATCACATAGGAGCATATTGCTGGAGATTTGACCCTACTCACCATCAAAATCACCTAGAGAGCTTTTTGTCGTACAGCCCATCTGGTCCCACCCCAGATCAATGGAACCAGGAACCCTGGAGATGGGAGTCCAGGCTTTCAGCAACCTTTCTGTGCAGCCAACTACTTTCAAGGGTCTGGGGTGGGGCTGTGTTTTCACATTAAGCCCAGTGAGAAAAGTTGCCTAAGCTCTACCATTAATGAATATAAACTGTATTTAAACTACTGGGAGAAAAGAAATAGTTGTTAGTGCAGCTCCCAAAGGTATCCCAGTTTAGATGATAAATTTCATGGTCTTCTCTACACATAGCCGTCTTGGCCACGTATAGCTTTAGCCATTTTGAAGAATCTGCCTATAGAGAAACACAACCTAAATGTCCATCAATTGTTGAATAAATAAAGAAGATGTGAGATTATATATAATCCAGCCATGAGAACGAAGGAAATGCTGCTATTTGTGACAACATGATCTTGAGGGTATTATTCTAAGTTAAATAAGCCAGACAGACAAAGACAAATTCTACGTGTTATCACTTATATGTGGAATATTAAAAATTAAATAAAAAGTCAAACGCATGGAAACAGTAGAAAAGTGGCTGCCAAAGGCTGGGGAATGGGAGAAATAGGGAGAGGTTGGTAAAAGGGTAAAAACTTCCAGCTATAAGATGAATAAGATCTGAGGATCTACTGTGAAACATGATGACTATGAAGTGTGCTCGAAAAATACAGTGAATGTTTCAATAAAAAAATTATTACAGTAAAAAACACGTTGCCATCAGTCCCCCTCAAAACACTCCCCCTCGCTTCAAACACACTCATTCCATCATTCTTGCCACTTTCTGAAGCAGTTCTGGAAGTCCTCTTTCATGAGTATCTTTAGTTGCACTGTCATGGCTGCCTCAATGTCCTGAATTATTCTGACTTTGGGGAAGAGCCAGAAGTCACATAGTGCCAGATCTAGTGAATATGGTGGATGAAAACACACCGTAATGTTTTTATTTGACAGAAATTGCCATGTACCAGAAGCAATGTGTGACACAGAGCATTGTCATGATGGAGGATGATTTATGGCACACTTTAAAACACGCCTTCTGTCAATCATAGCTCACACCCAACTAACTGTAGCCAACATGTTGAATCTTGTCACACACTGTTACTAGGGTTCTACATGCCACTTCCTGTAGTGAAGATCCGTGCCTTTCCTTTGGAAAGCACCTGGCAGCCGTACTCACCATATTTTTTTTTTTATCACACCTCGTATAGTTGACAACACTATCTTATATGATTGAAATTTGTGCTAAGAGAGTAAAAGTTAAATGTTCTCACCAAAATTTTTTTTAAAAATAAGGTGATATATGCACTAATTAACTAGATGTGGAGGATTTTTTCACAATGTATACATATATCAAATCACCATGATGTATACTTTAAATGTCTTATAGTTTTATTTGTCAGTTATGCCTCAATAAAGCTGAAATTTTCTTAAAAGGTGAAGAGGGCTTATAGATAGCAGAAAATAATCTAATACATGAAAGCCCTGGATTATATATATTATATTCATATCAAGAGTAAGTGACTCCATAGAGGGTGGAGGGTAAGTGAAGTATATATCTGGGATAAAATGAATTTTTGACTTTGCTTGGGCTTAAAATGAAGAATGATTTCTCACTGTTAAGCCTTTAATACAATTGAGAAATTTTGTTTACCAACATTCTTCTTGAGGAGAACACTGTATTTGTTTGGGAGACATGCTCAGAGACATTGTGTAGTAAGGGGGTAGGGAGAGCTGGAGACCTCAAAGACATGTCTGAGTAATTAAAGATGTTCCGCAAAGCAGCCTTGGAATGAGGCAAGGCCTCTGTTCCCTGGAAGAGCCTTTATTTTCCTAAGAATCTTGGTGTTTGGGTCTGTAAGTTAAGAAGCAAGAGAGTGTTATATTGGGAGGCCAAGTACCTAGGAAAGTAATTTGAAATTCCACAAGGGAGAGAATAGGATCTAGGAAAAGAGAGCCACCACAGATGACCATGTGACTAAGAGGGATTTGGGAGAACAGAATTGTTTGTGAAATTTAATTTGTAGTGAAACACTGTGTGCTCCAAAATATGATCATTTCCCAAGGCTCCATCACTGTTGAGTGTACACTACCAAGAGAAAAAAAACGGGGGGAGGGGAGGAGAGGGGGGAGGAATTCATTAACTTGAGTCTAATTTACTTCAGAACATTCCTATTTAAACCCTGAGCTATATATGTTTAAGTTAATTTTATTCATATCCTGGGAACAGCTAACATTTGAAGTGCCCTGGAAAAGAATACATACTCCTAAGGATAGCATTTGAGAGCCACTGATTAGGAGTCAACAGTTCAAAGGCAGCCATGATAAGCAGTTAACTCTCCAAGTCTAAATCTACACCTAGAGACTTTGTTGATTATAGCACAGAGATGTTAAAATAGTTTTTATTGGTGAAATGAATGATACTCAAGACATGTGGATTGGCTAGAAGTATCATAGGTGCCCCACTGCCCTGGAATGAATGAGCTATGAGGATCTAGCAAGCTCCAAAGCCATACACTCCTTTCCAGTGGTGCCCTCACCTTAGGGCTCCAGTTAAGTCCTACCTACAGCCACTTAGCAGAGGATTTGGTTACCTGATTCCAGGTAGATTGGCTGGATTCTGCTGCTAACATAATCCCTTTCATACAAGGATCAAGTAACCCTTTCATACAAGGATCCTTTGGAGAGCTCCTCAAAGAACAGAGAGATGGTGCTTTACCAGCTAACAAAGAAAGTATGAACTTTTGTGTACAGGCTCATAAATAAAGGTCTGTGCGAGTATGTGTTGGACAAACCAATCAAAGACATGTTTGCATTGCAACATCTCGTACGGTGGCCAGGTTATAGTGGAAAGGGCTTAGCTCTCACCTGTCTGTATCTCATTACTGACGTAGATATGCAGCCAAAAGATCCTGCTAACTGAATGGTGGCACTGGCTTAGACCATTCTCAGTCTTGTGGAGACTAGACTTCTTGTGACAGTCTGTTAAAGGTCTGATGTGGAACCAAGAGAGTAAGGCTGTGTGTAGCTGACCATGAGTCAGAGTAGCAGAAAAATATTGAGTAGGCATAGTAGGCAATCAAGACATCATGAGTTCCTTCAAAGAATACAAAACAGTACAGGAAAGACTTTGCTAAGTGGTATAATAAGGCTGAGAAATCAAAGGAGGGTAAGAGGCCTGATGGAGGGCATTGGGTGGATAGCAGGAAAGGTATGATGAAAGACATATATAGACATATACATTATTTGAGGTGAGATTTGAAGCATGAATGAGAGTCTCAACATACCAAGAAGATGAGAGGCAGGGTACGGGGAGAAGACTGTGTCAGTAAGGGGACATTGGAGTATCCTGAATGGTAGTTGGGAAGTGGGACATGATAGAACATATTTAAAGAATTTTGAGGGCTGGCCGAGTGGCGTGGTGGCCCGGTTCAGGTCCCACATATGAGGGCCAGTGACACTGCCCTCAAAAAAAAAAATATTGAGGGGTTTAAATGCTGTTGAGGAAATCACATCCTGTCCTGATTTCTCTGGTTAGAAGCTGCACCTCTCTCCTTGCCCATTTTCACATCAAGTTGTTTGTTTATTTTCATTTGTAATTATGGGGGGGAATCAGGCTGGATGCTGGCTTGTTTGTTTTTCTTGAGAATGCTGTTGCTGTTGAGAAGAGGTTATGACTTTTTGGTCTCAAATATATAGAAAATGGAAGAAGTCAGAAACCCTTCATCTTTTCAATGCCAAAGCAATCTAAATATCTGCATTCACACCCTCTCTTTTCTTTCCCTCCTGTTTCTATGGTGACAGTGTTGCAGTACCTATCAAAACTCAATCCTTACACTTTTGGTCTGGATCCCAGTCTCTTTCACCTTCTCAAGGTCTTTTCCCCAGCAATTATATCTTCATTTCTATTATCATACCACTATGCTCTCGGAACTGCTATTAAATAAATTGATCTCTTATTTCCCTCCAGCTACTATTCCCTTTGCTCCCTTCATATAAAACCTTGGGCTATTTGTCTACAACCACTATTCCCACTTCCTTACTAGCATTCTCTTCTCTTTCCAACTCATCCAATAGGCTTTCCTCCCCATCACTCCACTAGGGCCGCCATGGTCAAGGTCATCAGTGAGCTCTGTTCTGCCAAATTTGGTGGGCAATGCTCTGTTTGTTGGTACATACCATGACCTTACAGCAGCATCAGACACAGTAGGCTACTGCCTCCTCAAGCCACTTCTTGGAGATCACAAGACTCCACGTCTTTACTCTTCCTCTTTTTTTAACTAGCCTCTCCTCAAACTCCCCTAATCAATCATCAAGGGTGGCATCTCCTGAGTCTGCCCTAGGACCTACCTTCATTACATGCCAGGTCTCGGAGCTCCAGATTCAATAGCTTTGACAGTTCTCCAGGAGTCTATTTCTCACAGCTGACTTGGCATCTCCAAAAGCCATCTCAAACTTACCATTCCTTTCATTCCCTCTCAGATGTCCTCTGCACTATAATTTTCCCCAACCAAGGAAATGACCTGAACACCCAGCTGATGGCTAAAGCTGAAAAAAAAAAAGAGAAAAGAAATCTAGATACCCAGTAATTCACTATGAAGGCAAGCCTTATGGACTCTACCTCTAAAACAAATCCACAGATTTCAAGGATCCCTACTGGCTGCACATCACACTCAGATAAAATCTAAACTTACCCTACTTATGTAGCCCAGCAGGATCTAGCCCCTTCCTACTTTCCCACATCGTGTGTATCACCCCTCCCCCACTCATTAGGCTCCAGGAGCTTATTGGCTTTCTTGATCTGTGACCAGGAGCTTATTGGCTTTCTTGATCTGTGAAGACGTTAAGCTCTTTACTGTTTCAGAGTCTAGTGCTATCTATTTTCTTTACCTATAGTTTTTTCTTATGATCTATCTATAGTTTCTCCCTCTAGTATAGATCAAGAAGACCTCAGCCTCAATGAAGCCCTTTCTTACCACCAAATCCTTGGTAGCCAGTTTGCCATTCTCTCACCTCCTGCTATTATTCTTGGCATATGACATTCTTCTTCTTGGTTTATTTGGGGTTTTTATTGTTTGTTTGCTTTTTGTACATCTGGCATCAGCACAAAGTAAGCTTCATGAGAGAAGGGGCTTTATCATAATGCCAAAACAGTGGCTGCCAGGCATGCATGCTCAAAAACTCCTTGTTAAAGTAATGAATGAAACATTACAATGGTGAACCTTAGCTCACCTGAGGGTTGCTTTAATTTAGCAATAGACAGGCTAGCAGAAGCTCAGGCACATTGAGTAAGCTTTCTCTGTAAACCGACCTGGCTGAATAGCAACCACGCTGCAAACTCACTAGCCTCCAAGTACCATGGATGCAAAGTTATGTGGTTGTACAAAGACATGCTTGCACAAACGAAAGGTGACAAACAGTTGACTTGAACTTCAGCCCTCCCTAAAGAGACTTAGGATACTTAGGTCAAAATGTGTCCTTTATGTGACACTTGCCAAAAAGCTGATGTGATATTGGGCTGAATTGTTATTAGTGTTGTGTCAGAATTAGGGGGCTCTTAGTCCCACTACATTCCAAGCTGGTGAGATCCTTGCCACTCAAAATGTGGTGCTCAGACCAGCAGCATCGACATTATCTCCAAGTTGTCAGAAACACAAAATCCCAGGCCCCATCCCAGACCTTCTGAATCATAATCTGCATCTTAACAAGATCCTTAGATGTCTCATACACACATTAAAGTTTGGCAAGTGTGGTGCTTAGACCATTTCCACTAAGTATTATTTTGAGTGCTATGATTTATGAGGGTTAAAGATAAGCCTGAAAGAGTGAAACTACGATGGTGCGAATACCTGAAGCTAGGTAGGTAACTTGTTACCTTGTAGCCCCTCCCAGGGGAGACAGTCAGAATATGTCAGAACAGGCCTGGACACTAACCAATCAGAATGGAGTCCAGCCGTAGCCTAGGAACAAAGTCCTAGAGCACTGCCACCATCCCACCCCTTTAATTAATGTGGAAATGTTGAGAGGCTCTCCTTGGAAGTGCCAGGTGGCCAGGTGATTAGAGGAGGAAGATATACAAGGAGCTTGTGGCAATGGCTATTTATAATAAATTTTATACAGATGTCTTAATATTTTAAGAAATGGTGTGGCAAAACAGAAAAATATCTGTTGAAATCATCCTCATTCGGTCCTACCTTTGTTTCTTGTACATATCAGTGTTACTGGGCTTACCATGATGTTATTGTGTTTTAGTTGATTCAATGTCTGTCTCCCCTACTAAACCATAGCTCCTTGATGGCCTGACCAGGTCTTATTCCTGACCTTGGTGAGTACTTAATTAGCGTTTGCTGAAATGAATGAATGAATGCATGCATGAATGAAGGAACGAATGTACCAATGAATATAGAAGGCAGTCATATGAAAGAAAGGTCAGACATATTCTCTCAGAATGCAAAACCCAGAATGCAAAACCAGTTTCCTGGATGGAAATAGGAATGTAATTTTGGGTTTAGCCTTAAAGAATAAACTTCTGAAAATTAGAGGCGTGAGAAAATGGCTTGAGCTTCTCTGGGAGGAGTCAAACTGCTTGACATTCAAATTATTCAAATAATCTAACAAACCATCTGATTTACAAACTGTATAAAAAAGCTTTTGTATAGATGAAGAAACTCATATAGCCATAATATATGAAAAATATGCTCAGCCTCCCTGGAATTCAAGGGAAATTAAAATCTCATTAGTAGTCCATTTCAAACCCATCATATCGGCACACATTTTAAAAATCTGAATACACCAACTGTGGGCAAAGGATATGGTGGTTTAAATGGTCATAACCACTTTAGAAAGATCTAATTTAACTCAAGATAGGCATACTTTATAATTCAGCAATTCTCCTTTTTGGCTCCATTTTAGATTTTTTTAAAAATGGGATATCCTAGTGCATAAACAGTTAGATAGACACAAGGATATTCACCACAGCACAATGTGAAATCCCCCTATTTATTAGCAGGGGAATGCACAAATCAATAACATTTATATAATGGAATATTACACAGCGGTTAAAATGAATGAATTGGGTCTTCAATATGATAAATGAGAAACGCAAGTTTGAAAGGATGGATATGACTGGATACATGTTTATTAATGGTAATGATACCCCAAACAATAGTATATGGGGATAATGGGTAGAAAACCAAAAGGATATAAGCAAATGATTTATACCAACTTCAGACATGAGGTACCTCAAGGGAGGGGGGAAGATACAGACGAAAGATGGGGACTGGGACTTCAGCTCTACCTATCATATTTAATTCTTTTCTTTTTAAAGAAAGAGATCTTAACACATTGAACATACGGTCAACTCCAAAAGGGTGGTGGAGACATTGGTGTCTGTTACATTATTGCCTGAGTTTTTTGGTATCTTACAACTCAAAATGAATTTTTTTTATTAGTTTCAGATGTACAAAACAATGTACTAGTTTGACATTTACACTCCTCACAAAGTGGTAACCCCCTCCCCCAATCTACTACCCTCTGACATCATATGTAGCTGTTACAGTTCCATTGACTCTATTCCCTATGCTGTACTCTATATCCTGTGACCATATACAATATATATTAAATTATAGCTGACATTCAGCTATAATTATTATTCAGCTTCAGCTTCAGGTAGATGCCTGACCACCGCAGTGTACAACTTATAATGAATTTTGAAAGATTAAAAGGAACCACTTGTCATGGAAGTTGAGGGTGTGGAGGATAGGAGCATCAGTTACCTTCTTTTGGAAGCTTGTTCACCTTCTCTGAGCTCGTTCCCATCTTCTTCTGTGGTCAGACATGCCTGGGTGCTCTGGAAATTTCTCTCTATGAGAAAAAAAGGTAAACCCGAGGTTCTGAGTCCCATGGCCATTATCCGGCCAAGCCTTTTAAGACACTTCCACAGGCTTCTTGTTGAGTCCTGCTTCCTGACAGCAGGCGGTCTGCTTCTGTTAGAGGGAACACCCACCAAGTTCCAAAAATGAAATGTAGGTCAGAGAAAATGTGATGGATGGAGAGCAGTGAGGTCCTCAAGCTGTAGTGGGGACACGCAGACCTGCTTCTTCACTGACCTCAGCTCATGCCCCCCTCTGTTGGCAGCCTGGTGACCCTGATCACCATGGTTGCTTGTACTTTGCACATGCCTTATCCCATGAGATCTCCCCGACACCCTTGCGATGGGTCATGGCATCCTGGTTTTAGAGGTGAGGAGGCAAAAAGACTCAACAAGTTAAGCGGATTGCGCAAGATCAGGCAGGTAACAAGGAAGTGTAGACCTGAACCAACGTTTTCTCTTTCCCACCTTTTAACTCTGCTCACAGCACCTTATTCATTTAGTACATGATTTGTGCTATGCCCTAACCTGCATCCACTGTGGGTTTCAGGTGGCAAAGGGCATACATAAATGGTATTTGTCAAATGGAAATGGGGTTGGAGTTTGGGGAGTGGGGAGCAGAAAGAAGGAATGGAAATAAATATCCCCAAACCCAGGCCAGGAGAGTGTTTGATTGAGTACTGAATTAGTGTGCGCTCCCTGGCACATGCCAGGGTCTATGGCTTTGTCGTTTGATAACGGGAAGCTTGACACTGTGACAGAAGAGGAATCTTCTCCCTGGAACTTAATTATACTAAGGAAAGGTCAACTAATTTCTTGTATAGGAAATCATTGTTGCTACAATTATATTTCCATCATTCCCTCTTCATGGGGGGAGAGAAAGTTGTTTTGTTTGATTATTGCTTTTTTATTGAGATGTATGAAATGCACAATTATTTAATTGTACATATGTGTGTGTATATCGCTATGGAACCACCACCAACATCAAGATATAGAACATTCCCAGCACCCCAGTATGTTCCAGGAGGTTCCCCCCTACTCTTCCCAAGCTCTCCATTCCCGCCCAATAGTAGTACAAACTGTTATGACTTTTAGAAACATTGACTTGTTATGCCTGTCCTTGAACTTGCGATAAATTGAATGATACAGAATGTATCCCTTGGGCCTGGCTTCTTTCACTCAGTTATTTGTGAGACTCACACCTGTGGTTGCAGATACCAATTGTCCATTCTTTTTCATTGCTGTGTCGTATGCCGTGGCATGAATATACGTATTGTTTATGAAACGTATTGTTTCATTCTGCAGTCCATGGGCATGTTGGCTGTTTACCGTCTTTGGCTATGATGAATAGAACTGCTGTAAACTTTTTTTGTGCGTGTATTTTGGTAGATGTGCACACCAGTTTCTTTTGTTTATATACAGAGGAATGAAATTGCTGGGTCTTGGAGTGAGTGGAGCTTGTACTTTTAACTTTAGAACATAGAGCCCTTCAATTTTCCAACATCGTTGTGCCAATATAGACTCCCAGCAGCAGCAGATGAAAATTCTAGTTGCCTTGCATTCTTGAAAGTACTTGAGCTTCTCAGTTGTTTTAATTTTAGCCATTCTGGTATATGCCGGTGGTGATTTTAATTTGCTTGATGAGTCATGACATTGAGCAAGTTTTCATATGCCCACTGGCAATTTGGATGTCCACTTTTGTGAAAGGCCTATTCAAGTCTTTTGTCCATTTTTTAAAAATTGGGTTTGTCTTTTCCCTGTTAATTTGTAGGAATATTTAATATATTGTAGATACAAGTCTTTTGCCTGGAGGATGTGTCTTCTCCTAATTCATGACTTGCTTTGCCCTTTTAATATCTTTAGATAAACAGTTCTTGATTTTAATGAAGTTCAACTTATCCATCTTTTTTCCCTCAGTTGTTAGGACTATTTGTGTCCTGTTAAAGAAATTGTGGCGGTTCCCAAGGTCCTGAAGATACCGTTATATCTATTCTTCTAGAAGCTTTATTGTTTAGTGTGGCATAATTTTAAGCACATGAACTTTCTAGTTGAATCTTGGTATCAAGTCCCAGCTTCCCTACTTACCAGATGCATAACCCTGATTTAGTAATTCTGAGCTTCAGTTTTGTAATGTGTAAATGCAATAAAAGCTAATTAATAAATTCATTGTGAGAATTAAACAAGATATGCATGCAATGAATGTAGTACACAGAGGAAGCTGAGCAGATTTACTTCTCACCCTTCCCCCATTCTGTCACATAAAAGTTAGTAATACTTAGGCATATTTGTCTCTGGCACTCAAAATATTCATAAAACATTTATTGATGATGTACTGTTAGAGGCGCAAAGACACAAAGACTAAGGCTCACTCAGTTGAAGAGACAATGACAAGGGAAATGTGAAATAATGATATAGAAGTTAAGTAATAATTAAAGCACTTATTAAAGATTATTCTCAGAAGAGTACAGGGTAAATTGCTAAATAGACAAAAATTGCCAGAAATACAGAGAGGAGCAGTTGTTTCAGTCTGTGTTAGCAAAGGAGGCTTTCAGTGGGTTGGTGATAATTTAGCCAGGATGTGAGCAGCATTTGTAAAGGATGGGGAATTGTCTCAGATGGGGTCTACTGATGGGAGCAAGAAAACACATGGCACATAGCATATGTAGGAGGTACTTTTTCTAGTTGGCTAGAGTGGAAGATGTGTTGAGATGAGGATTGGGAAATAATACCACAAGTTAATTCTTTGATCAAGTCAACAGATATTTATTGAGCATCTACTATATGCTGAGCTCTGTGATGCTCAATTTTCTCAACTATGTGCTCTCAATTCCCTGATATGTTTGTGTGTATTATATGTATGTACACATATATGTCTTTAAAAAGGAAAAGACCGAATAATACATATCATACATATATAATGCATATGTGTGTATACATGTATATCCATTAAATATTATTATTTACATATGTTTATATAATTTTACCTTTTTTCTTAAGAGAATAAATAGAAAGTGGTTGAATCTCATATTATGGAAGCTAAGGACAAGGCAAGTTAAGATGAGCTCCATGGTGTTCTATCCTCAGAGAGTGCAAGGACAGTCAAGACTAGGTCATGGCTATTTGGTTTTGGATAGTAGAAGACCCTTGAAAGGATAATGTTAGCTTGTTTTAAGAACACAAATCAGGATGGAGGAAGTTGAAAAAGCTGGTGTGAAGGCAGGTGGATAGGAGGGCTGGAGGACTAGTTGCTCTTGCCTTTGGTTAGGTCAGCTCACACCTTGGGCCATGGATTTCCCAGCCTGTAGATTAGGAAGAATAACCCCGCTCCATCACAGAGGAAGTGCCTACTCCAAGTGTATCCACAAGCTAAGAACAGACTTACTTCTGAGGGTGGCCACAGAGGCTCGCTACCAAATAGCCATCTCCATCTTCAGTGAGTAAACAGGCCAGACAGATGTGTCCAAACCCCATCTCCGCCTCCCTTACTTGTGACTTTGGACAAAATCTTTCTGAGACGGATGCGGGGAGGGAAGTTCTTTGAACTCATCCCTGCTGAGGTTTGTGCAGCGTTTGAGAAGCACCAGAGGGTGAAGAGCCTAGATAGCATTGACCTTTCACAGGTAACATTTCTCCCTTTCCCCACTCACCTCTCATCTGTGCGTCTTATGCAGGAAGCCTCATGCAACTTCATTAGCTGTGCAGAGAGCAGGGTCTCCCAGGGCACGTTTCCCTGTGCAGCTGCTGTCCTATGAGGAAGACCTCGGGTCATGGAGACTGTCTCTGGGTTTGCTAGCAGTATTTAAGATTTCCTGGTAAATTGAATGCTGGAATAAACAACGAAGGTCCCCACAGTGAGTTCCGCTGTCATTTACAGGGGCAAAGTGAAATTGACTCCAAAATGTTAGCATGTTTTCTGAGCTTAGGGATTGAAGTAACACTCCAGACCGCCTTCATTAATAATCGCCCTTCAGGAGGTGTCTCTGATTTGACATGTATCTTTTATGCATGAGTCAAAATCAGTAACTCAGAATGGGGAGAAATTCTTTAGCCAGCAGCGTAGTGACCAACATGTGAGAGTGAGAAATTATGCTCAGGAATAATGGTCCCTTGGGCTTTCTTTCTGCCATCTGCGGGTCTGAAAATTAAATATTAATGTTGGGGAAGCTCATTTTTACAGTGAAGAAGAGAAGTGGGTAGGGTCTTTACTAAAAACTGGGTCACTGGTTCTGGAAAGCTCATCACACAGTGGGAGGTTTTACCTTTAAAATGTTTAATAACATTTTTATTCTCATCATAAAGAAAATGTTGAAAGAAAGTGTGGGAAAAGACAGAAAAATAAGAGTTAGAAAACAAATGTGACTTCATAGCCTTACCACCTAGAAATAACCTTGCTTAACCTTTGGTTGTATTTCCTCTGCATTGTCCCTTCTCAGAATTGGGATTTTTTTTTTTTTTAAGGTATTACCCCCCTCCCCCCACTTTGCATTCTCCTCTTTTCATGTAAGGATTTTTCTGGCCTCAAATAATCCTTGAAAAACATGATTTAATACTAAACTGTATGCATGATATACCGGGGGTACTAAAGAAAATGTATACACATGACTCGTAGTCTTCTTTTGTTATCGGTATATATTGAGTATTATCATTTTAATACAGCTTTTTTCCTTTTTTAAAATGTGTGTACATTTTTTTTGGCACCCTCTGTATTTGACTAAAGCTCTACTGTTCAACATTAGATTATTGTAAATTTATTAATGAGTGTAGTCAGCATCCATTTACAAAATTATGTCTTTGTCTTCATTGGCTCAGGGTAAGCTCCCTTAAGGGGCCCCTTTATGTTTCCTTCAGGGAACCCCCGCCCATCAGATAATCTACACAAGTCTGCACTCTAGTTTCAAACTATGTTCCAGTTCATCCCCCACATGGGTGTGACCAGCTTTTGTCCCCTCTTCCCTGAATGTTCTATGAGGGTTAGGCTGCTAGTCTACCTAGAATGCGTAAACAATGTTTAGGTTTAAGGGAAGAAGGTAACCTACTTTAACTTAAAAAATTGCTTTAGCTTTTAAAGAAAAAAGATTTTTAAATTTCATTCACTTATTTTTTAAATTTTATTTTACATTTTACTTTTTAATCCCTCTAGAACTTATATTATGACAAACATATCTAACAATTTTTTTGTTACCATTAGTTAGTTTTCCTAGTGATTGTTAAATAACCCACTTCTTTGTCATAGATTTTGACATTTTCATTATTATATCATATTAGCAAATATGCTAGGAAATATTTCAGCACCATGAATGCTATTTCATTGATCTGCCAGTTGCTTATCAATGACTCGTCATATTATTGTAGCTTTCTAAAGTTTTAATATCTGGACATGTAAATCACTAACATCACTTTTTAGAAGTTTTGTTTGTTCTTCCATATAAACTTTGGAAGCAGTTTAAGTTACTAGATTATTGAATTAGATTATCATTAAAACTATACATTCATTTAGGAAGACTTGACATCTATTCTGTCTACCACTTCTGAAACAAGAAAGGATCTCACTGATCTTTCTCTTACTGACTTGTCTAATCTTACTCATCTCTTCAGGGTTGTTTATTTCTCAGCTGATTTTCAAGATGTTTATTTACAACCATACCTATTTTAAAATCATGGATTTTTAAAAGCATACCAGAAAACTACTAAGAATATGTTAAACACTATCCACCACTCTGAAATAGTAGCAAATATTAACATTTTGCCATATTAGCTTCAGATATTTTTTAAATACATAAAGTTTGTAATAATCTCTGTATCCCTTTCTAATTCCATTCTGCACTCTCTCTCCTCTCAAGATATAATCACTTTCTTAAAGTTAGTATGTATCCATTTTGAAAATCACTTCGTTATGTATGCATGTGTGCAAAAATTTATAGTTTTATTTTGTGATATGTATAATATATAATATAGGTGATATAGATAATATTTTTGTGATAGTTATGTAAAACTATATAAAATGTATGTAGTTATATTTTTATTTTATACAATATGTATATTATAAATATATAATTCTATATCATATATACATTTTAAAATCTCACTATGTTTTACAAATTGCTTTCTCACTTAATATAATTTTTAGTTTATCTTGATACTTAGAGACCTAATTCATTTTACTATACCACATTCTTGCAGATGAACATGACTCTTAATTGACCTATACCCCTTCTGATGAATATTTAAATTGTTTCCATTATTTACTTTCAATATTTTTATGCCATTTTGTTCTAGGCACATTTTAGATTATAGACTATTTAGTTTTTTTAAAAGCCCAGTATTTGAGTCTGTTCCTTATAATAGTTGAATTTAAACCGTTTACATTGATAGTGATGACTAATACATTTGAATTTATTTTCCCATTTTATTTTGTTTTCTGTGGCTGTGATTTTCCTTGCTCCTCCTGCCCTCTCTCCCTTTCTGCTTTCTCTCTCTGACTCTCTCTTTTCTCCATTCTTGACTCTACTGGACTCTTTTCTCCCTTGCTTTTTTGTGTTTCTTTTTGATTGATTTGGAAGTTATATGTTTCATTCAACAAGATATGGTGGACAAATAATAATTTTTTCTACTCCTTTTCAATAATTTTGGTTATTATTCCCAACAGCCCTCTATTGATCATTCAGAGCTTCCTGGCAGTATAGAGAGTAAAGCCCATGAGCTTTAGCATCAAATAGACTTCATTTAAATCCTGCATTTAATAGCTCCTTGGACAAGTTATATAATGTTTTTAAATCAATCTCCGTGACATTTTTTTCTTTTATAGAGTTGTATGGATTGAGTAAACTGGTATATTTGGGGAGCCTAGAAGGGTGCAAAAGTCACTGACTAATTGGCAGCTTCTACTTATTTGTCATTTTAATCATCCTTGTCTTATTTCTGATTAGAATGGAAATGCCCAGTGATTTATTTTTCCCCTTTGACTCAAATAATTCTACTTCTAAAATGTACCCAAAAGAATTAACCACACTTGCAGTAAAGTTTTATTCACAAGAATGTCTCTAGTTTTCTGAATAGTTATGATAGAATATTCTGGCAGGAGAAGGCCATTGGCCAAGGAGGGGTGATTTGGTCTTTTCTCCAAGTGCTCATTTGAAACTGTCTTTACACAAGAAATTTTTAAACATGGTCTCAGCTATTTGCTAGAGTTCCTTCCTGCTTCCGACCTGCCCCCTTTCTATTTCTCCAATCTTGGTGATTTCAACTCTACTAACATGTCGAGTCCTGCGTTACCCTTTGACATTTGATGACCTTTTTTCATTTCATTTCTCTTTTTCCCTCCCTCCCACCTCCTCACTCCTTCCTTTCTTCCTTCCTTCTTTCTTTCCTTCTTTCCTTCCTTCCTTGTTTCCTTCCTTCTTCTCTATCTATCTCTAAATTACAGTTCTCTAAAGAAAAACCTTATATTTTACTCTCTGATTCCTGAGGGCAAATAGACATGGTGGTTAAGAGTACAGACTGGAAAGCCAGACTGCCTAAGTATAAAATCAGCTCCACCACTTATGACCAGGGATACTTTGGGCAAATTACTTAACATCTCTAGTGTTTGGTTTCCTTTCCTATAAGATGGGGATGATAAACGTAACACTAAAGCAGGTCTACGTGAGCTTAATAAATCAGTATACATAAAGGGCTTAACTGGTGCCTATGTATAAAAGCTATTTAAATATTATTATTATTATTATTATTATTATTATTACTATCATTATTATTATTATTATTATTTATTCTCTTGGTGACTCTTGGCTGCTAATAACACCTTTGAATCCATCTCAAGCCCAAAACCTAATGTCGGCCCCTGTGATGGCACCTTCACACACTGTACACTCACCAAGGCCAATATCCCTTCATCTAGCAGCCATGCATGGGTACACTAGTGACACAAAAACATGTACACGCATGACACGAAAACTCAGCTAACGTCAATATTGGTGTGTTTCATGCAAATGTCTTCAATCTTCCAATCCTCTCTTTCTGGCCTTGGAAATTAGAGCGCAGCAGTTGCTTCCACAGCCCACAGACTCTTCCTGTGTCTGGTCTGCCTATGTTCTGAAATCCACGATTGCAGGTCCCTGGATCTTCCAAAGGAAGCAGATTTCTAGAATTGCAGAGCATCAACCTAATGACGAAAGAGCATTTGCTTACTCTCTAAACAAAATACAGCCTGGGGAAACCTGGCCAGGATGATGAAAGCATTTTATTGACTGAGCTCTATATAATCCTTAGTGTATTTTTCCACTTTTGTGGTTAGTGATTTTTTTCCTCCCCCGCCTGAAAGCCAAGGGTGCTGTGGCTCTCAGGAATGGCATCTGACTCTGTTGGGTGATTTAAAAAGCATTTATTGGTAAGGGCTTTCCCTTTTTTCCTTTCTTGGTTGTATTGTTATTATGTGCCTGTGTGTAACATATATAACAGAGATAGGATGTTCTTGGCATTCCCAGAAATTTGAGAAAACATATTGTTTGAGGAAAAACAAATAGTCATTTGAAAGTACATTTGCCTTTGTTCCTTTAGAAATTAATTTTTGCAGAGGGTCTAGCAGTCTCTCTCTTTATATTCACAATACCCTGTCTTTGATTTACAAGTGAGCAAACCTTGAGAGTACATCGCACAGAGTTCTAGAGGTGGATGATTAAAGAACGAAAAGAAGCTTTCTGTAACTTATAGCTCTGAAACTTGTCAAACTCTGTTCTTCCACTCAAGTTTCCTAGGCAGAAAAGGCACATTCTATTCCAAAATCCCTTTCTGCCAGCCAACAAGACAAAAATCTCATCACTGCAGATTCCTTTTGTGGAGTTAGTGCGTGTGTTATTAAAAAAAAAAACCTCGAATCTGCTGACTACTGAACTGATAATCCTGAATAACTGAAGTTGGGTGTTCTGTTTAACTGACAACTAATCTTTCCCTTGACAACTCATTTAAAAATCCTTGTATATGTGGTTGGAAAAGCAGCCATTTGATCACCAGAGGGCTTAACGCACAGCATCAGCTCCTGCTGTTAACTCTTTTAAAGGCTTTCACTGCTCCAGGTCTCAGTCTCTCCATCTGATTAACGAAGGGGCAGACACTTGGATTTCAAAGCTCCCGTCCACATGTATAATTCTATGTCATATTTTCATTTTTCTGAACAGGCTAGCCCATAGTTAGGAGAAAATGAAATATAATTAGGTAATTTATTATGAGATAATTATAATTCATTATATTTAATATCTTATACTACAACTCATTCAAGCAGCCATTCTCACTGCATAGACAGGAGGTGAAGGAAGCATTAGTGGTCATGTTGAGTATTTATTGATGGAGAAAGGTTACTCAGGAGATGGAGAACCCTCTCCCCATGCAACCTCATCACCACCCAACCTTTAACACCTTCAATAAGCTTATTTCCTTGAAATTGTCTCTTTTTGTCTAACATGTAAATAAAAGAAAAGTATCTGGGTCATCATGTTGCTAGTAATTGGGTCTTTTCTATGATCAAATAAATCGGTTTTATTGGTTTATCAGCTGGCAAGTGGTGATGAGGCTCGCAGGACAAAGAGAGGCTAGCAGGACAAAGGAGGGAGAAGGTGCATATTTTTGATTTAGGTTAGACAACACCTAAATGTTTATCAATATGTGTCTTATCTACCTGAATCTAAATGCTCTATCAGCAAATTCTTCAAAATGGCTAATGCTATATGTGGCCAAGACTGCTGTGTCGGGATGACCATGAAGTTTATCATCTAAACTCGGACACCTTTGAGAGCAAAAGAGGGTCCTATTTATAGTTACATTGGGGCAACAAGGGTAACGAGGAAATCCTAGGTAAATCAAAAGTTACAGTCACCCTGGCTATGTAGTCTTCAAAACTACATTTCCTCCTCTTCTTGTTTCATCCTCGGAAAATAGGAAACTTTCAGGTTTCCTTCAGTATCACTGTGGAACGTGGAGGATTCTACGAGTCTTACCTGTGTTCTGTCAAGTCCAACGCCATCGTGTAGTCCACAGCTGGACATTTCCCTGGCCTCTGTTACATTTAGATATATTCAGGAGACTAAGTTCCAGTCAATGACATGTGGGCAGAAGTAATGGGTATTATTCCTAGGCTTACACCATGAAAACAGCTAACAAGGGAGTCTCCATGCTGTGTTCCCAACTGGCTTGGTGTACACAGCGTGGTGGTTTGTATGCGTACGTTACAGAGAGCAGAGTCACAAGATAGAAGGAATCCAGGTCCTGAATTGGAGAGCTGTGCATCAATCAGGAAAACCAGTTTGGGGTTTTGCATGCATGAGAAATAAGCTTGTACTACGCCATTGAGATTTTAGAGTTTACGTTTAACAGCAGGTAAACAGATGATGAACACTAGCATTATCTTAACTAATCCATTGTATAAACATTAGCCTCAGATATATTAAAGACATCTCTTTCATTCTCATTGAACTGGGAGTGCCTCCAAAATAGAAACCCAGAGTAGGTATTCGAAAGCAGTGAGTACATGCTAAATGTTTTTTGGATTGGATTGAACTGAATCATATTGAATTGCCTTGAAATGAAATAAACAGTACATAAAATGATAAGAACCTAGTCACATGTCCACACCTGGCTACAGGGGAGGTAGGGAGATGTAGTTGTTATTCTGAGAAGTCATGTGCATTACTAAAAGCCAGGGATTTTCTTTAAGGGAGAGGAGGGAAATGGATAGTGGGAGATTATGAGTGGGAGATTATTAACCCTGTCTTGGCCGCAGGAGCAAAAGACAGTCACTGTGATGGCCAAGTCCTGAAAATAGCAATATCCTATGTAATGGGCTCTGAAAAGGTTGTATGGAACCTGAATGAAAAATCCAGGCGAGGCATATAAATGTTTGCATCATCCTCATTGAAATAGTAGCTGAGACAGGTAGAATGCTCAAGTTTTTTCAGCTACAATTCTCCAGATAAACAAATTCCAAACTTTACTTTCGCCTTTGTTATTTAAATAATGGAAATTGAGCCTGGTTTGTCTGGACAGCCCAGATAAGCTCATAATTCACGGGCTCCACCCTTGTGAAGTGTGTGACAACACCTGCCATGTCTTGAATGCTCAGCAAATATTGAGTCGATGAGAATCTGAAAGCAGAACAAAAAGATATTGAGCTGATAGCATATGAAAAAAATAAATTGATAAAACCACCTGGCCTTTCCCTAAGGTTAGCATCTGACCTTATTTCTCACCATAGCTAATTGATTCCAGTGGGTTGTTTTGTTTTTTTTTGTTTTTTTTTGTTTTGTCTGCTTTCCCTGCAGCCTCTTTGGGCCTTGGGCTTTGTTTAGGCTTTGTCCTAACAAATAGTGGAGGTTCCCTGTGTGAGTTGCCTGAATCCATTTTTTCTTGCTTCAAGTCTCTTCTGTTTCCCCAGGTTCCTCAGTGACTGTACTTAGACTTGCAAATATCGCGAGTGTCTTTGGGAGCTCCTAAGTCTGGGCCACCTACCTTTTTGCTTCCATGAGTTGGCTCAGGATTTATGGGAGGGAGTATGCAGATTGATGCTTCTTCGGGCCATGATTTTTTTTTTTTTTTATTTCAACCAGATTCAAGTAAAATTGTGCCATAGTTTCTGGTTTCTCTTACCAAGCAATATTCTACTTTTTTCCTTTTGCCTGATTCCCTTTCTGCCTCTGCATCCTCTTAACCTCCAATACCACCCCACTCCAGGTTGATGTATATTTGCCATTATTTCACGCTGACTCTCAAAAGACACCAATAATTTTGCTTGTTTCCTTTCTTTTCATTTGACTTAGCCTTGCTGATTGCAAGCTTAAGAGAGATACAAGATTTCAGTCCCATTCAAAGCTACTAGCTGTGATTGAAAGTTTTATATGAAATGAGATTAACCCCACAATTGACTAACTCATTTATTTTAGGAATTATCAATAATTTATCAATTGTAGTTTAAAATTGGTTTATTATATCAATACCCTTTTAGTGTTCTGAATATAACACACACACATTCTCTTTATCGCTATGACTTATGGGAGGCTGAGTGAACCTGGACATGGACTTGAATCTTGGGCGTCTAAAGTTTCTCCCGTCTGTTTTAAAACATGAATAGACTTTACTGCCCATGTGATTTATAATATTTATGGACAATACAATACATCTATACCTGATTCCAAGATGATAAATGCTAGTTAAAAGAGTGAAATACAAAATGTGTCCTGACTTTCATGAAATGTTCATCTCATGAATGTGTGACATAAGAGAAAAACATTTACTGGACAGTCACAGTGTTTCCTGTTTAGCTGCCTGTTTGTCAGAAGTCAAAATGATTTTTACATGGATTAACATTCTAGCATTATTTATTTGTCTTGTGGTTACCCTAATATTTTTCCTTTAAGAAATAATTACATTACAATAACAATGTAAATCGCTACAATTTTTTTTTTTTTGCGAAGTAACTTAACATATATACTTATGCCCTGTCCTTTGACACTGATTTTGGCATGCTGTGGTATAGAAAGATTTTTTTAAAGGGGGAGCAGGAGAAGCTCTAGCTTTGAAAAAGTTAATTGCAATATTCAAACAACTAAATGGCCAATAGCATGGGAATAATTGGGAAATGATGGCATGTTTACTAAAAGGGCCATTTCGTGCACATTAAAAAATAAGAATGGAGAAAACAACTCAGGAAGAAATGTATGAAGAAAGCAGCAGAAAACAAAATTATAGCTACACTCTTGCAATTACATCAATTAGAGATCATCTTTTTATCCCTTTTCTTTTGTGTTCCACCATTGTTATTATTTAAGTTACATGGTTCTTAATATCTCAGGACTATTTATTATTAAACTTATTTTAGGGAAAAAGTAGAGAGGAGCCTGGAGGTGGGTATTCCTACACAACTCATGAATAGCCTTTCTCAATGGAGCTTTACATGTCTTCCTCCTTTTCCTAGGTTTGTTAAACAAACATTTATTAAACACTGTGCCTAGTGAACCTATTGCATGTGTTGAATTATAGTAGTTAAGGCACCACATCTATCCTTGAGATAGTTTTAATTTAGTTAGTGAGGCAGGACTATGTATGGGAAAATACAAATTAAAAGTATATGAAGAAACTGTTGCAGTCCTAGAAGACTAAGGAGACATGACAACTAAATGTAATGTGAGATTCTGGATGAGATCTTAGAACAGAATGAGGACAGTAGGTTAAACATCCAAGAAATCTGAATAAAGTTAACATCCAACAGCTATATTCCATGTCGTTTTTGGTCTCTCTCTACACATTTTTTCATATTCTTCTTGGTAACCTCTTGGTAAACTCATGGTTTTAAATATCATTTTTATGCCAAAGAGTCATAAACATGTATCTTACCTTGACCCTGTCTCAGACCTCATTTTATATCCAAGTGCCTACTTGACATCTCCCCAGAAATGCTCATGAGCCATCTCACACAGAGTTCTTGATTTCATCTTCCAAAGCTACTCCTCTCCCAGTCACCCCTGTCATTTCAATAGCTGTCAACATAGTCATTCAGGCCAAAAAAGGTGGGAGTTATCCTTGATCCATGGTCTTAACATCCTTCCTCCAATCCATCACCATGTCCTAGTCATGCTTCCTCTAAAATATATAGGGTCCATCCACTTCTGTTTTCCCCAACACTATTCTAGTTGAAGACACCATCAACTTTCTCCTGGACTACTAGCTAAATCATCAAGCTTCATCTGGAATCTTTTTCCCAATGCTTCTACTATGGCCACTTTTATTTTTCTTGGAAAGGCCAGATTTCTTCCTGCCCTTTTAACATTTTTGAATCCATCTGAAGTATGATCACTGTGGACCTTTATGAGGCCAACTATTTTTGTCATTTAAATCTCAGACCAAGTGCCCTAACCTCAAAGGCCATCACTGTCACACAATCTAATGTGTCCTTCAAGCCACCCTATTACCTCACCTCTTAAATTATACTGCAGAGTACTTTTCTCTATCTAATACCTGCCCTATAGTTTAATTCACTTGTCTGCTTTTTTTTTTTTTTTTTTTTTGGTCTCCTCCAGTAGAACGTCAGTTCTTGGAGAACGGGAACTTAGTACTCTCGATGCATAGAATACGGCCTGACAATTATAGGTACTCAATAAGTGTTGAATTAATGAAAGTGATAAATGAGGAATAGACACTAAAGTTCTGAAATTCAGAGGTGAGGGATTACAGTGGAGCTGGAATAATCCAGAGAAGTTTCTTGAAACGAGCAGGAATTGGTGAGCCTTTGAGAATGAGTAAGAGTAGTCAAGAAGAAGTAGACAAAGGGAGTTCTGGGAAGCGGGGAGGAGGTAAAGCAAGGCTTGGAGAGAATAATAAACATGGTATAATCAGGGACAGCAGGGAGAATAGAAATTTTGTCAAGATTATGAGAAATGAGGTCAGAAAGAGGGGTAAATCCAAATTGCAGAGATTCTATTGTACATACCAGGCTAAGAGTCAGCCATGTTAGGGATTTTCCTCCTGTTGGGTTTTGACTCCAGCTACCTTGAGCCCCTGAATCATCATCTTAAATTCTAAGCCTTTCAGGTGAAAATAAGAAAGGCTGCTCCACCACCAATTATTTTTTCCTTAACTCCCAACACAAATATAATTTTGATGTCAGATTGCTTGGGTCTGGCCCAATGTCTAAGGTGACTCTAGCTTATATCCATGTTCAGTGCTTGGGAACACTGTGTCACCCAGTTAGCCAGTGCAATTCTTGATGACGTGAGTGTTCTCTCTAGGTTTTATGGTAAGTTGGGGTTATGTAGGGTGGAGGGAGAGAAATGGTTTTCATCCTTGTCTCAGAACTTAAGAAATAGTCAAGAGTGGCAGAGATATAAATACTCTCAGGTATGGCATTTCTTTCCCTCACCACCCCATGCTTTTAAATGAAATGCATTCAGCAAAATATAGGAGTTTGCAATGGCTTTGATTTCCCCAGCCAGGGTGTCAGCTTCTGGTGCTCTTCTATCTGTCAAGTGCATGTGGACCTGTCAACCAACTTGAAAACACTTATTTCCACATTACCACTGACCACAAATATAGGCATCACACCAACAAGTCTTTGGATATCATCTAAAATCTCCCAAGGGCTGTTGGAACTGAACTGCAATTTTCTATGATGTATGACTTCACTACAGCATTTTTCACGCATTTATGCGACTTTTATTGGGCACCTCTCATGTACCAAGCTTTGCATAAATAAGGGGATTTCAAAAGAAGATCCATTCTCTGACCTCAAGAAAGTTATAATGTAGTGTTAAAAGCATGACATGGAAACAGATAAGTATGGGGCAGTAAGTTCTAAAATGTAGGATAGGACACATGATATCAAGGGTTCACAGAAGAGAGAGAGACCTACCTGGTGGTATAAAAGTCAAACACTTGGAGAAGAGCATAATCCCTGGCAGATCCAATGGGTGCCATACAGTGCACCAGGGAGGCCATTTACGCTTCCCCTGGTGAACCATGCTCTTCTCAGCATTCCTGCTCCCCACACAGGGGGCAGAATTGGCCATTAAAGGGAAAATGGTGAAGTCCTAGGGATAGGATATACGATACTTTGTTTGGCCTTCCAATATCTGATGTTCTGATTCCATAGGCTCAGTGTCTCCTTCCTTGTGTTACCTCCTCGGGCAGAGAAAAGCAGTTTCTAGGGGGTACAACTGTTCAGGGCTCCTACTATCATATTGAAACCAAGTAACCACAACAGCTCATGTGCTCCAGCTGCCTCTCCCATGTATTTAATTCTATCCTTCCTTCTCGTAAACCACCCAGCACAGCTGTCACTCTACTGACCCAGGGCTTGGAAGCTCATTTTTGCAATGTGCATGCTTATAGTTTGGTTCGTTTTGGCTGGTGATGGAGGTTTATTAAACAATCTCCCTTTCCCTACTGGATGCCCTTGTAAGGGCTCCTCTGTTTGCTCTTGCAGCACTTTCTTCTCACCATACCAGGATATTTATTTCAGTCATTGCTCTTCAGTTTTGTTTTCTATCAGGTCAAGGGACCACTATAATTTCCACATGGAGATGTTTTGCAGTTGTGTTTTCTTTGTACCTAAGTTAGTTAAGTTACTTAACTCTGTCTTGCAGCTAATGATAAGGACTGGGGGCGGGGGGGAATATAGATAGATAGATAGATAGATAGATAGATAGATAGATAGATAGATAGTAGCATTATAAAATGATGTGAAAGAATTAGCATGTGGACCTTGAGATTATCATGCTAAGTGAAATAAGTCAGACAGAAAAAGTCAAGAACCATATGATTTCATTCAAATGTGGGATATAAAAATGAAAGCAACAAAGGAACAAGACAAATAAAGAAACAAAAACCCATCGACACAGGCAATAATTTAGTGGTTACCAGAGGGTAAGCGGGGAGGGCGGTGGTAGATGAGGGTAAAGGGGATCAAATATATGGTGATGGAAGGAGAAGTGACTCTGGGTGGTGAGCACACAATGTGATATATAGATGATGTATTACAGAATTGCACACTTGAAACCTATATAATTTCACTAACCATTTATCACCCCAATAAATTTGATTAAAAATAAAGAATGAGGGGCTGGCCGAGTGGCGTGGTGGTTAAGAGCTGGTCTTGGGAAACCAGCAGCCACGGTTCGGGTCCCACATATGAGGGCTAGTGACACTGCCCTTAAAAATAGAAAGAAAGAAAGAAAGAAAGAAAGAAAGAAAGAAAGAAAGAAAGAAAGAAAGAAAGAAAGAAAGAAAGAAAGAAAGAAAGAAAGAAAGAAAGAAAGAAATGAGCATGTGAAAATATAATTACCGTATCTATGGAAACAGGTAAGATTCCCAAGGCTCATCCAGAAAGGTGCTCTATATTTGTAGGAGGAATAAAAGGGCTTCCAGCAATCAGTCAGGTCCCTTGTGACTGGTTTGAAAAACCCAATGTAGAGTTGTGGGTGACGTGTATATGAGTCCCCTCCAACTTTGGTGTTTTAGCCCAATCAAAATGGGGTGGGAGGAGGAAATGAATTTTATGTAGACTTTATATGACCAATTTCAGGAAGTCTGGAAAAGATTTCGTATTATAATACACATATGCTCTACAGTGCATATTGCTCAGATACCATTTACATGTCATTGGAAACTCATATATTTTCACATTCTTTCTGACTTTCTCTTTAAAGTAGTTCACGTCTAAAATTGAGTAGGAAGCAGAACTAGATGGCAAAATACTTTCTAGCTCTAAGACAGGAATCAGCAAACTGTGGCCAGGAAGCCAAATCCAGCCCTGTGTCTGTGTTTATAAATAAAACTTTATTGGCACACAGCCACACCCATCCATTTATACATTGCATATGGCTAATTTAGTGCTATGATGGCAGAGTTGGGTAGTTGGGACAAGGACAGTATGGCCTTCCAAACCTACAATATTAGCTATCTGATTATTTACAGGAAACATTTACTGACTCCTGTTCTAACACCCCATACATTTTAAAGTGGCATTCCTTCTCTGTGCCTCAGTTTTCTTGTCTGTACAGGAAGATACTGGAACAACGAATTCTGTGTCTCTTTCAAAATCCTGAGAGTCTAAGTTTTCTTTTGAAACTCAAAAGTTCTCAAACTGCCACAAGGAGAAAAAAGAGATTAAAATGGAAAAATAGGTTCTCTTTACTATCAAGTAAGGTCCCTTGCTATGTACGTCTCCTCATCTGACAGTGATGACAACTTTTATTGTCAACATATTTTTTTTTTTTTTGATTCGACTCCTGGATTTTTCCCTAAGGGCTGGTTGCATGTTAAGAAATCTTGCTCCATAGACAAAGAGAAGCAGAGAGCGCCCCAGAAGCTAAGGCTGCTTTCTGCTCACTGGTATTCTCCATCAGTGAGCTCTCCACCCACTGGAAATCAGATATAAACAAGATGACTATTTAGGATCTGTCAGGGAGGAGGTAAATGGAAATCCAGGACTTCTTTTGGTGCTCTGTCTCAAATAAGCCACTCAGAGGACTATAGCAGAACTTGAAATGAAGTACCTTTTAAATGTGCTGTCCTGTCTTTTAAATTGCCAAACAGTATGAGGCCAGACTGGACATACAAGGGCACTTGAAAACATTACATAAAACACCTTCGTTTTCTTCAACTCTATCCTGCAGTGAGCCTATTTTGTAATTGATAGACGTCAAATGGGCCTCTCTCAGGCTGACTGATTTCAGCAGGGTGCCTTTGGCTCCTTCACAGTGATGTCAAAGGAAGCTAACAGAAACTGCAGCTCTGTCATTATATTAACAGTCTTGATTCAGTTGGTCTGATTGTCTTGCCACCTGCTAAAGTCTTATGTAAGTCCACTTCTGAATGACAGCTGAAGAAGAAATGATTGGAGATGAAGAGAGAGCCAAGTGTTGTGCAACTTTCTGGATGAAACCGAGGTTTTCAGTGATACTTTTCTTACTTGCAACACGCTTTTTTAAAAATTTATTTCACTTTTAAATATAAATTAAATTTATATTAAATTAAAATTATCTAGGTTTCAAGTATACTATTTTATAATACATCATCAGTATACTGCATTGTGAGCTCACCACCCAAAGTCAAATCTCCTTCCATCACCATATCCCCCTTTACCTTCTTCTATTCCCACCCCCCTTACCCTCTGGTAACCACTAAGTTGTCTGTGTCAATGAGTTTTTGTTTCTCCATTTGGCATGTTGGTTTGTTGCTTTGAGTTTTATATCCCACATATCAGTGAAATCATATGGTTCTTGAATTTTTCTCCTTCTTTATGATTCTCATTAAAATACAGCTAACATACAATATTATATTAGTTTCAGGTGTACACCAAATGTTATTCAATATTTATATACCTGAAGAAGTCATCACCATAAGTCCAGCAACCAACTGACACCATACCATGCTATCACAATATTATTGACGATATTCCCTATGCTGTATATTACATCCCCATGACTTATTTGCTTTACACCTGGAAATTTGGACCTCTTATTCCCCTTCACCTTTTCCCCACTTTTTAATTTTTCAATTATAGTCGACATTCAATATTATTTTATATTAATTTTTGGTGTATAACATAGTGGTTAGACATTTATGTAATTTAAGAGTGATCTCCCTGAGTAATGTAGTGCCCACCTGGCACTGACACTATACATAGTTATGACCATATTACTGACTATATTCCCTATGCTTTACTCTACATCTCCATCACTATTTTGTAACTACCAATTTATACTTTTTAATCCCTTCACTTTTTCACCCTGCCTCCCAACCCCCTCCCATCTATCACCCCAACAAATCTAGTACCCATCTGACGCCATAATAGTTATTACAATATTATTGACTATATTCCTTATGCTATACCCTGCATCCTCATAACTACTTTTTAGCAACAAATTTGTACTTCTTGATCCCTTCCGCTTTTTCACCCACACCCCAACTCCCCTCTCATCTAGCAACATCAAAATGTTCTCTGTGTCTGTGAGTTTGTTTATTTTGTTTGTTTTGTTTTTTTATATTCCATATAGAAGCAAAATCATATGGCATCTGTCTTTCTCTGTCTGACATACTCCACTCAGTACAATACCCTCCAGGTCCACCCATGCCACCAAAGATGACAAGAACCCAATCCCTTCCATGACTGAGCAGTATTCCATTGTATATATGTACTACCTCCTCTTTATCCATTCTTCTGTAAATGGATATCCAGGTTGCCTCCACATCTTGGCCACTGTAAACAATGCTGCAATGAACATATGGATGCACACGTCCCCCTGAAGTAGCATTTTGGGTGTCTTTGGATAAATACACAGAAGTGGGATTACTGGGTCCTTCTTTGTCTCTTGTTATAGCCTTTGTTTTAAAGTCTACTTTGTCTGGTATAAGTATTGCTACCCCAACTTTTTTTTTTGTTTCCATTTTCATGAAATATCTTTTTCCATTCCTTTACTCTCTGTCTGTATGTGTCTTTCAATCTGAAGTGAGTCTCTTATAGGCAGCATATTTAAAAGTTTTGTTTTCTTATCCATTCATCTCTCTTATGTCTTTCACTTGGAGCATTTAACCCATTTACATTGAAAGTAATTGTTGATAGATATGTAGCTATTGCCATTTTATTTTTCATAATTGTGATTTTTTTTTTCCATCTTAAAGAAGTCCCTCTAACATTTCTTGTAATACAGTTTGGTGGTGATAAACTTCTTTAGCATTTTCTTGTCTGGAAAGCTCTTTATCTGTCTTCAATTTTAAATGACAGCCTTGCTGGATAGAGTACCAGTGGTTGTATGTCCTTACTTTTCATTAAAATGTGCCAATCCCTTCTGGCCTGCACAGTTTCTGTTGACAGATCAGCTGACAATCTTATGGGGGCTCCCTTAGTTGCCTTTCCTTGCTACTTTTAGGATTCTCTCTTTGTCTTTAACCCTTGCCATTCTAATTATAATGTGTCTTGGTGTGGGCCTGTTTGGGTTCATCTTGTTTGGGATTCTGCATTTCCTGGACTTATATGTCTATTTCCTTTGCCAGGTTAGGAAAGTTTTTAGTCATTATCTCTTTAAATGGGTTCTCAATCACTTGTTTTCTCTCTTCTCTTTCTGGTACCCCTATTATTCGAATGTTGTCGCACATTATGTTTTTCCAAAGACTTCTTTTTTTTTTTTTTTTTTAAGATTTTATTGGGGAATTGCGGGAGGGGAACAGCGTTGAGGAATCGGGGAAGGGGAACAGACAAGTTGCTGTCTTTTTGTTCTTCAGTCTAGTTGCCGAGGATGTTGCTTCACTGGCCCATGTTGGTATCGTCATTGCGCTCTTCCCAGATGAGGCAGATCGGTCGCCGGCCTCTGGATGTCTCTCACCGTGGCTATTGGCAGCTCACGCTGGCTGCCAGCCACTCACTCTGGCTGCCGGCCACTCACTGTAGCCAATGGCAGCCCACCGCAGCAGGGACTGCAGCCTACACCGTCGCCGGGGCTCGCACAGCCCAGCTCCAGGTGGAGCTATTGTTAGCTGTGGAGGGCAGTGTCACTGGTCCTCATATGTGGGATCTGAACTGGGGCCGCTGGCATCCCAAAACCAGCTCTTAACCAATGCGCCACTCGGCCGGCCCTCCAAAGACTTCTTAAACTATCCTTATTTTGGGGAGGATTCTTTTTTTTCTTTTTGTTGTTCTGATTGGATGTTTTCTGCTACCTTGTCTTCCAAATCGTTGGTTTGATCCTCTGCTTCATCTAGTCTGCTGATGATTCCTCCTAGTGCATTCTTCATTTCAGTTATTGTATTCTTCACTACTGATTGGTTCTTTTTTATGGTTTTTATGTCCTTTTTTATACTTGCTATCTCTCTGTTGAAGTTCTCACTGAGTTCCTTGAGCTTCCTTATAACCATTGTTTTGAACTCTGTCTTTGGTAGGTTGCTTGCCTCTATTTTGTTTACTTCATTTTCAGAAGCTTTCTGCTGTTCTTTCACTTGGGACCACAACTCTTTCCACTCTAGTGATTCCTGAAACTCTGCTTCACGCAACTCCTATACCACACAGGGATTTATCAGTGGCTGAATCATAGGGAATCATGCAGGCCTTGGAGTGTGCTGGCTTTTTGCAGAGCTACCCCAGGCCTGGTACTGGTGGCAGAGGTCCTCAGTTTGTAATGTGTCCTCTCTGTGTGCCTCCAACTTTAGCACAGACAGCAAACAACTGCAAATTGCTTTATAACTGCTACCAGGTCATCCCCAGCCAGTCACAGGTAGTAGGTAATGTGGGCCTGCACCAGAGCCTGTCCCAAGAGACCCCAGCACCAAAATACTTGGAGGTAGGCTTCAGACCACTGCAGAGCACCATCCAATTAGCCATACAAGTGACACACACAAAGGGTGGTCTCAACAGGCATGAAAGCCTGCTGGAGGAAATCCCACTCAGTGGGGTAAGACCCCACACCCCCAACAGCAGCCCATAAGCTGTGGATAGGGCCAAACCCCACATCCAAGCAGCCCGAGGGCCAATGCCACCCACTGAGGTGCCAACAGCAGTCTACGCTCAGCTGTACCATAAGGGCACACATAACCCACACAAGGGACACTCCTGGAGCACCCGGAGCAGGTGACTAGGGAGACTATACCAGGGCCACAGAGGGCACTTACTATAAGTTACTTGGCCAAGATTGGGAGACATAGTAGATTACTTAATACATAGAAACAAACACAGAGAGGCAGCCAAAATGAAGAAACAAAGAAATATGTCCCAAATGAAAGAACAGGAGAAAGCTCCAGAAAATGAAGTAAACAAAATAGAGGCAAGCAACTTACCAGAGACAGAGTTCAAAACAATGGTTATAAGAGGCTCAAGGAACTCAGTGAGAACTTCAACAGAGAGATAGCAAGTATAAAAAAGGACATTAGAAACCATAAAAAGAACCAGTCATAAGTGAAGAATACAATAATTGAAGTTATGGTCACCAGGTTAATGGAGACTCTGGTTTGGTGCCTGTGCTGAGCCTGGAGCTACTCAGCAAAAGTCTCAGAGCACTCTGAAGCCAGGTGCCACCCACCTGGAGCCCACAGTCTCTCTGATAGCTTTCCAAGCAAGAATTGAATGTGGGTGGGGCTTGCTGCTCAAGAGAAAGTGTCTCTGGTGCTGGGGGAGCTGGGTAGGGCAGGTTCCCAGTGAATCAGCAGTTTGAGCAGTTGAGCTCACTAGACCAATCAGATTCAGATTTAGCTGTGTGGGGGCAGGCTCAACACAAGAAAAATGGCACCCACTTGCCAGCTGCAAGAGAGAAAGACCCCACACAGGGAAAATGGTGAGTGTCCTCCAGCCCTGCTCTGAAGCCACACACTTCAGTCTGCCCCCCACCCCCACCCCACCGTATGTCTCCAACACCTCACGAGTCACCGTCCCTCCGCTGGAGCCCAGGGTGAGTGGCTGGGGGTGAGACAGTATGTGTGCGGGCTATTTAAGGGGATGTCTGGGTTTCCTGCAGCCTTCTGTCCCACTCCGATGGTCAGAATCCCCACTGCTTTTCACATCCAGATGTGTAGGGCTCCTCTTCTCAGCACTCTGGAAAGAGGGAGCCTGGTGTGGGGATGGGGTCTCTTGCTCTGTAAGGGGAATTTCTGCAGCTGAGATACCCTCCCAATTTTCATTCACCACACTGAGGCTTGGGGTTAGCCCATTTCATGTCTCCACCCCTCCTCCCAGTTTCAATGTAGCGTCTTTATATCCTTAGTTACAAAACTTCTGATCAACCAGACTTCAAATGGTTCTCCAGGTTGATTGTCCTATAATTTGATTGTAATTTTAATGTTTTCATAGAAGGAAGCAGGCACAGTGTTTATCTACTCTGCCATCTTAGATCTCTTTCATTTGCAAAACTCTTAGTTATCCAGGTGTTGCTTTTTGCTCTTCCTTTTAAATGGCATTTCTTAAATTGATGCTTCGCTCAGCCTGATAGATCTTCCTTATAATTGTGTGCACGTGTGTGTGTGTACACACATATGAGAGAGTGAGAGAACATGAATGTATCTTAAAACCTGAAAACTTAATCATCTTACCCAGATTATTTTAGAATTAGCTTTCCCTTTTTGCCATCTTAAGAGCAATAATTTTTGCTTTTTCTTTTTTCCTCACTGTTTCATCTTTTGGTGGAAATGATGTTTTTTTAAGGATATGGACAAATGGCAGGGAAAAGTAGAAAAAAATATTTGAATATGTAACAGGATGGCACATGACAGTGCAGTTCTAATATATAGAAGACATATCTTTAATCTATTTATTTAAAAACATTACCCTTTGATTAGTGTTTAACATAACATTTCAGGCTATCTCATTTAGCACGTATAAATCGTGCCATAAATAGTCCCTTTAGGTCAGTGATTATCAAAAGGGGTGCCACAGTTCCTGGAGAAGTATTTCAGGAACAGGTGAGGGCAACTTGAGATTGTTTTAATGAAGGATATTCCAGGTAGCACCAACCAAGGGCGCACAGAGAATATGTTATGTAATACATTGGACAGTTCCAAACAATGATTGTCCCATGTCCCAGGAGACAATCAAGTGAGTGAAAACTGTTTTATATCAGAATCTACAATCAAACTTCATTCCGCATGTGAACACAAAGTATCTCTTACATTGTGTTAATATGCTCTGTTCTTCAGCAAAGCAAATACTGTGTAAATAAAGGGAAGGTGGTGCTTTGTTTGATTCCAAACTTTGCCAAGAGTTGTTCACTACTTTGGAAAATCACAGCACTATGAGGAGTGCCATTTGTCGATCCTGGACTCTGCAGTACAATACAATGGGATTCTTTGTACCTGTTTCAGTCAAGTATCCAACCTCTTCATTTTATCTTCTAGTATATGATTCTTACCCAAGTATTTATAATTGAAATATATACTATCTTATTATAAATTAACGTTCTCTGCCTTTCTCCTTTGTATTACAGTTAAAGCATGACATTGATTCTTGATATATTTTTTTAATTAAGTGTGTAAATTAGCAGTCAATAAACTTTTTTGGTAAAGAGCCATGTAGGAAATATTTTAGGCTTTGCAGGCCAAATGGTCTCTGTCACAATTATTCAACTCTGCTGTTGTAGTGAGAAAGCGCCATAGACAATGTATAAATAAGTAGATGTGGCCGCGTTCCAATAAAATTTGCTTTATGGACGCTAAAATGTGCCTTTAAGATAATTTCCACATGTCACAGTATGCTTCTTTGATTTTTTTCAAGTGTTAGCTTTTGGGGCAGGACAGAAAAAGTCAGTGGGCCATCTTTGGCTGGCAGCTGATAGTTTGCCAATCTGTTTTAGTGAGTCGTGATCAACCTTTTGTACATATTGACATATATATTATGATTAATTACATGTCTTTTATTTCTCCTTTATATGATGGCTAACGCATTATGTTGACTGTTTGAAATGAATGTGTGTAAATCCTATAAACAAAACTTCTTATAAAACGACTTGGTAAAAAAATGTAACGTAGCACAGCAATTTGTGAGTGCTCTGCAGATCTTTACTTGGAATGATGAAATATATGTCAGAAAGTGTGGCTTCCCAGACAGCTGGCTCTGAGAATGAAAAGAGAAGGCTGTATTTGTGGTTTAAATTGTTCAATGACAGGCAACAATCCTGATTGAATAAAATCCCTATTGGTCCGGCCCAATGGTCTCCTGGCTGGCTTCAACTCCCCTTGTCTTTCCCTGGTGCTATGCATGCCTGGAGACTCTTCCAGTTTTACCAAAACTCAGAGGTTCCTGTGTTTGATAAGAAAAATCAATCCTGGCTAATCTCTGATCCAGAGCTGTTAGACGGTGTCCCGCAGTTTCATGCCTTTGAGCTTTCAGGATGTGTGTCTTTTCCAGGCTTGGGACATCCTCCATGTCCAAGAGAGCTAAGCTGAAATATCAGAGTTGTTTTTTGTTTTGTTTTTTTTTTAATTTTTTTCAGTAGGATGTGCTGTCTATGAATTTATTTTCATGATCATCAAGGCGAGCATTTCAAGTATTTGTTTCAAAACAGGGTCACTGTGTCTGAGTGCATCAGGTGACATCTAATCTCACAGATTTCTAAATCTTTGGGATTCCCCTCTTGCTCTTCTGAGGGTCCTCTGATGAATTGGGAAGGAAGATGAGGGTGGATCATGCAATGTGAAGTCCAGAGGGAGAATCAGAATCTTTCTGAACTCTAAGTGAATGCCCTTTGTTCACCTCCTTGATGAACTCTGCAAACATACAACTCTTGATCTGGTTTCTCCACTTGGTCCAGCCTAAAGGTCCCCTGGCTGACTTCAGATCCTCTTGTCTTTTCCTGGTGCTATGAATCCATGGAGTCTGTTGACTCTTCCATTTGACACCGGGTTGGACAGAACCTCTACGGCCTCTGCTCTCAGGACGCTGCTCCCTTTGCCTGCTGCCCCAGAACAGATGCACCAGCTTTCAACTCAGCTGCTTTCAGCATCTTCCTCAAGGACCATGGGAACATCTGGGCTCTCTCTTGCTACATGGGAATTCAGAGTACTGGGAAACCCACTGTCTTTGATGCACCTTGAAATGCGATCTTTTGTCCAGAGCCTTAAAATAAGTTCTTTGTCCCTCTTCTGTTTGTTTCTAAAGTCCCCTAGTTCCACTGTCGGCTCCAGAAAAAGCAAGTTTGTCTTTCACTTATCCTATGTCATAAACCCTCCCTCATTGCACAACCGTGAGCCTCAGGTGTCTTAACATCATAAGCAGAAAAGGTATTTTCTCTACTATGGAGCTAAGTGATCACAGCTCACATGGAAGCCAAGGAATTTAGCAAGTCCTCATGCTACAAAACTTTTGCTTTCAAACCCATTGTCTTGTACCATTCTCTCTAACCCTGAATGATGAATCTGAAAAAGGAGACTGAAAAAGGAATAAGATTTAAAGAAAGGAAATTAAACATTTGCTTTTTACTGGCCAAATTACAAGTATGGTTGACATTTCCTTATTTTCTTCCAGTGTGACTGAAAGCTGAAATATGAATGCAGTTTAATTAGTAAGAGGATCAACACAAGTTTATGTGTCACCTGCTGGTGACACGTAATGGAATTGCCCTGATTCACCCATCAATTGCCATAAATGTCAAAGATTATTCTGAGGTCGTGTCAGTATGAGCTCACAGATCCCTATGATATAGTCCAGTTTCTTGGGATTTCTACCCTTTCTCCCTACGATGTTAAAAGCCCTCACCATGATTACTTATATTATTGTTTTCATTTTCCTGGGACTTGGGGAAAGCTAGCTGATTACAGCCTTCCCTCTTCTGGCTTAGTCCTTTCAGCAAAGCCCCTACCTCTCCATTGCTAAGGGTTCTCTACACATGTATGATTCTTGCCTGGCTTGTGGATGGGATCAGCCTCCTCTCCCCAATTCCAGCAGAGGTTGTGTATGTGTGCGTGTGTGTGTGTGTGTGTGTGTGTGTAGGAGATGGGTGAGGAAAAGAGGTGAGTCAGAAGTTGACACACATAACAGGGGAATTCAAATAGGCTTAAATACACAATTACTATCTATTTTTCTTCAGTAGAAATATCCTGAGTGATTTTCATAAAACTATGACAATATATTTACAGGTTAATAATCTATTTGAAAAAAATGAGCAGTGGAGTTGCTGTTGCATTTTATAGTGTGCCTTTTGGGTAAAAGGAATTATTTTAATGTACATTCATGCTTCTTGCTTAGACAGCCAGGGCACAACTCTTCTCTGTTATTATCTTACTCTGTCTTTCTTATTTTCCTTTAGCTCAACAGAATTCACCAAAAATCCATGAAGGCTGGTGGGCGTACAAGGAGGTGGTCCAGGGAAGCTTTGTTCCAGGTAAAACACATTTTACTTTTAAGGGAAGAATTTGAATGACATATGGTATTATTTCCAGAATTTTGCATTTGCTCCATGGCATGGGATGTATTACAAAAGGCGGCATGATCTTACTTTTGTATTAGATGAACACTCCTGCAAGAGAAAGTTTCGTGAGTGACAATTTAACCAAGACCACATTTTTCCGTCTGAGCCTATATCCCAGTGTCCTCCAGGAGACTCGTTCAAGGAGTGGGCGATGGAAGATTGAGGGTTGAAGCTCTGTCTACTGGAATTTGGTTAAGTGAGAAAGGGCCATTTCTTAACATCCATGAAACAGTAAGCCTGGAAAGGCTGACCATGGCAATGGGGCTTGCTGGGATGCATGCTGTCACTGATGGCACTTCAGGAGCATCCATGGTCAGGATTTAGCAGTTGGGCCAAGCACCAGCTAAAAATAACAGGCAGAGTAGATGCTGTCAGCATGGGGGGGAGAGAACTGAAGATAAGGTGGAGCCAGAAACGTACTGTGGCTTTGGTTTAAAAGAAAGGTAGGGGCCGGCCGAGTGGAGCGGTGGTTAAGCACTGGCTTGGGAAGCCAGCGGCCCCGGTTCGGGTCCCACATAAGAGAGCCAGTGACACTGCCCTCAAAAAATAAATAAATAAATAAATAAAAAATAAAAGAAAGGTAGAAGGTTCTTACCTTTTCCCACTGTTCTTGTCCTAATTGTAGACCTCATCCTTCTGCTGCATGATGACTTTAGTGGGGAGAGCAGCAAGGGAAAGAGCAAGAGTGTTAAACAGAAAGATGGAAGGGAAGGCAAGTGAGATATTTCCAAGATGTGAGGAGTCAGTGTGGGGTCCTCACTCAAGCCCTGAGAAGAGAGAACCATAAGTGTCGGCTGGGATCTTTATAATTGGTGGCAACTGGAAAGAGCAGTGCCCCCAGGTCACCTGGTTCATTCTTGGCTGTGATGTCATCTTTTTCTGTTTTACAGTTCATTACTGTGCAGAGTAAGCAAGTTACTAAACCCCTCTGAGCTTCACTTTCCTCATTCGTTTCATGGGATGATAATCATGCTTTTGGAGCTTTCCAATAGGAGGAAAGCAGGCATGGTGAGGAAGAGTGGGTGACCCAGGAGAAAGCCATCGCACTGCCAACTAGCCTCATAAATTCATATTATTAACTTGAGAAGTTTACCATGGTACGTTTATTCCTTGGCTCAGTGGAATGGAAATGGGCTTGATTAATTCACCCAGAAATTATCAGGTTTCTAATAATCTTATAGCAATGTAATCGACACAGACTGTGTTCACATGGCATGTTTAGATGCATGATATTTTATATTTACAATGGAGAATGTCCCTTTCAAATGGATAGAATGCTTGTGTGTGTGTGTGTGTGTGTGTGTGTGTATATATATATATATATTTTTTTTTTTCCCCACCCTTAGGATTCTGCTTTTTATATTCAAGCTATCCCAGAAATTACATTTATAATTGTATTCTTGTGCTTCATGATTATGGAATGAGAGCAACAAGGGGCATACCTCAAGGTTATAATAAGTCTTGCTAAACTAGTCATTTCCTCTGTAGTGATTAACATGCTCATGGATAATACTGGATAAGCACTGCAGAATTTTGCTTTTCTGCCCCATATTTTTTTCTTTTGATGTTTTCCCCTCAGTTGACACATTCTTTATATATGTTAAAGACCTTATTGTGAGTTTGTTGTTGCTTCGCATAACCACAGGAAAGAAGTTTTACCTTTCCTTTATGTGTTGATTGGAAAGAGTTGAACGTTCCCTTGTTTCCACTTTTAAATGAGATAATACGGCTAAAGCCTGCTATTCGGGAAGCAGCAGGTGTGGCGTTCCGAGCACCGACTCTGGAGTCAGGCAGGCCTGGAATGGCGCCTGGATTCTATGGATGTTCCTATTGGTGGGACTGGCGTCCGCCAGCTGCCTACCTGCTCTCAGCCCCCCAGCGTCTTCATCTGTTAATATGGAGAAGAGGAGCAAATCGGCCTCACGAGGTTTTGCAAGGATTAAATTACATAATGCAGGGACAGTGCTCATGGTAATGTCTGGTGCCTGGTGTGAATCAGTACCTGTCAGTTGTCCTTGGTATAACTATTATTCTTTTGTTAGTAGCACCATAACTGGGCATTTGATACTTCTCTGCTTGAACAAAGGCAGAGAGTTAAAAATTAGAAAATGGATTAATGCAAGTGGGGGTCTCTCATGATGTCTAGAACGTGGAAGGTGCTTAGTAATTGTCCCAGGAATTTGTAAACTCATCGGGTCTCTACACAGTGGTCACCTGAGAGGTGACATCATCCTCTGGCTTTAACAATCCCGAAGACCTTTGGCTTCTGGGTAAAGAAGGCGGGGTATCTGGTTATTTATTTCACTTGCTGAACTTTTAGGAACTCTAACTCTGTTAAAAAAGATAGGAGTCATGAGGATTTTTGAGTTAAGTAATTGGACCTGAGGCTCTAGCATCTGACAAACTCCAGATGACCTACTTTATCCAAGTTGGTGCTTAGGGCAAACAATGGACCCTTTCTTTATCTCTTCTTATCATTACTGAGTATAATGTTGTGAGTGTCCTTTATTTTGCCACTGGGATTTTTTTTTCATGTTATGGATGTGTGAAAGAGAAGAGAACTTCATAGGACTGGACTACTTGGACAAGTTTTATTGTCCCATAAGTTCTTTATAGAATATCTAGAAATAATTGTCAGTTGGTATAACAGCTGTCAATCTGTGACATCAACAAAGCTTGTGGTGGATAGAAATATATGGTTTCTGTAGCAGTAGCAAGCACAGGCTGATTTAGCACCAGAAGAGTCCATTTTGGTCAATTCAGTAGCATTTAAAGAGTAGCCACCTGATGTTGAGCACAATGTATGGGGCTGTTGATGAAGAGGTAACCAATATATGGTCCTTACTCAAAGGCAAACCCAGTCTAAAGGGAAAATAAGCCATCAACCCATGACTCAGGGTAACAAGGGCTCTAGCAGAGTTTATAGAACATGTACAGGAAGCCGTAAAGCATTGGGATTCTGCCTGCCTGGTGTCCAACAGACTTTGTCATTTCCCCACTCAAATCCATAGTTTCTGCCAACCCCACCCATAACCACAGTCTGCCTTGCAGACAGAGCCCCGATTTTGTTTGTTTACCCTCCCCACAGCCATGTGCTCAGGGAAGGAGCTCCTCCTCAGCCCCAGAAGGTTCCTTCTGGCTAATATCTACACCAATCATAGAGATTTCAGCCTCTTTCTTGACATTGATTGACTGAGACATCACAATGGCTAATTTGATGTGTCAACACGGCTAGTCCACAGTACTCAGGTATTTGCTCCAACATTATTCTAGAGGTTTCTGTGAAGATAGTTTTTAAATGAGATTAACGTTCACATCAGTAGACTTTGAGTAAAGTATACCATCCTCCATAATGTTGGTGGGCCTCATTCAATCAGTGGAAGGCCTTGAGAGATTAAGACTGAGGTCTCCCAAGGAAGAGGAAACTGTGATTCCAGCAGACTTTGGCCATGAGCTGCAACATCAACGTTCCCTTGGGTCTCCAGCCTGCCATCTGACCCTGCAAATTCTAGATTTGTCAATCTCCACAATGAGCCAGTTTCTTAAAATAAATCTCTCTGTGCACACATGTGCATGTGAGTGTATGTGCACGTGCACACACACACACACACACACACACACATTCTATAGGTTCTGTTTCTCTGAAACACCCTAATACATTAGTACATATATGAACATGTGAAAAAGTTCTAGTCATGGCTTGTGAGGGAAAGCCAACTGGACAAACTTGGGGACAAAAGCCACACGAAGATGGCAGAACAAAAAGTTGGAGAGAACCCACACCTTCCATGGCCCACTTGAGCATTGAATTAACCATGAAACTGCCTCGCCATTGATTTTCTTAAGTGAAATAACAAACCCCTTATTGTTGGATCCACTTCGCATTAGGTTTTCTGTCACCTGAAGCCCAAAGCATTCTTCAAGATTCAGGTTTGTTGGTACAAAGCAGAAGGAAGGAACGGGGTCTTGGCAATGTTCAGGATCACTCCAAGTGGAGGAGGAGAAGGAGAAAGTGGGGGATATCGGGGTAGAGAGCACTGGAAAGAAGGTTGAAAATGCACCATGGGCATGGGGGTTGCTGGGTATTTCTGAGTGTGCAAGGGGCAGGGTACCCAGTGGAACCTGTTGAGTGAGAGGGCCAGCAAGCTCATCAGGGGCCAGGCCATGAAACTCTTTGTGTTCCATGTTCAAGAGCTTGGACACAATCCCTTTAAACATAGGGGAATTAGAAGACATTTCTAAGCTCTGGAGAGACACAATCAGATGTGTATTTTAAAAAGCCAGCTATGGGTCCAATAATGGGGACACATTGTATTTCAATGAGGACATCAGAGGCAGAAGGACCCATGAGGTGTTTTCTTTTTTGTTTTTTTATTAGTCAGGCAACAGATGGTAAGCACCTATAAACTAAGATTGTGAGAAAAAAAAATTGGGGTTTGTTTAGTAGCATTTAAAGTACATATCTCTTTCACATATGTACATAACACATTTATAGTTTATCATAAATATATATAGACATTTAACACAGTTCAGAAAAATTTGTGCCAAATACTGTCTATTCACATTCCACTTATCCAAAAACAATCAGGAAACTAACTGGGCATTGTCTTTAGAGGAGACACTAGGCTAGGGGATGGGATTTCGAAAAGAGATGGCTTCGAACTTTTTGAAGCTCCTTGGAGACCCAGAGTGACACAATATGAGCTCTCTTTTCTCCCAGCAGTCCTCCTGGGAAGCCAAGCAGGCTGGATGGTGGGGGGTCAGGGGGGAGCGGAGGTGCTTGCCATCGAGAATGGTCTGTCTGGGTCATTCATGGCTTTCATTCCTCCACATAGCAAATGGTGTTGTATTAGTTAGGAAACGAAACATTAGTTTTCAATTGCTAATAACAAGTGACCATCCATTTAGCAGCTTAAATCAACACACATTTATTGTCTCCATTTCCTTGGGTCAGGGAGCCTGGGCATGGCTTAGCTGGGTTCTCTGCTCAGGGTCTCACAACAATATACATGGTGTCAATTCAGCTAATTCTCATCTGGGGCCGAGCTCTTACAGGTCCTTGGCAGTAGTATTCAGTTATTTGTGGTTATAGGACTGAGGCCCTAGGCTTCTCCTATAGGTTGTCCCTTCTCCAGAGGTCGTTCACAACGTGGCTGATTGTTTCTTCAAGGCCAATGGGAAAGAATCTTGCTTTGAATTTCTCCCTTCCCTTCCAGGAAGGCTTTGACTAGTTTTTAAAAGTTAGGTCTACTCAGGATAACCTCCCTTTAGATCAACTCAAAGTCATCTGATTGAGGACCTCATTCATATCTGCAGAAACCCTTCATCTTTCATATGCATAATGTAACCTAATCATAGAAGTGGTTCCATCAATACACAAATCCCACCCATATGCGAGATGCCGGGATTACACAGCATACATACCCCTGGAGGTGGGACTCTTGGGGGCCATCTTAGAATTTGGCCAACCACAGTGACCCTTGCTCCTCCCTAGAGGAAACTGTGCCCTCATGCTTTCATATAGCTGAAAACAACATCGAGCTAAATGCTCGATCCAGGTTGATCACATTGCAGCATTTGAAGATGAAGCAGACATTGTACTAGCCTACCCTCTTCAAATCAAGAAGTAGGAAATAATATTCATCGGGCTGGATATTGTTTTTGTTGCCTTTGTATGAAGAGTATCCTCAGAAGAAAATGAACACTTTCTCCCCCCCACCCCCGCACACACCTCACCTCAGATTTCTCAGCCAATGTTCCCAGACTTACAACAAATGAAAGGGGTGAGGGATTTTATACGACTTTCAGGTTTCTGGTTTGGACAACAACTAGTTGCAGAGTAGAACTGTTCTCCATTATGGAGACGTGGGAAGAAGCAGTGAGGTACACAGGACAAGGTGTGTAGAGGCTCCTGTGGCCAGCAGCCCTCAGGGCCTCATCCAGATGCCGCCCCACATTTGCTTTTCCAAACATTGCCCCCTGCCCCCAATCCCAGGCCCAGGTTCTCATGCTTCTCCCTACTCAGGCCCGTGTCCTCATGTTCCATGACCTTGTCTTTTGGCCTCTGGCTCAGGCGCAGTTTGCTTTCCCCCATCTTCCTGACCTCCTACTTTACCTTTGACCGACTGCTGACACTGGTGTCAAGTGTAGCTCAGGACACAGGCTTTCCCCACTCCGGAATGCACTACATGATCACCCCAACCCTTATTCAGTTGCCCTTTGAAAGGAAGAGGGCCCCACAGCCCCTAAGCTTACCTACCTCCAAGCGTCCTTCAATACACCCCAGGTGAGTTCTATATTCGGTCATTGTCTTCATTTCCTGTGGTTGCTGTAACAAATTAACACAACAGAGGCTCAAAATAACACAGATTTATTATCTTATAATTCTGAAGGTCAGATGTACAATCAAGCTCCTCTCGTTGTCATCAATTGTAGGACATCAGTTTCCTTGCTATGAAAGTGCACGCGAACCTTTTTGTTTGAGCGTAGCATTTTGTTTTAATTTCTCTAAGGGATACAACTTGCATTTTATAGAGCCCTGTGGCCGATTGTTTGGTCAAGGGAATAACCCCTGCTACTGGAGGCAGTCAGTCCTCACTGTGTAGGTTTGTGTGTTAGCCCTCAAATTTCCTTGAAGGGAGTCGGTGAGTCAGCACACCTGTCCTCTATTCCTGGAATGCTTTTGTCATTAACAGTCTTCCTCATTTGGGTCATGGAAACAGCAACAAGGAATATTGGAAAGCACTCACTGGCTTGGCTGTTCCATGAACTCTTAGGCAAGTCACTCGGTGTCTCAGGATCTTGATTTTCTCAGTTATACAATCAGGATATGGAGCTATGTGGTTTTCAAAGACCCATTCCGGCTCCAATGTTCTCTGAGCATTTGCAATGTGATGTAAGAGTGTTTGGGAGATATAGTTAGCAGCATTAAGAAATAGAACATTGATTTTATTCATAGGATAATTTTATTATGTTCTTAATACCAGTATTTGGAAATAGTGATTGAAGGGTGTTTTGCTAGATTTCTGATCTCCCTCTAAGCGACAGCAAATGGAACTTAGTGGTTATATCCTTCTCAGCATAGGAGGGTGATGTTACACTGACTCACCCTCAACTACAAATATCTCAGTTATATTATTTCCCAGAAATTGGAATGTGGAACAATGAAAATTTACTCTAAGCCTCATAGATGTCAGACCCCCTGCTAGGCACTAGGGATCCAAATAGAATTACCTTAACACATTCAGGACAGGGCATTTAAATATACAGACACAAATCTGTGTCACTGGTCCATAATGTGTTAAGGAGCTCATAGACAAACTTAGAGAGAGAGAGATGCAAATCAGGGGTTACAGTGTAGCCTGGTAAGGGATGTGAGACTGAAATGGGGAGACAAAGGAGAAAGCAACTAACTCTGCCTGCCTTTGGAACCAGAGAAACCTTTGCAGGTTAGGGATAATAAAAAGCAGATCCAACTTTTGGTGGGTTTCATCACTGTTACTAAATTGTCCACAATGTGCCCCCTCCTGCCTGCACCCAGGGTGGGCCACTGCCATGAGCCTCCCTTGCTACACCTCTGACTGGGTAGGTCCTGAAGTCCCACATGTGTTTCCCAAGTGGTTGATTGGCTGGAGCCAGCCGTGTTGATTGGACCAGGGACTCGTGTGCGGCACCAGGAGAGCCACATACTTCTGAGAATGTGTGGTGTGAACACCCATCCAGCAGCCATGTTGGACAGCTGCAACCTGACCCAAACAAACCCTCTCTATAGTGAAGCATGTCTGCAGGTTTTATGTGCACTCACACTCAAGCTGTATCTCGGTGCCTAATGTGCTGTTAGTATCTTTAAAAGGTCTACAGGGCCTCTTGGGATCCAAAAGAGGTATGAGGGGTTCACAGTAAGAGTGTCACTGAGCAGGTATCTTCCTTGCAACTTAAGTAGCCTAATGCAAAATTGTGATAATGAAAATAGTGCTACCTTTGTATACTTTCAGAGTCTAGAAGGCACATCTGGGTTTAATATATAATTTTATTTTTTACAAAAATGTTTCAGACATCGGTTTTCCTGTCCTTATTTTTCAAATGAGTAAACTGAGGCTCTGAGAAGGTAGGTGATTTGCAAACACACAGTTGGTGTGCCATAGGGCGGGATGCAAAAGCATGATCTGAGAACAGTGCACTCTCACTGTTATTACAGTTTGGTAATAACAGGGGCTGTCATAAGTGATATCCTAAATAGGAGTGCTCACAGCTTACCAGGAGTATATAATCTGTTATTTATAGTAGGTCAGATCCCATTAATTACATTTAATCCACCCTGAGATACTCTTTTCCATCTTGTGCACCTGGCAGATTCTTACATGTCTTTTAAAACTTATCTCAAGGGAAGTTTTCACCTGTGCTGGAAATTCTAATAATGCCAGTAAAAAAAGAACTCCTCCCTGAAAAAATATTGTATTAGTCTAAGCTCTAAACAATTCTTGTGGTTGCTGTTGTGTTTTAATAATATATGTCTAATCTTTAAATGAGCACAGTTTTGTTCCTTGTCCTTTAATAAGGGCTGTATTCTATACAAAAATTAATGGGGGAGGGGAGGTTAGAGTTACTCACTTAGCCTCTAACACACCACCGGGACTCAGCTATGCACATTTGTTCCCAGCAGATGCTCTGTAGGGCTCAGAGTCTGTGGAGTTCTCTGTAGGGCAGCCCTTGTCTCCTCCAATCCCTGTAGTCCTACAGATTCCTGAATTTAAACAGTTGAATTAAAATAAACAACGATACCACTGTGCTTGTGAACACAAAGAAACAGCACTTGAATGACTTCAGTTATGACATTCTGTGTGACTATTTGGAGTTTTTAATTTGTACTTAACATTTAAAACAATAGAGAATGAACGGCAAGGCACAATATTTTTCAGTAAGTGCAACTTTCAGTTCAGACGTGAAATAGTTTATTGAATCTGAATAATGCCTTTATCATTGACATGTTTAAGTCATTTGTTTTCAAGCTAAAGAAATAATGATGGTTATTGAATATTGTGTGATTATTCCTGAAACTAATTGCTTTTGAGAGAGGGGGGTATTAAAAAATTATCTGCCCCAGAGTCAAGTAGTTCAGGAATGCCACTGTATACAGCTTTAGGTTCAGTAAGTTTACAATCAATGAACAGTCAAGGGGTGGGGAACCCAAAAGCAGAGTTCATGGCCGCCTTCTGGTGATGAGACACGTGGTTTCTCTGAGTGAGGCTAACAAGGCTAGCATCCATGGCGTTGGCCTCATCTCCTGGCTTCCCAGCTAGCTGCAAATCCATCCTTCCCTATTCCTGGCAAAGCCTCCCATTGGAAAGACATGCCTTGGTTACCTTCCCAAGCAACAGATGACACACCTTTATTGAAGAGCAGCTTGGTGAGCTGTTGGGAGGTACCTTGTAAGGGTAAATACTGCTCCCTGAGTTGTTGTGTGGTAATGGGATGCTTACAAAATGTCCAGCAGGGTGCTTTACCCTCAGGTTATACATTTTTGTCAGGTGGAAGATAATCAAAGGCAGCAAGGCTGTAGCCCCTACGCAGGAATCCTATTCCTTAGACCTGCAGAAGGATGACAGAGGTGGCTGTGGACTTCGTTACTAATGGCAATATTCTCCAAAAGACAGACTAGATAGCAGAAGCAAATATCCAGTTGGGGATGTTTTTACTTTGAAGATTTGGCCATAGAAGGGAGCCAACACCCCTTCTCCCACCCCAGACTATGTTGCAGGTCCCAGTGTGATGATAAGGGCTGGAAGGGGGGCCTCCATCCTCTCAGCAGCCCACTCCATGCTTCCCTATGACAGGACCCCGTGGTAGCTGTGATATTTTTGCATTTCAATTCCAAATGGCCATGCAAGCTGTCTGCTCCTGCTGAGCAGAACTGGATCACCGCTTCCTGCCAAATGCCAAGCCATTGGCTCCTTTGTAGCCTGCACTTCCATTGCCAGTGGTTCTCCTATCAGACACTTTCTTTTCCTTTCTGGAAGAATGCACATTTCTAGATCAACAGTTGTTAGATATGAGGGCTCCTTCGTAGCCTTCTGTGCCCACTTTTCCTCCTGTCACATCCATGGATAGTGTTCCCAAGCCTCTTCCTTTGCCTTCTCAGCTCTCCTCACAGGGTTCGCGGCCACCTGCTTTACGGAAACACCTCCAAAACCTCTAGCACGGGTGCCAGCCTCTTCCAAGCTATGTCCTCATTTTCCAAGCTTTTGAACAGCTCTGCCTTCCCATTTTTTGAGCCCTGGAGATTCACAGGGTATAGCTAATATCAATTATAGACCCTATTATATTTTATTTCAGGCTATCTGCCTTCCCCCTGGAGATTTGACTCTCCCCCCACCAATCAAATGCTCTCTCTAACATTGTAGCAGTTGCCTAGAATCATGCCTCACTCAACTTTGAGTGTTTTATATTTAGATCATTACTGTCTTTCCTTTATTTTTCTTGGGAAAATATTACCCAAGTTAATAATCAGAAGAAATTATGCCATTATTTCATCAGTATGGAACTATATCATATATCATAATTTTATTATACATTTTATAAAATGTCATGCTATAATACATAAGTATCATAATATATTTATACTTTCTGATTTTTTTTTTTTTTTGAGGGCAGTATCACTGGCCCTCACATGTGGGACCTAAACCGGTGCCGCTGGCCTCCCAAGCCAACGCCCAACCACCGCGCCACTCGGCCGGCCCTATACTTTCTGATTTTTAAGTATACATTTTGTGTTATGACAGCTACTTTTCCTTGAAGACATCCTTCTTGGAGCGCTCTAACATTCTGTTCTAATGTAGACTGCTTTCTAAGCTTGTTCAGCTATCATACTGGCTTTTTTTTTAACCTCCTGGGTTATTTCTACTCTTATTCATATATTGTGTTGTACTCTTGAATTCACCGTATGATTTTCTGAACTCCATATTTAAGTTTTGCTTTTTGTTTTTTTTACAGGCAGAATATATGTATGGGTGGTTCATTTTCTGAGTCCTCAGATGTTGAATAAAAGGCCTTTCTTTTGCCCTTACACTTGAATGATTGTTTGGTAATAGAATTTTAGTTTCAACATTACCCTCCTTCAGCTTTTTCTAGGTATTACTCTACTGTCAACTTGCAAGCAGTGTCCAAGATGAGAGGTCACATGCCTTTGTAAATAAGTGTCTTCCACCCATCCGGGCCCCTGCTAATTTTTTGTGCATTATCTTTATCCCTGAAATTCAGAAATGTCATGGAATGTATCTGAATGCATATGTCTTTTTTTCACATTTGTGCTCAGCATGAGGAACTGAAATGCAGGTTCTTCACAGGGCAGAGATGTTTTTCTGTTTGGTTCACTGATCTATGAATGCTAAGAACAGTGACCAACAAACAAAAAGAACTCCCTGAATGTTATTAACTAAATAAACTAACATTCAGGTCACTTCGTAGTTCAGGGACATTTTCTTCTATTATTTCTTTGATTACCTTCTGTCATCTGTTTCTTCTGTTTTCACATTCTGGACAAGTTTTGGAACATAGGGATCTATCTTCTAAGCCTTTTCTTTCCTTATATAATTTCCATAGCTGTTTATTTTGGTCTCATGATTTCTATCTGTCTTTTTATATAAAGTTCTAGATTTTCTTATCTTCCATATTTCTACTTTGGCTTTCAACAATGTCTATATTTTTGTACAGGACTTTTAACTTTTTAATTGTGGCAATCATATTTTCATTTCTAAAAACTATTTTTGTTTTTTATTTTTGTTAAGAGTACTTTCATATTCTACAGACACATTATCTTCCCAGCTCTCTACAAGGATACTAAACAGATTTTTTCAAGTTTTCTTCGTTTTCTATGTGTCTCTCTTTGTTAATCTTTGTTCTCTTTCATGCTGTTGATTTCCCTCAAATGCCTGATTATCTTTGGCTGTATGTTTTAAGCAAAGGATTCAGTTGTTGAGTAACATTGTGAACTGGTGTGGTTTCCTCTACAGTTACGCCTATCACTTTCTGTGATAAGTCTCTGCCTTTAATGAGAGGGTTAAAAATGGAGTATGATGATGGTCCATCTTCTCTTCAAGGTATATAAGTAGAAGATACAGAGGCACGCTGGTGAATTTCAGTCTCCAAAGTAAGGCAGGCTTTATTTAGAGAGTGGTATATATGGTTGTATTGCATTCCTCTGCAGAATTGCCCATTTTATTTTTCATTTTCATGTCATCTGTGTGATTCTGAAGTTACCTTATGTTTGGTCAGCTTCTGTCTCTGGCCCAGGCACACACCAAGAGGGGACCCCCCACACATACATGCAGATAAGTACACACATATAGTTGACCTCTGCTTCATTGGAAAGACCTTCTCATGGCTTCAGCATGGGAGCAAATCACATAGCCAGCCTTCGTATAAATATGCAAAGGAGGAGAAGGAAAAGAAGCTTACTTCCATAGGCTAAAAGCTAATCATTACCCTATGTTTGACTTACTCGATGGTCCTTATATTTTTGCCTGCAGGTTTGGACTTTCTCCAGGGAGCCAATGAAAATTGGGAAGGGAGGCTATTAGTACTGTAAGGCTTTTATTCTCTCTCCTAGTTATTTATTTATTCTCTCGTTATAGCTGATCCTGTCTGCTTGATGCCTTCAGAAAATTCCTCAAACTTCCTGGGCCTGTTAATAGTACTTGTTCATATTTATCAAGGTTGTTATATATTTATTCCTTTTCTAATGTTTTTTTCTGTAATTATATCTGGGAAGTATGGGCAGAAGAAATAGTCAATATGTGTGTCCTGAATGATAATGAACAAATCCTCTTTTCCCACCAAACTAATTCTTTCTCCCAACTCCCCCATTGTTTAAATGGCCCAGAGGGACAAAGTCAATGAGGGGTGGTGAATGGCTATCTTGCTTCTTTCCTTCCTTCCTTTTTTTTTTTTTTAGGTCAAAAATACATTTTGATCAAGGTACTGGACAGGGGCTGGGTATATAGTGGTGAACAAACTAATATGGTCTTGCCCTCTCAAAGCATACAATCTAGTGGAGGAGGCAAATATCAACCCAATAAATACACAATTAAAAAACCTATTTACAAAGAATGGTACAGTCCCTAAAAGAAATAAGAGCAGGAAGACCTCACTGAGCAAATGTCATTGAAAGTGGGCCCTGAAGAGTAAGTTGAATTTGGCCAGCAGATCAGCAGGGTAAGAAGGTATCAACAAGGTAAAGCACAGACAGAAAGTTGCTGAGGTAGGAAAGAGCTTGGTATGTTGGAGGATGATAGGGAAGTCCAGGGAAGGGATTAAGGTGCTGAGCAACATTTTAAAAAAACACAATAAGAAGCTGAGAAGAAGGAGCCCTGGAAGCCATGTAAGAAATTGAGATTAAATGTTTATTCAGTGTTAAGTCATTAAAAAGTATTATCCAGAGGAGTTGCATGCATAAATAAATATGTTTTCTAATGATTATTTTAGCTATTGTGGGGAGAATAGACTAAGAAAGGGCATGAATGGACTTAGGAAAACCAATTAGAAAACTATTCCAGAAGCATAGGTGAGAAACAATGGTGGCTAAAACCAGAGAGGCAGGAGGGAAGATGGAGACAAGTGTATTGATCCTAGAAATGTTTTGGAGGTAGTAATAACAGGACATACTGATGAATTTGAATGGAAAAGGAATGTAATGATAATTGAATCTTAAGTTTGGGATTTGAACAGCTCAGGGAACGGTGGTGCCATCATCTCAATTGGTGAATTGTGCAAGATGTGCGTTTGGAGTGGGAGAGTTTAATATTCAGTCTTCGCCATGTTAATTTTGACATGCTTGTGAGACAAGAGAAGGCAACACGGTGGCCAGAGAGGCCTGAGAGGATATACATATTTGCCTCCTGCCACAATGCAAATGGTATTTAAAACAGTGAATGAGATTCCTGAAAGAAAAAAATACAGTTCACAAATATATAATTAGAAACTGAGAAAAGCCAACATTTTAGGAGATGGACAGAAATGGAAGGACTTTCACCTACTGTGGCTACTCACATTACTATAGGACTACTTAAGCCCTTGTATGTGTTAACAAACATTTGTGCCACACTTACTTTGTGCCAGGCATAATTCTAAGCATTTGGCAAAAGTTAATTCATTTATTCCTCCCAACTTCCTATGAAGTAGTTATGATTGTTAGCCCCTTTTTACAAATAAAGAAATGTGGAAGTTTAGTATCTTACTCAAGTTCGCATCCTAGTAAATGACAGTACCAGGATTCTAACTCAGGCAGTCAGGCTCTAGATGTCATACTCTTAAGGATTCTGCCACAGCATCCTGTGATTTCCCCTGGGTTTGGGAGATTCATTCCTAGGTGAATATGGGAGGTATAGGAGTGGAAGTATATGTGCTCTATAGGCCTTACAAACCTTGATTCTTTCTATTTTTTGCCACTTAAAAGCCATCTCTGGCCAAAACCCATAGCTTTTAACTCCAAAACAATTCTTACATGTCATTTCCTTGTATTTTTTCTGCTGCCATTTGAATTTCAGAATTGCAGAACATTGCGATAAATGGTTTTTATTGTTCCTCTGCTCCTATCACTCTTCCACATTGCAACCAGATTAAACAAAGCACAATCACATCCTGTTATCTGTTAGATAAAAAAACCTCCATGACCCCATATTCCTTACAGAACTATGTCTACACTCCTCTCCTGATATCCAAAACCACCTGTAATTTGGCCTCAACTTCCAAGCTCATCAGTCACAATTCCCAGAGAGTAGCTACTGCTGTCAACTGAACTAAGCACCTGTCCCCTGAGTATGTCCTCATATTCTTAGCTCAGCAGTGTTGTGGTGCCTCTCAGCACATTTAAAAGCTCTTCCTGCCTTGCCCCACACCAAAGGTTCCTATCCCTGCCTACTGTAATCTTATCCATCACACATAACCCAGCATTAGGAACCGCCCTTTCATGATTCCTTGATTTTCTGCTGGAATTGATCACATTATCTTCTGAGCTCTTAAACTTTCTTTGTACTTTTACAATAGTCATCACATTCTGAATAGTGAAGGGATTTGTGTGTACAGATTTTCACCTCCTATAGGGCAAGCCACCTACATCTTCCCAACTCCCTAGAGTGCCTTCACTGTTCCTGGCTAACAGGTGGTGCTTCAAAGTATTTTATGTACTCGATAAACAGATGCAAGCTCTCCCTCCCAGCTGCTTTTTCCTGTCTGGTTAGTACTGCTCCTTTGTGTCGCTTTCCAGAGGAATGATTCTGCTTCCCAAATGCATTCATATCATGGAGTGAGTGATTTTTGACATCTGTTACCCAAACATGCACTAAAATCAAGGCTGCTAAGTGACTGACTCCCCAGGTGAGCCTTTTGCAGATAGGATGAATTCTGGACAAGAAATTTTCCCCACCAGTTTGGTTCTCAGCAAAGCACCTTTCAGGTGATTCCGGAGAAATGAAAATTTTAAAAATGTGTTTTTTTTGGGGGGTGAGGGGATGGGGGAGGGTATTGGTTTATAGATGAAAATCAAATCCTGAAAACTCATTTATTTTTATTTAAGAACAAATGAAATGGAACTTTTTCAGACTTTCCTTTTACTGATGCAATATTTTTTCACCATAAAATCTTTTTAAACTGGAATTCATTTTTAAGTTGGAGAAAGATTATTTTATGAGATTTATGAACTACATATTTTGGGGTTTTGACCAGGAAAATAAATAGCATATATTGTTTTAACTTTATAGTTTTAGTGGTAAAAGCAAGATATTAAATCAAACATACAGTATGATTCAACTTTGTTGTATTCTCATAACTATAAGTAAAACACTGGAGGAAAAGCACAGCAAAACAAAAATGTTTATCTCTGGGTCACAGGTATTTCTTTTTTGTACTTTTCTGCATTTCCTAATTTTTTAAATAATTAGCAGACACTACTTTTATGTTAAAAGTGTATTAAAATACAGCATTTTTTTTCTAAAAGAAGAATTGTGGGTAAGGGAGGTGGCGGTGAAAGTTTTTATAGATCCTATATGAAATTAAGGACTTGTGAAAATCTCAAGTCTTTTAAAAATCTGTTTTATTGTGGTATCATTTACAGTAAAATTCTCTAATTTTAAATATATAATTCCATGACTTTTGACAAGTGTATAAAATCCTGTAACTGACACCACAGTCATGATATATAACATTTTTATCATCTTAAAATGCTCCCATGTGCCTCTTTGTAGTAAATTGATCAATTCCTCCTAGCCCTTGTTCCCTGGCAACTAGTGGTCTGCTTTCTATCCATATAATTTTTCTAGAGGTCCGTATCAGTGGAACTATAGACTATATGTATATGTTCTTTCGTGCATGATTTCTGTCCTTTAGCATGATGCTTTTGAGGCGCAACCATGGTGCCAACTATATCAGCAGCTCATTCTTTAGGTTGCTGAATTCTGATTTGTTCTGTATATGTACCACATTCACTTATTGATGGACATTTGAGTTGTTCCCCAGTTTGGGCTATTTGGAATACAACTGCTATGAAATTTAGGTACAAGTTTGTGTATGACCATATGTTTTTATCTTGATAGGAGAAGGATTACTGGGTCATTTGGTAAGTGTATTATATCTTACAAGAAGCTGCTAAACTGTTTTCTAAAGTGGCTGTATCATTTTACATTTCCCCCCTCAGTGTATGAGAATTCCAGTATCTCTACATACTCGTCAACTCTTTTTATCTTGTATTTATTGTTGTGTATTATCAGTCTTTTTATTTTATTTATTTTTCTTTGTTTCTATTTTCTGTTTCATTGATTTCTTCAACTTTTATTATTTCCTTCTCTTTACTTTGGCTTCAATGTGTTCTCCTTTTTCAAGTTATATTTTGTCAAGGTGGAAGCTAGAAACCTGGCTTGTATTCTTTTTTAATATAAGCATTTAAATCTACAAATTTCCCTCTAGTTATAACTTAGTGGCATCCCACTAATTTTAACATGTTGTGACTTAATTTTAATTCCATCCAAATGATTTTTTTTATTTCTCTGGGATTTAATTTTTTTACTCATTAAATATACTGTTTCATTTCCAAATATTTGGGGATTTTCCCAGATACATTCTCCTTATTGATTTCTAGTTTCATTTCTGCTGTGATCAGAAACACTACTTGTATATTTTCAAACTTCTTGAATTTTTTAAGACTTCTTTTATGTCTCAGAAAAGGCCCACTTGGAAAATGTTCCATGTGCACTTGCAAAGAACGTGTATTCTTCTGTTGTTTGGTGGAGTGTTTTATAAATATCACTTTGATCCCATTTGTTGAAAGTGTTCAAGTTTTCCATATATTAACTGATTTTGTCATTGTTATACCAGTTAATGAAAAAAGAGTGTTGAAATCTCCAATTATAAGTATGCATCTGTGTATTTGTTCTTTCCGTTCTATAAGATTTCTTTCTTTTTTTTAAAGATTTTATTGGGGAATTGGGGGAGGGGAACAGCGTTGGGGAACGGGAAGGGGAACAGACAAGTTGCTGTCCTTTTGTTCTTAAGTCTAGTTGTGGAGGACATTGCTTCACTGGCCCATGTTGGTATCATCATTGCGTTCTTCTCGAGTGAGACAGGTCGGTCGCCGGCCTCTGGATGGTCGCTTACAGCGGCTCCTGGCAGTTCACAATGGCTGCCAGCTGCTCACGCTGGCTGCCGGCCACTCACAGTAGCCTATGTCACCGGGGACTCACAGCAGCCCAGCTCCAGGTGGAGCTTTTGTTCACCATCTTAGCTGTAGAGGCAGTGTCACTGGCCCTCATATGTGGGATCCGAATCGGGACCGCTGGTGTCCCAAGCCAGCTCTTAACCAACTCACCACTCGTCCAGTCCAGTTCTATGAGTTTTTGCTTCATACATTTTGAGAACTCTCTTATTAGTATTTGAGAACCTTACAACAATATACATCCATTTTTCTTCTCTTGGCTTTGTACTATTTTATTCCAACATATATTATAGACTCTATTATACATTATTATTTTTGCTTTAAAAGGTCAGTTATCTTTTAAAGAGATTAAAAATGAGGAAAAAAAAGTTTTCCATATTTATTCACCTATTTAACTTCCCTGATATTGTTTATTCCTCTGGGTAGTTCCAAATTTCCATCCACTGCCATTTTCCCTCTTGATTGAAGAACCTCCTTTGATATCTCTTTTAGTGCAGATCTCCTGGTGATGGATATTTCTGTATTTTGTTTTTTTTGAAAAATACTTTAACATTTATTTATAAAATGTGTTTCCACTGGGTATCAAATTCTAGTTTGCAAGTTTGTTTGTTTATTATATTTTCCTTTTTGTATTTGATATTGTTTCACTGACATTTGTCTTGCAGTGTTAAATAAGTCCACTGTCATTCTTATCTTTGCTTCTCCGTCTATAATACATCTTTTGTTCCTCTGGCCACTTTTAAGATTTTTCTCTTTATCACTGGTTGTCATCATATGGTTATGATGCTTCTTATCATGGTTTTCCTTATGTTCAACTGCTCACGGTTCATTGAGCTTCTTGGGTTTGCAAGGCTTCATAAAATTTGAAAAATTTTTGGCCATTATTTCTTCATATTTTTTACCACCACCCTTCATTCATCACAACTCCTCCTGGAATTCTAGTTACATGTATTTTAGACTGCTTGGCGTCGTTTCACAAGTCTTTGAGGCTCTGTTAAATTTTTCTAATTCTTTTTTCTCTCTCTGGGATTCATGTTTCATAGTTTCTGCTGCTATTTCTTCAAGTTCATGGATCTTCTGCTATCAATCTCATAAAGTATATTTTTCATTTCAGGTATTTCATTTCCCATCTCTGGAAGATCCCTTTGTGTATTTATTAAAGCTTCCACTTCTCATCATGCTCATGCTTCCTTCTACTCCCTTGAACATATGGAAAATAATTTATAATAGCTGCTTTAATGTTTTTGTCTGCAAATTCCATATTTGTGTATTCCTACATCTGTTCCCATTGATTGATTTTTTTCTCTAGGGTTGTCTTTTTTTGCTTCTTTGTATGACTTGCCATTTTGAATTGATGGCAGATACTGCAAATTTTACATTTTTGTTTGCTGGATTTTGTTATATTTCCTTTCTATTTCTAGTGCTGGATTTTGTTCTAGCATGCAATTAGGTGACTCGCAATCTTTTGGTTCCTTTGAAGACTTGCCAGAGAAGTGTTTATTAGGGCTAATATAGCTCTACTGCTAAGATTTTACCCTTTTGTGGGTTCTACCTGACACTCTGTGTGTCATACACCTCTGTATTTCCAATTGGCATGTTGGGAATACAGACTACTCCTAGCCTTGTATGAGCTTCAGAAACAGTGAATACTTCTTTCCATTGTGTTTCCCTGGCTCTGATTAATATTCAGCCAAGAATTCAAGGACCCCTCTGTATACTTCTAGAACTCCGTCTTGGTGTAGTTCCCTCTTCTCAGTAAACTGGTCCATAATTTCAATCCCCCTTAGCACTCCAAATTCTGAAATCTGTCCCCTCAACTTAGTGAGACCACCAGGTTGTTTGGGCCTTCCCACCCCCACCCCCTTGCAAGCTTCTGGAAATATTGTTCAAGTGGTGGTTTGGGGCACCCACATGGCTCATATTATTTGTTTTCCTTTTTTCATGGCTCACTGTCCTGCAGAGCTTGTTGTGCAGTGTCTGAAATCCATTTTTTAATGTATTGATACCAGTTTTCTTATTGTTTAAGGCAGCAGGGTAATCTGGCCCCTGCCATTCCCTCATGACCTAAAATGAAAGTTTCTTGAGATTTACATTCAACTTCTGTAGGACACAGAGGAGACATTAAAGGCTAATTGAGAAGCAAATTACTATGATGGAAGAGGACTGGAGGGCCCCAGAATCTCTGATATAAAAGACATCATTAGTGAAAAACAAAAATGGGTGATTCAGAAATAGACCAGGAACCTGACATTGACTTGTAGTTAGAGTTATAAATGAGCAATGAAAGCCACACTTTCGCTCCAGCAGAGGAGGTAGGTTTTCCTAGCTATTGATTTTAAAGGTCACTTGAGAATAACTCAAAGTCGGGGTGGAGGTGGTGGTGAATCGTAATGCTATATGGAAGCTTTGGTATTTCTCAATTATATTCTCTCTGATAGCTGTCCACCCTCTGCTTACGCATGTTCTGTATCTAGTCAGTGCCACTTCTGAGATACCCTGTTCTTGCATAGGAGTGCTTGATTATTTAGAACCTTCTCTGTACCATTCAGCCAAATCACTTTTCCTTTATCTTCCTCCTCTTTATCTGCTCTGTCTTCCTTGGTGACTATTGTGAGGTCTTAGTTAAGTCTTTTTTATCTGGATTAAAATCCTCTGTGTGTGTGTGTGTGTGTGTGTGTGTGTGTGTGTGAGAGAGAGAGAGAGAGAGAGAGAGAGAGAGAGAGAATGGCTTTCAGACCCTCTCACCATACTAGTCATTATTTTTTAGACAAACTGTAATGTGTTACTTTTATATTGACCATGCGATTGCTGGAAATAAATACTCTGATTTAAATATAGTGTGAATGGGTCAGTTGTTTCCCATGGTAAGAGAAATAGGCTTCTATTGATGCAGCTTAAGCAGGTATTAACTTTTTTGAATGTGGAGAGATTTAAATTCTAGGTGTATCAGAAACCACGGGTAATTTAAAACACATTTATTTCCTACCCTGTTGATGTATGGATAGCAGGGGTGACAGGTAGCCACGGTTCATCCATTTGTCTGAGCTTTGGGCAGAGATTCATGCTGGTTTTGGATTAAAAAAAATCAATGTAACTTTCATTCCTGAATTAAAGCAAGTGCCTGCTCTTTAAGATGATCACTTCGCCCCTGAAATTTTGTTTCAGCTGTCAGCTGACCAAAGGTGCTATGAGGAATGGAAGTAGAGTCAATCTCATATTTAGAGAAGAAAGTTGCTAATCCTGGGTTTCAGTGCTGTAATAAGGACACTCACAGACAAGGAAAGTGGTCTGATATGGATAGTCGCTCTCAGAATCAGTTCAGGGGCAAGAAAATAAAGATTTCTCCAGATTCCAAAGAGCCAAGTTGGAAAGGAGGGGGATGATGAAACCACATTTCACACATCAAATTGATTACAGAAGAGGAAATAATCATAAAATGCAAGACTTGGGAACTATTATAAAAATCATTTAATTTAACTCATTTTACAGGTAAAGGAAGTGAGATCTAGGGAAGGAAAATTATTTCCACATGGTCACATAGTTGGTTTGAAGCACAACAGTTTCTGACCCCCTCCCACCCCAACCAAAATTTATACTATAGCATTTGGAGTGGTTCTTGAAAGAGGCTGTCTCTTTAAAATTAATTCTATATAGGGCTCAGAGTAACACCATGGGCTTAATTAGAATCACATTCGTATGATTAAGGCAAAAAGAAAAGAATAAGCAAAAACATTGTGAGAGAAATGTTTCAAAGAGTATAAGGCGGGGAAGAGAGTCAGGGAGCCTAGAATTAATTATCCCTTAGGGACATATAGCTTATTTCAGTTTTTGGAATGCTTGCAAAATATGTTGTCATATTTGCTCTTTGAGTCAAGGAAACAGGCAGGAGAGATCTGATTTCTTTCCCTTATGAGGACACGAAGGCTCAAAGTGGGTGGGTGACTTAAACAAGGTAACTCAGCTGTAAGTGACAGAGTCATGGTCAAAGTCTAGGTTATTAAACCTTGTTCAAGGCTGTTTTCACTGTAAAGCTCTCTCCATATAATGATGAATTATGGCCCATCCTTTTATTTGTAAGTTTACCTGCTCTTGCATCAGCAGTACAATTGTCCTTTACTATTGTAGATCAATTAATGGATGCCAAGTCTCTCTTCACATCTTGTTCAATTTTTAATTTGGCCTACTCTTGTGCATCTAATTCATGAAAGCAACATGGCATCATACAGTACCATGGTACTGCAGAATCAGACTCATGTCAGTGCTGCCACTTACCAGCTGTATGACTTGGGCAACAAATTAGCAGCCTCTCCAAGCTTCTGTGGGCTCGTTCATGAAATGGGAATAATAACATGCACTTCATAATGTTCCTGTGAGGATCAAATGACTTGAGGAATGTGGCTAGTAAGTACCAGTGGGACTCCTCTCCCCTTGGTAAGCTTTCCCTACTCTCATTTGTTCTCCACAAACTTCAGTTCTGTTTATCTCACACAACTCCTCAGTATATTCGCATTACTTCTTTACGAGCTTTCTTATACTTGTCTAAGTTATTTTAAAAATGCTTTTTAAGCATGATATATTGTTCCTTCCATCCATTCAATCGCTCTCTCTTGAGTGCCTTCTGTATATCAGGCACTTGGATACAGTGGTACAGCTGCATAGAATACAGACCTAGATGGATGTGGTTCTTTACCTTGTGGTGCTTACATTCCAGAGAAGAGACAGGGACTAAAGGTAAATAAACAAATGAAGTATAGTCTGTTAAAAAAAAAAAAAAAAAGAAAGAAAAAGAAGAAGAAGAAGTGCTATGAAGGAAATAAACAGTGTTGGGGAAGGGGATAAGGGTGGGTAGGCAAGGTGAGAGGGTCCAGCATGGCAAAGAAATCAAGCTTGCAGTATGATCATTTTTCCTCATGTTTTGGAAAGGTAAAGGAATTCTAGACTAAGGGAACAGGATGACCAAAGGCATAGGGGTTTGAAAAGTCATGGTATATGTGGGGAAACATTGACCATCATCATGGCTGGGACAGTCTTCATGGAAGGGTGTTGGGGAAGTGAGTCTGAATTAGTGCCATTAAGGGCCAGATCACAAAGGGCAAGTCCTTAGGCAGAAAGTGAAAGTAACATATTCAAATCATTCTTCTTGAGGTTTTTCAGGAAAGTTTTCTGTTTGTTTTTGGAAAAACATATTGGCTCTATAATGACTGCTTCTCTATTTACCTTCTTATATGCAAATCTGGCATTCTTTATGAAGTGTCCTTGGTGCAATCTATCTAGTATAAAGTGGATTTCAAAATTGTGTCTCCTGGTTCTAAATCCAGGTATCACGTGGTCTCTGGAGTGTCTGTATTGTTGACGGTATCTCCTTCTTGAAACTCTTCTCCCTTAATTGCTAGGATAATGTCTTATGAGTCTTCTCTTCCACTTCTCAGTGCTGACTGATAAGCATTGGTGTGGACCCTCTTCTCTCTATATAATGATCACTGGGTCATTTAATTTACTTCAACTGCCAACTGGGGGATCCTAACTTTGCATAGCCAAGATTTTTCTTGACTTCTAGACAGCTCCGTTTAGATATTCCACTTATTTCTAAGACTGACTTCATCATCTTTCCTTCAAATGCTTCCCCTCCTTCTTGGTTTCCCACCTCACCCATCAGTCTCATTCTCCCTTCCTCCAGTTATAAGGCAGGCCTTAGCATGTCACTCTTCTGACTCAATTCCTCAAGGGCTGTCCATGGTCTTCATGTAGAAAGAGACTGTTGCAGACAGTCCTTCATTGTCTGGCTTTACCTGTGTCAGTAGCTTCACCCGCACCTCATATCCAGGTCTGTTCATGACTATGGACGTATTGTGCTCTGACACACAACTGCATTGTGACAACAATGTCATAACAATTGCTTGTATTCATTAAAGGGCTAATTATGTTTCATGTACTAAGCCTAAGCACTTTAAATTCATTGTCTTATATAATCCACACATCAACTCTAGGCAGTAGGTTCTCTTGGTGTCCCTTTTTTTTTTTTGGAAGAGGACACTGAGGTTTGGGGGGTGTCAAATAATTCACTCAGGCTGCGGTTAATAAGAGTTGGAGCCCGAATTCCTACCGGTAAACATGGTGCCCTGCTGCTACTCATGTGCTTTGCAGAAGCTGCTCCCCATGCCTGGAATTTCTTCTTCCCACCTGCCTATTTTAACTACTCAAATACTATTTATCCTTTAAGATTACTCAGGTGTCATCTTCTTCAAGAAGTCAGGTGCTTCTCTGTGGTCCTATTGCTTCCTACGCTGCAGGAGTCATACAGACGGTATTACCTATTACCTCATTTTCTCCCACACTTCTGCTAGCCCATGTCACATTCACCTTTTTATACCCAGAACCTAGCACAGCACCCAGGATATGGTCAGAACTTCATATGTATTTTTAGGATAAGTAAGATTATGATTGAAGCCCTAATTTTCTCACTTACGATTTTGTGATCTTGTGCAGGAAATTGAATCAATATCTCAGGCATTTTTCTCCTCATGTAGAAAATAAAGAAGCTGGGTTGTAACAGTGGTTCCCCAAGTGTAGAATCAGCATCAGTATCACCTGGGACCTGTGAGAAATGCAAATTCTTAAGTTCTACCCCAGCTGTGCGGAATCACCATCTCTAGGGGTGGGACCCAGAAACCTATGTTTATAGCAAGCCCTCTAGGTGATTCAGATGCATAGCAGTGTTTGAGGTCCACTAGACTAGGGTCTGGAAAACTATGACTTGATGGCCAAATTCCCCCCAAGGCCTGTTTTTGTGCAGACCCATTTTGACAACGCTTGCACTAAGTGGTAGGGTCACTGAGGGCCCTTCTATAGTCGTTCCATGGTTTCTTGGCAATGAGTCTAGTGTGACAGCCTTGACTGATAGGGGATGCCAGTCAGGAGACTTGGGTTCTAGACCATCTGACTCTACCTTGTAATAGAACATATTTCTACTTTCCAAAGCTCAGTTTTCTCATCCTGAACAATGACTTTGGGGTAAGGTTGCTGCAACAGTCAGGGCCTGTTAGGAAAAGAGAAAACATAGCGGCTATCTCCAACAAGGGCAATTTAATACAGGGAATTGGGGGAACACAGATGTTTGAAAGGTGAAGGTGCAAAAAGGAAGAGCCAAGGCAACTCGGCATGGATAAAAACCAGAGAGCAGCTCCTACCCTTAGAGCTCAGGGGGCAAAAAGCAAGAGGCCACAGGGAAGCATTTGGGAATGGCGAAGTAAGTACTGAGGGACTGTAACTTGAACTTGAAAGGAGACAGCATGATGGGCTGCTGTCCATATCCAAGAAGGCGTTGCCCGCGGTTGGTACTTGGATGGACAAGCGGGGCCCAGCTTTATGGTTTGTTGGACTAATGAAAGGGTGTGGCCCATTGAGCGCTTAGAATAGCAAAGAAGCTGTGGCCCAGCAGGTACTAGGATACCCTGCAGAATGCAGTGCCGCAGCTGAAGACTGCAATGGGATGCTACTCCACGGAAGGCGGTGAGGCCCTGCAAAGCTGCCCTGAGGATTGCTGGGAAATGAGGAAGTGTAGAGTCATAGCCGCTTGCTGCTGCTGCTGCTACTGTGAAGTAAACATATACTGACCCTGGACAAGGGCCTCCTTCCCCACCCCTCCCAATTTCCAGTTTCCAACGAATGCCTTTCATTGGTAGAACCTAACATGAAACTAGCCTGAAGTGAGGGAGACAAGAAATGCAGCATCTAGAGCCCCAGCATCACAGAACAGAGAATGGAAGGAGGGAGGGAGAGTCTTGGAGCTGCAAGATGGGCAGATAACCAGCACAGTCAGTTTGATGATCTCTTCCAGGTCCTTCTCTTCTTGAAGAATTGCATTACATAAATATATTGATTGCATAGATGTGCCACGGGTCCACTCAGGCCTTCTTCACCCACTCCAGATATTGAGGACATAATCATCCTTTAAGAGTGGTTTTAGTCATGACCCCTAATATCAGGCCTTTAAAGGGGCCTGTTTTACCCTCTGGAACATTTTTAGGTTGAGAGAAGGTTGTTGTTGAGCAACAGTTATGTCCCAAGCACTGTTTCCCAATATAGTGTTAACCAATAGGATACAGGTGCTTCTTTTGTTATCTATATTCATCCTCATTCACCATATCTTCAATGGAGGTCTACTGGCTTCTAAGGCCCTTAGCTTCTTTCTCCCTTGCGCTACCTAGCCCTCCAGTCCAGCTATCTCTACTTACTTGAGTTGTGTACTAGACTAATTGTTTTTATTTAACAAAATATAGTTCTTGCTTTGTGTTCTCTAAGAGCTTTTCACACACTAATTCATTCAGTCCTTATAGCGACCCAGGGATGTGGGTGCTGTGACTAGCTGTATTTTACAGGTGAGGAGTTGAGATTGGAAAAGGTAAAGTCATTTGCCTAAGGTCACACACGGGTGAAATGGGAGAGCCAGGATTGGATTGGACTTGGGCAATCTGGTTTTAAACCCCACTGAGCAACACATTAAAATATGGTGGACTCGCATGTACCTGTTACCCAGCTCTGCCACATCTGAAAATGCTGCCATATGTATTTCATACCTCTCTCTTCTAAAAAATAAAGTTGCAATTGAAGTTAATGACATCTGTGTACTTGTCCCTAATCATCTTTTATTCCTACCTAGAGCAAACCACTATCCAAAATTTTGTATTTATTATCCCCATGCAAACTGTTTACCAAATACATTTACTGTCTGTCTGTCTGTCTGTCTGTCTATCTATCTATCTATCTATCCATTAAGTAATTTCTAGCACAATTCCATGCTGTTAATCTTTATCGGTACAACATCCTATGCACATATCCTCCTTCAATGTTTTCTTTATTTTTTTCACTCAACATGTTTCTGAGATTTATTTTATGTTGATTGATGCATTGGGTTTTATTTCATTTGCCTGCAGAATAGTAGTCCATTATACGGATTTACTACAATTTCTTTTCCATTCTGATGTTGATGAGAATTTAAGTTATTTCTAATTATTCACTATTATAAAAAATGTACAGTGACCATTCTTCTATATTTCTTCTTGGGCACACTTGTGGGTTTCTACCAGGAATTTTATTTCTGAATTATAGGGCATACACATCTTTGGTTTTACTAGCTACGGCCATAGTGCTCTCCAAATTGGTTGTAACCATTAACCTATCCTTGTCAACACTCGGTAGTATCAGGCTTTTGCATTTTCTCAGTATGATAGGGCTGAATTGGCATCCCCTGGTTGTTTTCTTTGGGTTCATATAGGTATGAGCTACATGATGCAGTTTTACTGCTTCACACATTTGTGTTTACCATTTCTTTTTGCCTGAGATGTTTTCCTGTTTCACCATTTAGCAACATCTCTTTTTTATTTTTCATGACCCACATCAAAAATTCCTCTGAAACCCCTAATGCTCCACCTTCCTCCACATGACTTTTGCTGCTTTCTCTTTTTTTGTTCCACATCACTTATCTCCTAACTAGGGCAATGTTATGTCTGTTGTTTTTGAATAATTATTGAGTGCCCCTTTCATTCTCAAAAGTGACCCAATATGGATGATCAATAAATGGTGGCCTTGATGTTAACTCTATGATGGCCTTTATTGCAGTTTACTGACATCCCACATTTGCCTGTATTTCCCCCTTGCAAATCTGAGGTCTCCTACACCACAAATTTCTTCATCCAAAGTCCCAGACTTCCAATAGTTGCTCAATAAAAGTTTGTTTCAGCCAGAAGGATGGTTTTCAATCATTCGTGTTTTCTTCTTTTTGAATGGATCCCGATTGGGTCCAAACCAACCTTCTTGCCAGGGAAACATGTAAAGACTCCTTTCTCTGCATCAGGCATATCCCATTTCCTTAATATCGTTCTGCCAAGAGGAAGGTATCATAAAGTCAATAACTAAAGTAAGAGAAGGAGGCTGCTTTATATTTTGACTTCAAGTTTTATTTAAAAGTTGAGCTTCATGAAATAATTAGAATAAGTCATTGTGGTTCCAGCATGTGAAAAGAGATACAAAGGCTTATGGATTAGAATTATTTGGGGAGCTATCAAGTAGACCCGTGCAGAAAGGGAATTGCTCTTCTAAGAAGATACCTTGCCAAGTGAAAATACTAATAATAAAGTGACATTGATAGCCTTTGGTTGCCATGGAAATACTAGTTTTCATGCTCCTATTAGATACTGTGGTTCATTTCACTATATTAGGTTTAATAGAAAATCACATAACCCAGCTATGTTTTTTAACCATATCTGGGATTTAAAATGTTCACTGGGCTGTAGTGGTAGTGGATGTGTAGAATTATGCATTTGAGTTTGTGCATTGATATGACCTCCCTGTTGGGTTTAGAAGGTAGAACAGTCAGTGCTTTTAATTTAATCCGTTTTTATTTGTCTGTATGATATATGTTTGCTGGGCCCATGGCAGCGCCTGTATTTTTCAGAGTGCTTCCAATTTTAAATTCCTGGCCCTCTGTTAAAACTCTATATTGCACTGAAAATATGTTCATGGCAATAATATCTCAAAGATTTCAAGGAAGTCAGGCATTCTCAACTTCTAATTTTTATCAACATTATCATTCTTTTCCCCCCATTCAATTTGTGGATTGAACAAGTTAATGCGAAGCAGGCAGTAGAGGGTGGGCAGAAAGATACTAGCATTTATTGAACCTATCTTATGACCAAGGACCTATGTGAAGGTCACAATTATGATTGTCTTTGATCCTTACGATGGTAAAAACCTTGAATTTTTTTTTTGTGTGTGAAACTCAGTACTAGAAAAGGGAATTGATTTGCTTACAGGCCTTTTTATAATTAGTATCAGAATCCAGTGTCTTACCCAATATATGGTAGTGAATTGGTGAACATTATGTATTTTTTTAAAGTGTAGAAATTTACATTATTGGTTACAGTTAAGTAAATGTGTTTGTGCTTTACATGTCCCCAAGAATTGGAGTCATTGGCAGCCACCTCATTATAAGCCAGTTTATGATTTTTCTTGGTTCATGCCTTATACATACCCAAGGACTGCATATGTGGAGTAGAGACAGAAATGAAATCCGTTTTGTACCCCTTTGCTCCCACGTGACTCCTCAGTTCCCGTAGGACTAGAGCAAGTTTTGTTTGTCATCCTGAACAGTTTTTCGCACCTCTTCCCTTCCCCAGGGACCCCCCTGAGTACACACTCTTCCCCACTCCATTCCATTGATGTTATCCAACAGTTTTGCAACTCATCATTAAGACGGAAAGGTCAACAGGCCCTACTGCATGATCTTTAAAGGGCTGATAATGTCAAGATAAATGCATACTCTTAAATCTGTTTTTAAAGGCCAGAATCATTCATGCATTTCTGGGAGAGGATAATGACATCCAAATTATTACCAGGAGCCAGTCCCTGCAAGCATCAGGGCCAGCTAGGATTTACTGCTCAGCTGGACAGAAGCCCCTATCACCAAAAGCCTCTTTCCATCCCTGGTGGACTCAGCTTTCTGGTGAGAAGAACAAGGCATTACTCTGTATGCTGCAGCAAAGCAATATACACTCTTTGCAAACAAATGAGCAGATGCTCTTGCTTGACATATAAATTCTTCACTTTAAAAAGTCTTTCTAGAAGTGTACATATAAAGTGTGTGAGGTAAATACACATATAATATTGTACTACAATTAATTATAGAATAAATCCACTTTTCAGTTCAATCACATGGCTTTTTTATACTTGAAATATGACCTATGGCTAAGGATTTGTAAGTTTTTCTTGGAAATATTTCTGATCAGGGTTAAGTGGCACATACTTCTGAATTTCTTTACTTCCCTTTGGAGATTCAGATTCAAGATGACTCTGAAATGGTCATTGTTGGCCAAGTACCATGCCAGGTACTTTGTATTTTATTACTCTCCCACAGTAATGATAAGAATATCTTTCACATAATAGGATAGGAATATCTGGTATTTTACAAATGAGAAACAGATAAGGCCTTGAGTGGTTGTGCAACAAGCCCAAGGTGGTGTGATGTAGTCTTAGAACTCCCAAATCCTATGCTGTATCCACGGCTTCAATCTCAAAAGGATTATTGTCAAGATAAGGCAGCATGATACTCTAAATCAGTGTTTCTCATTCTAGAATCAGAAACAGGGCACAAAAGTTGTTTGAATATGGTTGCATTTGTTGACTGAAGGCTGTTTTGAGATCATCTCTTGAGAACTTAAACTTGATATGATAATTGTCCGTCTCTCATGATGGTCATCCCTAAATTAGGCAAGACAGGGATCCAGGAAGCGTAACTAGGTCCTTTCTGTTTCTTGGGATGCTATAGAGAAAATACAAGAGAAGGAAAACTTGAGAGCAACCTCAACAATGAATAAACATAAAAGGGCTCAATTAAGTTATTCAATTAACTTACAGTCTAAAACAGATGTTCAATGTCTACCAGTGAAAAACTTTAGACCCTAACATGTTTGGGCTATGAGGGCACCCTCAAAAGGAATTATCCAGTAATTCTAAAGAATATAATAGAACAGAGTTAGGGGGTGTGAAACCAGAAAAATATATTCTCCAGGCCACTAGCTGGGAAGAGAGTTTTAGTGACAAACTATGTTGGGGGAAAGATAAAAATCGAAATGTAAAAGTTAGCCTTAGCCTCCCCATGACCCTGAAAGTCATGTCATCGAAGCAGAAGTTTTATGGGCACCCAAAGGGCTGGGATTTTGTGGATTCATATTAGAGAATTGGACAGTGTGTCTAATTCCAAGATCATGTCCCCAGCCCTGTGTTGACCATCACAACCCCTTTGCAGTGCAGGGGCCTCAAAGCACAAGCATGTTTCCCTCCTAAAACCCAAATATTTAATCTTAGTTGCTGTTATGGATTCTAAAGATAGCCAGGGCCCCAACTTCCAATGTTTACAAATGAGAAATTGATTGGTAGAATCTTATCCCAGGAGAGACCCACTGCTGACATCTCAAGTGGTAAATTCAATTGCACCTTGCTTTATGCCAAAGGTATGCCCTTGAAAGGCTGGGTGGAAGTCATCGTTTGACAAATCCAATTTTACTGAAATGCTCCAAAGAGGTGTCTTTTAAATCCAGAATAGTTCTGTGAAAGGTATGTCTAGATTGATAAAATCACCTAATTTTTCTATTAATTGGGATTGCGTATAATGAGTTGATTTGAGAGTGAGAGCACACTGGTTGCCAGTTTCATTACTAATAAATACTGATGCCACATCTATGTTTCCTTCCTAAAAAATTGGGAGTGGCAACTGAATAAACGAGCAATGTAAACAGAAACAGTCTTAGAGACACAGAGGAAAAACGGATGATTGCTAGATGGGACGGGGGTGGGCATGAGGGAGAAGGGGAAGGATGAGGCAACATGAACTGGTAACTACAATATTACTGAAGGGATAGAAGAGACAGTTTAGGGAATATAATCAACAATGTTGTAAATATTTTTTAGGAGACCAGATGGACTCATGTCTTGTCAGGGAGACCACTTCATGGACGGTGTAGAGGCCTGACCACTGCACTATGTCTGAAGCTGCCGCTGGATAATATTAGATGTTAACTATAATTTAACACATATATAATCATGGGATGTGGAGTATAGTGTGGGGATGGAGTCAATGAAATTGTAATAGATATGTATGGGGGTGGTGGAGCAGGGAAAGGGGGAGTGGGGAGTCACTTTGTAAGGAGTGAAAAGGATAACTATTGCATTGTTTTGTACATCTGTAACTAATAAAAAAAAACTGGGGTGTCAAATTTTGGCCAAATATAACTCTGCAGCCCCTGCATTTTGTTAATAACACCGTAATATCCTATTAGGGTTTTAGTACCGCTATTAAGAGGCGCTCATCTGGTTCTCACCTTTATTGCCTCCTTCATCTTCCCATCCCTGGGAGGCATGTAGTCAGATATTAGTACTTGCATTTACATAGGGGAAATTCCAAAAGGTCAGCCAACACGAAGCCATGGTCAGCAAGAGGACTCCGGGGAGAGCACAGGTGGGCCCACATCGGTCCAGCCCACCAGCATGTATTAGAAGTCAGATCCCAGAGGCCCTGACACAGGGGTCCATGGAAAGTGAGTTTCACCCATTCAAGTACTAACCAGGCCTGACCTGCTTAGCTCCTGAGATCAGAAGCATTCAGGGTGGTGTAGATGTAGGCAAGTGAGGTTCTGTCAAGTAATTCGCCTTGTCTCCTCCTCTTTCTGCTCAGCCACTTATTAGAGGCACTGTGTAACCTGGGCAAATTACTTGACTTCTCTAACTCACAGCTGTTATCACTGGGAAATTGCAGAGATAGCATCTGCCTCAATTCAAGGAACAGCTTCTTTTCTAAGATTAGCTCCAGCTCTGAATAGGAGTGAGAGAGAGGCAGGGGTGGGGAGTCTTGGTCTTGCTCTTTCTGTAGAGCATGCAGGGTCACTGCTTCCTGCCTACATAGGTTTTTAAAAGCGAACTTCAGTGTGAGAGTCTCCCATCCCAATTTTGCTGAGTTTCAGCTTTCGCATGTTCCCATCCTAGAACTTAGAGCAATAGGACTCTGCAAAGGCATGCTGGTTTGAGAAAGTTGGAATGAGTGTCAGTCTTTGTACTTAAAATCAGGAAGAACCAGAGAAAATGTGAGATCTTAGACTCCCAGAGCACCCAGCTTGGACAGATTTCAGAGAATTATGAAGTTTTCCTTTTACGGATGGAAAAAGAAAAAAAAAAAAGAAAAGAAAAGAAACGGAGATCCAGTGAGGGGACTCCAAGAAGAAAGCTAGTTAGTGGAGTTTCCTTTCCTGCAGTAGGTTTTCTCCTGTCACCTTCCTTTATTTATGAAAATTTGAGATCATTGGAAAGATTGAACTAGAAGAAAGGGGATAGTGGTAGGTGGCACTGAATAGAGAGAGGACTCTGGGAGCCGTGTGAGAGGAGAAGGTAAGGGTCCCCAAGCCTGGAGGAGACTCAGAGATGAGTTCATTTTACTATGTGCACATTTATTACACACCCCACTTTGTGAAGCAGGATCCTCACATCCAGGGGGCCCTCTAACCTCCATTACTCTGCTCTACTCCACAGAAGATGCTTTCTATTTCCAAGACTGATTCCTTCCCTCATGAATGGGAGCCCACATCTGCCAGAATCTTAACCTTGACCAAACTGGAGAAACACTTGTTTTTCCTCAATTTAAGAGATATTTTATATAGACACTTGATATATAATATTTAAAACATTTACTTTTACATATTATGTATATTTTGTGTTCACTGTTTCCTCGGCCACCTCTGCGTGTGTCTCACCCCGCTCCCCTGTTAGCACCCCGTTCTTTAACCCACAGCTTGAGAAACAGTCATCAAATCCATTTGTCTCCACCACGTTGCCTATCACATTTCGAAAAAGCTGGTATTTTATCCATGTTTCGCTTCTCTACAATCAAAAATATTTCAAGATAAATGAGGACAGGAAAGGTGTTCATGAATAGAAATGGCAGTGTCCTGATTTTAACTATTCCCATCTAAGTGCCTTATCCATTTGGTTTAAATGGCAGTTAGAGTTTTATTTTTTTTTTAAATTATCCCCTTTTAAAAATGCAGTGTATTTGAAGCCAAAAACCCCATCTCGTTCCCTGTGAATGAGCCTTAGGAAATTGCTTTCTATTATCAGTATTTTTCAGCGAGAGCCACAATGAGAGATGTGTCCATTCTGAAGTATGTGCTGTTTCTCCTTGGAGACCTTGCTTATTAATCATTGTGAAATTCTGAGCCATATAAACCAGCATTGAGTTTTCAAGCTCTGTGTCAGTGAGTGAGTTAGCTCTATTTCCTCCCTGTTACACCTAGCCATGAGGGACAATGGGGCAGGACCATGGTGGTGACATGTCATATGTGTTCCATGGAGTCTGTTTAGGGTACTGGTTCCCTAGTACATAACTTAGCCAGTTCCATCAGATGGAACCTGAGGAGCATGACCCCGTTAAGGTAGAACAAATATTTTCAAAGCAGTAAATACTAGATTTCCCTTTTTATCTTTAAACACAGAAAGCCAGCTGTCACGTGTCTGACTTCCTTCTGATAATGATAATCCTTTTCATTTCGGGATCAGCAGCACCATCATCAGTATGTTCAGCGCCACCATCATCATTACCACCACCACCATGATCATAGTTCTGACTTAGCCATCATCAGTATGTTCAGCGCCGCCATCATCATTATCACCACCACCATGATCATAGTTCTGACTTAGTGAGCAATGACTATGAACGAGACACTATTCTAAGCACTCTGTGTATCTGTTATTTCGAATCACTACAAGCTGGTAAGGCAATTATTCATGATTTTCATCATTTTAAGAAACCTGAAACTTAAGAACAGGAAGTTCCCTGCTTTTCAAGGGAGGTCTGAGCATCATCTGTGGATGAGGACGTAGCTTGGAAGAGCCCCAGCTTGCTTTTGCACATCTGCCGATGCATCGCTCTGCTTCTCCTTGGATCTGGTTCACTTCCTCTGCTTCTCTTTGGTTTGAGATTTCTGGCAATGGCTTTGCCACACCTGACCTCAGCTTGTGGTTTGTCAGTCCCTCCAGTACCCAGGGTTTTAAAGTAAGGCTCACTGTACCTTAACTAGAGACTAGGATGAGCCTTAACTAGAGACTAGGATGGCAGAAGATCTAAATTTTATTTAATAGGCTTAACATTATTACTTTTTTATTCCTTAAATTTGGTTCCCATTTCACATATGTGACCATGTCTCAGTAAGAATAAGCAAATTGTGTATTCAGTTTATGGCTGGGATTAAGTACAGCATAAGAAGTATCAACTCAAAGGGAATATTCTGCTGTCTATTGAGGATTAACTTATATCAGATCAATCATTTGGCTAAGAACTAGATAACGTGCAAAGAAATATTTTTAAAATATATCAGAAGGGATCATAGAGTGACCAAGGTTGCCAAGACCTAAGAAGCCAAGAGCTTCAAGAAGCAGAGGGAGAACATTCCCTTCTGAGGGATTTTATTGATTTTATTGATTTGTGAGCATTCTGGATACTAATATTACATCATGTTGGTTATTTGCCCAGCAAATATCTCCTCTCAGTCTGACTTTTTATTTTGTTTATGGAAAGAATTTAAAGTTTTAATATGTCGCATTTATCCATTCATCAAACTTTCCCTTTATAGCTTGTATATTTTGTATCTTGGTTCATCAATCTTCCCCATTCTAAGGTTATAAAAGTAGTCTATACTTCTCTCCAAGTTTTGTAATTTTGCTTTTCACACTTTGATATTTTATCTATATGGTATGAGATAGGAATCCAATTTTTTCCACACAGTCAGTTGACTTGCTGTTATTTATTTATGAAGTAGTCAGTTCTTTAGTCTATGCTGATTTGTAATGCTACTTCCATCATATTCCAACTTTCAATATATGCATGCATAGGATTATGACTTTTTCCTCTGTCATCTTGGTCTAGTTGTCTATAGCTTATACTTGTATAAGCTCCAGTATCTGGGTAATGAGTCATCATTCATTATATGTACCCACTTGTCTTAGTCCTTTACTCTTTCAAATAAATTCAGGAGTTGTTATTTCATTAATTTCAAATATACAATGTTGATTTTTTTAATGGAATTTTATACTCTTTTATAACATGGGAGTTGAATCCCATTTTCGTTTATCATGTTATATATGTAGTAAAACTTCTACCACCTTCTATCTTATTTTCGTTTGTCATGATTTATCTTTGCTTCCTCTAGTTTCCTAGAATTCTATTTATATTCATTTAATAGTTGCCCTCAAACTTACACCATGCATACATGAATTGAATTAACAAAACCTAAATTTAATCAGTATACTAGTTTACTCCTAAATATTTAAGTACTTAGATAGTCCAAACTTTCCATTGTTCAATCTCCTAGTTTTACAAATAAAATTCATTTGATATTGAAAATCATTAGACTATCAACACAAAATATTAAATTTGGTATTATGAAGCTGCATGTGTTGGTAGGACAGAATAGACTTCCGTGTGTATGATTCCCATCTTTCCCATTAACAGATAATTATTAAACATATTAAAAGTTTGACTTTGAACCATTCAATTCTCTTGTAGTATTTCCTCATTAAAGAGGTAAAATATGTGTAAAGTAAGTACTTTGGAATAAAAGATATCTAAGGCCTTTCTCATCTCTAAAATTGAAAAACTTGGGCCTTTGCACAAGGAAGATACTCAAGAAGCATTTGAGCTAACACAGCGTCTACCATTTAGGAGTCCAAGGATGATAGGAAGCAATATAGTACCCAAGTCTTATATACACATGTATCTGATTCTGTGCTTTGCCTTTGGGTTCACAGATGTATGTTTAAATTTTGGCTCTTCTGTCTATCAGCTATGTAGTTACTGTGCAGTTACCAGTATTTCCAAACTTTTAAGTTTTTCTTTTAAATCTATGAATAAAATGAATAATGCTGAACTTGTAGGATTATCGTGAGAATTCAGGATTTTGAGAGAATCAGGGCAAGTTGCTGCACCTCTCTGTTCCTCAGTTTTTCATCTGTAAAATTGAGATAGTCGTCACCACAGAATTGTAAGAATTATAAGAGAAATTACAATAAATTGACAAGCTACTGTTACTGAGTTTATGGCATATGGTGCTGAAAGGTGGAAAGTCCTCCTGGCCAGGCACCTTCTTCACCCCAGGCTCATGCTCCCTGATGTAGCCTCCTGGCTCACCCTGGACATGGGCTCATGTCCAGTCCTGTCTATCCACACAGGCAGTTTGGCCATCGATGGCATTCAAACATAATTGTGTTCACAGCCATACCACTGGGGCTAGTTACCTCAGAGAACAATGCTCATTTCTTTTTGAGCTTTGCTTCGCTCTTTCATGATGCGGAAGTCATTTCTCCATCAACAGGTACTTCCGGTCTTTGTTGCCTTGAAGACTTTCTGTTCCCCACAAATCCATAGTTCATTCTCTGTATCCTGATTCCTATAGCTTTTCTTGGGTCATGTCACTTACAAGAAATGTAAGTGTCCTTGTATCTACGAGTCTATTTCAGATACATTTCCATTATAAAGTGTGAAACTTACTATTCTATGTTATAGACTATTGATATGTAGTGAAGAAGAAAAGGAGGAAGAGGAGAAGAAGGAGAGAAAAATATCTAAATGTACTTTTGCAAAGTAGACATTTTCTTCCTCATTTGCTTTACTAAAGCATTTTAGGTTTTATATATTAGATAGGATAAATGAATAAAATTTGTTAGCATTATCCTCCTGTCATGATGAACTCTTCTACTTTATCATGATCAATGTAAAAGATAAATGCCCAAGCCATTGACAATGTAATTTTTTAAATTGCCCAATGTATATGCACTAGTGTATACTGTCATGTTTGTGACCTTGCGGACAAACTATTTACTCTCCTGATCAAAGCAGAAACTCAATTCTAAATTTACAGAGCTGACCCTATGGCCCTTAGCCCATGTGACATTGGTGACTTAGTGAAAAATTCCCATCATCATCATCACCATCATGATAAATATAATGACAAATGATCATGATAAATGACCATAAATTATACCATCAATGATGGGTGCATATTACAATGTTCAGAGTCATGCATACTTTTCTAGAACCCTCACAAACAATCTGCAAGGTCTGAATTACAATTCCCAATTTTCAGGCACAGAAAGCAAGCCTCGGAAAGGCTAAGTGACCTTCCCAAGTTGGTAGTTGAACAACTTAGGACAGGGACTTCTTGGCCCCACTGCTTGTTCATTTGTAGGATTCCACTCTACATGTTGCCTCTCATCATTTTCTACAGCAAAAATACTAAAACTTGGCTTTATTCCCTGATCATAAAACCTAAACTTTAATTACATACCTAATTGTAGAATGAATTTAGCACTTCGGTTTGATGACATCAGCTTTGCTAAATCTAACTGAAACAGGACAGCATGCATTGTTCTGAAATGATAACATTAATAAATACCCTTTGAACAAAAACAAATTTTTTTTCATGAAAACATGAAAAAAATAACAGGTGGCTTAACAATTTGGTTTAAAATGTGAGTTTTTTGGGGGGCTTTTTTTTTGAGGGTAGTGTCACTGGCCCTCATATGTGGGGCCGAACTGGGGCCGCTGGAGTCCCAAACTAGCTCTTAACCATTGTACCACTCGGCCAGCCCAGAGGGTTGATTATTGAAGGAGTAAGATTTAGATTCATAGTGTCTTTATGGTCTATTATTCATTTTTTTTCAGAGATGAATAGACTGATCTAAGTGGCAAAAGGAAGCCTTTTTTATCTATCCAATAAACACTCATTGAGTACTCTTGTGCCAGGCACTGTACTAGGTGCTAAAGTCAAAAAAGATAAAGAAACACTTCCTGTCTTCTGGGAGCCCTCAATTTAATCTTCAGGTGGGAACTGGGGAAAAGGTTGAAGAGTGTGAGCAAAGGCTGAAAGAGGCCTCAAGTATTCTATTTAGAGAAGGGAAGATTTTGCAAAAGCAGGAGTAAAATATAAGCCCAGATACAAAGGCTACTATATTCATATTTAAATTCAATTTTTTTTAAATTGAGAAATTTCAAAGGACCTTACATACATAAATTCTAATGACACTTGAGACTGAGTGTCTTTCAAACTTTCTTTAAGAGGAAGGTACTGGAAGAAATTCCTGATGATGTCTGTGACTGACATCTAGTGAAGATGACATTGTAAGTTGATATTTTGAGCCCCCTTATGCCTCAAACACATGGCAATAACAGAAAAAAAAGAGAAAGAAAAAGAAATTGGAAAGGCCGAGGCAAAGCACTCCCTTAAATTTTTAACATACTTACTTGACCAAAGTGTAAATTGTTTAAATGATTTAGTTTCTCTGCTCTGTTCCCTCCAAAAGACAATTATGTACTAGATAGATTTTGCGTTCTCAACTTCAGAGTAATTTTTGTCTAAAGACTTCCCTTTTCAATAAAAAATTGTTCTTATGGTATTTTTATCTAGTCAAGGATTCTGAATATGCTCATCTTAAATTTAAATTAGGCTTCCTCTGTTATTTTTATTCTATCTGGAGTATATTCACATCTTAATTATTGATTTTATTGAATTCCTTGGCAATAGCTTTCCTCTAGGTTTTTAGAACTTTGTTTGCAAAGGAAGCCTCTGAAAAGAAGCAGTAATGAAATAGGAAATAAGCAAGAGATGATCAACAATAAAAACTGACCCTTTGAAAAGTAAACAAATTAAATTATAGTACAAAATAAATAAGCCAAATTGATTAAGAAATAAGAGAGACTGCGCACATCAACAATATTAGTAATGAAAAAAGTAATGTGACTATGGATATAGTAGAAAAATAAAAGAAAATTTGATACTTTGTAGATTAGTTATTTAAAATTTTATGAGTTGGAAAATTTGCTGAGAAAAAATAGAAATAATTGAACATGCTTGAAAAAAATGAACCAGTAACCATTACAGAAATGTTTTTCATGGAAAACTACAGATATAAATGGATTTATAAATAATAGATAGTGCACATATAATACAAAACTGTAATAGAGAATAGGAAAATAAGGAAAGCTGCCCAACTCATTATATGAGGCTAATATAATATTTATACCAAAAATGAATAAAAACAGAAAAAGAAAGTATGCACTGTTCTCATATATGATCACATGTGCAAAATCTTAAATAAGATGTTAACAAGTTAAATCCAACAGACTATAAAGACTATGCTGTATTATTTTTAAAAAGGGTTGTTTTTTTTCCAGGAAAGTGATAATGGGCCAACATAATAAACATCCCTCACTTTAATTCCCTACATTGATTAAAGGAAAAAAAATTACACGGTCATCTCTATAAAGGCAGGAAAAAAAATGTGTCTAAATTTTAGCATTGTTCATAATAAAAATTTTTTTGTACTAGAGATCAAATAAAACTTCTTTAATCTTCTGAAAGGTATCCACCAAAACCCTATATGAAACACTTTACTTGTGGATGAAATGTAAAAGGTATGTCCAATAAAGAGGGTACATGATAAGTGTTTAGTGCCACTGCTAGCATTTACATTTGTTACTGGAGGTCTCAGCCGTGAAAAGATCAGAGAAATAATAAACTGTAGAAGGATTGGAAAAGAAGAAAATAATAGTTGTTACTATTATATTTGAATATGATATGATTATTTATATAGAAATTTGAAAGAGAATTTATAGCCAAACTGTTAAAAGAAGAGTATTTAATAGGTTTATTACATATAAGATCAGTAGTAAAAATAATGAAAGTATTTTTATACATCAGCCAGAACAAAACAGATGACATAAGAGGGAAAAAAGGTGCCATTCACAATAATGACTACAAGGAAACTATACTAGTTATATAATATGTGTGAAAGGAATTTACCAACAACAACCACAAAAAGTTACAACTTATAACTGAAGGATCTAAAAGATTGAATGAAAGGGAAAGAATTGTAATGTGTATCAGTGGCAAAAGTTAATATAATAAAGAAGCTAATTCTTTCCAGATTAATCAAATCAGTAATATTTTCATGAAAATCCCAAGAGGGTCGAAGAATCGCCATGACATATTTGGAAAAGATACTTGTGCATGAATACTTTACTGCACTTAAAATAAATGAACTAGATATGCTCATTTCAACACTGATAAATCTCAACCAATCTTGTGTGAGAAAGCAAGTTGCAGAATCAATACTATATGATGACAACTCAACAAACACTATGTGTTGTATGGATATATATATATATATATATATATATACACACACACACACACACACACACACATATATATATATAATGAGCATAAAGAACATAAAGCACTTTTGGGACATCAGTTATCTCTAGTAAGAGAGGAAAGAAGTGGGCTTAAAAATGATGAAAATGGATCTTCCACTGCATTTTCAGTTTTTTCACAAAGAGAGATTCATTGAAAGAATGGCAAATGTTACATTTGTTAAGTCTGGGGGTATAAGGAGGTATGTGGTATTTATATATTATATTACATTATATTATCTTTTATTAGTCTCTGCATTTTCTCTAATATTTGTATTGCAATAATTAATAATTTTAGGCACAAGTGTGCCCCATCCCTTTGGGGTTTAGTTGGTTGGGATTTAGGGGCCAGAGAATAGAGTAAGTTTCACATGATGGTTTCATCCTTTCCCCTATTGGGAGCTGCTTGGTTTAATACTGTAGCATTCAAAGCTCAGTCAATGTGGAATTTTAAGGTTTAGATGGAAGCAGAAATTAGAGTAGGAGCTGCTTCCTGCTAGAGAGACAAAGACCAGGACTTCTGATCATTTTGCTGTGGATCAGGGATTTTGGAGTATGTACCTTCTGTGCCTTTTTCTCTCTGGAACTCCTTACTTCACAGTCTCCACCGGATTCTGAAAGTTGTCATCTGGCGTTACCTCTGAGACCCATGGAAGCTCTGAGTGGGATGAAGATGTTTATTCTTTAGCACATAGTTTTTTTCATCTTCTTTTCACCTCAAACTCTTAACTCAGTTTCCTCTCATCTTTCCCATCTCTTCATTTGTCACTGTTCTCCTCCCATGTCCAAATGTTGAAAGCAAACCTGGTTTATGGACCACCATTTTCCAACCCCTGGTTGTTGCTCATCTGACTAGTTCGTATGAGTCAATAGAGTAAAAAGATCAATATATTTTAGAGAAAATTCTCTGAAACCAAGAATTTTGGAGGCTATAAAAGGGGCCTGTTCGGAAGGATCAAATCCCTACCAGCACCCCAATAGAGCTACTCTGTACCATGAAAGTCTGGTAAGGAGTTGCCCATCCATGAAATGGCTTTGATAAATTGCTCTCCTAACCAGTGAAAAAGAGCTCTTCTGGACCAGATGCTACACTCATCGTGTGTGCTATTAGCAAAGTGCCCTGAAGAACCGTAATGTTTTCTGAGTATCATGCCAAAGAAGCATGCATGGCCTGGAAACACACAGCGCACAGCTGGAAGTGCAGCCACGTGGTGTGGAGTGGCACAGTAGACAGCCCGTCCTTTTCATTTCAGTGAACTTTGGAAGTTATCTATTACTCACTGCTTAGAGAGTAACTCTCAAGAGTATTAGATACCTAAGGGAGATTAAAAGTTCCTTTTAAGATTCCAGTAAGTTCCATAATTAGTATTACTACAGTAGCAGAGAAGCACAATGAAGTATAGAGTTCATTCTGGAAGCAGTTTATCTTTATGGCTTTGTAAATGATTTTATTAGTATATTCACAGTCATTAAGGTTCTGAAGGGTCAGTTAAATTATTCTGTTGCACCATACATTTTCTGAGGAAAGTGATGTCCTGTAGAAGTAGTGACAACTTTGGGGATTTATGAAGGTCCAGATTTTAATGTTTCTTAGTTACATTGTTCAGAATAACTTGCTAATATGCCAGTGAAGCTCAAAAGCACTTAAATATTTGAGACTCTTAAGGCTTTGTTTTGTTTTTTAGACAAGTTTAAGATTTGAATAAGAAAAGTAAGAGACTTGTTTTTGACCTGCCTCTGAGATGTCTGAGAACAAGTAGCAAATTTCTTCTGGAATAAAAGAGCCATCATGCCACAGAGACTATTTACTGATGAAGAAACAGTGATCTGAAAACAGGACAGGATTTCTTAGGATTGCTCACATTATAGATCAGAGTTTGATCAAAGAAGAGGCTAAAAATAAATTGGTATGTTCATAATTTTATGCTAAAAATAGAATATTTTTTATTATTAAAGGATGTGATTTATCTGTTATTTTGTAAAACAAGAACTACACTGGTTGACAATAAATGCAATCTATCAACACCTCACTTTTTTTTGAGATTTCCTCTGAACCTTTCCATTCCTCAGCTTCTCTAAAAAATTGGGAAAATACTTACTAATTATTGAAATACTTGGATTTCTTTGAAGAAATAGTGTGAAAATAATTTAAGGTGGCGGCATGTCAATTAATGCAAAATGTATAGCTTTATTCCAGATCTTAGGTGTTACCTCTTTTTAGTAGCCATAACTCTAGTTAATGTCTAAGGCACAGAATGGCTATGGTGAAAATCTCTACTGTCAACTTCTATGAAAGCATATACATGTGTCTTTTCCACAGTGTTGGTTATAAATCACAGATTTGTTAGAATCAGCAAGAGATTTCACTTACTCCAAAAGTACACTCAAATAGCTGGCTTCCTTGTTAACTGGGCAATTTTGTTGTTCTGATTCCTAAATAGGTTAGATATTTCTCTTTGTACCTTTTGGTTTAAGAAATTAGGATATGAGAAATTTGTTTCATTAACTCTTGAAATGCATGTGCATATATAAAATGCATTGTTTACAAGTGATTGCTAAAGATAACATAGGGAAATTATATATTTATCATGGGGATTTATTCTGGTGCTGAAAAACAAGATATTAAATTATGCCATAAGAAGAAGCATAGTTCGATGAATTTTTATGATCTGTAGAGATGGGCAAATTGCATTGCAAATGATAAATGAGTTTTCAGCATCAAGGTCTACAAATAAATCATCATAAGTAGGTATTTTGATTTATTAATATAACTAGGAAGCAGCCCCTTGGGGGTGTGCATGTTATTTTTGGTGGTTGTCCTGGTAAGAGACAGCTAACTTATTTATGTGTTGTTGTTATTTTATTTTCCTATAAGTAATGACTCTGCATATTTTTAGGAAAGAGTTTATTTCTTTAGAAAGAAGGTTCCTTGCACATGAAAGTGGGAATAGGTGCTAATTTGATTAGCTCAGTACCAGCCCATAGTGCAATGCTGATAAAGTTCAACAGGCAGTTGGGAGGCCTCTTTCTCTGCCTTTTCCTTCAAGACTATCATTGCATCCAAATGCATCCATTTTCCTTACAAGTAAACTCTGGCTATTTTATTATCTACCTGAATTGCAAAGTTCCATATCAAATCCCAATGTCTTAAGCTTCTCCTACCCTGATATCACTGGAAGAATAATGAGAATTCATGTGTGTGTTTCCCCCATTAGCTACTATCCAAAACTGTAGCCTAAAACATATCAAACGGGAAAACAAAAGGTTTCATCTACTCACCCCTTTAACAGACACTTCATTGACTGCTGGTAACTGGTCAGGGACTCTGACAGTGTCTGGGTAACAGAATAAACAAAATGCAGCCCCTGCCTTCAAGGAGGTTACAGAAAAGTGGGAGAAACAGATATCTCAACTGGTCACCACTATATAGTAAGCTTAATGGAGAGAGGACAAGGTAGCACCCTGGGAACCCATAGCACAGACATGTAGACTGGAGGGCATCCTTTTGGAGCCAGGATGGTTGCCACAGTAAAAAGGTTGTGAGAAAGGACTTCCAGGAGCAGGCGATGCTCAGAGTCTTTAAATATATAAAAAGCAGGTAAGCATATCCCTGGAGGGAAGTGGCATGTGCCATGGTCCACAGCTTAACAGGAGTATATATTCAGGGATCAAAAAGGAGCCACCTAGATCTTTGTTAAATATTCTTCTTGGCTTTTTTTTTTTTCAACCCTTTCAAACTGTAAAAACCACCCATATGGGCCATATAGAAACAGATCTCAAGCTGGATTTGGGCCAGGGGACAGGATTTCCTATTCCCTGGTATAAACAAAAAAGTACCAGCATTAATTACTTAGTCTGAGTATGGCCTAGTGGATGAGCTAGCTAACAAAAGAGGAGTTCTCAGCACATGTCAGGTAGGGTATGAGCATCTTTTTTGTATTCGCTTGTTCAGTCCTTGGAGCAACATTATAAGATATGTACTATATTGATCCACTATTAAGAAACTGAAGACGGGAACACTGTTCCCACCTCACCCTCAGCCCACTGGTCATCTACTGTCGGGATTTCAGTCCGTATTTACCATTTACCTGCTATGTAACATAAAGCAGATATTCCAACCTCTCTTAATCTTTACACCTCAGTTTCCTAAGCTCCAAACAAGGGATATTATTGTCTTTATAGGTTTTTTTGCTTGTTTCTTGATGAAGATTAAAGAAGCTAACATATGTAGGCAAAGTCTAACACATCATATAAGCTTCACAAACATCAACTTTATCATTATTATTTCAGCAGATCAGGTTATTGGTCCTTCCTATTGGTTCTTGGAAGCACTTGGAAGGCATATGACCTAGATCAAGTCATTTATTTACTTTGTGCTTATTTCTTCTTATGTAGAGGGGGTGATAATAGCATTTCAAGATTACCCTGAGGATCCAGTGAAGAGAGCTAGCAAAAGTCAAATAAACATACAAATTTAAGAAATAATTGCCATTTATTCACTATTATATACCTGTCTTCATCCTGAGGTCTCCACATCTACTGTGAATGTGTTTCTCACCGCAATGCTATAAGGCAGGCATTTTGACAAGTGTGGGTACTAGCTGTGAAAGCACTTGAAAGAAGTGAGGTGTTAGGCATGTGTGGATTTATTGCTTTCACTGAACGTCCACGAATCGAGGACATTCAACAACCACAAATCTTGCTCTCAAACCTTCATTGTCATCACACACTTCTTCACACATGTGGCTCAGGGCTTGAGGACACCCTTTGAAATATTGTTCACATCATGAAGTTGAAGACCTAATTCCTGATGATGGCTCTTATCTTCACAACAACATCACCTTTTAATTTACCTCATGAATATCCATATGCAAATGATCTATTTTATGATTTACCTGTGAACACAACAAGAAACACCCCTTAGCACAATTCTGGGTCGCCCTTCACTTTCATCCTAGGGCCACCAGGGTCTGATTAAGAAACAGTGATCTGAAGAGAGGAAGTGATTTCCTACGATTGTTCACATCAGGGGTCAGTGTTTGATCAGAGAAGCAAACCTAGTGAGAGCTGTAGAGAATAAAGGATTAGAATAGGGATTGGACTTCGTGCAGTTGTCAGGGATGGGTAAACAGTCTACATGAGGCTACTGCTTCTCTGTCTGGTGCTGAAGTTGGAAGTCTACCTTTAAAACCATGGAGAAGGAAAGGTGGATGAGAAGAGAGGGAAGCAGGGGCAAAATGGATGCGCTAGAACTCATGAGGACAGCCGGAAGCCATATTAGTCTCTCACCACCCCCAAGCCTTCAATTTTGATGAAGGAATTATCTGCAGGAAAAGCTGGGATCTTTTCTTCATAGAGCTAAACACATATGTGCTGTCCAGCAGGAACTGAATGTGCCACAGGGACAGGCGCTCCCCATGCTAACGAGTCAGCAGGTAAGCAACAACTTGCTTGAGTCACAACAATGCCTCACAATCTGCACTAACCTTACCTGCATAAAAAGAACATGGCTGCCGCTTCACCTTCCTCATCTCACGCAGAATATCTTTTGGGACCAGCTCATGCTAACTCAGACCTTTGCAGCAAAAGGAATTTAGGGAATCAGAATTCCAGCATAGCTAAGTTGGCATAATACATGTCCTCCGTTTTCAGTAATGTGTGGTGATCCAAAACTTGAACTTGTTTTTCCCTAACTCTGCCCAGAGATTTTCTCACAATGCTCTGCTGCTGCTGAATTTCCTCCTCTATAAACTGGAAGTAATAATGCTTTCCTTAGAGTGATCACTGCACAAGATAATGTTTATAAAGTACCCCAAACTATGCTTGGCATTCTAAAAAGGGCTATCTCTTTTCTTTATGTCTACTTAGGGACCAAAAAAGCATAATTAAAAAGAAAGATAAATCATTGGAGGGGGGGGGGCAAAACATATATCGCATTCTTCAAGACCAATATGATTGAATTGGAACCAGCCATTATTTTAGATTATCCACTCCATTGATTCCCATTACTAGTAAGGATAATGGAGAGTCAGTGACAATTTCACCAGACCAATTTAGAACCTGGCTTTAGCTCCAGATTATTTGGAGTGGAAGAAATGTGCTATTCCATATGGAAGAAAGAGGGAAGGGGAGGAGAGACTCATTTGATTGTTCTCAGCTTATGGCCTACCTGACACCACTGGATGATTACTGAGAACTATTCTGTGATCAAAATAAGTTGATTAAAACCAGAGTCCTGCTGCTGAAGTGGAATTAAACCATGCAGTGTGATTTTAATACCAGGCTCTTTCCCTATGGCATGTTGCATAATAAAAAAAAACAATTGGAAAAATATGTATTAGGACAAATACATATAAATAAATGGATGAGTTGTGCAGAAATTGGGCCTGGGAGAGCCCACCGTGAAAGGAGCTACTGTCAGAGTTGAGAGCATCATCTTTTAATTGATAAAAAGGAAATGGGAAGGAAGAGAAATCTATCAGAGGAAGATGGGATGGTGCTGTAATTTTATGAGGCTGGTGTTTTATGGGATAAGGAATTCCCAGGGACAGGCATTAAAAGAAAGTCAAGTTGAATTTATCCTTGGCTGACTTCCTCCATGAAAGATTGCAGGAGAGTAAATATTTGTATCCCATCCTTTTGTAGGTGTTCTCTCTCTCTTCTCTAAATATCTATAGCACCTGCAATGCACATGTAATTGAGCACAAAATTATTGTACTACTTTTATTGTTCCTTCATTTTCTCCCATAGTACATCTTTGTAATCCTTGTTCCCCAGGATATAGTCGTCTAAGGTGAATGAACAAAAAACAAGGGCAGCCATGGCCTCTGTAAAGAACATATGCTTTGACCTGGGCCCCCATTGAGAGGAACAACTGAGCCTCTCGACATCTTTGACCTTCTTCACCAGGCTAGGTGACCAGGGTGACCTATCTTTTACAGTTAGATATTGGTAGATGCTACAGTTAACTTGCTGCTCTCCAGGTTGCCATTTAGTGGCCATAATCCCCAAATTCTTCTGCCCCTGTGGTTCGCTTATGGCCTACCTGACACCATAGGGAAAGAGCCTCGTATTAAAAACACATGACCTTGTGTTTGCTATTGGAGGCTGATACTGTTATAACAGCTTATGTGGACTCACTTCTGTTTTCTCTGAATGCTTTTCTCACAGGGACCGAGGTGAGATTATTTCCTCAATGGTGTTCATTTTGTTTGACAATTCCTAGAGTATTGCCCTACACTTTGAGACTTTGAGTTTTTAGAGCATGCTATTTTTTATTTTATTTTATTTTATTTTATTTTATTTTATTTTATTTTATTTTATTTTATTTTTAGCTGAGCCATCCTGCCACTTGTTGGCAGCTCAGCGGCAGCTCAGTTCAGGCTGGGCATCGAACTGCTGTTGCTCAGAGCTCAGCTCGCACTCTTGAGCAAGCTCTTAACCCACTGAGCCACTCTGCCAGCCCCTAGAGCATGCTATTTTAAATATGAGAGAGGTTCTTCCAGGTTGAGTCAGATACTGTTTGTCTCCACATTGTTACTCCTAAAAATATTTCTTCCTCACCAAAAATCAACGTGTTTCAAGGAAGAAGCCTAAGCAACTTGACTCTTCGGCCTCACAATGAATTTTCTGTCCTTCAGAGACTTTGGGGAGAATTTTGCTGAGCTTGATTGTAAATTTCAAAGTTCTTCTTTTGCCTCCTCTTTCTCTTAGGACTTCCATGTGGGTCTTAATACAGTCAAAACTTTGGGAAACCCCTTAGCTATCCTGATATGTATAGATGTTCATCGGTAATTGATTTCTGCAGCAATCAGACTGTAAGTCCAGTGGACATGTCATCTATTGGGTTTTTTGTTGTTGCTGTTTTTTTTTTTTAATTCTTTTATGTCACCTAGCATGATACAACATGAAATTGTAGTCATCCAACATGTATTTATTGACACTCACTCTGTGCCAAGTTAGTGCTGGGTAGACATGAATGAGTAAAGCAAATCATTATGGACTTTACAAAATTGTGCAGAAAAAGACAATAAACAAATAATATATATAACGATAAATTAGGATAAGTGCTATAAAGGAAAAGAACCAGATTTTGTAAGAAAGATAATAGCAGGGATTGACCTGGGAAGAACATCTAGAAAGATTTCTTGAAAGGTTTGAATATAAGCCAAAATGTCAAAGATGAACAGAAACCAACTATGCAGAGAGATTGGAAGTGAGGAAATTTAGAATATAGTTCAGTCTCTGTCACCTAGATGCTCTATTCTCCAAAATGCACTTGTTTGCTGTGCGAAAGTTAGATATTTTGAGAAATGTATTAACATCTTTAAACCCATAGAAAATAATGAAGTACATTATAACCACTCTCTCAGTGACATTTGTACCACATTTGAATGTTTTGTGCTTTGGTGGAGTGTGGCTCAGCTGTTATTTAAAAGTCAAGTTTTGCCCTCATGTGAAGTGGCCTACAGTTGGGTGAGTGGCCATCTGTTTAGCCTTTTGCAAATTGGTTGGTAAAAAAGCCAAGTAGGCATGATGTTGGATCTACGGGATAAGAATTTTTCCCAGAAACATGAGTCAGGAAGAAAGGTGTGCCCAGGGGCCGGCCAAGTGGCTGAGTTGGTTAAGAGTTGGCTTAGAGAGAGAGCTCTGAGCAACAGGGCCGCTGGTTTGCTTCCCACATGGGCCAGTGAACACTGCACCCTAGCTGAGCTATCACTGAGCTGCCAACAGGTGGCAGGATGGCTCAGCTGGTATAACAACAAGATTGCCTGTTCAATGGTGGACTACGCCTACCCGCAACTAAGACTGAACTCAGTACCTTGAGGTGAGCTCCCCCGCACCCCCTGCGGCTGGCTCAGTGGATAGAGAGCATGCACTCTTAACAACGAGGCTGTTGGTTTGACTCCCAATGTGGGATGGTGGCTATGCCCACCTGCAACTAAGATTGTAACACAGCACCACAAGCTGCTGACGGGAAGCCAGATGGCGACTGGCACCCTCCACAACGAAGATTGAAGAACAACAATGTGGTCTCCTCCCCCAATTTCCCAACACTGTTCCCCTCCCTCAATTCCCCAATAAAACCTTAAAAAAAGAAAAAAAGAAAGAAAGGTGTGCCCAGCAGAGAAAATGGCATGCTCACAGTTGTAGACAGTTGAAAGAACATGGCATGTTGAGAGAATCAAGAAAACTACGTGTAGCCTGAAGAATGATATGGGATAGGAACCTGGGAAGGTCTGTGAAGGCCGGATTGGGGAAGGTTACATAGGCCACATTGAGGACATTGATCTTTGTCTTGTGGGCAAATAAGAGCCCATGGCAATTTTTAAATCAGTGCTGCTTCAGATTAATAAATAACCATGTTTGTAGGGAAGACAGTAGTGACAAATAGGTTATTGTAGTGGTTCAGGCAAGAGCTAAGGACCCTGTTCATGGGCAGTTAAGAAGACATATCAGAGATATTTTTGAAGTAGAAATCACCCTTTGATGTGGAAGGGTAAAAGAGGAGATGGGTATGACTTTGAAGTGCTGGGGACAGGGTAGCTGATAACACCATCCATTAGAGGTGTGGGAGAGTCACCTCACTCCCATTTGAATGAATTGCTCCCTCATCTGTGCTCTTCTAACACATAGCTTCCTCTGCAGTGAACATCTGCTTACACTTGCCTCTCTTTGTTGACTGGGAGCTTTTCAAGGGCAAACATGTTTATTTATCACTGAATCTCCAGCATGGCTGGCAAGGCATGTTTGAGGAGTCCAGTAAATAGTAACTACTATTATTATTAGGCTTTCAATAGTTGTGTTTTAGTGAATCCATGGGTGACACTTTTGAGAGTATAATGGTGAGTGCTGAAGGCTCCAGAGAGAATGATGGGAAGCTGTTTGAGAGAACTGGCTTTGACTCTTTAGGTGAATTTATTTTGAGGAGAAGAAAAGTGATGGCCCCTAAGGGAAGAAGAAACGTAAAATGGGAGGGGACACAATAGCTGACCTAGTTTGGTTCCATGGCTAAAAGGCAGACCTGGGAAAGGGTTGAAAGCAAGAATAACACAGGAAATGAGTTCTGAAAATCCAACAGTCTCAATTAGTTGGGCCATCCTCAGCTCTGGATAGACAGAGAACCTCCGCACAAAGATATTGTAGAAGTTTTGCGGATATTATAGAAATTTTGGTATTAACCTCAGTTACACTTCTCTTTATTTTAAATACTCTTTTTGTTAGACCCAATTCCCTTAGTTAGGAAATGTCACTAAATATAAGGATTGAAAATATTCATTTGGCCTGCTGAGTGTTTTAAATTTTTTTAAATGGCTGACCAATATCTTCTCCTAATGATCAAACTTCAATTATTTGGTTAAGTCATTATTTGCCTAATTTTTTTGTTTGTTTTTGATTTTGTTTGTTTGATTTTTGAAGAAATGCTAAGGCACATTAACAGAATTCTTAGTTGAAAATTCAGCGGTTGTGTTTGAGGCATTTTGTTTCCTGAATATTTTTACTTATTTGCAATAAGTGAAGCACAGCATAAAAGCAATTAACATTTTTAATTAAAGAATGACGTTTTTCTAATAATTCAACTGCTGAGTGTTGAGCCTTATTTTCTTCTCTTGGTTGCTTTGTTTGTATTAAGCATTTTAGGAACTTGAGATTTGAGAGGTAAAATGTATTACACGGTTTTACTCCTCTAAGATACATTTGCATATCAGTCATGGACTTGACATCAGTTTTATTCTTTTGTGTGTGTGTGTGTGTGTGTGTGTGTCTATGTCTATTGTTTATTTCTGTGTTGCTATCACATTGAATACCATTTAAGCATCTTCTGTAAGTCTAATGTTTTGCAAACCATGAGAAGACAATTAATTATATATCTTAGAATTCTAGAGTTGGAGTATGTAGGTGAGGGAGTGATAACAAGGAACTTCTAAGAATGTAGCTCTATGAGAAAGAAGATGGTCCTCTTCAACTTGAGTTATCAAATCAACTTATAAACCATCTCAAGGAGAAGGAAAGCCCAATGATGTAGTAGAGATGTTATCGAGGAATCAATAGTTGTAGCCAATACATATTAACTGAGATCTGTAGGAAAGAAAAACTGGTGAGAAATGCGAGTTTAGAAGAAAAGCAAGTCTGGGAAGTGAAAGTTGGCAGTGCCTCCTTAACATGTCCTTAGAAGGGGGGGAGGGGCCTGTCCCAGCCTACTGAGGAACAGTTTCCCTTGACAGAACTCTACCATGGAGATGGATGCATTCAGGCAGGTGCTTTCAGGATATGATGTCATAAAATATTTAAGTAATTCAATTTCCTTTGTTTTGATTCCATGCTTAAGTAATCTGTGATTAAAATATGGCTTTCCTGGGCTGGCCAAGTGGCGTGGTGGTTGGGTGATGGCTTGGGAGGCCAGCGGCCCCGGTTCGGGTCCCATGTGTGAGGGCCAGTAACATTACCCTCAAAAAAAAAATGGCTTTCCCTATAGTTATTCTATAAGAAGAAAATTTCAAGGTAGGCTGACAGAACATTTATTACAAATCAGGAACTTGATTTACATGCCTCGATCTCGTATAAATCTTGTCTGTGTAAATCAGGTACCCAAGTCCCCATCGCTGTAGCCCTGAGAGGAAGTTTCCGGACTTGCAAAGTGAGAAGCCAGACCCTGATCTACGTACTCAATTCACCAAGGCAAGCCATGAGTCTGCCTCTCCCGGAGACAGACCAACCTCAGTGAGAATTTCTGCGAACCTCCTGTACGATGTGTCCTGACCAAACTCCTTACATTAGGGCTGAAAAAGTTAAAGCCCAGACCAGGGAAATGATTGGACAAGGGTCACAGACAAATTTGGCCTCCTGCCAGGTGGACATTCCCTCCATTATACCACACGGCTTTGTAATACACCATCATTCTTGGAGAACCAAGGAAATCATTCAGCAAATCTAATCTAAATCATAGGAGGAAAAAAACCCCTGGGTTATCATCTCATAGTCTGATGCCTACTCTAGTACTTCAATGGCGGATGGGTCTACATGCCGGTCAATGCTCTTTGTGCTCTGTTTCTTCTTTCTGATGGAGTCAGCACCTGGAAAAATCCCTCCTCACCTTTCAAAACTCATGCTCTTTGTTAACTTTCAATTTGAAAGTCTTCCCATCTTCTCCAAGTAGCATTAGTCACTCCCTCTTCTGCCCTGTTCATATCTCTATTATGTACTTATCACATGATATTAAATATCTACAGACATATCTTATTGTCCATCAAGATGTGAGGTCCTCTAAAAGTGTAACCATAGGATGTTTGTCCCTCCTTACCAGCACCCATCATAGCATCTGGCACTTAGTAATTTCAGAGTAAAATTAGAGATGGATCAAAAGAAAGAGGGGAGGGAGGGAGGGCAGGAGAGAGGAAAGAAACTTGAGTGCATCGTCCACAGGAAGAGACTTCTGTGTTCTCAGCAGTTATTAGGATTACGTGAGATGAGGAGGGTGCAGAAAATGTAGGCAGAACCGCATATACAGCTCAAAACAGTATTTTCGTTTTCAAAGCTGATTTGGAAGACCCTGAGTTATTTTCTCCCCCTATTACCTTAAGCAGGATACAATTATAAATTATTAGAGTTTTCCTTCATGTTCCACAGTGGATTTAAATAAAAACATCCTTCAAGTAATGGATGCACTTGGGAGGATTTTCCTCTTGGTTACACAGATGCTAATAAATAACAATCGGTTCTCCAAAGCGACCTGATGTCAGTCTGAAGGGCAAGTAGTTTCCTGCGGTAACTGAGATGCTGCATCAGTTACACAGATGGAAAAGAATCAAAGTGTGTGCTTGAGAAGAGGGCCTTATGACATTCAGTGTCAGAGACAACAGTGGATGTTAATCCAGCAGAGCTAATTCTATGGTGGGGAGTGAAATATTATTTAATCAGCAGTGCTTCATACATAATTCAATTAACTGCCTTCACTCATCAGTACTAACGAGGACAGGAGCCCGGATTAATGTGCAAGAGCCTCATAAAAGAGCTCCCAGCCTACCTAAGTGCTGCCAAAACTTAATAAAGTCCTGCCAATCAAGTTGGGGTATCTGGACCCAATGCATCAGTGCACTGATATTACAAATTATCCCGAGCACTTCTCATTGTTTCCTAATTCTTTAATTATGCTGATCTCTGCACTAAAATGTTTAATTAGTGCATGGGGGGAAACGAGTGAGATTGCCAGCCGCTTCCTTCACTATTGGTATTTAGCGTTGAGTAAACAAAATCGAATTTTATTGCAAATAATTTTTAATGGCAAGTTCTTTTCTGTGTCTGTAAATCTAAATAATTGAGTAGGAGACAGCAAATGGGGTTGTAATACATTAAAGGGCCGCTTTTATCTTGAGAGGATATGGAAGACTCCAGAAGGCTGGGTGCTCATCTGTCTAGCACCTGGTCATCTTTTAGTTCAGTTTCTGAACGTCAGGACCTTAGTTTTGTCCTGTCCTCGTCTACAGTCAGGTATTGGAAAAGAACAAGTGACGCTAACAAACAGGTCATCAGGGCCACTTGAAAGAACTAACAGATCATCATTACTCTGGATTTTTCGAGGTGAATGGATACTGCCTGTGTGTTATAGTCAATTTCCTGTTTTAGAGAATTTGGAAAGGACTATGTCTAACGTGGTTTAAGACTATGCCTGAAATTTGAGAATGGGCATCAGTCATTCCAGCCTTTATAGCATTCATTTAACTTGTAAGTGTTGTGTGCTGGCTATGTGCCAGGAACTGGGCAAACTCTCTGTAGGCAGAGGGGAAAGAAAGTCCCAGGTCTCACAAAAGCAAAACTCTACTGGAGAAGACAGATACATGTGCAGGGAGGAAGAATAATGACGATGATGGTGATGAGGAGGATAATAACCAACTATGAAGCATATAACTCGTCAGCCATGTTATATATTTTATTTTATGTAATCCTCATGAACTGATAAAAGAGATACAGTAAGTACTGACCTAACAGGACAGGGGTCACCTCTGAAGAAGAAGGAAGAGAATAGAATTAAAAAGTTCACAACTGTATCTGAAACATCTATAGGCCTTTAGAAACCAGAAAGTTGAATAATGTGACAAAAGTTCAACTGTCATGAGATCTGAGTGGTAAAGGCATGGATCTTTTACTTCTCAGCATGTTTGAAGTGTCTAATAACAACACTTGATGTGCAGTAAGTGAGGTGAGGTCTGTGATCGAGGACCCCAGGGTAAGATAAGAAGGTAGAGTTGGAGTAGTGACCAAACTGTGGGGTTCATGGAAAGTTTTCCAAAGACATTGGGGATACCTGTCATACCGGAAGGCACTGTGTTAGACGCCCAACAAGGGAGATGAAAACGACCGAGGCCCTATTCTAGAGATATTCACAGTATAGTTGTTTACAAATAAATAAAGTAGATAATTGCACACAGATATTGTTTAGCATGAAATGCATCTGAAGGATAAATGCACCCTGGAGGGGCATGACATGGAAATGCTTGTGGCTGGCCACTGGACTGTCTAAAATACTGATGCTGTCAAATTGAGGCCTCCAAACTCCTGTGTTTAAGCAGGAAAAGGATTTCAGGAAAATGATAATGTGGTTCTATTTACTAGGTGCCAGGCTCTGCACTCCATATTTTCATATCTTGTATTCTCAGTTAGTGCTATAAGAAACCCTACAAGATAAGTAAAAATGCCACATTATTATATAGGAAACCTGAGATTCTCGGTTTTTTTTTTACAGATTTTTATTGAGGAATTGGGGGAGGGGAACAGCGTTGGAGAATCGGGGAAGGGGAACAGAGAAGTTGCTGTCTTTTTGTTCTACAGTCTAGTTGCGGAGGACCTTGCTTCACTGGCCCAGGTTGGTATCCTCATTGCGCTCTTCCCGGATGAGGCAGATAGGTCGCTGGCCTCTGGATGTCGCTCACCACGGCTATTGGCAGCTCACGCTGGCTGTGGGCCACTCACTGTAGCCTATGGCAGCCCACTGCAGCAGGGGCTGCAGCCTACACCGTTGCCGGGGCTCACACAGCCCAGCTCCAGGTGGAGCTGTTGTTAGCTGTAGAGGGCAGTGTCACTGGCCCTCATATGTGGGATCCGAACCGGGGCCGCTGACATCCCAAAACCAGCTCTTAACCAATGCGCCGCTTGGCCGGCCCGAAACCTGAGATTCTTAATGGTTAAGTATCTCCTCCACATTGGCACAGTTAAGTAAAATAAGGTTCAGAGAAGCTGAGTAACTTCCCCAAGGGCACACAGCTTTAAGTCGTAGAAAGTATATTCACACCGTCGTCATCCCTACACCCTTTCATAAAAGAACAGACTCTTCTCCCTCTCTGTAGGTCTGTCTGCTTTTGTTGGGGCAGATACTGGGGCGATCCGTGATGCAGGTGGCTTTTTTCTGATTTGGCAGAACCTTCTTGGGAGTTCAGCTAGCTGGATGTTAGCAGCCAGCTCAAGCACCCAGCAAAGTGCACCAAGTGGTTGCCTACCCACAACTCCATGTTCTTGAAAGCATTTCAGTCACTTCAGTGTGGTCAGGTGAGAAATGGAGAATTAAAAGTGCCAAAGGAAGAAGAATTGGTTCCTTCCCAAAAGGCAGGCATGCTAACTGAGGAAATATAAATGAAATCAGATTGATCAGATTAGAACAAAAGGCCAGAGAATCTGAAATTAGGATTACTAATGGATGTGCAATAAAAGTTAGCACCTGGATATCAAGAAGATGGTTGATTGGACTTGGAATTATCCAAGCTTCTTACTTTCTTCTTTAAATCTCCTACTTACTTTATGGTCATTTCATTAGATTTTACAGCTTCTCCTTGTAGAACCCAGACCTGTTAGATCACGTAGATAAAATGTATCTTTTAAATACTGAGGAAGAAACATTTTCTGAGCACACATTGGGTTGGATAGTATCCATAAGTTTTATAAATATTTGCATAATATTACTGCAAAATAATACAGACAAAACTGGTACTTTGCCCACAGCTTGCCACACAGTGATAATATGTCTACCAGAAATATGTATGTCTACCAGTGATAATATGCATCCAGAAAATGGGGAGAGGGGCTCAAGAATAATGGAAGCATGCGTTATACTCCAGGACATTTGGTCCTGGAATGACAGTGCTAGTAAGAGGACAAGAGAAGTCCTCCTTCCCTTCCTTCTAAATCATTTAGTATATTATACAGGTGTCATGGGGCAAAGATGTATAAGAGCTAGTATACATCCTTGAGAAGCTAGATGTATGAGTATCTCAAGTAGGAGAGACAGATATTTGTTGGTTAAGACACAGGAGTCTGTTTAAAATCCCAGCTCCATCAATTACTAGGTGGTCTTGGGCACCTAAACCAAGGTGGGTCTTGGCTGGGTGATCTTGGGTACATTACATAACTTTTCAGTGTCCCTGTTTTCTGCTCTGTAAAATGGGCATGATAGGACTTATAAAGTGATGTTTGGAGAAATGATAGAGATGAAGAGAGAGAGAAGAGTGGCAGGAAATATTCGGAGACCACTGTAGAAGTCTGGAGGCAGATTAAGTTGGACATATACAGTTTGACGACTCCATGTGTGGTCTGTTGACTAGCATCATTTGGTATCTTGTTAGAATGTAGATCCTGACTCAATAGGACCAAAGTGGGGACTTAGAATGTGCATTTCTTATAAGTTTCTCGGTGATGCCAATGCTGCTAGTCTATTCAAGTAGAACTTGGCTGTCCAATATGGAAGCCACGAGCCACCTATTGAGCACTTGAAGTGAATATGAGTTGAGATGTGGTGTAAGTGTGAACTATACACCAGATTTCAGACTCAGGGGCAAAAAGATGAAATCGTTCATTTATTTTTGTATTGCTTATATGTTGAAGTGATAATACTTTGGATATACTGGGTTAAGTAACATATGCTATTAAAACTAATTTTATCTGTTCCTGTTAATGTTTTTCATTGTGCCTACCAGGAAATTTAAAATGATATATGCAGCTCCCTTTTTATGTCTGTTGGTCAGTACTACTCCGGAGCACCTAGTAGAAAGGCAGACACAAATAGTCAAGGGCCTGATATTTTAAAAATAATTTTTACCATTTTATTCTTATTACAACTGTGTTGCATATTTATTGCAGAACAGTTTGAGAAGACAGAAACAGAAAACAACAAAATTAAATCACCCACAAATTTAATGATTAAAACAACCACTGTTCACATTCTGTTTTATATGTTTTTCGATATTTGTATGCATTTTAAAATATAGTTTTTAATCTTCTTTTATGAGAATCTTTCTGCACTGGCATTCTGAAAACCATCCTCTGCTGGTTTTTCTCCTAGTTTATTGTTACTATTTTTCATTCATTTTCTCACATTTAATTATCTAAAACCCAACTCTTGATTCTTGATTCCTAGCTCTTACCCAGATTTTTTTTTCTGCTTTTTTTTAGTGGTTGGCCCTAGAGTTTGCAAAAATACATTTAGAACTAATCCAAGTCTACGTTCAAATAACAAACACTGTACTGTTTCTTGGTTAGTACAAGTGCCTGAGTGTATGCCCAAGTCCTCCCTCCCCTTCCTTGCTGTCACTCATTTCACTTACCCATTAGTTAGAATCACTGACTATATCATCGCTGTTATTATTTTGACCCAGCTGCTATCGGTTAGAGAAACTAAGAATAAGGAAAATAAAAGATTTTATTTTGCCTTCAGGTACTCCTCTCTAGTACTCTTCCTTTCTTTATGTAGATCTGGGTTTCTGTTCTACACCATTTTCCTTCTTCTAAAGAACTTCTTTTAATATTTCTTACCACATAGATCTGCTGTCGACAGATTCCCTCCATTTTCATTTTTCTTTTGAATTTCAATTTTTATGTCGTTGTGCTTTACTCTTCTTTTTAAATTGGCTTGGTGAATAGTTCATCTATTTTTGTGTTTTTATTATTGCTATTACTTTTCTCCACAGAACAAAGTATCAGATGTAGTCCATAAATCAGCAGTGTTTCTGTTTTCTATTTCCTTATTTTCTGCTTTTGTCTGGTACATAGGAGATTTTGAGTAAATGTTTGTTGAATAGATTTTTAAGTAGATCTGTCTTCGTGTTCGTTTTTGTTCTTTAGGTATCTTCTTAGGTTATGATTTATTAATTTAGTTTTTTAAACTTTTCTCTTAAGTGGATTTAGCTATATTTCAGTTTAAGCTATATTTTAAGCGATATTTCCATTTCAGATATGTAATATTTCAGTTATTTTATAGATAATCTTTCATTAGAACCTAATTTCCTTTTTGACACAAGAACTAATAAAGGGAATTCATTCTAAATAGGTGGTGTTTTTTCTATTTAACCAGTTCTGTATATTTTTTATTTATTGAAGGTGTTTGTGGCTTAAAAATATTTGGTAAATTTTTACAAATGTTCCAGAGGCACTCAGAAGCAATTTGCAGAGTATATAATTATATACACACACAAACACATATTAGATCAACTTTTTAAATTATATAGTTTAATGCTCCATTTTCTTCCTTTGCTTTGATTTTTCAATCAGTCAAAAACTGAGAAAGGATTATGAAATTCTCCTCTACCACTTTGTTTCCTTAACGTCCTCCCTAAAATTTCCCTGTATTTGCTGTCATTTTGCTTTAGGTATTTCAATGCAATATTCTTCAGTACATAAAAGTTCAGAATAGTCATGGTTCCAATTTTGACTTTTCCCATGAAATTATCTTCTCTTTTCAGTTTAATGCTCTTTGCCTTAATTCCAACTTGGTTTGCCTTTCATATTGTGACATGGAATTTCTTTCTGTTTGCATTTTGCTTTATGTATTTTTGTCCATCATGTTATTCCTTGAAATCGTGTACACAATCATAGATGGGTAGATGTGCCTTTTTTGGTGAAAGGCGCAGTGCTTTTATTAAGTTAGCTGTCTAAGGGATCCAGGATCCATTAGAGGTTGGGAAGTATTACAATAGGAATAACATGGGAAAAACTAATTGAAAGCCACCCTGTAATAGTCATGGCAATCACGGCCAAAGCTCACACAGAGACTTCCGGCTGGGCATGTTTGCAAAGGAGAAGTGAAGGCACTCTTACCAAAGCGACTAAGGAAAATCCTCCACCTTGTTATATGGCAAACCCCACCTCCCTTTCTGAGCCATAGACTTAAATAATGGGGTATTTCTGCTTTTGATGTAAGTAATTTTGTCTACACTTTCCTCCTCCGTCCAGTTTCTATTCACCATAGGTGATATTTTGCTTCACCTCCACATACTCTCCTTTTCTTAGTCACCATTCACCGTATTCCAACTGTACAGCTCCATAATCACAGTGATAAGGGGACCATGTGACAAACTTCAATAATCCAGAGGAATATGGCAGCACGTGTGCCCCTGAAAATTACCCTACAAAACATTCTTTTGACCTTACATAAGGGTAAGCCACCCAGACAGTGATTCTACTGTTAAATGTCCTTTATTTGTTGGCATAGCTTTAAAAAGACTATATATATGTTTTCGATGAAGGTATGAGTGAATAACAAATTGTCATTGACTTCTGCTTCCATTGTTGAATAACCAGACCTGCATGTAGCTGGAGCTTTTTTCGCTGAAATTTTATCTAATTATAGAATTCTTTACATGATGATCTACAGCCACAGGCAGTGTCTTATTTTGTTTTGCTTTTTGCATAAGTTTTTAAATCAGTAAAAAGCAAACAAATAAAAGGTGAAATACATATGCAGCCATCTGGCAAAAAACAAAACAAAACAAAAAAAATCTAAAGCTAGGATCCGTGAAAACAAATAAGGCCTGCCATTCGTTTTGGAGTTACTTAAGTAGAGTATATTATTGCAAATTCAAGAGACAGAAGAGGCACTGTAGATGCACATAATTCATTGAGATTTCCATAGTACTTTTGATATTGCACAGTATAGTGGAGGAAATCAATCACACAAATCAGAAAGCCTGATGTGAGAGAGATTGTGTACATTAATCCCCAATTTGCTTTTAGGAGAGAAAGAAAAGTTATTTGCGATGGCAGAAAGCACTCTCTGTTATGAATGTTCTGGACAGGTCTAGGGCTTGAAAAGTGCTCAGATTTCCTGCTGCCCAGAAAGCTGACAGGGTGCACTAAACGATGAGTAATCTGGACAGAGTTAGTTTCATGGCGGATTAACGACATACTCTATTAAGAGTGACCAGATATAAAACATGAAAGAGTTTGGAATCAAGAAAATAGAAAAAAAATATGTCATTTCCTATAGCAAAATTGAAAGCCAGCTCCAAGATATGAAACAAGATTAGGCTGAAGATAAAAAGCAATATTACTAGAGGAGTCAGTTAAAAAAAAAATCCAAAAGCAACTGAGTCTCTTGAGCAGAAAGTATCTTCATGAACTTGACACCTAATCAAATTCTAAGAGTGATGGCATTCTAAAATCTCTGCTTTGGATAGTTCATCTGTTCCTTCATCATACAGTTATTTAGCACCTACTGTGAATGAGACCACAAGGACGTAGGATTAATATTACAAAGAGCTTGCCCAGTCTCTAGAAAATACAGAAATGTGAGCAAATGCTGGGGTTGCCAAAAAACATGTATACACATGGCTTATACTCATCTTTTGTTATAGGTATAATTACAATTTTAATAGTTTTTCCTTTCTTAAAATGTGTATACATTTTTCTGGCACCCTCTGTATATTTAAAATACTAAAGTTGGCAAGGTAATGTTTGGGGGAGAAGTTGTGGTATTTGCACAGCCTTGAGTGAAGAGTAGGATTTTAACCAGCAGGGAAAAGGGAAAAAGAACATTCCAAACAGAAGAGGAGAATCAAGGAGCCCAGTGAGTCTCCAGTACCATGCATAGCTTGTAATGACCTTGACAGTTATAAATCAGCCCACGCAAAGGTTGAATATATGAAACCAGAATCTCCTTTATTATTTTCTCTTCTTAATGCTTTATCCATGAAGGTTGCAATGAATCAGGCATTAAATTTCCTTCCCTGGACAACTTTAACTCATAGAAGCAAAATGCTTGGTAACATGTGACAGAATATAGCTGAATAGAGGGATAAACCTGATCGCACAATTTAAGTCAACCAAAATACTGAACACACTGTTCTTGATAATAGCGATTAGAGTCTTTTTTATTTACCTGCCTTCAGTGCCACCCCAGGGGAAGTGTGTACACCACGGACACGCTGGCAGATGTTAAATACCAGGAGAAGCAATCACTGAAAGACACAGTACCTGTGCTATTTATGCATGATTTCCCCCTAATGTTTACCTAGCCTCCAGGATTCTAAGTGTCACAGGTAAGAGAGAGGGAAAGTTCAAAGACATTTGTGAATTATAAGTTTAAATTCATGATTGGGAACCCAGCTCTACGTCTGGTATTTGTGTAATCACTTGTAAAGCTGAATGGCAGTTTTCCAAGCCGGTATTACGTTCTTAATATCTTCACATATTGTGTTCGGCTCACCTGTGGAATCTCTTCGGAAAAAGAGATGGTAGATAAATTCAGTTGATTTTCTGAATTCAGAAAATCCTTCTTAACATTTAAATGAGTTATTTAATCTTAAGAGATATATCCCCAATGGTCAGATCAATTTCAGTGTTATCAAAACCTGCTGTTTTTTATTATCATTTGATGTACATCTCAGCAATAGGAAAAAGAAAAAGAAAGAAAAAGCCGACATGCTGTCTTAGGGCAGGCAAAAGCAAATATCAGCTTCCATTACTAATCACATGTGTAGCCCTTTAAAAAATTGAGGTATAATCTACATACAGTAAAATGCATAGATACCTTAACCATAAAGTTCAGTGAGTTGTCGCAGTATAAACACCTTTGTGAAACACTCCCATCAAGGTATAGAATATTTTGTCACCTAAAAAGTTAATTTGTGTACCTTCCCAATCAATGATACTCCCTTGAGAAAGAACCAGTGTCTGATTCCTTTCATCATATATTAGTTTTGCCTCTTCTAAGACTTCATACAATGGAGTCATTTAGTATATACTCTTTCCTGTTTGACTATAACGTCTTTGAAATTCATCCATGTTATTGCATGTATCAATAGTTCTTTCCGTTTTTGCACCAGCACAATATTCCATTGTATGACTATGTCATAGTTTATCAATTCTATTGATGGTCATTTGGTGGTATTTTCAGCTTGGAATTATGATGAATAAAGTTACTATGAGGGCTGGCTGAGTGGCTCAGTTGGTTAAGAGCTCGCTTAAGAGTGTGAGCTCTAAGCAACAGGGTCGCCAGTTGGATTCCCAGCCTGAGCTGAGCTGCCACTGAGCTGCCAACAGGCAGCAGGATGGCTCAGCTAAAAAAAATTAAAAAATAAAAATAAAAAGTACAAGGCTACTATAAACATTTGTATACACATCTTTATGTGATCATATATTCTCATTTTTCTTGGGTGACTACCTAGGAGTGAAAAGTCTGAAACATGTGGCAGGTATATGTTTAACCTTTTAAGAAACTGCAAGAACTTCTTCCAAAGTGGTTGCAACATTTTAGACTTACACCTAGCATGTATGGGTTTTAGAGTAGTTCTGCGCCCTCACCAGCATTCTCTGTTGCCAGTCTTTTTAATTCTGTCTCTTCTATTGGATGCAGTGGTAACCCATTGTGGGTTTTATTTGCATTTCCCTGATAACTAATGATGTGGAATACTTCCATGTGCTTAGTGTCCATGTGTATATCACCTTCAGTGAAGTGACTATTCAAGTTTTTGTACATTTTTAAAAATTGGATCATTTATTTTTATACAAATGAGTTATTTACCTTTTCTGCATACATTAATTGAATTACACTAATCAAATTTTATGTATTTAACCAACCTTGAATTCCTAAATACTCCATTGAATTTAAACCTAGAGATTTTATGCTTTAGATGATATTTTAAATGGCATAATTGTTTTGATTCTTTCGAATGTTTATTGCCCTCAAATAGGATCCCCATTGCTCTTCTGTTGGTTTTATCTAGGCCATTAATAAATTCATTTTTTAGTTTGTCAGAACTGAAAAGTCCTTTGTCAAGATATATGTTTTGCAGATATTTTTTTCAGACTATTACTTGCCTATTCATTTTCACAACAAGGCCTTTTGATAAGCAGAAAATTTTTCATTTGGATTGAAATGTGATTTATTCATTTTTTTCTTTAATGATTAGTGCTTATTGTGTACTAAGAAATCTTAGCCTACTTTAAGTTCAAAAAGATATTCTACATTTTCTTCTCTAATTTTTATAATTTTAAGTAGTTTATAATTCAACTAAACTTAATTTTTGTTTATGATATGAAGTAGAAGTTGAGGTTTACCTATTTTTTTTCCATATGGATATCTACTTGTATCAGCTCCTTTTGTTGAAAAATTTCATTGTACCATTTTGGTGCCTTTGCAAAAAAAAAAAAAAACTGAACATGTAAGTGCAGGTCAATTTCCAGAATCTCATTTCTGTTCCATTGATTTGTTTATATTTGTGTCAAAACCCTATTATTTTTATTGTTGCAGCTTTATACTAAGTCTTGAAGTTTTCCAACTTTGTTCTTACTCAAGATTGTTCTGGTTATTCTAGATTTTTGCATTTCTGTATAAATTTTATCATGAACTTGGTAGTTTCTATTAAAAATACAGGACTGCTGGGACTTTGATTAAAAATGCATTGAATTTTTAGATCTCTTTGGAGAAAAAAGACATTTTAATAATATCAAGCCTTCCAATCCCAGAGCATAGTATATCTTTCCATTTATTTATGCCTTCTCCAATTTCTCTCAGCAATGTTTTAAGTGTCAGCTTAACGCTCCTATACAGCTTTCATTATATTTAATCTTAAATATTTTATGCTTTGTATGATATGGTACATGGTATTAAAAATAATTAATGTTTATTGCTAGTATATGAGAACCCAATCACTTTTATTATATTGTTTTTTTGTGTATGGTATTGATAAATTTACTTTTCAGTTGGTCAGGGATTTTTCTGTTGTACATTTCTTCAGATTTTACATGTACGTAGTTATGATATCTGCAAATAACGATCGACCTTTCCTGCCTTATTTATGGTGAACTGAGTGGTCTTCAGTATTCTATTTCATTTCCTGTATTAACTTCTGACATGCCTGTGAGTGTTATTATTTAGTTGTTGATCTGGGCATTATAAAATGCATGTTTAACTTACTGCAGTCTACCTTCAAAAATATCAGTTCCCCAACAAACAAAAAAAAACTTCTATTTACCATATTTTACCATTTCATGTGCTCTTTTCACTTTCAACTACATCTGTGTTCCATTATTCTTTAATATAAAAATCTGTAACTTTTCTTGTGTTTCACATTCTCCCTAGTTTACTTTTAATAGAAATGTCTTTATTTCACCCTAATAGTTGAAAGGTATTTTGTTGGATATAAATATCTAGGTTGACAGTTTTTTCTCAGCTTTTAAATGTGTCCTGTTTTCTTCTTGTTTACATTATTTCTAATCAAAAGTCAGCTATAATTCCTGTCATTTTTTCCTTTGTATGTAATGTGACTTTTTTGACTGCTTTTAACATTTTATTTTTATTTTCAGTACAGTAGTAAAATAAGTTTTCAGTAGCTTAACTATGATGTACATCTGTCTGATTTTCTTTTTATTTATTTATCTCAGGGTTGTTTAGCTTATTGCATTTGTTATTTGAAATGTCTCTTCAGATTTAGAAAAATTTAACCATTAATTCTACACACATGTTTTTGCCTAGTCTCTCTCTCTTCTCCTCTGACACTTCAGTTATATACTTGATATTTTCTCACTGGTCACTGAGGTTCTATTTCTTTTTTCAAGCTTATTTTTCTTTTTGAGCTTTAGTTTATATAGATTCTTCTATTCTGTGTTCAGATTTGCCAATTTTTCTTTTGCATTGTCCGTCTACTTTTAAGGCTATTAATTTTTTTTTAAATTTTAGCTATTGTAAATTTCAGTTGTAAAATTTTTATTCAGTTATATTTTGTTGTTTCTATTTTTTTGCTAAGATTATTTACTTAATCTTTTAAATATATTGAACATATTTGTAATAGCTACTTTTAAATCTTTATCTGCTAAATACAGCATCATTGTCATATCTGTTTTCCTGTTGATGCTTTCCTTCCTAGTTATACGTCACATTTCCCTGCTTCTCCTTCTAGTCATTGTTTGTTTGTTTGTTTGTTTGTTTGTTTGTTTGTTTAAGATTTTATTGGGGATTTGGGGAGGGGAACAGTGTTGGGGAACCAGGGAAGGGGAACAGACAAGTTGTTGTCCTTTTGTTCTTCAGTCTAGTTGCGGAGGACGTTGCTTCACTGGCCCATGTGGATATCATCATTGCGCTCCTCCAGGATGGGGCAGATCGGTCACTGGCCTCTGGATGGTCGTTCACTGTGGCTATTGGCAGCTCACGCTGGCTGCCAGCTGCTCACGCTGGCTGCCAGCCACTCACTGTAGCCTATGGCAGCCCATTGCAGCAGGGACTGCAGCCTACACCGGGGCTCACACATCCCAGCTCCAGGTAGAGCTGTTGTTAGCTGTAGAGGGCAGTGTCACTGGCCCTCATATGTGGGATCTGAACCGGGGCCGCTGGCATCCCAAAACCACAGCTCTTAACCAATGCACCACTTGGCCAGCCCTAGTCGTTGTTTTTAAATTGTATGTTGTATATTGTGGTTGACCTACATTTAGAGTCTGTTATTATCTTTCTTTAAAGGACATCGACTCTTTTTTCTGGAAACTAGCTAATTTACTGGAGAATCAGCTTTATCTTGGCAAGGCTTTGTGGGGCCTTGTTAGGATGGATCTAAAGAACATTTTAGGGATAGTGTATCTCTATTCTTTATTTTTCTTTTTATGAAATTTTAATGGAATTCTTGGAAGCATTTAGTGAAGTCTTCCCACTCTGAATGACCAGAACCCCAATGTTTTCCCACATTATGCAACCATCAGAAACCATTAAGATAAGAGCCCTTCAGAAGTTATTCTCTGTCAGACCTCATGAAGCCTAGCCCACATGTGTCTAGGAGACTCTTCTGCAGAATTCTGGAGCGCTTATCTGCAGAGCTCCCCGTCTTCTCCACCTTTCCCTGAAGGTTCCAGCCTTCTCACTGTCCCTATAGCCCAATCTCTGTTTCCTTCCCCTAGTTAGACTGCCGTTCTGTGGTTAGGCTCCATCTCTATATGTCAAAGCTTGGGATGCACCTTCTGACAGAAATCCAGCATCAATGTGGAACTCATTTTGTTTGTTTTTCTTCTCTCAAAGATTACACCTTGTGCTCTGTCTTGCCAGTGACTGAAAATACTTGATTATGGCAGGAAAGCTCTTCTGACATTTGCTTATTCCAATATGTTAAGAAATGAACGCCCTTATGCTTATTAGATTTAGACCCTGCAGAAGCCTACTTCATCAGTTGGTTAATTGCGCAGCATCTTCTAACCAATAAGAACAGGCAGTGTAAAACCACATCAGTCTAAAGTGAGGTGAATGAAAGCCTCTCCCTGTGATTCTTTATAATTATACTTGCGATGTGTCCTCATTTTTGTTTAGGGAGCACTTAGGTGGTCCCTTGATATAAGCAAACATATGTCATACATGATGTCACACAAAAGAAATTAAGCTGGTAATCATGTTTTGAATCTCTCAGTACTGCTTAATATGGTTTTGTTATTATTGTGAGTTTTTTGTTTTTGTTTTCCAGGTTGTTGTTTTTTCTTTATCACTTCTTGCCTTTTTTATTTACTTGCTTACTTACTTACTTTTTTCCATTGTCTTCAAGATGAAAAGAGTAGCACTTCATGCTAGATAATATTTCATGTTTTGGCAACCTGCTTTTGGATATAGTTTTCAGGAATGCATGGTAGTTTCACATACCCTCTTTTTTTGCCTCTTTTGACAGTAGGTTAGATTTATACCTATTCAGGGGCCGGCCGAGTGGCTCAGTTGGTTAAGAGCTCGCTCAAGAGTGCAAGCTGAGCCCTGAGCAATGGCGGTTCGATGCCCTGCCTGAGTTGAGCTGCCAACAGGTGGCAGGATGGCTCAGCTAAACAAATAAAATTTTAAAAAATTAAATTAAATTTATACCTGTTCATGAGTCTATTTCCTTTAATGGATGGTAACCCTCTAAGGCAAGCGTCTTATTTTAGTAATCTCTATAGCAATAGCACTACTGTTGTCCTTCAGATATGTTAGATATTCAGCAAAATGTATTATACAAAGTTAATTCAGAATACCATTTATAATCTAGAGTATTCAGAGTGAGAGATTTAGAAACCAAATGTTGAAGATTCATGAATATCGGTGAAAATAATGAGAACAAGACAAATTATGATCACAACATTGTTTTTCAGCAGGTCTCCAAAAAGTTTTATGCTCTGCAGTATGAACCTCTCCAGACGAGGAACAAAAAGGGGAAGGGGGTTATCCAGAGTAAATCTCACATCTTTTCTGAAACCTTGTTCTTTTTCTGATTCCTCAAATAGCATTCTTCCTTTTTGTAACTCTAATACATTTTCTGTAATTTCAGATTCTACTTGGTTTCCTAATTACATATGCTTATATCTTTTTCTTCTTCCAAGACTGTGAGGTATTTGAGATAAATAATCATGTTTAGACTCTTTTTTAAAATAACCTTCTACTTTGGTCAAATGCATAGTCTGAAAAATCAATAGAAAATCAATCTAACTTGTTCGAATAAGGGGAAAATTCATATTATCTAAGAGAAAGTTTTAATTAATGAAAATTTTCAATTGAAAAGTATTTTTTATAATTTCTAAGAAAAATATTTGAAATTATTTATGATATATATTATACTACCTCATGATAATAAAAATAGACCTATAGTGGCTTTATGCTTCATATGAACAAGTAACAATGGTTCTTAGAGTGGTAGAAGAGGAAAGCTCAAAACTACACCAGTATGTTTAAACAGTTCTAATATCTTGTTAGAATCCTGATTTTACTGCTACAGATAAGGGTAACTTTCACTCCTACATCAGTGTTGTCTGAAATGTCTGAAAAGCAAATGTTAATTTTCTACAGTAGCTGCTGTCAAGATTGATCATCCCAAATAATGTTGACTAAGCTTTCTTCTGTAACAAGGCTAGACTGTCTAGAGTCCTCTATAATAAGGGATGCATATCTCACACATAGTACATCTTCGGTGTGTCATGCCCAAGGACAGACTTTTAACATGATCTCACTAAGTATGTTGTGCTGCCTGGGGAAGAAATTGTTTCATAGAAGTATATGTTTTTTCTTCTCCTAAGTGTATGCAGATAATAAGCATAATTTTGCCACTTATGGATAAGAAACTGTAAGCTCACAGCTGCCTGTAAAAATGCACATTATGTTCCAGGTTCATTTTTAGACCCTTCGTTATTGGTCTGAGACTCTCCAACATTATTGGTCTGAGACTAGTGAACAGTTCTCGGTCCTTAGCTACTAAATCATCTATGACGATATTCCAATTGAGTCAAAAATCTGATCTAGGGCCCACCGAGTGGTGTGGTGGTTAAGCGCTGGCGTGGGACGCCAGCGGCCCCAGTTCAGGTCCCACATATGAGGGCCCTAAAAAAAAAAATCTGATCTAGAACTAATTTTATATTTTTAAATCCATGTTTAGATCACACCTATTAACAAATTAACTCTAACTACCTCATAATATCTATTCAAAGATTTTTAGAGCAATATTTCCCATGCACATCCATGACGCAGTCAAGTAAATTTTCATTACTTTTTCTCCATTTTCTTTTTCTTTTTCATTTTTTTTTGAGGACAGTGTCACTGGTCCTCATATGTGGCACCTGAACCGGGGCCGCTGGCTTCCCAAGCCAGTGCTTAACTACCGCACCACTCAGCCGCCCTTTCTCCATTTTCTTGACAGCATCCTCTCCCAACCTCAAATTGACCTATTATTGTTAGTTGCATCTTGACTCCTCTTTATTTCTGCTTCATTCCTGGAATGGAGGTGTCTTACCTTCCAATGCAAGTATTACATTTTTTTTTTTTAAAGATCTAGGTAGAACAAATGAAACTTTATCTGTGACTTTGGATAAGCAGAATAAACAAAATAACGAATACTTTTAGAATAAAACTGGAAAGAATCTTTGAAGATTCTTTCAAACTTTGTAACTTTGGAAAAGCAGATGAATACCATCATGAGAGGATTCATACTTATCATGCTTATCCTATGGGAGCTAATACTTCAAATAATTCTGAATAAACCAAATGGTCATTCCAGAATTTGAGCAGCAATACATCCATGCTTTCTCCACAAAAATTATGCAGGGTGATGTAGAATTATCTTTGCTTTGTTAAAGCCATCCATGTAGCATAAAATTTAAAAAAATATTCTGTAGTAGTAGCTTTTAATTCCTATTTTAGACTTCCCATTCTCTATTCCTCATTCATAAGAGGAAAAAAAAGGTTTCTTTTACTTCATGGAGGGCTTTTTCCCCACCAAGGAAATACCTTTTGAGGGTACTTCCTTCTGTTTTTCATATGCATTTTTAATCCACACTCCCATAAGATTAAATTGAAGAATTGGACTTTCTAGATACCATAAAAGTTTATTTGAGGAAATTGTACTTTAATAGGATTTAAAGGAAGTAAAGAATTAGCCTGGGTAATTACAGTTGGACAAGTTTTTGCCCAGCTTTGCATAGTATCTTTAAAATTAAAGATGCTATAAAAATTCCACTGGGAGTACACAGCCTTCCTTGGCCTGAGGTGTGTGTTCCATCTCTCCCTTTCTCACTCCTTCAGTTAGTTAGCTATTGTTTGAACTTCTGTTACTTTACGGACAGCCCATTCAATAGCTCCATATGCTTTGGTTGCCTCATTGCTGTTAACATCCAATCCCCACTGTCAGATACCTGGGAAATCAAACAGAGCATTTAAAGGGCAAGAAGGTAGTTTCTCAGAACATAATTTTCTTATTCTGTATTCATTTCTTTGTCTTTACCCTTTCCTTCTGCCTAGAATGGACTTTTCTGCTTATTTCTTAACTCATTCACTAAGATCCACATAAAAGTTTCTTAAGGATTCATTCATTCATTTATTGATTCATTTTAATGTTCGGTCTAATTTTTGTTTTGTAACACAGTAACTGGCACTTGAGGGTACTCAGTACATATTCAGCTGGGCATAAGAATAATTAAATAGTTGAGTTCAATAAAGAACTGGGCTATTTCTTACGGTTCAAGTCTATTCTTTTATTCAATGAAGACTTTGAACAGTGATTCAAAGAAGATATTTTAGAGACACACTGTTTTCAAATATCTTTATTTTAGCCTTTTAACTAATTATCTTCCTGACAAAAATTAAAATCACTATAGATTTTAATATCTACCTCACAGCAGCACCTACGTTCATTTTTTATTAAATAACAAGGACAATAGTCTAGCAAAGTTGACCACATAAAACTGATCATATCATAGGATATTTTATTTTTTATTTAGTTCAAAATGTTTTGTAATATCCTTGAGAATTCCTCTTTGACCAATGTATTATTTAGAAGTGTGTTATTTCATTTTTAAAATATTTTGAGGTTTTTTTCAGCATCTTTCTGTTACTGATTTCCAGCTAAATTTCATTATTGTCAGAGAACATACTTTGTATTATTTCAAGTTTTAAAATCTTTTTTTTTTTATGACCTAAGATATTGTCTATCTTAGTGAATGTTCCATCTACACTTGAAAAGAACGTACGTATGTTCTGCTGTTGTGTGGAGTGTTCTTTGTGTGTCAAGTTGGCTCAGTCTTGTTGTGAATTTCTATATCCTTGCTGACTTTGTGTTTATTTATTCTTTTAATTACTGAGAAGTGCTTCTAATCTAAGCATAATTTTTAATCTATCTATTTTCCCACCTTCGCCAGTTTTTGCTTTGTGCATTTTGAAGCTCTGTTATTTGGTGCATATACATAGGAGATGGTTATCCCTTCTTGGTGAATTGATCCTTTAATCTTTATGTTATGACCTTCTTTGTCCTTTGTAATTTTCCTTGTTCTGATGTATACTTTGTATGCTATTAATATAGACATTCCAGTTTTCTTTTGACTAGTGTTTGCCTGGTATAGCTTTTTCCTTATTTTGTTTTATCATTATCTGTATCATTATATTTAAAGTGGTTTTCTTATAGACAGTATATAGTTGAATCTTAATTTTTTTTCAAATCTGATCATCTTTATTTTAATTTTGCCTAGAATGTTTGCATTTAACATAATTATTGATATGACTAGATTTAAGTCTATAATTTTATTGTTTCTCTGTCCACTCCATTATGTGTTCTTCTGTTTCCCCTTTTCTTCCTTCTTTTGATTATCTGAATATTTTCAGCATTCAATTTTAATTTATCTACTTACTGTTTGGTTATGTCTCTATAGTTTTTAGTGATTGCTCAAAGGATTAAAATATATATACTTATCTTTTCACAATCTACATAGAGTTCATATTTTACCACTTAAAGAAAAATGTAGAAACATTGAAACCATATAGGTTCTTTAATGCTCCCTCCTTTATGCTGTAGTTATCAAATGTATTGCATCTATAAAAAAATTGAAGACTGCGTCAGACAGTTATAACTTTTACCTTCAATAGTCATATATATTTTAAAGAACTTAAGAAGGGATAGTTACCATTTTTGTTGGCCTTCTTTCATTCATGGAGTTCCAAGTTTCCCTTTAGTATCATTTCTCTTCCTCCTAAAGAACTTCTTTTATCATTTCGTTTAGAGTAGGTCTTATGATATTCTATTAGCTTTTTTTCTCCCAACAATGTCTTTAGTTCACCTTTTTCCCTGAAGGATATTTTTGGTGACTATAGAATTGTGAATTAACAGTTCTTTGCTTTTGCCACTTTAAATAGGTTATTGTACTCTCTTCCAGCTTTTGATTTCCAGTGAAATATGCTGTCATTTGAATCATTCTCCTATATGTAATATGCTGGAGTTTTTACGTTTTGCTTTCAAAATGTTTTCTTTATCTTTGGATTTCAGAAGTTTGATTATTATATTTATGCATGCCCCATTTGGGGCTTCTCTCAGACTCTTAAATCTGTGGCTTTCACCAAATTTGAAAGTTTTTCAGCTATAATTTTTCTGCACCAATCTTTTTCCCCCTCTCCTTCTGGGATTCTAGTGACATAAATGCAAGGCCTGTCACACAGTTCCTTGAGACTCTGATCACATTTTTTTAATTTTCTTTTTGTTTCTCTCATTTAGAAAAGATCATTTCTATTGATTTGTTTTCAAGTTCAATGACTCTCTTCTGCCCTCTCCACTCTGCTATTGAGTTCATTCAGTAAAATTTTCAGTTATATTTTTTATTTGTAAAATTTTTATTTGTTTTATCTTTATATTTTCTATGTCTTGCCTTAGGAGTTTTTGTTTGTTTGTTTGTTTGTTTTTGAGGACAGTATCACTGGCCCTCATTTGTGGGACCCAAACCGGGGCCGTTGGCTTCCCAGGCCAGTGCTTAACCACCGCACCACTTGGCCGGCCCTAGGACTTTTATCTTTCCATTTATTTCAAAAGATTTTTTTCTCTTACTTCATGGGGCACAGTTATAATAACTACTTTAAAAGCTATGCCCAATAATTTTAACATATAAATTATCTCAAGAATTGGTGTGAGTTGTTTGTCTTTTCTTTGGAAAGTTGGTGAACTTTTCCTGATTCTTTTTATGTCTAGTAATTTTTAATTGTATCATGGACATTTTGAGAATTATGTCTGTGATTCTGGTCCTGATAAAATCCTCTAGAGAATGTTTTCCTTTGTTTATTTTGTTCTTTGTGTGCACTAACAGGTAGTCATCCTGGTGTGATTCTTGCCACACCTGCCTTTTTTAGTCTGTGGTTCCTATGTCAGTTTAGTTTTCAAAGCATTTGTGGTGCTATTCTGTTTGCTCCATATGTACATGACCCAGGGGCAACCCTTTGTTTCACCATAGTTCAGTTCTTGAAGGATTTGCTATGCTAAATCGGGTATTTTTAATGCATATGCAACTCAGTGGTGGGCCTGGGATTTCATACACAGATTTAGAAGTGCTTTTGTCTCTACCATCTTCCTCCCCATGACCTATCTTCACTCTCCAGTCCCTAGGGGTTCCATTCTCATGTCTTCTGTCTTAAAAGTCAGGGTTTTAGGTTCCCAATGCCATTTCATACTTCCCATGACTTGGTTTACCCAGAGAGAAAAGCAATGAGAGAAGGGAAGAAGAAAATTAAGGAAGAATCCCCACCCCACCCCCCGCCATCTACACACTCTCTTTGGACCACAGGGACCCAGTTTTCTAGTTCCTATGCTCAAAGTAAAAGAGTTTCTCCAATAGTTTTGGGTACATGCATAGCTGCTGCATCCATTGTGTACAGCTTTGTGACTGTGGTTTGTCTGGGACTGAGCCAGGTGAGCAAAACAAGCAAATGAAAAATAGGAAGGGTTTTCCCTCAACAGTCCTCATCTCACATACTCTTCCTCCCCAGTCCTCTGAAAAGAAAAATAGGGCGTAATTTCCCTTGGAGTTTTTTTCTCTTTGGGACTGTGCAGTTCTGGGAATTGGGCTGCCCTGGAGTCCAAGCTGGGAGTTAGGAAAAATAAAATAAAATACCTCTAAATTCACTGTTATATTGTTCATACTTTCAATTTTGATTTCTTTCCCCAATTCGCCTGTTATTATTTACCTTTTTGAGTCCTCAGATAGATGTCTCTATGCTTTTACTAGTAATCAATGGGAGATGTGGACTGGTGTATACTTGCTCTATCGTAACCAGAATTTTTGTTTGGAAAGAAACAAAATTACATGCTACTTTTCCTTCTATTGATACTCTCATTTATTTCTTTTTGTTTTGTTTTATTTTTAATCATCTGTTTGTTTGCTTTACTTTGCTTTGGTTTTAATCATGTATTTATTGGCCTGATGTGTTTGAGTTTTAAATTTTTCTCAGCCTTCTTTGCTATGTCTTGTTTCTCTTTTTCAAAAATTTTCTAGAGAAATGGGGGAGAAAAAAACTCAAACATTACCTAAGGAAAAGCCATTCACAATTGTTTCAAAAAATAGAATAAACCATAAAGTTGAGTGGAAAAAAATAAGACCCTTTAAAACTGTATCTGTAGTGTTTTTCTTCATGCCTTCTAAATTTTCTTCCCGGGCGTACTTTTGAGTTATTTATTTACTTCCATAAAAATAAACATGTCACCAAATGCTCTCTAGGAAAGGTGAGGGATCTGGCAGGAAATGGTCTACTTTGAACATGCTTTGTGGAAGAGACCTATGAGGAATATCCCCATGCACACACTCAGACATACACAACTTGGTTTTTTGCACAGGGAATTGAATCTAGGACTTCTAATAGACCTGCGGAAATCAATGCCAATTTTACACACACACACACACACACACACACAGAGTTATTTTCAAAGGAATTATATGTACCTGAACCTTAAGGCAATTATACTACTGGAATCCATTGATTACTCTCATTTCCAATGCTAAGTTTTCTTTTTGGCTGTGCAAGTCATGTAATGAACTTTACATTAAACACTTGCTCTCTGTGGGCTCTATGCCAGGTACTGAGGGGATCACCAAGATGAATTAGACGATCCCTGTCTTCTGAGAGTAGAGGACACCAAGGCACTCACAAGTCGCAAGGCTACTCATCAGGCTGTACCGAGTGCCGTACTTTTCAGAGACAAAAGCAGCCTTCTCTGGGAACGTACGTGGGGATGCTGCAGGTGGGCAAGGAAGGTTTCCTAGACAGGTGATGCTTCAAATGAGCTTCAAGGGTAGAATCAGCTACAGAAAAGTGGAGCACACAGAGAATGTCATCAGTGTAGGGGAATAACAAGGAGGCTGGAAAATTCATGGCACTCTTGGGAAATAGACAGTGGTAGCTGGGGTCGGGTGCACTCCATTTCTCATACGTTACAGTTTGGGTAATAGTGGAATTGACCAAGCTATAGAATCCAGGACTTAAGTTCCAAGTCGCTGGGCTATTGAAGGTGTGCCTTGGAGGCAGCGATGACTTATTACTCCAAGGCTTTGTTCACATGCTGCCTCCACGTGGAATGCACTTTCTATCCTATTTTTTAGCACTCCCACTCAATCTGCTGCCTCCCGCAGAGACCCATGCCATCAATCTCTCTCCGTTTTTTTTAATTTTTAATTATGTTTTTGCATATTCAGGGAGCAGATAGTAGCTTCTTAAGAGCAGACACTATCATATTCATCCTGATGACCCCCATCCTCTCACCATGCCTATGAGATTAGATACTCTCATAATAAGCAGAAAGAAAAGGGCAATAAATGCCAATGTCCCAGTGGAACCAGAGGAAACTCTGAGCTGATACAAGGCATCTATTTCCCTGCCTGAACACCTTTTAATCACATTTCTCGCCTTCTTTGCAATTTGTATAAAATCATTATGAAATAAAATCCAAGTTATGCTTTAATTGGCTCATAAAATAGTTGAGCTGGCCTATTCCCCTCTTTTCTGTAGAATTATTTATAGGCATATTTTAAAACTGTTTTGGGAATAACAATCATATCTTGGGTAGCCTGGGTTATTTTTTTAAAAGAGTTTATTATTTTAAGGGGTGATTAAAGCAATCTGGGCCAGTGCTGGATACAAGAAACTAGAATTTAGAGAGATAAAACTCCAGGCTCTGTTTTTGGACTTAATTCTGTATACTAACACAAACAACATCTCTTCCATCCTTGAGAATTGTAAGAGCTGGGCAGAGTCTAACAGGACCTGTATTATATGTGTATTTCCCTACAAAATGCTGGTAGACTCCCCCAACACCCTGCTTTTTTATGTATCTAAAGAAGATAAGGATTTCTGCTGAACCAAAAGGAACAAGAAACCTGTCACCACTGACAAAAAAAATATTATTTTGATATTTCTAATTTTTGTCTTCCGTGAAAGCTTGAATGGTGCTCTAGAGTGGGAAAGTTTTAGAGTTAATGGATCAATCCAGATCCAGTTCATGGTTTTGCTCATAAAGCCAGCCCTGCAAGGCACATGGTTGTATGTTTCTCATTCTCGGCACTAAAATCATAAATAAGAAACTGAAATGTCTAGCAATCGAATAGAATAAATGGTTGTGTATCCCTATAACAAAATACTGTACAGAAGATTAAATGAGTGAATGAGTGTTAGAAAAATCACAAACACATGAAAAAGCAAAATATGTACTACTGATTGATGTATGAATCATATACTGAATGATGCTCTATGTATAGAGTTTGACAGCATACAAAACAATCATATAACTTTCGGGATACATGCATATATATGTCATGAGCATATAAAAGCATGCCAATTAATCATAAACACCAAATAGGGAGAGTGATTAATTCTGAGGAGAAAGAGGGACTGGGATCAGGGAGACATACAAAGAAAACTTTTAAAATAACAGTAATTAATGGTTTATGTCTTTAAAGAAGTCAGAAGCAAAATGGCAAAATGTGGACATTTGTAAAGATGGGAGGTGAATATATAGATGTGATTCTATATATGTTTCTATAAAATATTTTATGATTCTAAACGTTATTAGGGGGAAGTTTGCTGTACTTCCTCTGCAACTTTTCTGTAAATCTAAAGTTAGTCCAAAAATAAAGTTTTCAAAAATTACTATTAATAGATCTGACATCAGCTTACAAATGGCTTTGTTTTCGAGTCTAATCCAAAGAACCAAAGCTTAACCTAGGAGGCTCTGAGCCGAGCCCCCGAGAAAGAGCAGGGGTTAGGGGTAATTCATCCTGACTGGAAGATTCCCAGAGAACAGAGCTTCTGAGCTGAGCCTTGATTCTCAGGGAGAATTTTGATTGATGAAGGAAAGAAGAAAGGGAACGCCCAAGGTGGTGGCAACAAGTGACACCTGAGGAGTGGCAAGAGGCCCAGGGTGGCTGAGACATGAGACTGGAGCAGTGGAGCAGAAGTGGGGTTTCCCAGGACCTGGCATGCCACACTAAGGAAAATGGACTTTACAATGTGGAGATAACAAAGGTATCCATGGATGACAACAAAACCGAAGCTGCTCAGCAGTGTGCACAATGGCTGAGATGAGTTGAGACCATCAAGAAAACCACTCAGAGGTAATGAGGCCCTGAGGTCAAAGAGATGATCCCTTTGAGGTCTAGAAAGATCTAGGAACGGTTAAGACTAGCTGCTGGCTTTCTTTGCCTCTTCCTTCCCTCTCTCTTTTCTGTTCCTTATTCCTTTCAAGACTTCTGCCAAAACTCTCTTTCTCTTTATGAAGGCCATCAAATACTCCACTCAGAAGGGAGGCTATTTTTAAAAATGAGATGTAGCATATTTTGTGGGAAGGTCATCTGTAATAGAGCCTCAAACTTCCTATCTCTTTTGTGAATCTTGACAGCCAGAAAAGCATACATTATCTTTTACACCGACTCCCTGGAAGGAATTAATGTTCTTTTCTCTGGAGCTGTAATGGGTTCTCTATAGAAAGGAGCCTCATCTTGCAATGCACAACCTCTTCTCATTCCCTTACAGACGAGCTGCTTTATACCTGCAAAGGGCACGGGGGCCACCAATTTAATCGTTTTGAATATCACTGCTGCACAGTATTGTACTCGTTTGCAGTCCTTCCCGTGCATCTTTGCTGACCTTTCTTACCTTCCGACAAAGTGGGATGAAAGCAGTCTGATCAGGACTTTCTTTCAGCCATTCTCTTATTGAAAAGAGACCAGATCCTGTAGTCATCAGAACCCTGGACTGGAAATCAGGATAGTGGGTTTTTAGTTTTCTCTAGGATCTAGGGCCTTTGCGTCCGTATCTGTAAAATAGAGGCCATTATTTAGGATCCATCCAAGCCCTTTCAGGTCCTAAGCTTATGTGATTCTGTGTGGTTCCCTAAGGTCTGAAGGTAGACCTTTGCTCCTTACCCATATTTTAGTATAAAGCAGTACATGCCTCAAGGCCTTGTAGAAGTATTAGAGAGACATGGTTGGCACGGGAGACATTCTCCCAAATTTACATTTCGAGGGATTAGCAAAAACTTAAAGGTATATGTACAAAGTTTATGAACTTTAAGAATTTTTTATTTAGTTTTGCTTAGGACAATAAGAATTTAATAAAGAGAGCACTGGAATTTGAATCCATACTTGCGGTAATACATAAGCCTTTTCAAGTCAGGCTGTAACACTTCAGTTAAAAAAAAAAATGACTTATCTTTGAACCTCAGTATCTCTTTCCGTCCCATAGAAATGCCTGTCTTAGACTTTGCAGGGAATGAACGAGATAATGGATTGGAAAGCACTTTACATGATAGAAACTCTAAATGTTCATACTTCTTTTCACGACTCAGATTAGTTTAACTTATTCAAACTTTCTTGGGGTGCAGAAAAAGAGCTAGGTAGTGGCTCTGGAATTCAGTTAGATTTATTTTTCAGTGTTCACACCTAGCTTTCCCTGCCTCAGTCCGCCTATGGTGGATGGCCCTCCAAAGCAAGCTGGTGGAGACCTGTTGAATCCGTCGTTGGGCAGGTTTTACAGACAGGATGGGTCACTGCGGCTCTCCCCTCTGTAAGTGCATAGGGATCTCAGCTTCAGGAGGTGTGACACCAGAGGCAGCGTCGCATGCTTAGGAAAGCACCAGCACTTCAGCCAGAAGCTCTGTGTGCTGAGTCTGTCTGTTACCAACTCAGCCAGGAAGCCCTGGACGAGTTACTTTCTCTTTCTATTTTTCAGTAAAAAGCAAAGGGGTTGGGCCGGCCGAGTGGCACGGTGGTTAAGCGCTGGCTTGGGAGGCCAGCGGCTCCGGTTTGGGTCCCACATGTGAGGACCAGAGACATTGCCCTAAAAAAAAAAAAAAAAAAAAGCAAAGGGGTTAAACAAGTAGTCTCTTAGCATCTTCTTGAGACCTAATTTTTTTGTTTGGTTTTACCATTTGTTATGGGTTATGTTGTGTCATCCCCCACAACAAAACAAAACTTGTGTTGAAGTCCTAACGTCAGAATGTGATCTTACTTAGAAATGGGACCATTGAAGATGTCATTAGTTAAGTTAGGCTGAGGTCACTCTAGCGTAAGGTGGGCCTCGAATCTAATATGACTGGGGTCCTTATAAATTGGGGAAATTTGGACACCCTCGGAGAATGCCATATGAAAATGAAAACAGTGCTAGGGATGATGCATTGAAACCAAGGAACACCAGATTGCCAGAAAACTACCAGAATCTAAGAGAGAGCCGTGGAACAGATTCTCCCTCACCGCCCCCAGAATGAACCAACCCTGCTGATACCTTGATTGTGGGTTTCCGGCCTCCAGAACTATGAGACAATAAACTGTGTTGCTTAAGTCACCCAGTCTGTGGTCCTTGTTATGGCAGCCCTGGCCAACTAATACAACACTGGGGAGGCAGACCACTGCTAACAGTGGGAAAATAAAGATGCATAAGTTCCAGTGAAAGAAAATTGTATTTTACTTTGTCCATGACTATCTGTGCAAGCTAATTCATTTGAGTTGTAATAGAAAGCAGAGCTCCATTTTAATAACTCTGGCAGTTAATTTCCTCTTGTTCCCAAAGACTGTGTGAACATCACAATGTTTTGACTTGCAGCTTAAGAAACTTAAAACCACATGAGAAAAGTCTTACTCACGGCACTATATATAGCCAGAGATGAGCACAGCATTTAAAACATGGAGCCGCATGCACGCGGAAGTTACCGTGTTTACAAAATGTGTCCTCCTGGATACGGGATTCAGCAGTTTCTTGCCACTTACGTTCTCCCTCCCCAAGCAACCTCAGCAGGTTCCCAGAGATCAGGTTCTATTCTGTACGGTAGCGACTCTTAGCTGCATTTATCGATGAATGCAGAGCAAAAAAACTCAGGCATGTGAAAAATGATCGGGTTTGTCTAAAAGTAAAGTACTGGGCACGTATAAAATGCATAAAGTAACTCAGTGAGAAGCAACCACCCACATTTTTACCCTGAAGGACAAAAAAGGATGTATATGTGTTTCTGATTTTTGTGTGTTTTTTTAAATTTACTTTCTGTTTAATTAACTATTCTGCTCCAAGAGATGTTATTACTAAAAACAATTAAGTCTGATCTGGGCAACTAAACCCTAGCAGTGTAAGTTAATTAAATAATAGAGCATTGTATGCAGATTAAGGAAACTGGGGAACAGGATATTGAGTGATTTTCTCCTGTTATGAAGAGGGACAGAGTGGGCTAGCCAAGCCTATGCTTCCTTGGGGAGATTTATCTTCCTTATTGGAAGAAAGGAAGAAAAGATTTTAAAGCAGAAATCAGGATGGAGAAGGACAAATCTGTTAACTCAAAGGCAGCACAGAAAGGTGAACCAATGAAGTCTTTCTCAGCGTTATTAACTCAGTATCTCTTGGGGCCATTATTACAGGAATCTTGTGGGAGGCGAGATCTTCCAGGAGGGTTTGGTACTAAATTACATTTCTTGTGATTTAAAAATTATCAGAGCTCCCTATTAGATGGGCATTAGGCTAAATGAGTCCAAGAGTTAGTAAAGCCAGGCAACGAATGATAGGCTGTATATTTATGTGTTAAGCTAGTGATTTCTGAAATGCAACCTGCAAGACAATCCATAGGGATTCAGGAGGAAAATGTTATTCATCTATTTACTTGGCAACTACTTGAGTACCTACTATGTGCTGGGAACTGAGGATATAGCAGCGAACAAACAACAAAACAGATTAAAAATCTCAGCCCTCAGGAATTCTACATTCCAATGAGAGGAAACAGACTAGCCATATAAATATATGGTATATTTAATGGTGACAAGTATTGTAGCAGTCAAGGTCCCGGAACGAGTCCGTTGAGGCACTCAAAGTGATTGATGAGAGTTTAAGGGAGAGCTATTTATAAAGGGCAAGGCAGGGTTTAAAAGAAACCGGTAAGGAAGGGTGAAACACCCCAGGGCTACAAATTGTGGGGAGCTATCTCCCTTAGGGGAGGGAGCCAGGACTAAATCGAGAGAGAGAAGCAGCTGTGGATGAAGGAGAGGACACCCAACTAGAGGTAGGACTGGGAGAGCACAACGGCCATTTTCAGTCCGAGGCCCTGTGCAGATTGTTGCTGAGGGAGTAGACATTCCGGCTTCTCTCTTCTCTCACCTTTAGTACTTTTCCGGTGCCTCCCATTGGCCAAACTCTACTGCGAGCCAAAGTAGCCCGGTTTGTTTAAGTAATCCATGCAGAACAGCCTCAAAGGCACAGACAAGGATGGAGAAGAGAGAAGAGGTCTCCCCAGGGCACATGGAGGACATGCAGCCCCAGTGCTCTGGAGAGAAGTATAACAAGAAGGGGGAGAGGGCAGGGAAGGGGCAGCAAGGGGAACAATTTTAATTTTAAATAGCGTGGTCGGGGAGGCCTTCTGAGAAAGTGACATTTGAGCAAAGACCTGAAGTAGGTGAGGGTGTGAACCTAGTGGCTAGCTGAACAAGAGACATCAAGGGCAGGGACCATGAGGTAGGAAAATGCTTGACACGGTCACGCACGGGTCAGTAATGAAGTCTGTATGGCTGCAAGTGAATGGGACAGGATGCTGGCTTTACTCGCGGTCTTAGAAAGTACCCAATACTAGTAATAATGAACACAATGGCATACATGTCTAGTTGATGATAAATATTTCTGTATGGGAGTTCGCACACTAAAGTTTTTTCACTGATATAGGCTGTGGTATCCAAAATTTTGTCAGCCACTGCCTTAGACCGAGTTGCTTTAAGATGTTGCAGTAAATTATTTTATTATAAGGGCAGGCTGCATAAGAGCAACATAGCTCTCCTAGTCCAATGTCCATTTCACATATTAAGATTGGCCCAAGGTCACACTAGAGAACAGAGGCCCTGAACTCAAGTGTCTTGAATTTCCTCCTCAACACTTGCTTCCCTCTCTCAGGCTCCCCCCGGCTTTATCATGTGTGGAAAGTCATGTGTCTGAACAAGGACTTCTATTTTGGCTCACACTAGAGGGTGTTTAATCTTCCACATTCAGAGACCAGCTCCATTGCCTCTGCCTTAGAGCGTCACCCACACTGCTCTAAATGGAAATTATGACAAAGGAATCAAGTTGTAGAAATTTCAAACATATGTGCAGATACTCAAACACTGTCATTTTCTGACAGATACTTAGGGCGTGATTGAAGGCAGGGGCATAGAGTTAAAATTAATTCATGAATGGGCTTCAAAATAGAACTGTAAATGAGACCATAATTAAAGTTTTTGCTAATTCTTCTTCCCAGCTGTGGACTTTAACGGGAGTTGGTTTTAGCTACATTTAGCTAAAAAGTTAAATTTTAGATGCGGTAGCATGTACGCCTTTGAGTTATGCTTATTATACAAGTGTTTTAGGTTTCAATTTGCAGCAAGTGTCAAAAAATTGTATCTTAATTGTTTTATAGTTATCACGATCCCAGCTAAATATGGGCAAAAAAAATCATACTGTCCTGATTACATGTGTTAAAGATATTTTAAGAGTTATATTCACAAGGATAATAAAGGACTTTCTTAGAGACCACAGTATTTTACACTTCTTAACCATTTCCTTTAGTTTTCTCTAATTATAAAACACATGCTTGTCACTTATAAAAACATTGGCGTTTATCACTCAATGTACCATGGATATCTTTCAGGATAGTACTATTAATCTATTGTGTTCTTTTTAACAAATGCAGTTTATCCATATATTTTTAAATGTTTAGCACATGACTATACCTTCCAAAATGTAAACATAGTATCAACAATATTGTTAAAGTCTGTGTAACTCCATTACAATAATAAGTGCTACCAGTTAGGACCCAGTTATGAAAATAGAAACCATGTAATTATATTTCAACAGAGATAGTGTAATGTAAAGTAATTATTTAATCAGAAGGTTGGAAAGGGAGAAAAAGGGACCCTGGTGCATCATAGGAGTCAAAATCAAAGAAATCAGCTACCGCCCCAGGGCTGGGAGAACAAGGAGCAGAGACTGGGATAGGAATTTAGAAGCTTAGTGGAGGAGGCCCCAGAAGTGGGGACTCCGAGCAGATCTGCTGTTGAGCGTTCTGGAGGTCTGAGGAGACCCCACACAGGGAGAGAGTAGAAGGGCAGATTGGACGCTACGAGAACCTCATTGGGCTGTCATCTTGGGTTAAGTCCCAGCATTAAAAGAAATTCCATTGTGCCTAAACACAGGAGTAACTCAATTTCCTGGCCCCTTCTCCTTGAAGTTCTGAAGGACAATTATCCCCAATAACCACTAGCAAACAGATGGGTCTGTTTATTGTGGGCCAAAGCCCCCAGGAATGAATCTAGATATGTGGATTTGGTCTAACCCTGCCCCCCCTCCCTTTTTCAAATTTTTTAAATCTTCTTAGTATCTTTGGAAAAGGTGTGTTTTACATTATTGTGGGAGTAGACTCCCAGAATTGGAAGGAAATAAGTCATGCTATGTTATTCTATATGTATTTTCAAGCGGAAGTATTTAAAAGTTCTCAGAGAGGCTGATAAATGTCATCAGAGGCACCTCCTGCACCATTTCATGATGACCAAGGTCTGCTAGGTGCACCCTGGCCTCTGCAAATGACATTGCTGAGAGGGGCTTGACAGAAGGAACAGAAAGTTTTTAGTCCAAGAGAGGTAATGACTTAATTTGCGCTACCAAGTACTGCATTGTGAAAATATGGCATCCGCCGCTTTATTCTGGCTGGAAAAAGGACCCCTGTCTCTCATTAAGAATTCAGTCTACAGTGGCATATTAAGTGAAGTTAAACATCTGTCTGTTTGCTGGGAGAATAATTTCCCTGAGTATAATGTGCCTTTACAATTGAGTAGGAATATTTGCACAGCACTAATATAGTCTGCAAAGAGACCCACAAGGTTGTGTCTACTCCAAAGAGAACGTATGCTCTGTTCACTTCAGTTAGGTGAACCTCCACCGGGTTTCACGAGAGCCTCCCATTTACCATTCTACAGACATTTCAGCTGCTTCCTGTAGCCTTTCACCACCACACAGGTCAAGGTGGTTCAGGATGGCTAGACAAAGTCTTTGCTTCATTTTTTGCAAAGGATGATGCATCCTAAAATCAAGGTTCTGCGCTGTAAAAAAGTGTCCGGAGACCTCTGTGGAACAAGGTGGATTCTACATACAGAAATTCATAACTAATTACACTCTAAAGACCATGTGGTAAAAAAAATCTGTCTTATTTGAGAAAATGGAAGCATTAATCATGTTTCTCCTCCATTCGCCCCCCTCTGCTTATCAATCATTTTCCACTTAAGAAGATATCTGAATTACTCTCACTGACAGAAAGTGTGTGTGTGTGTGTGTGTGTGTGTGTGTGTAAATGAGCAAGAAGAAGAGAAAGATCCATCAGTGTGGTGTAGCATTCACTCAGTTTGTGGTCAAACTCCTCAATCATTCATCAAACAATTGATATTCCATGATTACACTACAAGCTATAAGGAATACTAGGACATAAAAATGTGGTGTCTGCCACTGTTACAGGAGAAATTATAAGAAGTGGTATAAGAGATACAACAGAATTTCAGAGGCAAAAGAGACTATGTCCCGCTTCATGAGGCAGAAAGGGGCACTGGGGGAAATACCCAAAGACAAAGATGCGTGAGTCCAGCCTTGGAGAATGAGGAAGATTATAGTGAGTGACCGTGTCAGGCAGTGAGCGTGGTACGATGCAGAGAGGGAAGATCCAGCACACACAGGGAATGTCCAAGTCCTTGTTCAGTGGACACCACAGCAATGGAAGATAAGCCCCAAAGACATGTTGCTACCAGACAGTGGAGGGTCTCCAATGCTACCTCACAGGAGCCCCTGCATATGAGTAGCAATGAGCAGCCACTGAATAGTTCGTGGTCCCCAGAGATGCTGCCAGTATCTGATCAGTAGGTAGAAGTAGTTAGTTAGATCCAACACAGAGAAAGGGAAGTAGGAAAAAACATAAAGTTCTAAGACCACTTAGTGTATGATGATTTTAGGTTAGACACAAGGTTAAAGAGATGTCTTCAAAGAACAGAAAAGGGAGAAATATGTGGGAGACTTCATTCTTCATGTTTTTGGTAAACCCTGGGTTCTCCCGCTGCTGTTCTCAGAGTCCTTTCATTTGCTGTAATGGCAGATGGCCTAAGCCTCAGGGCCTTTATCAGCTGCTCTTGAGGTCACTATTGGAGATAGGTTAGCTCTTCTCACTATATGCTCTTTCTTTTCTTACTCCTTTTCCATTTGTTCTTGTTTGTTTGTTTGTTTTACTTTTCCTCTCTTCTTTTAGCATAGTTTGGATACAGTTCTGAATTTCTCATCTAGCACAAGTTGCAAGCATCCTGCCTCCTCTTCTAAGAGCATTTGCATGTGCCTGGTTATAAGAGCCGAGCTGGAATTCAGACTCTAGGATTGTGATACATGTCACACCTGTCATCAGGAGCAGGAAAGGTAGACTGAAGGAAACTGGGTGGGAAAAAGGCTTTTTAAAAGGCAGGTGAAAAGATGTGGAAAACCAATTTAGCCGACCTCAAAATTTTGTAGAAGTCTCGCTCTGCTAAGTGGTTTGATTCTGAACCTTTGGTGACAGTCCCAGGCAATGAGCTCGCTAATCCCTGTATTAAATGGCACAACTAAGTGGTGCGGGGAAAGAGCGAGTAGATTCCGTTTAGATGGGTTTAACTTGCACCTTCCAGAAGGCCCTGGAACCCACACGTACAAGAGCTTTAGCCCTGCGTATCTTTTGTTCCTGTGCCAGAATGAGCCTGCAAGTTTGCTTAAGCTGAATTCAGTATTAGAAGACAAAATCAAATGTGTGCCATCCATTTCCGTTTTGTTTTTTTCTTCAAAGAGACAGGAAGGCCTGGTGTGTCCCAGCATGGACACTCACACTTTCCTTGATGGAGCCCCCACTCTCCAGGGAGCTCATACTCTGAGCCTCAGGATCTCAGACCTCCTGATTCATAAAATGCAGACTTGTTTTAAACATCAATCAGCAGCTGAATCCTCCTGTTATTTGTTTCCTCCTCTTCGGTTTTTCTTGAGATTGGAATAGATTCGTTAGCCAATTAGAATGGAAAACGGCCAATTAACTAAGTCTCTATTAACTTCTCATGTCCAAGGGCAGAGATAAAAGGGAAGAATTCCTGCTCCATTAGACGGAGGTTTTTCATGCCTCCTGTTTGGCGATTGCTAAGTATGACCAGAGGTCCCCTCCTTTCTCTCCAGGGGAAGGCTTATCACCTGCATTTTGTTCCGGGGTGTGCCCCCATCATCCCGTTGGCCCATAAATCTGGAAAGTGGGTTCAAGGAGGCTAACAGCCTTCCTTTATCATTCCCACACTGAAAACAGACGTGATAAGAAAATCCATCTGTTTAACAGAATATAATTCTTTGAAGTGTTAATATTTGCCCCAAATAAACAGTCTTTTTAAACATTTTTTTTAATTGTGAGAGTTCTGCTGGCTCACTGTAAAAAACTTGGAACACACACACACTCACACACTCACACTCACACACACACTTGCACATACATTAGTATTCACCTGTGATTCCACTATCCAGAGATAACTGCTATCCACATTTTGGTTCTTTTTTCCCCTCCAATGCACTTATTTTATATATTTAAACAATGTTCTATATAAAGATTTGCTATCTAGTTAAAATTTATGCTAATGACAGTACAAATATTCTTTATGTGGATGTACCTAATTTACTAAACCATTCTATTATTGTTGCACATTTAGATTGTTTTCAGTGCTTCATTATTATAAATTATGTTCTGGTGAACATCTTTATGCACAAATCATTTTTGGTTTTTACATGCAATTTATGGTTTCTAAAGTAATGATGAGCGTGGACTCTCTTCTGTGAGGTGGGGCTGGGGGTGGGGGCTACTACAGGGACAAGCCATTGGGAGGTGTGGTCTGGTTGCTGGCCAGCCCGTCAGAGACCACTACATGGTCAGAATCTTCTGGCCCAGTGTCTGCTGTGCAAATTCTCAAACCCAGAAACAGGGTGTTCTGGGCACATCCACAAATGATCAGGCCCTTGGGGTTAATTGCTTCTCATTCAAATAGCACAGACAATGAATAAGCCATTGTGACAATTTACTTTATAATGGGTGAAATTGGGAATTCTCTCCCAGTGTGGCAGACTTATTCCTGTTTACCATCTAAAACACCTTTTTTTTTTCTTTCTTGAGATTAAGACACTTGGGAATGTTTATCTGATGATTGCTTAGTGGACAAGGAGTCAGAACAAAAGAAGGTAGATACAGCTGAGGGCTACAGTGAGTCCTGGAGAACACCTTTCTCTGTCTGTCTGGAGTGGCAGGGCCGGAAGCAAAATGCAGATGTTTGTTTCTCAGCTTTAGTCTTTCTTATCAATGCTTTAGTGCCTATGGTTTTCTTCTTCAGTCTGTCATTGTTCAGGTGACACTGCTGACCTTGTGAATCTGGGAGACCTACTTTCTCCCAATATATGTTAATTTTATTTAACAGATGGTTTTTTTCCATTATTATGGTCTATGAGCAACCTGCCTTGGAAGCATCTGGGCTGCTTGTTAATAATGCAAATCCCTGGAAACCCACAGTAGATTTATCTAATCAGAATCTCTGGTCCTGAATCAGCTCTTTTGAGAAGCTCCCCATTTGGTTGTTGTGTATCCTTAAAGTTTAGGTTCAAGGTGAGTAAGGTCACATGGTATTAAGCAGTATAGATTCTGGAGCCAGGCTACCTAGCTTGGAATCTTGGCCCGACTACTTATTATCTGCGACGCTGAACCTCCCTCTGCCCCACTTGCCTCAGCTGTTAAATGGGGAGAATAGTTGTATTCACATGATAGGACTGTTGTGAGGATTAAATGAATTAATACATATACAGCACTAGAACAGGGCCTGGAATGGAGTTAGTGCTTCATAAGGGTTAGTTATTCAACCACAGCATTTGGCCAACTCTCCTTTTATAGCATCCTACAAGGACTGTAGACTCTTTAGCCATCTTTCCAGTTTCCCTTTCTTTTCAAACATGAATCTACTCCCCGTTTCCTCACCGAATCACTACTGTGTGTCTCCTATGCTTGTAGCTTCTTGCTGTGGCCCGAAATGAATGCTTCCACAGGAAGTCTCCATTTATATATGTTTACAATATATAAATCAGCAATCCATTGCCTTTGATTGCTCCTGGACTGGGTTTTGTTCTCTGCTTTCCAGAAGATCAAAGAGAAATTGAAAGAGTTGCCTCCTTCTGAGAGAAGAGGGTATCTGTTCTCATGTTTGGTAACTCAGATTTTTGCACAAGGGTCTCTTGTTGCACTGCTAAATGGTTCATGAAATCTGTACTGCTACATCCGGGAGTAATGGAACTGCCTGTTTTGAGAACACGTGTTATAAACCTTACAGTGTTGCAACAGTGAGGGTTTCGCTGATTTCTGTGATTTCCCAATGCATAGACAAAGGCAGAAAGGCAGGAGGAGGCAGCCTCATGAACTGGGAGCTGAGGTTCAGGCCGCATGACAGAGGTAACTTTGAAGGTTATATTCACTGCTGATTAAATTCCTGAGCAGTCCTTGCTGACTCTCCTAGGCATCTGGGCCTTTCAAACTCAAATGCTCTTTTAATCTCTTGTCACCATGAAGTGGTGTTTCCTCGGGGCACTTTGAGTTCTTCTCAGCAAAGACCAGGGAGCCACCAACTATAATGAGGATACTTCAGATGTTCACTGTTTCAAACAGAAGATGTCAAACTTTAATGTCCCAAGCCATTGATTTGAGAGAGTTTCCTAAGCTGAATCAGTCTCTCAAAGAAAGGTTCACTTAGATCAGCATGAACTTCTTTTGCTGTATTGCCGCGGATCTCCTGGGGAGGCTGCAAGTTGGAGTATGGTCTGTTAAGCACCCTGCTTTTTCCTTAGGAAACAACAATAAAGGAAAAGGCAAACGAACATCCATGCTGTCTGGTTGAGCAAGCATTACAACAAAGACCTATTTCTTGTATTTAGTGCATGAACTTGAGTTGTCCTGCGAGGAGAGTAAAATTGAACTGAAATGCAGGGACCCCACCTATCAAGAGTGTGCAGCTGGTCATTTGTAAACTTCTTACAATGTAAACATGGATCATTAAGAACGTTTAAAAGTTCCCAAGGCACTTCTACATTCATTCATCATTGAATCTTTGTACAGTGCTGTGGAGAATTAAGAAATGCCTTGAAAAATGGAAATGTGAGTACCAGCACGGGTAGCATTCTTTTATGTTCTGAAACCATATTGACCCATGTCAGGGTCTCCTATGGTGGTTCCATTTTACTCCTTTTTCCAATCTGATCATTTGATGCAGCCTTCAACCTACCTTTCATGATTAGTACAAAGGTGGATCAAATGTCTACCCCAGGCTTACACTTAAAAAGCGCAGAGCATACCATGCTCATGGACATAAAAATGAATAAAACAGGTCTCTGTCTCCTTGCTGTGAGACTCCTGAAATTCCTTTATTCCGTTTCCTATTGCCCACTGCAAATCCCCTCACTCATCCACCTTCTTCCTTTGATTTGCATCTTGAATCATTCTTTTTGCTTTATTCCATTTGCTAACCCAGCTTTGGATTTTTACCTTGGTAAGAACACCATCAAAACTCCACAGTGGCTGGTGTTTATACTTATATTTCACAACCTGGATAAATAAGACCATGTGCCTGGGATCAGACATGATCTCCCACTTCATCTGCGGAGAGTCATCAGACCTTAAATAGACATCCTGAGTAAATGCTTAATATTGGGCCTGTCACAAAGTAGATGCTCAACAAAATGACAATTCTCCCCACTCCCCACCCTTTGTCTCTTCCCCACTAGTGTACGTTCAGTCTTGATTACCTTTTATCTCTTTTCTTATTCAAACAACATTGCCTATGAATTTACCAAGCACTGTGCTTAACAATGGTGATTTAGGGACAGAAGTCTGTTTTCAAGGAAAAGCCACTGTAGCTGGGGAAACGGGAATGCACAAAATAACAAGATGTGAGTAAGAATAGAGGAAGGCCCAAGGTGCACTGGAATGGGGCATGTGACTCCATCAGAAAAAGTGGGGAGTAGAGGTTAGATGGAGAAAGCTTCTTAGAAGGGCCTCCATCTTGCCTCCATCTTGAAGGACAGATGAGAGTATGCTTTCTGCATGGGCGATTGGGAAGGGCATTCCAGGAAGCAGAAGGCATGTTAGTGGAACTGCTAGGAGCTTTATAGGGCTGGGCCTGTGTTTGGGCACTGCTGGTGAGGGGTGTCAAAATATCACTAAATCCAGTTCATTGTTGGTGTCTTTTCAAATAGAAATGCTTTTCAGGGCAGGCCGAGTGGCGCTGTGGTTAAGCGCTGGCTTCAGAAGCCAGAGGCCCCGGTTCGGTCCCACATGTGAGGGCCAGTGATACTGCCCTCAAAAAAAAAAAAAAAAGTCATGACACAAATAGAAATGCTTTTCTTTAAAAGCCCCTTGAAGAGATCTCATCTTTCTTTTTTTTGGAAGATTTTTATTGGGAAATTGGGGAGGGGTACAGTGTTGGGGAAATAGGGAAGAGGAGCATTGTCTTTTTCCAGGACCCATCAGCTCCAAGCCAAGTCGTTGTCCTTCAATCTTAGTTGTGGAAGATGCAAGCTCAGCTCTAAATTTAGTTGCCGCTTTCACTCTAGTTGTGGGGGAAGGGGCTGGGCGTAGTCCACCATCCCATGCATGAGTCAAACTGGTAACCTTGCTGCTAAGAGCACGTGCTCTCACCAGTTCAGCAGCCGCTCATCTTCCGCACAGCTCACTGGTCCATGTGGGAATCAAACCTGGAACCCTGTTGCTCCGAGTTTGCGCTCTTAGCTAACAGAGCCACTCGGCCGACCCTGAGAGATTTAATCTTGGCCAATCGCTTCATAAATCATCTTTTAGAGACCTGGGTCCTATGATCAGGTACTGTGCTATGTTCAAGTTCCTGATCTTGAGGTGCTTGCCTCTACTTAGGAAATGATACTAATTCATTTGCAAAGCACGGAACAATATAGCCATGTATAATTCAGTATGAATGGGCTGGCATCTAACCACCTTCTCTAGAAATAGTAGAGAATGACTTCGTGGAGGGATTGGAATTTAAATTAGGACTAGTAGGATGTGTAGGATTTGACTAGGGGAAGGTCAAGAAAGAAAACAGAATAAAAATGTGCAATCTAAAAATCTGAGCTCATGGAACGAGAAACTAGAATGGTGGTTGCCACAGGCTGGAGAGTGGGAGGGTGGAGACATGTCAGGCAAAGGGTACACACTCTGTTATAAGATTAATATGTTCTAGGGGTCTAACATGCAGCATTGTGATGATAATTAATAATACTGTATTATATACTTGAAATTTGATTTTGAAAAGTAGATCTTACATGTTCTCACCCCAAAACAAAAAGATAACTATATGGATGTGTTAGTTAACTTGGTTGTGGTAATCATTTTATAATCTGTATGTATATTAAATCATCACATTGCATACCTTAAAAACATCATATCATACAAACTAAATATATATATATATATATATATATATATATATATATATATATATTGATCAATTATACCTCAGTGAAGCTGGGGCAGGGAGAGGAAAGAAGCATAGAAGTAGGAATGAGCTCACTGTGTTATTGAGGGTATGTATGGAAATGAAACAGAATGATGTGCATCTATTCATTCTGCACATTGCACAGAAGGACTGTACTATGACAAGCACTGGGGAGAAAATGGTATGTGAAGCAGACAGCATGGTCCAGCTCTCTCTTATCCATCCAACCATTCAATAAATAGTTTCTGAGTGCCCACTCAGTGCCAAGCATTAGAATAGGAACTGGGGATATAATGGTGGCCTCAAATCCAAATTCTAGGTGTACAAGGGAACACAGGTCTAGAGGAACCTAATCCTGACCCTTGCTGTGCACTAAATTCTATTGTGAACCGTGGATATAAGCCAACTTGCAGTCCTGTCTTTTCCTTGTCTGCCAAGCTCTCCTGTCATTGGTGATTTGGAACTCTCCTGTCATTGGTGATGTGGAACTGATCCTGGAGCTGGGAAACTTATCTAAGGAATTGTGAAAAATCAAGCTGCCTGGCAGTGGGAACCCGGATTAGGGTGCTGGTAACTAGGATGGACAGGAGCATTTCTAAGCAAAGAACTCACCCAGATTTGATTGTCAGTAAGATTTGGGGGATGATAGAGAGTGAGGTGCCTTCGTGTTTTCTCATCTACTAATAGGAAGCATGCTGATACAAAAGTCAAATAGAAAAGTTAAGAGAATTTGAATGTCTTGGTGAAGTCCTGTATCATAGAAGTTCAATTTAGCATCTCAACAGAAAATACACTGCAGGCTTATTGGACACTCCATCCCAGCATAAAATCGGGAAAAGACCCACAGATCATTAGTGTGTTTTTGTTCTCTGTCTAGTGACCGATTCTGTTGTGTTTGGGCCCTAAGACTCTATGATGGCATAAAGATTCTTTCTCCTAATGTGCCATGAAGATAACTGAGCCCTGTTATTTTTGCAAATGATGAAGAAAATGCCCTAACTACCTGTCAAACTCAAGACAGACTGGAACAGCTGGAGGTTTTTGTAGGATTACACACATATGAACTCAATGAGAAGCTGTAAAAGGCTGACATACCCACTGTTGGGATGGGCTTTGAAGCTAGGCTCAGCTGATCTCCACACACATCTGGGTAGTAGGGCTTTCATCATTTGCCTACTGTTGACATTTATATAAGGGGATAATTTGGGGCACAAAAATAGAGAGAGTGAGAATTAGGGGGAGAGAGGGAACGGGAGGTGTTCACAAACTCAGATAGATAAAGGAGAGTGTATTTCAGGATATCCAGATGTCATGCAGGATTTTAAAATGTTTCACCAGATGTTTGAATTCGTAGGACATTGTTGCCTGGTCCTGTGTTGGTGAATTTTTTCGGAATTTCCAGAGGCGGAAGCAGAGCACCTACTTTCAATGTCTAGATGCTTTTTACCTGGTGTTTAATTCCTGTGCCCCAGCTGGTTTCAGCATTACTGATTTGTGCCTAGTGAAGCCAAGGACAGGCAGCTTCTGTATAAACTTCAAGCAGGTAATGTGGTTATCCAGAGGCATCAGCCTGGTCATTTTATTCTCGAAGTTGAACAGATGGAAATAATTAATGGGCTGGTTTACTGACATGCTTTGAGACCTTCTTATCTTTGTGGTTTCAATTACCAGCTTCAATAAATTAATTTCAGATTTTATCTGAAGCACCAATAATTACATGAGGCAAGAAAATTGTCTACCCAAATGCAATCATTTAATGCTTAAAACCCCATTGTTAGGCTAAATCATAAACCTAAGACAGACACACAAGGCTTCATGCCTACGTAAACCAGGCCGTGTTTTATGACTTTCTGTGTTCTTAAGAACGGATCATTATGATTCATTGGCAAATGGAGAAAACAAAATATTGGGGAGGAAATAATGCTGGCAGCTTAGTTCAACTCATTTCTGTGCTGGAAGTGAGGAATAGATGAGAGCAGACTGAGGATGGGAGTTAGACGCAGGTTCTTACCAGTTCAGCTGGGTACCAGTGAAATGTCCTTGGTTAAGTTACTCGACTTTTCAAGCTTCAGTTCCTCCTCTACAAAATGGGACATATAATCCCAATCTTTGAAGACTACAATTATGAATAATTTGATGAGAAGCTAGCCTCTTTCCAGTCTACCACCAGTGACATAACCCATGACGCATCAGTGAACAAAACTGGCTGTGATGTCTGTTGCTATGTTTTTTCCTTTCAATTTTCACTGTCACTTAGATGGACACAAGTATCCATTGAAGTGTATCTTCTCATGATCTTGATTTTACAAAGGAGGAGACTCAAGCTCAAGAGAAAATGTGTTAGGCTCAAGCCAGTGCACCAGGATAGACAGGAAGTATAATGCAGGACTTAAGATCAATGATGTGGACCAGACAACTTAAGTCTTGAATCCTGAGTTCACCAATTACCAGTTTGTTTGTTTGTTTGTTTGTTTGTTTGTTTGTTTGTTTAAACCTTGGGCAAGTTATTTAACACCTGGATGCCTCAGATTCCTCTACATCCTGTAAAAATCAGGATAATGACAAACCCTACCTCTTAGATGTTTAAATGAGCTCATGAATGAAAAACACCTACGATAGTGATCAACACATGGTAAGCACTCAACAAATGTGACTATTATTAGGAACCATGACCTGTTCCACTGGCCCTGCTATTTCCACCACACTGCTCTGTCTTCCAAGGAGTCAGCTTTCGAGCTTCTCTGAGTGTGCTTTTTGTACTCTTAGTGCTTTTTGAGGAAAGGGTATGCTCTGTCAAGCGTAATTCAAGCTATAACTACCCAAAGATATGAAGATGGGTCAGATAACCTCTAACAATCTGGTGTTAGAATACTACATCTCTGTTACATTCCTAGAGTCACCAATCCTAGCAGGTATCCCTGGAGCTCAGGCATTTATGGTCCCATAGAGGTGGCAGGGAAAAAGAGCAAGCTTTTTGATCAAGAAGCCTGATCTTATAAATTACCGTATGTTATTCAAAACAATACGGCACTGACATAGGAATATACAAATAGGTAGAGCATTCTAGAAAGATAGGAAGCAAATCTAATGTAAGAGAAACTTAATATATGATAAAAGTAACAATCAATTTGGTGGGGGGAAAGGTGGTTTATTTAATAAATAATGCTGGCATTATTCACTTTCTAGTTGGGAAAAATCTTGGACACTTGTGTCATACTATATACAAATTAATCTCTGATAGATTTGAATGATCAAATTGTAAAAGGTATAGGAATAAAATATTTTTAAAACATTTAGGAAAATATTTATATAATCTGTACTTGGAGATGAAATCTTAAATAATAGAGGAAACCCAAAAACCTTAAAGAAAAAGATCAATAAATCCAATTATATAAAATTTAAAAATCCCTCTATAGCAAAGTACCAAAAATGAGATTAAAAGCTAGATAATAGTCTAGAAGAACATGTATATAGCACATGACAAAGGCTTAATATTTCTACATTACAAATGACAGCTAAAATTAATATGAAAAACACTAATAACCCAGAGAAAAATACATAAAGGATATGATCAGAAGAGAAATGCAAATAGCTAATGGGCACATGAGAAGATACAGAACCTCAGCAGTAGTTTGGAAATGCAAATTAAATCAATGAAATTCCATTTTTCCTGTTAGATTGCCACATATAAATAAATAACATCCCATGCTGTGGAGATCATGGGGAAATGGACATATCACACAGAGCTGATAGGAGCGTAAATATTCACAGATAGTGCCAGTATCTTTTAAAGTAATCTGTCAGTATCTAGTGAAATAAAGCATGTGCTTACCTGAACTGAACAGTCCTACCTTTAAGAACCTTTTCACCTGAAATGAAAGCACTGGTACAAAAAAAGTATATGTATGAGGCTATTTATTTCAGCATTGATTTTCATGGTAAGGTGAGATGGAAATCATCTTACTGTCTTTCATTTAGGGAATGGTTAAGTAAGGTGCCTTCAAACAATAGTAGCTCTGTAGATTTGCACATGAATGCATAGCTCTATGAAGACAGACACAGAGAACATTCCTGGCGTATTGTTACTTGAAACAAAAAGTGTTTTTATAAGTAGAACCTCTCTAAATATATGTGTATGTATTTGGGTGTGTGTGAGCTTGGTGACAGATGTTGAAGTGATGTCTAATAAACTGTTCACACTGATTACCACAGGGTTGTCCCTGGAAAGAGTGTGAGAGAGAGTCGGTTACCTGAGCTTTGTTCACTTGTGTATTGTTTGACACGTTATCACATGTTTGTTATTTTGTGTGTCTGTTGGTTTTAAAGAAAGGAACGGATCTCAAGTTTTAGTTATTTCTTATTGGCCAAGTGACCTTAGAAATTCATGTAACTTCACTTTAAGCCTTATTTTTCTTGTTTATAAAATGATGATAACATTATCTCACAAAACCATGGAGAGGATTAAGCAACATAAGATGTGTCTAGTTCCTAGCACAGAACTTATAAAATGGTGGGTGATCAGCAAATGAACACTCCCCCTTTCTCCCTTCCCCCTCAATTATGTGTTTTCAGGGATGCAAACCAGTCACCACATTGAAACCAAACAAAACTGGAGGACGGATCTGCCGTACAAACATGTAATCCAGCAACTTCCAAAAGCTAAATAAATATGATTTTCTTTGGAGCTAAAACCACTGTAGATGCCCCATGTCACCACTCCCTCCCTCCATGCATCCAGACTTTGAGAGTTATAGATCCAAGAAATAATTGCACATGGCTCATTTAGCGGATGAAATTAAGTGGCCGAGCCTATGACCTCGACTTCTCCCTGCTCTGAATCCAGGTGGGCTTGCGTGGGCATCTGAGAGCGACCTCTCCTCCCCCTCCTGCCTGGACCCTTCACGCTTTTCCTCTCTGGAAGGCTGCCAAGGTGGAATCACAGTGTTGGTGGCCACACTGTCCCCAGTACCCCCTCCCTCAACCCCTCTCCAACACTCACTGAATACTTACTATAGAAAGGACACTGCTACAGCATGTATCAACAGGGTCTCGTTTAATCGACCCAACAGCTCTGTAAAGTAATGATCAGCCCCATTTTACAGAGAGTGAAAGTAACGCTATAGAAGTTCAGCCACCTGCTCAGGGTTCCATGGTGAGGATAAGGTAGCTTGTGATCTTTCTCCTATACAATTCTAACTCTTCAAGGTGGACATGTCAGAAGATCCAGTGGCTTAAATTCTCCCTGCGTGATAGGTGTTGAAATCCCAGCCATAATTGGTATCGATTGCCAGGAACAGCCTGTCTCTTAATGGAGGAAGAATTTTAACCTTTTTAAGCAGCTATAAGACTTTTATGGTTTGCAGCCTGTAGTCATACTTTCAGGCTGAAGTCAAATGTCTCCTCTACTAAGAAGGCTTCCCCTAGCACTTGAGAAAAGGGTCAGGGTCGATTTGCTCCCCTCTCTGTATTTAAGCTTTAATATGTACATACCTTAATTAGAACACGGTGTTTTATTTTTAACTATTGGTTAACTTGCTTATCTTCCTACCCTATGGGGTATCCTTAAGAGTGGGGGCATTTTTATATGACTTATTTAAGACGTTCTTTTAATTTTTTAGGTAAATGTACAAATTAATGATTATGTGTTAAGTGGGATATCTGCAACCCCTTAAAGGTTACCCAAGTGAGAGAATGGGGTGCCCTAGTTAGAGGCCTAGCAGTGGAAGAAGAACCCAGCAGTGAAGGAGTTATTTCCAGCCACTTCCCCTTATGAAATAAATCTGAAATCATCAAGGGGCCAAAAGCCTGCAGTAGAGGGTATTTTAAACATGCTCATTAATAATGGCTCAAAGTGGGGATTTATTGCAGTTGAGAAAAAGGGAAGAGACAGTAAATCAGCCTTAGTGAGGAAAAGAGCAAGAGAAAGATATGAGTTATTATTTAAAATGTATTCATATGCTTTATAACCCTAAAGTAGAGATTGCTATATCGAAGTGGAAGGCTTTATTTGTAGGACTGAATTCACTGAAGTTATGTTTTATGCCAGTATTCATTTTCCCAACTTCATTTGCTTTCCTTTGGCCAAAAAGTTAGGGACTTAGTTTATTGCTTGAAAGCAAGAATAGATTGCCTTCACTGTCTCTTCATGAAAATATTCTTTGCTTCAAATGATGACTTATAAAGCACTAGTTGGATCCTAGGAAAATGCTATTTTATTGGCCCATATGTTGAAGAGAATAGTTTTTAAAACATTCAATTAATTCTGCCTTTGAGATAGAATTTAAACAAACCCAAAGCAATAGGATTAAATTCCCATAAAAATCCACCTGTTGCTTGGGAACCAATTCTTTTCCCATTCAAACCACTCCAAGGATAATCAAGCTCACCCTTGGCTGTATTCCAGCCAAGGCAAATACATGCTTGTAATTCATAAATCAGACCATGATACTCCCTTTGCCTAAAACTTTCAGTGGGTTCTAATACATGGGAGTAAAATGCAACCTGTTTACCGTGGTCTGCAGAGCCCTTAACCATCTGGCCTTGGTTTACCTGGCCACCCTCATCTCATCTCACTTCTCTTCTCATCTGGTTCATCAGGTTCAAGGTACGTGGCTTTCTTCCTGGTTCCTTGAATATAGCAGGCTCTTCTCTGCCCAGACCAGCTCCTCAGCTGTGCCTTGGACACCCCTCCCCCTGCCACTATTCAGAAGCAACTCCTTTCAGTCCTTCCAGGATCTACTAGATGTCACTTACAGAGAAATGAACGCTGAGCATTCTACCTGGGTTGTCTCCCCCATCCACACTTTACTCTGTAATTCATTACCATCTTAATCTTCTCTGCAGTATGCTTACCAAAAGTTCTAATTACATGGATATGCATATATAAGCTTGCAGCCTGTAGTCATACTTTCAGGCTGAAGTCAAATGTCTCCTCTACTAAGAAGGCTTCCCCTAGCACTTGAGAAAAAAGTCAGGTGTTAACAATATCTCCCCTATTCTCCACTAGATTGCAAGAGAGCAGGGACTATATCTGCTTCATTCAGTACTGACTACCCACAACTGATAATAGTTTCTGCCCCATAGTAGGTCCTCAGTAAATATTAATATTTGCTCTGTGAATTCTCAGTGTGAGGCCTAATGCCTGGCATGTCATAGGCGGTCACTGAATACTTTTTTTTTTTTTGAGGGCAGTGTCACTGGGCCTTGTATAAGGGACCGAACCAGGGCTGCTGGCGCCCCAAAGCCAGCGCCTAACCAATGCGTCACTCGGCTGGCCCATTTATATATATTTTTTAACTGAACACTTTTTAATGGACTTTGTCTTGTTCCCATAGAATCTGGCAAATACTTAACTGCATAAATCAATTCCAAGTGCCGAACTTCCCCTGTCCACAACAGCATGGTCTCTGCAAATTCTGCTGAGACGACAAATCACAATTCAGGACAAACGAATAAGGAGAATGCCTAAAAGCCCAGACTGACTTTGTAGCACCTTTTCTAGGATAAAAATGTCATCGAGGCCAATTTTAACTCTCAGTATCAGACTTGATGTGTCTGGTTCCTTGCTCTCCTGACCTATTTCTTGTTTTGGTGAGAACTTTTTTGTGTTTTTTGTCTGGGGGTTACCATACAAGATGTGTTAATAAACGAAACTGGAGCATTTTTGTTTCACTAGTTTTGAACAAGCAGCTGATGGGGTTTTGCTATGGGTTTTCCAAGGCTCACGTTTTAAGCAGCTAAAATCACGTGACTGAGCTTCTTTCATAGTTGGCTGGACCCAGAGCCCAGAGACCATTTGGAATTTGTAGTTTAGGGTAACTGACAACATTGTTATGGGGCAATGTTTTGGCAAGATAACACATAGCTGTGATTCAGCCCTTACATTCCCTTGTTTAGGCTCTGTGAAAATTAATTTGCAAAAAAAATCCAGGTCTGTTGTGTGTTCTGGTTTATATGTAAATTAGAAGATTGTATGAGGAGGATGCCAGGGGTGAAGCCATTCAAGCATTTCTAGACCAGTTGTCCATTAATTAAATACAGTGATTCTCACTCAATTTTACTTTCTTAATATTTACATTTTTTTCTCAAAAAGTTGTATCAAAATAGAAAAAGACACAGAATTAGCAATAAGCCATAATATATGTTCTTTAAAAACATGACTGGAAGTTTTAAACATTCATTTATTGGGACAACCATGGAAATGCAGAAAAAAATAATTCAAAAACAATGGTCTGAATTTGGAAATAGAAGCAGTGCCATAGCATTCTGTAATGCTACCTCTACTCCAAGTGTTGGCATGAAGGGTTTATAAACCGAAAGAACCAATAATATGGAGGAGAGTTAACTATTAGAATCCTGGGGATAACTAGGAGTGCAGCATAAATCCAGAGGGAGAGTTTCATACTCTAAATCTTGAAGCGTTGGATCATATGTCTGGCAGTGCCGTGACTATATCCCTGGCATCCTCACATTTGCCATGTGTATGTGCATCACTGACATAGAAGGGTAGCAGCATGCCCTGATGGAGGCTTTATTTTCATAATAAACTTGAAATGATTGGAAATAAGTATAGGACTAAATCAGGAATTTAAATACAGCAGGTTAGGACAGAAGTTTATATTTTTAAAAATAAATTTTTAATATAAAAACTTTCTTAAATATTATAATTTTTCTGGGGTATGGTGCCTGCTACAGATGACTTGCTATGATAACAGCTTAAACAATGATGAGAAATGAGAGTACCAAGGAAGCACTCGTATATGTTCTTCTTTCTACTCTTCCTTCCACTCCTTCTTCTCTTTCTCCCTCTGTAACTCTGGCCATGGCTGCCATTTTGAAAATCATTTGTGCTGGAAAGCCAATTCAAACTCTTTAAACTAAAGGGAACGAAGCCACCAGAGGCTTATTGGAATGGGTTAAACCAAATTAGGTATTTGCCATGTTCCATAATGAAGCCCATAATTGGCATTGAAACATTCTTCTAAGAATCCAAGTTTTTCATTCTTCTCCCACTTCTGCCCTGCAGTCACCTGTAACAAATAAAAGAGTCATAGAATTTTGGATTTAGATGGGACTAGGTATACAATGTAGCCCAAATCTTTTCCTGAATTATGGGTCTTTTATATAGATTCTTTGGCAAGTGTGTGTGCCAGACTCCTCTCTTCCCTCAGCTTTCTCCATCCATGTCATGGACAGATAGAGCAGATGCTGCTGTAAATTAAACACTGTATTATATTTGAGTTCCTGAGAGGGACAGGTACATTTAAGAAGGTTGTGATTTGATTGTCAGGCTCATCTTCTCAAGGAGTCACTCCCTGGTTCCACTTCCACTGCTACAGGTTTTGGTATCCCTCATCTAGAGTCTCATAATACACTCAACTTAACCTCCCCCGTCACCCCCAGTTCAATTCAACCTCACGCAGGCCTGGATACTCGATGGGAGCTCACTCCACTGCTAATGGACATTGTGAATGGATGAGTGAATCATAGCCACATTATCTCAAGGGCATTTGGAGGACACATGGATTCAGCACTTCAATAGAATTGCTGAGAGGGGCAGGAAAAGGCTGAAGATATAGTTTCTGATCTTCACTGGCATAAAATTAGTAGGTTGTTCCTTCTGCTCTGCTAACTTTCTCAAACAAAAGAAAGTAGGACTGGCAATTACCATTGAAATTTATTAGATTAATAGATGTTTTAATGTGACACTGAAGATGAGTAGACAATTTCCCTTTGGATATTTGCACTCAACTCTCCATGCTTTTTTTTTTTTTTTCACTGCCTATCAAATGATCAAATTCTTCAGCTGCTGGTACATTAGGTTAATGACACAGCACTGAACCCAACAAAGTCAAGTTACCAAGATCCTGTCTAGCATTGACTGGGGATCATAGAAATAATTTATTTCCTCAGTTTTGTCTTGACAGCCTACAAGAAAACATGATTTTAAAGATCATAAAGGGAGGACTTAGAGCAATTGACTAAGATTCAAATCAGGAACACCCAAGGATCTCTATGGGTGGGAAAAGCTGGGTGACTCTTTAACTTTACCACTTTTATTCCATCGCTCTTTTTATGTTGTTTCCCCAATCTTCCACCCAGCCTGATTCTACAATTTCTTTTTGTTTCCAGTTCCTTCTTTCTGGGGATTGGTGAACTCAGCTTGGAATCTTTGCTCCGTGGGGAAACGGCAGTCACCGGTCAACATAGAGACCAGTCACATGATCTTCGACCCCTTTCTGACGCCTCTCCGTATCAACACCGGGGGAAGGAAGGTAAGCAGCCATGTTGTTTCCATGGTGAAGCTGAGGAATGGGGTGGGGAGATGCTGATTCTGAAAGCCAGCCTGTCTCTGTGATGAGTTTGTCTTTTCACCTAGGAATAAACCCACAGACCTCAGGCCTTACTGCCAACAAATATAATTATGTCTAAATTGTGCTTTTTCTCCCTAGCTAGTCAAACCCTCATGTTTCTAATTACTTTGTACCCCCTGGAGGTTGCCTGAGGTTCTATTGCTTGGTACCCCATGAAGGTCAGAACACAGAGTTGCCACCTCTGCCTATCATGCTGGGAAAATCCTTCTTCCCAGAAACTTCTTTACTGGGGGCTTCTTTTAACCTGAACAAAGTGAAAATAACATTTTTAACAAAAGTGGAATCAGACGTTTATCATCCTAGAAGGAAAAACAAACAAAAATCACCCTAGATGATTTATAAGAAAATCAATAATTAATCTTCCTAGGGGCATCTTGCTGGCTAAGAATCCTAGCTCCTGTACAGAAATGCTGAGCTGTGCTTTGTGATTCTCACGCCAACTTGCCTCCTTCCCTCCTCTCCCCCCATAGGCACTCCTCCTTAATTCGTAGAAGGGCATAATGCCCGCGGTGGGATCTTCTCATTGCTGGAATCGAGCATCTCTTTTGCTGGTTCGTTTCTGTTTGGCAACCTTTTACTGTTGAGTAGATTGTTGAAGGGGAAAAAAAACACACAGAGAGAAAATTGTATTTGAAGGTGATTTAGCTGTTACAAACTCAAGAGGGATGGAAAATCATTTGTGTGCAAGAAATTGGAGTTAAAATTATGGACAACTTTTGTTACCGCCGGCACCTAGTTCTCCAGGGTTTGGGTTCTTTGGGCCCTGCTCTCTCCTCTACTTATGCGGTCTGTTCAGTGTTTGTAAGTAGGTTTTTTTCCCTCCTTCTGATATATTTGAATATATTTTTTTCATATCACATAACTGTCACACACACAAAAAATCTAATGACTCATCAAAGCGTTGTCAGTGACTTTGACTCAGGTCACAAGGCAGGCGATAAGAGACCTTGCATGTGATTGATACTAGGGCTATGTAGTACTTGTGTGCTGTTTTAAATGAAAGTACCTGTGTAGCCAATGTCATTTATTGTTCTGATTCCATAGAAAACTAACCTACCCTAATTATCATTCCATTTGCAGTTTTATTTTTACAAACCCTAAAGGAATTTGATGTGGGTTCTATGTGTACCTCTTTCTAAAAAAGGGACTTGTTCACGTCAAGCCCTGAAGATGGATAGGTTCACTGAACAGTATGTAAGAAGGGCAAGTTGCAGTTTTGACTAAATGTTCCATTATTCTTTCTTTCTTGGAGAGGGTGATGAGGGGAATAATTGTATTCTAGGCAAACGGACAAGCAGAAAAAGAAAGAAAGAAAGAAAGAAAGAAAGAAAGAAAGAAAGAAAGAAAGAAAGAAAGAAAGAAAGAAAGAAAGAAAGAGCCCCCAAAAGCAGAATGAGGGTTGGTAACGGAGTTCCGAAAATTACCTGAAAGATGGCCAGAAAGGCAGAGGCAAAGAGGCCAAAGAGAAGGTGGTGGGGAGATAAGGGTGGGGGAGGAAGGCAGGGACCAGATCCCAAGGCCATATTAAGGAACTGGATCTTTTTCCTAAGAGTTATGGCAAGCATTAGAAGCATTTTTAGGGAAAGGTACGTTGGGTGTGAGATGGGAAAAATGGCAAGCTAGCCCAAGTAATGGATTTATAATTTTCACTTTCCATTAGGCTATCTTAGAGGAAAATGTTGATGTGAAAGAAAAACAAAAAAAAAAAAAAAAAAAAAAACTAATTTCAAGACAGCTTCTCCCTAAAATTTATTGGGAAAGAAGGGACTGGGAGATAGTCTGGTGTTAAAAATCACTCATGTGTTATGTTTTGTTTTGATGTTTTTTATTGTTAATAAATGATTTTCTAAAATTCCCAATTCAGTAAAGCGTACCTGGTCCAAATCAATTTTCAAATGCATTGGAGTTTGGAGTTGTAGAAACATTGACTTTTGATGATGTAAATATTTATATCTGGCACGATTTGTGTTGTCAGCTGTTTGAAGAGCTGAGAACTGTCTGATGGTTCTTTTGCATTTGTGGAAAGGTGGAAAAGAAAATATAGATGGGAGTAGAATAAAGTAACTGGTAATAAAATGCCTAAGCTTAATAGACAATAGCCAAATCACGTTGGCAAGCTTTTTAAAGGTGTTTTTTAATGAGTTGGAGACTTGTTTTGGAAGTGAGGATTCAAATCACTGCTCTGAATTTCATTTTGCCTTAAGGAAATATGTATCCCACTCGTAAGGCTTAAAAGCTACCCTGCAAACCTGGGGGTTTTGTAGAGTTTGGGCAAGGCACCATATTTTGAAGTCTGGGATCAGTTGGGTATCAGCATGTTACATGCTTCCCAGGCATTATGTGTTTTCTGTCGCATTCTTATCCAGCAGCATGATTCCTGCCCATGTTGAAATGTTTCTTTTTTTATACACCCATGAAGCCACTCTGCCACAGCCCCTCACTTATGTTGCTGAGTTTGTTTTAATGTGTTTGACTGGCATAGGCTCAGATGATGAATTAAGGGCTTTTCATAGCATGAGCGAGGGCTGAAAGTCAGCCTGAACACAAGAATACAAAGAATAATACTAGTCAGATGAGAATCAGAATATGTCATGTCTTGGATATAATAAAGGATATTCATTTTACCTAAGCCCTGAGATTTCTTTTACCTTTCAAGTTGGTTATGTTCAGTGGTAGTTTTAAGCAGTGTTTGTTTTCCTTAAAGGAGAATATTTTGTATCCAGTGGTCATATCTGATGCATAGGTCTCTTCCAGACAAAATCCTAAATAATGGTACTTTTCAAACAACACTCACTGAAGGTTGGCTTGCACATGGATATAAGAATCCTACCTCGGGACCCAGTCTCCCACCCTGTACTCCATTAAACTTAACACCCAATAGTCTAAATAGTATTTTCTTTTAAATCTTGGAGCTAATTAATCTATTCCAGGTAAAGATACTAAATCTATTCAGGAATCAAAAAGGGGCAGGATGAGATCATTCTTTTTTCGTGGTCTCAGATCATTGAAGTCTCTATATATGGGAAATTGGACTGTGATATAACTGGTGTTTAATCCCTGTTTAATTCTGACCATTTTAAAGACAGATTCCCTTGTTGGCGATTGAACTTGTACAGTTTCATATATATTTTTACTTTCTTTGTCTTTTTCCTTAGACCAAGTGAGTGTATATGATGTGTTTAAGTGTTAATTTTCATAGGTTAGTCACATAAGTAAGCTTCTTCGTAATTTGAAAATAAAAATATGGAATGAGAATGTTACCCACAGCAAAATATAAATAGCCTCCTCCCTTGATCAATTTGGGGTACAGTAGTTCCTCCAAATATTTGCCTGACACATTTCTGATACAGGTGGGTGCTGGAAGGTTGCAGGTTAAGAGGTGAGCTGAGCTCTCCTGAAGGGAATATGGTCTATAAATAACCTCTCTGCTGATCTAAAATACCTAAAGGAAGAAAAAACATTAAAGCCGAGTCTAAAATCACTTGCTGATTCTACCATTTTAACCAGAAACTCGTTTTGGCATCCTTTCTCATCTTTTGGCTCTTTTAATAAAATGGATATCTCAATAGTTAATGACAGCAGAATTGCTTGTGCATGTTAAATGTAAAAGTTAACATTTAAAATCTGCTACTTAACAATCCCAATTTTGTTTAAAAAGTGCCCATGATATGCCCAGGGTGATATTATTTTCTTCCTATTTTTCTAAAGTTTATAGATTTTCTACAACAAACTTGCATTAATTTAATAATCTGAAAAGCGCCTATTCATTTTTAACTTCCCTCCCCATTTTAGGCAAAAATATACTTAGATTTGGTAAATATGGTAGATTGAATAATGCTCCCTTCTAAAGATATCCACATCCTGATCCCCAGAATCTTTAAATATGTTATCTTACACAGCAAAGGATATCTTGAGGGAGGGATGAAGTTAAGGATCTTAAAATAGGAAGAGTATCCTATATTTCCAGCGGTACCCATTGTGATCTCAGGGTCCTTACAAGGAAAAGACAGCATCAGGAGGCTCCGAGTCAGAAAAGGAGACCTGACAAGAGAAGCAGAAGTGAGAGTGATGCTGGGCCATGAGCCAAGGAACGCAACAGGCAGCCTCTAGAAGCCAGAAAAGGCAAGAAAATAGATTCTTTCCTAGAGCCTCCAGAAGGAACGCAGCCCTGCTAAAACCTTGATTTTTATCCCAGCAAAACTGATATCTGACTTCTGACTTCCAGAACATCAGATCACACTTGCAGTGAGGGAAGAAGCCAGCTCAGTGCAGCCCACAGATATTCAGCTGGGCAGTGAAGACCCTGGCTGCACCCCCTTCCCTCCTCTCTTCTGCCAAGTCCCCTTTGGAGAGAAGTCAGACACCGAGCCAGCAGACGGATTCAGTCTGTCTAAGCCAGTCTCCAGGCCACAGAGCAAGGTGAAGATAGATCTGAAGGGACAAATGGAAGACATCCAACACAAGGCTATATAGGTTTTCTCTACATGACCATTTCCACATTCCCCATGAAACGAATATGAAGCAATAAAGCACGTAAAATTTGGTACAAATGCCTTCACAGCCCTTGCAATACGGCCCCAAATCTTTCCAGAGCCTTCCTCCTCTTATACTTTATGCCTACCTTTTCTTTCTAGTGAGATTATAATACTTTTTTTTTTCCAAATTGGATGTATGTCCCCTTTCCCCACAATCTATGCTTTAGCCACAGCATACTCTTCAGCTGACGTGCTTCCTTTTTACTATTCAACCTTTATAATTTCAGTGCTTCCTCTTCCATGGAACTCCTCTTGATCTCTTTAACTGATGGTGAAATCTCTCTTTATTGGGCTTCTTAGATACCTTGCTTATATTTCTTTTAGGACCCGAACCTTGGCCAATAGGCTGACTTGCCCTCTCTCCTCAGTCTTAGATTAACAGTTCCTCAAGATAAATGTGCTTTCATATTTTTATTTTGTTTCCCTGAGGTTATCTATAATCATATGGGTGGATTTGAATTGAACCAAGATTATCCTTGATTACCAAGAAAAGGGTTTTTATGAATTTATTCAAAAGTTGCATTGGCTTAAGGTGGGGGAAATGTGGGAAAGTTCCATGATGAAAAGTGACCTTGCTCTCAACAGAATGTATGACTAGAAACTACTTTTTAGGTATTGCAGTACTTTTCCTGGAATATGGTTGAAAATAGTAAGTTGGAAAAAAATAAGGAATGTGTGTTGCTTAAAATCTTATCACTCCTCTACTTTTCAATTTTCCTAGGAATCTGATAGCAACATTTAGTTGACTACAATTAATCATTGAAATTCATGGCCTGTCTACACTGGTATATTCTGAAGCCTTTTATGAATGAGGCATTTATGTTCCTCTAGGAATTTATGTTAGATAGAAGAGAAAATATAGATACACAGAAGTTAAATCATAGTAACTGATTTAGATAACTGTTTTAATTAATAGTGGAATAGATACTAGGGAAGCAATAAAATGATTAATTAGCAAATCAATCAATTTGGCATTAATTTTGAACGGGGGTAAGAAGTTGCGTTGGTCATACCAGGCTTTATGGAGGTGCTAGAATATGAGCTACCACTGAAGGGTAGATAGAATGAAATGTTTTAGACAGAAGGGTATTTAAATGTTAGATCTTCTGGCTCTCTGTGTGCAACTCAAGAAAATGTAAAGAGAGATCCATTTTGCTATCAAAATATGTTGTTGTGGTGCTGATTTTTATTGGCTAAGTGACATTTAGCTTCCATCGATAAGTATTTTTACCCATTTGGAACTCATGAACTGTAAGTACCATGCATGGGCCTTTTTACACTGAAGCTTTGGGTTGGAAATGGTACATAAAATTTTATGACTGTTTGTGGGATAAAGTAGATCTTGAAGAGCTGATGACAAAGTGAATGTAATTCTCACTCATCTGTATTTTGTGCTTTGATAAATGTCTCAGCTTGCCATATTGCTAATATCCTTTCTCAGAAGGAAGCAGAGAATAGTCTTCTATTTTGATTTAACTCTAACCAACAAGGACAAGCAGCTGAGTGGTGTGGAATAGACAGTAAAAGTTTAGGAGAAAGTAGATGTGTCATCTTAGAAAATACGATAGCCAAGGTAAAAAAACGAAAAAAAAATGGTGCTTATCATTGTCAGACTTGCTAAGCCTTCAAAAGGCAGATGTTTGAAATATCATAGTTAAAATAGATAGGAACTCATTGCCTTGTGAAAGATAACTCTAGAGGATTGGGAAGCTCTTAAAAATGAAATTATGGTAATACAATTACAAAGGATGGTATAAAAAAAGGAACTGATAGGAGCCAAAGAGAGGGATGTGACTGCACAGGGAATTTTTCCAGAAATAATGTTTTTAAATGGTATATAAGAGGTGTGAGAGAAAGGGCTTCTAGCCAAGGGCGAGGCCAAAAAGAGGAGTCAAAGTGGATTCAGAGACAATAAGGCCCAGGATGTGTTGAGACTTCCGGAATGAGAAGGTTGTTTAAACTTATGGTTACAGGAAGCAGGAGCATTCAGATAATGATGACCTCTGTTTGGGGAGGGCCCAGGGGTAGGAGGGGATACATGTGCACACATGTTCTGCTTTGGGTTTGAATTTTAGGCCTAACCTCTCTAAGCTTTGGTTTCCTCATGTGTAATGGGAGATGCTCATGGTACCCACCTCACCAGGTTGTGGGAGAGGGAATTATATGAAATTTGTGAGGCTCTAACACAATTAGGCCAGTGCATGGCAGAGAAAAAAGTGCTCCACAGTTGTTAGCTACTGTCCTTGTCCCTCTGGGCCAGTGTAACCAACTACCAGAGACTGGGTAGCTTCTAAAGGATGGAACTTTGGCTCTCACAGTTTTGGAGGCTGGGAAGTCTAAAATTGTGGCACCGGCAAGTTCACGTGCTGGTCGGGACCCACCTGCTGGCGCATAGTGGGCGCCTCTGGCTGGGTCCTCACATGCTGGGAGGAGCTAGGGAACTCAGAGTGGCCTCTTTTGTAATCGGCCTGATCACAAGGCTTAGCCTTTAGGACTTGATCATCTCCTAAAGGCCCTACCTTCTGATACCACCACCTTGGGGCTTAGGGTGTCGGCATGTGAATTTTGGGGGAGATACTACCATGTGGACCATAGCAACTACCACCAGAGATAAAACTCTTAGGGAGAATATGCACCTTCACGCCCACTTGAGTTTCTCATCAAAAAGACTAACATTCACATTCAAATCAATAGCTGATATTTGGAGAGGTATAAAGCGACTGCAGTTCTTTGGGTGACAAATTTAGAATTCAGAGCCACCTTGCCAGTATCCCCAATCCAAAAGTTATATATATTTTAAAAATGCCGTACAGGTTCAGGCTGGGCTAGATTTGCTGTAAAATCACTACATGCTTAAAAGTAGAGGAAGTTGATGAATAATGTGCTCAGTATGAGTAAAGAGCACAGGGAAGATGCGAAGAGACTAATTCAGCCTAATTCCATAGCACTGCGTCAGGTACTACATCCGTGATAAGTGAGGAGAGTATCCTGCAGTGACCATCCCTGAGAAGAGAGGATCTGGGGTTTTACAATCAGATCCTCAGTACCGATGGTCAGGTTAACTGACGGAAAGCACATCGACAAAGCGAAGCACAAAAGAAGAGGAGCGCAGTGGTGAAGAGCAGAATGAAATGTTCCAGGTTCAATTGTATCTATCTACCTGAAAGGTGGCATTACAGGTGCCTTCCTGTCATCCTTGTGCTGTGCAGCCTCAGACATAACAGAACGAGCTCTGGTGTTGGGAAGTGGCTTGGACCAGACTTCAATTCAAAATAAGAATTCAAGCTGTGTGCAAAGTGAACAACCTCCATGTGTTTCACTGAGAACCCCAGCACGAAAAGGGCTCTGGCCGGCACTGGGGCCACTTGAGATTGGCATTAAGAACAAGCTCAGGGGCCGGCCGAGTGGCTCAGTTGTTTAAGAGCTCGCTCAAGAGTGTGAGCTGAGCTCTGAGCAACAGCTGTTCGAGGCCAGCCCGAGCTGAGTTGCCGTTGAGCTGCCAACAGGTGGCAGGATGGCTCAGCTAAAAAAAAAAAAAAAAAAAAAAGTTGCCATAAGAACAAGCTCAGGCTTGAGACGAGAACCTTGACTTGACCTGGGAATCGCCTTCCCACCGAGAAGCTCTCAGATCCTCTATGAGCTGTGCTTACACAGGACACGTGGGATGTATTTGTTTGAGGCTGACCCCGGAGTGAGGATTGAACGAGGACATGAGCGTCTGAAAGGAAAACCCCCTTTAAAGCCCACTGTTGGTTTGGAAGAAACTTGCCTACTCCTCCTCTCATCCTCTCTCAAAATTATTCCTCAAAGTTTCACATACAGAATTCTTTCTCCTTTAGGATATTTTGCTCTGAGCAGCTAGTATGGAGAATTCAAGGCAAAATTACAAGAAAGGAATTTAATTAAAGATTTTAAAAAAAAATGAGGCCAAAGTAATTGTGCGTATGCTCAGAAGAGAGCTTTGAGCAGTGGAAGGTTTCAGTGTGTAGGGCTGAAAAAGTAATGACAGATTAGCAAAATGCTGAAGACTGAGATGCTGTTTTCTAAGTTGGGAAATAGATTCAGAGCACAGGCTTTCCGTTGCTGAGATAGGTTCTTGTGCGCCGTTGTCTCACTGAGATCCGGGCAGAGGATGACTGCTCACTGTCTTGGCAATTCCTTGTAAAAGGCCCCTCTTGACATCACCCAGAAAATCAATGCAAGTCTCCCAAGGAAGCACCTGGATGATGGCTTTTCATGTTTTATAAATGTATCCAGTTCTTTCTCATTCTTTCCTCCTCTGGTGAGTATTAGAAAAGGCTTTGCTTTCCTTTCCTGCTCCTTGGTCTTTTATTCTCCCTCTCCTCATGGTCCCCTCCTCTTCTCAATCTTTGTGACTTGTTTTCCTGTTGTTTCCTCCCCTCTCCAATCCTTCTCTCCAATCTCCTCTCTCCCTTTTGCCTTTGCCTGTGCCTCCTTTCTCCTTGTCCCTCCCTGCTTCCTTTCTCCTGGTCCTGAGTATGTATGACTAAGGAACCTGTGTCCTCTCTGTTCTGCATCACAGCTCTCCTCTGTCATGCACTTTGGTGACAACACTTAAAAGAGAAAATTCAAGATATCTGAGCACAATTTTTGTAAGATGATATGAGGAGAATTAACTCAAGATGCATACTGAATGGCTAGGCAGATGAATTCCTGGCAAGAAACTTTTCCTCCTGGAATCTTAGCAGTTAAGTATCCATCACATGGCATCACCTTAGTTTTCTGGTTACGGGATTCTACAGATAACACCAGCAGGCACTTTACAATTTAACTGTGCTTTCAAAAGCAGAAAGCAAACTGTCTTATCCACATTTGCTGCTTACAGCTCAGCACTCTAGCCATCCATCTAAATATGGGGAAGAAGAGGAAGAGAAAAAGAAAAAGCATTATCTAATTTTTACAGACTTCCTCCTAGCTAGCTTCATCTCTCTCTCTCTCTCTCTCTCTCTCTCTCTCTCTCTCTCTCTCTCTCTCTCTCTCTCTCTCATGCATTCCAGAACAAGTGTCTCCATCACAATCAAAAAGATAAAATGGTAGGGCCAGCTGAGTGGCGCATTGGTTAAGAGCTGGCTTAGGATGCCCTGGTTTGGATCCCACATATGAGGGCCAGTGACACTGCCCTCTACAGCTAAGATGGTGAACAACAGCTCCACCTGGAGCTGGGCTGCTGTGAGTGGCCTGCGATGGCATAGCTGCAGCCCCTGCTGCAGTGGGCTGCCATAGGCTACAGTGAGTGGTTGGCAGCCAGCGTGAGCAGCCAAGAGCCGCTGTGAGAGTCTGTCCAGAAGCCGGCGACCAATCTGCCTCACCCGGGAAGAGAGCAATGGTGATACCAACATGGGCCAGTGAAGCAATGTCCTCCACAACTAGACTGAAGAACAAAAGGACAACAACTTATCTGTTCCCCTTCCCTGGTTCCCCAAAGCTGTTACCCTCCCCCAATTCCCCAATTAAAAAAAAAAAAAGATAAAATGGGCAGGACACCTAAGTGACACAGAAATAGTCACATATCCAAGAGAAGTTTTGGATTTTGCTATTAAAAAAGAAAAAAAACTGGTATCGGTTGTGCATTCTCTCCAAAAAGACTCTGAAATTGGCCAGCAAAGCTCTCCCTACATGAGCTTTAGAGACTTTGAGTCCTGTTAAAGGGCTCTTGTTTTCTAGAAACCAGGTATATTTGGTCTAAAAACAATAAAATTTAAAATAAATCAAAGTTTCCTCATCACGTCAGGAAAAAAAAATGAGGTAGATTCTGTTTGAAGGACTTAAGAAAATGCCAATGTGCTTCTAAAATTCTTTCTGAAACAAAAGAACTAGATTAAAACTGGAAGATTGGAATCAAAAATATGATTTTAGGGAGTCTGTGTGTCACCAACAATTGAATATCTGAGCAACTATCAGGCTCTTAATTTTTCTTATGAAAATTTAATGTCATGTGGATACAGCTTTATTAATATTGTATGAAGGATTAAGAATAGCTAAAATAATCAATTCATGTCTTTCCAGTAGCTCATACTTTTACGATTTTAGAATGTAGGTGTTCTAAGCTTTTGTTCGGTAGCATGCTAGGGCCAAGGTCCAAACTGTGAGTAATGTTAAGATCGGCCCGTTCTTCCCACTTCCCCCACCTCGCTGCCCCAAAGTGGAAGTTACATAGAATGAATCGTAAGTCTAGAGATCTGATGTACAGCGTGATGACAGCAGTTAATAACAGGAAATTTGCTACGAGAGTGGATTTCAGCTCTCACAACAACTGCCACCAACAAAAACAAAAAAGTTAACACTTGGAGGAGATGAATATGTTAACTTGACTGCAATAATCATTTTGTTATGTATATGTATATCAAATCATCATGTTTTATGCCTTTAATATATAGCATATTTATTAATCACATAAATAAATTAATTAAATGTTGAAAGGCTAGCTAGTTCAGCCCAACATCTGTTTCTCTCATACAGTAAACTCAGCGTCTCTGTGCAGCAAGGTATTTCAGTTTGTTTACGTTAGCACTGCTCACCTAATGTCCTGAACAGATTCTTTTCCTTGTTTTACCCAGATCTTCATCACATGGACACTTAATATGACATTAGTCAGTTCTGGGCCCTTAGCCCTGAAATGCACACACTCTGACCATACATAAGACATATTTATGTATAATATCATGTGACAAAGGCACATGATATTACCAGTAAGTAAAAGTATACACACCCACACAGTTTGGTGTTTCATAGTCAAGAGGAACCTATCGAATTAGCAGCATCTCACTGGCCTGAAAAGATTTTCTCCCATCTTTGTGTTACAAATAAATTTAACATCATATCTAAAGAACAAAGATGTTTCTTCATTAGCATTGTTCTCTGAAATAGAAAATATTTCTTTTATTACTTGGGAAAAAAAGCTACTCTTCTTTCTTTTTTTAGCAAAATAGCTATTTTCATAATTTCTTAATATGAGCAAAATGCATTGCTTGTGTTATGCTGAAGAAAGGGAATACACATTATGTATATAGCATATTGCTATTTAATGCTCATTTGCTAGCTAGGCTTGAATATAGAAATCAACTCAGTGTTTGATGACTCCTAAATTATTTACTCTGAGCTTGACAAACTCTGATAGAATAAGATTTAGACAAAATTATCAGTTCCAAATAAGTATGGCATCACCCTTTCAGGATCTGGTGTCCTCCAAGCCGAGGTTTAGAGCCAGAGATGGAGAGTCTTGTGCAAATGATTTGCTGAGGAAGCATGCTCAAGTGAAGGCTGCAAAGGAATGGGCAAAGCAGGGCATGGGGAGAAGTTCAGCAAAGATATAGGTTCAGGTGGAGTCCACCTGGGGTCTACCTGGAGCCTGATCCCACAGGGAGCTCTTGAGCATGAGTGGCACCTGCTTGTTGTCACCCCGGGAGCCTAGGGAGACAGCCTACGAGGGGTATAACTTCTCTGGCATTCTGCTTGCACCAGCTTTTAAGAGCCTGTCTTGTGCATCTTTCCCACCTCTGTATTCAGTGACGTCAAGTTGGTAACTTGAAATCCACATTGGTAGGAGTGTGTATACCACAAAACTCTGCAAATGCTACACATTAGGGCTTTTTTCCCTGGAGAGCTGGATGATAGACATTGACCTAGTTCTTGTAGGTCAAGGGCAGTTCCCAGGAGAAGGTGAGTTGATTGCAGCCAACACTCATAGAGGCTGGGAGACCTGTCCACTGGCCCAGAAAAGGGGATCCGGGTGCATCACCAACAGCATCTAGTATAGCTGGTATTGAAAAGAAAGTTTTAGATTTGTTACAAATATTCATATTGGAAATGATGCCAATGCTCATGAAGTGTCTATCATGCAAACTAGGCTGCCTGTGCCCTGTATTCTGCCCCCAACCCGCCTCCCCCAATTGCCACTAACTGGGGAGGAGAAGGGGAACATAGAAGTGATTATATGGGACTCTAACTTTCCTTACCTTCATCCTAACTCCTCTTTCAATACATCTCTACTGACTTGTCTCCATAAGCTTATATTCCTCCTAATCACATCTTTGCCAAGGGAAGGTTTGCATGGGGATATAGTTTGTGCCCAATGCCTTGGCAGTCAGAAAGCAATATTTCCTACTTCTTTTCTAGGTTAAGCCACATGACTCCAAAGCCAGGGATGTCCTGGGCTCTTTCACAACCTGAACTCCCCACCAACTTCTTGTCAGTGATGCTGTGTTTCTGACAGCATGGCGTGCAACACTGTAAACACACATTTGAAAGTCGAAAGGGAAGGAGTGGGGGGGCGCTGTTAGGCTTTTCCCAGTAAGTGATCCTTATTCAACACACTGCCTCTTAATGATTATTTCACCATTTCTGAATCCAAAAGGTAAGAGTAGGGATAAAAATTTTTTTAAAAAATCTAAATAGGTGTGAGGAAATAGCCAGGCAGTTCTGAGTCTAGGCTGTTCAATCAATTCGAAGCATTACTAGCATTTTTCTCAAGAGTGTCATATACGACAACTGCCAAGCTTTCCTTTTGTGATTACAAAAAGGACAGACACTGGAGTGAGCCATATTTCAGTACTGCGGGGATATAAAAAATGAACTGCTAAAAACGGCCCAGGAGGAATGAATAGCAATAAGACATCAATGTCATCTGTATACTGATTTGTGATGAATTTCCAAAAGGCTTAATGGGATGATGCTGTGATATATAGGGGCTTCCTGAAAGTTAATAACTCTAAGTTACCCACTTGGAAGAGTGTAATGGGGGAAAGGAAGTGATCACATATAATATATAAATAAGTGACTTCACCAATACTGTATAGTCCACTGTTCTATGTGTTCCATGCTGCTACCTTCTGGATTAGAAATAGAAAATTGAAAGGACTGTGAAGACAGGAGAAGGTCAGATGTTACACAAACACCCACAATGACGTATTGGGTGAGACTTTTAATTTGCTTTTTCTTAGACTGGAGCCCATAAAGCTGAAGGGAAGAGGGTGCACGCTGATTGCCTTTCAGAGGGGAATTAACACCAGCAAGAGTCCCTAAACACATATTCAAGTGGCAGCAACAGAATCTGTTTGGATGAACATATTGTCCTCGCCTGGTACCCTGTGGTCTGGCATCTCCGCCATGGGTTGTGTGCTTAAAGCATCAACAGATAGGAGGCATCAGGTCTTGAATAACAGGGGCCCCTCTTAAGCTACTCTCTAGGTTCTTTGGCTCATTAATTTTTATGGCTGGTGCTGACAGCTTCCGGTTAGTAGCAAAGTGCATGGCATAAAGAAAGTACTCGATAAATGTTTATTGAATGAAGTGACAAATAAATGAGTGAGAAAAAAAGTGCCCCAGATCCTGCAATTACAAGTAGATGGGAAAAGAGAGAGGAACTAAATATATTGAGTGCCTACCACATCCATTTATACATACATAATTTATCTCATTTAATTTCTCAAACAGCCTGAAATGGTCAGTTTTACAGACCAGGAAACTGAAATGTACACTTGTTAAATAATGGACCTAGAGTTACAGGGATGACAAGAAAATAGGCTGAGTTTCCACCTTAGGTTATCTTAATCAACACTGTATTCCTTTCCAGAGTGTTGTGCTAAAGCAACAGGACAGGGAGAAATATCTTGCATGTACATTAAGGGTTTATGAAGCAGAGGGCATGGGATCGGAAGAGGCCTGACCTTCACCCAATTTCCTTCTTTCTGCCATAAATGGAAAGCATGAGGGAAGGTGGCGCCCTAAGCTGGGTTCTCACCATGTTCAGCCTGTTAATTAAATCTCTACAGCCTGCTTGTTTTGGTTCTACATCATCCATGTTTTATCCTGAGAGGCAGTGCTATAGGTCTGCTTTGTTATCTGGCTGCCACTTTCTTCCCTGGCAAGGTGGCAGAGTACCTACTCAAAGTCGTTTCTGAATGGGCAGTTAATTTCCCTCCATCCTCCATCAAAAAATACCACAGAAAATGCCCAAGATAATCATTGTCATGATTATGAGCAAATCAAAAAAAACTTTGAAAGTCAGGAGCCTCAGGGGACTGGCCAGCCAGTGTAAATCGCCCTTCCCAGTGTCTCCTAGCAGCCATCCTTTAAGTCATTTCATATCATGTGCATAATTTAACAGTGGCGAGGCTGACACATCCCTGCCATTCATTTCTCAGTCTGCCCTTAGCACTCGGTGGATACTAATGGATGGAAATTTTAAGTTTGTTCATCTCCACCTCCAGTGTTAAGGCTGAAAGGAATTCAGAGGTGACTTCCAGTTCTCAAGTCACATCAGGAATAGGACAATCAAATCATAGGATTGCAATTGCAATGGTCTATAGCTCAGTGTCCCCACTCAAGCCCATTGTGAGAGTTTACCCCAGACTCCCTTCTACGTGGACTTGAGTAACTCGTGCTTCCTGGGAGGCTGCCGCCTGTGGAGCAGAAGTCTCTCCTGCTTGTCCCAGCAGTACAGCTCCACACTGCTCTGGCATCCACTGCTGAAACATGGCATTACTGCACCCATCCTGACACTGGGACTTCTCCAAAGCAAGTAAAAGCCTTTTTCCCAAGCCTGAACGGTCTGGCCTTGTAGAGACTTCAGCTCTTGTTTGAGTTTCCCAGAAGATAGCATGGCTTTTCCAATTTCATGGGAGCCTCTGACAAAAAAAAAAGAGTGTAAAACAAGATCCCTGGGGACTTTTCTGGAAGCCCTTTGAGTGACAATGCCTGATGGGACTCAGTCACCAAGAAAATGATGCCTCACCCAAGACATATGTCTGTAGACTCTCTACTACCTCAGAGTAACTCACCCAGCCTCCAGTCCCCCAACTCCCAAGAATTGGTGCATTTCCTCTCCCTGCTTTTCTTGAGATTCCCACTGTCAGGCCCAAAGTCCCCTTTGTCCTTTCCTTAGAGTGTCCTAAAACCTTCATATAAATGGGTCTTAGAGGCTAGAGTCAATACCCTCAAGATTCTAGAGGGATATGCAAATTAAACTAATGTGCACTTAACTCATCGTACACAAGAAATTCCTCTGCTTCACCTTGCCCATTGGGAGGAAGCCTTTCTAACTGGATGCCCTCCACTCTGCCCCTAAGCCTCCTCCTATCCCCTGCTACCAAGTGTGCCCACCCCGCCAGGATTGAGCTTTTCCTCCTGCAGCTGAGGAACCTTCATTCCTACTGCAGACAGGTGAGCTACCTAGCCCTGTGAATTCCCTTTAATGTTATTAATGTGAATGCAGCATTATTAGACTGTACTTTGAGTTTTAGATGGATATTTTATTCTTTTGTTACCAAGGCTTTTCAAAAGATAAAATATACATTTTACTGCATGAAGTATATTAAAATTTCCGTAAAATATGATAATGTTGCTCCACATGCTGTTCTCTTGGGTATGATATCAGGAAAATGTTTTTCTCTGACAGTCTCTTAGAATGGATGAAAATATTCCCTCTCATTGCACACACAGTGCGAGGTTTGAGGCATATTATTGGAGTCAGGTAATCTGCCTGTGAAATACTGGTATTTGAAAAGCAAATTTAAGGCTTAGGACATTTTCGCTTTATGATCATTGACACTGATGTTACTAAACTCCTTCTCTAGCTGTGAAGAAGAGAAATGGCAGGCAAGTGGGTTTTTTTTTTTCCTCCAATTGCCATTTGCTTTACAGTGACTGCACCATATAGAGCACAGTAAATAAACTATAAAGGTAGCAGGATGCATAGAAAAAAAGGAACATACTTGGACTCCGACAGTCCTTAAACAAGTGACTTTATCTTCTGGAGTCTGTTTCTTGATCTATAAACTGGAGTTAATATTAAAGAATCATGGTGAAGATCAGTTGACTGGAATGCTCCCATGATTGTGCCTAGCACACAGTATCTCCATCAAGCTAATTTTTTTTTTAAACTTTATTGGGGGATAGTGTGTTTTTTCCAGGACCCATCAGCTCCAAGTCAAGTCATTGTTTTCAATCTAGTTGTGGAGGGCACAGCTCACTGCCCCCTATGAGAATTGAACTGGCAACCTTGGTGTTATGAACCCATGCTCTAACCACCCGAGCCAACCGGCCGCCCCTCCATCAAGCTAATTTTAATTTAGCAGGGAAATAGCGAACCCTGGTGATTATGTCAGCAGAGGCTATCTATGTGATGATAAGCTCATGATGTGAAGTTTGGTATTATTTATACCATCAGTATTACTGTACGTTTGAGTCTGTAAGAGAGAGAGAGAGACAGAGAGAGAGACAGAGAGATCAAAGGTGAAATACATGGTAGATTATACACTTCGTGATATAAGGGAGGAAAAAAAATACATCTTTTTCCTTCTAACCTTCTAGGTTCTCCATCTGAGCAAAAGACAGATTAGCAAGGAAATAACAAACAGAAGCTAACATGTGCATTGAGGCTGTTAGCACAGGGGACTACCCAGAGATGAGCAACTGAAAGGGGTGGTTAGAATTTGGGGTCTGTATAATTAACTTAGTAAGGGAAACAGAGCGGGGAAAGAACACTTACAGAAAAGCAAATGATTTTTTGGAATGATAAATGGGCCCTTAGGAGAATAGCTGAGAAATAGTGTTTGTGACAACATCTGTCAGGATGTAGCATTGTCCTCCCAGAAGTAAAGATTGGAGTGGCTCTAGGGGAGAGGGTATCTGACAATGGACTTCTTGGGGGGAAGCTCCACTTTTAGGCAGATCAGAGATTTCAGGAACTCAAATGCATTCAGCTCAAAATAATTATGTCAAAGTGGCATATTTTGGAGTGGCATGTCTTGGTCCCCATCAGTGTTATTTGTATTTCTGAGTCTTCACGAAGTACAGTCCTCATGTATTTTATAATCGGGCATATATTTAGCCATGTCTGGTGGTTATTAGCTTGTGTATCCCTGGGGCCACAGATTATTTGGCTCGATAAGTAGTGCTGAAATTGTTGGTAGGTGCTTGATAAATGTTTATTGTATTTAATTTGCACTAGGATGACCAAAGTAGGGTAAATAAGACTATTCAGATTCATGGATGTTATCATTATGTCGCCCATGATTAACTCCAGCAAAGGGCAAGTAGATAATTCAGAATTTTACTGATTGAACAAAGTGATACCAAGCAGGTCAAGTGACTTGTGCTTAACAGTAGACTAGCAGACTTCCACTTGAGGTTCCAATCTCCTGTTGGTAGCTCATGGTTCTTTGTCTCAGTCCCGTGAGCTTCTTCTGGATTGTCCTTTTACATCGTTCCAGCCAGCAGTCTCAGCTTAACACCCCCATCCACGCACAATGAGCCAGCTATGCACAGTGCCTGTTGCAATACCCAAAGATCCACATAAAATGACAACTAATGGGTGATGTGAGGCAAAACAAATCACATTCTCTCCTATTCACTTGCTCCCAATTTTTGCCATACATTCCTGGGTCTTGGCCTGTCCCAGGATCAGTCCATTTGCCAGCAAGCTGCAGGCCAGCTGACTGAATACTGGAATATGTTGGAATAAACATCAAAGAAGGAAGCAATTATTGATCACCCCTTAAATGTGGACATGCTGATAATATCCCGGGTCATTATCTCACTTAACCTTCAAAACTTTGTGCAGTAGCCAAAGCAAGGTGTAAGAAAGCTATTGCCACAATGCTATTTAACAGGTAACTAAAAAATCTTAGTGATATGCAACATCAGCCTGTTATTTCTTGCTCATGGGTCTTCCGGACTGCCAGAGCTTCATGTCAAGGTCAGATGTGTTCTGTGACCCAAGCTGAAGGTGGCAGCAACTACCAAATGCATGTCCTTTTGACAGAGATCAGAAGCCCCCAGACAGGCAAGAGGAAGCACACAATGCCATATAAGCCTTAGGTACAAAAGTGGCCCACTGTCACTTCCACCCTTATTCAATTGGTCAAGTGGAATGGCCATCTGTGGCTTCCACCACATTGTCTCTACTATGCACATTGGCCTATATCTGAGAAAATGTCGCATAAGACAATCCAAAGTTAACAACATGATCAACTGAAAGGTGATAACTTACAGGCCAAAATGTGTTCCCTCCCCCTCAATTACAAACACTTTTAAGATTCATTTTGCTTTACAAAACTCAAATTTATGAGCAGTTTTGGGGGAGGTATCTACCCTTTAAATGGCTGCTGGCATTTGGTAAAGGACATTGTGTCATTAGCTTTCTGAAGGAAGCCCTAGGTAAGAAATTTCTTTAACACGAAGTACTAGGAAAAAACCTTGCTTCCTCTGCACAACTGATGAGCTTTTTTTCCCTCCGTGAGAACTGTGTACCTGTGTTGTCCATTTCCGTTTCAGTGTCAAGACCCTCCGAGCCAAGTAATGCAATTAGTGGGACTTTATAACCTGCTGAATTGCTCTCTGGATCCTCCTATTCTATTCTAATTTGCCTTTAACCTGCTTTGATTTTTTTTGTTGTTATACATAATGTTATAGACAATGTATTTTTACTGTTAGGCATACCAAGTCTTTTGTGGAGTGAGGCAAGATAGAACGAAGAACAAAACAAATAATTAAATAAAGCAGTACATTGTGTCAGGGGTAGCTCGTTGAGAAGAGGAAAATCAACTCGTCTGTGTCTCTGTTTTCTCGTTTTATTAATTACCATTGGCAGAAAGATACCTTGTTTACAATAAAAAAATAAATCTATGAAGATTAAGACTTCCAAAAGCACTTAATGGCCGGCTGAAAGGGGATGTAATGCGTTGTCGCTAAGGTTTCCCTCTGATACCATCCCCCTTTCTAAGGTTCCTCTTCCCCTACCCTCCAGCCTGAACCCCTCGTGCTGTTAATTCCTTTCTGAGCAGTCTGTCTGGTTTAAATGACTTCAGTCACCAGGATTTGAAAAGAAAGGACAACAGATATAAGCAGGAGCAGATGGATTAAGAAAACAGTGCTGGGTGACATTTTATTACATGTCTGCAATTTCAAAAGTTGAAGCAGAAAAATATCTCCAGTTGCGTACAGAGTGGAAGAATTTGTAGTCGTTTAAAAGACCCAGTGCAGAGATCATAGAGGAGGGGAGAATGAGTGTGACTGTAGGCTGCCGAGGAAAGGGGTCTTTCTCCACACTCTTGTTACTTTCTGTGGTTAATTAACATTGATGAGATCAGCCCATGGCACAAGAGTGAATTCTGCAAACCTCAGATGTACTGAATAGTCTTCCTAAGAGAAGAGGATGCTTTTCTCGGAAACCGAATTATGAAAAGCTGAGCCTCCAGTTGGGTATTAATGAAAAAGCTATCTAAAGAACATCTGTAGATGATTCCTGGAAATGGGACCTTTGTCCTTTGAATGGATGATTGGAAACTGACAGGTTCATTCATTCTTACGTCAGCCCCGTCATTCTGCTTTTCATTTCCAAGAGGTTGCTTTCCATTTCTAATATTTTCCATGTTTCTGTGGTGTCTTCCCATGTCTCAAAGTAATTCAATAGAAAGAGTAGAGGACGCCATGTTTCCCTCTTTCAAATTGCTAGAGTTTACCTCTGAATTCTACCTGCCTTGTGTGGCTTTCATTTCTGGGAACTATGACAGGAAGCTCTGTACTGGGTCTGTAGACAAACCGTGACTAATTCTGCAGGCCTGATCTCCAGCTCCAGAGAAGCCTGGGCTGCCTCCCATTCACTGTAATTTTGCAGAAACATCTAGTTGGCATCTCGTCTTATTTGGTATCGCTTTAACTGGGAGAATGAATGTTTGCCTTTAACAGAGGCCAGGAAAGAGCTATCTCTGTACACCTTCCACCTTCTGTGTCACCCGTGACTAGGAAATGGCTGCACTGTTACACGGGTTGTGGAGAAGCCAGCATTGCCGCTCTGAAACATTATGTGTGTCTGTGTCTGCATTCACTATTGTTATAGCCTTACCTGACATTTAAAGGCAGCTGTGTCTCTGGCTTGTGAACCAGATGAAGTCAAGTCAGGAAATTAGTTATGAAAGCCAAGGATATTTTGTTCATTGAGAGTAACCTGTTTCACTAATGTTCTTGCATTGGTACCAGATTATAATAGCATCATCACAGTTTGATTCTCTCTGCATTTGGACAGATGTCACGGCATATAGCCCTTCTAGTAATTTGGTAAAAAGTAGGGTAGTAGGCACATCACTGGAATATGACTTGTGATGCTGTGAGTTTTAATCCAGTGGATACAATGGGAGTCATTGGGAAGATATACTGTCATTCCTTAATTGAATTGGCTTTTTACTTAGTAACTGAATTTTTATTTCCTCAATAATCAGGAATGAAGATAGCCAATATACTCCACCATTTCTTTTGGCTGCCTCCCATTTGATTTGGGTGTAGAGCTAGCTAATACCAAGAGCCACTAAAGTAGAAGTCAAGAATAGGGAGATACGTTAAGCGCTGGCCTGGGAAGCCAGCGGCCCAGGTTCAGTCCCACATATGAGGGCCAGTGACACTGCCCTCAAAAAAAAAAAAAAAAAAAAAAGAATAGGGAGATACGGAGTGGACTGCTCTCAGAGGAAAACTCAGGTTCCTAACAAAATCTAATCTAGCAGGCAGGAGCTGTCAACATGATAAATATTCTAGTCTTTAATATCAGTTTACATACCAGGACGGAAGAAAAGGAGAAATTATTCACAGCTCAAAATTTGTTAAAGTGATGCGGTTTGACTTCAAGTGACAGAGGTCCAGGGAAATTCAAAGTTAAGATGGAAACCTCTCAGGCTGAGCCTGAGTCTGGACTCTCCAGGGACCTTTTGATGTGTTGATGCCCCCAAAGTAATTACACTGCCATGCATGAGCTCTCCCAGGTTCCCCATTTGTGAGAATGAGTTCTTTCAATTAATCTCTGTGCCTTAGCTAACTGTAAGTTTCATCTGGTACCAGGTACATGCAGCTGCTAAGGCAGAATTTCAAATTGAGCTGGATCTCAAAGTTAAGGTTGGAAATGCCTTCATGATAGTGTTTGTGGGGAAGAGAGCACTGACTTTGAAATCTTGCAGACCTGGGTCTGATACCAGCCCTGCCACTTTATTCATTCATTTACCAACTATTTATTGAACACCTACTATGTGTCAGGCACTGTTCTAGGCTCTGGACATATAGCTGAACACCAAATAGATAAGGTCCCAGCCCTGGTGAAGCTTACATTTTAATGGAGGTATTGCAGGTCAGGTTCCCAAGGAAAAGACACTGAGATAGATATTTGTGTACAGGAAGTTTACTGGAGAGGGCTCCCCAGCTTAACTCCTCTGGAGGAAAGGAAGGAAGAAAGATGGAGCAGAGGGAGATGGTAGGCTGTGATGCAATTTCAGCAATGGCTGCGGGTGATCCCCTGGTGAGTTCTGAAGTTGAGATGGCCCTTCAGAATGGTCCCCCATTGGGGTGAGGGGTGCATAGACTGGTGCATAGGCCAGTCACTGACTTCAGGCTGTCTGGGAAGGGGGCATGATCTTGGGCAGGAGGCTTTTAGCAGTTAAGAGAGCTGACAGCTGAGGTCTCCCAGTTGCAGCACTCTTAGCAGTTGGGGGTATAAGTCCTGCAGCCTGGGATGGGGATCTGGTCAGCAACCTATATTAAACAATGTGTGTGTGTGTGTGTCCAAAAACATGTGTACTCATTTTAAGAAAAGAAAAAACGAATAAAATTGTAATAATATACACGTATAACAAAAGATGAATACAAGTTGTGTGTATACACTTTTTTGGCAACCTTGGTATATACACACATACGTGATAGTTAGAAAAGAATGGGTATAAAAATAAGGTGTGTTTTTTTTTCCAGATGGGAGATATTAGGACATGTTTGTATGCTGAGGGGAATAATCCAATTCACTGGTAATGCTAAGGAAATACAAGCTACCTGTAGGTGTCAAGTCCTCCTTTAAGCAAGAGAAGGCAGGAGGTAAAAGGACAGCTCACCTTATTACTCGGAGGGTCTGCGTGTGGATGGAGCTGGTGAAGTAGATTGCTTATGGGTAGATGAGGTAGCTCTGTGTCTGATTGCTTTACGTTCTCAGTCAAATAGTCAAGGTCATCAACTGGGAGTGAAGAATGGGAACGGAAAGTGTGAGGAGATTGAGGAGAAGGTACAAAATAGGTATTCCTGAAAGTGGGATCATGACTTAACGAGAGCAATGCGGTAGGATTGCTAGGGAGTAAAGAGGACATAATCTAGAGTTATGGTTACAAATGAAAATATGCAGTAGTTGTATGTTTTTATCCGAATTCATTTTGTAGTTGGGGACAGGAACAAGGTAGGCAAATGGCGAGTGCCAGCCAGCTACAGGCTGAGGCAGGTGAGTTTGATGAAAGGAGAGAGGAGCAAAGAAACTGAGTTGTCAGGGAATGGACTGGTTGTGGTGATGGACCATGGATTCTAAGCAGGTTAGAAGGGAATGATAGAAATGCTACCTACTAGCCAGGTGACCCTTTGATTCCCTTTACTCAAAGGGAAAAGCAAGTCTGACAATTTAACCAACAGTCATTGGGAGTTTACTCTGTGCCCCATGCTTTTAGATTCACTCTCAGTGAATTCTCACCAGCAAGCAGGGTCAGGAAGGATCATCTCCGCCTGACACTCCATGTGAACTCTTTGCACAAACAGTTTTAACTGCATGTCTAAGACCCATCTTCCCTTTCTACAGCTGCCTCTGCACCTCAGGGGAGAGTCAGCTGCCATTTCTGGGACAGTGATGGATAACCTTCTTGATTTCCAATGTTAGGCAAATCTTCAACCACTTACTTGCCTTAATGAAGAAAACAGAGAAATTACTCGCATTGTTCTGTGATTGTTGAGATTCTTGTATGTCTCATAATTATCTGAATATCAGAGCCAACAAAGCAGCCTGCTTCGTAGGTTGGGAACATGTAAATATAACTTTTCAACGTTTTTTAAATCTCTGTGACAATATAATGAGTCAACGGAGATTTAGAGGGATTAAGCAATTCATCCAAGCATATTCAACTAAAAAGTGGCAGAGCCAGGATCTCAATCCAATTGTGACCAGATATGTTGTTTATATTGCATTCACGGCCTCCTAAGGCCATGAGAAGTGAGAGGAACCTAGGATGGAGACCTGTTTATCAAGCCTGCCAATCATAGAAACTAAATTGGGGATAGGTTGGAGGAGGGATTGAATCTCTTGTGTATGGAATGAGTAAACAAGGAAACTGAGATAGAACTTGTTCCATTTCTGTATTAGAGAATTCTAAAAGTATGTTTTTAGTGTCAGGTTTTTGAGGCCTTTTATCACATTGGAAGTTTATCTCTTTTTTTTTTCTGTTCCCTGGTTTAGAACCCCTAGAACATACAAAAGGAGCTCTGGGCTTGCTTCATGAGCAGAGGGTAGAGGGCCCTGAGAGACTCCTCGTGCTGGAGAGAATGAGTGACAGTCCAGCCCTGAAGCACTGAGGAAGGCAGCTAAGGTGTAAGGAGCTGGGCCAGCGAAGAAGAGAGGTGATAAGAGAGGTGATAAGAGAGGAGTAGGGAATTTGGCCCCATGAGCCAGTTTAGGAAAAACGTCCTCTGATATTCCTGTGAACAAGCAGCCTTATTCCTCCACATTGGTCAAAGGAGAAAGCAGAAGCAACCACTGACTTGCTTAGCATGACCTTCTAAGTTTGTAATAAAAGTATTTAGGTTTATAATCATTCTTGTAGTTTACATGCATCGAAGGTGATGAATACATCTTAGTTTGTCTGGCACTTTTCCAGGGTGAACCCTGATATCCCTGCATCCCAGAAACCTTCTCAGCCCCAGGCCAACCAGGGTAGTTGGTTACTCTCTGATGCATTCCATATACACAACAGCGGTCTTTCTTTCAAATGTGCTAATCCCTGATCCCCCTATAAGTATACATATACATGTCTGGTCGTGGATTTCCCATTTTTGTATAGAAGATGTGCCAACCTGACTGCATCCAGGGAATCAAGAACTTTTCTCCTGCTTCTGCTTATCCAGGAAAGAATTAAGGCTTTGGTAATGTAAAAGAGCTTATTGTATTATATCCTTTGTGTTCTTTTCCCTCCAGAGAATTTGGACCTCTTTTCTCTTGCTCTGGAAAATGTAGTTTCCAACATAATGTAGATGGGGTACACGTGTTGGCTAATTAAGCTTTGACACATCTGCATATTCTATGAGGTGGCGATAGTGTGCTTCATGTGGGAGAGAAAAAATTAGGAGTATAATCAGGTTTTTGTTCTTCTACTATAGGTATCCTGATGCCATCTGTTACCCTCAGCAGAGGATGCTTCAGATTAGGAGCGAATGCTTTACAATGAATAATGTGGATACGATTGCTGTTTTCCCTCCAGGAGTGTGTGCCTGGCTTGGTGGGAAGAGAGAAGCCATCCAACATTGGTCTCCATCCATAAATGGAGGACAACAGGATAAGCATTTGCTATATGCAGTGGTGGGGAGGAGGAGAATTAAGCAGCCTTGAGATAAGAAATAATGAGTCTATCAAATTGTTAGAATAAAGATGTGAACATCATTTAGTGGTGGGCTACTTCCAACCAGCACCTGAAAACTATTCTAGGAATGTCCACGTCTTGTGGAAATACAGAATTTCTCAGTTTCCAGTGGAGCGTGGCAAAGAAACTCTCCCCTCAATCAAAAGTATAGGTCATAGGTTTTTACAGCACTAATGAACTATCCTTTGCCTCATGTATCCATTTCTGATTTCATATAGGTCTGTATAGTCATTTGATTAATTCTGTCTTCCCCATTAGATAATAATCCTTAGGAATAAGGACCGCATGTTCTTGCCTGTGGATTACCAGAATCCAACACAAAGCACGGCAACAAGAATGCACTCAATGACTGTTTGTTGAATGAATGAATGAATGAATGAATGAGGAGCATCATGTCCCTCCTCTGAGAGCCAATGACTCCTCGTCATGTCTCTTTCACATTACTCATCCCAGTGTAGCATACTACTAGATTTCACTGATTGTCTGCTTCCCCACTGTAGGCTCCGTGAAGGTAACCATCAAGGAATTCTCAGGACTTCCACAGTGCTTGACATGCAATAAATGAGTGTTGCAAGAACAGCTGAATAAAAGGATGCGATATAGTTGCTATTCCTTGATTTTGCTGGGAGTCGTAATATATTGAATTTACAGCGGGCATATGCAAAGCTTTCATCTGTCAATGTTTTAGATAGGTGATAGCCTCAATAAACTGGTCTTCCCTGACAAGAGTAATCAGGACTCTGCAAAGACAGTTGTTATTGCAGAGAGCACTGAATGAAGCGTTGAGATCAGGTCCCATTCTTAGATTTCTACCAGCCCGTTGCTTAGCTTTGACAGTTAGCTGTTCCCGTTGTCCTTCATTTTCTGTTACCTGGACATTAATAATGCCTGGTGTCCTCGTCTCTTCAGGCTCTTGTGAGGAACACATGCAAAAAGATGAAAATGAAGTTACTGAGAAAAGTATAAATCATCAGAGACACCTGAGGTGACTTCTTTCCTTCTTTTATGATTCACAAGAGGCGTCTTTGCATTGCTGACAAGTCTATAACAATGTTTCTCTTTCAGTGAATTCTAAAGTAGTACATCCAAGAAAGAACAGTGGGAAATGCTTTTTTACCTGATGGAGAACAAAAACTAACCGAGGTTTCCTAGAGGCCCCACAAGACCTTTTGAGAACAAATATTGTCTAGGTATTCATCTCCAGAAGAGAAACTCTGCATTGCTTGTTTATTTTAAATAAAGTTTGTATGTTTTCCCATTGTAACTGATAAGAAATAAACAAGGAATAAAGAAGAGAAGGAAGAAAAAATCCACATAGTCCCATGTTGGAGAATCAACCACTGTTTATATGACACTGTATTTCTTCCCAGTATTTTTTGATAAGTAGTTCTTCTCTTACAAAAGATAAAATTTTATATCTCATTTTTATTTCTCTATTATAAACTCCCAGTAACATCATCTTATACTGACTATGCAACTCAGCTTCATAAGTTGTTGTGAAGATTAAACGAGAGAGTGTATCTATGTCTAATGATACCTAATGATGACTTGATAATGTTAGCTGTGTCTGTTATCAGTAATGACATCATCATCATTATTAATATTGCCATCATTTACTTAATGTTCTCTTATGTTGGACATGCAGAGTGTTTCTGAATTTGGGGATATTAAGAATAATAGCATGGTATTAATAATTCCTTTTCCTCTTTAGTCTTTTTTGTGCTGAACTCACAAGTACCATGCATGGGCATGAGAGCTGGGATCTCAGAAAGCCTATGAGAACATACCAAGTTTTTGGTGCTCCTAGTTGTAAATGTCTGCTGACGTTTGTAGCTTAGATCATTCATCCCTTTAGTAGACCTTTGCCTTCTCATCATCATCATTTCTAAGCGACACTAAACAGAAGCTGGCTCTGGGCTGAGCCCTCATTGTACATACATACAGAACTGCATCTAGTCATTTCCTTCCTACCTGGATCCTGCAGGTATAGTGGGCCCCCAAGAGTATCTTTTAGGGGCCAGGCTAAAGCAGAAAGGGCATTCATAGAGGCAGTGTACCCGTGGTTAAGCACACGGGATCCCGGTTATGCTACTTTTTCACTCTATGGCCTTGAGTACATGACTGCACCTTGCTAAGCGTCATTCGTTGAGGTCTATGATGGGGATAATGTGATAGCAGCACTTCCTTCATAGGGTTGTGAGCATGGGTAGCTCTAATATATGTGAAGTGCTCGTGTAATGCCTGGTACAGAACATACCCCTGTTAGCATCGTCACTCGCATTCCTCCTCCCCTGTCTCCTCTCCCTCTTCTGCCTCCTCCTCTAAGTGACCTGAGGTAGCATTTATGAGACAGAACCTCATTACGATCCAGGAGAGCAACTGAGATTTTACCTTGGAGGGTGCTACCAAGTGGGCAATCCTAAGAGTGAGATGAGGCTAATGATAAAAACATGAGTAATTTTGGAGGGCTAGAGTAGCAGGTTGTGGAAAGAAGTCTAAGACCAAGTTTATGAAAAGTGTGAGAATTTTACATTGAAAGTCTGTTTTTAATCGGGCTTTTATTTGGCCCCAGACAAGGATCTACTGGCCAAAGTTTCCACTGTTCCCTGGATATTGTCCATTTGTGACTTTAAAAGAGGCAAGGGGGGACTGACAAAACACAAACTGTTTTACTGGGCAATGATACCTTTATATGACACGTAGAAGTTAGAGCTAATTTTGTCTTGGTAGTGTGGTATAAATAATAACTCTGTTGTTCTTGAATGCATGATCCAGCCAGGTGTAGCATATGCATGGTGTGGTAATAGGTAATATGCCACCTTTCGGGGAAGACATCTGATATGAGGGGCTTTGTTCCAGATTGGCTGAGAAAAAGAAGAGTCTGTACAATCACCCATGTGCCAGGAACACTGAGGAAAAACCATGAACAGCCTCTCTCTCTCTCTCTCTCTCTCTCTCTCTCTCTCTCTCTCTCTCTCTCTCTCTCTTTCTCCCCCCCACCCCACCCCCACCACTTTCTGGATGAGGAGACAGCTATAGAGCCCATACCTCTCTCAATCATAAAGTAAGCTAATTTGAAAGGAATAGTTTTTGTTGCTTTATAGTAACTAGAATCACATAGAGAAAAATAAATCACATAAAAAATCACACTGTATCCCATTAGGCACAGACTTTTCTTACATTATTAAGCAGGTTCAAAATTAATTAAGATTGAAATAATTGGATCAGAAGAAATAAAATCACTCTTTGGTAAGAACATAGTCTAGGCTTGATTTCACCAGAATGATTTGCCTTACGTGGTTGTCAATATTACCTTCTATATATTTCTAGAATCCACCTTTTTCTCTATATACGCCCAACTCCATCCTAATCCAGATCATTGTGTCTTTCCAAGACAATTTAATGATCTTCTAATTAGTATTACCCACCCCATCTTATCTTGCATTTCATCCTCCATTCTTTCTCTAGAGGCTTTGAAATTAGAATTCAATTTTAAACACTAGCCCTGTTTAAAATCTTTCCAAAGTTTCCCATAGTGTTTAGTAAAAAACAAAATTTCTTACCATGGCTCAGTATAATCTCTCACTGAACCTTTTACCATTCTTTTGGCGCAATGATTACCATTGTAATTTTACCTTCATTTTATGTGATTGTTGGAATGACACCTGTTTTCCCCACTGTACTACAAATTCCCTTGAGGGTAGGAACCATATACTCATATGAGTAATTTTACCCAACCCACTACTTAGCAAATAGCAACTAACAAGAACATGTATTGAATAAATGAATGTTATCTAAATTCTTAAGTTGGCTCTTTTAGGGGTACTTTTCACTCTCACTTTCCATTGGTTCTAGGCAAGGAGAGCCAAAGTAAATATTTTTAATCAGGGACCTGGGTTCCCAATTTTGAGCTCTTGATTTTTACATCTATTTCAAAATACATGGTCATGAATTTGGTGTTCTCTGTGACTTTTTCTGCTAGCGTGGAAGAGTGGAAAGAAAATGGACTGTATACCCAGGGAGGGCTTATTTTAAATCTCAGCTCTGCCACTCAATAGCTCTATGTCCTTGGAGAAATTTTTGAACTTCTATTAGCCTCAATTTTGTCATCAGTACCTACCTCATAGGATGGCTGTGAGGATTACATAACACTAATAAAACAGCAAAATGCCTGGAAACTAATAAGCACTCATTAAAGGGTAGCTATTTTTTTTTTTTTGCTATTAGTATTGCCATAATTACTATCAAATTACTATCACTATTACTTCTAATTATTATTATTGTTGCTGTTGTTATTATTATCGTCATCATCATCTATAATTCTGTGATCTGATTCCTGGTATCGCCAAGGGATCTTACCATGGCTAAAAGTATAAGCTTTTACTAGACAGCATCACAAATCTCTGTTTTACATCCCTTTACAGTGTCTACTACCTGTGGATGACTTAATAATTTATTTTAATAACTTTTGGAATGTTTTTCCTTACCCAGATTTGGAAATATTCATCACATTGATGTGCTTCCCTTCTGTAGTGTGAGCAAAAAGGGCTATTAGAGATGAGACGGTGACAAAGGTGTGAAGACTGCTTCCTGACTCAGGTGATAATGGCTTATAGTTTATTCAACAATATCATTGAATTAGTATTGAGAGGGTAATTTCATGCTTCATGAAGCAGCAAATTTGATTTATATGCTAGGAAGGTAAAGGAACAAATGTGACATTAACGGTAATAATTATATCCCACCCTAAAACAAGGCAAGGTAAGCAGTTCACCTCACTTTAGCATGAAGCATATCTTTCCCTTACCACCTTCTTAATAGACACTGTCTAAGCACAAGACATCATAAGATAACATTTTGGAATTTATGGGCCTGATGTTTTTGTAAGTAATAAATGATTGCATTTTGTTTGTTCTGTTCTGGACAACATAAGCTAACGAATTGTCCATATTTACTTATAGGTAGGTATGACTGAGCTAGAAACATCTCCAAGTTGTCATCAGATTCTCCATTCAGTCCCAGTAGGGCTTTGATTTCACAAGAGCTTCAATCCTTAAAGAAGGAGTTTGTAGGGTACACGCTTGCTTCCTCTGAAATGTCCCCCTCATCATAACTCCTTTAAACTTCACTTTGTACAAATGGGTAGTGATTTTTTTTTTCAATGATACTGCTGCTCCAGATGTTTCTGTCTGAAGAACTCGGACTCAGTAATGGTTTCTCAAAACAGAAGGATCTTGCTCCTCCTTGGGACTAATCTAATGAATGACTATGCGTCAGTTTCTGGAGCAGCCTTACAAATTAATCATGGTATTCATTGTGGGTAGGGTTTTTGACATCTATTTGCATCGGTGTTTTATATGAAGCCCCAGGAGAAATTTCTGTTAGGCCAAAGTGCCTGAGGAAATGGTACCTCTTAAGAATATGACATGAGCTCTGAGCAACAGCAGTTCGATGCCCAGCCCGAGCTGAGCTGCCTCTAAGCTGCCAACAGGTGGCAAGATGGCTCAGCTAAAAAAAGAAAAAAGAATATGACAGCTATTTTGCATGGTTATTATGTTTTCTGGGACCACTATACTGGTCCCATTTTCCTTCTTGCTTTGACCACTAGGGTGCTCAGTGCTGGACTGATAGCCCACCTAGCCCTAGGAAATGGCCCTAGATTTATATGAACTCACCTATTCCCAGTGTCCTCTTACTGCTACACTCTTATCTTGCTTCCATCTTGATTAATTTTCCTACTTATGTTAGTTTTTTGAATTTCAAAAGTGATATTACATGATTAGGTAAAAAAAAAAAAGTTATGTAAAGTTAAGCCCCAAGGTTCATTCCCTAAAGAGAGTAATTGTTGGCAGCTCAGCAGTATGACTCCTTTTAGATTTCTCTGTAGATATAGTCAAATATAAATAACATCTGTACATATATACATATGTGCATACATCCATGTGTATGAGCAAACACATGCGTACATTTTTCTTTACTCAACAATATATGGGCATTCTTCGCAAATGGAAATTATTTTCTTTTCTCCATAAAAATGAAGCAATACCTATTGTCACCTCACTCAAGCAAAATAAGAGTTTTATCACCAGGTATTTTATATTTTCCCTTTATTTCTTCTTACTGCCTCCTCTGTACTATTAAAATTATCTTGCATTTTGGTTCCGCATTGTTAATTTTTAACTTTTTGCCTTTTCTGTTTTATGAATACCTCCTTAACAATTCCATGAAATTTCACTGCCACATTTTCAACAATTAGTTAGTATGAACTATAAGATTTACTGATGTCATTACTCATGCTATTGGTATGCTGTGTATTTTTGTTTCTCTGCTTGATTTTTCTGAAGTACAGCCAGAAATTTTATCTTTTTTGATGTTATGTTTTTGATAAAGGTTATGTGGATGGTAAACTTTCTGAGTTTTATTTCTCTAAAAATGTCATTTCCCTTTGCCCCATACTTTAATGACAGGACTTGAGTTTCCAAATGTTATTTTCTTAGCTCTTCAAAGGCACTGGTCCATTGCTTTCCTGTTTTGTGGATTGTAGATGAGAATTTGGATGTGCGCAGTTAAGGTTATGGGTTTCAGAAATAGGCCACCTGAGTTTTAATTCCATCTCCACCACTAGCTAAAACTGCAGAGCTGCTTGACTTCACTAAGGCTCTTTTCCTCATGCTTATATGTGAGATACGAATATGGTATAGGGTCCTTGTGTGGCAAAGATTAAAGTAAAATTGTTAACACAAATAAATAAGGGACTCAGCAATGAGAATGATACCAGTTTCTTTATACCAACCTTATATAATTTTTTTCCTCTCTGGAAGCTTGTAGGATTTTCCCTTATCCTTGAGGATCCCAATTTTTACAATGTGGCCATAAGGGATTCAGTGCAAATGACCACAAACTTAGTGGCTTAAAAGAAAACAAATGTATTATTTTATAGTTCTGGAGGTCTGAAGTCTGAAACAGACTTCACCGGGTTAAAAGTCAGTGTGTCAGCAGGGCGACATTTGTTCTGGAGGCTCTAGGGGAAAAGACTTTATCTTCTTTATCTTCTCCAGCTTCTAGAGGCCACCTGCATTCCTTGGCTCATGGCCCCTTCCTTGATGCTCAAAGTTAATGGCATAGCATCTTTAAATCTCTCTGACTTTGATACCCCTGCCTCCCTTTCACTTCTGAGGGCCCTTATAATTACATCGAGCCCACCTGTGTAATCCAGGATGCTGTCTCCATCTCAGGATCCTGAACTGAACCACAGCTGCAGAGCCCCTTTAGCTATGTAATGTAACACAGTCTCCATTTTTAAGGATTCGATATGGGCATCTTTGGAAGGGCCGTTATTCTGCCTCCCACATAAGTCTCTGTGTGCTTCTTAAGGTCCCTCTCTCTGGCTTTTTACTCTGTTTTCTGAGAGAGTCTTTTGTCTTACTTTTCCAGATCTCAGAGATATTCATACATTTCATTTGCACAGTAATATTTTTAATGTTCAGTAATTCTGATTCTGTTTTGTAAACTGGGAGGAAACACAATTATCTCTGAAGATAGTCATTTTGCTTGTTTGATTTTTTGGGGTTTTTTTCTTTTTTCTGTTTTCTGCACTCTTTTTCCTAGGGGATGTGTCTGTTTATTCATCCTGTGAGTCACTTGCAAACTATTAACTGTCATTTAATTTTAGTGATTAGGTTACTTGTTCATATTTATAGATCAGGACCTAAATGAACAGAGTTGGTACCTTGAGTTTGGCATTCTCATCACATGCAAAAATTATTTTTTTTTTTCCCCAACAGTGGGTATGGATTCTGATGACAGGAATGCTGGCTCCTTTCAGGGGGTGAGGACAAGGGACTGGGAAGCTTTTGTTTTAGGAGGTATGGAGATTTACCCTTCAGTGGGCCACTATAGTAACCAGAGTTACCTGGTAACACAGCCCTGCATCTTTTTGGACCTCGTGTCCACTCTAGGAGCCCCTAATGGAGAATTCACCCTAATCAGGGTCCTATTCCTCAGCTTTACTCAGGGGGCAAATGTTGCATCACCCTTTGGAATGCTCCAGCTCTTTCAGGGCTCTTTATTCAGTTACCCCTCATCCTTTTCCTGCTCCCTAATCTTGAAGTCCCTTTAGAATTTTGCTGGAAAAACTCATATTTTCTTAGTTGCTTCTTTCCTCCATTCTGTGTTGTGGGTTATTTAACTTGTTAAGATGCTTAGTCAGTGGTATGTTTCCTCTGCCTTACACCTTGCAGAAATTCCCGAATATTCTTATCTGCCAATGGCAAGTTCCTATTACTTCTCCAGGGTGTTATAATTTTATTCTTCCTTGCATGTACCTTGTGTAATTTAATGGGATGTAAGGCAGGAGCCATACATAGTCAGCCATCTTGAAATGTAAAATTCTTTTATCAATGGTTTCTTTGCTTGTGGTTGTTCCTGTAAATTATAACAAATATTTTTGAAAATGTGTAAATAAATAATGGCATAGGTAGATGGTAAATAGAATGATAGAAATTTTGATCTCTTGGCCTCATGAACATAATCTCTAGTTTTGTCTGCATGACCCTATACTACTATTTGATCATTTGCTTATTTAGTATACATATATATGCCTAGGGCTGTGCTGCTCACTGGAGTTTTTGTTGTTGTTGGTGGTTTTTAAATAGCCTTTCTGTTTTTCTTGGTACCTATTGTTCATAGGACTTAATTTTTCTTTTTAGATGTGTGCAAACCTGAGCATTTAACATACATTATAGATTAACAGTTGATCTCAATATCAGTAGTTAATTCAAGAATTCTAAAGGTCAGAGAATTCATTTCTGTGGATCTTGACTTCCCTAATTTCTAAATTCTTTCCCGGAAACCACAGTATGTCTTTGCTAGTTTCATTTCTCTCTGTCCCAATGAACACTGAATTAAGTCAGAGCCACAGAATCCCTCTTCCAGAGTCAGGATGCTGATTTTTGTTCCCCTCATTCAGAATTCTGCAGGAGCCGCCCACAGCCCCACCCCCCTCCTCCATGTGAGCTCTGCTTCTGCATTTGAGTAGAGAGTCATTTACAGTAATCCTGGATTTGGGCTTATAGCCTAGATTTCCCCAACATCTGTACAGACAGTTTCCACCGCTAAAGAATCACCTGGTTTTATGTGAGTCTCAGTCCTTCATGGTGACTTTGTTTCTATCTTTTCATGGGGGTATTGCCTATTGGTTCCTGTATTCTGATTATATAGTCTTCTTATCTGTTAAATCAGCATGTAGCTTACTTTTATCTACCCCTTACAGTAACAACAATATTGATGATGACAATAACAGTCATAAGCATCATTTACTGAGTGTCCACTAGGCACAAATTGCTTTGATATACTCATTCAATTTTAAGAGCTTGTAACTGGAAGTAATAGAGAATAAAAGCATGGTGTCTAAAACCAAGAATTTATTTTTGGCACATAATGAGAGGTCTGGGGGTTGACAGCTGCCAGTGCTGGTCCCATTGTTCATTGTTATCTATAATGAAGCCTCCAGTAGTCATGTGACTTTTTCTTCATTGTGGTAGGATGACCACATTAGCTCCAGCTATCATGCCCACCATCTGGAAGACAAAAGGGGAAGAGGAAGGAATCTGTACCAGAAGACTAAAAGCACTTCTAAAAATATAGCCCACTTCCCTTGTGTCTGATTGGCCAGAATGGTGATACACAACCACTCTGGCTGGACTTGTCCAGAAGTTGGAGAATGCAGGTTGGGCCAACTAACCCTTTTTAGCCATTCATTTGCCATACCCACATTATCTTATTTTCTACATCTCTTCCAGTTTTATATATGAGGCTACTGAAGCTCAAAGAATTGATTTGACTAACCCAAAATCCTATCTTTGGGTAGAGGAATAGCTGGGATCTGAACCCATCTCCATCTTTCTCTTGACTCCCATTTTTTCTACCTTATTACACTCTCGATATTACTAAAGCAATATTGAAGGAATAAATGAATGATTGGATTGGCTTCCTAACTTTGGTGTTTATGCACACAGCTCTATATAAGAGATAGTTCTCTTAAGGGCCCTATAGGATCCCAGTCCAAAGGCCCAAATCTTTAGAGTCAGCTTTGAGAGATAGGTGGGAAGATCTGGGGAGCCACCAGTCTGGGTTCAAATCCCAGTGCTTCCACTTACTAACATATGATGATGAATCAATCACTTCATCTCTCTGTGCCCTACAGTTCTTGTTTTTCTCTTTGCCACTCTTCTCTACAAGTATAGTTACGTATTGCAGCCAAACTGACTGTCAAGAAACAGAGCTTAAATTCTTTCATTCCCTTGCACCAAAACCATCAAGATAAGAGACACTGTGAACTGGCTACTGAAAGGGTAGTCATAATTACCCTTTTTCCTTAGCTTTCTTTACCAGAGAGGCAGGACATGTAAAATACTCAAAATTTCTCAGCCTCCCCTGCCACTGGATATGGCATGACATATTTCTAGTAAGATATAAGTGAATATCTTACGAGGGGCTTGACCAGCCTGTCCCTAAGCCTTCTTCCTGCTTATAGCACAGACATGAGGCTAGAGATGGAGCAGCCACATTATGGCCAATGAGAACCATGAGAACAAATGCCACCTGCGGAGAATGACAGGGCAGAGCAGACAGCAAGAGCCTGGGCCTCCCGTGGCCCTGTTGAGCCACCGCACCAACTCTGGACTGCCTACCCCCTGACTTCTTTTTGCATGGAATTAACAAACTCTCTTCTGATTTAACCATTATATTTTTCTGTCACTTGCAGCTAAACACATTCTTATCTGATACAATTTCCTACCAGTTAAACTGTAAACCCTATAAACCAATATTGAAAATACTGTAGAGCCTGGCTTCCACCTCCTTTCCATAGAGACTTTTCTTCCATTTCTCCCATTCCCAAGCTCTATGATTCTTCCTTCTAGACCAAATTGCATACTGTTTCTACCTCTCCTCCAAGGCTAGGCTGAAGTATGATTTCTCCTGCTAACAAGACCTCCTCATGTTACCTGACTGATGTCACTTCTCATTCCTCAGAACTTTGAGCTTTTATAACTTTTAGCGTTTTTCTCTCTTGAGTTATAGTTACGTAGGTATCTGCCTCCTCTCCTGTTTTGTGATCTTCTAAAAGTGTTGCTATTCATGCAGCCTCTGTGTGCCTGTGTGTGTGTATGTGTGTGTGCGCACACACACACACACACACACACACACACCCCACACTGCTTTAGTCCCCACGCAGCATTTTTCCCAGGTGGGTCCTCAGTGCCTTTGTGATGATGGTCAGTTGTTTTCAGTTCTTTTGTTTTAGCTGCCACAGACCATCATCAGCATTTCTTCTTTGTACTGCTGTTTGAATCTTTGTCAATTTCAACAGTTTTTTTATTCAGAAGTACATCTTTCCTGAACTGTTCTTGACCTACTTATGAAAACCTGGAAAGGAGGAGAAATGGCCTTTTTTGCCAAAGATTCTTGGTTTCCAAGACTCTTTCCGAGCTGTCTGCTATGCACTGAGCAGAAGCAAGCTTTTAGTTCTCTCTGTGGCAGGCAGATTGGTCTGTGCTGCTGGCATAGCTGTCAACCGGCTCAAAATTCAGCCATCTCTGGATAAGTAGACTGAAAGAAGCTCTCTGAACACAGGGACCAAATATGAATCTTGTCCTCTATGGAGCCTAAAAGCTAGTGGCCCAATAAATATTTTTGATTGGTTTGAAACTGTGATTTGAGTCCACATTTTCAAAAAACATTGCTTTGCTTTGAAATACTGTTCACTCATTTATCATTTATGTGTATTATTCATACCCTGACTGTGTCCCAAACAGATTCACAGTAACTAAAAGCTACAGGTAGACCAGAACCATTAAGCCATTCCAGTGAGGTTAATAAGACAAAAACCCAAGCCACAGAAATGGCCCAATGGTAGGAAGACCTAGGATAAGACCTTAAATTCAGCTCATTTATTCCTTGCAACTTAACTGTGAGTTTAGTATTGTTTGCAAATGAGAAGGTCAAGGATCAAAGAGGTTGAGCAATGGAGAAAAAGCCTTGCCCTCACAAATTTCAGAGGCCAAGATTAAAGGCCAGCATCTGCGATGCCACAGCCTGCGCTCTCCTCTACTTCACACTGAGACAGAACTAGGATTCTACCCACGCTGCCTGCTCTATTCTCACGGGTGAACCAAAGGACAAAAAAGTGATGCATGATTTAGAAAAATGCATCACAATCATAAATTAACTGAAACGTTCTCTTCTGTGAAATTCACTGCAATCTCCTAAGCCCCTGGTAGAGTGATGTCAGGAGGAAGAGACCTTAAAAATCCTCTAGTTTTGCTCCCTCCTTTTTTCCAGATGAAGAAACTAGGGGAAGTGAGTTGCCCAAGATACTCAACATGAATGGCCCTCCTATGCCAGCTTACTCCTCCAGGACTGTAACAGCTGGGAGACTCCAGCTCCCTTTCTGCCCAGGGGTTGGGATCAGAAACTCTCACTGTCCAGATGTCTCCAGTGGGTCCCCATCTAGTAAAAGGGCTCCCACAGAAGCTTTAGCAAGCGATCCTTGCTCAGACATTTTGTTACCTCTAATGTTTCCATACATGCAGGTGAAATTCCTTTTGGAGTTTGTAGTTAAATGGTAAGTGATGCCATTAATGATCTTATAAAGGTAGAAATGCTCCTATGAGCGGGGAAGTGTAACTAGAAGGAAAGTACGTCTCCAAAGGTGGCAGCTGGTCTCCAAAGGTGGCTCCCCAATGAGCCATGCTTCCCACGAGTCACTCTCCTTTCTACTCGGCACAAGTGCACTTGATTCTTCCCTGGCCCAGTGTAACCAATAGAATGCGATAGAAGTGACATTGCATGACTTCCAAGGGTAGGTCATGTAAAGGCCTGCAGCCTTCCCAAGAAGCCAGAGCCACCTGGACAGGACATGTGTAGGTGTTCTGGTTGACAGACCCCACTGAGCTCCCAGCCAACTTCTAAAACCAACTGCCAGTCTTGGGAGTGACCCCTCTTTACCTTCCATCCAGAAAGACTTCAGATGATGATAGTTCCGGTCTGGAACCACATGAAGGACCCCACGTGGGAGCCACCGAGCTGAGCCCAAGTCAATCCACAGTGATACTGATACATCATTACTTTAAGCCACTGAGTTTGGAGATGGTTTCTTATGTAGCAATAGATAATAGGAGTAGTGGGAAACATCAAAAAGATGATGTTTCTCTCCAGTTTCCAGAAAACTCAGCGGTAAAACTCACTGGTAGCTAATATCTACCAAGATCTAGAAGATGGTCAAATTGAAATTTATTTAAACTCCCCTCCCACTTCACCCCAGATTGTGCTGTTTCCAACTAAATTACTTCTTTGAGACGCTAAGGATTAGAAGGATCTTGGAAAAGGAATGCAATTTTAAAATATCTATTGAGATAGGTATTTTGACATTTGAAGAAGAAAAAACAACTTAGGATGCTTTAAAAGCTTTCCAATGTTTACTTTCATATTACTTCACTGTGAGCTACAGACAATAGTTCTTATACTGCTGTCTAGCTATTTGGAGCAATCTACAATGATATGATGTACCCTTTAAAGGTTTTAATTGAAATGTGCAGTGAAACATTTTATGCACAGGATCTTAACTTATTATTATCTGCCAAACTGGACCAAGCTAATTTTCTTTTCCTTCAGTATCGCTTTCTCTCACTCTCTCTCCCCTTCTTTAATTCCTCCGTCCTTCTTTTACTTTCATCCTTTTTTTCCTTCCTTCCTTCCTTCCTTTTTCCTCCTCCTCCTCCTCCTCCTCCTCCTCCTCCTCCTCCTCCTCCTCCTCCTCGTCTTCTCCTCCCCCACTCCCTTCCCCTTCTCTTTCTCCTCCTTATTCTTGTTTTCCCCATTCTCCTTCTCCTCCTCCTTCTAAAGCATTGCCAACTTCTGCTTATCTCTTACTAGAACAAGGGAAATGAATGTAGAAGAAGCCTTATTTCGGGGGCCTGTCAAGTGTCATGCTAGGTGCTCTCAGACACTTTATTTCATTTCATCTTCACAATAAACCAGCCAAGTGGTGATACCATTCCCATTGTACACATGAGGGAGCTGAGGCTGAGATACGTTTAATAACTGGCCCAGATTCACTTAGCCAGAAGCGACTGGCAAGGCACGAATTGACACCTTGTTCTTTCTTATTCCAAAGACCTGCTGTTTCTAGTGTACCCACCTGAATCTGATATCTATATCTATTTTCATGGGCTGCTAAAAAGTACACAAAACAACTACTCATCTCAGAATCCCTGTCTGTCTTTGGGTTTGATTGCTGACATGCTCTCACGAACTCTTCCATTCCATGTCAGTCCCATAGACCTACTTGCCTCACCTTCAGTCTTCTTCTTCTGTGCCCACCCTCTAAGAATAGTTCTATTTGGAGGCAGGAGAGTATTTAGAGAAACTCTAACTTGATCCAAAGCCTTGCTATCTGTTTCACTTGATTCTTTCTCCAGCTTTGTTAAGACTATGGCCGGCCATGATAGCTCATACAGATAGGTTTAGAGGTATGTTCCTTTAAGATAGGAATCCTTAAACCTTTGTATATGTCATGTTTTCCTGTGGGTGCTTATTGACAGTGCAGATTCTAGGGCCCACCCCAAAGATCTGATTCAAGAGGATCTTAGATAGGACCTAGGAACTGGGTTTAAAAGCACTCAAGTGATTCTAACAGGGTAGTTCTAAACTTTGTAGAACACTGCCTAAAGATGAGACAGCTCAATCATATCTTCGAGGAACGTATAATTATACTTAGGGGAAGGAGGCTGTTCTCTAGAAAGTGTTCATAGTTGGCAGCTGCAGTTTTTATAGCCCCTCAGGCTCATCTGTATCTAAGACCACACTGCTGAATTCACCCACAATGCTCAAAATACCTCTGGAAAGGAATCTAAGTGATGTGTCCTTAGAGACAATGCAGGTGGCTGAGGGAAGGCTCACCCCCCCCCCATCCCCACTTATGGGACTGGCCATAGCTGTTGGACACTTTGGAGAGACAGTGTCCCCTTTTTTGGCCTGCTGCACAGTCTATTTGGGGTGTTCCTGTGCTAATCTCTGTGGTCTCTGCCCATAACTGAGAGCTTTCCTGGAACGTACTTAGTGACTTTTTTTAAAAAGCCTTAGAAACCTCATCTTTCCCACCTTATTCATTGCTGACTCTCCAGTACAAGTATTCTGAGGTCCAGTGGCCAAAATTATATCTGCTGCTACTTCAAAGCCCAAGATGGAAAATCTGCTTTCTTTCCTTCGTTCTGTCAACAAGTATTTAAAACACAACTATATACAGTCTAAGCATTGGGTTGATTTTAGAAGTTGAAGTGAAGGATAGATGGAAAGACAAGAAACCCTTCCTGAAGGGTTACCCAGTTTAATGGGAAGGTCAGAGTTGTCATGATAACAAACCAATATTATTCACATGATAAGATGATACGATTTCTAATGAGCCAACCAGAATAACTGAGAGGGACCCAGAGAAAGAGGCTGTTAACTGCATGTGAGCTCAGGGCAGGACTCAAGGAGGCAAAAACTAAGCTGATCTTAGGAAGATGTGCAAGATTTTAACAGAGTAATGTGTGTTGTGAAGTAGAGACAGCACCTTTTAGGAGAAGGGGTAAGAAAGAGTAAATACAAGGAGTTGTGAAAGTGTTGGAGGAAGAGCTCAAGGAGTTCACCTGGGTACAAATGAGGGACATTGAGAGAGGAGGTGACAAGTGCTAAGAATGAAAAAGAGGGGCAGATTGTCCATGATTGTGAATGCTGTATCCAGTGGTGTGGCCTTTGTCCTCTTCATCATGGGGAGCCAGCAGGGAGGTTTCAGTCATTCAACAAGTCTTAATGGGGTATATCCCACCCGGGGGAAGTCAGACACAAAACTCTGCTCTTGTAGAGCTTACGTTTTGTTTGTTGAAGAGAAAGACAACAAACAAAATAAGTAAAGTATGTTGTATGTCAGGTGGTGCTGTGTGCTGAATGTGACCTTATTGGGAAAGTCTTTACATCTTAATCAAGTTAAGATGAGGTTATACTGGATTAGGATACGCCCAACACCCAATGGCTGATGTCCTCATAAGAAGGTCATATGAAGACATGAGGACACAGACACACAGGAAGAAGGCCTTGTGATGTCAGAGGAAGGGATTAAAGTGACAAGTCTACAAGCCAGGGAATACCGAGGCTTGCTGGCCCCACCAGAGGCTGGGAGAGCAATATGGAAGAGATTTTCCCTCGGGCCACCAGAAGGAACTCGCCCTGCCAGCACCTAGATTTCAGACTTCTGGCCTCCAGAACTGTGAGACAATAAATTTCTGTTGTTTCAAACCACCCAGTTTGTAGTAATTTGTTACAGCAGTCTTAATAATCTAATACAGGTGGCAATAATTACTCTGAATAAGAAAACTCTAGAAAGGGGACTAAGAAATGCCAGGAGAGTGGGAGGAGTGCTATTTTAAATGCTGTAGTCATGGAAAGCCTCACTGAGAATAGTCAGAAGGTCAAAGACCTGAATGGGCTCAATTTGCAAGCCATTGGCTATTTGGGGGAGGAGCGTTTCCAGCAGGGGGAAGGGAAGAGCAAATGCAAAGGTCCTGAAGCACGGCCTTGCCTGGCCTGCTGTAAACAAAGCTAGGAGGTTGAAGTGCAGGGCAGCGGGGATGAGGGCAGTGAAGTCATAAGGATCCCAGAGGCCAAGTCATGTAAGGACTTTGCTTTTATTGAACTTCTGTTTTACTGAACTACATGTGAGTAAAATGATAATGTGCTTTAGAGTTTAACAGAATCACTCTGTGTTGAGAATTACTGAAAAAGCTGAAAGGCTGAGTCTGTGAAAAGGCTGTTGCAACAATCTAGGGGAAGAGTGATTGTGTCTTGACCCAAGGAGGCAGCAGAAGAGTTGGTGAGAAGTGTTTATATTCTGGTTGTAATTTTAAGGTAATGTCAACAAGACTTGCTGGTGGGTTCATTATGGAATGTGAGAGAAAGAGAGGGGTCAAAGAGGATGCCAAGATTTTTGCTTGAGCAGTTGAAAGGATGGGCTTATCACTTATCATTTTGTAGAAGAATGCAAAATCAGGTTTGAGAGAGACTATCATGAGATTAGTCTTGGGTGTGCTGAGTGTGACGCACTTACCAAACACCCAAGTGGAGATGTTGAATAGGTTGTAGAGCACATGAATCTGGACTTCATGAGAAGGCTAAGCTAAACATAAAATATTAGGGTATGTTTGTCACAGATGGTATTTAAAGTCATGACCGATGAAATCACACTAGAGAAAAATTTCAATGACTGAGCCCTGGGGCACCCTACATTAAGATGGGGAGGAGTTGAGGCAAAATCATCAAAGGAGACTAAGATGGAGTTACCATTGAAGGAGCAGGAAAATGAGAAGAGCATAGTATCCTGGAAGCCAGGAGAAGAAAGTGTTCTGAGCTGGGAGGAGTACAATAAAGGCTGAGACCAACCATTGAATCAACAATATGGAGGCTATTAGTGACCTTGAAAAGAGAAGCAGTAATGAGTAGAAGGGGGAAAACATCATTAGTATGTATTCATGAGAAAATGGAAAGAGATTTGCGAATGATACAGAACACCCTTGAGGACTCCTGCTGTAGGGAACAGAAGAGAAATTGAGTTATCACTCAAGAAGGAAGAGTGATCAGTTTTTGTATTTTTTTTAAGTTGAGAGGAATAACATCATGTCTATAAGCTGATGGGAATGAACTACTATAATTGTGTGTGTCTGTGTGTACACACAAGTTCATTAATACTCCCCCAGCAAAATCAAACCAAATTTAGTCCATTCAAATGATTAATACTATGGAGTAAATATGACGGTACTTCTTTAATTTACACTCTTGCCACTCCCCTCCTCCCCTCAAGGCTATGATGACCCACTATGAATACTTTGATATGAATCCCTCCAGACCTGTACTTTATGTACTGTGCACATAAAATCTATCCTATCAGCGAAGTATTCTACCAGTGCCTTAACTAAGGTGGACCCCAGCAGAATTATATTTGTTGGGAGCACAGCCTCTCTTTTCTGGGAGAAGTGCCAAACTGTTATTCTGTTCCAAGGAAGAATGAATAATGACTTCTGAGGTTTTGAAAGGAAAAAATGCCTGGACCTCTTGATAGATTCCCTAGAGAGGAAAGGAGGGGTGGCGATGTTGGGCCTTGAGCTGGTAGATTCCAGTCATGACTTAGTGCTCTTCCTGCTGTCAGGGACCCTGGAAGTTGGTTGTACAGGAACTGAGAGAGTTGAGCATGGAAAGGCATACTCTAGCTGGCTTTGGCTTGAAAGGCATGAAGAGCCTCTCCTTCAAGTACCAAGTACAGATGTCTAGGTCAGGGGCACATCATCACAGCCAAGTATCACTATCATAGACCACACTGCAGGAGACCAGTCTTCACGGTGACATCTCATGAAAGCTGGCCCCATTCAGCTGCATCTTTTCAGTCTGGAAGGGGATTGGCATCCTTCCCCAATACACACACACACACACACACACACACACACACACACACACACCAAAATTGACATTCATGAGGCTCTAAGGTTTTTGGACAATTTGGGAGATTGGCAACTACAACTGAGAGATCCTGGGCTACCTTGTAATAAGGCATATTGGGGCTCAAATGATCATCTGAGAGAAATTAAAAGGAATATGACATAATAGTATGAATTCATGAAACAGTTTTATCAGTTACTTTTTTTTTTTTGAAGGCAGTGTTACTGGCCCTCATATGTGGGACCGAACAAGGGCCACTGGCTTCCCAAGCCAGTGCTTAACCACAACGCCACTCGGCCGGCCCTAAAATGACTACTTTTTTTTTTTTTTTTTTTTTTTGAGGGCAGTGTCACTGGCCCTCACATGTGAGACCGAACCGGGGCCACTGGCTTCCCAAGCCAGCTCTTAACCACTGCGCCGCTCGGCCGGCCCTTTATCTTTATACATGTGTATAAATATACACCCATATACAAACATGTCTATAAATATATGCTCATGTATAACATAAATAATACTGTACATGTGATATTTTGCAACTTTCATTCTGTTTTTTTCTTTTTAATCAACAATATATGATAGGTATCTATGTTAAAGTCAGGTCCTATAATCTATTCTTTCTTTTCAGCCACTGTGAAAGTTTTCCACAGTATTCAACCATGCCCCTATTAGTGAGCCTTTAGAAGCCTTCCAATTCTTTACTATTATGAACAATATCACACCCAGCATTTTGCACACATGCTTTCATGCACAGGAGCAAGCATGCCAGTAGTATATGTTCCTAGAAGTGGAGTTGTCAAGCCAAAAAGTCATGAACTTGTCATTTTAATAAATCCTGCCAAATTGTCCCCCAAGAGCTGTCTTGGGGTAAAGTTCCCCTCTTCCTTCTTAGCTCTGCCAGCCTTGTTATTACCAGCCTAAAATTTTTGCCAATCTGATCTGTGAAAAATGCTATCTCATTGTTGACTGAATTTGCATTTCCCTGATTGCTGGTGTGGTTCATCACCTTTTCATATGTCTATTTGCTTTTTGTATTTTTATGTAAATTGCCTATTCATATCCTTTGCTCTTTTTCTCTGTTAGATAGGCTGCCTTTTCCGTGTTGATTTTTATGAGTTTGTTATACATCATGAATATTAACCAGTTTTCTGTTTTAGGTGATGCAAATATTTTTTTTCTGTTTTATCATCTGTCTTTTAAATCTGTTTATAGTGATTTTTGCTGGTGTGTAGATACTTCCATTTTTAAGATATAAAAATTTGTATATCTTTTTCTTTGTGGTTTCTGGGTTTTGTCCTTGTTTGGGAAAGCCTCCTTTAGCATAAGATTATAAAACACATCCTAATTTAATCAGTGTGGGACTTTTAATATATATATATATATATTTATGTCTATAATCCATCTCTAAATTATTTTCTGTTTTTGACAAAAAGATCTCTCCAATGTTTTCCAGTTATTCAATTTCTTGAGTAAATCATCCATCGCCACAAACTTCAAACCCAGCTGATTTCGTTCATGTGCATGAGTCTGTTTTATGCTTTCTTACAGTTTTTTTTATCATGTTTCTTCATAAGTCTTTTATCTACTTATTATTTTTTTATTACTGAAATTTATTGATATGCCATCAAGCTGGGTGTCCTACAGAAGTTTGGGCAGGGAGTTGGCAGTCAATTTGGGAACACCAGGACTATCACAGTAAGGAAAGTCTTCTGTCTTAAAATATTGTGCATTAATAGAAAACATGAGGTGCCATAATGCCAACCAATCAGGAGATGATTGCCATTGAAAAGAGTTTGTTACAGTTCCCCAGAGGAGGAGGCATGCTGCATCATGGAGGGTGGGATTGGGGCACACTGGGAAATACCAGAGTGTGTCAGGAGGCAGAGAGAAGGAGAGAACTGTGGACAAGAGCCTTTACTATGGTTTCCATGAAAAAGAGTAGGGAGTCAGGGTAAACAGGTTTAGGATTAGCTAGTTTGAATAATGTCAGCAGGCTCTGGGACATAGGAGCTGTCCCTACTTGTTTGGAACCTGGTCCTGAAGTATTTGGGGCAGATGAATGGTGTCTTTGAGTCTGAGAGTCCAATAAAGGAAATGGTAGAGGTAGGGACTCTGGATTGGTTGGCTTGCAAATGAAAAGCACACTCATAGACAAGTTCTTTACTATCTAGCAATTGGCTAACCTCACGAGGGGCAATCCCTCCCAGATCAGCAAAACCCCAGATGTCAAAGCTTCAAAATACAGAAAATAAAACACCTTTATTCAAGGACGGTCACCTGTTGGTGAATTTCACTCCTAGACCTGTTTTACTGCATTTCCTTTAAAAAGAATTCCCCTCTCTTCTCTGGATTTGGAGAGCTTCTTTGCATTCTACTCCTATGCCTCATACTTGTTAATATCCAATAGTCCTGTGGAGTTTCTCCAGGACTCTGTTGGGAGCAATTGGCTCTCCTCTCTGCAGGGAGTCTTTCTTTGATAGGCTTTGGGTTATTCTGTTTTGTAGTCTTCACTTCCTGCCAAACCTATTTTATTTGTTCTTTATTATTCAGAAATTGCTCAAAGTTTCTGTTCATTCTTATTTTGCAGAGCTTTAATTGGTTGAACACTTTGATTTATACCGTTTACTCACTTCAATAATATTGAAGTGATTGAGGGGATTGAGGGGAGATACAGAAGTGTGCTCAGTGCCACCATCTTGAACAGAGAGATTCCCATCATAGGCTTAGTCAAATGGGAGAAAGGGACAAAATCCATGTGTTAGATAGCCTTGGTAGTGTAAGGAATATGAGTAGAGGAGGAAGGAAAAGGACACAGGGAGACCAATTAGAAGGCTTGTGAAACTATTTGTACTGTTTGGCTCTCCAGTTATTCCAGTGCTCGTGGTTTCTCCTAAAGAAATAAGCAGAGCTACATATAAGAATACATATACAAAGCATATTCATTATAGCATGACATTTAATGGAAAATAATTGTAAGTTAACCTAAAATGTCTGACAGTAGAAGAATGGTCACATAAGTAGGGTAACTATCTAATAAAATACTAGGCAGAGACTTAAAGTTCCATTTTTAATAATGTCAAATCATGAGAAAATTCTCATGTTATCATGGAAAAAATGTTCAAAGGTTACAGAGCTATATATTGTATATTTTATTTTAAAATGAAAAAAATATTAACAGTGGGTATTTTGGGATATTGGAATTATGGAATTTTATTGCTATTTATATTTGTTCTTCATATCCTATATAATTAGCATATATTATATTTGGAATGATGAAAAATACTATTTAAAAAAAAAAAACTGAACTGATGAGACCCTCACTCAGTTAAAGCACCCTGTTTATCAATGAATGCACAGTTATAAATTTGAAAAATATTTGTTGGTTCCTATCATGCATAAAATTCGGCAAAAGCAGATGGTCCTCAATTCATACAACACTCCAGCTGGGTAATCCATATAAATGTTTGGATAAAAGATAATGGGTCACAGACTTTTTTTTGTAGGTCTCACTTATTTTGCAGGCATGGACTCTGGTGTCCAGAGCAAAGTTCTCTGCCTAAGGTCTCTCTGCTAAGTTAAAGCCAAGCCAGGGATCCATTTCAATATTGAATAATAACATGAAAAAAATTCTATGGCAGCTTGTAATTCTGCCAGTTGGGTAGTGTGGATTGTTGGCATATCTAAATAGCTTAGATGATTTCAAGAGTTTCTGAGTCTTACCAGGATTCTCAGGTGTCATGAATGGGATGTTGCTATAAAATTAGAAGTCTCACACACATTTGTGTCTTTCCACAATGTCAGACTTTATTAGAATAAATAAATAGATCTAGACCTACAGACTTGGTTTACCACAGGCATTAATTATGGGTCTGGCCAGAGGATAGTCTCCAATAGTCGAGGAAGAGCAGTTTCACACAAGAGGGTCACATAGGTTTGCAAGCAGTAGAGTTAGATTAGGTACACAGTCTTACAAAAGAAGGATGAGAGCGAGAAGGCCTGGTGTTCAACAAGAGTCCCTACAGCACTGGGGTGTGTAGCGTGGAGCATCTGGCTGGGTCAGTGAGATGGTCAGGAGGCGAGGCTTCAAGTGCTCCATCTGGGACAAGTGCAGGTGCGGCTGTCAGCTCCAGTTGGTGCCTGAGCAATGAACCATCAGAGAGCTCGATCTTATGCTCAAGATTCGGTGCAAGCCTCCATCTAAGTCCCATAAAGCCATCCAAATGGTCACACTCCACCCTGCATCTGGAGTTATCTGGTTAGGGCTTTCACTGGGTATGCCTTTCATGTGATGCTCTGGCATGACTATCATTTTGTGACTGACATAACTCTCAGAATTATTAAAGTCCATTTTGTGTTCATAATTAATGCTCTATACATCAGGGTCCCACTTCTTGCCCTCTGTAACTAATATGGTGGCTCCCAAATTGTCTACTCATCAAAATTATGTAGGGAACTCTTAAAAAAATATGTTAAGTCCCAGGCCTCACCCTGGATCTAATGCTTTAGAATCCCACTGGTGGGATTAGCTCTTGGGATCAGAATTTTCAGATCTCTGCAGGTAATTTGGATGCACCACCAACTTTGGGAACCAGTGTGTTTTTATACTCTTTACCTGTCTTTGCATTCTTGGGAAATGGCAAGTAGACAGAAAATGTGAAAAGCTTAGCTAACTACTGAAAGAATTTCAAAACCTACAATGCCCTATAGGAGATGGGTTTGAAATGACTTGATGTTGTTAATTGTCATTCAAAAGAATGTATTCAGGGCAACAGGGTGACACTGCCTCCTTGAGCCCCATACCTGAGGTGCAAGTGGCCAATGACAGGCATGCTTGCTTGCTTTGTGCAGTCTGTCTCTTTGAGACCAGTCTGTTCTCAGGGTACCTTGAAGGAGCTGAAGTAGTTTTGTTAATGCATTACAAAGAATAAAAGCTGTGAGTTAATAAACAGAAGAATCACCATGGGGCAGGATGGTCAGGGAAGAGTAAATGGTTATAATAGCAACCATTTACTGAGCATTTATTTTGAGCCAAGAACTCTCCTAAATGCATTAATCACATTTATCTCATTAATGCTCCCAATCAGCCTATCACATAGGAATTTGTTTTCATCCAGAGGCTATATAGGATGAGGTAGCAAGCGATCCCAAAATATCCTTGGCTTAAAATAACAAAGGTTTATTTCTTGCTCATACCTTATGTCCATTTGAGGTTTGGCAGAGGGCTGTGCTCCATGTCATTCTCACCCAAGGACATTGGCTGATGAAGTCCCCACCATCTGGAATGACTGGTTGCCAAAGCTGGGGGAAGGGAGGACAGAGAAGAGAGCCTCAGCTCTTATATGGGTCTACCCTGAAGTGACCCACCTCACTTCCACCTTTGACCAAGGCAATTCATATAGTCAAGTACAGCTGGGGTCAGGAAATGAAATTTTCTCAAGTGACAGGAGTCACGGAGCTGAAAACATGGGTGAGCTGTATTAATATCTGCCACAATATTGTATTGTTACCCATATTTTAAAGTGAAGAAACTATCCAACTGTTAGAATGGCTAAAATTCAGGAAACCTGTGAATACCAAATGCTAACAAAAGTGTGGAGACTTTCAAGCTCACATGTATTGATGATAGGAATGCAAAATGGTGGCGGTGTCTTGAAAAATAGTGGTTTCTTTTGAAGTTAAACATATGCTTACTACATGGACTAGCAGTCCCTCTTCTTGATTTTTACCTTACACCTGATCTCAACTGAGGGTGATTTTGCCCCTCAAAGGACATTTGGCAATGTGAAGATACATTTTCAGATATCACACAGGACAAAAGGATGCTACTGGTATCTAATGGGTAGATGCCACTAAACATCCTGCAACACGCAGGACAGCCTCTTCTGTCAAAGAATTACTCCACTTAAAATTCTGCTTCATATGGTGGTTGGAAAATCCTGCTTAATAGATAATAGGATGGTGGTTGAAAAATTCTACACTAGAGACATGAAAACTCATGTTCCCAGGAAAACCTTTACATGAATGTTTCTATGAGCATTATCCATAGTAACAGAAAACAACCTGTTGTCCTCCAGTGGTGGTCCCCAGATAAACTGTGGTACACCTGTACAATGGAATACTACTCAGCAATAAAAAAGCACTATTGATGCATGCAAAGACATGGGAGAATCTCCAATACACTGTACTACACAAAGGAAATCAGCCTCAAAAAGTGACTGTGACTTCATCTATATGACATTCTGGATAAGACAAGGCTATAGGGATAGAGAACAGCTCAGTGGTTTCCAGGGATAAAAAGTAGCAGAGGGCCGGCTGAGTGGCTCAGTTGGTTAAGAGCTTGCTCAAGAGTGCGAGCTGAGCTCTGAGCAACAGGGTTGCCATTTCCATGCCCAGCCCGAGCTGAGCTGCCGCTGAGCTGCCAACAGGTGGCAGGATGGCTCAGCTTTAAAAAAAAAAAAAAAAAGTAGCAGAGTGGAGGAGAGTGTGAGTACAAAGGGGCCACATGAGGAAAATGTCGGAGATGTTGGGATTGTTCTGCAGCTTGAGTTTGGTGGTGTTCACATGAATCCATACAAGTACTAAAACTCATTGAACTACATTCTTCCCCAAAAGGTGATTTTTATTGTATGTAAATAATTTTTTTTTTTTTGAGGGCAGTGTCATATGTGGGACCCGAACCGGGGCCGCTGGCTTCCCAAGCCAGCGCTTAACCACCGCACCACTCAGCTGACCCTGTAAATCATTTTTAAAGTTGAAAAAAATAAGTAAAAAATACTAAGGAGTGGGGCCTGAGAGACTTGTCTATGACCCAGAGCCTGAAGGGGCAGAATGAGTCGAACCCAGATCCATGTGACAGCAAAGGCAACACTCTTCCCATTACATAATGCTGTCTACACAAGAAAGGACAGTGAGCTATCAGCTGAACTTAAATGACTTCTAGAATCAAAGGTGTTTGTTGTTCAAGTCATGTTGACTATTGAAAGTGGCAAGTGGACTCATGGTGACTTGCACAGCCTTGTAATAATACCATGGCTCTTTATCCATCTGTGAACACAAATCCAGACACAGATTAAAACCACTGCCCCACTCTGATTACCCTCCCCCCACCTCATACAGAATAGCCAAAGGTAAGTGTGGAGCCATGCCATCAAGCAGCGAGACCTGGTTCAAAATGCTTAGGTGAAGCAGACATTTTATAGGAGTGATAAAAGCAGGCACTGAGTTTCTCATTAAAGTATTATGTCCACTCACATCTACATTTCATTTTTCCAGGCCTTTGTTGTGTAATACCCTGCAATTTTTAGCTCTAATAGTGAGCAGTTGCCTGAGGTGCCAGAAACAAAACCAGGAAGAGCGGAGTATCAATGCATTCAGCCCATTTTACGTTTGGACCAAGGTTAATATAATAAATCATGTAAATGATTAGGTCATATTCAAGAATCTAGCTCTTTCTCTCACACGGCTTTCTTGTTACAGGTGGTCAGAGGCTATTGTAATCAGCTTTGCCCACCTCCTGACATTTTAATCACTGGAACAATTACTACTGCTTAGGAAACAACTTGAAAAGGACTGGAATAAAAGAGCAGAGAAAGGAGAATGAGTTTTGTGGGTTTTGTTTTTGTTTGTTGGGTTTTTCTGGGTGATTTTTTTAAGTTTTATTGGGGAATTGGGGGAGGGGAACAGCATTGGGGAATCGGGGAAGGGGAACAGACAAGTTGCTGTCTTTTTGTTCTTCAGTCTAGTTGCGGAGGACGTTGCTTCACTTGACCATGTTGTTATCGTCATTGCGTTCTTCCCGGATGAGGCGGATCGGTCACCGGCCTCTGGATGGTTGCTCACCACTGCTATTGGCAGCTCACGCCGGCTGCCAGCTGCTCACGCTGGCTGCCGGCCACTCACTGTAGCCTATGGCAGCCCACTGCAGCAGGGGCTGCAGCCCACACCGTCACCGGGGCTTGCACAGCCCAGCTCCAGATGGAGCTGTTGTTAGCTATAGAGGGCAGTGTCATTGGCCCTCATATGTGGGATCTGAACCGGGGCCGCTGGCATCCCAAAACCAGCTCTTAACCAATGCGCCACTCGGCCAACCCTTTATTTTGTTTTTAATAATTACTCCAAGGGTAGGTGCTCAAATGAAAATTTAAAAAAATGTAATTAATAAGATTATATTGGAGGCTGGGCATTACCTCCACTCGGAATGGTCATAAATGAACACAACACTGATTCTTGGATCCCATGGAAAACTTTTCTAAGCAATGCCATCTTCTATCAGTTTCCAAAAGGAATGGTGTTACCTCCCAAGTTCAGCAACTACTGTACCATTCTGTCTACATTGAAGGCTACAGTCTTGTAACATGTTTAGCATCCCTTGATGATTTACATACGATAAAAATGAACTTGGAGCAGTGGTCTTGTTTTCCAGGGAGTGAATACACATTTCTCCCACACTCTGCACAGAAAGGTCACAAAACAAATTATGTTGATTACAAACCATGGTGACTCGGGTCTTTTTCTTCCTTAGAGAAAGGAAAGCTGCTGAGTATGAAAAGAAAAGGGACTCACATTTACTCAGAAACTGTTATGTGCCAAGCACAATACTAGATGTTTTAGGCTCATTGTAATATATGTCTATGAAATCCTCTCCAAAGCCTGTTTATCAGTCAGGACTCAGTTGCAGAACACAAACACCCCTTTGGTCACTTAGAGTTTTTTTTAATATAGCTTGCAACATCATTGGAACCGCTGAAAGAGGACCATAGACTGGGCCTCTGGGACTGACTCCAAGAGCATTATGGAAACCAGGGCAGCTGTCCCCACTGCCACAGTCAAAGGAGCCTTAAGCAGCACAGCTGCCTCTCAACAGCTGGAATGCCACTACAGAAAAGTCCAGTGCCTCCACAATCACACTTGCCAACAATGAATGCCAAGAAACAATAACGAATCAATCTCTGTCTTGTATCTGTATTCCCAATCCCACACAAGAGCAGAATCTTATTGGCAAAATCTAATTCACTGCTGAATGCTAGCTGCAAGGGAGTCTGGGAAGTGCAGTTTTTAGATTTCTAGCCTCTGTAATACTGAGAAGACCAGGAGGGTGCTCAGCACCAACTATCTCATTTATTGCACTCTGTGAGGTAGTTGACATTATTCTTTATGTGAAGAAATGGAATCCCAAAAGAGTTGGATAACTTTAACAAGTTTGTACAAGCTGAAGAGTAGTAGTACCAGCGTGGGAACCTATTATAGTCTGTCTCCAAAGTTATTGGGTGCTTACTCTGTTCTACATATTGTTCTAAGTGCCTTCAAATATCATCTTATTTAATCTTTACTGTAAAAAATGTTAAGACTTCCAATTTTTCAGGTGAGAAAAGCAAAGTACAGAGATTTAAATAACTTGCCCCAAATCATAGTCAATAAGGAATAGAAGGAGCATTCTTAGACACTAAACTCCAACATTTCTTATCTTTCCCCTGCAGCACACTGCAGTCTGGAGTGGGTTTTTGACAAGCACCATTATTGATATCCATCTCTCAACAGTTCTTGGGACACCAACATTCCATTGGTTTATGGAATAGGGTGAAAATCCTCAGAAAGCCATTTGTGTGCTCTTAGCCACAGCTAACTGCTGTGGAATATTTGGGGACTCTTATGAGCCAAATATTCAGTATGGTGCGAGTAAAAATCTAACAACCGGCCCTCTGAAAATAACAGCCCTGATGTAGCCATTGCCGGTTTCCATGGTATAAATACTCTCACCACGGTCAACTTCAAGCTACCAATAAGATACCAACCATCTCAGAAAATTCCTGAAAATTTAGCAACTGGCTCTAGCAGGCCAGAATATGCCAGCTCCAGAAATATGCCTTATTATTCAGGACACATGACACCCACTCAAGGAAACTTAAATCATTTCTATATTTGGAGTTCTGACATATATTGAGATAGCTAAATACTTGACATCTCCTGATAGAAGGCAGATAGCAAGAAGAGACCAAGAGGTCTCTGAGGAGGACAAAACAGCAAGTTTAGCATGAGCCTGGAGGGTGGGCTTCCTAATGTCTTTGGGAACAGTGATTTGGGGTGCTAGTCTTGAATTCCCCTGGTCTCAGGCCTCTGTGTTAACAACAAGCACTATGAAGGAGAGAAAATTTAACTTTTAGGGATTCAAAGCATTTTATAGGGCACACCACCTCACATGTAGGTGACTGATAAAGCTGAAAAAACTCTATGACTAAGGTTCTAAATCACTCTGAGTAATAGCACTTATTCATTTTTAGAAGGAGGAGAAAGTATTTCCATTCCACTACTCTTCCAGGTCTTTAACATGCTATTCCTTAACCGGAGATGCTTTTCCTACACCCTGACAGATGAAAACCCAATTTCTCAGTCAAAGTTCAAGTGCCATCTTGTGTGAGACATTTTACAATCTGTACAGTTGGAACCAGTCAGTCTTATATTATCTGTTCAAGTAAACACTCCATTCTTATTGGCATTATCAGGAACTGCCTACACATGGTTTTCTGACAGTAGATGGTGAGCTCTTTGAGGATAAGGGTAGTTGCTCATCCATGTCTGTGATTTGCTCCTCTGGTACAGAGCAAAGGCCCCGTCACTTACAAGTGCACCCTAAGGAATGCTGGCATTGCTAATCCAATGTGCAGAGGAACTGGTGCTAGAGTACACTTTCCAAAAGAATTGAGGGACGGGGTGAGGGGGGAAGAAAAAGGAGAGAGGAAGGGGGAGGGAGGGATCTCTATCCCCCAACTCATTCATTGATTTCCCTGAAGGTTGGGGGTACATTTTCCCCCATGATCTGAGATTAAAAACATGGTTTTAGAGGAAGGCAAAGAATCCCTTTAGAACTCTTAGAGTTACTGACCTGAAAACCTTCTTTTGTAATGTAAGTGTAGTCTCCCTTTTATACATGTAGTAGTTTCTATTTACATTTCATCCTTTCTAGGAATACACATGTTCCCCATGAGAAGTATTCATCAGAGAGATTGTCCCTGGCAAGGCCATTGATCAGAGGCTAAAGCATCATTTCAGTCAATGTGTCAATACCTTCTGAATAGAAATGCTTCCATGCTGCAGACATCTTAATCACTTTGTGTTTCTCCAGGCGTGTCAATAATTGCTGATATATAATATATGAGTGCTTACAGCATTTATAATATATATGGATGTATGTGGTATTTAATATTCCATGCCTGAAAGAACAGCTGATTTATCTCATAGAGTTTATGGACTATTTTATTGTTCTCAACAGCATCACATCCATTTTCTTTGCATGTATATCTTACAGCATCTTGGTGGACTTAATTTGATTTGACCCAGTGTTTTGATGACAGCCCCGCCATAGGAGGTACACACTAACTTACACAAACCATTTACTCAAGTCACTTCAGAGTGTGATCCTGCCCTCAGGTGATTTGTGAATTGCCAGCCTTTTCAGGCCGGGCAAAGTGGCATAGCATGTCCCATAAAGCTATGGCCCAGGAAAAGCGATTGGTGATTCCTGGAACAGGGCAATCTCCTAGGATGGGTTGCCAGCTGTGTAAGTAGTCATTTCCAGATTGTTTCATTGGCTTCAATTCTGTGTGATTCTTTTCTTCTGGCTTTTAACTTCCTTACAGGGAAATTGTAAGACAGAGCATAATGACTATAGGTCAGATTCTCGGATCCTAAAATACCATGCAGCAGGGGATTGGTCTTAATAGATGCTGATTAAAGAATGATTTGTGCAGCGAGATCTGAGACTTGATTTTGGATAACTCCTGACATCTTCTTCCCTTTCAGTCGTGGAGACACCAGACCTGAACTTCAAAGTTTACATCCTCTTCTTCATTGTATGCCATAGGCTTTACCTGGCTAAGGGGAATTATCATGTACTCTAAGACAAATAATATTTATATATAATGGTGTCACCTTCCATCTTTCTCACCATGGTGTCACCTCCAATGATCTCAGGTGGCTTCATTTAAAAATATCTTTGGGGGCGGGCCGGCTGAGTGGCACAGTGGTTAAGCACTGGCTTCGGAAGCCAGTGGCCTCGGTTCAGTCCCACATATGAGAGCCAGTGACACTGCCCTCAAAAAAAAAAATATCTTTGGGGGCCGGCCAGGTGGCACGGTGGTTAAGAGCTGGCTTGGGACACCAGCAGCCACAGTTTGGATCCCACATATGAGGGCCAGTGACACTGCCCTCTACAGCTAACAACTATGAGTCCCTGGGATGGCATAGCCGCAACCCCTGCTGCAGTGGGCTGCCATAGGCTACAGCGAGTGGCCCACAGCTGGTGTGAGCTGCCAATAGCTGCGGTGAGCTGCCGTCCAGAGGCCGGCAACTGATCTGCCTCATCCGGGAAGAGCGCAATGATAATACCAACATGAGCCAGTGAAGCCACGTCCTCCACAACTAGACTGAAGAACAAAAAGACAGCAACTTGTCTGTTCCCCTTCCCCAGTTCCCCAATGCTGTTCCCCTCCCCCAATTCCCCAATAAAATCTTAAAAAAAAAAAACAAAAAAAAAAACGAAAACATCTTTGGTATAGTGGTAATCTATAGTTGTAATCTATGGAGGTTTGCCTGATGTTCACAGTAGCTTGTCCAATAAAGGGAGGTCATTGGTTGTGTGGGATTGCAAGATCTGAAATATATTAATTCATTCAGCACATGCATTCTTTTAGCATGCTTTCTTGGCACTCCAGAAAGGACTGCTGGGTGCCTAATAAGACCCCTGCTTTGCCTTTAAAACCTCTCCAACATGAGTGACTGTCAGAGTCATCAGTGGGGCTATGAAAGGTACACATTCCTAGATATGGGAACCTCTAAATAGAGGACTCAGGTGGGCACTGAACCTCAAGGAGCCCTACTTTAAGAAGCACTGATGTAAACATGGTTCTAATAGACATCTCTATAAAGTGCTATGGGAACTCAAAGAATGCAGTGACAAACTCCATCTGGGGCAGCTGAGGCCAGTCTTCCTCAAGATTTGACATCTAGGATCTTTCTCGTTCCTGATTTTTTAAATTAAATTTATTGGGGTGACAATGTTAGTAGGTTTCAAGTGTAAAATTCTGTAATACATAATCTATATATCACATTGTGTGCTCACCACCCAGAGTCACTTCTCCTTCCATCACCATGTATTTGATCCCCTTTACCCTCATCTACCACCGCCCTCCCCCCACCCTCTGGTAACCACTAAACTATTGTCTGTGTCTGAGTTTTTGTTTCTTTGTTTGTCTTGTTCCTTTGTTGCTTTCAGTTTTATATCGCACATATCAGTGAAGCTATATGGTTCTTGACTTTTTCTGTCTGACTTATTTTGCTTAGCATAATAATCTCAAGACCCATCCATGTTGTCGCAAATGGCAGTATTTCATCTTTTCTTATGGCAGAGTAGTATTCCATTGTGTATATGTACCACATCTTTATCCAGTCAGATAAGCTGCTTTCTCACCTTCCCTCATCCTGAGTCAAAGTAGCTCTGTCCTGGGTTCCAAATCCTGCCTTCTACATGATCATCATATGAAACACTATCAAAGATCTAGAAGACAGTCTCCTTTTTAAGGTCCAATTGAGTTTTGCATTGTTTCCTGATGAGTTCTTACATAAATCAGACCTGAAAACCACCCAAGTAGATTTACACATCAGGAAACTGAGGCTCAAAGAAGCCTTATAACTCAGCCTGAGTTCATGGCAGGACTAAAACCAAATTAGGGTTCCTGATCTTAAAGCCACTAGCCTTTCCATAACAGTTGGTTCCCTTCCAGCGCCTTTCACCTTCGAAGATTCTCCCTGTGCATTTGAAATGATGTGTGATTGGGCTTGTGGTTATATTAAGGGGTAAATATAAGAACTTAGTGTTCAAGACTGAAACTTTTCACAGTTTAATTTCAGTAGAGATAAACTTCTTAAGATTATATTATTACTTTGTGTCTGCCTTAAGTAGCAGACAGTAGTTCTTTTTTTAAATCAGAGTTTCTTTCTGAAATTTTTTTCCCTATGTATTTTATGTTTAAAATTGTAGGGCCGGCCGAGTGGCATGGTGGTTAAGCGCCGGCCCCGGTTTGGGTCCCACATATGAGGGCCAGTGACACTGCCCTCAAAAAAAAAAAAAAAAAAAAAAACTGTTGTAAACATCAAAATCATCCCATGTCACTATATTTTGAATGTCTTTAGAGGTGCATAATTTTTTTTTTAAGTAGCATGTTCCTACTGCAAGTGATTAGCTTAATTTAGATTAGACAGTGTCGACTTTTAATTTTGTGTGTGTGTGTGTGTGTGTGTGTGTGTGTGTGTGTATGCATAACTTTCTATAAAAAGATTTGGGCTTCATACTAACTTAGCTTTCCTGCCTATAAGACTTCTTTGAGAATGATTATAAGTGTCCAGCATGAACCCTCTTGGACAAGAACTGAGGGGGGCGAGTGACTGTATAGACACTTTGCCACGTCCAGTGGAGTCGCTCGTGGATGTGGTTTGTCAAGGAGGGGCTTAAGGCCAAGCAGGAGATGTCAAAATACCAGGTGGTCAGTGTATGCAGTGCTGAGCCAGAGAAAAAAGGGGAAACAAATCTTCCAGTTGGAGATTACAAAAGCAGCTAAAGCAAGGCCAGAGCTCTGTGGAATTTATTAAAAGGAAGACCAGGATTGCAGGACGCATATCAACAAAAGCCAGGGAGAGAGACTGAGCAAGGTCCACAGTGTGGAATAAGGTCAGTTCCGGGCTAAATCTTATCATCGTATCCACTGAGTTCCTTTTACTGGGGGCTTGGCAGCCCTATTCTGGGTGGCGGCAGACAGCATGCTTAAAGCAGTAAGTACCTTCTGAACAGTAGGTCAATGTCTTCTAGAAACAGTGCCCATTTTATAGCCCATGGCAGTAAAAATAATTTGAGCATTATGAGAAAAAGTAGAAGAGATTCCAGTGCTTTGGTGTAAAAACCTTTAAATTCCCATTTCATTAAAAATTCCTCTCTGCAGCTGGTAGCAGAGATTACCATGGCTCACCATCTGTGCGGATTAATGTTTACTAAAAATGAGAGAGAGAGGGAGAGCAGGAGATAAGATGAATGGTTTTCCAGATATAACAGAAAGCCAAAGTAGAATATCTTTCTATGACTTTTGTTCTGTTTTTGCATCTTACACCTGCTTTAGTTGAATCTTGATAGAATTGTTTAAAGAAAACTCAGATTTATTTTTTTTTAAACTGAATGATGTAGAAGCTATGGCTCATCGTTAAACTGTTTAGATTTACATTTATGCAACATTCGTGTTGAGAGGCTTTTAGAATTTGTTGGAAATAATTAGCCACCTTTGGCGCTTCTTTTTTGCATTTCCCATGCTGGGAAGGTTTTCCCTGCTACTTGCAGCTTGGGTTCATGAGGCAGAACCTCGGATTCTGCCCTGGGGGACCACAGATTGCCTGTTTCCTCTAGGTCTGAAGCTAATTACTTACAAAAGTGCATCTCGTCTGTAGGCCGACTTGATTTCCGTAGATTACTGGATGGTTGCCTTCTAGTAACGGGGGTTTCTAGTGAACCAATAAAACAATATAGGGTTTTTGTTTTTTTTTTAGCCACTTGCTGTGTGAGAGACACAGACCTTGTTTGCGTTGTCTCCTTTAATCCTCACAATCACCTAGGGCAGTAAACACTGTTAAGATTCCCATTTCATTGTAGAGGAGACTGAGAGTTAGAGAGTTTAAAGAACTCGCTGCCATGTCCGAAAACAAATGCATGTTAACATTGATCCTTGAAGTCAGACATCTTTTTCTAAGGCCTGTGCTCTTAACCGTTACACTCTACAGTCTCATTCAATAGTGAGGCTATTTCCAATTCTATTTGGGCACTTTTAGACCCAATCTTAATATTGGGCATCTCATTTCCTTGCAGATCATGCTTTTTCCTCTCAATATGCCACGAGTCATCATTACCAGGCGCAGAGAGAGCATCTTACTTACTGCAATTACACTTGCTAATCAATTCTGCATCACTGCCCAGTGTTATAAATGTCTAGCTACCTAAAGTCTATTGACATGTGGCCTCATTTCTTACTGAAATGGGCAGTCTTCTCAATTTTAGAGGCTCTCTTTCTAATAGCACCGGAGAGCCAAGGAAATATGTCAGTCTTATTGCCAGCCAAACAGAAATACACCATTGCGGTCATTTTTCACACTGGGGATTCATCGGCTGAATCCAACCCAGGTACTTTTGAGCTTTAACTTCTCAATCAAGGGGATTATTTCTGAGGAACTGTCCTTCCTACCATTATTTTCAAATTTTCCCTTTAACTTTTCTAGGAACAGTTGTCTAACTTGCATTAAAAATATATTCAGTGTTTCTTCGTGGGGATTAAAAGCCATTAAATGAGGCTACATGTCTACTAAGCTTTAAAAATTAAACATCATGTGTTAGACGACATCCTGGGATCAATGGCTGTCTGTCTGACCATTATGACGGTGGTATGATGGAGACTGAGAAATAAATGAGCCAAAAAGGGTGCCCTCCCGTTGTTGTTTCTAAAAGAGAAGTTAGGAATCATAAAGTCCAGGGAGTCTCTTGGTGTTAGTCCAGTCCAGGCTGGCAGTGATTTTCGGGGTGCAGCGGGAGCAAGGACTCCCAGGAAGCATGACCTCGTTGCTTCTGCTCTGGGTCCCAAGAAACCTAGTGGCTGGGAATATGCTGGAGTGTGATTCAGGCTTCAGGGAAAGACTTGTAAGACCCAGATGAGGAGGACACAAGAAAGAGCTGAAGTAAATATTTACTGCAGTCAGGTGGAATAATCACAAGGTAGGGGAAGGAGGAGGGGGGATGGTTACATGGAAAGCTTGTTACATGAACTTCAATCCACCTTTAAGCAAGGCAGGCAGATAGTATACTAATATCAGAGCCCTACTGCCTCCCTGGGGCTGTGCTAAATCAGGGCTGGAAAGGAGGTGATTTTAGCCAGGAGGACTCACGTTAGGATGAAGGACCATTGTTCTGGGCTCACTGGCGCAGTCAAGAACTAGCTGGACGTGACAGAGTTTTAAAACATGGCCTTTTATATATTTGGTAATTGCCTGTTTTTTTCCTCCCTAGTTTTGCTCCTTTGATCTCTCTTGACAGTAAGTCTTGATAGTAAGTCTTCAGGGGCACCATCAACATGGAGATGAGGAAAGCCAATAGTGCATTCACTGCAGCATTTTCTAGCCTTCTCTGAATGATGCAAAGGGGCATGTGGTGCCAACCTTACAGACCAACGTGGCTTCTTCTGTGCAGATTTGTCCAGCTTTGTCTGTCAGGGTCTGCAGTGGAGCAAATGCGTCTTGCCCATTGTTTGTGTTCTCCAGGACTTGGTACAGAGATGGCCTAATGTTACAGATGAGAAGAATGTGGACCTTGGCGTCTCCCAGGCTTGGGTTTAAAGCTCAGCTCTGGCACTGATAGGTGTGGAACCACAGGCAAGCTATTCGTCCCTCCCTCCTCTTCCTCATTTATGAAATGAGGATAATCATGCCTGTCTCACAGGGTGCCAGTGAGGATTAAGTGAGGCACCACATACAGAGTGCATACTGAAGTGCTGGCTTTGAGTGCGTACTGGTCTACTTGCCTTCCTCTCTGCGGGCCTGGCCACCTCGCCGTGGCCCAGCAGCCTGGGAAACATCTCCGGCTCACTCTGGAGGAATGCTCTTGTCCTAAATACATCTTTTAACATTTCTCATTAGCAGGGAAGAGTATAAGTTGAAACCAAAGCACCTGTTTAGTAAATAAATTCATTCATTCATTCAATAAATCATTATTGAACAACTACCACATTCCAGGTATGGATTTGGGAACTGGAGATACAACCATGAGTAAAAGTAGACAAAAATCCTTTGCCTTCGAGGAGCTTTCATTCCAGAGGGAGAAGGAAGCTAACAAACAAATAGACAGATCATATAGTGTGTCAGTTAGTAATAACTGCCATGGAGAAAAATAAAGCAGGGAGGTGAGATGAGGAGAGGCAGGGTGCAGTGGAATAACTGGGATTTTAACTATTCCAGTCACACCTCAGAAGATGACATAGGGACCCTGAGGAATTTCCATTGGGTAGAAAGAACCTCCAGTGTCCCCTAGACATTAGATCCCTCAAGGCGAGAAACTGTGCCTTCTTACTACTGGTGTCTCCAGCCAACTTCTGACACACTAGGCACTTCGTAATTGTTTTCTCATCCAAACTGCACTCCTCAGACCTCTGTTAGGAGCCAGGGTGTCCCCTGACAGCGGGAGTATCAGCCTTAACAGCTCTGCCTGCATGCCTCGGTTTGACAGGCAGTAAGTGCCAAGCCTGCAGGTTGTTTATTGATTTGACTACTAATACGTAATGGAGTGGCACTGAAGTTACATTAATATAATGTGGAGAGGAGTGAGCACCAGGATTGAAGTGCTCTCGTGTATCAAAGCACCTACCTCTTCTACCGAGAGAGAAATTTGACTTCCTTCTGCAGTGTTTTCTCTCTCACTTCCTTAGCTTCCAGCACTGTGAAATCCCATTGAGACAGTGTGGAAGGCAAAAGCAGTTTCAAGGAGGAACTCAAAGTCTGTTTCACAGGAGTAAGAAGTGATGATAGTGGGAAGAACTCAGTAAAAATAGGAAAAAGTAGAGGAGGAAGTAGAATAAGTGATGTGAGGGTTTCAAATGGCAGAAATAAATCTCTTCCAGAAAAGAAATTGGCCAACTCTCCTTTTCTGTGGGGTGAAAACAATAGCCTTGTTTTGTCTTGTATTACACATTCTGTTGTTTATCTGGCAAATATTTACTGACCGCCTACCATGTATTCAAGTAAGCACTCAGGACCTATCATTTCTGCCCCTGTGTAATAATTTCACGGACCTTTGCCCCTGGTTCCTGGGAGGTAAGCACTAAACCCTTGGAATTTCCTGGTGATTGGAGTGTTTTCTTATTCATAGTAGACCCCTTGGGCCACACACCTGCACCTTAGAGTTTATGCTAACGAGGTGACTCAGGACAGGAACTGGCCATGCTAGAAAAACCAACCATGTGATTAGAAGCTTGGGGCTTTGATCCACCTGATATCAGCCCAACCCTGATAATAGAAGGGGGGCTGGAGATTGAGTACAACCATGAAGCCAATGATTCAATCAACCATGCAAGCCTAAGGAAGCCTCCTCAATAAAAACGCTGAACACCAGTGCTCAGGTGAGCTTTCTTGGTTGGCACTACTTTGTGTATTGTCTCATATCAATGTGCCACAAGGGCACCGTGTCCCTGAGAACGATGGAAGCTTCTCATTTGGAAACCCCCGCCCCCCAGACTTCACCCTGTGCATCTCTCCTTTGGTTGGTTTCTGATCTGTATTCTAATCATAAGTGTAGCGCTTTTCTAAGTTCTGCGAGTAGTTCTGGTGAATCATCAAGCCTAAGGGAGTCTCTGAGGACCCCTGAATTTATAGTCAGCTAGTCAGAAATGAAGGGGGCCCAGGAGACCCTGAACTTGTGGCTAGTGTCTGAAGTGAGGGCTGTCTTGTGAAAGATTCTGCCCTTACCTGTGAAGTTTGGCTAACTCTGGGTAGTCCCTCAAGTAGCTCAGAGTCTCGTTAGTGTGATGAAAAGAAAAGTCTCACATTTGCAGAGAAAGCTGTTTGGTCACAAATATAGGCTTAGTCATGGGAGAGCAAAGTAGGTTTCATCTAACTCATTGGAGATAATCAGGGGTATCCTTCAGAACAAAGTGAAATTTGAGCTGAATTCAAGCACAAATAGTAATTAGCAAAGCAAGGCAAGGACAGAGAGAGCAGCATATGGTCCAACTTGCACAATATCTTTGTACCATCTGAATTAATGATAATACTAATAGTAACAACAGCAGTAGAGGCAGTTAAGATTTCTTGCACTGTTTTTACGGCAGAGGTGCTTTATGTTTGTTGATTCACTTAATCCCCACAATACCCTCGTCACTGAGATATTGTTGAAGTTTCCGTGTTCCAATGAAGTATTTAAGTATGCAATTTAGCCAAAGTCACACAACCAGTAAGTCGGCATATCCTTGCTTCACATTTTGGTTTCTATTCTAGATTGAATATTTGTGTGCCCCCAAAATTCATATATTAAAGCCCTAACCCCCAGTATGATGGTATTTAGAGATGGGGCCTTTGGGAGGCAATTAGGGTTAGATGAGGACATAAGGGTGGAATCCTCATGCTGGGATTAGTGCCATTATAAGGAGAGATGAGAGAGAGAGAGAGAGAGAGAGAGAGAGAGAGAGAGAGAGAGAACTTAAGACAGTTTCTGAACCCAGAACTCTTGTACGTAATTATTACACTGCATTTTGTTTGGAAAGAGCACCTTAGCTTCTGAAAAGTATGATCAGCTTACCACATCCTCTCCTCTAGAGTGTAGTGGCACACCTGGAGGTGGGGGGAAGGTATTAGGGTTGAGGCCAAAAAGGTGGAGTCCTATTAAGTGCTGGTTATGTCTGAAATCTCTCCTATCTGAATGAATAGAACTGGAACTATTTGTGATAACATGTTCTTGCTCACTGAACTAATCACCAAAGAATCCTAAGAATCTCAGTGCAAGAAGAGATTGCCCCATTTGATTCCAGATTCAGGTAGTCCTCCAACTTAAGCTTGATTACCTTTGCTGGTAATTTATGCTTCCTTGATACAGATCAGATCATCTGAAAATTTCTCTAAGAAGTGGAAATTTACCACTGCATGTTTTCCACTCATTGATCCTGGCTCTGTCTAGGAGAGAACTAAGGAAGAAATAGTGTCAACAGCAAGATGGTAGCTGTTGTATGTGGCGGACCATACAGAAAGGCTTGCAGTTCTGCTTTGGATCTTTTCTAGCCTTGAAGAGCCCCATTACAGCTTATTTTAAGATAGCCATGATTCTGAAGTTCTTTTCAGATGTAGTCTTTAGTGATTCATCTTTCACTCAGGGTCTTTGAAGTGTCTAGTCATACACATAACTAATCTTTTATTCAACTTATTTTCCGCATATGTGTTCGCTGTTCACATTAGACTTCTTTTATGTAAATCAAGTCCCCTGATATGAAGAAACAAAGCAAAGCCAGAGTAGTTGGCTAATTTTCAAAGGCTTAGTCTACATTGATTGCAACTTTTTTTCCCCATGAATTTTTTATTGCGTTCTCTCTTTGCTATGCCAAGAGTCACCTTTGAAACAACAACATGTAATGGTGGTATATAGAAAGTTGACCCAAATCATCTCACTTAAAAAAATAATAAAAACCCACATACCATGACCTATTTCTCATTTTTTCAAATCAGCAGGTTTAAAATATAATAGGGGAAAAGGGAGTTTTTTCACAGGTGTAGCTTTTCCTAATGCTTTTCTAACCTTATGCTTTGCGCCTGTTCAACTTTTTTTCTGTCTCTAAATCCTCGTTATTTTTCCACCATTGCAATTTTAAACCATGCATTAGGAAACTTAGACTAAAATCAGAGAATTAAATAGCCTTGGGCTTCAAAGGAACTCTGACAACCACCTCCCTTGCTGCTCAAAGCCTCTCCACTTTAGCCCGTAGATACCTGCCTCTGACTGATCACCTCCTCTGATGGGGAACTTACTGCTTCCCCAGGCTCTAAGCCTTTGGCTATGTCTCACTTTTATAAAATTCCTATTTATCTAAGCAAAAATGACTCTTTTTCTCCTATCAGCTCTTGCTTGACCTCTTGGGCTATGTAAAACATGACTTATTTCTCATCTACTTCAAATCTCTGAAGATAATTAGAAATGAAGTTGTTCCCCTATGCTCCCTTTAAGCCCTCTCTTCTCTGGACTAAAAGGAATGTTGGTTGTCTCCTTTTTATTCCTGCTAATTTTGTACGACAAAAACAATAAAGGAATACAGCTTCCAATTTTGTTTTCCTAAACCTTTAAATGCAATGGTATCCCTTTCTAGAACAACATTGCAAGAAACAGCACAATCACTTGTCCTACTCTAAAAAAAATATTCACACACACACACACACACACACATACACACACACACACATTAGCCAGTAGTTTTTTTATCATTTATAACCTGCTAGGTACTTTATATGGTTATCTCAGTTAATATTCCCAGGAGCTCCAGGAGATAGGAATTGTGCCTCCATGATCCCAGCATGTGGCGTTCAGGTGATCTGGCTTAATGAAATATGGAGAATGTTCAGGTATGAATGGTTACCATGGTTCCCAGATTATCTCTCCCAATTATCATCTGTCTCTTATAGGCTTTCCACAGACAACCCATAGAACATGCACTTGTGTCTTTGATTAAAATGAAATACTATTAGTTCTCACTGCCAGGCATGTCAGATAGCAAAAGTAGAGCATCTGTCAGAGTCCCATCTGGAGACAGAAACACCACCAACTATTTTTTTTTTTTTTTAAGATTTTATTGGTGAATTGGGGAAGGGGAACAGACAAGTTGCTGTCTTTTTGTTCCTCAGTCTAGTTGCGGAGGACGTTGCTTCACTGGCCCATGTTGGTATTCTCATTGCAGTCTTCCCAGATGAGGCAGATCAGTCGCCGGCCTCTGGCTGGTCGCTCACCGCGGCTATTGGCAGCTCAGGCTGGCTGCCAGCCACTCACACTGGCTGCCGGCCGCTCACTGTAGCCTATGGCAGCCCACTGCGGCAGGGGCTGCAGCTATGCGGTTCCAGGACTCACAGCAGCCCAGCTCCAGGTGGAGCTGTTGTTCACCATCTTAGCTGTAGAGGGTAGTGTCACTGGCCCTCATATGTGGGATCTGAACTGGGGCCACTGGCATCCCAAAACCAGCTCTCAACCAAAGCGCCACTCGGCTGGCCCACCACCAACTATTTTAACCGAGAAATTTGGTATGAAGGACGGTTAACTAGGCATTACATATCTGAAAAGGCAAAGGTCTCACAGAGGTTAACAATTGCAGGGAGCAGATACCACTTCTAGGGCAAGGGAAACAGAAGGAATAGTAAAAGCTACAAGCTTGGCCAAGGTAGTTGAAACTCAGACCTTTGAGAAGTGGGTGTTGTTTGGCCAGTGGTGGTATCTTTTGGCTGAGAGGACCCCAACCCCTGAGGAACCCCAGATGGTGCTGAGGTCTCTGAGGAGTCGCCATGAGGCTGGTTCTACAATGTTAGGAAAACTGCAAACTGATTTAAATTGCTGTTACGAGGGGGAACTGCGCCTGCTGGAGTGAGAAAGCAACGGAGGCCAGCAGCATGCTGCTGCCAGGAACACACACAGCCATCCTGAAGCGTAACAGTCTGTCCTCTCGCCTCTGGCCTCTCAGTTTCCTCTAGCGCCCCCTACTGGCAGAACCTGACATGGCTCCAGCTGGCAAAGCCGAACTGTGGTTTGCAGCATCCAAGCCCCAGCATGGGGAAAACAAAGTATGGAAAGCTGGATTTGAAGTTGAGAGGCAATAGCTTCATGCATGGCATGGGAGGTGTTTTATGTTAAAGATTTCAACGAGTACAGTGTCTATGCTTGGCTTAATAGGAGATCAGCATAATACAGCTCACAGGTAGCTGAGATTGGGGGGTTGGGGGGAGTGAATTAAATACTTAGTGCAATATTTCTGGGTACTGTTCTTAGTTTCTTTCTTTTTTACCCAAATCTAAGTCTATCAGGATGGATGTTGACAGGGTTTATATTTTAAATACCCCCCAATGGTATTTTAATAAAGGAGATAAATCAATAGCCTCTATGCTGTCATTATTGTATGTATCATTAAAGTCTATAGCGTGTCTCCTGCTGCATGGATAAAAGTCTAGGAGACAGAGGAAAGCTACTTCCTGCTGGTCACCCAAAGACAGGGTCCCTGGAAACTGTTGGTGACAGTTAGCACTGGGGGAAAGCCTCCACCCTCCAGACTACCTCTCAGAACAATAAGTATGGCCAGTGGCCAGCTACTCCCCACCAGGCCATTCTTTCCTTCAGATTGTTATCCTTGCCGACCTGAAGCATGAACTGGCAGGCCCACAACCTCCATGGCATCAAAAAAAGTATGTATATATATATATATATATATATATATATATATATATATATACCGCATATTTGGCCCACTATCGTAAACAGTTCTTGCAGGCAGACTTCTAGCTGATTAGTTTGCTCAGTGTTTCAGGGTAAGAAAACAAGAGAATACAGCAAATGAAGTCTCTAGAACTCGTGAGGCAAAGAGAATTGCAAGTCTGGCTGTGCTTTGGCCTCTCCATAATTGGATGGTTCTAAATCGGAAGGACTAATTTCATGGGGTCAGTGCCGGGTCCTTTAAAAGCCTCTCTCATTTAAAAATTAATGATTGATGAGTGCTAAGTCCTCAGTGTCTCAAGAAACCAGAAGGGAAAGGGTTTCCAGGAATGGGATTTGGAAAAAGCATAAGAATGAAATGGGATACATCAGTAAGGAAGGAAGAAAAATGTGAAGTTCAACTCTATACAAATCAGAAGTGGACCTTGCTCTTTGCCAACCACAGCAGCCTTTCCACAGCCATGTAGCTGGGCGTGGCCCTGTACAGTGATCCTTATAGATGAGCCTCTCATCACTGTAGCCTGTCATCACTGGACCCTATCCTTATCCAATTCTGCCTCTCTGACCTTTGAGTAAGAAATGTGTCATTTATTTTTATGGGTATCACGGCACTCTCCAGCCACAGAGACCCTCAGAATTCTTAATATAAGGAATCAATCAGACAATGATGGCCCTGCTTACCAAAAGCAATGATAAGTAACATTATGTAGTTCTTTATAGTTTAGAATGCTCTTTTGTGTTACATCTTTTAGTCTTCACAAAAGCTCTGTGAAATACATAATATTTCCATTTTTTCAGACAAGAAAACTGAGACTCAGAGAGTTTATGTAGCTTGTCCAAGATCACATCATCCACAGGGAGAGGCTTGAACCCAAGTCTCTGGACTTTAATAATTACAACCTCTCAAGTGGCCTGGGAAAAACGCGGCATAAGGAATCGCGTGTCTCGCAGGGTAGGTGGGTCCCCCAGGAGTATTTTCAGACCCAGCCAAGAGAGTGATCTCGGACACCTTTTTAGGCCCTATAATTACAGTGTGACAAAAGGAGATAACAAACATGGTGCGTGGGGAGGCACCAACATAGTAGTGCAGGGTGCTGACCGTGGTATGGCAGGTCCTGCCTTCACTTATGTTCACAGACGAGGCCAGGTAGCAGTGTAAACCTTGTCCTCTACTGGTACCCTTGGGTGAAGGAAGGAAAGGGTATAGTTCATCATTGTTCCCCTTCAGTTCGCTTTTTGTTTATTTTTAGTTGTTTTTTTTTGAAGTTGCTGTGTATTTTACTTTTATTTTTATTATTTTAAGTTTTTAAAATTAAACTTTATTGGAGTGACAGTGGTTAGTAAAGTTACATAGGTTTCAGGTGTACAATTCTGTACTACATCATCAATATGTCACATTGTGTGCTCACCCCCCAGAGTCAATTCTCCTTCCATCACCATATATTTGACACTCCTCACCTTCATCTACCACCGCCCTCCCCCCTCTTACCCTCTGGTAACCACTCAACTGTTGTCTGTGTCTATGAGTTTTTGTTTCTTCATTTGTTTTTCTTGTTCCTTTGTTGTTTTCAGTTTTATATTCCACACATCAGTGAAATCATATGGTTTTCTGCTGTTTCTGTCTGACTTATTTCACTTAGCATAAGAAAGTGATTACATCCACCATGGAAAACAGTGTGGAGGTGCCTCAAAATATGAAAAATAGGATTACTATGTGATCCAGCAATCCCACTTCTGGGTATTGATCCAGAGGAAATAAGAAAAAAGGATCTCAAAGAGATGCCTGCACTCCTGTCTTCACTGTAGCATTATTCGCAATCGTTAAGATATGGGAACAACCTAAGTGTTGATGAATAAATGGGTTAAGAAACTGTGACACACACACACACACATGCACAGGAATATTATTCAACCTTAAAATAGAAGGAAATCCTCCCATTGGCAGCAACAAAGATGAGCCTGAAGGACATTATGCTAAGTGAAATAATCCAGATACAGAAAGACAAATACTGTATGATCTCACTTATATGTGGAACCTGAAATAGTCAACCTGATAGAAGCAGAGAGAGTAAAATAATTATTTCCAAGACCCAGAGAGGGGAGAGGGGTGGGGGAAATGAGGAGATGTGGGTCAAAGGGTACGAAGTTTGAGTTATGCAGGGTGAATGAGTTCTGGGACTGTCTACTTGGAACTTGCTAAGAGGATACATTTTAAATGTTCTCAACCTATACATACATACATACATATAAAAAAAATAACTATGTAGAGATGATGGATGAATTATATAGCTTGATTATGGTGATATTTTCTCAATGCATATATGAAAACATCAAATTGTATGCCTTACATATATACAATTTTTATACGTCAAAGATATCTCAATAAAGTTGTAAAAAATGAGGGATTACAACAGGGGGGATATGGTTGTGAAATTTAATTCTGCCACATATTCCAGAAGCCTGCTTCGATGCAGAGATGATATTAATTCAGCAACAATAATAATGCCTAACTTTTATTGGGTGCTTACTATGTGCTTTACATATCTCATTTAATTCCCACCACATCCTATAGACCAGGTACCATTATTGGTCCCATTTTGCAGACGTGAACACTGAGACTTTGAGAGGTTACATGACCTGTTCACATAGGGATTCAAAATGCAGCTCTAGAATTCAAGCTTACTCTGACTCCAGCACCCATCCTCTTAATCACTACATCGTATGGCCTAGATGCAAAATCCATCATTAACTTCCCCTCACCCACCCCAGAAATTATTTAAATGTGACATTTCCCTTCATGGGTTTGCACAAATGTGCTGGCCATAACAATTTACAGCATTCCAGCAGAGGCAGGGACCCGGACGCATGAGAGCCAAGTGTTCTAATAACTTCCTGTGCTAACAGTTATAAAAATGGAACTGTTGCCGCAGGTTCAAAGAATGAAAATATGGCGAGGTAGAAGGAGCTCTTCCAGCCAGCGTTCAGAAGTTCAGCTTTGCCCTTGTAAACAACCTTTATATACCCCTTTTGGAGTGTGTGTAATGAAATGACTAACATTTTCAGCTGTTAACCGGAGCTATTACACAGCAGCTGAGGCCTGTGTAGCTGGAAATCTGTTCAGGAAAACACTGAATATTGGTGGAAGGGGTAAGCTATGGGAACTCCTTGTGTCTGCACCGGGCACAGTTTTCCCGTCCTCCCTGAGGGAATGGGCCTGCACAGAGCAGAACAAGGTAAGAGCACCAGGAAAATCGCCCCTTGCCTTCTCAGTATCAAACGAGGCTCTTATCTGCATGTTTTGCTTTAGCTTTTAATGACTACGTCTCTTCGCTCTGGGCTCACTAAAGTAGAACGTATGGTTTTCTCTAGTTTTAATCTGCCCCCAAAGTAAACTACTAGCTGAGATTCCAGGTGCCTACCTAGACTCCAGAAACTGAACATGATTTGCATTTCTGATGGAGGTTCCTAGAGAGATTTTTTATGAGACATTTCTTTCCTCCTCTGTTTCATGATTTACATAATAATATAGTTATATAATAGTTGCAGATCAGAGTTATGAATATTCCAAAAAGGACAATATGAGGTTATTGAGTCCTTTTCTCCCTGAAATCCAGAAGGTGGGCCTCAAGCAGATTGAGTGATTGGGAGCTAAAGAGAAAGTCCTGAGTTTCTCATCCAATTTCAACCCTAACTGTGCTAAAAATAAGTATTTTTCTAAGGGGAGACACTATCACAGAATCAGAAGAGTCATTGTTATGCTTGCTTCTGCAGACCTGACCAGGAATCATAAAATTATGAACACAAAATATTGTGCCTGTGTCATTCACTGTCTCTTATATCATTCAAATCATAAAAACAGACTCTATTTTCAACCCTTTCACCTGAGAAAGGCCACAGGGACAGAACAGGGGATGTTGCTCGCTCCTCTTACCCAACCATAGTTTGCTGCTAGAATAGAAGAAAGTCGAGGTCATGTGTGACCCAGCCATATCATGGCAGGTAAATTAGGCGAGTATCTTTACCTGGACCACTTGGCTGTATAGTGCCTTATGGGGTGGAACTTGGGATTCCTACAAGTGAACCTTGAAGAGCTATGCCAGTGATGGTGCTTCCCATCCAGGGCTCTTTCTGTTAAAATACAGAGTCACTTTTTTGTCTGATAAAATCAGCAGCACATGGTGAAAGGTGTATACTGCAGGTGGGGAAAAGCTGCCTTTAAAATCTGATAGCCTTTTCTTTAGTCCTTGTTCTGCCATGATATGCAGATTATGTCCTTTTGCAGAACCTCAGTGTCTTCATCTGTAAAATGGACATAATAATAATACATATTTAAGAAGACCATGGTGAGGAGTAAGTGGGATCACAATTAGACAATGCTTGGCAGTGGTTAATGCCCAGTAAATGGTGGTTATGATGACTATCACAGGGTGTATGGTTTCATGGAGAGAACAATGGTTCTGAGTCATTTTGGAAGATAATATTTTGTGAAATCTTTGATTTAGCTAGTGGTCATGTCACTTCCCTCCTCAAAACAAGTGGATTGCTCTGCATTGCATATAGGATAAAAATATCTCATTCTCTGTCTCTTAAACAAACATACACATGTGAAACCCATGCCCAAGTCACCATTCACTCTACTGTTGTCCTGAGTCATGGATTTTGCTTCTTTCGTCCCAGTCACCTAGAATGCCAGTCCCTCCTGTCTCTACCACCTGGTGAACTATTTTGTCAACCAGTTCCACTCTATTTACCATCCACCACAGATGTTTTCACAAACCCTCTAGTCAAAGTTCGGGTTACCCCATTCTCCAAGTACCCTTTCATTGCACCTCTGCACAAGCCACCTTGTAGCAAAGGGGTCTGGACACTCTCTCTGCCCGCTGTGATTAGGAGAACCCTCTAGGCACAGAAGTGGTAGCATATTCACCTTTGTATTCCTCCCAACTGTGGACCAAGTAAGTGGATGCTGATTTGAGTTGAAGTTCAATGTTTATGCTGCTCCTATCGTTGTTCTGAATGTTCTAGTTGTTTAGTTGGGATTTGTGTGTCATGTCATTATGCTCAGGCTCCTTGGCGGCCACGTACTTTACAACTATCAGTCCTTTTATACTAAAACTTGTCTAGACTTCTTGTGGTCCCGCAGTAAGGATTCAGGGCTTCGGGGAGTTGTCCTTGTGGTTGTTTTGCTGAATTGTCTCTCTCATCTGTTTTCGTGTGTGTGACCCCTTAAAGAATCAGACTTGACATTGGGAAGCAAACTAAAACAAGAGTTTAGAATGCAGAGCCTCTTCCACTGCTGCTTCAGGGGATGAAAGAAACATTTCAAATACATTAGAATCGGGTCTGCTTTAGGAAGACAGTTTACTCCAGCATGTGAGTCTGTGTTCAGATAGAAAGCTCAGGCAGAAAAGGACCAGGATGCCAGGGGACAGATTAGAAATGCTGAAAGCATCCGAAAGTCCAGTTTCCAAATACCATCTTTAGTTGAATCCTTGCGCATGCTCCGTAGGCGTAGATGCACCTTGCACTTGCTCAGAGCTAGAAAAGCCTCCTTATTTCCTCCTCCTGCCCCTCACTGGTAGCCAGGGTCATTGAGGTCCAAAGGGGAACCAAGCTGCCCAAGTCTCGTAGCTAATTTGGCAGCAAAGCCAGGGCCAGGACAAGAGTCTTCAGGCTCAAAGTCCACTGCTTTTCCCTCTTCTGTACCCTGTGGCCTCTTCTCATGCGTGGATTACTCACATCGTCCAAATTTTGACACTTTAAGGGTCCGCTGAAGGAATTAATCCTACCTCTTTGTCGTTACATCTTTTTACTTCAAGGCAGAGCCCAATTTAGCCATTTTTAAACTATTGGCCCCATGAATGATGAAGAGACTAGCCAAGCCTAATGGCCTCCGTGTGCTACAGACCTGCAGAAAGCTGACCCTGGTGCATACTTGCGTGTGGCTCTTCTGTTCCCTGGTGGGTGGGCCCTGTGGCTCCTCAGAAACCCACGCACTGTCTGTGTCTCCTGCCTTGCTTTCCCTCCATGCTGGGGAGTGGGGTCCTAGAGTCCTTTTAGGTTGATTGTACATATGTGTACTACACTTTATTTAGCATTTTCACACCACTGAAATTGAGATGTGTCTTACAGTCAGTGGTGTGTGATTCTTTCATTGTCTGCGTTCTTTCTTTTCTTAAATGATAGTGCATGTTACAATCTTGTCATTGTGAAGTTAAAAAGCATATGATGGTTCAAACTGTGCAAAGTGCTTTCCGCATAATAGTAAAAGCCAACATATATAGAATACCCACTAATTATTTTATCCCCTCCTCATAAAACTCTTCGAGCTGGCATATCCCCTATTTCATAGAGGTGGAAACTAAGGTCAAGTAATTTTGCCAAAGCCTCCAAGCAACAGGATGCAGGCCCATAGCCACTCCCAGGACGGTTGTCACCCAAAGCCAATGCTCTTTCCACTTCTCATCCTGTAGAGTTTTGCTCTCCATCTCCCACAGAGCTGAATGGGAGGCAGCGTGGGCAGTATCAGAACACAGACTCTCAAGTGACTGTGAGCAAGTTCCTTGATCTTTCTGTGCCTCAGTTTCCTCATATGTAAAATGGGATGGAAATAGCACCACCCCCCATAGGCAGTCATGAGGATTAAGTGAGATGAGTGTATAAAGCACTGGGAACACCAACCCAGTACACACCATGAGCTCAGTAAATGTGAGCGGCCACGTGTCTCCCTGGCTGCTAACCCCCCGTGGCCATCATCTTAAGCTTAGAAACATCCTTCTGCTCCTTTTATCAGGTCATAAGCCAGGTGCCCAGAAGCCTCTGGATGCCCTATACCATGTACCCTCTTCTAAGAGAGCAGAAAGGGAACTGTGGTCTCTATACCTCTGTCTTCCAGGACCTCCTACAGTCCCGGGACAATGGCCTTCCTCAGGTGCCACTGTCACCAGGAAGTGACTTCTCAGCCAGCCTCTCTGTTCATGCAAAGACCCCAGCAAAACCAGAGATCCCCATGAGCGTAGCCCTTGGATACTACACACGCCAGTACTAATAAACCCAGTTGGTTTATTACCTGCTGTCCATTTAGAGTGAAATGTATTTCACTTTCCCCCAGACCAAATTTTCCAGCCACAACTCATGGTACTACTTGTGGCCTGGTCCTAATTCTGTCTCCTGAATGGCCAGAGACAGTGTGACCTCACTGGAAATTAATAATGCCCAGCAGGGGTGAAGCTGCTGCCCACCTGCCCTGTGGACTCATTTACCTGAGCCTTGGTGTCCCATTCTGGACCGTAGGTTGGCCAAACTAATTTCCTTGGGACAGACAATGAACGAAAACTCCCACCGAGCAAGCAGAACATTCCCTCGGAATCCTGGTGGGGGAGGGTGCGGCTCACCCATGGTCAAGTGCATGGGACCGGAGGGCACATCTCTGTAGTATGCCGGAGGGTGGGTGCAGAGATGGAATCAGAAAACACGTTTGTACAACAGATCACCAAAGCCGGGAAGCCTGAAGTGGGCACAGAGCAAACTGGAGTGAAGAACCCAGGAGTGGGACTGCTGACCAGAGCAGGGACAGCAGCCGAGTTCCCAGCCGTGCCCCCGACTGACCAGCCTGTGTCCAGCCTCACACAGAAGAGCCTGAGCCCCAGCTCTGGTGCCAACACCGTGGCTTCCAGCATTATTAGATCGCATCAGTTCCTATGGGTTTTATTATACAGTTAAATATCATCAGGACCTTTTTAATATTCATTTGTATCAAACAACTAATATATTAGTATTCAGGCTAATGTCTTGCCGTAGACTCAAGCTCTATTGAGCTATCTACTTCCCCACTTTCAATTTTGCCAAGGACATACGATGAAGTCCTCTTAGTTCCAAACAGGATGCTTTCTTATTTCAATAAAACAGGTGAAGCAGATTAGAATTTCTAAATTAAAAATTTGCCATGCCATTGTTCTCTTAAGAATGAAGGAAATGGGGAACATTTGAGTTATGTAAATAGCATAATGTAGGAGCACTAAATTTGGAAAGTAGTAATAAATAACTAAACTGGAAGAAACCCCTACTTTGTGGCCAACTTTGAGAATCAGATGTCTTATCTTTTTTAACCTTCACAACTTTCTAAGATGAATACAGCTATTATTCTCATTTTACATTTGGTGGAACAGAGGCTTAGATCATTTTAATAGGTCCCCTAATGCAACATAGCTCCTGAGAGGCAGGTCTAGAATTTAAATCTAGACCCTTCTGCCCCCAGGGCCCAAATACTTAATGCTGCACACGGTGTTTAGATTCAGTCATGGATCTGAATATCAGCTGTGTGAACTTTGGATGAGTTACTTAACCTCTCTGAGTCTGTAGTCTTGAAGTTCATTATCCCTACCTTAATTTCAATAATGACTAAATCAAGTAAAATATAAGCAAATGCCCAGTAGTATAATAGTACTATAACTGGTACACACTTATTACTTAAAAACCTGTTACCCAATTTTCTAAATAATTGAGAAAATCAGCAAGGGTTTTTGTGTCTGAAATTTCTCTGGCAATCAGTCACCTCCATTCATCATTACACTGTGCAGACCATGGACAAATCCGATCTCCTCCCCTCCAATTCAGTGAAGGTGGAATCTGCTTGAGTGGAGCTGGACTGTGGTCTTAGGTGAAGGTGGACCCATCTCCATACTCTCCTGCAAGTGTAGACAGGCTCAATGCTGCGTTACTCTAATTCTAACTCTGACCCTGGAAGGTGTGGAGGCTGCATTATGCTGGGCCTTTGGTAGATGGTGTAGCCAATACATTTTTTTCTACTTGATTATGTGACTCAAAGAAGAACATCAAAGTCCTTTCAAATAGGAGCCTTATTGTGTGTGGATTTCTGGCTGACAGCCAGATAGAAAGCTCTTTCTTAATTGCTCTTGAAATAAAAGGATTTGAGTTGGGGTTAAGGGTGAGGAAGGAAAGTTTAGTGAAATCTGAAGTATAGTGAAATTTAAACCTTTTAACTCAGGTAAATAAAGAGGTATTTGTCCCAATTTCCCCAACTTGTGAAGCAGAAGAGGACAATTCATGATGAGATATGGACAAAGAGACCCAGAATTTCACAGCTGTCCACAGCTGGTTCCATTTCGTTCAACAAATATTTATCAAGGGCCCAGCATTTGCTTCACGCTGGGAGAATAGAGGTGGATAGATAAGTGGACACAATCTTTTTAGAAGCTTCCAGTCTAGTCAGGAAAACTCACCCTAAGATAAGTTAGTTTAATACAGAATTTAAAAATGGTAAAATTACATATTAAAATAATAAAAACAATAAAATATTTCTAGAGCACTTAGTACATGTCTTCTAAGTTCTTTACATGTATGAATGCATTTCATCCTCAAAACAACCCTATCATTACATATTCCTTTTGTTCCCATTTACAAGTAAGGAAACTGAGACAAGATTGCACAGCCTGAGAGTGGCAGAGTTGATTTGAACTCGGGTTTGTCTGGCTCTGTGTGTGGCTTCTTTGTCCTGTGCTACCTTCAGGAGCAAGGCTGCTGTGATGTACAAATCCAGGGGTACCATTCACATTGCAGGTTACAGGGTGTAGGGTTGTGCAGTGTACAGCCCGTGAAGCTGTGTCCAGCCTGGAACATGATAAGATGGAAATTCATATACTCTTTTCAGAGACAAGGAGATTGAGGCTTGGAGAGTTCAGGTGACATCTCCAAGGCTGTATCTCTAGTAAACGGCAATGCTGAGGTTGGAAGCCAGGTCTGCTGTCTGTGAGTATCATGCTTTTGCTAGCGTCCATGCTGCCTCCATTTTGATCCTTACGTGTTACCCCAGAAACACAAAGAAAGGGCATTTAGTACAGCCTAGTCTAGAGAAATGGTCTGAGCAAGCGCTGGGGAGAAGAGGTGGTGTGCTCCTTAAACTGCAGGATTTCGTAAGAGATCTCCACACCTTCTCAAGGCTACAGCTCTCCTTGCACTCCATGAACCACCACCCCCTTTTGTATAGGTGAGCTGCTTCATACCACTCATCACTGCAAAGATGCTGTGGTAGGAACACTAGATGTACAGTCAGCTGAACCTGGGTTTTCCATCTTCACTCACTTGCTCAACAAATATTTATTGAGCACTTACTATGTGGCACTCCTCTAAGAGCTGAGAGTACAGCTGAGACCCTTCCTTGCATGAGGCGCCCATTCTGTTGCAGTGTCTGCAGCCTATGTGTCCTTGCTTATGTAAGTCAACCTCTCTGGGTGTCAGTTCTCCCATCTGTAAAATGGGGACAGGGGAACCTATCCCATAGCATTGTGGTGAGGCTGAAGGGAGATAATGGATGTCGTGTGATTCACAGAGACCTGGCCCATTGCAGGAGGAATCTTAGTCTGTGCCCTGCCTGCCTGCCACCCTAGGAAATGAATGCAACCACACCTACCCTTGCCACTTGGATCCTCCTGAGATGGTGACTGTGCTTGTTTGATGCTATGTAAGTCTGATGGATTATCCCAAATCCATTTGACCAGCATGAGTTAAAGCAATGAACTGGTTCTCCATGTTCCTCTATTTTATATACATTATGACTTTGTATATGGAACCATAAAGCTCAGGACAGATTTATATATACACTGTACTGCGTATTTTCAAAGAAATGTTTTGCCAGGCACCTGTAATACGTTGATATATGTGAGCAGTTTTCTAAAGTTTATTCCTCATAGATCTCTCTTAAATTGCATGCAAAGTGACATTTTATGGTTTGACTTTTGTTTTCATGACACAGCCCCAATTTGCATCTCTGCAGCAGCACTCAGGGTTTCCCTGCTTCTCCCGTCCTTAGCAGGCTCACGCTTCTGCAGGGTGCTATTGCTAAAGACCCCAGTTTGGCATCTCTCGTGGAGAAGCCAATCCATTTGTGACTGTCTTGTGGAAATTGACTTGAATTATTCAAAGCCCATATCCAACGTGCTTCTAGGGTATTGATGCAAAGAAACAGGCTGCATCCATTCTTTACATGGTCAGAACCCTTGGCATGAAAGCCGCTGTGAAATCTCATTGCTCCTTTCCTAAATGGCTTTCTTTGCCGGGGGTGGACTTAGACTTTCTGACTTGTGCTTCCATCAAGTTCCAAAACAAAGTGGAAAGGAAAGACATGCACATCTACTGAGGATCTCCTAAGGAACCAGACTTTGCAGATCCTTAATCTCACTGAAGACCTGCAAGTCTGGGCATTTTTAGCCTTATTAGAGGGGAGAGTTTTAGAAAGAAAGATTAAGTAAACTGACCAAGGGTGCACAGGCAATAAGTGGTGGAGCCAAGTTTCAGGTTCATATCTGTCATCTGCAAAGTCTGATTCTTCCATTGACCCAATCCCACCAGCATGCAATGCAAACAAGGGGATGCCAGGTGGGCAGCATGTAAGGTCATCATCTCCATCTTACTAATAGGAGTTCATTAGATTGAACAGTCATTCGCAAGCATGTGTCTTAGGTGGTAGGCCCTGTGCTAGGAGCTTGCATTTGAAGTAGCGTTGGCAATTTTTGAATTCCAAAAGAATTCCTCGCTACCTCCTCCTGGTGGGCCACTGTAAATGAGTGTTTACAAGGAAATGCTGACCCCCATAGAGGTGACTGTTTTCTTCCTGAGTTCCCTGTTGTATGTGTTCCATATTGCATGCCCAGTCCATGGAGAAGTGGTGCTCACTGAGCACTGTGGGGTGAATGGATGCATTTACGACACCCCTAACAAGTACAGGGCACATACCTGTGTGTGTCTCATCACTGTACCCCCCCCAGAGCCGGGCACAGCACTTGGCATAGATCGGGGAGGCTGGTAAATGAGTTGGCAGGAGTGAAAGGAGAGTTAACATCAGGCACCATTAGAAACAACCAGTCTAGCTTCAGAAATGTAACCAGAGGCAGGACCAGGGTGAAGGAAGTGAGGTCCTAGCCCCAGGCGCAAAATTTAAGGGGACACTGAAAAACTGAAAAATCAAGATCTATCGTAGTTCAGTGCAATGTTTCATATAATCAAGAAGGGGTCCCACAGAGCAGAGATGAGGATAAGACAAGGCGGTATGTTGGCCAGGTGAAAAGCCAGACCCTGTCTTGGTTTAAAAGTTTTATTTTTGTTATCCTGGATTTTCTTTTTCATTAATTTTGATTTCTTGAAAATATTATCTATCTTGATCACTGAGATTCTGATACCCTTTACGTTTTGTGACCAACGCGAATGCCTCCGTCACCTCCCCTAGCCCTGACCCTGTAAAATGAACAGCAGTAACTAAGGTTCTTTGATGTCATATTATAGGAATGGTGCTTTGCATACGTAGACTCACAGATAGCCCACAAAAGTTTCTTTCTCATCAGAAAGTTGCTGTTATGACCTCCATTTTACAGACCAGGCTTGCAGAAGCAATGCTGCCCTCCTAGAGTGTCACGAATGAATCACAGGTGTGACCAACATATTGAGTTCCTCAGCCCCCACAGCGTACAGACCAGATCCTGGGGCTACAGAAGGCCCAAGCCTGGCGGCCTCCCAACCAGAAGCAGCCTCATGCGTGTACCCCAGCGTGCTTCACAAATATCATATTCCATTGACTCTCAACATTCCAGCCATTATAAGAAGCAGCATGATTTTATCTTCATGTCACTGCTGCCACCAAGGTGATAGCAATTGGAACGTGCTAACAATTGGAAGACACAATACCAACTTCAGAGATTTTATAAGGCAAAAAAAAAAAAAATGGTGTCTCTTAGAATGGGATAAAAATACATTGTTACCAAATCCCAAGTGACCATACCATTGAAAAAAGGTTGGGGAGACTCCATGAAAGGATGCACCATAATGACAGACATAAAAGGATTTTGGCGTCCTATATCTCTCAAAACACCCAGAAGTCCATTCACCACCACTCTCAGCTCCCTGAACACTGGGCCGTTCCTGCCAGGGGACAAACTTCAACTCCCAGAAGGCAGAGGGTTTCTTAGCAAGGCAACTGCTTCATTTGCACTCTGGAGAGATTTCCCTGGGAGGGAAAAGAAAAGCATTAGTTATCTGATTATATCATTCTTGGATGGGTTAAGAATTTTATCTGCTTACAAAATTATTGGGAGCCCTGGATTAAGAAAGGGAGAGCTAGTTCAGTACAGCTCATTTGAAACTCAGAACCTCCTCTTATTAGCAGCTTCCATTTAAAGTAAATCTATGAGGGCCGCCGAGTGGTGCGGTGGTTAAGCGCTGGCTTGGGAAGCCAGCGGCCCCGGTTTGGTCCCACATATGAGGGCCAGTGACACTGCCCTCAAAAAAAATAATAATAATAAAGTAAATCTGTGGTGTACTCTGGTTTCTCTTCAGATCGTATAAATCTTTCACTTTTTTTTTTTAAAGTAAATCTATGATGAACTGCAGAGAGTTCCTGCAGAGTCTCATAGAATGGTCCCAGGTTTACCATACCAGGGGTGCCAAAAAAATGTATACACTTGACTTGGATTCGTTTTTTGCTATCAGAATATTGAGTATTACAAGTTTAATACAACTTTTCCCTTTCTTACAGTGTGTATACATTTTTTCGTAACCTCTGTATAACACTAAATAGTCCATACGGTTCTACAATCCACTCACCTGCCTACCCCACCAGGCAATTATGAGCACCCCTAATTAATTGCCTTCCAAAGCATTGCATTAAAATTTATTTAGACTTAAAATACACATCATGATGCCTTGATCTGAGTCAGATCCTAACCGTTTCAGGGGAATGGCAACAAAACACAAAACAGCTGAGTCTGCCTACCTCGGATTTACTTTTTTAACCTATCTCCCCAGTGCAGACACAAATCAGCCTTAGGTTGTAATATCAAGCACGACAGCGTTAGACCTGTATGCTTTGCTTAAAAGGCTTGCAATTCTGCCTTGTGCCACATTTTATCAAACTTCTGAATCAGCTGTAATACAGAGTAAACATCCTTTTCGCTGACGTTCGGGACAGTTGGGAGATTAATATGGAGAGGCACAGTCTGGAAATTGCCCAGATTTCAATCCAGCTCGGCCTCTTACTGTGCCTCAATTTCTTTATTTGTAAAACGGGGATAATAACAGTACCTGCCTCTTCGGGTTGTTATGAGGATTTAATGAGCTGGTATTTGTAAAGCACTCAGAACATTGCGTCGCAGCTGGCCTTCAAGGTTAGCTGGCATTTCTCACCGGAGCCGGTCCTGCACCCGGATGTGATCAGTGCATTCATGCTTCCCGAGGGCATGAAGCTACAGTCCTGAGCCCTGGATGTACATGGATTTGTTGCTCCGCCCCTGCCCTTCCTGCTCCTCCTCCTTTGACATTGAATGGGCCGGGTTATCACCCGTGAAGTTGATTCCCATACAAGTTCCGGTGGCAAACAGAGTCTAGAATAGAAAAACATTTAGCATGCTCGCCTCATCTCCTCTTGGTTTCCGTTGACCTTTGTACATATTTCCATTATTGTCTTTACCAAACAGCTCGTAAGGATCTTTTCTCGGTCTCACCTACCTGATAGATAATGATGGGCCCCTATCTTATTTGTCTTTGTCTGCCTAGGGCCTGACATCCTGTACGCAGAGCACAGCAAGTACAGGGTAAACCTGTTGAATCCGGCAGTGACCGATGCCTGACTCTTTGTCACATTCTCGTGGTAGGATCCCCTCCCTCCTGGTAAAGCTGCCAGAGCAGCAGAGATGATGCCATCATGCATCTTTCCGAGGAATTGGGGAGACCAGAGACCTGCTGTTTTCCCTTACACACACGCCTTGAACATCCTCTGCAGCTTACTGGATGGAATGCCCGTGTTGGAATCTGCATCCAAGGGCATTTTCCAAGGGGACAGGAGAAATTTCAGATCGTTTTTGAAATAGCTGAGGTAATAAAACTAATAAATCTCATTTATGAAAGTGCCAACTTTCATAAATATATTATTTAGAATCTTTACATCTTAGAGATGATAGTGCTTTGAGAGAGAGTTCTATGGAAGAAAAGAAGCTCACTTTTTAATCTATCAGAAATAGGAGGTGGATACGTAGTGGAAATGAAGTTATGGAAAATTTTAATAGCCTTGGGAGAAGAAATCTCTGTTCAATTCTAAATGTGTTTTGATTGTTGTTGGATCTTCAGGAACTTTGGAGGTGGAGAAATTAGATCTGAGGGAACAAAGGTATTAGTTGTTTGTTGCTGCATAAAAAATTATGCCAAGGCTCAGTGGCTTAAAACAATGAATATTTATTATCACACAGTTTCTGTGGATCAGAAATTCAGGAGCAACTAAGTTGGGGTTCAGGCTCCTGGCTTCTCAGGTGGGGTAGTCAGGATGTTGGCAAGAGCTATAGTCATGCGAAGGCTTGACTGGAGCTTGAAGGCCCACTCTCGAGATGACTCACTCACACGGTCATTGGCAGGAGGCTTCAGATATCACCATGGGGACCTCTCTGTAGGCTGCTTGAGTATCTTCATGACACAGTAGCTAAGTTCCCCTAAATTGAGACATCCCAGAGAGAATGAGCAAAGAGGAAGCGGTAGTGTCTTATGATGGAGTCTCTAAAGTCATCCCTATATCGTCTCCCAGGGCTGCCAAAACTAAGTACCGCAAATGGAGTGAGTGCCTTAGAATTATAGAAATGTATTCTCTAATACTTCTGGAGGCGAGAAGTCCAAACTCGAGGTGTCAGCAGGGCCATGCTCTCTAGGGCAGGACTTCTTGCTTGCCTCTTCCTAGCTTCTGGTAGCTGCCAGCTACCCTCGGCATCCCTGGACTTACAGATGTACCACTCTGTCTCTACCTCCATCTAACACACTTTCATAACTCTGTGCATCTGTTTTCGTATAAGGACAGCAGCCATTGGATTAGGATCCACCCTAATCTACGATGACCTCATCTTAACTAATTACATCTGCAGAGACCCTACATCCAAATAAGGCCAACTTCTGAGGTTCCAGGTGGACATGAAGTTTCTTTTTTGGGGGGTGACATATTCAACCCCATACACCCACCATCACTTCTGTTTTATTCTATTTCTTAGAAGCGAGTCACTAACCAGCCCACACTCGAGAAGAGAGAAATTACACTCTCCCTTTTGAAGAGATAAATATTCAAAAATTTGTGGACATATTTAAAAACTACCACAAGGGCTAAATTGTGCTTGCATATCAGATATCCTTTCTGCTGGGCTTTTCTAGTTTCATATGAGATAATGTGGCCTAAGGAAAAGAGAACATTTACAGAATTTCCATCTTATTTAACAGACTGCATACCTGAAAAGGGTCATTTAAAGTGAATTCACATAAATTGGGGACCAAAATTTCTTTAAAAATGAATAAAAACAGGGCCGGCCGAGTGGCGCATTGGTTAAGCGCTGGTTTTGGGATGCCAGCGGCCCCGGTTCGGATCCCACGTGAGGGCCAGTGACGCTGCCCTCTACAGCTAACAGCTCCACCTGGAGCTGGGCTGTGCGAGCCCCGGTGATGGTGTGGGCTGCAGCTCCTGCTGCGGTGGGCTGCCATAGGCTACGGTGGGTGGCCCGCAACCGGCGTGAGCGGCCGGCAGCTAGCGTGAGCTGCCAATGGCCGCGATGGGCGACATCCAGAGGCCAGCGACCGATCTGCCTCATCCGGGAAGAGCGCAGTGACGATACCAACAGTGAAGCAACATCCTCTGCAGCTAGGCTGAAGAACAAGAAGACAGCGACTTGTCTGTTCCCCTTCCCCGATTCCCCAACGCTGTTCCCCTCCACCAAATCCCCAATAAAATCTTTAAAAAAAAAAAAATAAATAAATAAATGAATAAAAACATATTTCCACTTGGATTTTATAGTAAGAAATTATTAAAATAAGTGACTTTCACTTAAATTTGAAAAAATTACGTTACAAATAAAACGACTATTGTTAAAATGATTAATCATATTTTGTTTCCTCCTCTGTTTAATTTCTCCAACAAAATCACATGATTTCACAACATATCCTACACTTTAATATTCTCAGCATAATCAGAGGGTTATTTTTTAAAAATTCAAGGGTTTTATCAATATTCCCCAATACCTTTGGTCTTCGTGGCATCCTTTTCTATAATGTCATTATCCATAAGGATTTCTTCTTCCTCAAATAATGCCTAGTTATATTTCTGCTACATCATCATTCATCAATTAACTCTGCATGGGACTCCAGCAGCTTTTCAACAGCCTTTTTTTTTTTTAACTTCTTAAAATCTTTTGTTTTTTGGAAAATGTGAAAATTTATGTTATAAAAAAACTTACAAAGTATATCTAAAAGACTATATCTTATAAGGATCAATGAGAAACCTGTAATGATGTTGACGAGGACGCTAATGTTAAGTGGGGACTGCTTTGAATGGGGACTGATTTTTTTTAAGTAATCCATTCCGTAATGAGTGTGTTCATGCTATTGTGACTTTACTTCTCTCTAAAACCTGGCAACTGTGGTGGCTCCAATCATGAAAACCCAGATAACAAGGGCCCCCTGACTTTTTTTCCTTCTTTCTACAACCTCCCTCCCATCCCACTAACGCTATCATTAAGATTTTTTTCATTGTCTTTAAAGCAATACTGTAAAAAAATAAATAATATTAGATAGAATTACTTCGGTATATTGTTATAGGAAAATATACAACTGGAGAATGTTTCTAGGACTGAGTTGTATCAGGAACTTTTTTACTGAAGATGGGTTCCCATCATTTCAGATAACCAGGAGAAGGCATGATGCCTTGGCTCCAAAGAGCTTTCATGTGGGAGAAAATCAACCAGCATCAGATGATGCTAGTTTAACTTACCCTGTAGAAGAGAAATTTCCCTGGAATTTGTCCTTTAGAAGTTCCTTCCGGATTAAGTCTTGAACCAATGTTGAAGGCAATTAGAATGACAAAATAAATAAGAGTCTGTCCTGTCTTACAAATGCAATGGTTTATTCAAAGGCTATGTGGTTAGAGAGTTATAAATTGAGAAGTTTTCTGAGCCCAATGTTAGTTCCCCTACCTCCATCATAACCTGTCCACCTCTCTATTAGCGTGCCTCCCTCCCAAAGCAACTTACTCCAGTCCTAACCTACCCACTTGGAATGTGCTAGATGCTTGGAGTTTCAAGGAACAGACAGCCCCACCTACTACAGATGTCTCCACGGTTCTTCTCTTTGGCAACTGTTTTTTATACCATCACATTAACTTGTGTCAGGGTGAATCTGGGTGCCCACCTCAATATTTCCAGCCATCCCAGCTTCAGTGCATATACAATGGGTTTTCAGCAATGGACATAGGTCACAGAAAACTCTTCACAGGTAACTTAAAGCTGTGTATAAGCTTTCCTCTTGCTTAACCATCTTCAGCCCTCACTCTGCTCATTTTTCTGCAATGGAAATGAATTTTCCATTGTTTGTCTCTCATTGGTTGGTTTGTAAAAATGGAAGTCCTGCAAAAGATAGGAAGCTGGGTTATATGGTGCCATATACTGTTATCCTTTTCAGACTGAATGCTGAAATTGTAAATACTTATTGATTTACTGGTGTGATTTTTACTAAAAGCAAAAATGGTTTAATATGCATTAAAACTAAGTGAGCAGTTCTCTGTGGAAGTACATATGTGAGAGAGCATTTCATGCCAGTGATGCCTTATCTTCCAACGAGTCATTCTCGTAGCTGCCAACCCTTTAAAACCACACCAACTGCAGGACATAGAGACTGTCAGCTCCAACACTGCACATATTCCAGGAGTGAGCACAGCATTGTCTGACGTGGCAGTGCTCAGTCACACTAGTCATGTTTAATGGATACACAGGAGGTAGTTTGATATTCCTGCAGCTGTTGCTCATAGGCAGCCAGCTCCTTAATTCTCCAGATTTTCTCTATAACTATGTCATGCTATCACCAGCAGAGTCCCTTTCCTAGAAACAGTCTGTCCTCCTGAACCTGGTCCTATTCTAATAGCATGTTCTGTTTTCATTTTTGTTCATTCTCTTTTAAAATAAAAAAGTGTTATTTGCAGAGAGTGGCTGGAGCAGAACCTATCGGCTGCCTCCTTAAAATCTGTTCTCCTCTTACTCCTCATTGATGGGGTACTGATTTTGTCCAGGTGGCCTCCCTCAGAAACATGACCGCTCAGGGGACATATCCCACATCCTGGTAATCTCAGACCCCTTAAAGGTGCCCGGCTTAGAGGCCGGCACATGACCCTGTTCATGCCAGTGAGATGAAAAGTTGTTAGGACACTTATGGAAAATGCTCCCTTGCTGTTAAAAAGAGGTCCAAGGAGGAGACAGTCCCATCTCTTCCTCTAGTCAGTGGCATGCCTGAGTGTGATGCCTGGCATGCTGATGAAGCAAAACCCACACAGGAAGGTAGGGCTTCAGTGAAGCAGGGTCAGAGACCTGATGTACCCTGCTGGGCGCCTTGCCTACCGATTGACAGCTTGCTCTGTGAGATAATAAATCTCCTTAAATTTAAGCTGGTCGAGGCCAGGTTTTCTGCTACTTGCTGCCAATGTATTTTGACATAGTAGCCAAAATAATAAATCAAGCCATGCTGTGTCCTGTGCTTGGTGGGAGCTTCTGCCCATGTTTGCCTGGTGATTTTGAAGAGCAGCCAAGTTGCCCACTCTTCAGAGAGGGATGAACCACTCTCTCATCCAATTTCCCATGAAACCTCATGCCTACGCCCTGCTGTTCTTCCTATGTCCTGGGACCGCTTTGTGGAAGTTCCCCTGCGGAAGAGCCAGATCTGTCCCGGAAGTAGTACCAGGGGCACCATTCAGTAAAAGGTTTACCAGCAAAGAAGGTGCCTTCTTGTGCACACTGGTTTATTGGAGAATATACTGCCAGAGGTAGAGACAGTAACAGCGGCATGGATGTATATGGAGGCGATGGAGCCAGAAAGCGGACCATGAAATCCAACTCTCAGTGTATACACACAGATAAAGTCACATAGGGTGGCAAATATTAGTGACTCATGACTGAAGACTGAATATTGGGGTGGGAGGGTGCAGCCTTGACTTTACACTGCTGCAGGACAAGGAGGGGAAAGAAGGAAGACAGTGTGACCCTCCTGAAGGTAGGCAAAAGGGACTTCATATCATATGAGAATCTGGTCGTCTCCGGGAAGACAGGAGCCTGGCTCCTGGAAGGGAAGGCCATTACCATCTATCTCTACTGTTATCACTTAGTTCTTCAGAATATCAATTCAGTTCTACTCCCGAGCAACCACCTGCGTCTCATGAAGTGGACCCAGCTCTTCTGCTTTCTGTTTCTTGACTGATGAACTGTGTTTATTCTCCCCAAGGTCTGCCTCTGCGGCTGCTATGATTTCAGTGTTGATCTGTTTTGTTTAAGATATCTGGAGTAATAGCTACACTTGTTTCAACTGTGGCTCTGATGTTCTTTCTGCCTCCATGCTCAAAACCCCCGGCCTTCTCCCTCATGTAGTCAGGGCCTGTTGACAATGCCTGGACAATGTCTTTCCCATGTGTACTTTCCTCCATACTTGTATGACCCACAGGGACTCAAGCCCAACAGATTCAAAACTAAAATCATCCTTCCCGTCTTCAGGCATAGAATTACTCTCCAAAGTCAAAAACATGGGAAAAACTCTAAATTCTTCCTCCCTTCATCTATCATTTACTAGCTCTTTATTAACCTTTATTATTATAGCCATAATAAACTATTTTAGTTATATTTATATAAATATATAAACATATATATATATTGCCCCTATTACAGGTGAAAATCCTGAGACTTGACATGATTTTTCCAAGGTGACACAGTTAAGTTATGAACCCAACAAGCAAAGCCAGTTCTGCCTGATGCCAAAGCTGGTGTTCTTAACCCCTACACTCTGTTTATCTCCAGAATCCCAAGTTCTTATCTGTAAAAGGAGCCATTGCTTACTTTCTACACTGTCTGACACTGAGTCACATTCCATCAAACGTTAAGGACCCCACTGCTCATTGACTGGTTGTGTGTGGCTAATTCCCAGGATTGATTTTCATGTGAATTTCTCTGCCAGAGCGCTATTTGCATATATATTTTTTGAAGTTTTTCCAATTTTTCGTTTCAGTCTCCCTTTCCATTTAGACCCTTGGCTTACTTTAGTTCCTTGATTAGAGGCTAAGCCTCTTCCTACCAAGCGTATAAGCTCCTCTAGGAACCCCTGTCATTTCTTTTTATACCAAGTCATGAGCTAGTAACTAGACCTGAATGGGGAATTACCTGATATCTAATGAACAATTCAGTGATTTTTTTTTACATCATTTGCATGTTTACTAACATCTTCTGGAAGAGAGCCTTTAACCATAGTGTTTGTGCATGGTAGGAAAGCACTGGATATATGTAAAACGTGTTGCACGTTGCTTCTTGTATTCAACACTGAAGGTATAATTAACCAAGGACTGGGAATCCCTGATTTCATGCATCGTTGTCTTCCTCCGACAAACATTTTTTGGAGTGCCTGCTTTGTGCCCGGCATTGTGGTGGGCATCAGATTTACAAATGTTAATAAAATAAGGTCTCAGCCCTAGGAGGCACATGACTTAGTAGGGAAAAACAAAAAGCAAGAAGTGAAAATATGGTAACTATTATTCATAGAGGCTTATAGGAAGCCCAGTGCTGACAGATGGGAAGGAGTGATCTGATCTTTGGTGGAGACAGTGGAGAAGGGACAGGCAGAGGCAGGTCACAGACGGGGCCAGAGAATTTATCCATAAACTCCCTTGAGCAGAAGTGTGTATTTTCCAACCGTCTACTCTCTGAGAAGTACAGGGATTGTAAGTAGAGATATTTGCTTTGTAAAGAGGCGAGGGTCCTTGCTCTGTTATGGAATGTCTCATTGAATTTCTATGAAAGTTTTGATAATGCATCCAGTCATTCTAGAAAGTAATTGTCAGTCTTCAAAGAAAATAAGAAACGAGGCTCTTTCACTCTGAGTAATAACTGCAGTCAGCTCCTCGCAGCAATTAAGCAGTCCCATCCCCTGTAATTGAGTTAGCGCACAAGCCACTTCATTCATTTCTCAGGATTTCAGAGGCTACAGCACTTCTAAGATCCCTGTTTCCATGGAGGCTTGGGGGCAAGTGGAGTTGGTTTAAAAGGCACTGGCTCCATCAGGATCTTTCCTACAGTAGAAAAAATTAGGTAAGACCTCAAGAAGGTGTACCCAAAGACCTAGAAATGAACCGAGACTCAGGCAAGACAGTTGAGTGAGAAATGGCCCAAATTTAGAATCCAGAGCCAGAAGCCCTGATTGTAGTCTATCTCTAGCTTGGAAGACTCGGTGGTATATCAGCTATCTCTCTGGGGCTTAGATTTTAAAAATCTGTTAATAACTATTTGTAAAATGAATGTATTAATGGGTGAATGTAAGATGAAGATCATAATACCTGCACCACCTATTTCATAAACGTTTTAAATGAAGTAATTAATTATACATTGAAAAGATCAAATGCTTCAAGATGCTTGCATTCTGATTTTCAAATCAGTGGTGATAAATATCCCTTTAAGATTTTCAGAGCCTATAGAATATAAGAATATACAGATTCTTTTATCATCCAAATTCGTCCTTGACCAGAAAAGAAGAAATAATAACTTGAAGAGCAGGTGTTATGTTGCACTTCTATTAGATAATTAGCTGGTTAGCAACTCCAAAAATCTAGCTTTCTGTAGACTAGACTCAAAAAGTTTAGAAGTTGTAAACAATGGAAAGTCTTCAATGATACTGAAATAATGACAAATAATCGTCATAACCCCTCCCATAGATCTATTTGACATATGTAAACTATCTTATATTCTCACATTTGCTCTTGTACACATAAAAGACACTATTGATTAAAGCAGCAGTGTTGGCTAATGTTTTTAGGGTAGCATTATATAGTGGACAAAAGATACACTTTGAAATAAAAGAGACCTGACCTGTATCAGCTGTATGACTTTAGAAAAGATATTTCAAAGCTCCCAGTCAAAATTCCAGTCATTGGTGAAATGGATCTAGCCTTTCATACCCAATCTTATAGGGTATCATACAAATTACATGTAATTTTTCCTATATACCCAGGGTGCCAAAACAAATGTATACAGGTGGACCCTTTGGTCAGTACGGTGTAAGCAGTAATTCGCCATAATCAGAAGTGTCTGGATGCTGATGGTCACCACTTTGAGCACCTCTTATCATTGCTGAAGTCAAATGTAACTTGTATCCCCCTTTTGTTATTGGTATATATTGAGTAATTACAATTTTAATACAGTTTTCCTTTCTTAAAATGTGTCGACATTTTTTGGCCCCCTCTGTATAGCATCTGCCAAACCCTCAGGAATGGTCTCCCTGTCCTCATCCTCAGTGTGCATGGTAGATGAGGGTCCTCGGTCCATATCAGGTGTCATGATGATGCTAAAAGAGGAGACTCATGTTTTCTGGAGACCCAACTTGCAGAGGAAAGCTGTACAAAGGTCTTCTAACCTTATTCTGCTTTTGAGGCTTTTCCCTTGAAGAATTTTCCAGAAGTCTTGGGCCTTACACAGAACTAACCTGCATCCTTTCACTGACTTTCTTCGTGTGTGTGTGTGTGTGTGTGTGTGTGTGTGTGTGTGATAGCTGACTTCAAACCAGTATATATGTACTATTTCTTATGACATTATAAATGTTCACACAATGTTTCTCTCCCTAATTCTTCTCCCCAGCCTCCCAACTTCTTTCTATTCTTCATGACCCCTTTGCTCACTGCAGTGTTTTGCTCTCTGGGTACATCCCTCCAATGAAAGGATGGAAGTATGTACAATGAGAATTAAAGCATAACACAAGCTCTTCCTTCTGCTTCATACTCAAGTCTGTTTGCCTTTCAGGAGGGGGTCCTGCACCCATACCCTTCCCTGTCAATCCTCACCCCACCAGTCAACTCACTTCTCTGTCACTTCTAGTTTTATTACATTGGGCACACGTACTACGCAATTATTTTTTCATGGCCATTTTCCTCATGCACTGGGAGATCCTTGACCATGGCATCCACTGCACTTGGCCCGGGCACTCCACCAATGTGATGCTGCAAGTGAATGATGGAGCTGGAGCTATGCATTTCTCTCCACTCTGAGAGTTTTACTACCTAGTGGGGATGGGTGTGGGCAGGATGCTCTGGGGGACTCCTTGCAGGCTACTGTGGACAAGACCTGGGTTCCCCATGTGCCATGTACCTTGTCCTTATGCTGCCTCATGTCTGCCCTTCAACTGCCTGGCCACCTCTGTCTCCATCCTCTGAGCTCTCCCTGCAAAGGAAGAACCTGACTTCTTTACAGCATCGACTTTGCCAGTATGCTAGATTCCAGTACCTTTTTCAAAACACTTTTACGTAGAGCATTTTATTAGGTTTACAAAGGGGTTGTAAGATCTTGAGAAGAAAGATCCCAGGAGAAGTAGTGACATTTTTCCTGTACAGTGTGTTTACCTTAGCCAGCAAGAATGGCGGGTGAGAGGACAGTCACCCTGCAGACTGTAGAAAGGATGCCTAGCTTTTTGGCACCATCAGCAAAGGCAGTAATCATCCTATTTATGAGTATATCTGCTTCTCATAGTCCCTTCTAAGCCAATGAGTGAGAAATGCATGTTGAAAACCTGCCTGAGAGGTGTGTTGATGGTGGCTGGTCGTGGAAGCCTCTTACATCTTATTTTATCTTTTTTCCTTTCTATGCTTCCTTCTCTTTTCCCTCCTCCTCCTTGGCTTTGGATCACCATCATCCTCAACACCATCATGCCTTTGTTTGTGCTCTTCCTTCCATCCCTCTTCCATCTGGCTAATTCTTACTCACCCTTCTAGTTCAAAGGTTATCTCTTGCCTTGCTCGCAACCCTTCTCTAGGCTCCAATAGCATCCTGCCTGTTATACTCTTTATGGTGCTCAGCGCTAGCATTGCCAATTTAGCTGGCTAAGCGGCTGATTCCCCACCTAACTCACAGGCAGGTGTTATGTGTTAGATATATTTTTATATAAAATACATAAAGTACTTAGAGTATTGCCTGCAGGCAGTAAACCTCAATAACTATTAGGAGTTACTGTGGTTGGGAACCCCCTCCCACCCACATTCTCTGACTCCTAGGAAGTACAAAGTGAATGCTGACTTTATTGAATTGAAAGATAATGACAACAAAAACACCTTTCTTCGAAACCTAATTACATCTTGCCTTATGCTAGTTTGCTTTCGGTGCCAGTGCTGGACTCTCGTGTTGTGTCCGAGGAGGAAAGCCTGGGAGCAGGTTGGGAGTAGCGGGCCAAAAATAGCTAGGATATTTAAGTCCAGCCTTATTGTCAGCAAACTGCAGTTCCTCTTCTGCGGGTCCCCAGGGTACATCTTGATTCACAAAATACATAGGTCAAGAAAAAGTGCCCTCTCTTCTCAACCATATAGTCCAAAGCACAGCCTCAACTCACATTCAAGCCTTCCCACCTTCTCTTCAAAGAGCCTCCGTGTCTCCAGCACTTGTCACTCTGGGTGATTGATAGTTATCTCTTCCAATGGGAGGGGCTTAGACTTCCCAAGAGCTAGAACTGATATCCCAGGAATAAACAGCTAGTGTCTAGCAGCCAGATGTTTATCTACAACTTTCTGGAGCAACTGGGCATAAGATCATATTGTTTCTGCCAATCTTTCCAGAACTCTCTCGCACTCTACCTATAAAAGGATAGAGTAGCAGGGGGGTGGGTCCCACTCCCAGAGCACAAGCTCACACTGTGTCCAGCCATCTTGCCTCCTGGACACCCCTCTCTGGCAGAGGAGAGAATGGGGGACTCATCTTGCTGACCCTCTGCTTGTACATTTCCCCAACGAAGTCTGCTTTTGCATGACACCATGATGGCTGCCACTACTGCCAGTCCAAGTGAGTGACTCCCTCAAATCTACTCGATTACCATATAAGTTTCATCAGCCTCTTTCAGCAGTCGAGGGATCTGGAGCCCAACTAATGTAAGTAACTAACTCAAAGACTCATAGTAGGTGGAGAAGCAAGGATTCACGACCAAGCTTGTCCGACACTAAAGCCTGTGTGCCTTTGCTACCTACCTCATGGATATATATAGCTCCTCCACCCCATGAGGGTGGGGGATGATGTACCGCTAGAGAAAAGGATCCTTCTCACCGCTTCTTGCCAGCCCAGATGCATAGATTCTGCTAGTCTGTCTGAACCTGCAGTTAAAAAGGATATGAAATATCGGTGGCCCAACTTTATTCTGATCATTTGGATAGCAAGCAATTTCCCTTTCTTCTAAGTAATTGCTGTTGTACAGATGAGGCTTTGCAGGAGCGTGAACAGAGCATCCTAGGAAGGAGGCAGCTCCGTGGAAGGTATCTATTCTCTTCCTGTTTTTCCATGAAAACCTGGAATGTGCTACGTGCCATTTCACTTTATGAAACGGAAGTCTCTAAATCATTCTCCTGCAACATATGCTGAGTTTCAAAGGAGAGGAATATGCATTGAAAGGATTTGTTCAATCTCACACCTGCCTCTGAGCATCTAAGATCAATGTAGAGGCTGATTAAGTTGTGCTCTATAGATTTCTGCAGTCAAGTTCATCAAGGTGCCCATTTCTCTTCCTCTAATGATGCTGAACCCCAAGCTCTTCTTTGAAGTGCTTTAATTTTCACTTGGTCACTGCAAGAAGACAGTGACTTAATGAACTGCAAATAGGAAAAGAAAGTTACATAAATCATCTTTGTATCCTTTTCCGTGGTTTTACCAAGCCTGTTTTTTCATCAGTGCAGTGCCTCCAGTGGCTTCTCTGTACTTGGCAGTGGAAATTAAATTATAAACCACATTTTCGGCAATGTAGCACACCAATAAAATCATAAAATAATTAGGATAAGTAACAAAGATAAATTAATGTCAACATGGCACAATATTATTTTACCTTGTATTACAATAACTTTCTCCCAGCTGATTCTTGTTAGACCTTTTATTATTTTTTTTCTTGTTAGATCTTTTAGACAACAGCTGTCTTCTAAATTATATATATATATATATATATATATATATATATATATATATATATATATATATTTCAGGACTACGGTCTATCGGTACAGATTTTAGAAAGCCGACTTCCAGGAAGCAACTACTACACTGCATTCTTTTTTTACTCTCTGGCAGACAGTTCTGCTTTTGAAAATGATAAGATAATGAGTTTGTGATTTCACCACAGCTCTGTATTTTAAAGGGAGCATTGAAAATTAAAATGAAGTATTAATTAAAGATTGATCAAAAGTGCTAGACCTCGAGTAAGTTCAGTGCCTTTTTTCCTTCATTCCGAGTGGCCCAATTTGAAAGAGTATTTCAATTTAACTAGAATTTTAATCAGCTGGCTAGAAGTTGGAAGAACAAAAGCAAGAACGAAAAAGACATAATCCTGAGGGTAAATGCTTGAAAACGCATCAAAGTCTGTTGAAAAATAAGCTCTTAATCTGTGTCATGTTGGACGAAAAGAATGATGATAGGAGGAGGACAGGGTGCCTTGGTTTCTCTTGGCCTCAAGGGTGGTGGCAGTACTGAGACTCACTGGTGAGAATGGGCAGCCTGCTTTCCAAAACAAGCCACTCCTGCCGGTGTCCCAGGGAGAAGTCTGGATACCCAAAGGACGTCACAGGCATCTCCCAGCAGAGGCACTAAGGGAAGGACAGAGGAATCAGTCCTGTTGGACCCCAGATCACCTAAGCTCAGTAACTCTTCCTGCTGGAAGGGTAGATTCCACCCACCCTGAGCCTTCCAGCAGGCTGGTATTTCTCTGCCCCTATTGCTCACAAAATCTTAGATCTGAAAATGAAAAAGTCCTCAGAATCATCCAGCCTTTCTTCCCTGCCTCCATCCAGAGCACAAATCCTCTCTACGGGAGACCTGTGCTGCTTGATTACCTCTAGTAACAGGAAACTCACTTCTCACCAATGCCACTCATTCCACTGGTGCTTAGCTCATACTGCGTAATCTCCCTTCAATTATTCAAAATTTCTCTCTTATACTATGATCCTTGTCTTGAATCTCGGAAACCTAAAAATGTAAGTGAAATCTCTGTTCCTCACACGAATCTGCTTATATTTAAAGACGGCAGCATAATGTTCCTGAGTTTTCTCCAGATTAATCCTCAGTGGAACTTTCTGTACACCTACATTTCCTTCTAAATTCCTTCTAAACAAAAAGAAGGCTGCTCTTTCTAAGCTGCAGCACAGGGTTTTGTGAAGACTATGCAGTTCTCTGTATTCACTGCATGTTTTCAAGGAATCCGCTCTTCCTTGACTTTGATGACAGTTGATCATAGTACTGACTTTCCTGGCCAGCTTCCAGGGGCCCAGGTAGAGTACAGAGAGGTCAGGTAGACCTGAGTGAGCAATTCTGCCCCTGCCAGTTGCTAAATGCACCCTCAGTTCCATCATCAACATCGGTGAGCCTCTGGTTCATCAACTGTCCAAAGGGGTTCTACAAAGATGAAGTGAGATGATACGTGCAACATTTTCTTACTACTTGTAAACACACATTTGGCCAATACCTCCCCCTGTAACTGGTATCAAACGGTCTCTATTCTAAAGTCACCAGGTTGTATGCTTGTGTTGGCAAGTCACCCTCCCTAGAAGGACCGTGTGTCAGCACATTTCACATTACTACTCCTCCAGCTTCTAAAATCGTTATTGTTTATCAGCTGCCAGAAATTGTGTGCAGCACAATGTGAAAAAGCCCCTGCCTGGGTCATACTGGGGCATATAACAGAGCCAGGATTCAAACCCAGATCTCTTTGGCAATGGGTCCATCAGAAGGTTCTGGAACACTTCAGAGCTGGCCTGGGTGACATGGAAACCAAAATCTGGTAGGAAAGCTTCCTCTTAGAGGAGTAGTTTCCCACTGCCAGTTGTGGCCAAGGGAATGTGGCAAGCGTGGAATGGAATTGTGGCAGACATCGGTTGCCTACCCAGCAGCCACCACCACCCCCCGCCACCCTTCTTTCTTGATAATAGAATCTGGAATTTCCAGCCCCTGGTCATAAATTATAGTTGGTCCAAGCTTACAACCCTCTTTATTAGATATTCCCTTTGCAACTAGTGGTGGTCTTAGGACCCAGTCCTGGTCAGTGGGAAATAAGGGGGGGGGCATGGAGAAGCTTCTAGAAAAAATATTTCTTCCTTGATTAAAAACAAGAAGAAAGGGATTGAAGGAGGGAGGAAGGAAAGAAGGAAGGGAAGGAGGTCCTTTTCTGTCCATTCATTTCTTTTCTACTTAAATTTGATGGTGATGTGATGTTGGGAGCCATTGACAGTCATCTCTGTCACTGACAATAACCATGAGACAACCAACCTTAATAAAAAATAAACACAAAACATTTTGGAGGATAGAGGCTGAAATCTTAATGATACTTTGAGTCACTGGACAGCACTGGTCAGGGTTCCGAGTTGCAAATAACAGTATCCACTATAGCTATATAAGTAAAAATCAATTTTCAAAGGATGTTAGGTGATTCATAGACTTTCCAAGAGAACCAGAGAACTGGGCTTTGAAATTACAGAGATAAGAACAATGTCCAACCACGCCATGGGAACTATTTTAGTGAAAATGTCACTGTCACAGCCATTGCCCCTCAACCCCAGCTCATGCTTGGATGCAGGAAGCTCTGAAAAAGTAGAAGTCTCCGCCACAGTGACAGCCAGTGTATTGAGTGCCTCACCCCTGCTCACCTCCTCACATTGCCCTCTTTTGAATCCAAGTTTTACATGGGTAGACACTATGGGTAGAAGCCCAGCCTCAGACTTGTGCTGTAGCTGCAAGAGGTGCTGGGAACATGAGTTTTCTGGTCTCTATCCTTGGGAAGTCAGGACATGTCGTAAGAGATGTGACCAAAATATAAGGAGGGTATGGGGCAGCCACAAGTGACAAATAGCCACTAGACTGAGACAATCACATGCCATAATTCCTTAAGCCAATGTCAATCAAGTATTCTATTTCTTGGATTCCTCCTCTCTGTCAGGTGTGGTATAGGCAGAGAGATTGCATGCTAGCCTCCTGACTGAAGCAGAGTATCAGCTTTCTATGCATGGGGGTAGGGCCCAACTCTGCAAGCTCAGGCCTGTGCAAAAGCCATTTAATCAGGTGAATTCTTGAGGTTTTCAGGAATTGCAGCTTATTAGCATTGGCTGGTCATAAACCTTTCATGAATAAGGATAACAGGAGCCACAAAGCATAGAATCATAGAATTGCAAGTCTGGAATGGCTCTCAGAAATGGTTTCTTAAAAAGCACAATATTTCTTCTACGTCAGATGCATGAGAGAGAGAGAGACAGAGAGAGAGAGAGAGAGAGAGAGAGAGAGATTCTTTTTCTCCCTCTGGGTTAAGGTCATTCCTGAACTTCATAATGCAGTTAAGAGAGAGAGAGAGGAGAGGAGAGGAGAGGAGAGGAGAGGAGAGGAGAGGAGAGGAGAGGAGAGGAGAGGAGAGGAGAGGAGAGGAGAGGAGAGGAGAGGAGAGGAGAGGGGAGGAGAGGAGAGGGGAGGGGAGGGGAGGGGAGGGGTGGAGAGGAGAGGAGAGGAGAGGAGAGGAGAGGAGAGGAGAGGGGAGGGAGGGGAGGGAGGGAGGGGAGGAGTGGAGAGGAGAGGAGAGGAGAGGAGAGGAGAGGAGAGGAGAGGGAGAGGAGAGAGAGAGAGAGAGAGAGAGAGAGAGAGAGAGAGAGAGATTCTTTTTCTCCCTCTGGGTTAAGGTCATTCCTGAACTTCATAATGCAGTCTCAATCACCTTCTGTTCTAGGAACAAACAAAGGCTTGGAAATCAACCTACCTGGACTCTGGTTCTGAGCCAGGCCTGAATAAGCCACATACCTCTATGAAACCCAAGTTCCTGGCTTGTGAAGTTGGAGGGATGATGGTGATGACCTGCCTGGGCTGCTGTGAGACTTGAAATGCTAACCTGCTAATGAAGGCATCTAGGGCAAAGTCTGACACATAGTAGGCACTTCAACAGATGTTTGTCCCCCTTCGCCTCCTGTTCCCTTCATAGCCCTTCTAGGATTGCAATCAGAGGTATATCCCTTGTTACTCTTTTTCCTAAATATTAGCATGAAGCATTTAAACAGAGCTCTTTGCTGCTGCCTTTATTTGCATGGAGCTGACTTTGCAAGATGTCACAGGAAGAATCCTTGGAACCCCCACTGAATATCACCCCAGCACCTCACGGCTCTTTGCAGCGCAACCCCTGACAGTCCACTCTACGCATCCAGTGCTTGAGTGTCCTGGGAGCAGGAATTGAGGCTTCAGAAATCATCTATATAAGCAATGTTTACAGTCACTGAAGCTATAAACTTGGTAAAGAATTCAAGTGCTTTAAAAATTAAACAGGTAACTGCAGGGAGGCTGCAATAGACTGTTCGTAGGATGCAGAACACATCCGTGGGGGGCAGTCTTTGAATAACAAGAACCTCTCCTGCCTACAGTCTTTATTGCTATAAAATCACTTAGGCCCTCGAGCAGGGCTCCAGATGTCAGGAGAACCAGGAAGAACCCAGTAGAACTAGAGAGCAGTTCTTGAAAGGGAGCCTGTTGGGCCATGTGATAGGACTGATAGGACCCCTGAGCCACCCCACCCACCCCCACCCACCCCCGTCCTGTAACACAGGGCTCTCTAACATGGGGCTGCTACAGTCTCCTACTGTGCCCCTGCTGGCTGATATTTGCACAGGGCTGGGACTGTGCTTGGAATCTTCATGCTTGCTCATTAGAAACAATCATTGGACTCCTGGCCCAAGAGAGCAGAGCTGATGTGAGGGGGAGAGAAAACACAGCCAATGGACATTTAGTCTGAGTGAGGGACTGGACTGGGCCTCTAGGCACACATTCTCATGTTTAATTCATGGAGAAGGTCAGACTTTGAGCAGGGGCATCAGTGAGGGTCCCACTAGGAAATAAAAACACCAATTTGGGACACTTGGGGAGGGCTTGGTGGAGGCACTGTGTATGTAGGTGTTGGGGGTCAGGGGTGTACAGAAACCACAGGGGGAGTGCAGGGCCCAGCATGGGCTGGCACTGCCCTTAGACCTGAAGGGACTGGTGAAGGGGAGAGTCACATAGAGAGGGCTGCCTTAAGGGGAGCAGTGGCCTCAGTTGACGGACACAGCCAGCCCACTATGACCCTGAGGATGGGGGGATCATGCAATAAATACCCAGGCTCATGCCTCTTTCTTGCTCCAGTCCCCTACCAGGGCCCCTAACTGGCTAAATCCAACCAGAAGCCAGAGCAAGGAAGCTGATGATGACCACAGGTGTCAGCCTCGCAGAGCAGAGACAGGTGGAAGAGGATGGGAGTGGGCTTTAAGGGTAAAGCGGCATACCCAGCACAAGCAAGGCTTTGAAGGATGTGACAACAGAGACTGGGCATAATTCAATCTGCCCAGGAGAAATATGCTCACCTCCAGGCCTCCTCAGTACTTGAGAGTTTATGAAACCCTTTCACATCCTTCTTTTATTTGCTGTCACAAGAAACCCATGGGGTACACAGCCCAGGAGTAATTATCCACATTGTGCACACGAAGCCACCTTCCCCACATCCAAGCTTCAGAGGTCTGGTTGGGACTTGAGTGGCCTTTCCTGGAACAAACCTGGTGCTGATTCTGCCATGTGCATGACACACTTTGTGCATGACACACCTTGTGAATGACACACCTTGTGAATGACACGCCTTGCTGACAGTGTCCTGAAAAGGTCATCTCCATGAAAGGACGCTATCATCAGTCACTTCCTGCAACACTCTTCGGTGGTTAGCGCCCTTCGTTTCTCCCACATTTATATAGCACTTTATAGTTCGCGTCCACTGTATAGGAAGGTCATGGAGAACCCACAGAACCCTTTGGCCTCTCCAGAGCTAAGAGGCCATTTCTCCCCCACAGATCCCATTCCTCTGTTCCCTCTTCAGCATGTACTTACTACTGTGCTGTTTTGCATAATGCAAAGATGAAATCCACACAATCGATTAAGAGAAATCACACATGGACAATGGAGTACTTTCAGAAATGGAGAAATTAAAGGATGCGGGGCATTATGGGAAGGATAGAGTATTTGTCACATGTCAGTAAAGACACTGTGGAAAGGTTCCTTTTTCCCTGAGCCTTGGAAGAGGCTAGAATTAGGACCAGCAACAATGGGAGAAGCCCATGGCCAAAGCACCTCTCCTGGATGTAATGCTTATGGAATTAAGAACAAAAAGAAATATGTGCAAAAGTGAAAACACATGAAGTCCAATAGACCTACATATTACATAAGAAGCTTGCTGTAGTAAAAGCTGGGATTCTGGAGTCAGACTCTCTGGGTTCAAAGCCTGTCTCTGATACTCACCAGCTATGTGGCCCTGGCAAAGTTAATTAGCTTCCCTCTGCCTCAGTTTCCTCATCTGTAATAGAGAAAACTGGTACTATAAGCTCTTCTTAGAATTGTCATGAGGATTATGTGAGTTATCCATGTACAGTGCTCGGGACAGAGAGCATTCAGATGAATGATTATAATGATATTATAAGGATGTACCCAGAAACACTAAAAAACGGTAACTTTAATTTTTAGAAAGCATCAAAACCTCACCTTTGGACACAATCTTTGCTACTATATTTTGAGCGTTTTTTACATGCTCTTTAATCCTGCTCTTTTCCTCCCCATGTGGACATAGTTAGCAGAGAAGTGCAGCAGACCTCCGATGGAGGTTCAGGAAGCATCGCTTTCTACATGCCTAACGACTTCCGTTTCTGTCTCAATCGGATTAGATAAGATTTACGCTTCCCCTTGCTAGATTCGGCTGTTTCATTTTTCTGATTTCCACTCATATTCACAAAATAATGAAGGAAATGCAATGGAATCATCCAACAGCTGAACAACAATGGCAGTACAGACAGTGGTTCTCACGCTGGTACTCGTGGGGCGATGCCATCACCGCCTTTCCCAGTGGCCATTGGTCAGCGAGGTGAGGAAGTCAGCATTTGTGGAGTCAAAACAGCCGAGCAGCAGTGCGTAACGGATGACACAGGGCGGTGTGTGACCAATCTACCGTGGCTTAGAGAGATCTGTAAAACACGAAGAAGTGCACATGGTTCAAGCCCCAAATATCCCAACTGCGGGAGCATGTGAGCAGGGCCCAGAAGGAAGAGATGCCTGAAGAATAAGAGATTTGACACGTAACTGTAACTAGAGCACAGGGCAGGGGTCAGGATAACATCAGCATTTTGAATAAAGACAGATCGGTGCTGGGCTGAAAATTGGCACCTGAGACAAAAGGAAAAATCAGTAATGCTGTTCCTCTATTTATAATTCTGAAGTTTTGTTCACCATGGGTTTTTTGGCATTAGAATTTCTGATTTTTAAAAATAGTACATTTAAATATTATTTACTTTGACCACTGGATTTTTGGTACCTTCCCCCCCACACACACACTCTTTAAATTTTGCACAGAGATGGGTGCCTCACTTGCCTCACCCTAATCCCAGCCCTGCTAGAGTGTAGAAGGCATGAAGGGATGCATTAAAAAGGTGTCTTTGAAGTCAGCTGACCTGGGATCAAATCCTGGCTCCAGCTGACCCTCAACCTCATCCTGAGTGTGTTATGTTGAGTAACTTACTTCCCCTTTAAATGCTTGTTTCTTCCTTAGTAAAAGGGCCATAAACCCTAACTCATGGGTTTGTTCATTTATCCACACACAAATATCTACTGAGCACCTATTATGTGCTTGAGGTGTAGGGGATATATCAATTGTGAAAACAAAACAAAAAAGTCTCTGCTTTTACAACATTTCATTTTACTTTGGGAGAGTAATGCCCAATAAAAATAAATACATAACATCATGTAGCATAGTTATGGTAAGTGCTTAAAAGAAATATAAAGTAGGGCAGGGTGGGCAATGACTGAGAACAGTGGCAGCAGAGAGGGGGAAGAAAGAGATCGGACTAGTTTAGAGAAGGATATTGAGGAGAATAAAGGAGATACTTATCTCTAAACTGTAGTGCAATGCCTAGCACATCTTAATGTCTTAAGAAATGATTGTTTATCTCACTCAGATAGAAAAAGATAACTTTGGAAAGGCAGGTTGAGCCAGTGGTCATGGTTATAGCACTCCCTTTAAAATAGAAACTCCAGGATTCTGGATGATTCTACCACTACGTGCCTAGATGTGGCATTAAAATGTTAGCTGTCTTCATCCTTTGGTTCAGCTCCAAGACCATGGAGGTCTCTAGCTTTGAAACCTCGAAAATACATTTATCTGAAAAAACTTACACCCTCTTCTCCCTCCATAGTGAGCACACTTGGGCATCCCCCTTTTCCTTACAGAGAAAACAGAGGAGAAAAAACAGATATGCTGCAAGTACAAAGGATGAGCAAACCGGAAAACGGCCCCTCGTAACTGGTATACCGGTGAACTTGATTCTTTTCCGAGCAGCATCCAACCATGGACAGACAGCATCCACGAAGCCATTGCCCTTAGCTGGAGCTGGACGGTCCAATCCAGGATCTGGACTACATCCACCCATGGCTTCCGGCAGGTCAGCTGACCCAACCTGGCCCACGTGGCCCCTTCCCAACACTCTGGATATAACCGTCCTGGCATTTCACCAACTCATTTCAAGGTGCTTGGATTCCAGCAAAGCAGCATGTAAAGAAAGAAATGAAAGTTTCCATTTCTTCACCTGGACTTTCTATGCCTGTTGAAAACCAAAGAAAACAAAACCAAACAGGAAAACAAAAGTAAAGAAAATAAAGTGCTACCCAGGGTGGAAACAGCAAGGCTCAGAAAAATGTTTTAAAATTCTCTCAGTTAATAAGAAGTTCTAGTGAAGTACCAAGGAGCAAAAAATGATGGGGCAGAGGAAGAGGAGGTGATAGAACTAGGGCTGAATCTCCTCCTTAGATCACTGTAAGATTCTGGACTGCTTTCCATCTAGAACCACTTAAAGATCCCCAAAGGCATCATGGCCTTTCATTCCTTTGGTTTGTTGCATGCAATACTTGGACACTCCATTGAATGCATTCTCCCCCAACTGCCCCACCTCCCCCACATTTAATGCCTTTCAGTTTTTCACGACTCAGGGCAGGTGGCACCTTCTCCAAAACGGACTTGTAAGCCCTCCATCTGCTCCACCAAGTCCTGTGAGATGCCCCTTCTCTGTGTTTCTGGGATAGCACCCTTTACATTCTATCCGTATATATTTATTGAGTACCTACTATGTACCAGGCACTGTTCCATATACTAGCCAAACAGCAGTGAACCAAACAAACCATCACGGAGCTTCTCTTCTATAGGTGGAGCACAATAAACACCGAAACAAGTGAACATAATGTGCAGCGGTATTGAGTCGTTTAGGAAGAAAAACTAAGCAAGAAGGTCATGATCATGTTGAGAGTGTGGCTGTGATTTCACGTAGTGTGATCAACAATGGCCTTTGTAATATGAGCTATGACCAGTAGCCTGAAGAAAGTGAAGGAGCAAAGATTAGTGGCAAAGGATTCATGGCAAAGGAGCTGTATAAACTCTCAAGTGGGTATGAGATTGGAGGAGTCAGAGCGAAGCCAGGAGGCGGACGTGTGGGCTGATGTAGGAAGAAGAGAAGGGGCAGCGAGAGCCCAGGATTGCCAGGGCCAGGTTGTACAGGGCCTTTTAGCCTGTTGTTGGGACTTTAGGTTTTACTCTGCATGAGATAAGAAGCCACTGAAGGATCCTGAGCAAAAGAGCCACATGTTCCGACTTTCATTTATACAAGTTCTAGCTAGAGGGGAAAGGGGGAGGGGCAGCAACCAGAAGTAGTCAGATCATGATGTATTTTGAAGGTACAGCTGACATGGTTTGCTGGTAGATGGGCTGTGGGATGTAAGAGATATGGAGAACTCAAGGAGGATTCCAGGGTTTAGTGGATATTCATGATACACCGGTTCTCCCTCTTCCCACCCGTTTCGTGGCACCTGACCTACTGCTTGGTGGTTGGGAATTCACCTGTCTCTATTTCTTTCTAGACTCTGGGCTCCAGGAGGGCCAATGGCTCTGTCTTGTATGGCTGCACATATCCAACCCCTAACACCTGGTACCCAGCATTTAGCATCTAGTGCCTGGCGTGCATTAAGCCTATAATAAATATTGAAAGGAGGGAAGAATTTTAGAAGGAACTAATCAGTCACAACCCCTCTACTTAATAGTCTGACCTGGGAAAGACACCCTCAAGATTTCTGCTGATTCTGCTATTCAAAATGAACCACAACTCAATTATTCTACCAAAAGAAACACTTCTGTCACCAGCTTGTGGTAGTAAGAATAGTAACAGGTGTACAAGTTGAGGCAGTGTGTATCATCTCACATTATTACATACCGCTCTGCAAAGTGGTCTGGCTGAGCAGTGACTACTATACACATTTTACAGATGACAAAAGTGAGGCTTAAGAATCTTGAGGCAGTTGCTGAAGTGCCCAGCTAATAAGTGACAAAAACTGGGACTCAAACTTAGGTCTTCTGACTCTAAACTCCAGGCTTTTCTCTGCTACGGAGGTGGCCCAGTGTTAAGTAGCCTTCAGGTCTTGGTGAAAAATTTCAAGTATGGTTCAGGCTCAAGGAAATGAATTTAAATTGCTGTGTCGGAGATTTCAGATACGAGAAAGTACTTGCCCAATAAATAGGACTAGCTGATATCCAGGAAGAATGTGATAGCTTCAAACGATGAGTTCAACATTGTGCAAGGAACTTGGGTGGGGCGGGGGTTCCCCCAGATGTATAAAACAAGATCATGACTGTCAAGAAGTTTATAATCCATGGAGTGGTGCGACAAATATTTACTGAATGCCGACGGTGTGCCAGTCAGAGGGGCCTATTATATGTACACAAGACAAGGACAACACTGAAGTGGGAAACGGTGTTGATGCAGACTGAGGACACACTAAATGCTCACAGCTGAAGGCAGTATTACATGGGGCTTCAGGTCCTGGAGTAAGGCTTTTTGGGTTCACATTGTGGCCCTGCCACTTACTAGCTGTGGGACTTGGGAAAAGTCACTTAACCTGTCTGAGTCTCACCTATAAAACAGGAATGATAGCAGTGACCATTGTATAAGGTTTTTATAATGATTAAATGAGAAAATGCACATGGGAACTCAAGACAGAGTAAATTGTCAGAGAGAGAGAGAGAAAGAGAGCGCATTTCTTCTGGTAAGGAGGAAGACTGAGCAGAGCTCTGGAGGTCGGCTACAGATGCAGGAAGAGAGGGAGGCTAACCCTGGCGGACATGCCTCTCAGTAGAAAAGAAAAGCAAGTACAGAAAGGTACCTAGAGCGCCTCCAGCCTGCAGCCTCCTGTTCAGCTGGGGCGGAGATCTCCCTGATGCGTCTTCCTCTTGGAGGAAATATTAGCAGGAGACTTTAGGGGCTTGTGAAACTGACAGAAAGTTTCTGTGTTTTTAGGATGCAAATCTGCAAAGTGACTTAAGAAAGCCATTTCCATTCCATCAGCAGTTTCTTAATGAGGCTACTTAACCTCAAGCAGCCCCCACCCCCACTGGGCTCCACAGAGAACTTGGTTGTATGTAAACCAGGGAGCCTGTGACCTCCATCAGTGGCTACGAGGCCTGGTACCTAGGCATCAACCTCATGAAAGGTTTTAAAGGTATTTCACCATTGGTGAGGGTGCTCCAGCATTTCACCAAATGCTGGACCAGCGCTGCGGACAGAAGGAGACTGCTGCAGTAGAGGGACAGACCACTTATAAATTCGGTCAAGTGCCAAGGGCCAACTCTGGTCAGGAGATTACCTCAGGAGATAAGTTGTTTATGGGTGATTTGCTCGGTACTCACACCTGCTGACATCAGAATATGAAATAAATATATATTTAAACTCCTATTTAGTGATACCGAGTAAGAAACCTAAACGAACAGTGATTTTCTAGAGTGCAATTTTTATCCATCATTAGTAGCCAGGGCTACTAATGCCTTCTTTCTTTGAATCCTTTTGATGGACCTCAGGATGACACGGAACCGCCTCTTTCCTTTCCATCCGGGAGTGGATGGCCATGGGAGGTGCTTGATGTAATATCCTTACCCGAGGCTGCTAGAACAATAGCTGTAATAGAGCTAGCATTGATCGAGGCTTACTGCATGCCAGGGACTTGATTATACATGCTTTATCTACATCATCTTGTTTAACCTCTCAATACCCTGGGAAATAGTTGTTATTATTATTATTATCATCATCCGTGTTTTATAGGCAAGGAAACAGAGACTGCAGAAGGGGTTAGGAATGAGCCCAAAGGTCTCACTGTTAGTTGCAGAGGCACCATTCAAACCCAGATCTTCTTTAAGCTAAAGCTGATGGGGTTAGCAGGGCACACCTACCCCCTAAGGAAGGGGACACGTGGATTGTGATTTCTGTGCTTAAATAACCATCGTCAAGAAATCTGACCCTCTGAGCAGGTCTTTGCTTTAAGAAGCAACAAAGTAATGGGGAGAACACAGATCCCCTAGGCAACAAAAACTGGAGCTCCAATCTTAGCTCACGCTTCCTGGGTAACCCAAAGCAAACCACTTCGCCTCCTGGGACCCCTGTTTCCTCCACTGCTAAAAGAAGGGTTGGTTTAGAAAGGTCTCTTAAACTTCCTTCTAGCCCTAGCATTATATCATTCCATGTAATGTGCCAACGTAATGAAATCAAATAAGATATATTTAAGGAAAAGAGCCCGATGCTAATTTTGGCAGCTGTCAATTTTGTGAGTCTTTCAAAGAAAAAATACTTTCTTCCAGTGCTGAGCCTAAAAAAAGAAAAATCTACCCAGCTAATGTATTTCCTTTTTTTCTTTGAATGAAAGCTAAATTACCCAGTGAGGTAGGAGAAAGATTATAATTTTGTTTTGACAGTTGCATGAACTGAGGCTCAGAGAGGTGAATTGACTTAGGATTCAATGGCAGATGACAAGGAAGCGTTGACCTGGTATCATTTGAAAGACCATTCTGGACTGGGATTATGGCAGAGGCCTTGACACATTCACTCAGTCACCACACGCACTGCACAGAGGTTCTTTGATGATGATGCTAGTGAGATGACGAAATGATGGCAGTGAAATGATGGTAGAACGTAGTATTGGGCAGTAAACATTGTACTGCTCATGGAACCAAGCTGGAGTAAAATCCCACCTCTGCCACTTACTCATTACAAATTACATCATTTTGGGCTAGTCCTATGACTCCCCGCAGCCCAATACCTGCTTCCTTGTAATAGTGTTTTAAGGAACATACGTGGTAATTAAAGGTACTTGTCCATTATGTGGTAGTTCCCTTCACACACTCCCTTAGCCTCCCGTGACTCAGTTTCCTCACCTGTAAACTGCTTGTGATCCTGGCTTCCCTGCTACATACAGTGTAGGTAAAAGAGTTATCCCAACGGAAGGATATGGAACAGCCTGTGCTTGGTGTTCTGCCCCGTGCATGTCCCCCAGCTCTGAGGACGCCTCTCTACCTGACCAAAGGAAACAGCCCCACGTAAGTATCAATGTGTTGAACCAGTTCACGCAAGTGCCCGAGGAGCTGCCAGCTCTGACTTGGCCTCCAGTCACCGTCCTTACCTTGATGGCAGAGCCAGCTGTGTGTGCCCGGGGTGCTCCAACCCCAGCCTCACAATTCGACCTAAAGTGGATAGCATCTTCCCAGGCTTTTGATCCTAACAAAGAACCAGGAACTGTTCCCTTCCCATCACCTCTGAAACGGGAAAAGCAAAGCCTGGGGCAAAGGAGTTGGCACACGTTTTCAGCCAGAGGCTTCTGTCACAACGGCTCAACTCTGCCATGAAAGCAGCCATACACAGTACATAAACAGGCAGGCCCAGGTTCCAGTAAAACAGACACAGATGGGTCATAGTTTGCTGACCCTTGGCTTAGAGAAAGGCGGTACCACTTGGTGATTCATAATAACCCCTCCATCTGCAGCGCAGTCCACACACTTCCTGCCCTTCACCCCTCCTAGCCATCCTGTGAGTAGACACAATTCTTTCCAAGCAGCTTGGAAGCCAGGATGAGAGCAGTTGAAAGTCTTGGAAGCATTCATCAGTGTGATTCAGGATAGACTAACAACAAGCATCCCCAGGTTTTGGGGGTTCAACACAGGAGAGCATTATCCGTTGCTCTTACGAGGGCCCAATGTGGGTTGGCAGGGCCCTCTGGGTGGGAGGGAGGACTCTAAGTCATTCAGAGAGCAGTGCCCCAAGCCCCTTGGGTAGTCTCATGCTGCCTATGGACCCATCTCTAAATAATGTTTGTAAATGAATAAAATACAAAGGAAACCAATTTTCAAATAGTTATCAAAATATTAAAATAAAAAATGAGTTATAGTATAGTAGAATGTGTGCTGCTTTATTAAATCTAAGATCTGGCAGCCCCTCTGATCACAACTATAATTACAAAGTAGTGAGGAGCAAAATGATATTTTGTGGTATTGAGGTAACAACTGCAATGTGATATGAAAATATCTCTGGCTTCTATTAGAAAAGCAGTCACGGGTACTGTTAACACTGAAATGGTTTGGTGCTTGCCTTCATAATTGAAAAAAAATGCTACCTTTCAATTAGAGGTTAGTGAAAATAAAGAGGGTGTGATCTCCCTGCCAAGTTCCAGCACCCACGGACCTCCTGGGGATCTAAGGACCTAAGTTTTAGAAACTGAGATCCATGATCAAGGTGAGGCCCCAGGATGCTCCCCTGGAGTCTCTGCTGGCAGGTGATGGTGTGGAGGAGAGCACAGGTGAAGGGTTTCGTGGATGGCTTAGGGGCCAGGCCCAGAAGGGGTCACATCATTTTACCTGCCGTCCAGCACCCAGTGCTAAGTCACACGCTTGACCAATCTTGTTAGGGCATGGAGGGGCTGGTTTTGTGGACTTTAATCTCTGTACCCAGAGGAGAGGATAAGTACATGGCAGTGAGCCCCAGAAGTCTCTCTCATACCGGGGGAGCCAGGACTTGAATCCTGGCTTTCAGGCACGCCATCCATGCCCTTTCGACTGCTCTGCACTGCCTCAATAATTTGGCACACACCCAAACCACCTCATTTCCTGAAGTCCAGGTTTCTTCACGTCAGCACTGTTGACATTGGGGGCATGATAATTCTTTGTTGTGGGGGGGCTGTCCTATGCAGCATAGGATATTTAGCAGCATCTCTGACCTTTACCCTTTAGGTGTCAGTAGCACTCCCTAGTGGTGACAGCCAAAAATATCTCCAGAGACCCCCTAAAGGTCCCCTGGCTGGAGAAGCTAGGGTGGATTGCTCCTGGGTAAGAACCACTGTTTTAGTCCACTGACCTAATCCTTGGGGTTTGGGGTCTTAAGTACTGTTTCTGGAATGTTCAGAACAACTCAGAAAGAGGAAACAGTAGTCCCCCAACATTATGTTTACATTACATAATCCTAGGGCCAGCCGAGTGGCGCGTTGGTTAAGAGCTGGCTTGGGAAGCCAGCAGCCCCGGTTCGGTCCCACATGAGAGGGCCAGTGACACTGCCCTCAAAAAAAAAAACAAGAAAAATTACCTTTCTCCAGTCTACCCCTGGATCTTTGGCTGGATGTTTAAGGAAGAATACACCCCCAAACCTGGAGGCCAGGCAGTGATGTGAAGTTAGCTTGGTACCAGTATTTCACTGGCAACAATGACATTTGTTTGCCAGAGCAGACAGGAAATGGATCAATAAAAGTATTTATTTCAAATTAATTTTGTGTTATTATAAGTAGAGGGCTGCGATATGTTTCTTCTAATGACTATATCAATGGCATGTTGACTCAGAGACAGAAAATCAGCTCTCCCTGACATACAACCTTGTTTAAATTGCTGACCAGATAATTTCACACGACAGGAACTTCACCAAAACCTCGTTGCACAAAATACTAATAGGTATGTAAAGCCGGAGGTTCTCTTTCATGGTTATATGCATTCTAGCAAATGTAGTTTAAGCAAAATTAAGCAAATTGCCTCGCTGCAGGACTTATCAGAGGCTTTGATATGCCATGCTCTTTTAACTTCTAAACGGGGGTCATAGCATACCATATTTCCCATTCATCCTTGAGTATCACCAGGGGCTAATGTGCTCCCCAAATGCTCTTTATAAAATGCTACTGAGTCTCTCAAAGCCTCAGTGTCTCCACCCTCACATTGGGGCAATACTGCTGGCCTCACTGACCTTATAGAACTACTGGGAGACGAGATGAGAAAACGCTTGAGAAAGTGCTTTGTAAACTCTGATGAGTTATAAAAATTTAAGAGGTCATTATTAATGCATACTTATTAATAATTTACTAATGATGAAAATCTTGGCTGCCCCACTTAGATGTTGAGTCGATGAGTGTGATAATTGAAGTAACCGAGGCTCCAAGAGGTTAAGGTCTTGCCAAGGTTGAGCAACTAGAGATGGAATCACAGCACAGATTAATTAAGATGGCGAATACGGAAGCACCCAGAGCTCAGGAAGGCACTGTCTGCCACGTCAGTTGCTTTTGTTTTGGGGGTGGTTATTATTTTGACTGCCATGCTAAACAAGGCAGAAGGAAGTCAGTGACATAAGCCAACCGACCTTTTGGCAGTAATGGGGAAAGGATGCTAGACAGACGTGGAAGTAGGCTTGGACGCTTCTGCAAGCTACCTGACCTTTCCGAACCTTCGTTCTCCAGTCCACAAAGTGGGGGTTATATATAGCACCTGCCATCCAGTGCAGGTGGAAGAATTGGGATGTTCCGTGGGGTATCAGGATTGGTGTCGCAGGACGATAGTGTGGGGGTGGAGGCCATTCACAGTAGAAGGTTTTCAGACTCACCATGCAGTCGTACACAGCTTTATGGAGAATCCTCTAAGGCTACAATTCTGGGACGGGCAGGCCAACACAGAGGGCGTGATTCTGGACCTCAGGGTGCAACGTGCCAATGACCGGACTATACAACAGTGACCTAGGGGGACCCGTGGGACAGCATTGCTGGGATTCTGACCAGGGCCTGGGGGTCTAGAAGGGCTCCATGCAAGAGGTGGGACTTGGACTGACCACCTCCCACTTCACACATAAGCATAAGCCTGGCCCGTCACACACCTCTGGCCCGCACAGCCCGGGTGAGCGGTCTGGGTGTGGGATGGCCCAGTGCCTGATGGAAACCAATGGATTTACGCTGACAGGGTGGCACTAACACCTCCCATCTAAGAATCCTCATAGTAAACATGCATAATGAAGCTCCATGTCCTGATATAACGGCACAATTCTATCTCAGTATTGATGCCGTGCTTTATACTTCTGAAGTGTTTTACAACCATTAATTACCTGGACTTCTAACAGGCCATATACCAACCATACTGGAGGAAGACTCCTCCTTCAGAGCACGGTATTCTTGTTTCTCTCCCGGTGGCGTCATTTTTGTTGTTGTTGTTAAGATTTTATTGGGGAATTGGGGGAGGGGAACAGTGTTGGGGAATCAGGGAAGGGGAACAGACAAGTTGCTGTCTTTTTGTTCTTCAGTCTAGTTGTGGAGCACATTGCTTCACTGGCCCATGTTGGTATCATCTTTGCACTCTTCCCAGGTGAGGTAGATCAGTCGCCGGCCTCTGGATGGCCTCTCACAGTGGCTCTTGGCAGCTCACTCAGGCTGCCGGCCACTCACGCTGGCTGCCGGCCACTCACTGTAGCCTATGGCAGCCCACTGCAACAGGAGCTGCAGCTATGCCTAGCAGGGACTCACAGCAGCCCAGCTCCAGGTGGAGCTGTTGTTCACCATCTTAGCTGTAGAGGGCAGTGTCACTGGCCCTCATAAGTGGGACCCAAACCAGGGCAGCTGGCATCCCAAGCCAGCTCTTATCCATCGCGCCACTCGGCCGGCCCCAGTGGCGTCATTTTTACTGTTATATGTGACTCCCTTTTTTATCTTTTCTATCCATCCTGTGCTTTTGTACTATCTGGTTTAATCTGAGGGAATTAATGCTGATTGAAAATTTTAAAAAGTAAATAAACTTTATGCATCTTTAATTCGAAGCCATCCCTGAAATAAATGTAAGACACACGCTGTGCTTGCTCTCAATTGAGAAGAGTGAGCTACATGGGAGATGGCTCAGCAGGGTCCCCTCATCCTGAGGGCTCTCCCAGTGCTCTGGAGCCAGCAGAACTACCCGGCGCTATATCCTGCTTTTTCTTGTGCTTAACCCAAAGGCCATCAAGCAGCCTGGGAACAGGCAAGACGCAGGACAGGTATAAAGAGAATCAGGGAGGAAACCCAAAGCTTCATATTTTTCATACTGAGGCTGGGGGCGGACAATTTAGATAATTAATTCCATTCTTGGTCAGCTCTCCCGTCACCTAAATAGTTCTTGAAACCACCTACTGATCTCTTGCCCTGCTTCCCATCCTCAGTGCAGGGCATCAACATTTGTGGATGAGGGTAACAGTGCTACGCTGGTTTACCCATCAGATACAGGAAGGAGAGAAGCCTTGATGTGTAGGGTTTGCCCATTTCCTTGGTGTAAATACTGCAGGATGGCAAATTTCGAGCTAACAGCATGACATCAGTAAACACGGAGATTGAAGGAGATGCACATCGTTTGATACTATTTCCACCATACAAATAAAATAGATGCTAATCATCTCCAGAGCAGAGATAATAGGAAAATGTAATAAAAGAATTAGGAAGCAATGAATTTTGAGGATGCATTACTGTTTTTTCAATATAATTAAATTTATCTAATTGAAAGTTTATGTAATGTAATTATTAATAATGATGCATTTAACAGCCAGCTTGAAAAATTTGTAAAACTTTAACAATAGGCGCTCCCAAGCTGGTACAGGTGGGCCGGCATGGGTGGGCTCCAGCACATCATTAATTATTGCAGCCTTTTAGCACGGTCATTGCCATACAGCCAGAGACCACCAGGAACACGTCTGCAGTTGAACCATGCTCCTTCCAGTGAGGGAGATTGTATAGCATGGGATAGCATGAGACATCTCAGTAAGACATACAAGGAAGGACTTACAGGATTGAGATTTGTGTTAGAAGCTCTGGAGGAAAGTTCAATGAAACAGGGCTTGGATCCGAACTGTGTTTTCTCAGGAAACAGGTAATTCTAAGACGGATGATCTTATCCCTGAAGTTGAGAAAATGGAACAAGGTTAGAACTGTAATTGGTAAAGCAGCATCAGCTACTGGCACTAGCCAAGAAAGAGGAGTATTTGGTCACTTTTGTAGTTTACACAATGCCCATGCTTTTTGTCTATGTTCAGACATGATTATGGAGTGGTCTTGTCTTTGACTTGACCCATCACAGCCACAGAGTGGCCTTGTCTGCTGTGGTCTGTGAAAGGGTTTCTGATAATCAGGAGAACACTAAGTCCTGGCTGATAGTTCCAGGATGGCCCCTGGGGGTCAGGGGCCACTTTTCCCTCTTCAGGTTGGAATTCCATTCTTTTCCAAACTAGGAATCCTCTGTGATGCCCCCATAAAACCAATGAATTCATTCAGTAAATATTTGATGAATGTTTTTTTTTTCCAGGCTCTGTTCCAGGCTCTAAGAATTCAGCTAGGAATAAGATAGGCCTGGTCGCTCTCTCCTTGAATTTTACATTCTTGTTTTGTTTTGTTATTTTTTTTGGTTTTTTAAAAAGATTTTATTGGGGAACTGAGGAAGGGGAACAGCCAAGTTGTTGTCCTTCAGTCTTAGTTGTGGAGGGCACAGCTAGCTCAACTTCAAGTTCAGTCACCATCTGGCCGCCCGTCATCAGCTCAGGGCAGCTCAGCTCAAGGTGCCGTTCAGTGTTAGTTGCAGGCGGATGTAGCCCACCATCCCATGCAGGAGTCGAACCGGCAACCTTGTTGTTAGGATCACGTGCTCTTGCCAGCTGAGCCATCCTGCCACCTGTTGGCAGCTCAGCAGCAGCTCAGCTTGGGCGCAGCTCACTACCCCATGAGGGGATCAAACCGGCGACCCTGTTGCTCAAAGTTGGTTCTTAACCAACTGAGCCACTTGGCCAGCAGATTTTACATTCTAATGGAAGGAAATAAGCAATAATTTTTTTTAAGAAAAGCTACAAAACAAGAAACATAACTAATACTGATAAATGTTCTGTACAGAATTAAGATTGCATTCTATGGAAAATGACTGAATCACTACTTCAAACGGGGCCTTTCTGCAGAAGGGACCATCTTAGGCTGAAATCTGAATGAAGTTTGAACGAATGGATAACTCGTCCATATTCTACCCTCGTTATTTGGTTAGGGGCCCATTTCCCTTCAAGACCATAAGGTCTTGGGATCATTTCCACCTCCCAGCCTTTTTCAGCTGCTGGAATGTCTTCCTTGTCATCACCATGTTTCCAAATGTTACTGTGAGGTCAGCGAGGTATCCCGTTGTCCATGAAGGCTTTGCCAGCTGTTGAAGTGTTTGTCACACAGCCTCCATAACCTGTGTCACATGGTGGATGGCACAGAAGCAGCATAAATACCGGCTCCAGAGCTATCTTTCTGTGGGACAGTGGACAAGACTTTTAACTTTTCTGAATGTTTTCTACATCTGTCCAGAGGGCGAGTTTCCTAGACTTAAAGGGCTAAACTTTTTTCTTTAGGTATAATTTGCAGACAACCCTAAGGACTGTATCTCATTTATCCTTGTAACCCCTGCACTGAACACAGTGCTTGGCACACAGCAGGTGTTTATAAATGTTTGGGGATAAACAGATAGGAATGATCATATCCACCTTCATCAAGGAACGTTTGTGAAGTAATTGATTTCAAGTATCTCACAGGAAGTGAGTCAAAATAAACTCTTCATTTTCATTCTTACACTAGCCTCTGTTTTTCCCCTATCACTTTTGTCCCTTTTATTTGCATGGTTACATTTTTTTATTTTTATCTCGTATAGCTATGAGATGCCTTGGACACAAAATTAGGGCTTAATAAACCTCAATATTCTGGTTTACAATATTAGTAGTAATATGAGGCACTCAAAATCTGTGGAAAAGAGAAGACATTTAGAAAGTATGCCTCAAAGATATTGAAAATTAATCTGTTTGTCTTCAAAAATGTCATTTGAAAAATTACGAATATAGTGTATACTCATTAAAGAAAATTGGGAAATATAGAAAAATAGAAGAACAACTAGCTCTCCTATCTAAACACAATCACTGTTGACATTTGAGTGTGCATACATACATATATTTTAAACGTGTAATTTTGCTTAGTTGCAACATGCTATATGTACAATTTTATTTGCTTTTTCCCCTTTATGTGCCGTAAGCACTTTCCAAGCTAGTGTCTAATTTCAGTGGCTACATTATATTGCAACGGCGCCATAGTTCACAAAGGCACTCCTTATCATGGGACATTCATTTGCTTCCATTCATTTCTATGACAAATCATGCTGCATTAAGTGTTTGTGTGGATAAAAAAAAAAAAAGTTCAAGAAACAGATGCAGATGTATATCTGAAATTTCTTCCAGAACTCTTTGCTGGTAAAGCAAACTACACATATTACTAGTAGTTTGAAAAAATCTCTGAGATCCAAACCCTGTTGACTCTATTGGTGTAGGTGGAAAGCCTAAAAGAAGATTTCAGGAGTTAACTGGGATATAACAAGCAAGTTGTGTGAACTGCCTAATCTAAGCCCATTAGACGAACACTTATTGCAATATAAAATCTTCATGGTTGTAATGAATTCATTTTATAAACTCTCTAAGAAACTTAAAATCTTCCCTCTGTTGACTGAAGTCTTGAAACCAACAGCTTTTTCAGGAGGAGCTGTGGCTGGACTGGTGTGTTCTCTGGGCTGATCAGCCGATTCCCTGAGCCTAACAGTCCTCCCTCCAAAGTCTGGCCTTACCTCCCACAGCTACTGTGAGAGGAATGGCAGATGACAATTGGAAACTTTTGTTTTTTAATTCAGCAAACCTATTGAGATATAACCTGTATTCGGCAACATGCACAGATCTTAAGAGGACAACTTGGGGAATTTTTATACATATTGACACCTGTGTTAACTCCTTCAGATCAAGACACAGAATATTTCCAGTGCCCTGGAAGGCTACCACAGTTACCAATAAGACGTCTATCACCATTTTGCCTATTCTTAAACTTCATGTAAGTGAAATTGTACAATTTGGATGTTTCAGGCTGGCCGAGTGGCATGGTGGTTAAGCGCTGGCCTTAGAAGCCAGTGGCCCTGGTTTGGGTCCCACATACGAGGGCCAGTGATACTGCCCTCAAAAAAAAAATGGTGGTTCAATATGAACATTCCCACCTCATCATTATGTCTGTTAAGAGTTGCCCATGTTGTTTGGGAATCAGTAGCTCATTTCTTTTTCATTGCTGCATAGTATTCCATTGTGTGTCTATACCCATGCTACCACTGATAGGCGTTTTTGCTATTTTCACTTTGGGGCCATTATGATTAAGGGTGCTATGGACATTTTTATATGTCTTTTGGTGAGCAATAGATATAAGCATTTAGGTAGTGTCCAAAGTAGGAGAGAGAACAGTGAACCAAGAGTTATAGGGCCTGCGTTCTTTTCAGAGCTCTGCCATTTCCTAATTGTATAATTTTAGGCAAACCATTTCATGTCTCTGTTTCTAAATTCTCTTAACCAAAAAAAATGAAAGGACTTTTCACTCTGGGAGTTCATGGCTGTCTGCCTGAATACCTGTGTTACCACAAGGAAAGTCATCTCATTTCTCTGGACCTTCATTTCCTAACCTGTAAAATAAATCAGTTGAATGAAATGCTCCCCCAGGGTCCCTTCCACCTGTAAATTCCATGTTTCAGAAAAGTCCAACATGGTCTGCATCACAGAGATGATTGTTGCTTTCCCCAGGTTAACAACCAAGTATCCTGGATGTGACAGGTCTTCCCAAGAACCCCACTCCCCAGCAAAGGGACTTAGAGGCAAATGACCCAGGCTGGAGTCTCAGCTGATATCTTAGGAATGTGCCTCAATCTGCCTTGGTTTCCACATTCGTAAAATGGGGATAATGAGGTTTGATTGCTTCCCAGCCCAACCTGTTGTATGATACCATGGTCCTCAGTTTCCTCCAATAAGATCACAGCCCCAGGCAAGGAAGCCCTTCCTGTCTTCTTGAACCCGGGACCGCCCACCAACACCCAACACAGTGCCTGCTACATGGTATGTGCTCAGCAACTGTTTCCTGTACGAATGAAAGTACTTTGAAAACTACATACTGTTAGACCAATGTTAGCTTTCGTTATTATCACACCTTATATTCTATGCTCAGATGGAATTGAGCCTTCAGGTAGATTTATTTATGCCCCATGAAATTAGACATCACCTCTCATGTGCACTAAAATCATACTACTTGCTGAGGGCTTTCCAGACCTGAGGCATGGCCTCGGCCTTTGAAAAGATGCATCATTCAGCTCAACAAACATTTATTTCCTGAACACCTGTTACTGCACCAGGCATAGTGCCAGGTACTGGGAATAGAAGGGTAAATAATACATAATTCTTTTTTCCTTCTCATTTTTATTTGTTTGTTATATTTTATTAATTTATTTAATTGGCAAGATGCTCCCCTCTTCCCCATGCAATCCACCAAAGGCATTCACAGCCTATTGGGAAGGCAGAAGAGTAAACAGGTTATTAACAATCCCTGGTAATTGGTTTTTAATGGAAGTGTGCATGGAGCTTTATGAGTGTAAGAGCGGGGACCCTGAGAAAGCCTCCCAGAGTAGGTGACATTTCATCAGGCTTTAAAGGATGAGTGGAAGTCGGCCACTTAGAGATAGCCTCCTGACTCCCCGCTTTTCTCTTATGCCCCTCTCTGATCTCCTCTCTGCAAAGCTGCTAGAAAGCTTTTAAAGGAGAATCACACTATGTCATGCTCCTACCTAAATCCCTCAGTGATCTCCCATTGCTCTTGGGGAAAACCCGAGCTCCTCACCGCAAAGCCCGGACTGTTCTGGACGCTGCCTCCCGCCTCCGGCTCTGCTCTCACACTCGCTCACTATGCGCAGTGGCCTCCTTTTGGCTCGTGGGCCAGGCCACGCTCTTCCCCTCCTCTGAGCCTTTGTCTCTGCTGTTCCCTCGGCCAGGAGTGCTCTTCTCCACCCTCCTTGCCTGGTTGCTTTTTTCTCATCCTTCCAATCTAGCGTAGCCACTCCCTCCCCTCATTGCCTCAGTTTTAGCACTTCTCAATCCAGGCTGCACCTTGAGACTACCTGGTGAATGAAATGTCTAGAAATGAGGAGTCTACGGAAAACAAATCAGTGGGTGGCTGGGGCTGAAGGTGGGAATGCGGCGTTACTCCACAGGGGCAGGAGGGATCTTTGCGGGTGATGGAAATGTTCTAGAACTGAATTGTGGGGACGGCTGCACAACTCTGTAGTTTACTAAAAATCATCTCACGGTACACTTACAACAGGTGAATTTATGGTATTGTAAATTATATTTCAATAAAGCAGTTTTTAAGAATTACTTGGGGAGCTTTTTAAAAAGGCTGGTCCTTGGACTCCACTCCCAGAAATTGTGGTGTAATTGATCTGAGGATGGGACCTAAGCACCTATAATTTTTAAAGGTCTCCAGGCAATTTTGATGTACAGCCATGACTAAGAACCACCGCTCTATCTCATCACCCTGTTTATTGCTTCACAGCTCTGTAATTATCATATTTACTTGGTGTTTACTTGGTTGTTGTCCTGGTCACGCATAGTAAAAGCTCCCTTAAGGGGGAGACTTGTGCTGCATCACCTTTATACCTCCAACATCCAGCACATAGTGGCTACTTAACATATGTTCATTAAGTATATGAATAGAAAAGTGGAGGGTAGAGGGAACCCCTTGCCAAGGCACAGAAATGTGAAAGAACACAGCATGTTAGCATGGCATGTTTGCCGAAGAGCTGCCTGGAATGGCAGACGTGTAGCTGGAGCTAAAATATACCTGTGAGAATCACTCATTCAGTGCTAAGAGGGAGCCCTGAGAGCAAGGGTCCAGTGAGATGGTAACTTCACCCTGCAAAATAATGTGGAAAGACCGCAGACACAGGAAATAGAGGTATTCTACATAGGAACACAGAAATACAGAATGCAGTGTTCAGGGAAAGTACCGTCTCTCCCCTTCCTAACTCTACACCCTCCGAGGAGGAAAAATTTGCAGTTGAGGATTTTAAGACCTATGTCACCATCTCAAAGAGATAGCTGCACTCCCTTGTAAACTGCAGCATTATTTATAATACCTAAGACATGGAAAGCAAAGTATCTGCTGATGGATGAAGGGATAAAGAGAATGTGGAATATATACACAATGGGATATTATTTGGCCATAAAAATTATGAAAATTCTGTCATTTATGAAAAACTACTTGAACTTTGAGGGTATTATGCTAATTGAAAGAGATAGAAAAAGACAGACACTGTATGATCTCCATTATATGTGAAATCTGAAAAAACCAAACTCATAGAAACACAACAGATTGGTGGTTGCCACTGGTAGGGAGTGAGGGATGGCAGAGATGGATGAAGGTGGCCAAAGGATACAAACTTTCAGTTATAAGATAAAAATTTCTGAGGATGTGATGTACGGCATGGTGTCTATAGTTAACAATTCTATATTGTATATTTGAAAGTTGTTAAGAGAGTAGATTTTAAAAGTTCCCACCACACACACACAAAATAAATATAACTTCGTGAGGTGATGGATGTGTTAATTAACCTTACTGTGGCAATCATTTTGCAATATAAACATATGTAATATCACTACATTGTACAAATAAACTTAAATGATGTTATATGTCAATTGTATTACAATAAAGCTGGTGGGGTGGGGGAACTTATGGCAAAAAGAAAGTGCTCTCACCTATAAACCTATGCAACCCCTTACAGATTTTTTTGCATTTACGAAGATAAAACAACAGGCAGATTACAAAATACTAAAATATAAAATATAAATGGCATTGCATACATATTTAATTAGTAAAAATGGGATAGAAAGTTATCAGGCTCTCCTTTCTCCATTTTCAATTAGATACATGTAACTTCATTTTGCATTGTTGCAGGCAGTCCCTCCTGGGAAAGCAAATTTATTGTTTCCCTTTGAGTTCTCCATCCAAGTTGGAAGAGTGAAGATGGGGACCTAAGTCCAAGTCTTGGTGAAAACTGAGAGTACCAGTAGAAACAGAGGCTTATTTCAATGAGAAACCACAATGTCCAACTTGAGGTCAGAAGTTAACCATGAACAGGCTGCAGGGGCAGGTGTCAAAGGAGGGAACCCTGTAGACAGAAATGAGGGTCTAGGACTGGAGAAATCTTGGAGAAACAGCATAGGATAAGCAAGATGGGATAAACTTGCCCAGAGTTCAGCGAGAGAGTGCTAGCTACCTTCCTTTCCTGTATATGTGATTCCCATTTGTTACTCCTTCTCTCGGTTCCCTGACTTAAAATGTTTCTTTGTGCTGGTTCACATTACTACAGCCTGCTTGGGCTGAAAATTCAGAAGCAGGAATGCAAGAAGGATAGCTCACAACGAAGTGATCTGTTGAACAGAGTTAATGAAAGCAAGCCAATTCTGTTTTGGAGGATGTCTGAGACAGGGATTTTAACTTTTAGAACAGTTTATAGTCACACAACCATCTGTGGGAGGAGTGATATAGCAACATCATTGGTTAATGTGAGCACCTCCTAGTTTGCAACATCATCGAAGACAATGCTGACTTCTATACCTGAGGAGTTTGCATGAAGATGATTGCAAAGCTATTTAAGATCATAAATATGTAAGCTGAGAAGAAAAGGTTCCCCAACATAGCCTTTTGTTACTCACCATAATTATCTGATTTCTCAAAAGAGGATGCATGCTGCCTCAGGTCTCCTAATGAAATTGAGATGCAGATATTTATCTATTTTATCTATGTCAGTAACTAAGAATCTGCAGCTTAAACCTATACCAGGCCAGGTTAAAGGCCAAGAAAAGATCAAGGAAAGCTGCATGCATTTTGCATTATTCTTGAAAAGTTTTCCACAAATGATAACAAGCCTAAATAAAGCTCATTTGTTCAAGAAAATTAGTAGCATGAGATACCCTGGCCTATAGTTTTTTAAGAAAGAAACTAACCAAGTTTTTTATGTTTTATATGTCTAGGTTTTATGATTATGCAATATCCGTCCAACCAATTTTTTGAAGGGAGTAAAAAAACATGCCATCTTTGAAGATGGGTAAATTATGTGCCAGATACATTCAGGTGTGATCATGCCATGGTATTTATGCAAGGTTGGCAAGGGTCAAGTCTGCCAGTCAGAAATGACTTGAACTCTTCTGGGGGCCAGGGAATCTTTATCTGCTAATTAGATTGTGCTAACACTTTATCTATTAATTAGATTGTGGTAACTGGATTACCAAGCAAGGAGCATACTTACACTTAATGCTGGAATGATACCTCCCAGTGCGTGCCTAAGGAGGCAGCCAGGAAAGTAGTAGTGACTCCCCCTGAAGCCTCTTCCCAGGGCAAGGTAACCAGTCACCACTTAATTAGCAAACGGAATTTTAGAGAGTAGCCTTATGCTCCTACATCGACTAAAACTAGAACTTAAAAAGAAGAATTGTGTAGATTTCTACCTTTCCTGAAATGTGGTATTTCTTGGCTTATTCCTCCACACCCTCCTTTGCCCCAACACCACCAAAAAAAAAAAAATAAACAAACAAAAAAAAACAAATCAATAGGAAGAAAAACAAGTAGAAATAAACCAGATTTTCCATGATTTCAAAATTTCCAGGAAGTTTTCATTGTTAGATTAGATCATACAGCAGGGAGAGAGAGACGCAGAAATCAGGATGTGGAGAGAAGAGGCAGTCAATGAGGAAATGAGGTATCCAGCCAAGGTCTGCAATACAGGAACTCGGGGAAGGCAGAGGAGTAGAAAGCTGCCCAGCTCTGGCTGCCATTTTGGATCAGTGATGGCTGTGGGAAGAGACATTCAAATCCCAGGCCGATGGAGGGCAGGACTGCTGCTCCAGGAACCTTAGGCTGAGTTCCCCTTCCTCATCAGCTCTCAGGGCCCATACCTCAAACCCACCCCCCTGATGCCTTCCAGCTAGACTTTCTTAGTTGCCAACAAATTGGAGATTTGAGCCCTATCCATCTTCTGGTAGGGTTTCAAGTGATGTCAGGGAAAGTAAGGGAAAAACTGGCGTGTGCTGAGGTAGGTTAATTCTCCATTTGAACCTGGGCAGCATATTAATCCATTAGCCAGAGGGGTGTCTGGGCATGCCTGGCAGGGTCCTGAGATGGAGGACGTAAGTCTTGCTGTCTGCTCTTCTCACTTACTGTCAATCAGATGTCTATTGTATTGCTATTGGAGAAGAGATAGGATGCTTACATATGGGCAGGTTCAGCAGAACCCAGTAGCAGCTATAACTTGGTTACTTGGAAGCAAGTGGCACTGCAGAAGTGTCCATTTGTTGTTGTCATATCCTAATGGGCATGGAACAAAAGGATGGCAGGGGCTGAGTCCTCCCTCATCACAGCTTCAGTGTCATCTGCATGTTAAAGGGACACGGAGACATTCTGTGGGTGCCCCTAGCCACTGCCTCTCAGGCTGAATCCTGACTCGGCAACCCCCTCTCATTGTAGACTTAATCTTCACATGTCCTTTGGCTCAAATGTAGGTGCATTTATGGTTTTCAGATTTCAGGCATGAGTCCTCCCTCCAAGCAGGGCATGCATTAAGCTGGGGCCAAAGGTACTGGCCTGAGAAGGAAAACAGTGGAGAACAGAGAGATTTAATAACTTGGTTCCCACACAGAAAACATCTTACTTCTTCAATGCCAGTGATTACTGGTGCTTAGCACTTATGAGGACCACATGAGTTAAAATACGCAAAGTCTTTTTGAATAGATCATGGCACCAAGTGAGCAAGATACAAGAACTCACAATTGGTATCATTACCGACATTGGCCGATAAGAAAATGGAGCTTCAAGGAGATGAAATAAGTTGTCCCACTATCATTTGATGAAAAGCAGACCAGGACTGAAAACAGGTATGCCTACTTCCTAATCTTTCCCTTTAGCATGCTGTCTCCATGAGGGAAAGAATGAGAAGATTATAACCTTCTTCCTGCCCCCGCCAGATGCATAAAAAGGTGGGATCAATAATGGTGCACTTTTTCCAGTTGAAATTCTGAAGCAGCCTCTGAATCCTCCTCAACACAGCAAGCGGCCACTTCCCATCAAGTGGCACCCAGGTGAAAAATGGAGCTACTTGGCACCTCTGGGTTGTGACCCCCAATCCTTAGGCACCCAGACCCTGTGTACCACACCCTGCATTCCTTGCCCTCATGAGGCATCATCGGTTGTGGTCTATATGGATTGTTCTCTGAGCAGTGGGCCTGAAATGAAGACTTCAGAACAACAGCCTGACACATTTCAAGTACGAGCACTGCTCTGAGGATTACACACCTCAAACACCAAGATCAAAGACTTCGAGGTGTCCCTGGGTTAGATGCCTGTCATCAAACATGGGTCATCTTGCACTAGAATGCCTCCTTATTTCACTGTAATTTTCATAACATACCCTAAACCTGGAATCATTGAGAACACAATGCTGGCTGGAATTGTCAGAGTCCACAAGGCACCCACAAGGCATCTCACTGTTCTTTCTAGATTTCATTTGAGAAGGATTGCTTCAGATCACTATTTTTGCTTAACTGCCTTTCCCCACAAGAACATTCTATAGCTCATGCAAGGTTCCTATATCTGGAAGGCAGGACTGAAGAACTTGGGTATTTTTCCCCCACTGGTGTAAAAATTAGAAAGTACATTCACGCTGTAAAGTAAGTGTACGAGAGGTAAAGTATGATGAAGCTATTCTCCTACCTGTCCTAGATGGTTAAATTGCAAAAGGGTGAAAGGAATTCTCCCCGGTTCCCCAGGGGGACTGCCGATTCACTGACAACCAAAAGATAGATGGGTAGTGCTTTTATTCATCCCATTGTCTGCCAGTCAACAGCTCGGGCTGCTCATCACACATACAAAAGTGAACATGTATGTGGTTTTCACTCCCCTCAGTGGAAGCTGCCCCTGGAGACCAGATGTCTCTCACCACAATAAAGCACTCTCCTTGCTTATGCCAGGCACATCCCATCACTGGGGAGAGAAAAGATTCCTGAAGGGCTTCGCAGGCAGACATGACCTCCAGTCCCTGAGGGAGAGGCAGGCTCTTTCCATGCCCAGACCTCCCTTCCTACAGGGAGATAAGAGAGACCAGGCAGGGACTCCGACGACGGGGCTGCAGTAGGGATGACAAGGCAGGATGGACCAGGGAGGGCAGGTAGGCCACCTGGACACACCTGCTGAATTTGATGAAGACTGGGAGTCAGGAATGAATACCCAGAAAAACATTAGGTGTGTGAGCCCAAACTTTGAGTCTGAAAATAGAAAGGTCTTTCTGTTGAATCGATTTCATTTCAGATGCTACTAACATTTCTTCAACATGTACCATATTTCATTGGTTCTAAGACATTTTTCCACAGCTTCACATTTATAAAATTAGAATCTGTCCTCTAATTGATAATCTATCACAGTTTACTTGGCAGAGTTTTTTTCTTTCTTGATGGTACGTAAAATAATTGTGCATTTTACAATCTACATCACTGATTTCATAAAGTATGGTTAACATGGGCAAATACAGTGTCAGGTACCGTTATAGGAGTTATCTCATGTAATACTTTTTTATATAGAAGCGTTCTTAAGATACGATACAATCCATCTATTTGCAGTGTACAGTTCAGTGTTTTGTATATTCACAGAGTTGTGTAATCATCACCACAATCAATTTTTATCCCATAAAGAACACCTTTATCAAATAGAAGTCACCTCCATTTCGCCCCAACCCATCCCTGCCTCGGCAACCTCTAATCTACTTTCTAGCCCTATGAGATTTGCCTATTCTGGATACTTTATATAAATGGAATCATATTATATGTGACCCTTTGTGTCTGGCTCCTTTCGTTTAGTATAACGTTTTCAAGGTTCATCCATGTTGTAGCATGTATCAGTCCTTCATTCCTTGTTATGAATGAGTTATTTCATTTTGTGGTTATACTACCTTATATTTATCCATTTATCAACTGATGGATGTTTGGATTGTTCTCACTCTTTTGCTTTTATGAATAACAATGCTATGAACATTGTGTACAAGTTTTTGTGTAGACATTTTTTTTATTTCTCTTGAGTATATACCCGAGAGTGGAATTGCTATGTCAGATGGTAACTCTATGTTTACCTCTTTGAGGAACTGCCAGGTTGTAAGTGGCTGCACCCTCTTACATTTCTACAAGTGGTATCTGAGGGTTCTAATTCTCCATATCCTTGTCAACATGTAATTATCTGACTATTTGGTGCTAACCATCCTAGTAGGTATGAAGTGACATCTCATCGTGGTTTTGATTTGTATTTCCCTGATGACTAATGATGGTAAGAATCTTTTCATTCTGCTTGTTGGCCATTTATATATCTTTTTTGGAGAACATTCAATTTATTATTTTTTTGTCAAAAACTTTTATTGAGCTTTAATCATAGTCTAGGTATGTGGGAGACTCATTGCATTAATGGCCCCAATTCTTTGCTCCCCTCTGGAGCCATACCCTTTGCCAAATAATTTGGTAGTACCCTCTCATTCAGAGAGGAACTTAGCAACATACCTTGTTTTGTCCAATGAGATGTTAGGAGATAGCCTGCTGGAGGATGAGTTATGTGATGCTGGGCCAAGTTGCCCCATCATCCCAACCAAGTCTATCCTAGATTAGCCAAGGTCAGGCAACTCCCAAACATGTGAACAAACCTAGCAGGTTCAGCAGAGCTGCCTAGATGACTCACAGCTCACGACAGACACGTGAGCAAATCCAGCCTAGATCACCTGAACCCCAAAGACTCATGAGCTAAATGAATGTTTGTTTTTATCTGCCACTGAGGGTTTTTGATGGTTTGTTTTGCAGCATTATCATGGGACTAGGTAACTGACACAAGACAGTATCTTAAATACTGAACATAGCAAGATGAAAGACACAATCCCAATCTTCAGGGGACCATATTGAGTTAGGGAAGGCAGAAATGTGCCGAAGAGTGACGATGCTTCCTAGCTGTTCCCACCGATTTCCCCGCTTCGTGCATTTGACTAGCTCCCTGGATATTCACTGCCATGTATCATGTACCCACATCATGTTCTTCCTGGAGCTATTACAAATGTTTGGTGATACGCAGAGTTGGCATACAATTTTAATTATGAAACTTGGTCACCCAAATTAGTGTACTTGCATAACTTTAATTAAAAGTTACTGCTTCATATTCCTCCCAAGTTTGGCCCTGATGAAGTGGTTTATTATCCTTCCAAGTCTGTGTCTTAAGGCTTCTCTGGTTTCTCTTGCCTTTTCCTTGAGGTATCTTGGTTTGGCCATACTTTGGCTTCACATTAGTGACAACGCAGCTTTAAGCCAACTTAGAAAACCCCCCAAGTGGTGTTAGCGTTTATGATCATGTCTCCCATGTTGACACTTTATCATGCACTTTCACTGTGCTTAACACAGCAAGATGTGTGAAAACCAGGATGGTGAGTTGGGTCTCTAAAGTAGATATCTTTTTTCTCTCTTTTTTAATTCCTTTTTTTTTTAAGTTCTATGCCATCTCCTTCAAATGGTAGGCAAACAACTTCTTATCAGGGATATTATAAGCCAGAGGTTTTAGTCCTTTTAGGGATATAGATAGGTGTCTTTGAGCGTTTGATGAAAGCTATGAGACTTCTTCCAAAAAATCAAGCACAGGTGTGTGTATACCACGGTATTCGTACATTTTCAGAGACTCATCTCTAAAGCCTCAGAGTCTTTGGAAAGCCTTGAGGGCCTGCCCTAAAGGACTCATGTAGAGGGAATGTGAGCTTCCAAGGGGTGGCAGAGTTCCATTAACTAATTTTGGGTCAATCAATGTGGTTGCCTAGCCAAGTGTGCATGTGTGATACATGTGAACGTGAGAAAAAAAAAGAAGTCAGTTTGAATCCTTAATAAGGGCTAGAGCAGTGTACCTAGTGGGAAAGAGAAAAACATAAGAAATCAGCGTGTTTGCTTCTAGTCCCTTCTCTGTCAGGGCTTTGCCAGGGGTTCAAAGCCATCACTTCCTCTCACGGGGTGACTGTATCCTCTTTAATAAAACTTGTAGGGTGGAGAGAGAGGACTGTAATGACAATGAATGGCTCCCCAGATGCTAGTCTATGGATGCCTGCTGGGCTGGCTATATCCAAATCATTTGGAAGACTTGTTTAAATAATTTTGTGTGTGTGTGTGTGGCTTTACCCCTAGATATTCTGATGTACTAGGCCAGGGGGTAGGTGAGACCAAGGAATGTGTGATTTCTAAAAGCTCCCCAGGTGATTAGGATGGTCAGTAGGTATGGTCAAGTGTAGGAACCACTGGATTAACTGACCGTCAGGGTCACTGTCAGTACCAATACCCCACGAGTCAGTGTTCGTGCATGTATGCTATGCATTAGGACAGAGTGGCATTTGCAGCTTGAACCTGGGAAGTCCACAGGGACAGCAGTACTTTGTACAGCGTGGACAAATGCACGATCATGCTACCTGATGCCCTTAGGAGCTATTCCATGCCCAAGTTGGTTGTGTCAGCCACCAACAGCTGGGGCTGTCTGTGACAGGCTTGCCTGCCTCCTTGACGCTGGAGATGTACTCCAGGGCTGTGCAAAGGCTCCCGGAGTCCATCTCCCACCTGATGGGCAGCTGTTCTAGCAGACACAGCTGACAGATGGTCTGTGGGTAGGAACTTGTGTACCTGGGATGCTTTTTTTGTGTGTGGGGGAAGGAGGGAATGTTTTTCAAGATGAGGCTAATGACTGAATAATTGTTAGTGAGGTCCCCATCTTTAAAGACATTCATTCTATGTTTTAGGGAAAAAAGAGCCAGAGCCTCTGACAGCTATGGGGGTTGGCATTCCAATGACCTTCCCAAACCTTGGTGGCTTCAGGGAAAGTAGCAGTGCCCTTAGCACAGATGCTGGAGACATTGGCAATGGACAAAGCTTCAGGGAGTTGGAGAGGAAGGGGATGGAATGACAGATGCTACATCATAATTAGGGACAGTGTCCCTGATCTGAAGTGCTCCAGGTGATGTGACTACAGGTAGGGAAAAAGCCCAGAGCAACACGATTTCATGTCTTTTGTGAATTTAGCTTTAACCCCAAGCTAGAGTGGTCAAGAATTCATGAGTTTGACTTGAATTATCTAAAAAGATTTAAACCTTGTCTATTCTGTGATCTCAGTCTCCTTCCTATCCCCTTCACCCCAAAAGATACAGGTTTTTCTTCATGGTTCCCTAGAATATCCTCACGACGGCATAGCTATGGCACTTGAACTCGCAGTTCCTGGGACTGATGGGAGCTTGTTGGTCCTCTTTGAAGTCTGGTCATCTACAGCTTCTGCATTCTTAAGTAGAAATGGCATTGGACCCCTGATAGGGGAGGTGAGCTCTGGTCAGACTCTCTCACTAATTTCCATGAAATCCTGGTCATGGCACATTCCAGTCTCTAACCCCCCAAAAAGAATTGGGACAAGAAGTTTATAAAATGCCTTCCGTCTGTAACATCCAGCTCCATGTTGCTGGGCCATGGGTGGCCTTCAGAAAGGTCAAGAACCAGGTTGCCAGAGAGATGGTGAGCAGAACCTGATCCCAGTCACACTGCTGCCATTTACTAGAAACTTCTGTCTCTTTCCAGACTACAGTTTCTCAGTCTATAAAATAAAATTTCTAGATAAATCTCTCTGGTTCCTAGGACTATTTTTAGAGCAGTTTTAGGTTCACAGCGAAGTTAAGAGGAAGGTTCAGAATTTCCCATACTCCTCCTACCCTCACACATACATAGCCCCCCATTATCAGCATGCCCTACCAGAGTGGTATGTACATTTGTTACAATTGATTAATAATATTGATACTTTATTATCACCCAAAGTCTATAGTTCACATTAAGATTGAATCTAATGCTTGGTGGTGTATATTACATTCTATGAATGTGGACCGATGTATAATGAATGACATGTATCCATCATTATAATATCATACAGAGCATTTCACTGCCCTACAAATACCCTGTGCTCTGCCTATTCATCTCTCCCACCTCCACTCCACCCCTGGCAACCACTGATCTTTTTACTGTCTTCATAATTTTACCTTTGTCAGGATATCAGATAGTTGGAATCATACAGTATGTAACATTTTCAGATTGGCTTCTTTCTAGGACTTTTTTATGTTATGATTTTCTTGTGCTTTGGATTCTATCCCACTGTCACTTATCCTCCAATCCACTTTTGCAAAGTGGGGGGTGGGGGACTTGACACATTCATAAGCATTAGCATATATGTTCACCTGTTCCTTCCTACAACTGCCCAATGCAATGCTGCCCTGTGACCACCACGAGTGTGGGCAAGGGCTGTAGAGGACACTTTGTGCCTCCTCGGGTCAGCTCTGAGCTCTGTCAGCACTGGTCGGCTCCAGGAGAGGCTATTTTTAGTAAGGGCACTCGGGTCCTTTACCTCCCAGAGGAAACTTATGCCAAGAAGTACAGACCTGCATCCAAAGGCACCTTTGTTAGATTGATGTAAAACAGAACCTCAATCACCCACAATTCTTATGGCAGCCATGTTCTGATTAGCTGAATCTTCCAGTTGACTGTTCAATGACTAAAAGTCATTTTTGTTTCCTTTTCGATGGCTAAATTATTTCCACAATGTGTAATTCCATTCTTCTTCTTTGGTAAGTGGAGCACCCTGGTAATAATGAAATCATTATATGCTGTAAGAAGGGAGCGCATTGGTGAGAATGGCTGCACCACGCGTGGGGACCCATCGCGTAATTCTGAATGTTGGTCCTCACTGTTCCATCTGAGGAGGAAGGTGGTGCCAGAGACAGCTCTGAATAGGAACCACGCCCAGAAAAGTCCTCTGGAAATGCATTTTTAGAAATCAGGAAGAAGGTGAATATTTTCTGAGCAGATGCTATGTGTAAACTCTGGGCTGGGTGCTCTGCATACATTATAGCATCGCCCCGCACAATGAGGCCTCACATTGGCCACTTACAGGAGATAAGACTCAGTGGTAGAAGGAAGCCTTCTGGGAAATCTGGCTCTGAACCCAGACCCTTTCCAGATGCCATCCTGCCTCAAATGCCCTGTATTCTTTGTGCTTTTTCTCTTTCTCCCAAAGCAGAACCAGCAATCCAGGTGTGAATCACGGAGAGCCCCACAAACCCTATTTAAAGTGAGGATTTTTAGATGTTTTTAAAACCTCTCAGGTATCTTGCCTTATATTCATGGATATATCCTCGATGTTGCTGTAATGAATACATTGCCTGGGTTGCACTGTCTTCTTTTTTTCTTTCCCCATTTTTCCTCGACGTTTTCATTCTATTATAAATTTCTTATATTTGTCTTTGAAACTCTGACTCTGTCTATTCCAGTGTTTGCCCAAAGGTCCTAATTAAATACTGATTAAAAGAATGATGAAATTTATGACATTATGTATTATAGTTAGTGTATATATTACACATGGTACTTATTTGGTTTTATTTGTTTGATATCAGTTTTAAATATGATACAATTGAATTTAAGATAGAAACAAAGAACCCTGCCTGAATAGGAGAGGGTGTTTTAGAGCCCAACACACAGAAATTAAAATTAATATAATATAGCAGGATGGCAGCTACTGACCTCAGGGTAAAGTGACCTAATCTCCGCTTCCGCCTCTGCCACCAATTAGTTATATGACCTTGAACCAGGCGTGTAACTTGCCTGACCTCAGTTTTCCACTGGAGAAGGGGCCCACCCAGCAGGTTTCCTTCCAGCATTTATGCCATGTCTACACCTTTGGGTGCCCAGGAAGCACAGTGCCCTTTTACATGCTCATTTTTGTTTACACTGGAACCAGAAACGAACTAAAAATACACCTTTCCCTTTTGTGAGATTCAAGAAATTTAAGGTGACTGGTGTAATTAACTTCTCTCTTTGGGCCTTGCAAGGCCCGACAAAAACCCTGGCAGAAAAGTAGTTGTTTTAATTTGCAAATACCTGTACTGCCCAGTTCAATTCGGTGTTCTTCCAAACAGCCACTCAGCATCTGTTGACTTTGCAGAGGTAGGTCCCATGGTCGCCATTTGCTGTTTGATGTGTTGTGTACAAAGAGAAAAGGACTCAGAAAAACAAAGCCCCATCAGATTGCATTGGATGTCCAGAATCCGAGCATACTCGGGCATTCGAAGGCAGATGGAGGCACAGCAGGTATATAAATGATAACCCAACATTGAATGAACAGTTGACAAAGAAAGGTCTGAAATGAGATAGTAAGGAAAGAAAGCACAAGGAACACCAAACAGCTGTCCAGAAGACACATGGGGGAAAGAAATTGTCTTTCCTCCACAAAAACCATGTGGGCCTGTGTACTCATTTACCAATCGGCAGCTGTTCGGCATTTCCACTGTCCATTGTACAAGAGACAAGTTTATTACCAAGTCGCCGAAAACTTCTCTAAGCCCAGCCTATAGTCAAAAACCATGTGTTTTATCCTTCCATCTTAGCCAGTAGTTTCAACTCAAAGCCTAACCTTTGGGGTACCCAGCCTCCCAAGAGATATTGTAATAATTATGTACCCAATTAAAGAACTATGGTTTCAACCTTGGCCCATGATTCAGTTTTGTTGCAATCTGTAGTTTTTCCTTTTTTTTCCAACCAGCAGTGACTTATGGACTTTAATATGTATGTGTCATGTGACTAACCAATGGGGGTAGGCAAATAATCTTAGACCCATTCTCATCGTGTGAATCCACAACCACATGGCTTCCTTAACAGACATCTCGGTTTTATTTCTTTGAATTCCCCTCCACCCAGCCCCAATGGCCACTGATCCAAAGGAAGTTGTCACAAAACCCAGGCTTTGTAAGCAGTTCCGGGTCCAGAATTCTCTCCACCCTCCACTCTACCCCAAGTTTATTTTAAACCACGAAGCATCATTTCCTGTTGCTTCAACTCAGGTGGACTCAGATATAAGGCATGCTAGGTCCTCAACACCGTGGGCCTTGGAGATAGGAAGGAAGGTAGAACAGCATAAGGTAGGGATAAAGTGACTGGAGCAATCAATTTCCCTCCACGGACCTCACTAGGTACAACAAAACCTTTGGAAGAAAAGCAGTTTCTTGAAGGTCTGCATTCTTGTCTTTGCTCGTCTATGAACTATGGGCAACCTTAAGCAAGGTGCTTGAACCCCTGAATTCTTTCCTTGCCTGTGAAATCAGGGTGATAATACATACCATATAGTGTTGCTTTGAGGATTAAAATTGATGAGGGGGTTTGAGGTTATGTGTAAACTACAAAGACCTGCATAAACTCTTTGTAAGATATTGTTATAGCTGTAATAATAGCAGTTGGATGAGATATTGATCATCCCTAAAGTTCAGTCACACATGATTTACGGCTCTGATCTGCATAGTACAGACCAGCCTCTGCATTCGATCTGTGGATCCTGGTGCTTATTTCCCTTTTTCTTTTCCAGATGCATAAAAAACATAATTAATACCTACCAGTCAATTTACTTTTGATTTGATCATATTTAACAGTGTGCTGTAATGATGGCTTTGCTTATATCCAGCAACTAAGGCTGAGCTTCCACACTAAGCTTCATTCATTAATTCAATCTTTGCTTCCTATTGAAATGAATTGGCTTCTCATAATGTAGTTATTCTGACAAACATATGCTGTTACCCATCTTCTACTACTCAAGTATTATGAAGCTATTTAACGGGATTCGATTATGTTTAGCTATGATCACACACCCTCTATCTGTTATTGGGTTTGTCAGGCCACCGTTCAACAATTACTGAACCTCTGTTACGAGCAAAGCATTAAAAGGGACCTGATAAAGGGGAAGTGCAAGCTTTGAAACTAAATAGAATTGAGCTCTATTTCTAGTTCCTCCATTTCCTATTTTCATCCTTTGGAGCAAGTTGCTTAACCTCTCCGTGCCTGTTTTTCTCTCTCTGGTAAAAATGGGGAAGTAATACCCATCTCTCAGATGAGAATTACCCATGATATCTATAAAGCACCTGGCATGATACCTGAAATAGGAGCAGGGATACTGTAGCACCTTTCCATGTGTTTATTTTTATTTCTCTCTCCCCACTTTCCAGCCCATGCATGATGTTTCTCCATGTAGAGATGAAAGTTTATTTTCAAGAACTCACCATCTAGAAGAGAGAATACACACAAGTGATTTCAATACAAAAAAGAACGAAATAGGTTCTAAAATGGAGGTTCAAAGTTTCATAGCATCACAGAGGAAGTAGATTAATCCCCAAAATGGAAAGGCTTTCCAGTGTCTGCAGGATCCTAATAAATGGAAAAGGGAGACGATTCACTGAAGTAGTTAACCCAGAAGAGCTGATTCCACCTTAGCGCCCTGCAGATTTCATTTGTGTCTGGTCATCTGAGTTGGTGGCACCACAGTGCTTATGATTCCCAGACATAGCCCTGCATCTCCTTATGGACCATGCATGGATTTCCTTAGGTTTTTGATCACAGACAATTCCCCTCGTGTAAGCCAGAGAGAATGGGATTGGATCAGGCCATCCAAAAATTCATGTCAATACCCTCCCAGTTAGAAAGTCTAGCACATGCAAGGCCAGGAGCCAAGAATCCACAGGGCATTTCATTTAACAAATACTACTTGAGCACCTACTATGTGCCAGTCACCATATTTCAATGAAATGGATATAGAGATGGGATATTAATTGTACCTTTGTAAATGAAGATAGGAATATGAGAATTTGTTGTCATATTGTCACTTGATCACATGAATTGGTTTTGAATAGAAATTCAAAATGGCAGACTATTAGGCAACATTACACAAGTACAGTAGACAAATCGTGAGTGGAGTGCCTAGCTCTTAGTTTCCTCTGCTATTTACTGGATATGTGACAACTATGCCATTACCATGACTGTGCACAGAGAGCAAACTATAGTCTAGGTACTTACGTAATCTCACTTATTCTTCCTAAAGCTCTTAGTTCCCATTTTTCAGATGTAGAAACTGAGGGCATAAGAAGTCAGGTAACTTGCTTAAGTCTGGGGGAGCCTAGACTTAAACCTCACTTTGTTTAACTCCAAACTGTGTCCCCTTGACCAATATGTTATGCTGCTTCCATGCAAGTTGGCTCTTGCATAACTTTTCTTGCCCAAAATTAGAGATAATATACATGAAAATGGTGATATATTTGGAAACACTATATAAATGTTGGTTATTACTTCAAGTGGCATTTAATGCATTACTAACAAACATGTTAACATTTGACCGCATGGCCAAGATGCAATGTAAAAATGGCAAAATATTTAAAACTGACCCGCCTACTTTTCTAACCTTTTCATGGTAACAGAATGAATTTGAGATCAAGTTTATCTGGCCACACATTTAAGACAAGAAAATGTGTTAAGCCCACTATGTTCTCCGTACAGAAAATTGGTAGAGTCCCTGCTCTCCAGGTCTTGTCTCAGCTTAGTAGGGAAGACACACTTGCAGGCAAATAAATGGCAAACCATTTTTTGATGCATTTAGAAAGAGATTTGTGTTCAAAGCAGAGAAGTAGTGAAGAGGAAAGAATGCTCACTTGAGCTAGGGAGGTGACAGGGAAGTAGGGCGGTCGTTACGGGTTTGCCGAATACAAGGGGTAAATCTCAGTTACCTGTCACTTAAGCCAGAGATTTACTACTTGCAACTTAGAGGACAGTTGTTACAACGGGAACACTGTCAGGCAGGAGTCAGGCCCCAGCTGCCAGGCACATTAGATTGTCGTGTTCTTACTGAGCTCCCCTATCTTCTTGTCACTGTGGACAAGGAACCCAGCCAAGCAAGGGAAATCAGAGGCCAGGACACCCGTGAGACAGCACATTGAGCCGGGGTTCATGGCCAGCCGGCGAGGAGGCAGCTGGGGAGTTAGCCACTGGCCAGGTTTTACCCCAGCAGGGCAAGGCTGGGGCAGGCTGCTGCTGGTGCTACCTGTGGACTCACCAAAGGGCCTGGAAGATAATGGGGAGGTGAGCCACACGTTTCATTCCAGGAGGAGTTGGGTCTACTGGCATTACCAACCTTCATCCTTTAGTGAGCCATCTCCCCAGTATCTCCCAAGGCTAAGGATCAGAGTCATTTGCTGGGATTCACAGGTAGAAAATGAGTGGGCCTACTATGCTAGGCATTTGAAATGGAAAATGCACCTATGTGTGTTAGTGTATGACTACCTGTGTATGAGCGCTCAGCATGTGAAGCAGTCATAGGGAGCCATTACAGCCTGGGGGGTCTGACAAGACTTCCCCATAAAATGTAGGGAAACAGCCAAGTGGAATGGGGGTGGGGGAGATGGCGAGAGTGGGCAGAGCAGCTAGTTTCCGAGCAGCAGAAATACCATGTGCACACACTCAGAGGCACAGGGTGATGAGCTCAGGGAGCTGTAAACCATGCAACAGGTACCTGAGTGTTCTGTGCAAGGGCAGAATCCACGGGCAGAAGTTACATACCAGGCTCTGTCTGCACTGAAAACGCTAATTGCGGACATACTGAACCTGCTCCTTTAAACTGCTGAAATCTCTTAGCATAAAGCAAATTACAAATAAATATAGCATTGTGTGCAAACCTTTTATTAGAAAACTGTGGAACTGAGAACTAAACTGCATGACAAATGCTATAAGTACCATTGAATTTCAGAGAAAAGGGGAAAAGAAGAGAGGAAACTAGAATTTTTTTCATGATTCTGCAGTTGTATAATCTATCCTAGAAGGATACTACGTGACGTTGGTTTTTTTATCCTAGTTTTTGTGAGGAGGAACCTGAGGCTCAGAGAGGTCAAGTAACTTGTCCAGAGTCACACAGATAATTAGCATCACGGCCAGGACTTGAACCTGGGTCTACTCACTCCTAAGCCCCGCTGAAGTCGTCCAGGCCGAGCTTCCTGGAGGAGGAGAAAGGAAATGTTTCATAATAGATATTGTCTTGTTTCCGCGGAGAAAAGAGAGCTAAAAAGAGCAAGCATGGCCTTTTTTTATCAAAGAAGAATGGACCTCTGCTTGATACCACCCACCGTCGTTTCAAGGTGGAGTCCAGTCTGATGGGCCTTGATTTCCATTTGACTGAGAAAGTGTTTTCTTCAAGAAGATGCCTAGTATCAGGCCTGCTCTGCTGAGAGAGCGCGCTTCAGAGCTGGCTTGTCATCTGTGATTACAGCATCCAGGTGCTTGCGTGATGGATGGCAAGTCTGTACTTGTAGGCAGCTGTTATAATGCTGCTTAGCATATAAACAGAGAAAAAATATTTCCATTCTTGCCATATGTCAAAGGAGCAATAACTCCCAAAGGCCAGAACAAGTTAGTAGTGCGTTCTTTGGAACAATCCGGGTGACCATGGGACAAAGGTCTTTTCAAGTTAAGTCTCTAAATATTTAATAAATGTCAGCGTTTCCACATTAGATTGGGCATGGAAAGAAAAAAATATCAAAAGCACAATCTGGTTGCAGAAAGTAGCTGACTTACGTGGAATCACTTGGAACGTCGGAAGCCGGAACAGGAGCACCAGTCATTCCACGGCACAGTCTCAGGCTTCCAGATCAGACAAGCCTGGTTCGAACCTCAGCCCTGCCATTTTCTAGCTACAATGTAAAATTTGGAGCAACTATTCTGGCATCCTCATCTATAAAATAGGAGGAATAATAATAATACCGATCTCACCGTTATGTAACTATATTGTTACATAATACCTGCTCATATTATACAGGATAAGAAATGATGTACGTAAACTGCTAAGGATCATGCTTGGCACATAGTAGGAATTCAAAACATGTTTCATATCAGGAATGTTATAAGAGCAAAAGTCTACAGGCCTAGGGATAAAGTCGGACTTAAAAAGGGAGAAGAGAAAGAAGGTGCCACATGCAAGAAGAATAATAGACACAAAGAACTCATCAAACGTTAATTGAGTTCTACTGTGTGCCAGGTACTGTGGATGCAGATGTGATTGGTTACTTGTAAGCAGCTCACAGTCCAGTGGAGGAAGTTAACAAATAGCGTTTCATTAGCATTAACATATAACATATATAGCATTAAGTTCAGATAATAAGAGACCATTTGACCTGGAGCCTTAAGGGAGCTCTCCCATTGAAGACTTCCCCTCTGGACCTGTGGCCAGACAGCGTCTCTCCTTAACCCGCTGAAGGAAACAAGGCACCTTGCCTGTTGAGTGTATTCTGAACCCATGACAATTCCACCTCCCCATTTCTAAAGGCAGCCTATTTGTGGGGTAATAGCAGCTAACATTTTCCAGCCCCTACTACCTGCCAGGAATTGTGCTAGATTTAGTTCAGCTAACATCCACAGCATTCCTGGGGAGTTCACTTTTAGTCCCATTTCAAAGCTATATGTAGGTTGGGTGTCCAGGACTACACTCCCAAAGTTATTTGTTTTCTCTCTCTTATTTATTAAAAAAAAATAGTATTCATTGGCTAACCATAATGCCCTCCTCTTGTTTTCATGCTTATTGGATTAAACCACTATTCATTTCACCATCCACACAGAGATACACCTTTTCGGACACTACATATGGCAAAGCCAAACCAGAAAAGGAATAGTAGAGGTCACTCCCATGTCCCATCATCCATCCCTACAGATGGCATTTCAGAGCCTCAGGAAGCTCCACCCTTCACCTGGAGAGCACACTCCCCAAACTTGTTTCATGACAAGAGTCACAGGAGTTACTTTTAAAGCTACAGATTTCTGAGCCCCTCACCTGAACTCCTTGAACTGGCATCCCCAGGAATAGGACCAAGGAATTTCTATATTCACAGGCAGTGATTCAACAGGCAGGTGTGGGAATCCTGGCTTAGGAGTCTGATTCCAAGTGTGAAATTCTACTGGTTCATCATCACTGTTTGGTTAAAATGGCAACTCCATTTGTCACCGCACAAAGGGCAATGAGAGAAAAGCACTCACTGGAGGGGAGGCATTTTTCAAGGCTTGCTGCAGTGTCTTCAGGTGTATTCATTTGCACACCTGCATATTGTGCCCAATTTCCCAGCATAATCCTCTGTGAATAATTGCAGTTTTGCTAATTTAATCTAAGAGCACCTGTTTCTTAATCAATATTAATGCATCTCATGGACTCAGAATTTGTAATGAATCATTCCGAGGGTGGGGGAGAGGGGAAAGAATGATTATATTTTTTAAAAAAGCATTCAGTGTTTACCTGCAGGCTAGGATCCTGTTTGGAGAGGTAGAGGGCAGAACAGGATTGCTGCAAATGCAGGGAGCCCCGGGGATGCCAAGCCCACTTCTCAGCCGGGCTTTCACTCTAGCCACTGCTGCCCACTTATCTTAACCCGATTTTTGGAAAATGGAAAACAGTGCCTGTAACCTACCAGCCTGTACACACCTGGCCGTTGCTCCCGTGAAAGCCCCTCCCTGGCTCTGACCACTGACGGGCTTTCGGTTTCCCTCAACTGCTTTCCTGACCTTTGCGCCACAGACTCTCTTTGGATCTTGCTGTGGATCAAAAAATGTGCAGCCTAGGGGGCCAGCCAAGTGGCGCGGTGGTTAAGCTCTGGCTTGTGAAGCCAGCGGTCTTGGTTCGGGTCCCACGTGTGAGGGCTAGTGACACTGCCCTCAAAAAAAAAAAAATACACACACACACACACACACACACACACCCTTTAGGGCTGGCCAAGTGACTCAGTTGGTTAAGAGCTCCCTCAAGAGTGCGAGCTGAGCTCAGAGCAACAGCAGTTCGATGCCCAGCCCGAGCTGAGTTGCCGCTGAGCTGCCAACAGGTGGCAGGAGGGCTCAGCTTAATAAGAAAGAAAGAAAGAAAGAAAGAAAGAAAGAAAGAAAGAAAGAAAGAAAGAAAGAAAGAAAGAAAGAAAGAAAGAAAGAAAGAAAGAAAGAAAGAAAGAAAGAAAGAAAGAAAGAAAGAAAGAAAGAAAGAAAGATGTGCAGCCTAACCACCTGATGTATGGCAGGGCCTTCCAGAGGGCAGGAAACTGGGTTCTATGGCTCCCAGGGCCCCCTCTCAGTTCACTGACAGAGAACATGGGGCTTCAATGCTCCTGTTTCAGTTTAGAGGTTACCTCCTCCCAGAAAACCTCCTTGTCTTCTCCCTGCACAGCCTGAGCTAAACGCATCATTTCTGTGATCCCCTCCATCCTACCTTCTAGCACATTCTACCCCAATTGTCTGTTTATTGACTCTCCCTCCTGAGCAGGGAGCAAAACCAGAACTTGCTCTGGGTCCCCTCCTCGCTTAAAACCTGGGAAACTGTCAGCGCTTTACAACTTGTAGTTGAACAAATGATTGAGCACTGGATTATTTCCTCTCCATAAAGGTGTTAGATGTGATTTTACAGCTATCAGGGCTATTACCATCTGGTCAAGGTGTGTTTTCTGCAATCTCATCTAAACCGATGGAACAAAACCTCCTTAACAAAGTGTGAAATCCTGTAAGACTTCATCATCTGGATCATGTAGAGTGGCCCTGTCCTTAGAAAGCTGTGTGCAGGGCACCTGTGCAACGATCCGCATTTCCAAGCCAGCCAAAAGCTTACAAGCCAGACATCCAAGCTTGACTTCCAAAAACGTTGGACCTGAAAGATTTTCAGCCTGTGCTACTGGTCCTCCTCTGATCCATCAGTTGAGTTTAGGGAGGGCCAACCTGTGTGCCTGGTACTGGGCTTGTCCCATGGACCAAGACACTCTGAGTTGACAGGCCCCAGGGAGACTGACCCAAGGTGAACAAACACCCAGAGTTGGTATAAATCTGAAACCTGCTGTTATCATTTAGAATGGAGCGCCCTCTCCAACAACTATGTCCTTTGTGTAAGATAGCTTCTCTCCAACTTCATTTGCCAGAAAAGATGCTCAAAGAGCCTGGACTCAGAGCAAAGGGAAATACACAGAGGGTCCCAAAATAATGTATACACATTTTTTTTTTTTTGAGGGCAGTGTCACTGGCCCTCATATGTGGGACCGAACCGGGGCCGCTGGCTTCCTAAGCCAGCGCTTAACCACCACGCCACTCGGCCAGCCCTGTATACACATTTCAAGAAAGGAAAAAACTGCACTAAATTACCCTGATGGTAACCACTTGGAGCACCTCTTGTAATTGCAGAAGTCAAATGTGACTTGTATTCATCTTTTGTTATTGGTATATATTGAGTATTACAATTTTAATACAGTTTTTTCCTTTCATAAAATGTGTATACAGGGCCTGCCAAGTGGCATGTTGGTTAAGAGCTGGCTTGGGATGCCAGCAGCCACGGTTTGGATCCCACATATGAGGGCCAGTGACACTGCCCTCTACAGCTAAGATGGTGAACAACAGCTCCACCTGGAGCTGGGCTGCTGTGAGTCCCCGGGCCAGCATAGCTGCAGCCCCTGCTGCAGTGGGCTGCCATAGGCTACAGTGAATGGCCAGCAACCAGCGTGAGTGGCTGGCAGCCGGTGTGAGCTGCCAAGAGCCGCTGTGAGCGGCCATCCAGAGGCCGGCAACAGATCTGCCTCATCCAGGAAGAGCGCAATGGCGATACCAACATGGTCCAGTGAAGCAATGTCCTCCACAACTAGACTGAAGAACAAAGGACAGCAACTTGTCTGTTCCTCTTCCCCGGTTCCCCAACGTTGTTTCCCTCCCCCAATTCCCCAATAAAATCTTTAAAAAAAAAAAAAGTGTATACATTTCTTTGGCCCCCTCTGTGTATTCCTGAAGGAATTTTTTGTCCCAGCCTGAGAGGAGCTCCATGAGCCAATTCTACCCCACAAAAGATGAGACCCCCACTAATGGCCACATTCTAAAAATGTTAATATCTGCAATCTTGTCCTCAGCCCAGGAGCTATTCCATAATATTTAAGGTGACTTTGCATATATCTTATCATTCCCATTGTATATTATTTTTATTACTCAAGCCCTAAGCTACCGTTCACTGTCCTCTCATCTTTCTCAATGTCTCAGCCAATTTATTCCAAAGCCAACTCCAACATCTCCACTTGGATATTTCACAAACACTTCAAACTCAACTGTTAGGAGCTAAATTGATGGTGTTATTCCCAAACCAAGGCCTCTCCCCATCTTCCCTATTGCAATAAATGCTACCACTATCCACACAATTGTAAGACATGAACAACAAACCACACTTGATTTCTCTCCCCGTCTCTCTGTATCTCTCTTTCTCATTTCCCACAGCTTATAAACTCCATTTCCACACAGCCTGATTCACCCTTGTCCTGATCCCATTGGGCTTTACATCCAAGTACAATGACCACCTGACGACCAGCCACCTGGGCTTCCTCTACTTGCCAGAATTTACTCTGCAGGAGCCCAAGCCAGGGGCAGTCCTCATCCAATGACTGAGTGTAGGTGGCCTACAAATATCCCAGCTCCCCCGACTCACCCTTCAGTGATACTCTGAGTGAGGCCCAGCCATCCAATATGGCCACAATGGCCACATGTGCTCCTGAGCACAGCGGGGGAAGCTAGTGCAACCAAGATACTGAAATTTCCGTTTTATTTCATGTTAATTAATTTCAATTACAAACTGACACTTGATTCAATTATTGGGAAATTTTAAGGATCGTCAGTACAGCTTAGGTATCTGAATCTACTTTTTCAACTATAACTTTTGTGAAATCTAAACACAGATCAAGTATTTCCAGAGGTAATTTTGTGTTCCCATTGAGATATGCTGTAAATGTGAAATGCACACTAGATTTTGAAGATTTAGTATTTAAAAAAACATGTAAAATGCCTCATTAATAATTTTTATTTTAACTACATGTTGAAATGATCATCTTTGGGATACATCAGGCTAAACAATATACAGTAATACCTTGGTTTGTAAGCATAATTCGTTTTGGAAACAAACTACTCGTATTGCAAGACATTGCTCTTTTACCACATTAAAATGTATTAGAAATGTTTGCTTGTCTTGTGCAACACTCGCAAACCAAGTTACTCTCAATCCAAGATTTTACTGTGTATTCTTTTTTTTTTTTTTTTTGAGGGCAGTGTCACTGGCCCTCTTATGTGGGACCCGAACCGGGGCCGCTGGCTTCTGAAGCCAGCGCTTAACCACTGCGCCACTCGGCCGGTCCTGTATATTCTTAAAACTGATTTTACCAGGTTATTTTGCTTTTTTTTGTGACAACTGTAAAATTTTAAATTACATACGAGGTTTAACAATTAAATTCGTGAACTTTCCACTATGTATATAGCCTGCATTATATTTCCACTGGACAGTGCTGCTGTTACACACGTGTCCTGGCAAGATCCAACTCTGGTTACCCACAGTGGCTGGTTTACTCACTTTTTCTGACCTCCTTCCCTTCCCTGTCTCATATCCCCTTCCTAGGGAGGTGTTCCCTGAAATTACCTCTTACAAATTACCATACTGGAATCCATGCTGTTTTTATTACTCAAGCCCTGAACTACTGTTCACTATCCTCTCATCTTTCTTGATCTCTCAACTAAATAGGGTTTGCTTTGGAGAGCCCATACTACAGTTTCTAAGCCATCTCCACTGCAGCCAGATGAGTCTGTATCTCTACTATCACATTTGGATTATGGTAATGGCCCCCTAATTTGGTTCCTGGCTTCAGTTTTTGCTCTACTCTGATCCATTTTTTACAAATCTCAACATTTCACACTCTTATTCAAAAACCTTTCAATGCCTTCCCATTGATCTTAGAAAACAAAACTAGGCTATCCTAAATCTGACCCATAGGATTCTGTACAGTTGGCCAAATGCCATGTGCTCCAGGCCCCTTCCAGTTTTCAGTTTTAGCCACACCTTCCCCCTCTCAGGTTCCCAAGGACCATGTGCTGGGATCATCCTTCATACACCCGCCACATATACACTTTAGCCAGACTCCTGTGCATCCCGCAAAGACCAGTTTATGTCCCTTGCTCAACGAAGATAACCTGCAATTTCCAGACAAGGTTCTGTCAGGCCCCATCTTACATCCTCCTGTCTTTCTTTGCTTAGTTCTTATTACAGTGTCATTGTGTATTTCATTGTTGAATGCCTTTCTCCACCATTAAAGTATATGCTGGATGAGGACAATTCATCTTAAAACCTCTGCCCCTGACACATAGTAGGCCCCCGGTCAATATGTGTGGCATACGTAGAAAACAATCTCACTGTAACTATTTAATCTCGAGTGTGATTCTTCTTATTTGTGGTTGAGGGGACTAATAAATAACATTCCTTATCCGCCACCACGCATCCTGCAAGATTTAAGTTACATAAGAAATAGATAGTTGGAGACTAAAATGTCAGCTTTCTTAATGATGAGAACTGTGTAGGAGGATGTGGCTAACATGTGTGACAGCGTGAGTTTGACAACATCGCCCACCACATTGCCCCATGTTGAACTTAACCTTCTAAACCATAGGCCTGACCTTAGAGGGAACAAGTCTTTACCATGGAGGTCCCAGCATAGCCAAGGAAACCAACCAGAGTCTGCCCTCAGTAGGCTGGCTGTTCTGAGCAGAGAGTAAGGCACCGAGCTTTGGAGGCCCACTTCTCTCTCTCGGACTCTCCAACAGAGAAGACAGCCCCCTCTTCTTTGGGGAGGAGGGAGAGGCGGGCAGAGGAACCAGAAGTGTTTGGTGTGGGAACAGTCCTTCCTCAGGAGTCTGGGGGCATGGGGAACAAGGGTCCCCCAAGTCCTGGGTATCTTCTTATGCATCCATAAGAAGATGAGAATAAACAGCATTGTTAGGAGTGTCAAGTGACTCAGGGCAGGTATAAGAACTCTGAAAAGCGCTATGAACATATAAGCTCTTATTAAGAACCTCCACATTCCTAGGCTAGCTGGCAGGCTGTATTCTTTCCTGGCCTTTCTTTACAAATAAATAAAAACTATTCATTGTCTGAGAAGCCTGGGCTCTGGCCATGGCCTTGAGCCTAGAAGCAAGCTTTGAATGAAGCAAGCTTTCCACCCACCCCGCCTCCCACCAACCCTGTGTTGTGTTGCCACCCCACCCAACAGAATGTAATAGCCAAACAGATTGATTTGCAGGCTGGAGAGAAGAAAACTCCAATTAAAAATGTGCTAAAGTCCTTTGAAAATTCATAAGTAACAACTAAGGATCTAGTCTGGTGCTTGTATTCTGACAGTCTGACAGCTTCATTGGTTGAATGCTTTTGAAAAAGTAACTTTAAAACTTGCATAAATTGCACCTTTTGTATTTTAAGTTATACAGGCATGACAACATGATTATTCATGACTTCGGAGAATGTTCTTGACAACAAAAGGACATTAATATCCCCAGCCCTGTACCAAATTAGTAAGGCACCCCAAGAATCAAAGAGAACAAACAGAGCCCCTTCTCCACCGAAGGAGAGAAAGGTCTGTGCTTTGAAATGTACGGGGCCTGGGGTGTCATTTATGGAAAGACAGGTGTGGGTTTCTGGCTAGAGGCTGATAAATATGCTCAGGCAGAAGCTGCTGAAGACACAGGTTTCTGCTGGCAACGGAGAGGGCTTTGGTTTGCTTTGTGTTGCAAGTAGCAATTGGGCCTCTGAGCTTTCTAAAATGAGGAAGAAAAGTATCCAAGATGCCAGCAACATACAAATGGGAAACCCAGGAGAACAAAATGGAGGTGCAACCTTAAAATGATCGCTACAATTCAAAAAGGGTATATTATCTAACCGGCACTGTGCTGAAGCAGGTGACGTGGGATTCTGAGGGAGGTGCTAGCATCCTCATTTCAGAGAGGGGGAAACTAAGGTATGGGAAGGCTAAACAGTGTTCCCACATTCACACTGACTGTAAGAGGCAGAACCAAGATTTGGATCCAAGCAATCTGGCTCCAGAGACCCAGTGGGCTCCTCCCATGATGTACCACTCTGCAGAAATTTAATGACTTCGCCAGGCTGTGAGGATCCCTTGTCTCTGAATGTCTGCTTCATCCTTTTTACTGCTTCTCAGGCAAAACATGGCCAGCCCAGAGTTCCGGAGTTTATATCCCTTTACCTAAGACCAGACTAAGTCTTGTAGTCCTACTCTCAAATTAGTAAGAAAAGTATCTGAGCAGCCTAGCTTCAGTCAGGGATCCAGGCTTGATTGAATCACCGATGCCCAGGGGTGGGAATTTGTAGCTCATACCTGGCTTCCAGAGGGTTCTACACACCGAGGACACTCCCACGGGCTCTGGCTTTACGTTGGTAAAAACGTAGCCTTTGTTTATGAAAGTCTGTGCCTCCTCCCCAGTCTTGCACATCGCAGAATCTCTCGCGTCCGCCAGGTCATTCAATAGAAACTTACTAGGTACAAGGCCATGGTTAAGCACTGACTCTGCTGCCTTCAGAGAACTTACAGCCTGATTGCACGGATCACTCATGTGCAAATAACAGTGCATGATGTGTGTGAGTGTTGTGTGTGTATGTCTATAAATTAGAGGTACTACATGCTCTAAATGTTCAGAGAGGAGAGAAATCACAAACTGCTCCCCCATGATGCTCCCCAGCTTATGATATTATTGTTGGAGAGGTAGAAAAAGTGTGGGCTTTGGAGTAAAATCTCTGTGTTAAAATTCATTCCATTCTGTGATCTCAACAAGTTACTTAACTTCTTTGAGTCTTGATGTCCTCATTTGTAAAATGGGGATAATATTATCTCATGTGACAGTTATTAGAATTAAATTGCATGACTGTGTTTGTGGGTCCAGTAAAAAGAAATTACTTCTCCTCCCGCTTTTTCCTCTTACTTCCTCAGCCCTGCTCCTGTGACAATTGTAGCCCTCACCTCATTTTAACCCACTCACCTTTGTTATGTGTCTGCCTCTCCATCTTTTCCATTTGTGAATTTCTCAAGGGCGTAGTCCATATTTTAGTCCCCCTGTGGCCTTAATTACTGAAACATGAATAGTTAGAGATATATATTGAAAACAACCAATTTTAGGAAACCTTATTTTATATCACATTTTTACCCCATGTCACTCAACACTTCATTTTATAAGCAAGTACTTATGCTCATTTGCATACATTTGCATATTTCTTTGTAAACATTTTTATTTGTTGTGCGGGCTGCATGATAGTAGCGGTAATCATAATACTGGTAACTAACTATTAGTAGTAACTAATTACTAGTACCTAATGTTTGTTAAGTAATCACTATATCAGGCACTCTTCTGTCTTTTCACGTGCATTACCTTATTTCATCTATGCAACAAACCAATAGCTATTGTAATTTCCTTACCTTTTAGCTGTGTGATGTTGGGCCAGTCAATTAACCTCCTCAGGACTCAGTTCTCATATCGAAAGTAACTATAATATTATTACCAGTTCATGGGATTCTATGATGATTCATGGGCACAGCATGCTCGGCACAGTGTCTGGCACATAGGAAGCATTCAGCACAGCTTAGCAAATATTGGCATTAATGTTTATATCAGTATTACTGTTTGTGTTAGATTAGGATAAATATTAGTATTAATGCTAGTAATTGTAATAGATTAGGGTAAGTATTACTATCAATGTTAATATGATTTTGTGACCCTCCAAACTCTTGAGGGCTTTGTGTCTTACTGGCTTTGGGTGTTTTAGGATTCTTTGTTCCCCTGCAGAGAACTTGGCATGGTATAACCACTTGTGGTAACCACAGGTGACTCAGATTTAGGATTTAGAGAACATGGAAGTCATGACCTGAAAGCTTTTGTTTCTGGGGGAGAGAAATACAGGTTTACAGTGTGCAGCTGCTAGGCATTAAAAACAGACAGGTAGGGCTGGCCGAGTGGCGCGGTGGTTAAGAGCTGGCCTGGGAAGCCAGCAGCCCTGGTTCGGTCCCACATATGAGGGCCAGTGACACTGCCCTCAAATACAAAACAAACAAACAAAAAAACAAAACAAAACAGGCAGGTACCCTCAAATAGCTCTGGGGGGAGAAAAAACAACAGCAACAACACTCCAAGGGCTATTTTTAAAAGGTTTAACCTCAGTCCTTTAGGGAAACAGTGGAGATATAGACCTTCAGGTTTGGGAGGAAGCCCCTAAGATCCCCTGTCTAGCTCTCCTAAATCAGATCCTTTAGTGACTGGCCTAAAAAACACCTCCAAAGTAGCAACTTCATGACATCAAACTTAAGTAGGATAGACCTGTTCCTTAAGCACAAATGGACCCCATATTTTACACATTGTGATTTAGCTGTGGCCTGAGTGGAAATTGTGACTGTGCTCCCATCATGGGCCACGATGTCATCTCGTGTGACCCACTTCACCTGGTCTGGGGCTGAGCAAGCAATTCTTGTTGATCAGTTGTTTTCAGGATGCACCCAGAGTCCCCAGGACATCATGTTTAACTTATCAGCTATATTGAAACCTTTTGCTCTCAGGCCCAGTTAAAACAGATGGCAGACTAAATAAATGTGCATCATTGATGCCTCATATTGATGTCCTAAGATTCATTTGAGCCTATACCCATCCCTCTTTATGTGTAGCTGCTGTCTATCAATTCTGCTAGGCTCAGCAGGTTCTATCTCCCTCAGGGCCAGTTCTCTCTACTTCTTTCTCTGCCCCTCACATCACCTCCCAGATACGTACATGTGGACTGGATCACAGGCCCCCATTTATTGATTCCAATAATACCTTTTTCAAACCTCTGCCATGGCACTCAACATTTTGTATATAATTATGGATTACTGCTCAGTCCCCGGCAGACTCTCTCTTTCATGGTTATGTTTCTGGTCCTAGCACGCTGCTTGACACATTGTAGTCGCTTAGGAAATGTTGGATGGTGAAGTAAGGCATACAGGATGAGTCATAATATGGTAATAACTATGTATAGTGCCAGATGAGTACTAGACTAGTCAGGGGGATCACTTCTTAAGTTACACAAATGTCTAACCATTATGCTGAACGCCTGAATTAATACAAAACAATATCGAATGTTAACCATAATTGAAAATTTAGAAAAAGCGGGGGAGTAGAAAGGTTAAAAAAAAAAAAAAAAGGAAATGTTGGATGAATGACCCAAATTGCTTATGGTGGGGAGCCCTGCGGTCAGCTCTCCCATCCCATCAACTTGCCACGGGTCCTGGGATGTTATCTCCAGGGGAGCTGTCCACCCATTTAAAAAGACGATGAACAGGCTAAATATTAGTCATCCATCTACTATTTTCTCATTGAGTTGCCTTAACAAATGGCAAGAACAGATGGCATTCAAGACATGTTGTCATTAGGAAAGTATAAAAATTTTATTTGTTTCTTTAAAAAGTTGTAAAAAGAACCGGCCCAGCACTGCATACGATTTCAAGCGCAGCCCTGGGAAAGCTGGTGTGGGGAACAAACGCTGTGCTTTTTGACCTTTTCCTTTTAGGTCTTGCCATGTCATCACTTTTTATTAATGGTCCTTTCCTTTCTGTAAACATGATGACCTCTCAAAATTGAGTTCTAAGACAAGTTTGGTCTCCTTTTGTTCTAGGGGGAAAGAGGACATGAACACAGATTGTGTCTCACTGTGTGCCCGGTACTAACTACCCTGTGGAATTCTTCCGCATGGTATTTAATAAGCATCACTGAAATTCTTCTATAAAGTTAAGGTAGCAGCAATGCAGAGGCAGCCACTCTGCTCAGTTTGATTTTGATGTTGTGCCAGGAACTGAAATTTAGAGCCAGGGGCCCTGACCTCCTAAATGTCCCTACCCACAGAAGCGCTTGACATCCTCTTCGCAGAAAAATCCCAGCCAGCAATTCTGGCTGGCTTGCCTTATTGAAGGCTGAGCACTAAGATCAATAGAGCAATATTTTATGAAATTCAATTTATCAGAAGATTTGACATCTTAAAGATGATGGAATGTCTTATGTATTGGCAACCGGGGAAACTTCAGGAATGTTGGGTTCAGGCGGTGCTAAAGCCCACAGTTGATTTGAAATTTCCTGTCCTTGAAAGAAGACAATGACGAAGAGTCCCTTTGGAAATCTGACTCTCAGTCCCAAACATTCACAGCCATAGTGCAAGCAAGCCAGGATTCCAAGCCCTAGTGAATGTGTCATTTGCAGTGAGTTTTAAGCACTGCTTCTACCAGAAGCAAAAGCAAAAACAAGCAAACAAAAACAAAAAACTAGCATATCTTTACAAGTGGGAACAGCCTACAAAGGGTTAGCCTGTAAACTCTACCCCTACACCAACCTTTTCCCAAATGAAGTTGCCACAAGTGTCAGGTTAAAACTGAGCATCACCTAAAGGTGTGTATTGTGCTCTCCTGAATTGGACCCTGGAACAGAAAAAGGGCACAAGTGGAAAAACGGATGAAATCCAAATGAAGTCTGTAGTTTCGTTCAGAATGATATACCAATGTTAGTTTCTTACTTGTGACAAAGGCACAATGGTTACATGGGATATTAGCAATAGGGGAAGCTGGGGTGTGGGGTATACAGGAACTCCCTGTATTATCTTGGCAACTTTTCTGTAAGCCTAAACTTATTCCAAAACATAAAGCTTATTTTAAAAAAATGTAAGAGGATCAAATCCAGAGGTTTCTGAGGATGAGATGGGAAGTACTAAAAGGAATGGAAGGCACTTAAATGTTTACACACACACAAACACACACACACACACAGATAACTGTGAGGTGGGATCCTTTCACAGTATATGCATATATCAAATCATCACATTTTAAATGTCTTATGATTTTATCAGTCAATTATATCTCTATAAAGCTGGAAAAAAAATGAATAAAATGAAAAAGAACATGAGACCCAAAGCTATGAGTATGCAGCTCCCCTCTCCTCTTAATAGCTGTCCCTGTCATTAAGTTCTTAACTTACCTGACCCTAAGTTTTCTCATCTCTAAAAACAGGGATAATTAAACCCTCTTCATGTAGTTATGATGATGATGAAATGACAGAACATATAAAATCAGCTTGCAGGTAGTAAGTGCTCAGTGCACATTAGTTGAACTCAATCAAAGGTTAAAACAAAGTAAATGTGAAAAGTCAAAGAGATGTTTTTTTTTTTAAATAATGGAGAATCTTTGCCAAGGCACCTTCTGCAACTTCTGGACAACCAGGAGTCTCATTTCAAGGACAGGTCAAGCTGGCAAGCATTGCCAGTCATTGCCCACAGGGACTTCTGGCAAGAGTTTGCATAAGGTTGAACTTGGCACCATCCTTTCGTCACCTTAAGTAAACACTTTCTAATTAATGTGTTACCATCCCAGCCTTCTGACTCATGGGAAAATCCTCTTTTCACAAATTTATTTCGAAGTCACTCGAATTAACAGCAACCTTACTTTCTTTCCTAGGTAAGTCCCATTATAGATAAGAATTGCTTTAAGGGAGAAAAACCCCAATTCTGTTTGTAACATTTCTCTTAACTCTGGTGTTAGAGAAATAAAAAATAAGCAAAAATAAGCAAACATATTCATTTATCTTCCTATCTTCCTTGGAGTAGACAGATTGCCAGGCAAATTATATGTCAGTTTAAGGAAACTACAGCTCAGAGAAGTCAAGCGACCTTCCCAGCACCACCCAGCAGAGGAGACAGAACTTGAACCTGACTCCAAGAGCTGTCCTCTCTCTTACTATGTTGCCTATCCACTCCATTGGAGTCAAGTTGAAGAATGCTAGAAGCACTCATCTTTTCTTCTGTTTTTTTTCCCTCCAAAGCAGAGCTTCTCAGCATGGTTGGGTAGCATGTGAGAGGACCATCCACTCCCACATGGAGACTCATGAAATCCATTCCATCTACTTCTACCTACCTGTTAAAACAAACGTTACCTTTTCACTCTTGGGTGCAGATTACAGAATCCAGCCATTCCAACAAACTGACTGTGGAATCCTTGGTCTTAAAGGAGCTGTCTCCAGGTGGAGCCTCTTAGAGGGGCACCCATTGGGCTGGGCTGGGCTGGGCTGGGCCCCATCACCATGAAGTGCCTGGTGCTTCTTACACTGACTGCATGGGCAATCCTGAACCGGCATGTGCCCCCATCACCCTTTCTGGCTTCTGAGCCTAGATCCTACACCCCTTTGCTGCCCAGTTCTCCCATTTTTCTACTGAGTCCTGTTCGCCTTACCTAAAGGCCTTCCTGCCTTTTCAGCCTGGATGTCCACTTGGTGCTGCTTCCCAAGTAGTCACTTCAGCTTCTCTCTTCAGCTATGAGTTCAGGGCTCTCAGACTATCCACTCCTCACTTTCCAGATTTCCGCCCAGCTGGCCTGAATCATCTCAGCCCTCCAGACCCTATTCCCAGGTTCCCAACTTTCCTGTTGGATTGCCAGAGACCAAAACACACCACACACACACACACACACACACACACACACGCACACGCACACACACACACGCGTACACACACACAGAGTTGCCTGATTTGCAAGCACTCATTAGCGTTAAATGCCAAGTTTCAGGAATAACCAGCCTTCTTGGTTACAAGTAAATCAAGATCACTGCATTAGCACTGTAATGGAAATATAATGAAGGAATTTATTGCCCCTGAAAGACAATATCTGCCACACAAACCCCATGGGGTAGCTCCAGACAGTAAGTACAGCTCCACGCCGCTAATTCCTCTGGCCCATAATTATCTCAGGAGGACCGTGACCCTGCAGTTCTCCCTATTAAAAATATATTTCCTTACAAAATGAACTGTGCTTTATTGAATTGCATCATTTTGATCACTGAAAATTGACATATTGGGCTCATTAGCCAGGAAGTTGGATAGTTAATTTATGAGGTTTCCTCAGAGCCTGTCCCAGACCACTCATTGAGGGAGCTAAACAGCCCACGATGAGATGGAAGAAAGTTACTCTGGCAGAGTTGAGTTATTTTTCTCTCATTACAGAGATAATGAACAGAAAACTTCCCTAGTACAGATATTGCTTCCCACCCTGGGCCCCTCCCCCACCTCAAAATGATTGTGCTTTATTGCAACCTGATACCATTTGATGGGCAAACAGTCTTATTCTGCTCATTAGCACCGTTTTTCTCTTAAAATGCTTCAACTGCTGAGATGAAAAGACGATCTGCGGCTTTGCCTTTATCTTTAATATTTAAAACTGTTCGCACAACCTTTTAAAAATCAAATATTGATGCTGCTACCTGTTGTTCTTCAAAGTGGAGCAATTATACTGCAGGCCCTTCACGACAAGCCTGTCTTTATTAGAAATGAGAATGTTCGGGAGACATACATATCTTTCCCCCTCCATGGCCTCCCCCTTCCGCCCAGGATAGAAAGCTGAGAAGAACGTGTGGCTCTTATTAAAGAAATGTGCTGAGGCAGCCACCCGAAAACACCTCATTGGGGGGCTGGCAAGGGATAAGGAGATGCAAGGGGTATCCTCAAAGTAGATTCTGCAAAATGGTACGACGCCCTTGGAGCTATATAGCTCCCTAGGCTCTCAGCCAGTTTGCCCACAGGAAGCCGGCTTCCTTCAACCTCTGCCACCTAGATTCCAAGGAACAGCGGCTGAGCAACGGGACGGTTCCACACTGCTCTCTAGTGGCTGTGCCCAGAAGCTAAGCGCATCAGGCAGTCTTCAACCTCATTCAGAACTCTCACACTCACCCTGGACCAGCTGTATGCCAGGGACTGGGGATATTGAGGTGAGAAAGACTCGCAGCCTGTCCTTAAATTCCTCATGATCCATTCAGGGAATAAACACATAGGCAGATAATTATAAAGCAATGTGTATGTGAGAAAGTTCAGAATGCCCTGGGAACACAGGGCAGCAGCATCACCATGCCTGTGGGGTCTTGCAGGACTTTGAGAAGGTGGTCTGAAAGGAGGAGAAGGGGTTTACCAAGCAGAAGACAAGGAGATGTTGGTCAGACCCTGGTTGTGAAGGGCCTCCTGTGCCGCTGTGAGATTGTGGGCGTGAACACTCAGGAGACAATTGTAAGATGCTGTGTAGCACCAGTTTTTAAGATGCACATTTTCTTTTCATGCATTAACATCGCTTTGGGATGCCTCCTTCAAACAATGGTGTGTCATCATTTTGTTTGTAATATTTTCTCTCTTCATGGTGGGACAAAGTCATGGTGCATTTTGTGGTCTATGGCATCAGAGATTTGAGGAAATGCAGTAAAATAAGGCTAAGTTAGGCCATGGCTGGGGGATGGAGAGCAGTTTACAGCGTAAAATAAATGCACAGAATAAGATGAGGTAATGGCTCTGGAGACAGAGAGAAGGGGACCGATCATGGAGACTTTTAGGTGGTGGAGGTTTTTATAATTGCTGAATGATTATATGTCAGAGACAAAGAAGATGGGAATTCCTCTGTGTGGGGGGGTGAGAGGGAGAGAGGGAGGGAGGAGGGAGGGAGGAAGGGAGAGAGAGAGAGAGAGAGAGAGAGAGAGAGAGAGAGAGAGAGAGAGAAGAAGGAGGAGAAGGAGAAGGAGAAGAAAGAGAAGAAGCAGCAGCAGCAACTGGAAGAAAGTAGTAAAAACAGGTTTTGCTGTGAGTGTTTTAAGTTCTTTGACCATAAAAGAGGTGGGAGAATTACACAACTGAAAGGCGCCTTAAGATCTCCTTATTGATTAAACATTTATGTGGGTTTTCAATAGAGTAAAATGATGGAAGTGGGACAGAGAAGGGGTCCGGAAAAAGATGATTTCTTTTTGGCCTGCTGAGTTTAAGATTGTTTTCAGTGTATAGGAAACAGGAGCCTAGCATTGCGTTTAATTTGTTCTAATTCATCTGGCAAAAACACTCTCCTAATATCAGCTCAATCAGTTGTACGAATAACTTCGGAGCCACTCAATACTTTGGTCATGGATGAGATGGAATACCATTTGCTTCCCCGTACTGGACACCCAGAAAGCTGAGTTTAGGATCCACCACAAAGAACTCCCACCCCCACAGCACACATACTCCAGCACCTTCCCTCAGTAGGCATTTTCCTATATTAAGGACATAAATTAGCTGTTGTGACTGTTGCTTTGGATCCATGAAACGGAGTAGCAGTTGCATAAAACTGAGCCACCAATTTCTGAGATTCTGATTATTGCAGTATTTATCTTCTCATCCCCAAGGTGAGATTCTACTTGGTATTGTCAGCTACGTACTCATTTTGTTGGGCTTTTCATGGCTCTTGATTTTTCGATTGTATTTCTATTAGTCAAAGACTGGGGAAGAGGGAGAAGAGGGTTGACATGGCTGGTGATGGTGGTGGTGGTGATGACAGGCAAGACAGAGGAGGCACGAGAGTGGGCGCCCTCTGATATCAAAATAGGCAAATTGGGAAAACCACATAGGACAGCATGCCAGCAGGCAAGTATTTCTTAGGAAAAGTGTCCTTTTCTAACATGACTTCACATTTTAGTGGAAAGAGTGGGACAGACATGCGCTCAAATCCTTCCTCCTTTGGTTGCTGACGGTGTGGTCTAGGCAACTTATTTAACCTCTCCGACCCCAGCATTCCTTGTTTGTAACACAGAGATAGCAATACGCCATCCTCACAGGATTTGCTGAAAAGTAAATGAGATGGCCTGTGTAAAGCTGTCACACAGTGAGTGTCTGGTACCTACTGACAGTTACCTGTGCCACCCCCACCCTGGGTTGCTCATGTTTGAATCACTCCAGGAACACTGCCTAGTCACTTCTGCCATTCCCTTGGCATGCCTTGTATTTTCTCATCTCCAGGGCTTTGCTGATGTTACTCCCTATTCCAGGCATCTCTGGACATCCCCATCCTATCATCTCCAAGGCCATTTCAAATGCCAGCCCCTCTGGGAAACGTCTCTGGCACTCCTAAATGAATGTCATCTCTCCTTCCTCAGAGCCAATAAAACAGCTCAGTATGCAGCCCACACAGGCTCTTTCATGTATATTATACCTGACACTTATAGCTCTGTGACCTAGTTACCCTCGCTGAGCCTCAGTTTTTTCATCAAAATGGCGGTAATAAAATTGTCTACTTCCTGGGCAGTGGCAAGGGTCAAGTTGCTAATGCCTACCCAGCGACAGACACATACAGCTCAATAGATGCTAGTGATATGGATGTGGCAGTAGTAGCAGTAGCTCTAGATATGACCTCTAGTCAGAAAATGTGATTTCCTTGCTTGCTTGCCTCTGGAAAGGATGCGTGCTGTTTCTAGAAATTGGTGTCTTTTTTCGTAGTCACCCCTCACTTGTTAAGGGCTGCAATAGTAAATGGCCACCGTGGTGAACTCAATAAAATAAGTGCATCAGGGATGGAGTCCTGTTTAGATTTCAGTTGTGGGTGATATTTATCAGCTTGAGACCCTTCCTTCCAGGGCACAGGAAATGTCCATGCCACTCATAGAGCCACTGAGACATGCACAATGTGAAAACTGGGTAACAATGTGAAATCTCAAATACAATCATCAGCTGACCAGATGAAGAGCTTTGATGAACATAGAATGAGTGACTGACTCCAAGTTGGGAACAGAGGCTGTCTAATCTTAATCAGTGGGATGGAAATGCTTGGGAATTCTTCCATGATCCCCCAACAAATATACCTGTTAGCAAATTGTTTCCCACTTTTATGTCATTTCTCAGTTTCTTTCATGAGTTTCAGATTCAACCAACTTCTAAGAAGGAATAGGAAGAGGTCCATAATTTAGATAATGGGACATATTATACATCCCTAATAAATAGTGCTAGGCCATGTATTACTAGGTTTCAAGGTCTATAGACTCTAACTTCCAACCCAGATGACTGTCATTTGTCTGCTCCCATACATGGTTGCCCCATAACATTTGTGATAGGAATCACACACACACTCACACAAAAGAGAAAGAGGGAAGGAGGGAGGGAGGGAGGAGAGAGAGAGAGAGAGAGAGAGAGAGAGAGAGAGAGAGAGAGAGAGAGAAACCTGAACAGATAGAGAAGTCTCTACTTGGGTGGGAAACAGATACAAGTTACTGGCACTATATTCCTAACTTATTTCTGGGGTGTTCAGTGCTCCACAGAACGTAGCACCCTCTGCAGCTGCCCAACCGGTGCACTCTAATAGAGCTCCGCCTGCATGAGGGAGAACAGGTTGGAAAGGAAGACTGACCCAGCTACACTGCTCAGTATGGTCGCTACTAACCAACCACATGGGGTTACTGAGTACTTGACATGTGGTGAATCCGAATGGGGATATGCTCTGAATGAAAAAATACATACTGAATTTCAAAGCCATTATGAAAAAAGAATGTAAAACATCCCAATAATAATTTTTGTATAGGTTACATGTTGAAATAATATTTTGGATATATTGGGTTAAATGAAATATATTCTCATTTTTAATTGAAGTACAGTTGGCATACAGCCGCCTCTTGGTTTCAGGTGTACATCATGGTGGTTCTATATTTGTATACATTACAAAATGATTACCACAATAAGTCTAATCACCATACCTCACCATACAAAGTTAGTACAATATTATTGACTATATTCCGTATGTTGTACATTATGTCTCCATAGCTTACTTATTTTACAACTGGAAGTTTATGCCTCCTAATCTTGTTCACCTATTTCGACCACCCCAACTCCTCCCCGCTCTAGTAATCACCAGTTTCTAGTTTCCTGTATCTGTGAGTCTGTTTCCATTTTGTTTTGTTTGCTTGCTTCTTTTGTTTTTTAGATTCCACATGTAAGTGAAATCATACAGTATCTGTCTTTCTCTGTCTGACTTATTTCACCACCTTATTTCACTGACTTATTTCACAACATAATACCCTCTAGGTCCATCCATGTTGTTGCAAATGGCAAGATTTTATTCTTTTTTTTATGGCTGAGTAATATGCCATTGTATATACAATTGGCCCTTAAACAACGCGAAGGTTTGTGCGCTGAGCTCTCCACACAGTTGAAAATCCACATATAAATTTTGACTTTTGAAAAACTTAACTACTAAGAGCCTACCGCTGCCCAAAGCCTTACCGGTAACAACAACAAAAAAAGTTGATTAACACATATTCTATATACTACATAGATTACTGACTGTATTCTTACAATAACGTAAGCTAGAGAAAAGAAAATGTTATTAAGAAAAACAAGGAAGAAAAGGTAAATTTACTGTATTTATTGAAAAAAATCCTGTATGTATACATGGACCCACACCGTTCAAACCCATGTTGTTCAGGGGTCACTGTACATATGACATCTTCTTTATCCATTCATCTATCAATGGAAGTATATTCTTAATGTTAATGTCACTGTTTTGGTTTTTTTGTTGTTTTTTTTTTTGAGGGCAGTGTTACTGGCCCTCATATGTGGGACTGAACCGGGGCCGCTGGCTTCCCAAGCCAGCGCTTAACCACCGCGCCACTCGGCCGGCCCTGTTTTTGTTTTGTTTTTTAATGTAGCTACTAGAAAATTGAAAATTGCACACGTAGCTTGCTTTCTATTTCTGGTGGACAGCTGCTCTAGACTAGCTCTAGGCCCACATCATAACAGTTGTACCACAACCCAGATTTAGTGTCAGATGTGATTGCCCACAGTGTATCTTATTTCATTTGAAAAATCATTTTGCTTTCTTTTAAAATGGGAATGATACAAAAGGGCACAAGATGAAAAATGAGTCTTACATCCCTGCTCCCCTTTTCCCAGTTCCTCTTGGTTTCTCCCCTGGAGGCAAGCGCTTCCCCAGTCTTCTATATGCCCTTCCAGAGATTCCCAAGAAATCTCTCCACTCGCTGTTTTCTCACACTTCACCTGTCTCACCTGTTTACATTACCTGCTGACCACTGTTGGTATTTGAGTATGTCCGAGAGGGTGGCAGCTTACAGTGGACTAGACTCCATTGGGGCAAGGACACTGAGACATAACATTAAATAATGACCCTGTGAAGAATGAGCTAAGGGATTTGCTATGTCTAATATCTTTGAAAAAAAAAAAAAAGGCATCAAGGATTCTACCGTGACCAGTGGAACCAGTGGCATCCATACGGGAGACTGTGAAGAAAGTGATCTCTGTGCTCTGCTAACATCTGTGTGCCATTGTGTCCCAACTGGCTCTCCTTAAAGGGCTTTTTCCCCTTTGCAGATGAAATAACTGGGATAGGGAGTTATTTACCTAAAGCCTTGTGAATTTGGGATTTAAATAAAGGACTTTAAACTAAAAGCAACTTTTCCAGGGCAAGTTTTAATATGTTAATTAAGGTGGCCTAACTTTGAATTTTCACAGTTTAGGGGGAAATGATGGCCTGAAGATCAGTCATGTATAACCCACTATATACATAATATTTAAAGAGCCTTAATGCTATTGTCTTTATCATTTCAAAGCAACCCTTTAAGGCATGGAGGATGGGAAAAGGATAAAAAAAAAAAAAAAAAACTACTCTGTATTACCCTGTCCCCATCTCCCGCCCCAGCATTGAATATCTGTCAGACGTGGTTAAAATAAACATCAAGGGACATCCAGAAGTGGAAGATGGCAGTTCCTGAATCCCACCCCACATCTACAGAGTCAGACTGAGAGCAGAGCTGAGGCTGGGCACCAGATGATACTCAAAGCATCACCTTATCCATTTCTTTGCAACAAACAGAACCTAAGTATTGTTTAGGTGCTAGGGATACATCAGGAAACAGGGAAGGTAAATCAAACATGCCTGTATTATCTTTTCAAAAACATAATTATAAATACATTTAAATGTATGGGTGTGTACTCAACCCAATCTTGATATGAGCTAGGACAGATAATTAAGGTGGGCTCCCATCAGGGGCAATATTGCTGGCCAATCAGCTGATATTATAGCATCTTTGTTCTTGGTTCTGGTCCAGGACTCCAGCCACTCACTAAAGAGTCAAAAAAAAAAAAAAATGGATCCAGACAACCAGCAATGAGGGGCTTGGCAAGAACTCTGCAGGCTCTCAAAGTCTTAGCAGGCGAAGGTTTAAGCAGAGTTTCCATCCAGGTAGCGGGATGGGAGAACTAACCCTGAAACCCAAGCTGAAACGGTGATACAAACAAGGCCTGCTTCTTGGCAGTTAGGAGAAGCACCGTGAAGCAGAAAGAGGCCAGCTTGGAAATCAGGGAGTCTGTGTCCAAACTCTGGCTCTTGAACCCACCAGCTATGTGACATGGGACGCTTTGCATAACCCTCTTGGTGCTGTCAGTTATCTCATCTGAAAAACACGAAGATCACATCTACCTTGCAAATGTTGTGTAGGGATTTAAAATGTTCACAAAGCACCTAAGGAGACACACAAGACAAATTATTGAGTTTAAATGTTACTTAAATATTAAATTATTAAAATAATATGAAATTAATAAAACCTCTGTTTGGGAGCGGTAGCCCCAACAGACAAGTAGCACATGGCGCTCCCACCTGGAAACCCATACACCAGGACTATAATGGAAGAACTCGTTCCAGACACCATTCTCTGCAGTCCCATCACCCTGTTCAGAGACAGGGCATGGCTGAGGTATAGGTGAAGAGCTTCAATTCCAACAGAGATGTGTGGCAAGAACACGCCCGGCCTAAGCGCAGCCACCTGCCCAATGTCCCCTTGAGGAAGATGGAGGATGAGAAGCTTTCTCTTCACACAGCCCATACCTTTGTGGACAAGGCATCTTCTTTCATACCTGTTCTTTGTTCCTCTTGTCATAACCACCAGCACCAATCATGCTCAAGAGATTCTTTGCTACAATGGTGCTGCCTAGCATTCCTGTAGAGTTTGCAAATAAGTTATCCGTTGTTCGAAGAGTCAATATTACCATACCTAGGTTCAATTTTTATCTTAATCATATTATAGGATTAATATAATCATAAGCAGCCCGTGTGATCATTTGATCTGGTTTTTCAATGTTGACTCCCAAATCGTAGGTCCTTCGCATAGGAAAAGCAGACTGACTCAGATGTATGAGCTTGAGAAAGACTGGAATAAACTTAGCATTGCTAAGGAAGAAACCTCTCTCCACCCTCCAGGGTGGTGGGTGAGATCTTGGAAGTGCTTCTTCAATCCTCCTACGCAACTCCATCTATGGTAACTCAAAGCTGGTTATTCTGGTCGAGTTTCATGTTCTGCCTTACCCACATCTCAGCCACTTTTCTTCCTAACAGACCCAACCCACGAGCTCCAAATATTTATCTTCTGCTTTCTTTGAAAGCTGCGTTGCAAAAAAAAAATGCCTTCTTTTAATGCATCATATTCTTTACCTCCATCTCTTCTCAACATCTAGTCTCCTCCATTTCTAATCATTGCTCTGAAATCCACATAGCAGAAAACATACAGGTAAGCACTGAGAATAGCCACACACACACAAAAGATTGACATAATGTGAATGGTACGTTCAGATGCCTGACTGAAGGTTTTTTTCTATTTTTCTATGGGTTATGGAATTCGTGTATACACACCCTTAGCACTGGAGCATTTCTAACTCAGTGTCAGTATACTCACCATACAATGATGTAAAGGAAAACAAAAGAAGGAGAAGAAGGAGAGATATGCTGCACAGGGCATGGAACAGAGTCAGCTAGTTGATTTCTAGTGTTGGGTCTGCCACTTACTTGTTATACAATCCTAGACACGCCTCTTAACCTCTGTGTGTCTCAGTTTCCTAGCTGATTGAGTAAGAGGTTGGGTTTGATCATCTCTAAAGTTGTTTTCGCTCTAGAATCCACACTACCATAATGTTACATAATCCATGTATATGCTACACCGCAGTGAGGCCAGTGGTTTGAATCCAGTTTCTCCTTGCAGTGATGCCTCCAGAGTGCGTATGGGAATAAGCAGCCCATTGGCTTCTTGCATTCTGCTTTACAAATCAACCCTTTGGCATCTTGAGCCACTCTGCAGGAAGCCAGGCTAAGTGGTGTTCGTAAATCTCTTAGACTCACTAATGACATTCAAAGAAGACCTATTACACACCTCAGCAGAGCAGTCAGAGACACATAACAGGAAACCTCGGTTGCAAAGAAAGGACACCTAATTTATATGACATGGTTGTCAGACCTTCTTCACCAACCCCTCTAGGCACTGTGCCAACATCACGGGCTTGCCCACTCGGTTGTTAAGCCAACACTACAGGATAGGCAGGTGTGATCCATCTCTCAACTCCCAACAAGCGGAGACTGGGATTTCCCCTGCTGCCCTGGGTCTAGAAACCCCCAAAAGTATCCTGGCCAGGCCTCATCAGATTAAACCCTGGTACATCCATGGGGACACCATATTTAGGCTTTAAAAGTTTATCCCCAATCCCAGAATTTACTTGTAAACTACGTGATTTCTCCAACATTCTTTCCACCAACTTCTGACTTCTTCCCTTTCAAGAGCTGTAGAATTTGGAATTGAGCAGGCCTGGGCTGGAATTCTGGCTCTGCCGATTTTTAACTGTGGAGCTTTAGGTAGAGTCATTTAACCCCTTTCAGCCGCCACCTCCACCTCTGTAAAATATGGATAATAATGCCTTCCTTACACAGGCAGGCAAGGATTAAATGAAGCCACTAAGTACAAGGTCTGAAATATACCATAATTACTGCTGTTGTTGTGGATGTTAGGGTTACATCCATCAGCCCAATACATTCCCTCAAATTATAGTAAAAGACAATCTGCTATGTAAGACTGCATCCTAAAGGCAAGAATGTCAGGACTCCTGTATTACGCATGAACAGGGCTTGTGCCAATTCCATATAGAAAAATAAGTAAAAAGACAATTATTGAATTTCTAAAGGTTACAGGGTCACTGAGAAATGGACTGCAGCCTCTCTATTGTGGCTCTGATGTTGCTCTCTGAGACGATGCGAAGACTATGAGTTTTGGGTCATAAAGACTTCTTCTGAGTTCCGGTCTCATCACTTGCTCTCCTTGTACCTTGAAATAGGGTTCTTAGCCTATCTGTACCTAGTTTCCTGATCTGAAAAGTGGCACGCCCTCTGACACATAGCAAGTCCTCAGAATTTGTGAATGCCCCCCACCCTGCCTGTCCTAACTAACTGTGTTGAGAATCCAAGTAGGTCTTGTGCAAGTCAGATGGCCATCTCTTCCTTTTACACAATTGGGATTCTTTTTCCACTCTTCCATTTAGAGTGTTACTTTCCATTTAAGCTGTGGGGAATTACCTCTGAGTATATTCAAGGAGATTTGGGTCAGACTGCCTTCAGAAAAAATATAATGGAAACCTCACATAAGCTCTGTATCACACCAAGCAAGTAACTACTTATTGAATCTTTTGGAATTTCTGAAGGTAAGGTTTCCTCATGCTTAGCTGTTTGCAATAAACATCAACCCTAGTAGTGCTATTTCCATGAAACCAAAAGATCTTTCATATGTTTATTTTGTGAATTGGGTCTTTGAATAAAAAGATATACCTCCTCTTTTTTTTCCATCTGGAAATAAGGAGTTAGAAAACATGAAGGACTTACACCAGAATCATCTCTGAGGTTCCATGCGGACTCAAGAATACATATACCTGGTTATGCACACAGCTTTTGACAAGAAAAGTTAATTGTTTCTTTACAGTTCTTCTATAATTCAGAAGTACATTATTTCAAATTCATTCTCCTGTATGCCTGAGATTTGGAGAACAGTTTTAATGCAGCTGACTTTTTAAATGATGTTATGTAAAAAATATTATTTAAAGATATAATATTACACATATCAACCTGTTATGGTGATATCAGCCCAACTGGTTGAGAGCTATTTAAACAAGATGTAGTAAAGAAAGCAAATGGGCTTGAGGGTAAGTATGATGATTAATTTTGTATGTTAACTTGGCTGGGCCAGAGAGTCTCCATATGCGGTCAGATACTATTCTGGATTTTTTCCATGAAAAAAATCTGTTTTTGTACGAGATAAACATTTAAATCTGTGGACTTTGAATAAAGCAGATTGCCCATGGTGATATGGGTGGGCCTCACCCAATCAGTTGAAAGCCAGAATAGAACAAAAAGACTAGCCTTCTTGGAGCAAGAAGGAACTCTGCTGCAGCAGCCCCTGGACTTGAGCTGCATGCAACATGGGCTCTTCTCTGGTCCTCCAGCCTGCCAACCATCCTACGGACTTTGGACTTGCCAGCCTCCATAATCACACAAGCCACTTCCTTAAAGTCAATATCTTTTATATGTACACACACACACACACACACACACACACACACACACACACACACATTTCCTATTGCTTCTGTTTCTCTAGAGAGCCCTGACTAATACAATAGTCCCAAACACCCTCAACTCTAAACCACTGTGGGGTTCCTACACCATGAACCCCATACTTGAAGAAAACCTGTTATATTGCATTGCATTGTTAGGAAATCAGCTGTGCAGTCTCATAATTTCCAGTGGTGAAAAGCACAGGCCTTAGAGCCAGAGATGTGTGGGATTAAGCCCTGGCTCCCCTGTCGGTGGGCTGTTTGCCTCTAGGTAGGAAGACACCACAGAGGCCCAGAGACACAAGTATACACTCAGCCCAATGTGTCCCCATCCAAGAGGACGCAAGTGGCATGGGTCTGAGGATCACACTTTTTGGTGCTGCGTTTGGTGAGGGAGAAATTGTGAAGATTCATTCATTTAGGAGCTTGGCACCATATCCGACACCCAGTGAGGATTCCAAACCAAGATGTCAACTGTTATGATCAGAATTGTTACTAATTTTCAAAGAATGAAAATTTTCTTTACCTTCAAAGCACACTGAGCAAATTTGTTTGCCGCTAGTAGAGCAGCATCACCAGAATGAAAGAGGAGATGAGTCCATTAATAAGAGGCCCTGGCTAATCGTAAGCTGCTGCAAAGCACTGGATTTGCTATGTGAGGACATCCAATTTTACAAAACGAATGCAAGGGGGTGGGGAGGTAAATTGTTTGCTTTGCAGAGGAACACATTGCTTTTAGATGGTTTCGAGTTTTCAAGATAATCTTGATTGACCTGAAATGTTGACAGGCATTATTTATGGAGCATCTGTTACCCACTTCCCTCAGTACACATAGCCCCACCCAGTGTCAAACCAGAGGAAATGTCTGCAGGTGAAGCAACTGGGGGACTTCTGTGACCTTCAGGTTTCTCCAGGCCTCCTGCAGGGATGAACTTGGTCCAGAAAAAGGATCTCACTGCCTCTGCCCCTGCTGCCATCCTGAAGCTCCCGCCTGGGGAAGAAATGAAAATCCCTGACCTCGTTTCCATCTGAAATGAACTGAGAGACTCATTTGCTCTCATCGGGATCATGAGATGTGGAATCAGAAGACCTGGGTCTGCCCCCACTGCCAGCTGCGCCATCCAGGAAAAGTCACTGAGCGTTGAACTTCATTCGCTCATTTGTAAAATGGGTGTTGCATCCATCTCTCATCCCATGTTGCAGTGGATTAAAATACAACAAAAAGGAGAACTGCGAGGCAGCCAGAGGCAACCCAGATATCCCCCTGCAGCATCAGCTTCTCCATTCTGCTCTGGTTCCTGGTCTGCGTCGTACAAGTTTTTTCAACATACTGTGCACCAAAGTAGTTCATTGGCAACGCAGTAATTAGCATTACAGATGAAATGACACTGCTGCAGTGTTAATTACTACAGTGCAGATGTACCATTAGATATCATACATAATGTTGTCAAGCCTTTATTTTTAAATTAAAGTGCAACAAACCATACCCTGGCTACACAGCTTCTTTTGATTAATACAAATTAATGTTATTTCGATGTCTAGGGAAAGGGGAGGGGGGCAATAAGAGAGTGTTGCATCTAATTGTAAGAACACATAGGCAAATGGTAGAATTTTAGAGAGATTCCCCATCACTCTCTTCCCCCACTCTGGTCTCTACATAATGGAGAGTGTGAGCTCCATGAGGGCAGGGGCTGTGCCTGGTTTTATGTCATACAATTCCCAGATCCTAGCACATAGTCACATACATTGAATGGATTATGAATTACTGACAAAATAGTGAATGAGTGAATGAATAAATGAATGAATGAATGAATGAATGAATGAATGAATGAATATAGAGCCATGTAAGCAGAAGGAGTGAGGAAGTAGAGTGAAGGAACTAGAAGGAATAATGGTTTATTCCTGATTACCTTGATTTTGTGTTTGCTTTGTGGCCTTTCAAATGATCTTGAATGCTTCCCAGGCCTGGAGCTTTAAAATCTGAAATGATAGACGAGTGAGTCATCACAATGTACAAAAGTCGGTTAAAGTTCTTCACTGTGATGTTCAGCAAGCAGCACTATATTCTGCTGGGTTCTGGGAAATAGGGAAAATCAACATGGGTCCTTTAGCATCAACTAGGCACCCATGCAATAGGTCAAAAGCAAGGGAACGAAGAGAATGAAAATTACATGTATCATTTATTTAATACTCACAGCAACCTTATGGGGGGTATTTTTCTCATTTTTTTTTATTGTGATACAATACACATATGAAATTTACCATCTTAACCATTTTTAAATGTGCAATTTTAGTGTTATTAGTTAAACATTCATATTATGCAACCATCACCACTATTGATCTCCAGAACTCTTTTCAGGTTGTAAAACTGATTCTCTGTACTCATTAAGCAATAACTCCCCATGCCTGCCTCCCCTTAGCCCCTGGCAACCACCACTGTACTTTCTATCTCTGTGATTTTGATTATTCTAGGTACCTCATATAACATGGAATCCATTTACATTTAAAGTAATTACTGATAAGGAGAGATGTGTTTCTATCATTTGGATATTTGTTTTCTACACACCTTATAACTTTTTTATTCCTCATTGTCTTGGGGGAAATTTTCATATGTCTACTTTACAGTTAAAGAAACTGAGGCTTCAAGAAATTTACTGAACTCTCCAAGGTCACCGAGAGGCAGATTGGGAATCTTTTGACGCAAGAGTCCTTGATTTTTCCATCGGCTATGTGCCAGTGTGTTTTCTAAGTACTGGGAAAATGCAGACAAGCATATGACATGGTCCCTGCCTTGCTTCGGTGGGCAGCAATTTTCTTAGGAACATTAGACAGACACAGATGAAAGGGTTTCTAGAAGTGCAGGGAAGCCCAAGATACCCGCCCAATGGGACAAAACATAAGAATGCGGAGCAGCTTCGCTCATCCTGCCTTGCTGACCGTAAGTGTCCGTGGATATAACTGGCTGAATCTCATGGTTCTGTTCTTCATGTCATTTGAAAGGAATTGGAACCAGCCTTACCCTGTGGAATCTACTCTCCACAGCAGATGGATGTGGCACTAGATAGTAAGCACTGTAAGAATGGGTACACCATGATGCCCAGAATTTGCCTAATGAAATATCTGTTTTAGTAAAAATAATCTATGAGGATGCTCACTGCACTATTATTTTTTTTACAATAGTGAAAAAGTGGAGGGCATATAAAGATTTAACAATAAGTTATATATTTATATTTTTATAGTGGAATATTATGCAACCATTCCAAAGTTAGTAAAAATAATATATACTTATTAATTATGTTATTATATATTAATACTATATTAATGCATGATATATGATTATATATTTATATATAAAGTTATATATGTGAAAAACCATTTATTATTCACACATAAAATGATGTCATTGAAATATGGGTATATAGAGCTATGAGTGTGAAGAGTATATATACCAAAATACTAGTGGTGATAGTTGATGAAGTGGAATTGTGGCTGTTTTATTTCCTTGAGCTATTTTATATCTTCTTAGCCATATAAAATGCCTGTGTCTTATCTTAATCATTAGGAAAAAATAAATTTTGCTTAAAGAAGGATGTCACGTCAAACACAAATATAGCTCTAACGATTTTACTATAAAGGAAGTCATGAATTGGTCCATGAAAACAGACAAGTTCCCATTATTTCATACTGACTACATATATATTTATTTAAGACTGGAAACAGGAGAGGAGTCTTTGACAGGGATCATTGGGTTGCAGGGACTACGTAACTTAAGAAAAAAATGTATTTGTTGTGAAAGTACCTGAGAAAGTATAGCTCAGGCTTCGTGAAGAAACTGAAATAAGGAGGTGCAAAGGGTTTTTGAAGGTCAAGTAGGTATGCTCTCCAATTCTCTTTGCATGGCTTCCTCTGTCACTGTTGGCGCGTTTGCTTTTTATTCTCTCTCTCGGATCTGACTTTCCACTGCTTAGCAGGTTGACTGCCTAGGCCCCGTATGACTTTCTAGGTCAGGTACTCCACAGAGACTGTCCAGAGTTTCTGTCAATTGTTCCAGATTCCCAGGAGAGAGAAGATGATTGACATAGTGTATATCATTTAGCTTTTGCTCCATGACAGACAGCCCCAAAACTTAGAGATATACAACAGCCAATTATTTCACTCCCAAGCCTGTGGGCAGTTGTTCTGGTCTGGGCCAGGCTAACCTGGTCTTGGCTGGGCCAGTCAGCCCATGGATGATCCACGGAATGTCTAGGCTAGGATGGCTTCTCTCCAGATGGCTCTCCTCACAATGGTATCATCCTCCAGCAGGCTAGCCTGGGCTTGTTTGCTTGGTGGTCTCAAGGCTCCAAGAAGGAGCAAGAAAGCATGCAAGGCCTCTAGAGGCCTACTCTCAGAACTAGCAAATTGCATCCACAGGCTATTGGCCAAAGCAAGTGGTAAGGCCAGCCCAGATTCAAAGGGGGAAGAAACAGACCCGTTTTCTTGATGGGAACAGCTACAAGGTCACATTGTAAGGTGTGCAGTTATAGGGAGGGGAAGAAATCTGGCCGTGTTTGCAGTGTGCGCAAAAACTGCCAGGGACCTGGACTGACACAAGCTCCATCTTGTAGCTGCACCACCTTTCCATACACTCACATCACCCACTTGGTTGGTGGTGTAGCAGAGGAAGAGAGAGACTGAGGAACTGTGCATAAGCTTTTCATTGTTTCAGCCTGGAAGTGACTCTTGTCGTGTCCCTTTGTAGCTCATGACCAACACCAGTCACATAGGCTCCACCTTATGGCAAGATGGCAAAATAATGAGTCAGTGGAGTATGTGGCAAGCATCACTGTCTCTGCCATGGTGAGCAGTCCACAGAACTAACTGATCATTCACAAGACTAGTGTCTGAAAGGTGGGAGGGGGGTAGGTAAGACTAGTGCTATAAGGATATCAGAAGCTATGTGAAGCTCTTATGGAATCCATGGGGCAGAAGGATGAGCCCAAAGGAGTCAGAGTAAGCAGAAGGAAAACCCAAGTAGCTCAGCATCCAATAGCCCAGAAATATTCCATCCAGATCCATTCGAAATCTTCCTTACATTTTCTATCTGCTCCTCGAGCCAAGCCAACCCTGGAGACTAACACAGGAGAGTCACAGGTAGGAATAAGAATCAAGTGTTGAGAGGGGCTAAAGTCATAGTCAGGAAAACGAAGTTGAACATCAAGTTCAAAGGAAAAAGAAGGCAAGAGAATGCCGGGCGGCAAGGTTCGAAGCCAGATGGAGTGAGGAGTAAGCCTGGGGGGGTCTGTGAAACAGGAAGCTTATATGAATCTCCTTAGCTTAGCACTGAAGCCACAAGATGTGCGGAAGGATCCGAGTTCTCATTTTGTGCACTGTGTAGTTGCTGGAGCGAGAGAGACCTAACCAGACACATCAGACTGGATGCTTAAGACTTCAGATCTAAGCCTTCAGTCTCCCACTAGGGTTTTCTCCTGTTCACCCATTTTGGCCTCCTTGTCTCTCATTCGGGCTTTATAACATCTCGTCCCTACTAACTGCTTCCTACAGTTTCTCACCCCTGATTTTTTAACTTTTGCAGTATCTCCATTTTGCAAATATTTATGGTAAGAAGACAAGTTAATTTTTTATAAGACGCAATGCCCAAACTACTAGTCTTCGTTGATGAGGTCTCCTTTGAGTTTCTACCTCAGCTTCCTGAATGATATGGTTTCTGCCTCATAGAAAGTACCATAGAATCCAGGTAGGGCAGGCATGCCCTCTGGGGAGGCTGCCATCCCCTACTTCACATATGGATTTAGCTTAATGTCTTCCCATCAAGAGGAGGCAAAAGGCATTGATGTGAGCAGCATACTGGGGTTGGTGAGAAATGGAAGGAGGGGAGCCTTGCTTGACCTGTTTTCCATTGCCTTGCAGGTCAGTGGGACCATGTACAACACTGGAAGACATGTGTCCCTGCGCCTGGACAAGGAGCACTTGGTCAACATCTCAGGAGGGCCCATGACATACAGCCATCGGCTGGAGGAAATACGGCTCCACTTTGGGAGTGAGGATAGCCAAGGGTCGGAGCACCTCCTCAACGGACAAGCCTTCTCTGGGGAGGTAGGTGGAGTTGTTGAAACACTAAGGTTAAGTGCTAATTAATAAGATATGGTGCCTATTTATATATATGGTGGGATAACAAAATGAAATATTTCTCTTGAATCTATGAAATGAGAAGGCCTTTGCCTCCTTTCTCCATCTGTCTTTTGCAAGTTGACATGAAGCCTATAAGAAGCTTCCACTGTTTTCCAGGGAAGGCCACAATCAAACGATATTTCCTCTGAGACAATGGTGTACTTCTCTTGTGACTCATGCCCTAAAATGTCTCTGGCACATTATTTCAACTCCAAACCTTTCCCTTTCATATACATCTTCACTTACTCCTATCCGGGCAATCCGCCTCTTGTGTCACATACAATAGCACAGATTCCGTAGTTCTCCCTTCCGGTAGAATGGGTCTTCTTTGCACAAAACTATAATCTACTGTGAAATACATGTCAGGCAGCTAACTAGTCTGCCTGAGTTTCTGCAGGATGGAAATGTCATCATGTGGAGCTATTAACAGTGAGTATCATTGTGTGCTGCCATCAGCGTAGACAGAGCAGGCTACAGCAGGGAGCCAAACCAGTTTCAACTGTAGGATGAGAGCTACAGTTTAAACAGATGGCATCTGTGTTATGACAAGCAGGGCAAAGTTTATTGGACCTGTTTTACCTCTCTTACTTGAGGGTGGTTATCAACTAGGGGTCAGGGGCCCTAATATGCTAAAGATCCTGTAACAAGGTTTCTGTTTAAGAGTCCTCAGTAACTGTGGACAGTATCAAGACAGCTTTGAAATAATAGAAGTATGTGTCTCATTAGCGACTTGGTCTTTTTCAAGTTTTGTTTTGTTTTTTTTTTTTAAATCAAGAGCATGTTTAAACCAGGCATTGTTTTTAGTATAGTAGAGCCATACACTGAGAAAGAGATGCACAGTCTTAATGAGTCCGGTGGCCAGATTTTAATGACTGTTCAAAATACATCAACTGGGAACCTACCTAGGTATTCTGCTAGTTACCAGGGATACAGAGATTTTGAAACAAACAGAAAAAAAAAAAAAAAAACAGAGCTCCTACCTCAGAGGAACTCAAGGATTGCTATATTCACATCATTAAAGTATAATGTCATGCTGTAATGGAGATGTACCAACTCAAAAAATTGAATTTTATTTGAAGGAGTCAGGGAAAGCTTCAGAAAAGAGGTGCCCTTTGAACTGGACTGATAAGATGGGTAAGGCAGAACAATTTTAAAAGCATCAGATTTCGAGTCAAATAACCGGTTTGTACCTCCTGCTTTGATACACACTAATTGTGTGATCTTGAGATGGTTAGTTAATCCTTCTAAGGCTGAGTTAGACAGCTCACAAAGTTGTTTTGAAAATTAAGTGGGAGTCCAGATATAAGAAGCACTAGTACTCAATAGTTGATAAACAACAAAGATAAAGCAGGAAATGAAGAACAACAAAGACACCACAGTGTGCCTGAGGACTGAGTTGGGGAAGTGGCAGGTAGATTTCATCTGTGATCTATTAATAATGGCTGCACAGAGGACAGAGTTGAACTGAAATATGAGTCTCCTTCCTGGATCTGTAGGAAAAACATTGCTAGGATTGACTAGGGATGTCTGCCAAAGGCACTGTAATAGGAAACTCCCAGGAGTTACTGATCCTAGACTAGAGCACAGCAACAACTCATGAGTTGAAGGTGGCTGGAGACTGCCAGCCCAAATTAGAGAAGATTCAAAATTAATTAAACTCTCTTTTAAAAATACATACTATTGTAAGATTTGTGATTATTTTATTTGTTGATATGCTCATTCATTTGCTGTTATTTCTTTGTTTTTCTGGATACTGATTATTCCAGTGCCTATCACAATATTGCCTCAGAATAAAAATGAATGTATGAATGAATTCATTCAATGAATGAGGGAAAAAAATATAGATGGTTACTTGGCTAAAATCTAACATTGTAGAATTCCTTAGAGTTGCTTGTTTCTTTAATGTGTAATAAGGGTGCTTTGTAATTTGTATATGAACTGTAATTTTGGAATAAGTGAGTGTTTCCAAAATCCTTATGGGAAGCGTGTAACAATTTCATCTATCAATGCATTAATTTTACTAGACCCACCCCAGACCACGGGTATCAGACACTCTAAGGAATAGCATTTTAAAAGCTCCCAGGAGAGGCTGGTGATGAGATTCGTGAAGCATTCCCTCAGTCATACATTATTAAGTGTTCTCATTGAAGAAAGCATTTAAACACAGTTGCAAATCAGAATTAATTGGAGATCATTGTCAAAATACTTACCTTTTAGTCCTTCTCCCATAGCAACTGAATCAGAGTCTCCAAGAGTGGGGTCCAGGGATGAGCTTTTGTAAAAATTCCCCCAAGAGATTCTGGTTAGTGACCACTGTGCCATTTTTGGCTCAGGCTCTGCCTGAATTATCCCAGTTTTTTAAACAATGAGGACTTAATCAACAAAGCAGAAAATTTTGAGAAGGGGCACCCCAAAGTTGCTGTTCCCTGGAAATGGCAAAGCTGGGTGCTCTTTAGTCAGATGGGCTGTGGAGAACAGCTTCCCAAGCAGGTAGCCACACACACAGCCATTGTTCCAAGGCAAGCTTGAGCATTAGCGTAAGTGTAGTTAGACTTGCCCCAGGTCGACCACAGCAACTATATCATATTTCTTTACAAGCTCCTTGGTCTCAGTATGAGTGGTCTTAGTACAACTGGTCTATAAACCGGTGTTGGTTTTGGTGCAAGCAATCAGAAAGTTGGGACCACCAAAACAATGTCATATGAAAAGTTGGATAGGCATATGTCCTTTGAGATAGTTAAAGGACTTTAGTGAGCAAGAAAATTTGGTGTCTTCTTTGTGGTATGAGGGAAAAGACCTAGGGTCAGTGGGTGGAAATTCCAGAAAGACAGAGTTCAGCTAAATATACATTCTAACAATGAGAGCTACCAAATGATGGAATGAGTTTGCCTCTGAAAACAGTGAATTCCCATCACTGGAATTATTAAGCATGGGATGGAATTTGAGGACTTCATAAAACTGACTCACATTCTTTTTAGTTTTAATGCAACTTCTAATATGAAATTCTACCCAATCCATGATTTCCTTGTAGAAAGTGTCCACCAATTCGATTCCATTGACAGTCAGCCCCAGTTCAAGTAAATATATTACATCCTGTAGGTTAACATTTTGTTTTTATTTTGTGCTATCTTCAAAGCCACCTTTGGTCTTGGCTTTTGGCTATGCACTGAGAAGACCTAAATAGACACTTCAAGCAAAAAAGCATGTGTTTATTTTGTTGACAATGAATAATCACATTGCCATCTGCCCCATCTATCATTGATGATCGTGATAAGTCAATTAATGCCAAGCATTTTCCTTGGCACCGTCGTTATCTGAAGAGTTGTAGATTAATTGCAGTCTTGTCTACTGAGGTTATTGTAATTGATGGTAATCATTTGCTTTGTTTTATAAAGCTGCATGGAAGTACAACACAGTCAGCAACTGTGTTTTTATAAAAATTATTCATATCCTACACAGAGAACTCCTGGATGCCTTGTTGGGGGTTGGTGATAAATGGGCATATTCAGGGATTCAAGTGTCTCAATTTTTTTATGAAGGGAAAATTGACTGTTTTTTAATAAGTAAGACCCTTAGCTTGCTAATCATGTCTAAGTGGTGAGATTAATGTCCAGTATAAAGCAGGGTATTTATGAAAAAGAAACAAATACATGAACCAGGCAAAAGATAATATTTGAAAAGAATCATGCCTGTGAATTAAGTTGGGGTTGTGAAGCCAGACAAGAAGAATCTTCCTTTTTTGGGGGAAATTGGAAATATTTATTTTAAAAACCTTCCTTAAACTCTTCTTTTTAAAGGGGTAAGGAGGTATACCCTGAGAACTATACCAGCCACTTCACGGGGCACCTGTGGCCAGAGCCTCCTGTTTATTTTACCCACTCTTCACATAGCTACTGTGCTTCTGCTTGTATGCTGAGCTCCACAGCCCAGCTCCTGCCCAGAGAGCATCAGGCTATTGAGAGATACATATATTTATAATGCAATGTAAGGCGGATTATATCTGAGGATTGTTCCAGAAGGGGATTATGAAATAGCTCTCTCTGGATTGTATTAAGGGCAGAATGGATGAACAGCTGTGTGGCCTGACACAGTTGCTGCTTTCTCTGAAAGCAGAATGGAAACGCGTCAATCCGTCAAGCCTCAGCATCCTGAGTCACTGATTCTGCTCAAACGCATCTGAAGGAGGAAAAAGTCCATAACTGTTGCTATGGTGACATAGATGAGATTTGTTTAATTAAAAGGAGGGATTTAAAGTCATATGTGAAATATATATATATATATATTTATATTTAGTGGCTCTGAATCAAAATATAGAAAACAATTATCTCAGAGCCAACAACTGAAACTAAACAACAGAAAAAGCAGGCCTTGTCCTCTTAAAGGAATCAATTATTTGCATTATTGAGAGGCTGGTTTCATTAAAGCAACACAAATTTGTAGGAATAAGCAACTACCACCCAATTGGCCTGTAGTGTACTAGGGTATGAAAAGTGCTGAGGACCATGCAACTGAGAAGCAGGACCCCATCAGGCATTGACTGGCTCTGGTGGGAAGTGCTCCAGCCATTTAATTAGCACTTTGCTGAGAGGTGGGGCCCTTCTGGTAGACGTGCTCTGTTGGCACAATTGGAGAGTTGATGGGGGAAGAGAATTGGGATGTTTAAGAATAACAGGTACATGGCTAGTACATATGGGAGAGCTATTTCAGTGCCATGGTAAAGCTGTTCCCTCTACCCTGAATGCCAGCTCCATCTCTCTCCCACTACATCCAGCACAGCATTCCTCCCCACCCCCACCCGTATAGCCTTCCAAGGCCCTTTGCCTTCTCCCAGCCAGTAAAGTGCTGCCTCCTCTTTATTTCTAGAGAATTCTATATATCCATCTGTTACAAGAGTCCACAAACTGTAGCCTGTTGGCCAAATTCAGCCGAGCAGCTAAGAATGGTTTACATTTTTAAAGGATTGTTTTTTAAAAAGAAAATGCAACAGGGACCATATGTGGCTTGCAAAGTCCAAAATATTTACTATCTGGCCTTTTACGGAAAAGTTTTGCTGACCCCAATCTATTAAATTACCCATCACTGGGCCGGCCGAGTGGCGCGGTGGTTAAGAGCTGGCCTGGGATCCCAGCAGCCCCGGTTCAGATGCCACATATGAGAGCCAGGGACACTGCCCTCTAAAAAAAAACAAAAATTACTCATCACTGTAGATTCTGCACCATCTTCCTCTGGCTTCTATTGGAACCATAGTTCTTTGTTGATAGGGATTTTATCTTGATCATCACTGTGTTCCCAGTACCTCATGCATTGTCTGACACATGATGGCAGAGTCTATAAATGTTTGCCCAATGAAGGAATAAGTGATCTTGGTAAATACCTTAAGGATAGGAATTTTTTACTATTCTTCTTTGTACACGATGCATCCAGCACAATGAACAACATACAGTGGGTGCCTAATTGATGTTTGTGGAAGGAGTCATTCAATCAATCATTAAACTAATAACTCAGTCAACTACTAGTGTCCCAGGAACACAAATCTTATAGGCTTTGCTTCCTAGAAGTTTGGGTGTATTATATTCATTGACTACACAGGAATTATACAGCCTCATTTCAATTGAAAATGGACTGTTTCACTAAAGACTGTCCAAGGCATCAAATCCCACTAGAAACTGAGAAAGAGTGGTTTAATTCTCAGTACCTACTAAGACATAGTCTGGGCTTTTTCTGGAAAAGGAATATGTCTTGAGAAATTCAAACTGTATTTACAAAATATTGACATAGCCCATCTTAAATGTGGTGAAGAACATGAAAGGATTGAAGAATTAAATGTCACCATGGAGGAATTTTAGATCCATTGGGGTGACAAAGCACAGACTTGAATCAATTTCTATGCAATGCAGTCCAGAACTTAGTCATGCCCATAGGCGTCTACAGATCCTCACTGCTAACACCTGGCCACCGTTTACGTGCTGTGTAATTTCATTCATTCATTCATTCATTCATTCAGGTAACAAATATTGGTTGAGTGCCTACCATATGCTACAGTGAATAAAATAATGAAAATCCTGCCTGTAAGATATTTACAGTCTAGTGAGGGTAGAAAATAATAAACAATAAATGTAACAAATGAGTAAATTTATATGGTGAGTTAAATGTAATAAATGCTATGGGAAAAGATATAGTCCCAAGTAAGGGGGATCAGAAGATGAGGAATGGAGGTCGTGAGTTGCAAGTATACATAAGGCAGTCAGTGGAGGCCTTATTAAGAGGATGACATTTGTGAGGTTGCCATAGGGATGTCTAGGGGAAGGACATTCCAGGCAGGGCAACAGCCAGTCCCATGGCTTTGAAGTGGGAGAGAGCCATGAGCATCCTAGGAGGAGGGGAGCAGCATGAGCACGTGGGTAAATGATAGGGCATGAGAGGTCACAGAGATATGAGTAGGATCGGGGACTGCTGCAGATCATGTCTGCTTCGCATGGACTTTGGCTTTTCCTCTGAATGAATTCCAAAGCACAATGACATAAATTCTCCCGGTAATCACCAAACACTAGCTCAGTGAGGTTGCCCTTAGCATTATTGCTTTCTTACCTGGGAAAACTGAGGCCCAATACCATCTAGAAAATAAATGATTGAGGTTGGACTTAGCTCAGTTCTTCTGATTTATAACTTTCGCGTAATGTAGGCCAAGGTTTACCCAGAACCCCTCAACAGTGACTGTTCACCTACTCTGAGCCCTGGCCCAGTGGGGAAATTTGAAGACCTATAGGCTTTGGGGCTGGCTTTTAGGGAGCCTACAGTCTAGTAGAGGATCCTATCTTCCAGATTGTTAACTGGCTGCAGTCACAGAGTAGGTTGTGCTTTTTAATATTTTCCACATATGAGATGAGCCTTTGGTCACTATTGTTGAACAAAGAAATAGAATGAGTAAATGAAGATAGTGTAAAAGACTGCAGCTTTCAGACTGCCTAAATTATGCCCAGTATATCATGAATTAAATTCTGTTGTCATAATGGCAAACCTAATAATGTTAATGTCAATATTAACAGAAGTCTTAGGCGTTTCATGTTAAATTATTTGCAAATACAGGGTAGGTGAATTCTTCAGGGTACCTGGGAGGAGTATTGGAACAATTGATAGCTGGTGTGCTAGAAAAATTCATTTCATTCCTCATTTCAGCCTTGGACTGACTCCCAGGATTAGACTAGGGAGCTTGTCTTTGCCAAAGCTAGAAGCCAGGAGCCAGTCCCATCCAGAGTGAGCACACTGGCCTTCAAGAAGTAAAGCACACAGGTCAGAAGCCCAGCTGGTGGGAGGGCAGATGATGATGAGGCCAGTGAGCAGAGGATGGCTGCGATCTAAGAATAGGATGTTTTCCCTTTGCACGTTTTTGTAATTGCTTCTGGGAAAGGACAGCCCAATCAAGTCAGCAGCTTCCTGGATTGCCAAGTTTAGATGGACACCCTGGGGTAGCCGAAGAGAGAAGACATTACATTTGAAGACAGCTTGCTGAGGTCAGCTCATTATCCTGTTGACCTCGTCCTAACTCGTGTCATAATGCTGACCTGATCCCACCAGGATGGCGTTAGGACAGCCACCACCCTCCACTTGACTGACCTCCCCCCTCATGTTCTGTCTAAAGCAGGAAAGGAAAGGTCTTATTACATGGATCGGACTAAAGACAGGCGTGAACTGGGACTTGATCAAGTTCATCCTAAAACCTAACTGTCACCATGCAGACCAGCACTGTTACAGCTTTACAGTAAGTTGAATGGGTCTTCCTTTATTTAATAACCAATGACACTGCAGTTAGAGATAGGTGCTGCTTCTAACACTGCTATGAACTAGCTGTACTTTTTTTTTTTAATCCATTTCCAAAGCCATGGGAATAAAATCAATTGGAAAAGAAGGTGTGAAGTAAGACTAATCCATTCACTACTACTCTGACCGCTGTCTACAGTCCTTAAAATTTGTAGCAGTTCCACCACAGACCACCTCTCCCACTTCATGATTATAGACCTGCCATTGGAAAGATTAAGTGTGTTTGAAGTCTCCATCTGAAGTGTCAATGTCAGAGGCCCCACTGTGGTCCTCTCTTCCAACCCACTTACTGTACAAAGAAAAATCAGATGCCAGAGAGGGCAGTAGACCTGCCCAAAGTTATCGAGATTCCATGGCAGAATCCAAGTTTCCTGACTCTTAGTTTGAGATTTTTAATTTTTCAAATAAAATTTTAAATTATATGGAATCCCAACATTCAAAAGACCCTTTTAGGTCATCTGGTTTAGTTGCCCAGTAAAGCAGGAGTAGGCTGATATTTCGATTTCCTGCCTTCATGAGTAGAGCCACCATCTCAACAGCATTTATACAGTCAGCCTCATAAAAGTGAAGACATTGGTGTATCATTTTTAGACATGGGCACTGATGAGCACCCATGAGGAAATGGATCTAGAAGTCACCAAATCACCCCCAATAAAAAAATACCACCAATGTAAGAAATAATTGTGCCTGATTGCAAGAATGTGGAAATTTACAATTGGAAGACTACAGTAGAAAGTGAAATGCCTTCAAGATCTTTTGTTTACAATACTATTGTAACAAGAACCTAAGGATATAAGCTGCTTTTCTATAGTGTGAATCCCCCTTCCCACTCACTCTTCCCAATAATCACCTAGAACAGCTCAGTAATTGTAAATATAAGTAATCTAAATAATACTATTGCAAAATTAAGTCATTAGCTGTCTAGCTGCTCCATGAATGTGCTGCTATACAATTCAAAATAAAGCCTTTTAAAACCTCCAGATTCATTTGCTCTGACTTATCGATAAACTTTTGCTGAAACAAAGCTTATCATCTCAATGGAGCCGACTTAATTGCTTGCCAGTTGATGGATAATAAACAGACCTGAGGATTAAAATATGAACTAATTACTATACTCAATTCCATTTACTTGATTTCTTGTTCCATTAATTTTTTGCATCATTTCTGGTAGAAGCCTTAGATTTATGATCGCCCAAATGAATTATGCTACTTAGTTGCCTGTGGCACTCTCATGTTCAGAATTGGCTGGAAAGGGCAGAATTCTGGGCAGTAAATATTTAGCTGAAGCAGCCTAGGATACAGTAAGTGAAGGTAATTACCTGTTCCTAAATACCAGCCAGAATTAGCCTCTATAAATCTACACCCACATCAGCAGTGAAAGGGCAGCTCTAGGATGGCCCTCATGATTATTCATCGGATCGGCTTCTTAGAGGCTGTCTCCAGAAACAGTAGTTGCCTTAACCTGAAAGAGGGATACAGGGATGCAGAAACAAGCTCACCATGGGGAACGGACATTGGCCTGGGAGTCAGCCACTCAGGCCACTGGACAGAGGGCAGCATTTTGACTTAGAAGATCTGACTTCAAAACCCCATTCTGTCATTTGCTGGCTGTGTGGTCTCAGTCAGGGCAAAACTGGACAAGCCACTTAGCTTTCCTTAACTTTTTTAACTGTGCTATGGGGCTAATCATACCAGTCCTGTATGCATGATAGGGTGATTGTGCAATGCAAAGAAAACAATCCTGGGACTGGGCTTTTTAAGCTCTCAAGTGCTATATACGTTAGTTATTAGTCAGCCTAACCTTTGTGCTCACTTAGTCCAAAATCCCGACATATAAGATATGTAAAGAAAGTCACAATGTACTGATAATAGGATTACCACTATCGGCTTTTGTTTACTGAGCTTGTTCTATGCCCAAGCATTGTGCTCAGTGCCTATCACACCAAATCTTCACAAGCACAAAAAAAAAACAACCTATGGGCTAGAACTAATTAGCCCCATTTCATATATGGGGAAAAGAAACTTGGGAGGGGTTAAAGAACATGCTTTCAGTCGCATGGCTGGGATGGAGAAGAGCTAGGATTTGAACCCAGGTCTCTGACTCCAACTGTTTGCTGAGTGACCTTAGACAAGTCACCTCACTTCACTGGTTCTGCCTCTAAGTGTCTGCTAAGAATGGGTAAATCCATTCTCTCTAATCGCAAGTGGCCTGTCTGGTGCCTGCTGTGATCTTTTAGGCCTGCCCAGTTCTGCCTGACCCTTACCAATAGCCCACTCCTTTTCTGGCTGTAAAGTGAGGCAGGGGCTTCTTTCTTTAAGTGGTACAATCGGAATGTGTAATATGAGACCGCATCATTCTATGAGGTCTGACAATTAAGTTCAAGAATTTGTTGCAATGATGTTACCAACCTTTTTTTGCTATCAAAGGGATTATTCATTATGAATTTGTACCAACTGGACAAACAGTTAACCAAGTTTACTATTTGGAAGTGCTGAAAAGGCTGTGTGACAAAGTTAGATGACCTGAACGTTTCGCCAACAATTCATGGCTCTTCCATCGCGACAATGCACCAGCTCACATGGCACTGTCTGTGAGGGAGTTTTTAGCCAGTAAACAAATAACTGTATTGGAACATCCTCCCTACTCACCTGATCTGGCCCCCAATGACTTCTTTCTTTACCCGAAGATAAAGGAAATATTGAAAGGAAGGCATTTTGATGCCATTCAGGACATCAAGGGTAATATGACAACAGCTCTGATGGCCATTCCAGAAAAAGAGTTCCAAAATTGCTTTGAAGGATGAAATAGGCGCTGGCGTCAGTGCATAACTTCCCAAGGGGAGTACTTCAAAGGTGACCATAGTGATTTTCAGCAATGAGGGATGTAGCCCTTTTTCTAGGATGAGCTTTCGAACTTAATTGTCTGACCTCTCATGTGCCTGCTCAGGACCACAGTTTCATTCACCTTTCCCTCTCAGATGGTCAGCAACTGGAAAGTTACATACAGATGCACAGTTATTTTTTTCTGTCACTTCTTTGAAATATAATAAGCAAAATATTATATATCTGTCAATTTGTTTGTGTATAAACACATCTGTTTATCTCTGGAAGGCATGAGAAACCATATTTCTTAGTCTCAGAGGTAGCTTGGGTGAATATATTCCCTTGCTTTTGATCTATTTACTGAGCTAGAAATTTCTGAATTGAGCCTTGAAAATGAATCCTGCAGGAACTCTTTGGCAAAGTGAGCTTAGCCAGAAAGTCTTATATTGCACTCCCAGCCAGGGAAAAGGGGAATCCCAGAGACCACTAGATACCTGCATCAGGACTCAGTGCCCTGCATCGAGTTTTTTTCAAAACCAGTAATTGTGTCTGCTTCAAGAAAAACTCATCATGGTGGACCCAAATGGCCACCCCAGAACAGCTGCTGTTCCTGGCAGGTTCTGGGTAGGCATCATGCATCTCCTGCCTACCTCTGGGGCTACAACCCCTGCCCTAGGTAAGGAGTAGTGACCTGCTTTTGCAAGCAGTGGTTAATTGTAGAAGTTAAAATGGACAGATTTAGTCATTCCTATGTCTGAATCCGGGCTCTATTACTTATCAGCTATGACGTTGGGCAAGTTACTCAAATGTCCTTGTGTCTCCATCTCCTCATTAATAAGATGAGACTAGCTGTATGGAGGTATAGTTTATATGCAATAAAATTCAGGAATTTTAACTGTTTTCACAACTATATAGTCCTATAAGCACCACTAGAACCATGATCTGGAACATTTTCATCACCCTGAAAAGTGCCCTCATGTCCCTCAGCAGTAAATCCCACCCAACCGTGACCCCTGGCCACCACTCATCTGCCATCATTATAACTTTGCTTTTTCTCGATTTTCAATCAATGGACTTATGCAGTATGTAGTCCTTTCTTTTTTTAACCTTAATCTCTTAAATTATCATACAGTAAGAATAACTTTTTTTTCCTTTGGCATACAGTTCTCTAAATATATAGTACATGTATAGATTTGCATAACCATCTCACAGTCAGGATACAGAAGATACAGAACAGCTCCACCCTATAGATTTGTTTGGGTTTTTTTTAAGATTAAGAGGATCAATATATGTAAAGTGCTCAGAAGAGCGTCTCAGTGAGTGCTCAAAAATAGCAGCATGCTTCTTCGAGCTGCATCTTTTAGGGCCAGCGTTTCTAGCCTCTATCCACATCTAACAAGAACCCATAGTGGCGTCTGTGCAGGACATGAAATTCTTATGAATCCCACATGTCATTGTGAGTTGGTTCTAAATACCTTTACTCTAAAGTGATGGGTCTGGGCCCTTTTCTGGTTGCCATTTTCTTATCAGTGTCAAGAGTCTTTTTTTTTTTTTTTTTGCAAAAGGCACCATCCACTGTTCATTGTTTGTTGTCCTTAGAATAGCACCTTTTTCTAATTCTCACACAGGCATTGTACAGACCAGGGAAGCCCCTGCTAACACCAGCTTAGAATTGTGGGGGAGCGCATCAATTTAAGGACATGCACCACCCCCATCCTGGCCTCCTAGGAGCACCCTTCTAGGTCCCCAGGTAACAGCTCATTCTTGCAACGGTCACCGGTAAATAGAGCATTATCTCATTTCCTGCAAGTCTGAGGCAAAGCTTTGAGCTGTCTCAGTGGGGTGATCCCATGCTCCCAGTGGCCTGGGACCATCCAGGTTGAGACCAGTTGGTCCTGGTATCATCGTAATAGCACCTCCTTTTACTCTCAAAAGTGCCACCATTTGCACAATGAATCATAGGGTCACCCTGGGTCTAGATGATCTTAGGCAAACAAAGTAACCTCTCTAAATCTCCTTTCCCTCATCCAGAAAATGAAAGGATTAGAGTAGCTCAGTCAGGGCCCTTTTAGCACCAAGAGGTCCATGGAAGTAAAAGATTCCTGCATAATGTTATCATCACTTATAAATATTGATAGGGGGTCACTGCTGTCTGAAGAGTCAGAAACAATAAAATCCGCAATAAAAACCTTTTCGTTACATTGGATAGGTGTCCCCAAAGATGAAGTATGTACTTCTAAATAGCCACCAATGTATCTCCTTTAACATAAAAGCTTGGGAAATTAAGTCATTGGATGTGACACCAAAAATGAAAGCTAAGATTGTTCTGCTCACTGGGGTATGCCACTTTGACTTGTTATGATGCTTAAAATAGTAAACTTCCTACTCATGCACACGTATACATCCTATTGTCACTCATTCGGCTACTTCCCAAGTAAAACGTTCCGGTGCTTAATAAGGTATTTCACTAGGAACTGTGTGTGTTCCCCTTCAACCATTTTACTTCGTGTATTTTAATTACAATTTAAGTGATTACACTGAGCACCCCTAGGAAGAAACCCCAGGAATTATCATCATTATCCACTTAGGCTCTGTTTCAGTTTGGTCTTTAGAGGGCCAGAAGAGCAAAATGGTTCTGTCACCTTAAACTCTGTAAATCTCTCTTGGTGTAGGCCGTCCGTCTCTTTTGCCATCAAACAAACGGGAGAG